>CM066035.1:829954626-831284745 GCA_033557465.1 Ichthyophis bannanicus
CAACTCAGCATTTTTTAAACTTATGGCGCATATTGATGCTGTTTAACACTTCTTGTATTACAAGGGTCTGGACGGTATAATATTTTCTACGAGAATGCGTGGCTGTCTCATCTTGTGGCCTGAGATACAAGTTTATTTTTTCTTGTGTTCCATATCCCTCTGATCTGTTAAGCATGCGATTAGCGCTGTTGTAACACTTCTGAGTAACATTTAGCCTTTTCGTGTTCAGACATACCTGACGCTTTGCAGGATGTTTTCATTTCTTCATCTAACTTATGATTAGGGTCGTGGTTCTAATATTTTCATCCCGATCTGGCGGGTTTTCTCAAAGCTCTCAAGTTGTTGACTAGTGACTATGTACATTTTTTTCAGCGCTGCTGCATTAGTTTATGTTTCTTTTTGATTTGATATGCTCAAGTTGATATACCGCTCAGGCCAACGGCATAGAGCGGTTTACAATGCTAATCATTCAAGGAAAGAAAAGGAAAGGAACGCCATTTATATGATAGGACAGATAGAGGCAGAGACAGTCAAAGAGAATATTGAGAAGGAGAGGAACATGGAATAGCGAGTTACCATACAATAGAAGCTTGTCAGCCAGTTTCCAGGACGTAGATCAACCCCCAGACTCACACGCCACCGGCCCTACGGCCAAGGGCCACGCCAAAGGGGGGGGGGGGCTCCCCTCGGCGAGGCCCTCGGGCGCGGAGCTGGCCTCGGGAAGCGGCGGTTAAGTGCCGAGTTTCTGGGCCGCTGTAGGCAGGCAGGGGAGGCGAGGAGGAGCGCTCACTCCCCCGGAAGGTTTCACGAGCTCCGTTATAGCAACGGTAAATGCAAAATCATAAACAGGGGACCGAAAGGAAGGAACGCCATTCTATGATAGGGGACAGAAATAGAGGACGAGACAGTCAAAGAGAATATGAGAAGAAGGAACATGGAATCGCGTTACCATCAATAGAACTCACCAAGTGACTTCTTTTTTGTAAGGACGGTCAGATCTGTTAACCCCCAGCACACACAGATCTTTATCCAAACGGCATGGCTTCCCTTTTAAAACTTTTTGTTGGAAAGGGAATGCTAAGGGCCCTCTAGGGTGATTGCCCTCCAGGCGCGGGCCCCCCCCCCCCCTCGCCTCGGAGCGCGGTTTAAGTTCCGCTGTTCGGGCCGCTGATAGGCAGGCGGGAGGGCGAGAGCATTTCACTATAGTCCGCTCCCATCAGTCCCCCTGAAGTGTTTTCCAGAAGGTCTTCTGTGAAATCACGGTACTGCCAAACTTAAACAGTGGCCCTATAAACCAAAAGGTTTGCTCAAACCAATTGCTTCTTTTTTTTCATGGTCTTCTCTTTATCCGCACGAGACATGTTGTCTGAGACACACAACGCATTATGAGGGCATGCTTCCTGGTTCCAAACCTTCATTTCTGTTTTGAAAGTGAGATGTACTCCTTTTATGGGTTTGGTTGAGATCAATTTCACAACTATGAAGTAGCTACCAATCGGTACAGCAGTATTCATGATAATCTTGCTGTGCTGCGGCTGTAAGCGGCTTGCACCAAAGGTTTAAAAAAGGGGCAGTTTTGCGCTTTTAAATCCACAACGGCGAGACTGTGTTCTGAACACACAACGGCTTTAGGGGTCGTTACATAGCTCGAAGACTTCTAAAAAGAATGTGATATGTGGTTTTTCACAGGGTAATACTGTAGTCACTCGGGCTAGGGACTATAGATGCTCGGGGCCTCGTCGTAACCTCAGGCTTGTCTCAGGTTATTACATTAAGGCACATCACAACGATAACCAACCGGCTGTATTGGTTTTTTCCTCGAAGACGTCAAAAAGATTTTGATTTTCCAGGGACATCTGCTGGCTAACTGGCAATCTGGACTTATCTCTAGATCTTAAAGCGCACCTGTATTTGTTATTTTACAAGTTATAGTTTGGCTTGCTGTTTGCCTTGGCAGAAAAAAAAACCATTTTGAACAATTTTTTTTTACTAGAGCTGCTCAAGTTTCTGCTGATGTACATACTTGGCAAACGGCTTTCTTTATTTCATCACGTTTTTTTACAGGCAGAATCCATAGTTTCATCAACAATAACCAAGTTACTTTATATTGGTTGGAAACATTCGTTCATCCATTAAAAGTATCAAGGCAAAGTGTCCATAAATGTAATATATAAAAGGATATATTATTTAACATTTCTGTTCTTTATACAAAGGTTGCCAGCAACTGTAACAACCACACAGTATTGTTAGGCTATGACAGTCAATACACGATCAGTGTTGTTCTATAACGCTTTTTAACCAAAGAAGGTCTTGACGTTTTGTTTCTGGAATTGGACAGCAACCGTGGGCCGGAAGACTGGGGGTTGGGGTTCTGTCGTTCCACCCAGCTGTGCTCAATGTGGTCTTGGGCAAGCCACAGCCCCTTACCCTTCCATAGCGCCATGTTCCCCCTGTAAATCGGTGCTCTTTCTGGGTGCTGTGCTTTTCCTGATCTAATCAAGTGTTATTTTTTTACCCTCAACAAATTGCCGTCAGCCTTTGACATTCCACCATTATGTAACTAAACGATGCTGATCGCTGGAAGTAGCGGATCAAATAGGTATACTAAATAAATAAATAAAATACATAAAATAAATAAAATACAAGAACAAAGGATGTCGACCCAGCGCAATCCGCCACGGCTAGTATCGTAGGTAATGTGTAAAAGCCATCCTCAACTTCACTTTTGTCAGACTCAAATTTTTGTGTTTTTTAATGCTGTACCAGCTCTGAAGTAGCGGTATACAAAATGTATACTAAATAACATAATAAATAAATAATAAATAAAATCAGAAAAGATGGGACCATCCGCAATCCACCACGCGTTAGCCGTAGTATGGTGCTCACGCCATCCGCCACTTCACCTTTTGTCCAGACACATCTTTTGTGTTTTTTAATCACACCAGGTTGACTAATACTCCTATGTCCCCCCCCTTTTTGTTTTCTTAGAATACTGCTTGCTACGTACTCCTATCTTTTTCTTGGGATAAATCGCTGCCCCCGCTTGTAGTCCAAACCCAAAAATAGAGTCTTTCAAACTAGTGAAATTGATTTCTGGCAGTTTTCCTTCTACGTTTAACGTAATCCCTTTTTACTTTCATACAGGTCTTCCGCTTGACAGCTTGTAGCCATATGTTTTAGGCCCCACTGATACAAACTCTGTGATATGTTCATCTGAGGGTATCTCGCTTGTGAGCTCACCTAAATAATCACCCAAAGATGGGTTCCAATCACCCTCTCGACTTAGAAATATCACAGAATCTGTATCATGTACAGACAGCGCTCTTGCAAACTATCTAGAAGATTGTGCAACTCCAGGCGTGCATAAGCCGTTGTAAAACAGGCACTGAAAAATTTGGCGCTACCCGCAATATACACTGGTCTTTTGAGTGCCTCCAAGACACACAGCTGTTTCATCATCAAAAACTCGCATGCTGAAACCTCGAATTCAGGAGTAAACAGATATTTAAAGAGATCATCAGGTTCTCTCACAATGCTTGTGGTAGCAGGTTTGTTTCTTTGACCAAATTTACCCCACAGGGAATTTAAGAAAAGTTTTGCTATTTGAGGCTTAGCAGGGTTTACATTAATCTGGTCTGCACGCAACACACCCCTCTTTTCTAAAGAAATCAGCTATGTACACATTTTGTTTTTCAGTATCATTGCACCATCAAGGGTAGCCAGAAGCCTCTTGTTTTTGACGGAGGTGCATTTTGCTGTATTCGGAAAACGAGATTATCAGATTTTTGCTCGAAATGCCAGATTTCATAGATTTCAACACCACATACCCTTTTGCAATGGCTAAATTTCATCTCCACCATCCACACAGTCCCCACCAAAAAGCGCTCTCCTCATCCGTGTGGGCACACATTTCCTGTTGCCGTGTGTCAGCACATGTATGACACAGTGGAAACATAAGCTTGCCGGCCAACCGTATGGGTAACACCGGGAAAAAGAGCTTTCGTGGAGGATTCACTTTTGCTTGTATAAAACCAAAGTATTTTGTAGGAGGACTAAATTTGTCATAATTCTAAGGCCGCGGGGCCACGTACCTGCGGGCCGCTTTAACCGGGTAGGCAGCGTGGTGCGTGGTCCCGGCCGCGTGGTGGAAAGGGGGAGGGGTGGTCGTTTCGGCGTCGGGAGAGCGTCTTTTAAATCTATTGGCTCCTGCGTGTGATGGAGGGCAGCGTGAGCCAATAGGAAGGCCGGAGGGTCTGGTAAGGGGGTGCTTGGGGGCGAGCGCACCGGCGAGGCTGCAGTTCGTCGGCGCGCTGCAGAGTGGACGGGCACTCCCACCCCTGGGGTGGCGGTGTAGGGTCTGTGGGGGGTTGCAGCAGAGTGGGGTGGCGGGATCCCGGAGGTGTCCGGGGTCTTGGCAATGTGCAGGGCGGGGGTGGGGTACCCCCGACCCGGAGAATCCCTCGGGGCTTTTGCTAATAGTATGGCTAAGCCGGATGAGGGGGGATGGTATTGCCGGGCGATGGTCATGGTGGAGGCAGGATGGAACTCACTTTGCTACCCATATGGCTGGTGAGGGTTCGTCCCGCTGCCGGAACCGGTGGGTGACATAGTCATGGTTGTTGTTAGTTATGTTGGTAATGTTTGACTAATAAAGCTGCGACCAGTTAAATGCCAATATGTGTACTGTTGTGGTTATTGGGGGGGGGGGGGGGGGGTGCTGGAAGGTGCTTTCAAGGACTGGAGCAACACATCCGCCTTACCTGGTTAATGATTTGTGGATGTCCTATTGGATATTCCTTTGTTTTATTGACAAAAGGGTATAGGCTGGTAAAATCATAGTGGTGTATTTTTTCCCCCGGTCTTGTTTTGTGGTACAGACAAATGGCATTTGTTCTACCCCCAAAAAGGGCATCTCGTGGAATCAGAGGTTGCAATAATGCGGAGTCAGCCTGGAAATCTGCACAGCCCCCGTTATTTTCTTTTACCATCTGCTTCCACTCGTGCTCCCATAGACTTATGACCTTGAACTCACGGCTTTATTTTATTTATTTTATTTATTTATTTAAGGTTTTTCTATACCGCACTATTCGGCATCAGCACGGTTTACAATAAACAAGTTTGTACAATGAGGAACAGCCATACATTGAACTTACATAGAACAGGGAGTTTAAACATGGATAACAGGTGAACTTTATACATAGCAAACAAAGGGAGATTTAAACAAGGGTAACAGGTGAACTTTATACATTATATACACAGGGATTGCATCACATCTAAGTTTATGATACAGGCCCTAAGGGGGATAGATGGGGGAGGTGAAGAGTTTTCATCGGAAATTGGTTAGACAGCGTTGGCTAGATAGACTATCAGATCATGTCGAACAGTCTAGTTGATGCTGTCGGAGTTACCAAAGAGTTGTATAAATCATTGCAGTTTGAGGGATTTACTGAACTGGGGGATGGGTAATGTATGCTGTCGGATTTCGGTTGGGAGGGGAGTTCCAGCAAGAAGGGGCGAATAAGGCAAAGGCACGCTTGTCTAGTGGATTTGTTGAATTTTGTGATGGCTTTGGAAGGAGGATGGTATTGCAGGTATGTGGTTCTTCTTAATCTGTTGTTTGGCATGGTAAGTTGGATCAGATCTGACACTATAGTTTGTCGGTGGCGTGATACAGTTGTGCACTGTTGCTTGTGTGAAGGTCAAGGTGAGGATCTTAAATTTAGATCCTGTACTGGAAGGGGAGCCAGTGGCAAAGCTGCTTCAGGATAGGGGTGATAGGTTCTCTGCGATGATGAGCCATAGAGGGTTCTTGAGTCTACTGCCCCCCGATACTGCCAATCAGCAAACGCTGTAAGGGGTTTATCGAGCTCTTTGTCGGGGATCGCGAGTAGGATGGCCGATTCTACCCCCCCTCCGTGGGCGTAATCGAAGTGGGGGGCACCCCCCTCGACTTATTCCTGGAAGACTGTTCGGGGGAAGTCGTTATGGTGTCAAGGGTGTTCTTTAAGGAGGCCGTCAGTGGTGTCCGTAAATTTGTGGGTATATTGTTCTGATTGTATAGTGTCTATATGAAGCATGCATGTCCAGGTGCTGGTCCAGTGGTCTACGCCAACAGTTATTTTGATCGTTGTATTGGGAGAGGAGTTCTGCGTTTGTTCACTTTTGATTGAAGATGGGGGAGTAAGTGAATGACTGGTTTACTTCCGATGAATTAGGAACTTCTGTCTCCTTTTTTTCAAGATTTATTCTGAGCATTTGGTTGTGTAGCCAATCTTGTGACGGCATTGAAGGCAGAGGAGAGCTGGTCGAGGTTTGGATGATCTGTGTCTATTGGGTGTGAACATTTAGCGACACCCTCATCCCGCATACTACTAGGCAGTTGATGTTAATAGGACTGCGGATAAGATTTGCAGATTGGCTGCCCCCCGTTTTTTTTTTTTTTTTTTTTCATATAGATATTGACTAAAAGGTCTGAGAGGGGATGAGCCCTGGGGGAACGCCCTTTTTCTAGTGGGAAAGGGTCCCACGATAAAAGGAGGATCCGGAGCCGGAACATCGTTGCCATTCTGTTATTCAGATATGAGGCATCGACACCCACGCTTAGAGCGTCCCCCCTGCCACAGAAGACACCTTCTCCGCTGAGGCGTGATAGGAGTATCGTGGTGGTCCACCGAGTCCAAAGGCGGCTGCGATGTCCAGAAAGATACAGGGCAAAACCCTTCCTGATGTTATCGAGCCCAATGGTAAGGGAGTTGAATAATGCTCAGTCCCCACCCCACCCGAGGGTATCAACTCCATGGACTCTCTGAATCCATGCTGGCAGTAATCAAGAGCGCGCCGTTGCGTTTTCAATGTGATGTTTTTTAGTTATGACACTGTGGTTCGTATCGTGTTGGAACATGTATTTTTTTCGATGATGCTTTGATCACAGCGCTCATTGACTCGCTGATACGGATCAGGCGGGGTGCTCGAATTATGGCCACTGTAAGGCGTCCATCTTTGTGCGGTCGGAGCATGGTGGTGACAATGTGTTCTTTGCAGTCGGCTTTCCAGGAATGATGACCAAGCTTTTAGCTGTCATTGTTTTGTAATAAAGAAAAAACCCGAGAACATAACCCGGGTCGTTCTAGCTGATTTCAGGAATTCTGGTCTTTATACGTTATAAACAGCTTGGACAGCCGTGGTGTGCAAAACAAACCATTAAATTCCGAACGGTATGTTTTCTAAGCCCCATCGATGCCACGGCATAGCCATCAAGGGAAACATAAAGGACACCCACCTTGTTTTTGCCCACACACTTTCCAAGCCATGTGTTGTGATCTGGGTATGATTTTCTGTGGCCTCTACCATACCACCATCCCAGCCATTGAATATGTTTGATGGGGATGGATATATCTCTTTTTGTCTGCCGGCGGATAGTGATCTGGTGGAAGGAGTGCCACAGTCCTTGTGTATCTAAAAACATCAATCTGAACATAGCCATACTATAACAGATGCTAGCGGAGGGGTTATATATTGGAAAGGGGTCCTAAACACCTTGGGTGGGTTGAATTTCTGACTGGAATGTCACACCACATGCTCTACAAACACGTTCTTTCTCCTGTCCATTTTTCATGATTTCAGCTCGGTAGAGAGAACACAGGATCCTTTTTTGTGCTACATTCACATCGTTTTATGCTGATTTGTCCTCCCTGTACCATTGTAAAAATTCCTCTTTTCTTCAGGCAACATGTTTCCCACACCGTAATGTTCAACACCCGGCCATGGGGCCCATCTAATTTTGATTTTCCAGAGTATTGACAAAAGTGTGGAAAGTACCCTTGCGGTCTGTAAACCATGGCTTGTTGGAAGTGTTAAAATTTCATAGGCAGGAAATTTAGAGAGTCTATAAAATGGGATAGTCAAAGGTGTCACACGGTAATTTGTAAAAGTTTAGCACCTTGAACCAGCAGGCCACCGTGGTCATCTTTTCCTTAAGCAGTTGTTTAAGAACCCAACAATACCCATCATAAAACCTTTGGAATTATGGGCTATGAAGGTGTAGCCTTTAAATTTTTTGGTCACAAAAAAAAATCTGTATACAGGCAAGACATACATTTGAGACCCTTGAATTCCCCAGTTTCTTTCATCATTTAAGTCCGTTGCAATATATGTAAGTTGGAGACATGCCAGGCCTGTTTCTTGCATACATTCACAATCATAAAAAATATACTTTTCACGATGTGTTTTGTTTTACCAAGAGAGGTCATAAAACATAAGTGGACGCCATCTCCCCCGGTTAGGGGGGTTTCAACAACATTAGTTTAGCAATGCCTGGCCACGTGCACTTATGTTACGTTGTCCACATAAGACTCACATTTCTGGCACAGTTTATCTTAGATAAACAACGCACCCAATCTTTTTTCAGAGCCCAGATACGCGTGTCTATCTAAACACTCTTTAAGAACGACAAACCAAGAGTTTGCAATTAGGGCTTTGCATTCTGTTGGTACACCACACATTATTCGCACACGTGGAGTGTCCAAACGATGGGCACCAACAATGTGCCCAATGTTATGATCGTGGACTGTTAATGTTTATGTTTACTGAGCTTGAAAAAGAACCGCCTTTTCAAAGGTGCAATCAAGAGCGTTTGTGGTCCCGTCGACCAGTAAAAAGATCACATTAAAACCTGGCCTCCGTCTGGAGGTTAAAATAGGAAATGTACAATAATAATAATTATATATAAAAAATTAACCATACTAAAACATAAACAAATCATTATAAATTATAGCTATTGAAAATTATAAAGGAGCCCGAGATGAGAGGAAGGAAAGAAAGGGAAGATAACTAATTACAGACAGAACACGAGAAGAGGACTAAATCATAATACAAAGTGGGGACATCATACAAAAGGAGAGGGAACATCAAACGCTAGGGAGGAACCGGTTTTTGATGTTTTCAGGTTGTGCTTGAAGGTAAATTGTGAAGTGGTTCAAGACCGAAGGGAGGAAGGGAGGGAATTTCCCCAGAGGGCGGGGGCCAGCAAAATAGATAGGCAGAGAGACGAGTGTGAACTGTAAGTGAGCACGGGAGGGTGGAGGAAGGAGAAGAGACGATTAAGGTGAAAGAAACGGGAGGGTTCCGACGGAAGCCTGCGCGGGAAAGCTTCCCCAGCTTCCAAGAAAAGGAAGTTTTTGGGGCCTCCCACTTGCACATGGCGTTGACTGCCCCTTCCAGCCTTCCTGACCAGCTCTCCTCAGTTCGAGTTTATATCCGACGGACCAATAGAGAGAGGAAAAGGCAGATAGAATAGGAAGATACAACTCCTAGGGGAAGGTGGGTGGGTTGTGAGGACTAATTCTGCTGTTCCAGAGATCACCTGTTACAGGGAAGTAACTGTGCTAATCTCCAGGACACAAGCATGAATAAGTCCTCACATATGGGGACTCCCTAGCTAAGATGCCTGGGAGATCCCCCTCCAAGGGTTCGCCATCCTTCGCATGGATACTACAGGGCATCCATCCAGGGAAAGGTGGGGAGGAGATTGTTAAGTATGGACCAGGTGTTTGAGGACAGCCCTAGACCAAAAACAAGGCGTCCCGGGCGGTGAGTCCTGTCCAAAAGCAGTAATGGGCTGTGAAGGTATGAACCGAGGCCCATGTTGGCGAGCTCGACAGATCTGATCTATGGATAACAGAATGAAGATGAGCCATAAACGTGGCCATGGGCTCTACACATTGTGACGCTGTGACAAGGCCTGTTTTCAGAGAAATATTTTTTACTCTGGTAAGCAAGGAAATACACTGAGCAATCCAATGTGGTAAGTGTACGTTTGGAAGACGTGGCAAGTCCCCAAGTAAGAAGTATCAAAAGCCACGAAAAGCTGGGAAGACCTTCGAGGTGGTGTAGGCTGAGTCCGTTGAGGTAAAAGGCAAGAGCTCTTTACAATCTAAAGTATGAAGGTTCCTCTCTGCACTGGATGCATGAGGAGCTGGAAAAAGACAGGTAGATATACCTCTTGATTAAGATGAAAAGTAAGGCGATACCACTTTGGGCATTAAAGTGGGGGATTTGTCCATTCAAACGGACCACTTTATAATGATGAAAACCTGGTATAAGTGTGGATGAGCCCACTAAGGCCTGTAGTTCACTGATGCGGCGAGCACGAAAATGTCGACTGCAATAAGGAAAACAGGACCTTCCAGGAAAGAAATTTCAAGGAGGTAGAAAACAATGGTTCAAAAAGGTTGGCTTCATAAGAACTGACCCAGAATCTAGGTTTCAAGTCCCATGGACTACCGGAGGAGGTCGGATGGGAGGCTTAGTTAGAGTCAGAGCCCTCTCATGAACCTTGTCAATCAATCGGATGAGAGGAGATAGGTTGTCCATTGATTAGGTTTTAACGGATTGCATATCTGCGCAACTCAGCACTACCAAATGGACTCTTACTGAATTCGTCTTAAGGCAATAACACTGCATCGAACAGATGCAGGAGATAGTCTAGTAGAGAATTCCAACAGGAAGTGCTAGAGGGTCAAGACCCTGTTGAGCACACCAAAGGAAAAGCGTTGCCATTTGAACGCATAGGCAACGCCTCGTGGATGTTTCCTAAAGAGGGCATGAAGGATATCTTTCACTGTGTTGTGTAAAGAGTTATCGAAGCTCATTTTATGTTCAAGGCCTTGGCCTTCAGTAACCAAGCTCTGAGGTGTAGGGACTTGGGGTCTTGCGGTGACCACAAAGTCCCATCCTCCTGACCGGACAGAAGGTCGTGGCACGCAGCTCCCAGGTCCAGAGAGGGGTCCCTGGGAGAGATGCACGAAGTAATAGAGGGAACCAACACTTGGCGTGGCCAGCGGGGAGCTATGAGGATCAATTGATCCGTGATCTCTCTGGTAGTTTTGAACAGAGTCTTGGGAATCAAAGTGAATGGGTGGAAAGGCATATAGGAATTCCTGACCCCCAATTCAGGAGAAAGGCTCGTCGTTGGCCTGAGCTCCCTGACACGGATTCCTGGAACAGACATCGGGGAAGTTTGGAAGTTGTTGCCAACGTACTTGCAAAGAGGTCTATGTCCTGGGGTTCCTCCATTCATGAAAAAGATTCTGCTTATCGGGTCCCATATGTAGGGTACCAGTCCGTGTGGAAGCAGAACTTGATCTTGTAGTAAACTGTCGTGCCCCACGTAAGAGTTTTGACTCCCCTCCGGAAGATTACAACTGCCGAGAAGATGAATTTGATGCTCGCCTGGCGAAGGCCCATAATCTCGGAGATGCTTCGTTGGCCAAAGCGACAGAGAGCATGTCCCTCCATTGTTTTTGTTTCAGTGTAGAAACATTGGCCACCTGATTGTCTGTATGGACTAGGACGGTGTCAGGTTTTGACTAGGGAGGGTATGGAAAGACTTTGAGGGCAAAGTAGATTAGCTCGACAGTTCCAGGAGGTTTTGATGTGAAGGGTGGTCTCTTGTGGAGACCAAGCCCCCTGAGTGGAGAGGTGTTGAAGATGGGCTCCCCACCCTGTTTGGGAGGCATCTGTTGTGAGGGGTGTTTGGGGCATTACAAAGGCTTGGAAGGGGTTCGCCCCCAACCAACAGCATGTCTTGCCGCCCTGGACCATCCACCATTGGTCAGGGACCAAAACAGCCGCGTTGAGGCGTGAGTATTTGGGTCCGGTAGGAGCGCCTCCTCAGAGGCCTGAGTCCACTGGGTGGCCCAAGGTCCATTGAGCTGCTCTCAATATGGAAAGACGATGCGCTAGGGCAACCACATGTACCGTTGGAGGCCAATGTGGCCCAGAAGTCGCAGCATTTCTTCTTGGCTGTCCAGTGACTGCTGCGACTGGAGCTTTTGGGAGGCCAAGCACCACCAGACGTATGGCCCCCCAGGACTTGAGGTAGGTAACGGCCCTTGCAGTGGTGGTGTCCAACATGGGGCCCCCTATGAATTCCAGAGACTGGAGTAGGGGGAATCGTTGAGACTTGGGAAGGTTTACCACCTAGTCCCAGATACTGCAGAAGGTGCCTTGTGCCGGTCCAGGGAAATCTGGGCCTGCATGACTGAGATGGAGCTCGGATGAGGCCCCAACAGTTCGCTCCAGATATGGGAACAACAAAAATTCCCAGACGCTCTTAGAAATTGCGGAAACAACTGCCATGCTTTGCCCGTTGAACAATCTCCTGGAAGCAGAGGCGAGAACGAAGGGAAGGATAATCTGTACTGGAAAATGTTTTCCGCTGAAACAGAAATCTTAGATATTTTCTGTGGGATGGGTGGTGATGAGTATTAAATGTGTGTACGCAGCCTTGAGATCTAGAGACAAAGCCAATCCTGACTCTGAAGGTAGGAAGGAAGAATGCTTACGGAGAAAGCATTTTGAATTTCTCCTTGTACCAGAAATTTGTTCAATTCTCTTCAGATCTAGGATAGGGCTGAATCCCCCTGTCTTCTTTGTTATGAGAAAATAAGGGGAGTAGAAATCCTGTCCCATTGTTGAAGCAAGAAGGAACCTCTTCTATTGCCCCTTGTGCAAGGAGAGAAAAGACTTCCTGATCCAACAGGCACAGGAGAGATGGGGGAGAATTGAAGTGCCTCACCATGGTATATGGAGGAAGGTGTGGATAAAAAGTGAAGTTTGTAGCCCCTCTGATGATAGTGGTAGGGGCCCAGTGCCTCTGAAGTAATTTGTCGCCCCCATCTGGGAGCAAAGTGAAGCTAAAACCTTCCGGGGGAAATGGTGAGGGGCTCTGGTTGTTTCTACACAGCCCCAGCCAGAAAGCGCTTACAGGTTCTCTAGGGGCCAACGTTCAAAACCCATTTTGAGGGTGGTTGAGCCTGCTGAGGAGTGGCAGACGCTGCCGGCTTTGACCTTGCCTGTTTCGTGTTGCGGACGTTTTAGGCAGCAAAGCGAGACTGAGGAAGATTGTTGGCCAGTATTTTGTGGAATTAATCTGGCCTATCTTGTAGTAAGGGGCCCTCTTGAAAGACTTTTTCTTGGCAGGAGTAGAGGTAGACTTAGAAAGTCCTATCTAATGTTAGCATTTTCTGCGCTCCATTTGAGTGGCTTTAATTTGCCAGTCCTTACCAAATAAGTTCTCACCTGTACCCCCCAGGGCACGCAGATTCCGTTAAGCCAATCCACGGACCCAGGTTTCTAGGTCAGAGGCCTGGAGCCCAAGCAAAGTCGTCCCCGGGCTGCAATTAGCAATGCCCGAAGCTCTAACCGGCACCGCTCAACGGAATCAAAAGCTGCTCTGTATGGAGAAACTTAGGAAACATCTAGAAGCCTGTTTCACCCAGAGAAAATGAACTATCCGTCCTTTCTAATCCCTCAGGGATAAAGGAGGCAAAATGCCGTACCTTTAGGGCAAGTTTCTCCTGTTTAGAAACATGCCATATACAGACTGTAAAGAATTAATCCTGGCTATAAGCATACTAGCCTGGAAAAGTTCCTAGCCAAAAGAGTCTAGAGGTCCTACATTATCGCACTGGAGGGGAAAAGCAAGAGTGCCTTTGTTGGTGCTCTTCAATCTTTTTCAGCGCAGACTTCACCACCAAAGGAATGGTGTATGGCAGGCTGAGTCTTTGAAACCCAGGAGAAGGGAGGGACATGCACGTACATGGTGTCCAACCTACGGCGAGTAAGGCAGACCAACCATATTTTTAACGTTAGAAGGAAGGGGCCTCCCATAAGTCCATCAAGTGTTCTGAAGGATTTCATGGATAGGCAGGGTGACTGCCCTCTTTAGGAACCTTAGGGTATCCTAAAATATTATCCAATTTCGTTGACCCCCACAGTGTCTTTTTCAGGAGGATTGTGGTAACTAGGAAAAGTTCTTTCAGCTTGCTCTATAATGAAGTCTTGAAAGGACAAATCCTCTGGTGGAGACATTCTCCTCTTTGGGGAAAGAAGGGCTCGTCATGGATGAGACTAGAGACAGCCTCATCAGAGTCCTCAGAGGATTCAAAATCCTCGCAGAAGAATCAGAGTATTTTCTCTGTATGTTGCTTCCAACGCACACCGATCCCCCGGTTATCGACAATCGGGCGTAGCCGGGTATGTGATCGGTATCGGGTGAAAACCCAGATTCAGGCATGCGGAAGCCTGATCTGCGTTTGGAAGTCGATGGTCTCTGGGTTCCGGTATGGGAGACGATACCGGCAACCGGACCCAGTACCTGTTGTGTTGATCCACCACGCGCTTCCGACCGGCTGTTATGGTACGAGGGCGTCGTCAGCTGTAATCAAAAGCCAGCATAGGGCCTGACTGCTGCATGGTTTTCTTTCTGAACAGTATTGACCTCATAGATCGCCACTGCCTGCCTGGATGGTCGGTACCGTATGGGCCCGGGTGTGTACCACCAGAGCAGTTCTAACAGGTGATCAGTCAAGAGGCCGTGCCATCGATTGTCAACCTGTCACCACGATAGATGGTGCTTTGGAAGACCATGACGCTTCCCGCCGGGGTTTGTTTTGAGCCCTCTCCTTTTTGGGGCGAGGATCCTCAGATTCAAAAGGTGTGTAGAGGCCTCTCGATGCTTTTGAAGGAGATTTTAGATCTTCTTTGAGGACCTGCCGAAGAAGGTTTGGTTTACCTGAGATCCATCCGGAACAGAGGAAGACCTGGATGACTGTGATGCTGGATTATCTGACAGCAAACAGCACAGTGGAATTTGTTGGCCCGGTTCTGCAAACCACATTTAGGCCATCTGGGAGTCAGGATGGGCACAGTCCGGAATGGAGTGGTCAGGTTCCCAAACAATTTAAGACACATTCATGGGTGGTCTGTGACAGAAATAACAGCACTACACTTGGTGTACACTTCTTGACAAACCAGGGGCCTGGTTTTCTCCCATGTAGTGTAGGATATTTGTCTAGGCCTGAGGCCTAAACCGAAGTCACCAAGATATTGTGTGCCAAAGATAAAGATTTTTTTTTTTTTTAAAGAAAAGAACCAAGAGGGATGACCGGCTCTCTGCCCGTGCTCCCCCTCGTGTTCCCCGGTCCGGTTTCCGGTAATGGGGAGGCAGGTACGCCACGGTCTAAAGAAACAAACGAAAACAATATTTTCTTCAGAGCGGTGACAGGAACACAGACCTGCTGCGCTCCGCGGAAAATAGAAATCTGAGGATAGCTGAGTCAGGAAGCGCGGGATTAAACAAAAAGGGGGGGCCCCCCCCACCCAGCGCGCATGTGCAGTGGGAGGCCCCAAAAGCTTCCTTCTGGGAAGCTGGGGAGCTTTCCCGCGCAGGCTCCATCGGTTCCGACGTACCCATTTGTGAGGACTTATTCCTGCTTGTTCCTGGAGATCATAGTTTACAATGCTGGCCCTTGCACTTATGTTTCTTGTCCACATAAGACTCACATTTCTGGCACAGTATCTTAGATAAACACGCCACTTCTTTTTTCAGAGCCAGATACGCGTGTCTATCTAAACACTCTTTAGAACGACAAAAGAGTTTGCAATTAGGGCATCTCTGTTGTACACCAACATTATTCGGACACGTTAGTGTCAAAGATGGCACCACAATGTGCAATTATGATCGTGACTGTATGTTTATGTTTATTGAGCTTGATAAAACCGCCTTTCAAGTGCAATCAAGGCGGTGTACAGTAAAAAGTCACATAAAACCGGCCTAAGCTGGAGGTTAAAATAGGAAATGTACAATAATAATTATATAAAAAAATTAACCAATTTAAAACATCAAGTATAAATTATAGATTAAAAATTATAAAGGACAGAGAGAGAGGAAGGAAAGAAAGGGAAGATAACTAATACAGGACAGAACACGAGAAGAGGACTAAATCACATACAAAGGGGGACATCATACAAAAGGAGAGGGAACATCAAACGCTAGGGAGAACAGGTGAGTTTTCAGGTTGTGCTTGAAGATAGTGTGAAGTGGTTCAAGACGAAGGGAGGAAGGGAGGGAATTCCAGAGGGCGGGGCCAGCAAAGTAGAAGGCAGAGAGACGAGTGAACTGTAAGTGAGCACGGGAGGGTGTTGGAAGAGAGAGACGATTAAGGTGAAAGGAACGGGGGGTGTGCCTAGGAGAGTGGAAAGAGAGTAGATCAGCCAGATATGAAGGGTAAGATGCCATTTATAAAAGACCTTATGTAACAGAATCAACATCTTTATATTGAGAACGAAAAGAAACAGGTAACCAGTGAAGATGAAAAAGTAGGGGGGTGACGTGATCACGGGTGGTAGAAGAGGTGATAAGGCGAGCAGCAGTGTTTTGTATCCTTTGGAGTCTGGCTATCTGATTTTTCGGGAGACCAAGAAATAAAGAATTGGAGAAATCAACTCGAGACAGTAACTACAGAAGTTGCGCTCCCCATAGAATTTTTTGACATCGGTTATACCATAGAAATGGTCATCGCGTAGCAACAAGAACACAGTCTTAGGGAACACAGGTCTGTCTGATGTCTTAAACATACGCGTTGTGCTTTACACAAATTCATGGGTTTGTTTTATCTTTAAATGCTGTTCAAATATTGCTACATCATCGAGCATATGAACCAATTATTAAAACCGAACAGAATCAAAAGATAACCATCACAAATATGAGATTCTGATTAAATAGGAACCTGTTCATAAAATTTCTTTTTGTTGGAGATAGCGTCAAAGTAAGCGAGGGAAAATTTAACAACTGATGAACACCGATAATTATGAACAGGTTAATATTTAATCAGAATCTCATATTTGTGATGAACATCATCGAGCATGACTTTTCTATGTACCGGCCACCCCAATTCATTATGTAGTTTTTTAGCACCTTTTAACAATTTGACATCTGTCATTTTTACCTGTGAGGCTACCTGCAAAACACAGGTTATTATCAGTGTTGTTCAAGTCTATCAAATACATCCTTTTCTTATGAATAATATGGCTAAACGGTATAGTCTTTAAGACCCTACGAGCTCCCCCACCCCGATTTCTTATGACAACTACAGCAACACGGAATATATCACAAACCTGGATTTCTCTGACTCTGAAGGAGTTTAGCGATCTGATTTAAGAAATCGTCAGCGTCTAATGATTCTGGGTTTTAACTTTCCAGAATACAAGGAAATGTGAAAAAGAGATGAGTGTAGATGGCACCTGTACATAATCACCGGGTGAAACCCTGCTGCTAACCTAATCCAGAATATGCTGGATACCTTGCCGAATGGCGAATTGAGCCTCAGATAATGATGTTACCCTGTCTAAATTAATAAACCGAAATTCCTCTGAATAAATTACACCATTAAACTTGTCCAATTTACGATCCCACCTTTTCACAAACTGAACATAGCTAACTGGTTAACTGGGCCGGGGAAGAACGCGCAGCCATGGGGCTCCTCAAGGACACGCTCCACCATGTCGCTGTCTGTGCGGCCTCAGCGGCGCCTCCTGTCCTCGGCTATCACTAGGAGTCAATCCTTCGCTGGGGTGAACTCTTCAGATAAGTGCTACAGGTACTCATTTACAGTCCCCGCCCACCGGAAGTGACGCTGGGTTCCTCCGCGTTTAAAACCCACACTGGTGCGGCGTTCCGTTGCTGTTTGCTGTGTTCTGCTCCACCCGATTACCTGCCTACCTGCTAACTGCTTCTGCCTGTGCTGATCATCTGTGTGCTGTCTGTTGCTGTTGTCTGCACTCTCAAAGCAGCCTGTATTCCTGCCCTTGTGTCTCCCCAGGTACTCGTTTACAGTCCCCGCCCACCGGAAGTGACGCTGGGGTTCCTCCGCGTTTAAAACCCACACTGGTGCGGCGTTCCGTGTGCTGTTTGCTGTGTCTGCTCCACCGATTACCTGCCTACCTGCTAACTGCTTCTGCCTGTGCTGATCATCTGTGTGCTGTCTGTTGCTGTTGTCTGACGCTCTCAAAGCAGCCTGTATTCCTGCCCTTGTGTCTCCCCATGTACTCGTTTACAGTCCCTGCCCACCGGAAGTGACGCTGGGTTCCTTCCCCGCGTTTAAAAACCCACACTGTGCGGCGTGGCGTTTCTGTTTGCTGTGTTCTGCTCCACCCGATTACCTGCCTACCTGCTAACTGCTTCTGCCTGTGCTGATCATCTGTGTGCTGTCTGTTGCTGTTGTCTGCGCTCTCAAAGCAGCCTGTATTCCTGCCCTTGTGTCTCCCCAGGTACTCGTTTACAGTCCCTGCCCACCGGAAGTGACGCTGGGTTCCTCCGCGTTTAAAACCCACACTGGTGCGGCGTCTCGCGCCGCAAAGGCGCGTGCCCCGTGCGCGCGCCGAAGGAGCGCGCACAAGGAGCAGGACCTGCTCCTTGTGCGCGCTCCTTGGGGCGAGTTCCGGGGCGACGAAGCCGAGGCTTGGCCGTCTCCGTCTGAGCCTTTACACTTGCACTCTCCCTTGTCCTCACCTCCTCACTTTACTACCCCTCGCTCTTTATATCTGCCGTCACAAGCAGTTTTCGCCGCTATAGTACCCTCTGCAGTTCTAGTTTTTTTGCTACTGCTCCTCTTTCCCTTTAATATGTCTGTCATACCAGTGCACTGGGGCTGGCGCCCTGTTGTATCCTCTGTTACCCTCTCCGCCATCTTGCCCGGCAGCCCCTCAATTTAACCCATGGCATCTCCTCCCCTTCGAAGTCCTCCCCTCGTTCTGCACTTTCTCATTTCACTCTTGCATTTCGCTCTTCTAAATTGTCGCTCAACCCGGACCAAAACATCCTTGATTCAAGACCTTATTGTATTACGTAGGTCTGTATGTCTTCTTTCTAACTGAAACCTGGCTGAGGGAGGGCGGATGAGCCCTTCCTCAACCGGTGTCTCCCACCTGGCTATTCCTTCCTGTCAACCTCACGCAGAGGCAGAAGCGGCGGTGGAATTGCTATAATTCACCGCTCTTCTGTCTCACTATCCTGAACTCTCCCCCCTAGTATCTCCTTCTTATCCTGAGTCCCTCCTTGTACGTCTGGACTCTTCCTCTACTCCATATTACCTCCTTCTTATCTATGCCCCCCTTTCTCTCTCTTCTTCTTCCTGGGATTCCTTACTAACCACCATTTCAGAAGTTTCCCTCCGCTATCCCCGTCTCCTAATCCTAGGTGATTTCAGTATTCACGTAGACGCTCCCTCCTCAGCAAGAGACCTTTCTTTTCTTACTTTTTTATCTGATCACTCTCTCCGACAATTTGTTTCCTTTCCTACCCATACTGCTGGCCACACCCTTGACCTTCTCATCGCTCCGGTTTCTTTCCCCTTCCTACCCTTGTCCCTTTCTTTCTCTTCTCTTCCCTGGACCGATCATGTATGTCTCTTCTGTGATGTTCCGGTCCCACTTGCTGTCCCCCCCAAGAATTCAAACACTAATCCCTCTCCTACACATTCCCGTCGAATCACTGCTGATAATCTACACTATCTTCCCTCCACTTCCAACTCGCTCCCAGCAGACATCGACACTCTCCCACTCGACACCCAGGTTTGCAAATTGCATTCGTCACTCTCCTCTGCTCTAGACGCTGCCGCTCCTCTTTGTCCTCACCATTCCCGTCGCCGCCTCCCCACACTACCCCTGGTTCCATCACGGTTTAACCTCTACACCGTAAGCACCTCCGTCGTGCTGAACGTCTCTGGCTGAAGCATCCCTCTCCTATCACTTTTGATGACTTTCATACTTGCCACCGCTACTATCGC
Source organism: Ichthyophis bannanicus (assembly GCA_033557465.1). Taxonomy (NCBI): domain Eukaryota; kingdom Metazoa; phylum Chordata; class Amphibia; order Gymnophiona; family Ichthyophiidae; genus Ichthyophis; species Ichthyophis bannanicus. The sequence goes on from CM066035.1 coordinate 829,974,255, forward strand.
ACCCTTCTCCACACAGCCAAGCGCGATTACTATACTGATCTCATTTCTTCCTCCTCGAATTCGTCTCGTCAACTTTACTCAGTCCTTCGCTCCCTCACAGCTTCACACTCTGCATCTTCCCCCTCTCCCAATGTCCCCCCTGCTCTCCCGGACTCCTCCGCCCTTGCTTCCTTTTTTGTCTCTAAGGTTAGTACCCTCCGCCAAGCTTTCTCCCAATGTCCGCCGCCTCTTTCTCCCCCCTCTGAACCCCCTCTTCTTCCTCCTCTTTCTTCGCCATCTTTAACCCCTGCACTATCACATTCCTGGTCCTCATTCGACCCCATTACACTTGATGTTTTGGAAAAGACTTTCTCTACTATTCGCAAAACTACTTGCTCAGCTGACCCTATCCCCTCCCAATGGCTTCTAGAACCTTCCTTAGCTCTATCCCCTTTTATCCTTTCTATTCTCAATTCAAGTCTTTCCACTGGTTCTTTTCCTTCCACCTGGAAACATGCATTAGTCCGTCCCATCCTGAAATCTCACTCCTCTGATCCATCCATCCTTTCCAATTGGCGCCCAGTCTCAAACCTACCCTTCTTATCAAACTCCTTGAGAAATTGGTTTTCTTTCAGCTGCTTCTCATCTTGAGCTTGCCCTCACTCTCCATCCCCGACAATCAGGTTTCCGCCCGTGGCCACAGCACCGAAACTGTTCTTCTCTCTCTTCTTAATGATCTTCACATGTGCTCACGATCGCGGTCTTGTCACTTTGGCTGTTTCTCTTGACCTATCTGCGGCTTTTGACTTGGTGGATAATCACACTCTCCTCTTCCGTCTTCGGGAAGCTGGTCTTTCGGGTGTGGTTCTCCGGTGGTTCATTCATTTCTATCCTGTCGTTCTTTCTCTGTCGTCTCGACATCTTCTTCTCTCTGCCCCCACCCCTCTGTCCTGTGGTGTCCCCCAAGGGTCTGTTCTTGCCCCACTTCTCTTCAATATTTTCCTAGCCCCCCTTGCCCTTCTGGTCCAACAGTTTAGCATCTCTGCATATTATTATGCAGATGACATTATTCTTCTTCACCACACAGATCCTTCTTCTCCTGATATCTCCCCTCTCAACCTCTGTCCTCACTGCTGTTATGTCTTGGTTCTCCTCTAACTTCCTACAAGTAAACCCGGCGAAATCTTTCGCAATCTGGTTCACCTTTGGCAGTCCTTCTCCCACCTGTGTCCCCTCTCTTTCCTCTCAGCCTATCCCCCTGGTCTCCTCACTCCGATATTTAGGTGTTGTTCTTGATTCTGCACTTACTTTTCAAAGATCACATTTCTTCGGTTGTTCAACGTTCTTTCTTCTCTCTCCATCAACTTAGAGCAGTCCGTCCTTTTCTCTCTACTTCTGCTCTGACCACCCTTCTTCTCACCCTTGTGTTGTCCCGTCTCGATTATTGTAATGTCTCCTTTGCTGGTTTACCCAAGTCCCAACTGTCTCGTCTCCAACGTATTCAAAATGCTGCCATCCGTCTGTTGTCCCATGCCTCACGATTCGATCATGTTTACACCCCTTCTTTATCAACATCACTGGTTACCTATTTCTTTCCGCATCCGGTTTAAACTTCTAATCCTTGCACATCGAATAATATACACCGGCATTCCCCTTTTACCTGGCAAATCAGATACAATTCCATACCCCCCACCGTTCCTCCGCTCTATACACATGAATCGCATGGTCCTTCCCTCCCCTGCACATGCTCATCTCGAACAAACCGCTCCTCTGCTTTTTTATTTCCTGGTCCCTAGTCTCTGGGAACTCACTCCCCCCTCCTCTCCGTGCAGAAAGCTCATACCAAGCATTCAAATCTCAACTCAAAACCCATCTCTTCTGCCTCGCGTTCGATCCTCCTCCCTAGCCCATTCCTTCCACCTCTCATTACCATGTCCTTTCACACAATGTCTGTCTCCTCCTTCCCCTCCTCCCTTGTTGTATACATGTGTTATTATTTCTTGATTTTAGTTTTACTTCTGTCCTTATCTCCTCTATCCTTTCTCTTCCACTTTTTCTTGATTTGATGGCGTTCCTTTTCTTTTTCCTTTTCCCGCAGCCAAATGCTTGTTTTAACCAACTTGCTTGTTTTTATTTATTGTAAACCGCTCAGACGCCTACGGTATTGAGCGGTATAACAAGTTTTAATAAACCTAAACCTAAACCTAAACCTAACTGGTTCTGATTCTTTGTTCTGTCCTCTGAAACACGATGATCAAAGACACGGCTTTCACCACGCTCTCCGTATTCTGTACCGGTGTGTGTAGATTCACCGTCAGAAAAACTTTCGTTGTGTGATCTTTTCCTGTTAGACCTCTCTCCCATAGCCGCTGGTTTTCTAACATTTTCTCGATCTGAAAAAGAAAACGTAGGGGCTAATACTCTTTTTTTTTCTTTCTTTTACAGCGGCCTTAAAATTTAGGCGAGGGATAAAAGCGGAATACTCAACTATTCTGCTTGTCTTTTGGCTTTCTGTAAGGTGCCATCTGTTGATTAGGCTGGTCACCTTGTTTTGTAGCAGCTCCTTGGTCCAAAATAAAGATTAAAGGTTGAGGCACATTATAAAGAGCATAGCTGCTGGAAAAATTAAAAACCACCTTTTAACTTTTTTTGCTGCCTCCTTTTGTAAGAGAGAGTTATTTGGGCCCCACGGCTTCTGCTCCTATTTTTTAAAGACAATCATAAGAGACAAACATTACAGAGCCAACAATATTTTTAAAAAAGTAAGGCACATATTTACCCACCATGTCTGAAGAAGAGTTGCAGATGATACAAGCTGTAGAGAGACTATATGATCTTTTCTAGCTGCTGAAATGTACTGCACCTTTTTAAATGAAATTCTTTTGATGGGGTTTACAGTCCCCAGACTCTTTAACTGAAACATTTCTGGATCTCGTAATCTTATCATATGACCTGGCTAATTCACAATGCCATTTTTTTTTCGCAGACAGTACATTGTAATAGATGGATCAGATAGTGTATGTGGCTAATACACATTCCCCCATCCCCAGACGCCTTAAGTGGATTTTAGTTCTACAATAGAGCTCTGCTCTCCACATTCTTATCATATGGCCTAAATCTCTCTGAAAATTTGAATTTTTTGTTTGAACTCAAACTAGGGCAGTTGCTTTCATTTTATGACCAACAATCATGGCAACATTTACAATAGGTCCCAGACACAACCTGTTACAAGTTTTATGGATTTTCTGTTGTATTTCCTTGTGTCCCCACCTTAGGCAATCATGATGTCTTTGCCCTGAAGCATGTATTACACAAGCTGCACAGTCTCTATGCATAACGCTCTGCCAGCATTTCGTGATAATACAGCCCACTGTTGCTTGTATAGCAGATTTAAATGTTTATTTCATCAGGTTTTTTTGAGTTGTCCTTTTGGCTGGCTATAACATCAAATGCCTCCCTTTGATATGTACAGAGAAAGCACAAACAGCGTAGATTGGTTGCTTGTATGTCCTCTAGCTCTTGTGGGAGCGGAGATTCATCACTTCCCTACAAAAAACAAAATAATGTCAGTGTGAACCACCTCTTCTATAACACTTTTCTAAATTAAAAAAAAAAGAACCTTCTCTTACCTCTGCTGATCCTAGTTCTTCCAATAAACAGTTTGCTTCTACATTTGCAGCGGCGTAATATAATTCTATATCCTCTGGATCCATTGTATTGTCAGATGTTAAGTCAATCTCGGTGTCAGAATCGCAGGGGCCTTGAGAGTCGAATAATATCTGACCATCTGGAAAATCTACATTCTCTATTTCTTGTTCAGGCTCTGCCGGACTCTCCAGTAGTTCAAATGGATTTTCAATCGGTGGATACCCCTCTGCAGCGGCATCACGGTCCTTAAGAAAGTAATTAATGTTGTGTGCCCTGCTGGAAATTCTGCTTGGTGTTCCAAAAAGAGCCATTTTTTCTTTTTGAATCTGTGTTAAAATGTTCCCCTTACACAGGACACACAGCCTTACACCAGGAGCATGCTCAGAACAGACCTCTTGTTTCAACCAATCACGTGTTACCACACCCTAGAGAGGCATGTTCAGACTTGTCTCTCCGTATTGGTTTTTTCAAAGCCACTAAAAAATAGCTGTATTAGGGGGATTTGAACTCAGGTTTAACCATGAGGTCTTAAAAAAGCAAATCCTATCACATGGGACAGCACTGGTTTCTCTAACAAAAGATGTGTTAATTGAGGTTTAACATTTGTAAAGAAAAGCTTCTACCCTGTCTGTGCCTCTGTGAAAAGCCCTGTGCTGTGCTATGAATCTTTTGTGAGAAAAAAAGAACTGGGGCAGTGGGAGATAGAAAAGCATTTTTTGCTTTCCAGGGTTCCTGCTTTTTGCAGATGTAAACATTAACCAGAAGCAAAACACATTTCCGGAGTCAGTCACTCTGCTTCCGCTGAGGTCATTGGAAAAGGACACGGTCCATTTCTGATGACACCCTGTTTCCGGTGATGTCATTTTCAATGATGTAGGCAGGGGTGTAGTTGAGGGTGGGAGGCAGTGGGTGTGGCACAAACCTGGAAGTGGGTGCTGATTGGCTAATGCCAATATTGTGGGGTGGGGCATGGGTGTGGCACAAACCCGGAAGTGGACGCTGATTGGATGATGTCAAGTGGGGGCGGTGGCCACGCCTGGGGGCAGGAGTGGGTGGCGCTAACTCACCATTCACTTCTATGGGAGGGGTGTGGCCTAAGGCAGGACATACACCAGAAGTGAACGCTGATTGACAGGTGAGATAAGGATGACAGGAGCCAATCAGTTTGATGAGTAGCGTACCCATTATACTACTGACACGTGTTTAGTTGTAAAGTGTCTCTCCAAATTTGATGATTTGTTATGCGCCAATTTTTCCTGACAAATAAGACAGGTCCGAAGGCCATTTAAGTTTTGATTAAACGCAAAAGTCTCAGTCCATTCAACTTTAAGTTCACGATTTTCATCTTCGGTTTTCCTTTGCTTCTTCTTTGTAGCCATGTCAAAGAGGGCACCTAAAAAAATGTTTCATTTTATAATAATAAAGCCACCAACACAAAATAATTACAATGCTTAAATTGATGACAAAAATACCTGTAGGATTTGCAGCTGGTTTGAAAAATACAGGTAACTTTATGCTTCGAGTAGGTACTTTTGTCACCTGCGCACGATTTGCGGACGTGACTAGCACTAACCACTGTACGAGTGCTGGCTGACTGGCTCACTCAACTCGTGCATGAATCACGCGTGTCTCCCTCGTGCTGCGTCATGTCTCCCGTCGCCCGACCGACCGACCGACACCCCCACTTCTTCTAACACCACTTCTTCAAAATAGACTTGCTCAGGCCGAAAACGGACTTCTGCGCATGGGCCACAAAGTTTCAATCGCACTGTACGTGCGCGCCCGCACATGGTATTTTGTGGAAGAGCCACACTCAAGGGGCCGCTGTTTGCCGACCACTGCACTAGTCTATTGGACAACCTGAAGTTGTCCCTCTAATCTAGAACTTGTATTGGACATCCCAGTCATCCTATTATCTACGTCCTGAAATTGCTGTACAGACTGATCAGAAAACAAACATAAGGACTGAATAGTATTAGAAAGTTTAGAGTCTATATTAGCAATTGCTACCCACAAGTCTTTTAAGGTAATATCTGCAGCTGTGGAGGCCCGAATGAGCCAGTCATCTAAGTAAGGGAAGACGAAAATCGCCAGGGTTCGTAGAAATGCAGCTACTACTGCCATGCATTTTATGAATACCCTTGGTGCTGAAGCCAGGCCAAAAGGAAGAACCCTGTACTGGAAATGTCTTCCCCTGACAAGGAAACATAAAAATTTCCTGTGATCGGGGTGGATGAGAATGTGAGTGTATGCATCCTTTAAGTCTAGAGAGCAAAGCCAGTCCTGGCTTTGAAGGTATGGCAGAAGAGTTCCTAGAGAAATCATTTTGAATTTCTCTCGAAACAGATATTTGTTCAATTCTCCGAGGTCTAGAATGGGTCTGTGCCCCCCTGTTTTCTTTGGAATAAGAAAATAGGGAGAGTATAACCCTGTGCCCTGCTGAAGAATGGGCACCTCCTCTATTGCCCCTTGGGCAAGAAGTATGGAGAACTCGTGATCTAGCAGATTGGCTGCAGAGGTTTGTGAATTGAATTGCTTTAGAATTGTAGGAGGGGGTATGCTGTGGAAATGAAGTTTGCACCCCTCTCCTACAATGGACAAAGTCCACTCTTCTCTTATCTGATGCCATCTGTTGACAAAGTGGCATAACCTGCCCGGAATATTGGGGGGGTTGGGGACCCCTCAGAGGCAGGAAGGCAAAGCTCTCTAGGAAGGAGTCAAAGCCCTTGAGGGGACTGAACCTGGAGAGCTGGTTGGGCTCTCGGGCCTTTTGGTTTCTTTTGCTGTCCAGTTTGTCCCTTTTGGGCAACCTGACCTGGAGTCTGACTCTGCTGGGTATAGGAAGGATAAAACTTCCTCTTTTTGCTAAGAGAGGCTTTTTTTTATAAGGCTTCCTTTTGGCTGGAGTGGCTGTAGACTTTGACAATCTAAGGTAGAATTGTCAGCATCTAACTCGTTAGCCTTTTCCTGCCCGTTCTTGCCGAAGAGATTCTCCCCCGTGCAAGGAATGTTACCTAACTTGTCCTGTACCCAAGTCTCCAAGTCTGATGCCTGTAGCCAGGCAATCCGTCATGCGCCAATGGCAATAACAGAAGTTCTGCTGATGCATTCGAAGGCTGCACAATTGACAAACTTGGAGACATCCTGAGCATGCTTAACTAGAGCAAGAAAGCACAGTTATTTACCTGTAACAGGTGATCTCTGGGAACAGCAGGAGTAAGTCTTCACATATGGGTACGTCGGTACCGACGGAGCCTGCGCGGGAACGCTCCCCAGCTTCCCAAATAAGGAAAGCCTTTGGGAGCATCCCACCACGCCTGCGCGCTGCCTTCCCGCCTTTCCCAACTGTCTCTCCTCAGTTGGTTTTAAAGCTGAGACAAAGAGAGATAAAGGAAAGTAAGAGAGATAGAAAGATACAACTCCTAGGGGAGGTGGGAGGGTTGTGAAGACTTATTCCTGCAGTTCCCAGAGATCACCTGTTACAGGTAAGTAACTGTGCTATCTCCAGGAACAAGCAAGAATGAGTCTTCACATATGGGGACTCCCCAGCTAAGATGCCTGGGGGATCCCCAAGGTTGTGAGACCCTGAGAAAGGCTTCACCTCCTACTATGGATCCCAGGCATCCAACCAGGGAAGGAGGGTAGGAGTTGAATAGAAAGAAGCTGTAGGAAACAGCTAACCTAAGCTAGGACTACAGGAGAGGAGTCCTTATAGGTATGATAACTATCATGAATAAATATTGAAATTGAAAAATTGCAATATGAAGCTTACCTACTGGACTGCAGGAGCAGATAAGCTGATGAACTCTACTGGGGATCCAGTAGAGGAAAAACGCCAGGTGACCTCACTGAAGTGAAGGTGATAACCTATAAGACAACAGTGAGGATTAACACTGAAGTGAGGGGTGACCCCAGGATTGAACTGGGGTAGTAAGAAAAAATGGCAGGTCTTCAGCGGGAAGCTTTATGAAAAAAGCTGACAACTCTTTTGGCTACAGAGTTATTCACTGTTAGGAGCAAAAGAGGAAGACTGACCGAATTGGATAAACTGGTGAAGTCCTTGAGGGAAGAAAGGGTATAGGAAAAAACCCCGTATTCCCAAAGGAAGGACAGGTGTCTGAGGGGTTGGAATCTCAGATCTACTGAAGATCCGCCATGCCATTCCTAACTGGTGAGAGGTAGGAAAGATATTGGAGCATGGAGCTTCAGAGACACCTAACCTTTAGGGATATTGAGAAGCTGTTAGTACCACAAGAGTGGTTGTGTGCATAATACCCTAAACATGCTGTGGAGCAACATGAAGATGGGCAAGCCCACTGTCTGGAACAGATAGGAAGGTAAAAACCTATATGGCCATAGACAGTTAGAGAGATAAGTATGTGAATACCTATCTAGCTATAAAAAGACTGTAGACAGACAGGTATGTATGTGCACATAGAATATAGATGAACATACAGGATATATATACCTATAGCGAGATCTAGAAGGGCATAACATGCACACACACAGCTGATAGAGTTATACATCTATGGAGATGTATATAAAAATATATATATGAATATATATATAGGTCTAAAATAAATGTCTGTAAGCAGACAGAGAGATGCCCATAATTAGATTCACATGGGGAATGTGAATGGAAAAGATTCATCTAACAAGAGGGTGGAACCTACTTGAAAAGAAATATATATATAGAATCTATCCCTCCTGGTTATGGAAACAGGATGCTATCCAGTAAAATAACCAGAATGGTTACGTGAAAAAACAGAGGATAATATCAATCTGTAGCAGCAAGCCTTGAGTCCTGCAGAACTCTAGCATGGTAAATGGACAGAGAACGCATAGACTGAGATACCACGTTGACCCTTTGAAGGGACAAGGGGGATCATGCGTTCCTTAGTTAACTATGTGCTGTCCATGAAGGATTAGCCACAGGGAAAAAGAGCCTATTCCCTATAGGAATTGGCCAACTCTTTATGCTTTCACGTGAAGGCAGCTTATGTCCTTTGATTTAAAAAGGAGATAGTAGGGTATAAGAACCCCTACAGTCATGGGGGCATGACTGAGAAGCCTTTTTCAACCAAGTAAGATAGGCATTAGAGAAAAAAACCCCATGCTTTCTAGCAAGGGCCAATAGTGGAAAGCTTCTCTGAAGAATTGCAGAGAGCATCATGCAGGAGATGTAACTGACTGTTGGAGAAGGTGGTAGTCATATGGACAATGCTGCCAAATCCAAGCTTGTAGTGATAAGGAATATCCAAGATGATGTATAAATTGTCTTGGAAACACTACTAAGGTCAGAGAGAAGTAGTGGAGAACAACTCTGGAAACTTATGGGGAAGAACCAGAGGTCCAACACTAGGCTCCTGCATGGGCAGCTACTGATAAGAGAACAGAAGAATCTTTCTGGTATAACAGAAAGAACAGACAGAACAAGTTAAGGAAAAAACTGAGTCTGTTTCATAAGCTGCTCAAGTAAAAAGAGAAGGGAGTTCACTCAAGAGTGAAAACTCCACACTAGTAAAGAAGAAAGAGTAGAAAGGCTGAAAAGAAGCCCTCCAGTATAAAAGGTACCACTCTTATAGGGGAATCCCAATAAGAGGGTAGAGACAAAAAGCTGGAAGGAGACTTACCATGTGGTAAGTCTGCAGAAGGAAAAGATCCAAGCTGGCACAGAAAACTATCAAGGATAGTTGAGAAACCTCTTTTCTCGCAAGAAGAAAAGGGGAATCTGTGACATATAGCAAGGATATCCTGACAGCTCAAATAAGGAGTGGAGGTCTTGGAAAAGAAATCCATATGTAAAGTTTAGAATGAAAACAGTGAAAAGATTTCTGCTGAGAGAAGCTAACTGCAGGTTCTAAACCCCAAGAGAGAATTTGATGAACCAGAACCTAGGGTTGCTGGGTTTGTTTAGCCTGGTGAGGGCTTGTAGTCTTCAGACCAGAGCGATGCCTCCCCTGTTTGGGAACATCTGTATGATGAGCAGAAGAATAAAACCTTCGTCCCCTAGGGGAGGAAGGATTGGTAGGGTATTTCCTACCTACTGGGGGAAGAAAAGGCTTAGAAGGGCCTTGAGAAACAGGGAAGTCAGTGGACCACTGCGCAACCTGATGTAAAGACTCCTTATTGAAGAGATTTTCTCCAGTGCAAGGGAGTATTAACCAGTCTTTGCTGTGCCCATTTGTCTAAGTCTGAAGCCTGGAGCCAGGCCCTACGTCGTGCCCCTATGGCTATAGCAGAAGTTCTGCTAACAGACTCAAATGAGTCCAGGGAAGCACGAGTCAGAAACCAAGAAATATTCTGAATATGACTAAGTAGGGAAGAATAGTCTGCTGTCTTGGGCTCTGAAAGAAAAGAAGTCAAAAGATGTAATTTCTTTGTGACCTCCTGAAGAGATAAACATAAAAAATATGAGAGAATTCTTGCTGACAGCATGGATGTCTGAAAGGTTTGACGTCCAAATGCATCTAATATCCTAGACTCACGACCTGGTGGGTAAGAAGAATGCTTTTTCTTACTCTTCACCTTCCTCATTGCTGATTCCACTACAAGGGAATGATGAGGGAGTTGAGCCTTTTGAAACCCTGGAGAGTGGGGTATCTGATAAAGAAGAACAGTTTCTCTAGAAGGTGGGGGTACCCTTAAAGTTGCTTCCCACATTCTTAGATCCTGCAAGGAATAATGCAAAGGAAGCATAATGCTTGCCTTTGCTTCAGTAGAAACAGAACCTTGTATAGGATCATGGCCAGGGATAGGAATGGCAAGTGATCTAGCCATATCCAGGAGGAAAACCCTGTAAAGAAGGGTCTCCAATGAGAACTTCTCCTGGACAGGTCAAATTTGCAGACCTAGCCTGGGCACCAAAGGATGTACCTACACGGTGCACAGAAAAATCCTTAAAGGATGGATGTTGGTACCGGAGATCAATACTTGTGACAGTCCGCACATCGTCCATGCCAGGTATCGACTCCAGACTTGGTAGAGAAAGGAGCGATCCTGATGAAAGAAGCATGGAAGGAGTCGGCACCGATGGTAATGCGGATACCGGTACCGATGCCGATACCGGTAGCGCTGTCGGTATCGAAGGGGACACAGACATCGGAGCAGCCATCGGCAGCAGTTCAACCGGTACCGAGGATACCAAAGGCTTTCGGTAATCACCCTCAGTAGCCACCACCCGATACCTATAGGCATCGGTGCTGAGACGTGTCGGTACCCAATCTTCCAGACTCGAGATCAATTCTAGACTGGGCATCGAAGGAAGGGAGTCTATCGATGCCTGTCTGTGGTAGTATCAGCGTCAGTGGTAGTATCGGCGTCGATGCCGATACGGGAAAATCAAGCTGGAACTTGTCCAACGCTCCTTTTGTAGGTAGGCCAGATGACGATCCCTGGTGAGGAATGTTAAATCCAACACCATTGCCGATGCCAGGGTATCGGTATCGCTCAAAGCGGATGCCACCACCAAGCATGGCTCAGGTATGTTCTGTGAGGGGTGAACCCCAGGAACAACCTGAAACCCCTCAAATGCTTTGGAGGCCGAAGACTTCCGCCGGGGTTTTAAAGCCAGAGTATCCTCGAGAGCAAGGCCGAAGCCGTCTTCATGCTGTGCATGAGACCTACTACTCGAGGGCTGGCTAGTCTTAACAGACTGTGGGTTACCTGATCCTGTGAAGAAGAAATGGCCAGTGCCCTGACACTAGAAGGGAACGTAGTATCCAGGGAGACTTGATGTCGAAACTGTTTCTTCACGGTATCGCAGCCGAGAGGCTCCGGAGGAAAATGGTCAGGACCCAAACAGGTTAGACACCAGTTTTTGGAGTCTAAAAATAAAGTTGTACCGCCACAATTGAAACATTTCTTAGAGGAAATGGCTGGCGGTTCCATGGGAAACATGGAGAGGCCTGGAAGGCCTAAAAAAGTTAAGACACTCAGAGGAAAAATTCCTTGAAGAAAAAGAAAAAAGGAACACCGGCGGTACCGGTGGAGTCGAGGGCAGCCGCGACCACAATAAAAATAAGAATTAAAAGAAAAAATTTTCTGCGGTGACAGGAGGACATCCTGCCGGCTCCGCGGAAAACGAAAACTGGGGAGAGACAGTTGGGAAAGGCGGGAAGGCAGCGCGCAGGTGCGGTGGGATGCTCCCAAAGGCTTTCCTTATTTGGGAAGCTGGGGAGCGTTCCTGCGCAGGCTCCGTCGGTACCGACGTACCCATATGTGAAGACTCATTCCTGCTTGTTCCTGGAGATAATCTCGTCTCCTATCATCTGGGAGAAATGGGCTCATAAGTTCTAAGTCTCCTGTGACTTCTTTGAGGAACATTCCCTGATTCTAGCTAAAAGCATGGAAGCTTGAAAAGTCCTGCGTCCAAAAGCATCCAGAGACCTGCACTCACGACCTGGAGGATTGGAAGCATGCCTCTTTGCACTTTTCATCCTACACATGGCTGATTCCACTACCATTGAATGGTGTGGCAGCCGAGTTTTCTGAAATCCAGGACATGGTGGAACTCGATATATGGTATCAAGTCTCAGAGTGAGGAGAAGTGGTCAGAGGTGTCTCCCACATTCTGAGCATCAAGCTATGCAGAATTTCATGGATAGGCAGAGTGGCTGCCTCCTTAGGAGCTTTAAGATATTGGAGGATTTCCAATTCCTTTGCTCTGGGTTCCTCTTCAGGAGCTACTGTGATTGAAAGACCTTTGGCCATATCACGGATGAAATCCTGAAATGACATGTCCTCTGGAGGTGACATTCTGTGTTGAGGAGAAGAGAGATCTTCTAGGAGAAACCCTCTAGTGCCAGCAGAATTGTCAGAGTCTTCGGCATCGGAGGAATCAAAGTATTCCTGACCCCGATGCTCTTGCAAAGCACGATCCCGGTACCGATTGAAGTCGGTACTGAGGTGACCCGGTACCACTTTGTCAACTCCAGCCAGAGATGGCATGGGAAGAATTCCCACCAGGGCCGGTACCATTGGTACCGGCATCGTGGGTGTCAGTACCAGTGTCGGTACCGGCATCGGTGTCTATGTTGGTACCAGTGCCCTTGGGATCAACGGTACCGCAGCTGAAAGAAGAGCTGCGATAATGTGCTCGATAGCAAGAAACCTCTGGTCTATCGACGCTGCCGATGCCTGGGTGTCGGTACCAGTAAGAACAGCCAGAACCCCCATGCATGGCACAGGTTGAGGCCTCAAGAACATCCTGAAGCCCCATCGATGCTTTGGAAGCCGAAGCCTCCTGCCGGGGCTGTTTTGCTGGTGTGGTTCCCTCAAGGGCAATGCCAATGGCCTCTCGATGCTTAGCAGGAGAGCTACCCTTTGAGGACCGGCTTTTGTGTTTAGTTACCCGAGATCCATGGGAGGAAGAAGAGGCCCTTGACGATGTCGATGCAATGGATCTGGAATCTGAAGAGAAGAGGGTACCGAGCTTTGCAGCCCGGTTCTGTCTTCCTCTCTTGTCATCCCCATGCAGGAGAGACATTCAGTTGGAGAATGATCAGGTCCTAAACATTTTAGACACCAATCATGGGTGTCAGTGACGGAAATGGTACCGCCACACTTAGTACATTTTTTACATCTTCATTATAAAGCATATGAAGACAGACTGAAGGATCTTAATATGTACACCTTAAAGGAAAGGCAGGATAGAGGTGATATGATTGAGATGTTTAAATACCTCCGTGGCATAAATGTTCAGGGAGAGAGCCTCTTCCAATTGAAAGCAAGTTCTGCTATGAGGGGACATAGGATGAGGGTGAAGGGAGATAGATTCAGGAGTGATATGCGGAAATATTTCTTTACGGAAAGAGTAATGGATCCATGGAATAGTCTCCCAGTGGAGGTAGTAGAGATGAGGACAGTAACGGAATTAAAAAAAGCATGGGACAAACACAGAGGATCTCTAAAGGTAAAAAGGGGACTGTTGTAATTATGGAAGGACAGACTAGATAGGCCATGTGGTCTTTTTCTGTCATCATATTTCTATGTTTCTATGTTTAAAATCACTAGTTGGTTTTTCCATGATTTAGGAAAATGGGGCCTAATGCCCAAAATGGCGCCTAGCACCAAAGAGGAAAGTTTCTGAAAAGAAACAGTCTAAGTTTGGGTTTGTTTTGTATGAAAAGAAAAGAACCGGCAGTACCAGTAGGCGTCGTGCGGTAGGCAAACATGACCACAGAAAGAAATTTAGAGACGGAATTTTCTGCGGTGACAGGGAATAGATCCTGTCGGCTCCGTGGAAAACGAAGAAGTGAAGAGGGACAGTTGGAAAGGCAGGAAGGCAGCACACATGTGCTGATGAATGCTCCCAAAAGCGTTCCTATTGGACGCTGGGGAGCATTCCTGTGCAGGTTCTGTCAGTACCGACGATACCCATATGTGAAGACCACATTCCTGCTTGTTCCTGGAGATCACCTGTTACAGGTGAGTAACTACGCTTTCTCCAGGAACAAGCAGGAAGTCAGTCCTCACATATGGGACTCCCCAGCTATAGGCTACCGAGAACCCATAGCTGAAAAATAGGCTCCCCTCTACGAGAGCCGAAAGCAGCCACAATAGGAATCTACTGAGAGAGTAACACTCTGGTAGCCTGACACCAAAGGGTCGGAGGGTAGGAGTTGCCTAGACCTCGAAAAGGTTACGGAGTACAGCCTGGCCAAAAGCACTGACCTGTTGGGACTCCCTATCCAGGTAGTAATGAGTTGCAAAAGTCTGACCCAAAGACCAGGTGGCGGCCCGGCAGATTTCTGCCAGCAGAACAGAGTGGAAGTGAGCCACTGATGCCGCCATGGCCTTAACCCGGTGGGCCGTAACACAGCCCTGCAATGGAAGGTCAGCCACCCTGTATGCCCAGGCAATACAGTCCGCCACCCAGGTAGACAGTGTACGTTTTGACACGGCCATCCCCAGCTTACTGGGGTCATAGGATATGAATAGCTGTGAAGCCCTTCTATGGCCTTGCGTACGCTGAATGTAGAAGGCCAACGTCCTCTTACAGTCCAGGGTATGCAGAACTGTCTCTGCCCGACTGGCAAGCTGCCTGGGAAAGAAGGTAGGTAGTACTACCTCCTGATTGAGGTGGAACGAAGAGACCACTTTAGGAAGGAACTTGGGGTGAGTGCGAAGCACTACCCAGTTCCTATAGAACCTTGTATAAGGCCTGTCGGACACTAGGGCCTGAAGTTGACTCACTCGCCGAGCAGACGTGAGTGCCACCAAAAACACACCACCTTCCAAGAAAAGGTAGCTTGGATGGCAAGTTGTCATCGGCTCAAATGGTGGTCAAGTAAGCTGCCCTAAGACCATATTCAAATCCCATTCGGTTGCCGGAGGGCAAACCGTGGGCTTCAGCAGAAGTAGGCCTCTCAGGAACCTGGACACCAAAGGATGTGCAGAAAGCAGCTTTCCTTCCACTGGGAAGAGGTGTGCTGTTAAGACACTGAGGTGAACCCTGACGGAGTTGGACTTAAGGCCCAAGTCCGAAATATATTTACTTGCTTTTATTATACCGCACTATTTAGTATCAGCGCGGTTTACAAGAAGGAGGAACAGTCAAGCGACTTTACATAGAACAGGCATAAACAGCAAATCTAGTTAATAGAGGCAGGTAAGGTACTGCAGGACCACTGCAACCCGGCAAGAGAGAGGATTTTTTTTCTGCTTTTCACACCACATCCCAAACCTATGCCACTTGAAAGCATAGGTCCGTCTAGTCGATTGCCTCCTTGAGGCCAGGAGGAGAACTTCCACATTTTTGGGAAGGAGAAATGGTGCGAGAACTACCCTTTCAGCAGCCATGCCATCAGGTTGAGTGATCTGAGGTTTAGGTGCAGGAGAGTGCCCTCCTCCTGAGCCAGGAGGTTGGGATAGGATCCCAGAGGGATTGGGGCCTCCACCGCTAACTGAAGTAGAAGCGGAAACCAGGGTTGCCTCGGCCATCTGGGGGCTACCAGAATGACCGAGGCCCTTTCCTGAAGGATTTTTTTTTTTTTATTATTATTTTTTAAACATTTTATAATACAGAATCGATCACTTCGTACATTTACTAACAGTAACACACTGTAGAGAAAATACAGACAAGAAGCAGGATACATAGCTACAAATACAACTTCTTACAAGAACTAAGAACGGGTGGGCAACCCAATCCTGACGTGTGTCGAGCTATCTATAACAGTGCAAACACGCAGAGGCTTCCTTTCAAGATAGTTGCGAAATTATCTATCAGCGTATTAAGGAGGGGGGGGGGGTTGGAGGGAGGCTATGGGGTGCAAAGCTTCAAATATTTGTTGACAGGCTCCCATTTGTCAAGCATCTTGATTAGGCCGGGTGTTTTAACCACATATAGTTCCTCATAAGTCTTGTGCTGACACACTAGATTCCACCAATAGTCACTATGCACTTTATCAAGGCTTTTCCAGTTAAGCAATATGACTTTGATGGCTATACTGAGCAGGACATCTAGGAGGCGGTTGTCTGGCTTTCCAAGTGCGAGCTCTTCTGACGCAGACTTATATATAATTATGTGATAGGAAACGGGGACTACAAAACCAAAAATCTGGGATATTCGTTTCATCACACTTTCCCAGTAGCCTTGAAGATATGTGCAATAATACAACATGTGAGGTAGTGTCCCCATTTCTGTCTTACAAGACCAGCAGCCATTACCAGCCTGCGTTGCCCATTTCATTATCTTGACGGGAGTCAGATACGCCCGGTGTGCGAGAAAGAACATTGATTGTGTGAGTGACGTCGCTCTGGTCACTCGCGTGAGGGCCCAAAAGGTATCCCAACCATCCGGAGGGATATGGTGTCCTGCCTCTCTTAGCCAGGCTGATTGCACCCCTTCGCAGGACTTGTTTGAGCCGGTCCTAAACAAAGCTAGGAACTTCAAAATGACTCGGGGCTCCATTTGAATTTCAGAGAATTTTTGAAGTAAGGGCCATCCGGGTTTCAGAAGCAAGGGAGAGATGCCCGCTTTGCTCAGACAGTACCGAAGTTGACACCATTGAAAGTAACAGATGCGTGGTAGGCCGAACTCGTTAACGAGCATTTCAAAAGTTTTGAACGAGTGGCCCTGCATTAGGTGTCCTAAGACCGTGATACCACAGCTCATCCACTTTTTCCATAAAAAGGGTTTCCCTCCTATGACGATACCAGGATTCAGCCACAGCGGCGTTTCCAGTGCAAAGTCGTCACCTCCTTCAATACACGATGCCACAAGCCGGCATGCCTGCTGTGTCGCCGTAATTACGGCATTTTGTCGTGAGCTAAGGGTGCCAATCATCATGTCCATTTCCGGTAAATCATTCAGAGCTTCTTCCACTAGCCGCCAGCGAGGAAAATCTTTGCAGTCCCCGGTTGCTACCCATTGCACGCTTTGCTTTAACAGGGCAGAAAGATGTAGCCATTCAACATCAGGGAACTGCACCCCTCCTTTCTCTTTGGGTAACTTGAGTTTCCACGCTGCTATCCTGGGGGCTTTCGCGTTCCAGAGGAAAGTTACTAGCATACTGTTGACTTTTGTGTAGAAGCCACGAGGGAAAAGTATGGGGACCATACCAAGGATGTAACTGAGTTTGGGGACTAGTACCATCTTAATCGTCTCCAGTCTACCCCACCAGGTGAGATTTAGAGGGGACCAAGCCTTTGCACAAGAACTGACTATTTCCTTACAATTTTCAGCTGCTCGTAGCACAGTATCAGACATTGTACGTCCATAATCCACCCCAAGATATTTAAAGGACGATTGTGCAAACTGAAAGGGGTAAGCGGCAAACATGTCTGATTTCACTACAGCGTTTAGGGGAACAATCGTCGTTTTGGTCCGATTGATCTTGTAGCCCGATACCATCGAATAGTTATCAATCAGGGTTAAGGCCGCAGGCAGCGAGGCGGGTTGTAGGAACAAAATTAGGTCGTCAGCGTAAGCGGATAGCTTGCAGGGACCATCAGCCAGGGTTATCCCTTCAATCCGGTCTGACTGTCGAATGAGAAGTAGGAGTGGCTCCAAGGCTAAATTGAAAAGTAATGGGGAGAGAGGGCACCCCTGTCTGGTACCTCTTTGGAGCGTAAAAGCATCGGATATATTGGAGTTTGCTGCTATCCGAGCAGTGGGATTGGCATATAAGAACGCAATCCTCTTTAGAAAAGGTTCTTTGATCCCATACCATTTAAGAGCATGAAACAGGAAGGACCATTCCAGCCTGTCAAACGCCTTCTCGGCGTCGAGTGATAAACCTATCAGGGGCTCCGAAGTCTTTTCTGCCTCAAGGAGCACATGAGCCAGCAGTCTTCCATTGTCAGAGGTGGATCGGCCAGCCATGAAACCGCATTTGTCTATGTGTATTAACGAGCTAAGAACTTTGCCAAGTTGATTCGCAAGCATCTTAGCATATATTTTGTAGTCAGCATTGAGAAGTGAGATTGGTCTGTAATTCTCTACTTTCTGCACATCACGGCCCGGCTTTGGGTGTATAACGACAGTCGCCTCTGCTAAGGCTCCGACATCTGGAGATTCTGAGGACAATCCGCTGTAATATGTATATAGCATGGGTACTAGACGTTGTTGGTAGGTTTGATAAAACTCGAGGGGAAGTCCATCAGGGCCGGAAGCCTTCCCTTTAGCCAATTGGCTGAGCGCTTGCTGTATTTCTCGAATAGTGAAATCCTTGTCCAGCATCTGTACTTGAGTATCTGACAGCTTGGGGCCCACAATATCCGCAACAAATTCTTGAAACCTTGCTTCATCACATGCCACTTCAGAGCTGTACAACTTTCCATAAAATTCTTTACAGCGGTTGAGGATTTGGTCACTTTGCAGTATGAGACTACCGTCCTCTTTCTGTAGTGCAGCAATGTGGGTCATGCTTCTCTTAGCTCGGTTGTGCTCATGGTAGTAGGTACTCTGTTGCAACCCAATATATGCTTGAGCTCGCGCGGAGAGTATACTATTATATTTGCCTCGAAGTTTCTGAAGTCTTATTAAGATCATGGAGTCTGTCCTCTTCGCCAGTAGGCGCTCTCCCGCTTTTATCTGGTCCTCTAAGTCTTGTTGTTCCTTCTGTTGGGCTTTGTTCTTTTGAATGGAGTAGGTGGTGATATGTGCCCTAATGGTCGCCTTAAAGCCCTCCCACCAGGCCCAGGATGAGGTGTCATTAGGGTTATTAAGCTGATCGTATGTGTCAATTTCTCTATTTATGTAGGTCACAAAGTCAGGATCAGATAACAGGGCTTTATCAAAGGTCCACCGACGGGGCATCTGACACTTCTGCCCGGGGTCCAAAACTAGCAGGACAGCTGAATGATCGGAGACTGTTCCCGCAGCTATTTCAGAGGTCACGATTTGTTTAACCATCACACTTGTGACAAGGAAGTAGTCAATTCTCGTCTGAGTGGCATGTGGCAAAGAATAGAAAGTATATTCTCTATCAGTGGGGTGTAGGAGGCGCAGTTCCTTTATAATGCTCTGCAGTACTGAATGGGATTTCACATTATCTATTGGCCATTAGGGACTCCTATCTATCAGGGGATCTAGAATCAAGTTGAAGTCCCCACCTAACACCACTTCAGTGTGGGAGGTGTCTACCAAAGCCTTGGCTACGGTCCTATAGAAGGAGGGTTCATCTTTAGTTGGAGCATATATATTCATTAGTGTATAGGATGTCTGTGCGATTTCCAGAGTGGATCTTACCCATCTACCCTCCGTATCAATTTTCGTTTCCCTGACTGTCGCTGGCAAGGATTTCCTCAGCAGTATCAGCACTCCTCCTCGCCGCTTGATTGAGGGCGCTGCAGCAAGCACTCGGTAATATGCTGAGACTACTTTTAGGGACTCATGCGCCGATAAGTGAGTTTCCTGAAGATACACTATGTCAGCATGTTTTTGTTGGCAGTAAGCAAGGATTTTTTTACGCTTTACTGGGTTGGTTATTCCCTGTACATTCAGGGTAAGTAATATTAGTTTACCCATCATGCAGGATATGTAGAGTGACGCAGGATATGATAGCTCTATGATATAGCCCTTTGGGGGATTCTAACAGCGACCGCAGCACACTCGATTGGATTGCCCGTTTAAAACATGTAAACCTAACTAAACATCTGTTGGTGAAGAACCATGCCATCTTAGCAGAATTTCCTCGTTAACCGCGCCCAACATTGCCTAAGATATCTGGGTGTTTGATTAGAGTCGCACCCTCTAAATTATAACACAGTGCAGCAGTTCTAGCTAGCAGCTAGTTTATGACAAAGCAGTAGAGAACACACATTATTGTAATATTAACAGCCTAAATCTAAGGTTATATCGAGCCTTGAGCATAGCTTCCCTACATAAGTTATTGTTGGAAGTACACCGTATGCAGTCTTTCGGTCTGTGCCCAAGACAGACCCTGTTACCATCATTAAACATATATTCAACAGACAAACTCATCTTTAGCGTCAGCCAGTCTCCATTTCCCTGCTTTCTTGCAAGAAGGCTCTTAGGGTTCCCGCATCGGTGAAGTTCCTTGTGGAGTTGTTCAACGTGACCCGCATTGTGCTGGGATAATAAAGGCCATAGCGCGCCTGTAGCTTTTGTAATAGCGGCCTACACGCAAGTAGCTCTTTCCTGCGGTCCATTGTGGGTTTACTAAGGTCTGGAAAGAAGGAGATCCACTGTCCCTGTATTTTGAGCAGTGTATCTTTCCTCGACGCTTGAAGTATTTGAATCACTTGTGGGTAGCGTAGAACTCTCATTACCATGGGCCTCGGGCGCCTGCTGGATTCGGTGCTATGCATTAGCACACGATGCGCTCGCTCAAGCTCAAAGGTCTGGGCAAAAGAGATCTGAAGGATTTCTGGGATCATTTTTTCAAGGTAGGCTATCGCATTTGACCCTTCCGCTCCTTCAAGAAGGCCTACTAGGCGAACGTTGTTCCGTCGCGAGCGATTATTTTGATCTTCCAGTTGAGTTTCTATTAGCTTAACACGTTTTGTTAAGGATCCCATACCCTCGAGCATGGCGCCATGTTTTTGCACTGCTCCCTCCGTTACGGTCAAACGAATGTTCAGGTCCTGCATTCGACCTTTTACTTCGTTTAAGTCTTCCTGAATCGCTGCGAGGGAGGAGGTATTAGCGACGATGAGTTCTTTCACATTTCTTAATTCTAATAGGACTTCTTTTATACCTTCTCAGGCCATCTCCTTGCTAGCCGCCATTTTTTGTGGGGAGCTAAGCTCGGGCTTCAACCTCTTCGGCGCTGAACCAGTACTTTGCGGGAACTCCAGTCGCGCCGGTTTTAATGCTGACATCGCTTATTATACAAACTAGCTTAGCATCCACCTTTTAGGGGCGATATTTCGGTTTTATATGCTCAGGATCCTGTATCGGCAACGGGAGCTCTGCGACTACACGTCCATTCTGCTCCGCGGCTGGCTCCACCCCCTCCTGAAGGATTTTGAAAAGGGTTTTGGCCACCAGAGGTGTTGGAGGAAACACGTACAGGAGGCCCACAGACCATGAGATGAGAAAGGCATCAGCAGCCACTCTGTTTGGATGTGGCTCTCTGGAGCAAAACCTGTACAACTGGTAGTTGTGTGGGCTCGCAAACAAGTCCAGTATTGGCTGTCCCCAGATGTGAAAGAGCCATTGGGCCATATTCGTACCCAGCTGCCACTCATGGGGCTGCAGAATCCTGCTGAGCCTGTCGGCTAAGCAGTTTTCCTGGCCCAGCAGATAAACTGCTTTTAGATGCATGCTGTGCTGGACTGCAAAGGAGCACAGGTCCAGAGTTTCCTGACACAGAACGCAGAAGCCCGTGCCTCCCTGTTTGTTCACATAGAACATCACTACTTGGCTGTCTGTTTGTATTAAGACAGATTAATGAGGCTAAGTTTGGCAAAAAGCTCGTAGAGCTAGGTAAATGGCACGAAGTTCCAAGAAATTGATCTGTTGTGTGGTTTCGTGCGGAGACCACACCCCTTGAGTGCACAGTCCCTGACAATGGGCTCCCCAGCCAAGCAGGGAAGCATCTGTAGTTAGGATTCTCTTATGTTGAGGAGCTTGGAAGGCGACCCCCCCGTCTCCAAGTGTTTTGGTTGAAGCCACCAGGCCAAGGCCTGTACCAGTCGTTTGGACATGGACTGTCTCAGAGTCTGCCAGTGGCTTGTGTCCACTGGTCCCCGAGACACCACTGAGCTGTTCTCATGTGGAGGCAGGCATTCGGTGTCACGTGCACCATGGAGGCCATGTGGCTTAAGAGGCGCAGGAAATGTCTTGCTGATATCCGAGATCTGCGGCTGACTTGATGTGACAGGGCCAGGAGTCTCTGTACCCTCTCCACTGGCAAGGAGGCCCTCATCTGAATAGTATCTAGTTTGGCCCCAATGAACTCTAGTTGCTGAGTGGGGACGAGGGTAGACTTTGGATAATTGATTACAAATCCCAGGTGTTGGAGCACCTGAAAGGTGCGAGATGTGGCCTGTTGGACCTTCCTGGCTGACTAAGCTCTGATGAGCCAATTGTCTAGGTAGGAGAAGACACTCCTTGTATTCTGAGGAAGGCAGCTACCATCGCCAGGCACTTTGTGAACATCCTGGGGGCGGAGGCCAGGCCAAAGGGAAGCATTTTGTCTTCCCCCCACCACAAAGCGTAGATATGGTCTGTGGTCCGGATGAATTAGGATGTGTGTATACGCAACCTTTAGGTCTAAGGAGCATAGCCAGTCTCCTTGGTGGAGGTAAGGCAGCAATGTTCCAAGGGAAAGCATTTTGAACTTCTCCCTCATCAGGAATTTGTTTAGGTTGTGCAGGTTGAGAATGGGTCTTAGGCCGTCTGTCCTTTTTGGTATCAGGAAGCCTTTGCCCTGCAGGTGGTGGGGGCATCGGTTCTACTGCATGATCCTCGAGAAGACCTGCTAACTCCTTCAGAAGAAGGTCCCAGTGAATGGGAGACGTGAAAGGCTCTCCTGGAAAGTAAGGGGGGGGGGGCACTCAGGTCCAGTGAAGTATATAGCCTTGATAGACTATCTGTAGAACCCAAGTGTCTGTGGTGCTGGCCGGCCACCTGTGGGCATACAGGGCAAGCCTCCCCCCTGTGCATTGCTTTTCTCTTATAGTGAGAGGGGCTAGGCCATGAGAGTCAAAAGCCACTAACCAGGCTGGGCCGGGGCCGGTGCCTGGGGTTTGGGGGCTTTCTGCTTACGTGGGCCATGCCCCTGTCCCTTGGCCTGCTGCCCCTGTTGGGGAGCCGGGGAGGCCTGAAATGAGGGGTAGCTTTGGTAAGCAGCACCCTTCCTCGGGAAAAAGGGCTTTTTACCTGAGCCGTTCTTTTTAGAAGGGGCAGAAGTCTTCTTTGAGAGCAGTGTCCTGGTCAGGTACTCTGACTCGAGTTCAGCAGCCTTTTCGGTCATGGGTTTGCCGAAGAGGTTCTCACCACGGCATGGGATATTGACCAACTTGTCCTGAACCAATTGTTCTAGGTCTGACGACTGTACCCATGCATGGCAGCCGCAGCTACTCGGGCCAACGCCTCAAACCCGTCATAGGCTGCTCGAGTCATGAACTTCGAGCACTAACGGACTCCGGTGGACATGGGCATTTACCTGGGAGACCTGGCGAAGGAGATCACCGGGTTCTCGGCTAGTCTCTCCAAGAGACCCTTGCAGCACTTCAAGACCATGTACAGCTGGTAGGTCTGGATCCGACATGCCAGCATAGAACCCTGGTAGCACTTCCTGGCAAGGGCGTCCAAGGTGCGGGCCTCCCTGCCAGGAGGCACCTAGGAGTGCGTCTGACTCTTGAGCCGGTGCATGGCCGATTCCACCACCATGGAGTTGGGCGGCAGTTGTGCTTTTTGGAACCCAGGGCTCTTGTGGACCAGATACATCGAATCGAGCCATCTGCTGATCACGGGCATTGATGCCGGCATCTCCCACATTCGGAGCATCAGTCATTCTAGGATTGGAGGCACTAGTACAGTAAGGGCTTCCTGGGGGAAGTCATACTGGAGGATCTCAAGCTCCTCAGCTCGAGGCTCCTCCTCACACTCTGTAGGGAATACCAGCCTTTGACATATCCCTAACGAAGTCCAAGAACCGAGTGTCCTCCGGGGGGGGGGGGACCTTCTCCGAGGTTTGGACACCAGGGAATCAGACAGGACGTACTTGGTCCTGCAGGTGTCTGGCGACTCTTCGTCCTCCATCTCCCAGCCCGACACCTCCGAAGAGGAATCGAGTGGCTCCGGCCTAGAGGGCTTCGGCTTAGACTGCCTCGACCTCGGTGGGGCCAGCATCGACGACCTCTGTCCCAAACAGGAGGTTGAGGGGGACCTCAGCTGAGGATCGACTCGAGTCCGCATGGTTGAGGATCGGCTCGACCTCTGAGGTCGACTTGGACATCGGATGCCCAGTGGTCAGGGCGGAAGGTCCAGTGAGAGCGGCTATCAGCGCCCGCTACTGGTCCATGAAGGCAGACATGCTGTGCTCTAAGGCCACCATTCTGAGACCAAGCTCAGAAGGCTCTGCAGCCCCCGGGTCGGGTTCTAACACTGGTTCTCCCGGAAGAGAGTCCTCAACGAGGACAGTGGTTACCTGCCCTCGGTTGCTCCAGGTCCCTTCGAGGAGGTTTCGCTGGGCGCTCCAACTCCGAGGATCCGGGCCGACAGTCGGGGCTCCGTGACCAATCCTGTGAGGAACCAGGTCATTCAGAACCATCCGATGGCACCATCTTCAAGGATTTTTTCTTCCTCCGATATTCCCGTGAGGGAGACTCCCCTCTGAGGACACCCGATGCTGCTTAGGCTCAGACAGTTCCCAAGAAGTCGATGCCTCAGATGAGGTCCGGGCCCAAGAGGGTACGGACTCAGCAAAAATCCTATTGTGCTGTTGCTGACAGCTCCTCAAGGCCTTCGAGGACATTTTCCTGCACGGGCCACAGACCTTCGGCTCATGGTCAGGCCCGAGGCAGCAGTCATGTGTGTCGGTGAGGGACATTAAATTTGTACACCGATCACACTTTTTAAACCCGCTGGCAGCCATCAAGGGAAAACTAGTCCCTGCGAGGTCGAAGACCCGGGCTGCCAGTGGAAAAAAAAAAAAAAAAAAAGAGCACGAACGCTAGTCATGAAGGACAAAAAACGAAAATGAAGCGGTCTCGATACCGGCGTACCGAGTCAAAGGCGGGAAGGGGAACTGGTGTCAAACTGAAGGAAGAAAGAAACTACCGTATATACTCGAGTATAAGCCGAGTTTTTCAGCACATTTTTTGTGCTGAAAAACGGCCCCCTCGGCTTATACTCGAGTCAACGTCTGCAGATGTCTAGCAGGGGGCGCTGCTTCTAAAGCTAAGGTTTCCATAACCGCGGCTGCAGATATGGAAACCTTTGCAGTGATGTGCTGCGCATTCCTACAGTGTGTGCTGTGCCTGTGCGAGCGGCGGGTGCTAAGTTGTCACCTGCCGCCCGCAGAAGTAGTTGTAGTAAGCACGGACCCTCCCTCCCCCTCCCCGACTCCCCCCGCAGAGGTACCTGTAGTTGAGCAGCGTTGGCCCCCCCTCGAGCCCACAGCAGCACATCCTGGACAGTGTGACAGGCTTGGGCTGTCACAGGCAACGTTAAGGAGGCTGGCACATCACACAGAGGCACAAGCTCCTCCTCTGTATGTATGTGCTAGCCTCTCAGTGAAAACACACACATAGCCCCTGTAAATTCAGCAGATTGAGCCACGAGGAAGGGGAAGGGGAAAGTAAAATTAAAAGGTGCTATATTACAGGTATTTTTATTTAACATGATAGTTGTGTTGCCCATGTTTAAGGTGGTTGTCCTAAGTGGGAACGTACTGTCCAGTGCCTAATGTACTATCTACTGCCGAGCGAACGTACTGTCTACTGCCAAGCGAACGTACTGTCCAGTGCAAAACATACTGACCTCTGCCTAATGTACTGACTACCTAAGTAATATAGGGGCTGATTTATAAAGCCAAATGCAAGTTAAACTTTTCAAGTGGAGAAAAAGGAGGGACGGGGCATGACGCCCCCCTCCCCATCCTAAAAATTCTTTTTTTTATCCTGTTAGAAATGGATCCCAATATCGGTGCCAGTACTTCTAATCCTGGACCAAAACAAAAACGCAGGTCATACAAAGCTGCTTTCAAACTTAAGGTTGTGTCAAGAGCAGAAGAAAGCAATAACAGTATTGCAAGTAAGGAATTTTGTGTTGACGAAAAACAAGTAAGGGAGTGGCGGAAAATGAAAGCTGACTTGGAAAAGATTCCAAAGGCAAAAAAAGCTCGACGTGGTTTAACGACTTCATATGGGGCTCTAGAGACTGAATTGCATAAATGGGTTATGGAGTGTCGTCAAAATGGTTACTGTGTAACACACATGGGAATTCGCTTACATGCCCTTCAAATGGCTAAAGATGAAAAATTTAAAGTACCAGGCACTAAAAAATTTGTTGCATCAGCAGGATGGTGTACCCGCTTCATGAATAGGTTTGGCCTATGTTTGTGGCAAAGAACAAAGATTGCACAGAAGCTGCCAAAAGACCTTGATGAAAAAGTGATGTCATTCCATTCATTCATCATAAAACAAAGAAGGATCCATAACTACGACCTTCAAAATATTGGGAATATGGATGAAACGCCTATGACCTTTGATCTTCCAAGCAACAGAACTGTGGCAAGTTTGGGAGACAAAACTATTTTACTAAGAAACACAGGAAATGAAAAAAATCATTTCACAGTCGTTCTGTCATGTTTGGCTAATGGAACCAAGCTGCGGCCTGTTATTATTTTCAAAAGAAAGACCTTGCCTAAAAAGGTCAAATTCCCACCACGAATTACAGTGCGTGCACATATTAAAGGCTGGATGGATGAAGACGGAACAAAAAAATGGATGGAAGAAATTTTGAACGGACGATCAGGAGCAGCCTTAAAGAAAAAAACATCATTGCTAGTTTGGGATATGTTCAGAGCCCACACATCTGATGACATAAAAAAATTGGCAGTCTTCTCAAGTTACTTTGGCCGTTATTCCAGGTGGGCTTACATCTGTATTGCAGCCCCTAGATGTGTGTTTAAATAAACCTTTCAAAGACCGTGTGCGAAAGATGTGGCATGAATGGATGTCATCTGGTCAAGCTCAACTGACAAAAGTTGGAAATCTGAGAAAGCCAGACATAGAATTGATAGCACAGTGGGTTCGTGATGCAAGGGAAGATATTCCAGAGGACCTGGTGCAACGCGCCTTTAAGAAATGTGGCATTAGTAATGCTATGGATGGCAGTGGAGACAGCGCATTGTATGAGAACGACAGCAGTGACGGTGATGACTGTGAAGTCAGTGATGATGACAATGTTTATGCTGATAACATCACAGGAGCTGAAGCAGCTGAAGCTCTGTTTGTATATACAGATGATGAGGAGGAGAACTCCAGTTTTGAAGGATTTTAGCTCTTGTGTGTTAGCTTGGTTGCTGATTAAGCTAAGGTTGATGTACTTTTAAAGATACGGTATTTTTGATACCATATTGTTTTTGTTGACCCCATTTTCCACTTACAGAGCTATTTTACTGTTTTTCGTTTAAATAAATATTCATGTAATTTTATTGGTCTCTATCTTTATTTTTTACATTGACTAGTAGGTGCCTCATTTCCCACCCTCGGCTTATACTCGAGTCAATAGTTTTGCCCAGTTTTTTGTGGTAAAATTAGGTACCTCGGCTTATATTCGGGTCGGCTTATACTCGAGTATATACGGTAAGTAGTTTTTAAACACTTTTTTCACAGCAACAACTGGACCACATCCAAAGGGCTCCGTGGAAAAAAGGAGACTGAGCAAGATGGCACCCTTGGGAGGGAAGGGGACCACGCATGCGTGTTGCAATTCCCAAAGGCTTTCTTTGAAAGCTGGGGATTTGCTCCGCATGAGGGGTCCATCGGGGCCGACATCACCCATATGTGAGGGCCGACTTCCTGCTTGTTCCTGGAGAATCGCCAACGCCTGGTCAGCAGCACTCTTGAATGAGATGAAAATCTGAGAATCTTCAGGAGGAACTTGGGGTGAGTCCACATGACCACCCTGTTCCTATAAAACCTTGTGTACGGTGCCTCGGCTATCACTGCCTGCAGCTTGCTGACCCTCCAGGCGGAGGAGAGAGCCACCAGGAAGGCCACATTCCACGACAGATGCCACAGCAGGCTCAAAAGGCGCCTTAGTCAGCTACATGAAAACCACATTGAGGTCCCATTCCACTGGAGGAGGGCGGGTAGGGGGCCTGGAAAGAAGCAGGCCTCGCATGAAACGAGAGAGACAAGCTGTTACCCTGAAAGAGGTTTGCCCTCGATGGGGTGGTGGTTTGCTGAGATGGCACTCAGGTGAACCTTGACAGAGTTAGACTTCAGCCCGGACTGCAAGAGGTGGAGCAGGTACGGCAAGACCAAACTGGTAGGGCATGAAAATGGGTCCGCTCGGAGCTCTGAGCACCACACCAAGAACAGACGCCACGTGAAGGCATAAGCCAGTCTGGTTGAGTATTTTCGTAAAGCCAAAAGAATGCCCTCGATCTCCACAGGAAGATGGTAGGAGGGTAGAGGGATAGGGACCTCAGATTGGGGTGGAGAAGCAGACCCCCCTCCTGCATCAGCAGCTTCAGTGAGAACTACAGCGGGACCAGGGGCTCCGTCGAGAGACGGAGCAGCAGGGGAAACCAAAGCTGCCTGGGCCACCTCAGGGCTATGAGGATCATCGAGGCCCTGTCCCACTGGACATTGAGAAGGGTCCAGGCAATGAGGGGCATGGGGGGGGGGGGAGGTGTATAGCAAGCCTGTTTCCCACGAGATGAGGAAGGCATCAGGGGCCACTCTGCCCGGGTGCGGGAGGGGACCGCAGAACTGAGGGAGCTGTGAGTTTGCAGGACTGGCAAAGAGGTACAGGTCTGCAGTCCCCCCAATGCTGGAAGAGCCTCTACATCATCTGGGAAAACAGGCACCACTTGTGTGGCTGCAGGACTCTGCTGAGCCAGTCCGCCAATGCATTGTCCTGATCCGGGAGTTAAGTGGCCCTAACGGTCATGCACTGGCTCACCACAAAGGAGCACAGGGCTGTCGCCTCTGAACAGAGGCTGTAGGAGCAGGTACCTCACTGTTTGTTCACACAGAACATCGTGACCTGGTTGTCCATCTGGACCAGCACAGATTGATGCTGCAGGCAGTCCCTGAAAACCTTGAGAGCAAGGCAAATGGCCCGGAGCTCCAGCAGGTTGATCTGCTGCCGGGACTCAGAGGGACCAGGTCCCTCGAGTGCGCCATGCCTCACAGTGGGCTCCCCAGGCCGTCAGGGAGGCATCCATGGTTAAGACCACCTGATGCATCACAGCTTGGAAGAGCATACCTCAAAGCAGGTTCTGAAATTCCTGCCACCAAGCCAGAGACTCCAGCACATTGGGAGAGACCAAGATGGGGTCTCTGAGGTGGCCTGTCGACTGCATCCATTGCACTCTGAGGCACCACTGCGTCACCTACATGTTGAGACAGGCATTAGGCACGACATGGACCGTGGAGGCCATGTGGCTGAGAAGGCAAAGCATCGTCTGGGCAGAGACAGCATTGTGGCACCGCACTTCGGACGCCAGGGACACGAGACAGTCTGCCTTGTCCTGAGGAAAAAAAAGCCATAGCCCAAGGGTGTCCAAGCGAGCCCCAATGAACTCCAGGGACTGGAGTGAGGTGGGAATTTGGTTAATTTATCACGAACCCTAGATATTCCAGGAGGCAAATGGTGCGAACCGTGGCCTGCCTAGCTTCAGAGGACGTGACCCCTGTTACGAGCCAGTTGTCTAGATATGGATAGACCAGGGGTCTCAAACTCAAATTGCTTTGAGGGCCAAATGAGGACTTGTAAAGTAACCCGGGGGCCGCATAAGACGTGGGGCCTCATTTGCATAAGGGGCCTCATTTGCATAAATATTTGCATAATGTTACCATACACTAACTTTTAGTAAACATGCCTCTTAATGAGTATGGATAAAGAAAGACTAAAAGATTCAGAAATAGGAAGACAATAATTAAACTGGGAACCCCAAAAGCCAAACTTGGAATGTACAACAACACTGTAGAAATAAAACTATAAATTAATTTCCTCTTGTACTAAACAAAGCGCAAACATTAATGATGCACATTTCCCAGAGCTGACATATTCCAGTTAATAAATTCAAAATAAAGAGATATTTTTCTACCTTTTGTGCATTTTTTTTCAGTTGCAATTGCTCCAGCCACTTCTGGTTTCTTCGTGTCTTCTGCTATCTCCATCGTCTGCTGTCCATTTGTCCTTTCTTCTCTCTTCTAGTTTTTTTTCCATTCTCTCTCCCTACATCTGCTTTAACATACTAATCTTTCTCCTTTTGCTCTTTCCTCATTCCTATTTCATCCACTCAAATTTTACCCCTCCATCCTCAATCCCCACTTACTCTCCCAATACCTGGCCAATTGTAGATTTGTCTTCTCTTCCAGACAAAATATTTTTCCCCTCTCCATTTCACTTTCCCAGCTCCATCCCATTCTAATCCTCCCCCAACATCAGCTCCCTTCTAGTTCCAGCCCCACCCAGCATCTGCTCCTTTCTAGTCCCTGCATCAGTCCATTTCCAGTCCTATCCTAGCCTCACCATCAGCCCATTTCCAATCCTAGCCCCCCCATCAGCCCATTTCCAATCCTAGCTCCCTCGCCTCACAGCCCATTTCCATTCCAAGCCCCCCTCCCCACCAGCCATTTGCAGTTCAAGCCCCCCTTCCACTCAGCCCATTTCCAGTCCTAGCAACCCCCCCAGCCCATTACCAGTCCTAGACCCCCCATAGCCCATTACCAGTCCTAACCTCCCCATAGCGCACTTCCAGTCTTACCCCCCCATCACCCCATTTTCAGTCTTACCCCCCCCCCCATAGCCCATTACCAGTCCTAGTCCCCCCCATAGCCCACTTGCAGTCGTATCCCCCATCACCCCATTTTCAGTCTTACCTCCCCTCATAGGCCATTACCAGTCCTAACCCCCCAATCAGCCCACCTCCAGTCCTAACCCCCATCACCCCATTTTCAGTCCTAGCCCCCACCATAGCCCATTACCAGTCATAACCCCCCCCTGCCAATAGCCCACTTCCAGTCCTAACCCCCATCTGCCCATTTCCAGTCCTAGCCCCCACCATAGCCCATTACCAGTCATAACCCCCCCCCTGCCAATAGCCCACTTCCAGTCCTAACCCCCATCTGCCCATTTCCAGTTCTAGCCGCCACCAGAGCCCATTACCAGTCATAACCCCCCCCCCGGCCAAGCGCCCACGTCCAGTCCTAACCCCCATCTGCCCATTTCCAGTCCTAGCCCCCACCATAGCCCATTACCAGTCATAACCCCCCCTGCCAATCGCCCACTTCCAGTCCTAACCCCCAGCTGCCCATTTCCAGTCCTAGCCCCCACCATAGCCCATTACCAGTCATAACCCCCCCCCCTGCCAATAGCCCACTTCCAGTCCTAACCCCCATCTGCCCATTTCCAGTCATAACCCCCCCCTGCCAATAGCCCACTTCCAGTCCTAACCCCCATCTGCCCATTTCCAGTCCTAGCCCCCACCATAGCCCATTACCAGTCATAACCCCCCCCTGCCAATAGCCCACTTCCAGTCCTAACCCCCATCTGCCCATTTCCAGTCCTAGCCCCCACCATAGCCCATTACCAGTCATAACCCCCCCCCTGCCAATAGCCCACTTCCAGTCCTAACCCCCATCTGCCCATTTCCAGTCATACCCCCCCCCCCCGACAGAGGAAAACAAAAAAACCCCAAAACCCTGACTTCTGCCGTTGCCGCCGTGGCAGCGGCAGAATCAATTGTCAAATTAAAAAAAAAAAAGACTTCTGCTGCTCAAGCAGCAATATCACCTGTCCTGCGGCCCCTTCCCCTGTGCCCGGAGATCCGAATCTGCTCATCAGCGGCGTGCTTTTCAAGCCGCGAAGAGTATTCCCCTCTCGCGTGGTTTCAAGCCGCGCGAGAGGGGAATACTCTTCGCGGCTTGAAAAGCACGCCGCTGATGAGCAGATTCGGATCTCCGGGCACAGGGGAAGGGGCCGCAGGACAGGTGATATTGCTGCTTGAGCAGCAGAAGTCTTTTTTTTTAAAATTTGACAATTGATTCTGCCGCTGCCACGGCGGCAACGGCAGAAGTCAGGGTTTTGGGGTTTTTTTGTTTTTCTCTTTCGCGGGCCGCACAAAGTTGTCTCGCGGGCCGCGTGTTTGAGACCCCTGGGATAGACGAAGGTGCCCTTCAGCCGTAGGTGGGCCACAGCCACGGCCAGGCATTCCGTGAACACCCACGTGGCAGATATGAGGCTGAAGGGAAGTACCCTTTACTGGTAATGATTTCCCTTAACCATGAAGCAGAGGTACTTTCTGTGTTTGAGATGGATGAGAATGTGAGCGTAAGCATTCTTTAGTCCAAGGAGCATAGCCAATAGCCGCTGCTGGAGGTAGGGTAGTAAGATTGCAAGGGAGAGCATCTTAAACTTCTCCCGCATCAGGAACTTGTTGAGGTTCCAGGTCCGAGGACAGGAGTCAAGCCTGCCGTTGGGCTCCAATGCCAGCCATTGCCACCAGGGTGAAAGACTCAAAGCAGTCGTATGCTGCTCACGAGGTACTTCGAGCATTCTGACGGACTTTGAGAGAACCTGAAAAATCTGAAAATGGTCTCGTCAAGGCCTGCCGCAAAGCCTCTGAGCTCTTTAGCGAGGTCAAAGAGGAACATCCCAATGTATAATTGGTAAACTTGGATGCAGCATGACAGCATGGAGCCCCAATAAACCTTGTGCCCGAGGGTGTTGAGGGTATGAGACACTCTGCCCGGTGGGAGCAACAAATGAGTCTTCGGGCTCTTTAGCTTCCGCATGGCCGATTCGATCACCATCGAGGTGTGGGGAAGCTGGGCTTTCCGAAACCCCGGGCCTTGCTAAACCCTATACATAGTGTCCAGGCACTTGCTCACGATAGGGACAGAGGCCGGGGTCTCCCACATGTGGAGGAAGAGTCTGTTCAGATGGGAGGAACTGGCACCAAGCGAGCTTCTTTCAGAGGAGCTTCATATTGCAGAATATCAAGCTCTTCAGCATGGGGCTCCTCACCGACTCTGTGGCGAGCGCCATGGCCCACGCCATGTCCCAGACGAAGTTCAGAAAGGTTTCCTCGGGAGGTGACAGCTGCCTCTGGGTCGGTGGGGAGGGGGTCAGAGGGGAGGTCTCTGTGGGACCGAGTCTCTGGGGAAGATTCCCATCAGACTCCCACTGAGTAGTCCATGGAGGACTCAAGGTCGGGCGGCTCAAGATGGGTTGGTGACCCAAGTCGTATCTCCAAGGCTAAAACTTGCCCAGTGCTGGAGGCACTCACCCAAGATCTTGCACACGAGGAAAGGGACGGACAGAGATAGAGATTCGCGCCAAGGATCCTCATGAGGCTTCTGGCTCTCTCTCGGGAGGGGGGGGGGTCACTGTAGTGGCCCGGGGAGTCCTTGCAGTTGAGGTCCCTGCGGTCTCGAGGCATATGCTGGCGGGACCTGGCACCAGCACATATTGAGCAACAAGGAACACAGAAACTCTGCGTTCCAAGGCCAGGATTCGGGCCTCCCACTCGGGAGTGGGTCCCTATGACACCGACGCTGGGATGACCGGGTCAGGTGTCGAGGAGGAGAGAGGGTCCTCGCTGGGACGACCCTCGGGAGACCAGGCGCCTTCGCTGGAGGCCTCCGTATCAGTTCAAGGTACCTTACTGGGCCGCTCTCTCTCCGACTCGACACTGCCGAGGGGGGCTGAGAGACCTCTCATGCTTGTCTGGTGCCCCCAACAGAGTCCTCACGGCCTTCTGCTTGTGTTCAGGCGACCCCTAGTCAGTATCGCCAGACGCGAGAAGGAGCCTTGGGGGGACTCTGGAGGTTGCAGGGTCGATGAGCAGGAGGCTACCAGAGATACCGGGGCTGCCTTATGGAAGAGATCATCCAGCTTCTGCTTACGACTCTGGATGGACTTGGAGGGCATCTTACGGAGGGAACATAACTCCAGGTCATGGTTGGCTCCTAGACACCTGAGACAACAGTTATGGGTGTCCGTGAGCGACATGTTTTTTGAACACCTACAGTGATGTGCAAAAGTCTGGAATCACATGTGAGTTTTGCATTTCTTACTTTAACGTTTTTTTGTTTTTTTTAATTTTGCGTTAGCCCAGCATATAGAGTAGTTACTCACCTGTAACAGGTGTTCTCCAGGAGCAGCAGGAATCAGTCCTCACATATGGGTGACGTCGGCGCCGACGGAGCCCTCGTGCGGAGCATTTCCCCAGCTTTCAAAGAAAGCCTTTGGGAATTGCAGCGCGCATGCACGGTCCCCTTCCCGCCCAAGGGTGCCATCTTGCTCAGTCTGATGACATAGCTAAAAGACAGCAAAAAAATTAGCAAAAATAAACCATAGGACTGCAACTCCAAGGGGAGGAAGGAGGGTTGAGGGGACTGATTCCTGCTGCTCCTGGAGAACACCTGTTACAGGTGAGTAACTACTCTTTCTCCAGGACCAAGCAGGAAGTCAGTCCTCACATATGGGACTCCCCAGCTTAAGGCTACCGGAGACCTCAAGCCGAAAAAATGAGCTCCCTCTAGCTCGGCAGCACGTAAGGAAGGAATCTGCTCTGAGAACGCCCCCGACCAGAGCCCAACACCAGGGCCGGAGGGTAGGAGTTGCCTCAACCCCAAAGAGATTATGGAGTACTGCCTGCCCAAAAGCACTGTCCCTGCGGGACTCCCTCTCAAGGCAGTAATGAGCCGCAAAAGTCTGGCTTGAAGACCACGTAGCGGCCCGGCAGATGTCTGCCAACGGAACAGAGCAGAGATGAGCCACTGACGCAGCCTTCGCCCTGACACGATGAGCCGTGACTCGACCCTCCAACGAGAGGCCGGCTGCCCCATAAGCCCAGGCGATACAGTCAGCGACCCACATGGACAAAGTACGCTTGGAGACAGGTAGCCCCAACTTATTGGGGTCAAAAGAAACGAAGAGCTGAACAGCCCTCTGATGCTCCTGCGTACGATCAAGGTAGAAGGATAACGCCCTCCTACAGTCCAGGGTATGCAGGACCATCTCAGCCCGGTTGGCATGCGGCCTGGGAAAGAAGGTCGGAAGAACCACCTCCTGATTAAGGTGGAAAGAGGAAACAACCTTAGGGAGAAACTTAGGGTGAGTCCGTAAGACTACCCTATTCTTGCAGAACCTAGTGTAAGGAGGATCAGACACTAGTGCCTAAAGTTCACTCACTCGCCTAGCAGAGGTAAGAGCTACCAGAAACAAGGTTTTCCAGGAGAGAACAGGGCAGGTAGCCATAGGTTCAAAGGGCGGACAAGTGATCCGCTGTAAGACCACATTCAGATCCCATTCAGGGGCTGGCGGACGCAAAGGAGGCTTAAGCAGAAGGAAGCCTCTGAGAAAACGAGCCACCAAAGGGTGGTTGAAAAGAGGCCCCCCATCCACCGGCGAGTGGTGCGCTGAAAGAGCACCGAGGTGAACCCTGACAGAGTTGGACTTAAGGCCTAGATTGGAGAGGTAGAGCAAATATTGCAACACTACTGCTACGAAGCACGAGAAGGGATTCTCGCTGCGCTGAGCACACCATGCAGAGAATATACGCCACTTAAGAGCGTAGGATTTCCTGGTGGATTGCTGCCTAGAGGCCAAGACTACGTCTTCCACCTCTCTAGGCAGTAGAAGGGGAGCCAGGACTACCCTTTCAGCAGCCAGGCCATCAGATGAAAGGACTGGAGGTTGGGGTGCAAGAGAGTCCCCTGATCCTGAGACAGGAGATCGTGCTGAAACCCCAGAGAAAGAGGGGTGTCCACCGCCAGTTGCAGCAGGAGGGGGAACCACGGTTGCCTTGGCCACCTGGGGGCTATCAGGATCATGGAGACCCCGTCCTTGAGGACTTTGAACAGCGTTCTGGACACTAGTGGCATGGGAGGAAACGCATACAGTAGGCCTGTGGACCACGAGATCAGAAACGCATCCGCTGCTACCCTGAGAGGAAGCAGTTGTCTGGAGCAGAATCTCGGGAGTTGCCGGTTCAGAGGACTGGCGAAAAGATCCATGGTGGGGAGACCCCACCTGAGAAAGATCTGCTGAACCACCAACAGGTTCAATCTCCACTCGTGTGGTTGCAGGATCCTGCTCAGTCTGTCCGCCGGGTAATTTTCTTGACCTGGGAGGTAGACAGCCTTGAGGAGGATTCCGTGATTGACGGCCCAAGAGCACAGCCGTTGTGCCTCCTGACAGAAGGAAGGAGCCTGTGCCTCCTTGTTTTTTGACGTAGAACATGGCAACTTGATTGTCCGTCTGGACTAGTACAGACTGGTGAGAGGCAAGGTGGGAGAAGGCTCTCAGAGCTAGGCGTATTGCCCGGAGCTCCAGGAAGTTTATCTGTTGAGCAGCCTCCTAAGGCGTCCAGAGACCCTGAGTACAGGTCCCTTGGCAATGTGCTCCCCAACCCAGAAAAGAAGCATCTGTCGTCAGCACTTGAGAATGCAGAGGGGATTGAAAACCCACTCCGAGTACCAGATTCGGAAGATGAAGCCACCATTGCAGAGAGGAGACTAGCAGGTCGGATATTCTCACCGAGTCCGCCAGGCTCCCTGTGGCCTGATGCCACTGAGTGCGAAGGTTCCACTGAGCAGGCCGCATGTGCAGGCGGGCATTGGGGGTTACATGAACCGTGGAAGCCATATGGCCGAGTAGTCTTAGGAATTGCCTGGCAGAGACCAGGGAATTGCTGTGAAACTGCCTGGCTAGATCCATCAGCCTGTGGGCTCTGTCCATGGGCAGAAAAGCCTTTGCCTGAAGAGTGGCCAGCCTTGCTCCTATGAATTCTAAGTTCTGAGACGGGAGCAAAGTGGACTTTGCAAAGTTTATGACAAACCCCAAGTGCTGAAGCAGAGCCACAGTGCGAAGGGTGGCTTGATGGGCCTCCTGGGAAGACTGGCCCCTTATGAGCCAGTCATCTCGGTACGGAAACACAAAAAGCCTTGAAGCCTTAGGTAGGCCGCCACCACTGCCAGGCACTTGGTGAACACCCTGGGAGCGGAGGTCAGGCCAAAGGGTAGTACTCTGTACTGATAGTGGTTTCCTCCCACAACAAATCTGAGATATTGTCTGTGGTCTGGATGAATAAGGATGTGAGTATAAGCATCCTTTAGATCCAAGGAGCATAGCCAGTCTCCCTGCTGGAGGTAGGGCAGCAGTATTCCAAGGGTAAGCATCTTGAACTTTTCCCTCTCCAGGAACTTGAGGTTGCGCAAGTCTAGGATGGGTCTGAGGCCTCCTGTTCTTTTTGGTACCAGAAAGTACCTGGAATAAAAGTCGTGACCTCTCAGGTGGTGGGGCACCGGTTCCACCGCCTGTTCCTTTAGCAGGCTTGTTAACTCCTGAAGGAGCAGGTCCCTGTGCAGAGGGAGTCTTGGAGGCTCTCCTGGAAAATAGGAGGGAGGTACCTGGTGAAAATGGAGAAGATAGCCCTTTTGGACTATATGGAGCACCCAGGTATCTGATGTGACAGCTGACCACCGGTGGGCAAAGTGGGACAGCCGGCCTCCTGTGCTGATATGAGCCAGCTGAGGAGAAGAGGCTATGCTTTCTGAGTCAAAAACCCCTACCCTGCTGAGCAGGGGCCGGTGTTGGTGGCTTGGGGGCCTTCTGCCTACGGGGCCCATGACCCTGCCCCTTGGCCTGCTGATCCTGTTGGGGAGCTGCAGAGGCCTGATAATGAGGGTATTGTTTATAGGCAGATGACTTCCTCGGGTAAAAGGTCTTTTTTCCTCCCGAGCCCTTCTTTTTCTGAGAAGGGGCAGAGGTTTTCCTGGACAGCCTAGTCCGGGTCAGAGTCTCGGTCTCGAGTTCTGCAGCCTTTTCAGCCATGGGCTTGCCAAAGAGGTTTTCACCTCGGCAGGGGACATCGACCAACTTGTCCTGCACCCATGGCTCGAGGTCGGATGACTGTAGCCAAGCCTGTCGGCGGGCACCGATGCCGGCCCCGGCTACTTGGGCCGAAGCCTCGAAGCCATCGTAGGCTGCTCGAGAGATAAACTTCGAGCACTCTCGAATACCAGTGGACAAGGCTTGGAACCGCTGCAAAGGTTCCTCGGAGAGACCAGCAGAGAACCCGGCAATCTCCTTTGCCAGGTCTTGGAGATACATGCCCATGTAGAGCTGGTAAGTCTGGACACGGCAAGCAAGCATAGAGCCCTGGAAGCACTTCTTACCGAGGGCATCCAGGTTCCGGGCCTCCCGGCCGGGAGGCACCTTCTGACTTTTCAGTCGATGCATGGCCGATTCCACAACCATGGAGTAGTGCGGTAATTGTGCCTTTTGGAACCCGGGGCTCTTGCGGACTCGATAGATGGAATCGACCCGCTTGCTTAACACCGGCGTCGAGGCCGGGGTCTCCCACATGCGGAAGAGCAGCCGCTCCAGCATCGGAGGATCTGGTACAGTAAAGGCCTGCTTCGGGGGAGAGTCATACTGGAGGGCCTCGAGCTCCTCGGCTCGAGGCTCCTCCTCGGGATCCGCGGGGAAGGCCAAGGCCTTGGCCATATCCCGCACGAAGTCTGAGAACCGGGTATCCTCCGGTGGGGACCATCTCCAAGGTTCGGACTCTGGTGAGTCTGATGGGACACACCGAGTACAATAAGTGTCGGGTGACTCTTCGTCCTCCGTCTCCCAGCCCGACTCCTCGGAGGAGGAATCGAGTGGCTCCAGTTGGGCGGGCACCGATGCCATCCACCCTGACGCCGACGACCTCGGTCCCCAACGGGAGGCCGAGGGAGACCGTGGCTGAGGATCGACTCGAGCCTGCATGGACTCAAGGATCGGCTCGGCCTCCGGGATCAACTTGGACGTCGAGGTCCCGGTGGTCGGGGCAGATGCACCGCTGAGACCGGCGATCAATGCCCGCTGCTGTTCCATGAAAGCAGCAAGGCTGCTCTCCAAGGCCGTCAACCTGAGTCCGAGCTCAGGAGACCCAGCAGCCCCCGACTTGGGCCCCGATGGCGTCAGGCCCAACGTTGGCTCCCCTGGAGGAGAGTCCACGAGGACTACAGCACTTACGTGTCCAGGAGACTCCATCTCGATATGAGGATGCTTGGCAGGCCTCTCCGACTCCGAAGACCCGGGACGGCTATCGGGGCTACGCAACCTGGCCCTCGAGGAACCAGGAGCGTCCGACGACGCCCTCGCAGGTTTCTTCTTCCTGCGTTGTTCCCGCGAAGGAGACCCCCCGCTCAGAGGAACCTCGACGCTGCTCGGGGCCGGAGTCCCGAGATGTCGAGGCCTCTGACGAGGTCCGGGCCCATCCGGATGCGGAGTTAGAGAAGATCCTATCCTTCTGATGCTGCCGACTCCTCAATGCCTTAGAGGACATTTTGCCACACGGACCACAGATCATCGGGTCATGATCGGGTCTGAGGCAGCGGAGGCAGCAGTCATGTGTGTCGGTAAGAGACATAAGTTTTACACCGATCACACTTCTTAAACCCGCTGGTAGCCATCGGGGGAAAAAGGGCCCCTGTGAGGTCAAAAGACCGGGCTGCCAGTGAAAAAAGAAAAATGGCGAACGCTAGTCACAAAGGACAAAAACCGAAAAAGAGAGAGTGGGCTCGATACCGGCGTATCGGGCCCAGGCGGGAAAAAGGATCCGGCGTCGAACCGAAGGAGAAAAAGAAAAAAACAGGGAAATCAACTTTTTCCTCGGCAAAAAAACGAACTACGTCCGTCGGGCTCCGCGGAAAAAAGAAGACTGAGCAAGATGGCACCCTTGGGCGGGAAGGGGACCGCGCATGCGTGCTGCAATTCCCAAAGGCTTTCTTTGAAAGCTGGGGAAATGCTCCGCACGAGGGCTCCATCGGCGCCGACGTCACCCATATGTGAGGACTGACTTCCTGCTTGGTCCTGGAGAATCATTTTTCTACCACGTTAAAAAGGGATACATTTGGCTATTAGAGTTGACTTTTTTGCATTCCTTGCTTCCAATTTAAATACTTTACAGACACTGGGAGATAGCTACTGCGATTTTTTTGGATCCTGCGTCAAAACTGGATCGAGATTATTCAATATGCACTCGTTATTTCTGACCAATGAGGAGGCTGGTTTCACTAACCAATCACAAAGCAGATATCTAGCCAACAGTGCAGCTATAAAAACGCGTGGAATTTTTGAACTTCATATAGTTTCTGGATTGATCATGAAGATGACCTGGACCCTGATGTTGGAGAAGCGTGTTCGTGTGTCCTTTATGAGCGAGGAAGGATTTTCAAGCCGTCAGATAGCCAGGAAAGTTGGTTGCAGTCAGAGCGCTGCTGTTAAGATTGTACAGAAGAAGAAATGGGCTCAGTGGTGGACAAGCCTTGTTCAGGTCGTCCACGTACATCAACATCACACCAGGACCGCGCACTACGACGCATTTCACTGACTAATCGCAAGTTGACCTCTCCTCAGCTACTTCGAGAGTGGTCAGACAAGGGTGAGATCAGTATCAGCTCATCAACAGCTTGTTGCCAGTGCCTGCAGTTTGGTCTCCAGGGCTGCAAAGCACGGAATAAGCCACTGATGACTGACAAACAAAGGTGCAACCGGATCGTGTCGGCGAGAAAGCACTCAGCCTGGTCAATGAAAAGCACCTTCTGCCTGTTTGGTAACCAGGCCCACACCTATGTGAAGAGATTTCCTGGAGAGGAATTCAAGCCTGAGTGTCTCAACCTCACTGTGAAGCATCCTTTGAAGGTCATGGTCTGGGGCTGCATGGCTGCCAGTGGCATTGGACGTCTTCACATTGTCGATGGAATGGTCAATGGGGCCATGTACATCACCATACTGCAAAAGTGCATGGTGTCATCAGCACACCAGCTGTTTCCTGGCCAGTTCCTGTTCCAAGACGACAATGCACCCTGCCATTGCTCCAGACAGGTAAGCAGCGGAACATCAAGTCAATGGACTGGCCTGCCCAGTCTCCAGATCCGAATCCAATCAAGAACCTGTGGCAGAAGGTGGCCTTTGAAATATCCAAGAGGCATCTGACAAAGCGCGAGTTGATTGAGTCACTCATTGCAGCTTGGAACCGCGTTGTCACCAACGATTACCTTGTCAGACTGGTTCATTCAATGCTGACAAGATGCAGTCAGGTGATCAAGAACAAAGGGTGGCCCATCAAATACTGAGCCATCACTGACACATAAAAACAGCCTTTTTCAAGGCCACATACATTAATTTGAAGGAAACCTGGCGTGCGTCCATAATATTTTAAAGCATACTTACAATACTATATCGTTGGCCAACGATGTACATTACATGATTTTCACAGCAAATCTATCAACAGGACAACTATGGGGAACAAACTCAGAAAATAAGGGCCAAACCAATACTAAAAGTTGGCCCTAACAGCCAAATCTATCACTTATGAGATACACAGA
Organism: Ichthyophis bannanicus; assembly: GCA_033557465.1. Taxonomy (NCBI): domain Eukaryota; kingdom Metazoa; phylum Chordata; class Amphibia; order Gymnophiona; family Ichthyophiidae; genus Ichthyophis; species Ichthyophis bannanicus. The sequence continues at coordinate 830,015,373 of CM066035.1, forward strand.
AAAAGCCACTGGGAGGAAAAATAAATTAAGATATAAGGTCACGAAGTTGAAAAAACATCAAATTTACAAGTGATTCCAAACTTTTGCACACCACTGTATGACATTTCTTAAAACTGGAGGCCATTGGGGGAAAAGGACCCCTGCGAAATCAAAGATCCTTGACACGGCCAGTGGTTGAAAAGGGCACGAAAGCGCAGTAAAAACAAAAAAGGTAGAGACCAGAGCCGAAGCAGAGGTGCTCGAGAGGTGGGAGAGGACTGGCGAAGGCCAGAGCGCAAAAACCGGTTGGAAACAAACTTTTTCTGGGGACGAGACACACATCCAAAGGGCGCCGCAAAAAAAGGGAGATTGAGTAATATGGCACCTTTGGGCGGGAAAGGGACCATGCATGCATGGTGGCATTCCCAAAGGCTTTCTTTGAAAGCTGGGGAAATGCTCTGCGCGGGCTCCATCGGTGCCAACGTCACCCATATGTGAGGACTGACTTCCTGCTTGTTCCTGGAGAAACAATGCACCCACATTTTATGATTACACATGCATGCATGCACGCACGCCCGCCCATCTTTAGAGCACGTACAAATTTGTGATTTCTAGGGGAGGAGGGGAGTTATTGTATAACCCTTTTTTATAAAAGGCACATTAGTATTTATATTGTTACAAAATAATAAGTACCCTTTTTGGGGTGTCACATATGCTCCGTTATAAAATTCTCCTCTTTAAAATACGGGGGGGGGGGGGGGGGGGAACAAGCAGGTCAGGTCAATTTCAGGTTCATATATTAACACACAAATATGCGCAAAGTTGTTTGGTTACCAGCCAAAATATTTAAAAACCCAGGGCAAAAATAGTTTCCTTGCAACTTTGCACTTTGTGTATAATTAGCCTTTTATTTTGTTTTGCTGGAAAGGGGAATGAGTGGCCTATTTTAAGATTTTTTTTTATCAGTTTTATTTTGTCTTTTCCTACCATATAGACTCCTCATTCTCTTTAACCCAGTACTTCCTAACTCTCTCCTAGGGGCAGATTAGGATTGTCACAATGAATATGCACCAGATAGAATTAGCATACAAAAGTATCTCCGAAATATGAAGACATTTTACATACCTGATCTGATTTCCTTGAACACCCCCCCCCCCCCCAACCCCAGAACAATCCAGGTTCTGCACAATTACCAGCAGGTAGAAGCAGACTTGAGCAACTTTTGGCGATGTCATTAATAGGTATACATCTACTGGTGTAGCACTGAGAAAAGCCAGTATGACATTTCCTAAGCAGTAAGCAAAAACACTCAGAAACCAATAATGTTTGTAATCAATACAAATTTGGAACAGTAATCTAACTACTATTTGGCTCTTACCACAAATTCTGCATCAGATTACCGTACTGACAAGGCACTCAACCACAGCCAGACTCCCAAACCTGTAGAAAGTCTTCCAGGGGGGTTCCTGGACTGATCCAGCAGGATTCAAGGAAAGAAAATTATCAGTTATGTTTGAGAGGTGGGGCAGTTGATCTGGTCTAGCAGAAAAAGTAAGGAGAAATTTTACATAACTGATAACTCTTTCCTTGAATCCTGCTAGACCAGATCAACTGCCACACCTCTTACATGCAATCTGTAATGCTTTCCCAAGGTGTTCAGAGAAGACCAGATAGTTACCTTGCAGATGCCCTCTAGAGTCACCAAAACAGATTAATGCCTATGAGGCAGCCTGTACCCTAGTGGACTGTGCTCCAACTCTCCTGCACATGCTTAACAGTCAGAAGATATGCTGATGCAATGGCCTCCTTAATCCAGTAGGCAATGGAGGATTTAGCAGTTGCCTGCTTTTAATCGGACTGTCAGAGTGGACAAAAAGATGGACTGGCAAAAGGGATTAGTAAACTTCCAGGTATCTTAACACCCTCTGCAAGTCCACCAGACACAGTGAGGGATCCTTCTGGAGACCCACCTCTAAGATGATAAAGAGCAGTCTAGTTAAAATGAAAAGGAGAAATGCAATCAAAAGGACAGCATAATCCGTAAGGCGACAAAAGCTGTTGACATGACCAAGAAAGGCTCCCTGTAGGCCAATGCCTGCAACCGACACCAGGGGGGGGGGGGGGAGCTTTCAGTACCTTTAAAACCAGGAAGAAACTCCACTGAGGAAACAATGGATGCACTGGTGGATGAACTGCTTTACTCTCTTGAGGAAGCAAGAGATATCTGGCTACACTGCCAATGCCATCTTCTGGATGCAACCCCTGTAGCACACCAGGGCTGTCATCTGAACTGAGCCCTGGGCCAGACTGGAATAAAAGAACAAAACAAGGACCATGTCTGCCTCCCTAACTTCCAAGGCCTGAGAGGACACCATCTCTTGAAAATCCTCCAGACTCTCACATAAGCTAGGGAAATAGAGGCCCTCCGGGCCTTAAGCAAGGGGCCCACTACCACTCCAGAGTAGCCCTTCACGGACAGCCTACTCCTGTCAAGGGGCCAGGCAATAAGCAAGAAGAGACTAGGATCCTCCGTTATTAAGAGCTCCTGCTGCAGGAAGCTCACCAACAGGTTCAAATGATCAACATATGCAAGGTCTGTGAGTCCAGTCCGAGGCTGCTAGAATCACTAGGCCCGGATGAGCCCAAATTCTTAGAGAAGATGGCTCACTAAGCCATGGAAGACAGACATACAGCATTCCCTTCTGGGGCCACTCCTGAAACAGGGAATCTAAGCTCTTTGCCAGTGGATCCTTCCCGTGGCTGAAAAAAAAAGGTTCTCCATCTTGGCATTCTCCTGGGTGAATATCAAGCCAACTACTGGAAGATCCTACACCTCTGCACTATGGTGTCACACATGTGAGAGATTAACTCCCACTCTCCTCAATCCATGGTGTTCATACAGGGCAATCAGATAATCCCCCACCCACCACCACAGATCTGCCACCTCAAGAACCACTCCAGCACTGCAAGTTCTGTTTTATTTGTTAACATATACCACTGCTATGGCATTGTCCGAGAATATCCAAGACTGCTTCCCCAACTCAGAAAAAGACCAGAACCTCCACAGAGCCAGGCAGATTGCTCTTCTCCTCCAAGTGGTGGATCGCCCAGGAGCTTCCTGGAAGGAACAAAGACCCTGGGCCAGTGGCACAGGCCATTTACATCCCAGTCTTTCATGCTGCAATCTAAGGTGACAATCTTCCAATCTAGCGCTTCCAATGGCCTTCCCTGCCACCAGATGGCAGAACTGCAGCCCCAACTTCCACTGCTCCTTGATCTCACAGAACAGAACATAAAAACATAAGATATGCCATACTGGGTCAGACCAAGGTCCATCAAGCCCAGTAGCCTGTTTCCAACAGTGGCCAAGCTAGGTTATACATACCTAGCAGTTTCCCCAAAAGACACAGGTTCCACAATGCTTGTATTGGGTCAAGCATTGATATCCTTGGTCCATTTTTAATAATGGTTTATGGACCTTTCCTCCAGGAACTTGTCCAAACCTTTAAAAACTTAGCTACACTAACAGCCTTTACTATATCCTCCAGTAACAAATTGCAGAGTTTGATTACACATTGAGTGAAAAAATATTTTTTTTATTAGTCAAATAGTTTACCCTGTAACTTCATTGCATGTCCCCTAGTCTTTCTATATTCTGATAAACGTAAACAAATCAATCTACATTTATCCATTCCACTCCGTTCATCAATTTATAGACTTCTATCATATCTCTCGCAGCCGTCTCTTTTCCAGGTTAAAGAGCCCTAACCTTTTTAGCCTTTCATAGGGGTATCCTTCCATCCCCTTTACCATTTGTGGCTCTTCTCTGAACCTTTTCTAATAACGCTATATCCTTTTTAAGATACGGCGACCAGAACTGAACACAATTTTCAAGGTGCGGTCGCACCATGGATTGATAGAGGCATTATAATATCCTTTGTTTTATTTTCCATTCCTTTTCTTATGATACCTAACATTCTATTTGCTCTCTTGGCCGCCGCTGCACACTGGGCCGAGGGTTTTTAACATGTTATCTACAATGACGCCTAAATCTTTTTCCTGGGTGGTGGTTCCTAATGTGGCACCTTGCATCGTGTAACCATAGTTTGGGTTGTTCTTCCCTAGGTGCATAACTTTGCACTTGTCCACATTAAATTTCATCTGCCATTTTGATGCCCAGTCTTCCAATTTATCAAGATCCTCTTGCAATTTTCCACAATCCTGATGGGTTTTAACAACTTTAAATAAATAGTTGTGTGTCATCTGCAAATTTGATAACCTCACTTGTTATTCCCTTTTCCAGATCATTTATGAATATGTCAAAAAGCAGCAGACCCAGTACAGATCCCTGGGGTACACCACTATTCACCTTTCTCCATTGGGAAAATTGGCCATTTAGCCCTACCCTCTGCTTTCTATCTTTTAACCAGTTCCTGATCCACAATAGTACACTGCCTCCTATCCCATGACTCTTTAGTTTTGCAAAGTCTCTGATGAGGGACCTTTGTCAAAAGGCTCTCTGAAAGTCCAAATACACTATATCAGACTCACCTTTGTCTACCTGTTTATTCACACCTTCAAAAAAAATCCTATCAGATTAGTAAGAGAAGATCTTCCTTGTCTAAAGCCATGTTGACTGTCTCCCATTAAGCCATGACTATCTACATGTTCAGCAAATTTTGTTCTTTATGATGGTTTCTACCATTTTTCCCGGTACTGATGTCAGGCTCACCGGTCTGTAGTGTCCCGGATCACCCCTGGAACCCTTTCTAAAAATTGGCGTTACATTCGCCATCCTCCAATCTTCAGGTATTACAGATGATTTTAATGATATTTCACAGATTACTAATAGAGAAAAGAAAGGTTTGGTCAAACAACTAGGAAGAGGGAGACTAGTGAACCAGCAACTGCCTCTGCAGAGGACACATGTATGCTCTGGCACAAGGAGTTGGCTCCAAAATCATTACCCAGGATCACCTGTATGGTAGCCTAGGCTACCTACTCAAAGATCAGAGTGTGGTAGGCGAAGGCCTATGATCCATGCTGCTTGAACTAAACAGACAGGCCTAAGCAGCTTGACCTGTAAATGAAGCCTGTGGTGAGGCCCAGAAAAATACCCCCCCCCCCCGATTGCTGCTACCGTAGACTCGAAACTTAACTAAGCATAACCCAGCATAGCTAAGCAGAATCGAAACTTAGAAAAGCTAGAAAACTGCTTTAATTGGTACTGATAAGGATGTGAGAAGCTTCTATGGAATTAATTAGCTCTGCTGAGAGAAAGGTTACAGTGCCCTGCTTTCCCACATATGCCAGCTAGCTAAGTGACCTTGGAGGAGAAATGTAACAAGTCTAAGAAACTGACCATTGTAATTAGGACTGTAAGGGGGGGAAACAGGTGTTGAGCCCAGTCAAAGGTCCCCCTTGGATAGCTACGTAACAGTACTGGGACCAATAGCTGGTCCAGAAGGGGTTACCGGGACCAATGGGAAGTTTGCCTATGTCTAGAATGGAGAAGAAAGGTATAAAAGTTGTTGTTTTACTAGAAACCATTGCTCAGCCATTTTGAATGTGATTCTTGCTTGAGACTTGTGCACAAATAAATGATTTGGACCTGAACAGACTCCTGGTATTATTGGATTGTTTGCGCTCTGCCGCTACAAGAGAACAGGCTGTGAACTGTTTCAGCAGCTGCTGCAAAAGCTAGTTGAGGGAAGGGGGCCCTTATGGGGGCAATGGGCTTGTGGGTGCAGCTATCCACCTCGCCGTCCCACACCAGCAACGACCAGGCCACAATGTAAACAGTGGTAGAGCCCACCGAAAGGAATCTAAATGGTAAATGGGGAGGGGAGAGGGAACCGAGGCACCAAAAAATGGCATGGGGCCTCAAACACGATTTAAAAAAAAAAACCCACACCCCTCAGAATTAATCCTGCAGCACAAGGCGCAAAACATGCAGTGGGGAGGGGGCATGCAGATACCAAGGCCTTCAGGCTGCGTTAAACTACAAGCAAGCTCTGCAATGGCCTGAAAGAAATCCACAAAAAAAGGCCCACTGGGAAAAAAAAAAGGAAAAAAAATCCCTGTAAAAAGAATCCAAAAACCTGGGAAGGGCAGGCCCATTAACCCCCACAAGCCTGAGGCCCAGAAGCTGAAGTACGTTTTGGGGTTTGTTTTTTTTAATTTAGAGCAGAGAGCAAAATACAGATCCACTGGACTCAATGGGGGAAAGAAAAGAGAAAGCAAAGGCAAAAGAGCAAGCAGATAATGACAACACTAGGGAAGGCAGGCATGGGCCCAAACTTACCATCCACTTCAAGGGCCCCCATAAGTTCCTGTCCATTCTCTGGCCCACCAGTGCTGGAACCCATGGGAAATAACACCGAACACAGAGCTGCTGTTATAGCAAACGCTGTGAAAAGCTCTTATTCAATCACTCACCCACAGAAGGAAAACTCACAGACAGGCTGGAATGCAAACAGGATCTTTAATGTGCACACAGGATCAGACAGAGCCGGTTCCCTCCAACAAAAAAGTCTGAGCCCCGAGGGACGTCCTTCAATGCCTTAAATACAGTATAATTTCAAACTCATTCTATAATCCCATTTGACACAGGTATTTCCTGTCCACCAATCAGCAGCCCCTGGGGAAGGTACCTGGGTGACCTGTCCAAACTGGTGTGCTCTGGTCTGTTGATTTCTGGGCTAGGGGATACTGTGCTCAGACCTGGAGTGGGGGAAGGGTGTCTACTGAAATCTCAATGCCTTCTCTTAGCAGGCTGATTACCTCATGGCTTGGGGGAAGGGTCAGGCTGATAAGAGCCTCATTCCCCCCTTTTTAAGTGTATTACTGGAGGCAAGCCGTAGAGGAGTGTATTGGATCAGGGCCATGACAGTGGTAATCGCCTTGCGTTCTACCAGGGTATCAAGGGTGGTGGTAATGAAGCGGCAAAGAATGGGGATACAACGTGGCAGAATGGCACATAGCAGTAAATAAAAAGAACCCCTACCACTGGGATTTTTAGTCCCCCTGGCCAACTGAACCACTTCATAAACCACCCAGGACCCATGGACGGGTCAGTAATATGATTAACTAGATCACTTTGATCTTGGATAGAGTGTTCAATGGAAACACTTGCATCAGTGAGTTTAAAACAACACATACCCTATACCCTCTATAGCAACTCCTGCACAAACGTTTTTGTTCCGTGTGCAAAAGTTGCTGTTCTGACTGTAAAAGGTTGCAGGGCCTGCAGAGGCCTCTTTCCTTTGGGACAAAGGAGGGCCGTGTGCAAAAAGTCTGCAGAGGCTTCTTTCCTTTGGGGCAAAGGCTCTTTCCCTGGGATCCACCCTTATCAGCATATTAATGGCTTTTATTCTTGCTAGTGTTGAGTCATTCTGGCTGCACCCTGCCATTCCCTTTGCTTCATTAATCACTGGCACTGTAGTCTTCAGGGCATATGAGTACTTTGTATCACCAGCTTTGTTTGGCCTGTTTAACTTGTCCAGGCTTGCCCAGCTTGCTCAGGCCTGTTTAACCTGTTCAGGCCTGGCATGTCTTTTCTTGTGCTGGGTCCATTTTCTGTGCACTTTCAGGCCTGACCTGTTTCTTAGCTGGGTCCATTCTCTGTGCACTTCTGTTCAGAGTATGGTTTCTCCTGGCTTTACTCTTGTTGTGCTGGGCTCTGGGTACTCATTTTCTTAGCCCACATGCTTTTTCCGTGCCATCATAATGTATTACAGCCTCAGGCAAGGATGCAGCCATACTAGACATACCTATCAGCCAATTTCCCTTCATTCCCCAATTTTTTTCTTTTTCTTTTCTTGTGAATGGGGCAAAGGTAATCCCACTAAGGGCAATGAACAACAACCATTTGAGACAGCTAGAGGTCATCAGAAAAGCAGCTTCTGGTACTGTTCCCTAGAGACAACATACATTGTAACATCATTTTCTTGCAGCTGGTCAATAATATTAAAAACACATAACATGAAAGTATGTCAAAAGCAGCAGTGCTTAATAATGTGATAAATAAAGTTCTGAGAATATTACAGCAAAACTTGAGCTGGTGTGGGTATTGCAGTTGCTGAAGCCGAAATGGCTTGTAGATTTCAGTTACTTTCTAAGGAAACAATAATAAAAGGATAACAATACAATTATTCACAAAAGTCCCCAAAACCCCCCAATTAGTCCAATAGTCCTCTTCCCATTCTCAGACAATGTGGTCCTGCCTCTCAGCAGTGTGCTTCACCTTTCTCTGAAGTTTAATTTCTGTTTCTCTCAAAATTTGAACCTCCCATTCTCATAGGCAGACATCCCGGCCCTTTTTCAATGTGACACACCGATCCAGATAGGGACTCCTTCTCTGAAGTGTGTAGTTCAGAGTCCTTGGGATGGTCTGTTCCATCTGGATTCTGGCCCATTACCTCTGCTGGACTCTCTGGATTGCAATTGGTGACATGGTTCCAGGCCTCATTCAGAAAAGCAGCACCAATATTGAATGAAAAGACTAAACATGCTAGATTAGATTTCACAATGAGATAAACTTAACGTCCTTCACATTTACCAAGATCACATCTTACAAATATTGCTGTTTAAACTTTCAATGGTCTACCAGTAACTATCTCGTATGGTGTCAATTTTTATCTGGCAGTTTGATTAATTCCTTGTCTCTCTATCACTGGAGATTCATTTGCTGGTAGTGAATATTCCATTATGCCCTTGACTGACCTTCACATGTTTACAGATCAGACAAGTTCCACACACGTGTTCTGCAATTTTGGCAAGTTTTTTTTTTTTTTTTTTTAGAATTATGCCAATTTGTTTGTGAGAATTTGTAGAATTATACCAATTTTGTGAGAATTTGTCATCATTCTATCCCCCTTTGCCCATGCATGCCTGGCCAGGACATACAGAGGCAAAAAGGAGGCAAAAAGCATCTGGAAGTACCACATGGCCAGTGTGGGTGTTCCAAAGCTTATCAGGGTGCAAGGTGCACCCAGCCTGTCTCCAGGTGTCTGTTTCTAACTGTTGAGTATGACGGGACTTAGATGAATTTCTAAATTGAAAATTCTGGAGACGGCATAGTTGATATTCATTAAGCAGATACATCACTTTAAATTACCTTCATCAATTTAATTTCCATCAGAATCCTTCCTCTTAATATCCTACTTCATCCCTCACCATATTTTTTATCACTTGCATCATTCCACCAACTATATACCTAAGTCCTTTTTTGAATTATACCAATTTTTTATAAATTGTTCACTTCCAGTATGCTAATGGACATGAGGCTTTTAAATAAAGTTAAACAAATCAATCAATTAATCAACAAATCAATCTTTGGCTTTAAAAATATAAAAGCTTCAAAAATCATGGATGTTCTCTAATCATAAGTACCTAGTGTTTTTGGGAATTGATACATAAATATTTGCTGATTCCCATGATAGTTCAGGCAGGCTTTATGAAGCTGTCCCAGTGACCCCAAGCCAGTCAAGTTTTCAAGTCATCCAGAATGAAAATGCATGATATGTCAGCATACATTGCTGACCCATTATATACAAATTCATATTAATTGTGGATATCCTGTGGGTTCACCAGGGCAGCCTCAGGAAGTATTGGACTAAACCTTAAATATATGACTGACAATGCGGCTGAAATACTGAATTTCTCATGCTCTGGAAGAATGTGACAGACATATTGGGATCCCCTACATCATTGCATTGCGAGCTGAAAAGCAGTTTGTTTGTTTTTTATCCCTAGGTTGAACTCAGTTAGTAAATCAACAACTGTTCAATGTTACCAAAATTGTGCACACTCCAGGGGTGACTCAGCATGCAATGTTCCTAAATGGGTTAGTTGTGTACATACTATGACAAAAATTAACTTCATACCTAAGCCAAGGGATGATGGAGATTATTATACACACCAGCATTATTTGTGCAGTGTGCACTGTATGGATCCGTGTGAATCAGTTACTAAAGGGCAGTGCACACGAGGAGTGGGGCAGCATTATCAGTGCATTATTAACTTCAAGTGTGAATTAGTGTGAACGGTGTACTGCACAGTATATGCCTTTCAGCAGTGCTAATTCTGCATTTTATCTTTCTATTTTGAAATTGCCAATGATCAGTGTATTCACCCTGAACCAAAACATACCTGAACATCAGAACAAGCTACAGTGCATACTAGAACTAGTCCAGATGTTCTCATCAGAAATCATGAGTTAATGTACTGCTACCAGTATATTTGGTAACAAAGTGCAAATGTATAAACTAAAGTAATACAGCAATATGGAATACTAAAATCATTTTAAAGGTATCATTGTAGTATCAGAAAGTGAATACAGTTGATCAAGGCAGTTTAATGCACCTAGCAGGAAAGAATGCAATAATCAAAACAGCATTTACTGTCTGCAGAATAAAATGTCAATGATGGCATATCATGCAGAAGTATTATTTGTTTAATTTTGTATGTGCAGTCAAAACCGAATATATGTACCAGAGATAAAACTAAGATGGACCACCCCCTCATTCACTCAGGATTTAAATCACTCTCAAGTTGCAATCTGGTAACCACTGGCTCAGAATGCCACACTGTCCTGTCAGAGCTCCCAACCTCTACCTTGAAGGTCAAAGTAAAACAAAAACAGTTTCCTTAGTTTCATGCCTTGCTTGTTTGATCTAGCATTCAGGGGCACTTGGCAATGAACAGCCAGCAATGAAAGAAAAACAATATTTACTGTAGATTAAAACATTTAAACACAAGACTATTAGTCTTTTAAGTATAGCAGCTAGCAGCCTATCTGATTGGAATAAGTAGATTTTCTTGATAAACTTCACTAAACCCTCCCCCCTGGGTAGTTCTGAAAAGTAACTTGCTTTAACATCTTGGGAAAAACAGGGACCTTAAAAAAGTAAAAAAGTCTTTATTTCTTCATAATCTTATAAGGATTTTCTCTCCCCTTTTTTTTTTTAAGTTCTAACAAATGTGTTGCAGCTAATTTTCACACATCAGCTTTGCCCTACAGATATTGCTAACAGTAATTTGACAATCCTTCTTCAGCCTTACACAGTCAAGATGCTGCTCAGACATTTGAGGATGCTCAAAGGAGGCACCTCCCATGGTTCCAGAAGCTTAAAAACTCTACAATCTAAATTGATGACAAGAGGATTGTTTGGAGGCTAGGTGTGGCTAGGTGAATTGGGTTTTTTTGTCCTCTTTAATGGGTTTCAAGAGTACAGTGCCATTTGTTTGCTAGGAGAAAGACTCCTAGATGATTTTTCTTTTGTCCTCTCTAATGGGCCTCCATTTATCTGCTAGAAGAACTCCTCCCTGATCTTTCTGCAGCCATGCAAACAGTTTCATTCCCAGTATCTTTCTGTAGTTATGCAAACTGTCTGTTTCAAGTAGCCCATCTCAGCAGTTTCAATCACCCCCCACTCACTGCTGAGAGGTGTGACCAAAACACCTGGTTCCCTGACCACTGATCATGCATGAAACATAGCAATAAAACTGGATATGCATCAAACAAAGCAATTGTCTTCCTTCACTGCTATACCAGTACTACAGTCCACACACAGCAAACCCCACCCCCCTTTCCAAACTGTCCCCTTCCCTGCAATCAGTAGACCTGGTGTTTTTCACTGTTTGGGGACACAGGGGCGACTCGTCAATAACTTCACCTTTTACTGATAGAGTATCAAAATCAATCCTGAAATATAAAGACCTAATGTCTGGACAAAAACTTTCTTTCCCTAATGTCACAACTAAACACAGAGACACTAAAGGTTTTTACATAACAGCACATTTACCACATGGGCCAGCCATGAATCTATACAGGGAAGCTGGTCCGGATACTCCCCCACCACAATTCAGCCTCCGGACCCCATGCTCTAATCACAATTTGCAAAATCACAATTTACAATGCAAATCTTGTAATCCCAATTCTAGGAATGCAATGTTCAGTGTAAATTTTCCAATCCCACTTCTGAGAATACAATATACAATATAATCCAGGCAACAGGCAGAGTTTGGTTGCACAAAACACACAGGACCACAAAGGGAAAAAGAAAAAAGGGAAAACAGAAAACAGACGTCTCAGCAGCGAATACGTTACAAATACACATTACACACACTAGCATAGGATTTAACTTTTTCCATGAGGATAATAGTAGCTAGCTATTTTTCTAATGTCCACTAGATAGAGCTCCAGGATCACTAGCACAAAAAAGCCCCCAGCACTAGAAGCACATGGCAACACAAAAGCAGCCCCCAGCACTAGAAGCACATGGCAACACAAAAGAAGCCCCCAGCACTAAAAGCACATGGCAACACAAAAGAAGCCCCCAGCACTAAAAGCACATGGCAACACAAAAAAAACCCCATTATAGGAGCTCATGGGGCAAAGGCTCTAAATAAATCACCCCGATCGGAGAATTGTGATCAGCGCAATTATTCTTGAAAGGCACACTTAAGGGGGTTAAGTACTAATATTTTAGGCAATTTTTTTAAATAGCTTTGGCAGCGCTGCACTTTAAATACCTTTAAGGGGCCCGAGGTGGCAAAGTTAAATTTATACTGCAGTCATTTACTGGCGCTCGCAAGCAAGCGCCCCCCCCCCCCTTTTTTCTTATTCAGATTCAGATACAGCAGATTCAGATACAGATACAGACAGGACGAGCAATGGTTTCAGGGCCACTAAGGCCCCTATTAGGACTACTCGCGATTGATCGGGCCGCTACAGGTTCCCAGAAATTACCAGGACTCAGAGTACAGAAAGTAGCAGTACTCACCAGAACTCTGATCAGACAGGTAGTTTGGATGCCAGTCTATCCAGCTGGTTTTCAATCGGGGATTCAGCCGCAGGGACCGACTGACCACACAAGTCAAAGAGTCCTTCGGAGCACAAAGGGGCCCCGTGGCGCCAAGGATCGTTAATCACCTGGAGGGGTCGGTCCCTGACCGGTGGAGGCCCTGATCCTGCAAAAAGCAGTAGTCTTCCCACTGTGGGTGTGATGAGAGAGAGGCTTTTCTTTTAAATTTTTCCCGGCCAATGCACCAAATGTTATAGCAAACGCTGTGAAAAGCTCTTATTCAATCACTCACCCACAGAAGGAAAACTCACAGACAGGCTGGAATGCAAACAGGATCTTTAATGTGCACACAGGATCAGACAGAGCCGGTTCCCTCCAACAAAAAAGTCTGAGCCCCGAGGGACGTCCTTCAATGCCTTAAATACAGTATAATTTCAAACTCATTCTATAATCCCATTTGACACAGGTATTTCCTGTCCACCAATCAGCAGCCCCTGGGGAAGGTACCTGGGTGACCTGTCCAAAACGGTATGCTCTGGTCTGTTGGTTTCTGGGCTAGGGGATACTGTGCTCAGACCTGGAGTGGGGGAAGGGTGTCTACTGAAATCTCAATGCCTTCTCTTAGCAGGCTGATTACCTCATGGCTTGGGGGAAGGGTCAGGCTGATAAGAGCCTCATGGCTGCCTCATTCTCAGCTCTAGGTAGCAGGAGCCTATCTGAGCTCCAAGCAACATTGGGCCTATTGGACCAGGGGAGCCAGGCCTAACTGCACTGCTGCACTATTCCATGCCTTGCCACCGGCTGGAGGCACTCAATCCTGCACCCGCAGATATACCTAGCGATGACAGCACTGAAAGTTGCTCAAGTCTGCCTCCACCTACTGGCAAGAAAGCATAACCCATATGTCTGGACTAGTCTGGCAAGATAAGGAAGCACATTTATCTTGGGCATATTCATAGATGCAGTGGCGTAGCGTGAGTTGTCAGCACCCAGGGCAAGGCAAGTAATTTGCACCCCCTAACCCATGGATTTTAGCACTCGAGTCTCTTCCACTAGATTAAAGAAACCCTTACCCTCTAAGCACATGTATTGTTTGTTATGAAAATACTGATGTAATTAAAGTAAAATGCATCTAGATACAAGTTTATTTTCAAACACTTTATTGAGTGCGAACATGCATTACACATTCTTCACATTTTCAGCAGGTCTATGAATACAAATCTACAAATGTAGTAACCTAGCATGGGCCATGCTATTATATGTCGTCTCACAACCATCGTAAACGACAAAAAATATCAAGAACAAAAACTAAACATCAAAATGGAACCATACCCTGGAGATGATCCAAGACTGGGCTAGATGGAGCCAACTTCCTCAATCCTGTACCTCTAATTGTAATTCTTTAATAGAAGTGCAAGATATCAATCTGTATATAATATACAGATTAATTTAAATTCGCCTGCTTTTAATTAGCGCAAAGTTTTCAACAACGGAATTGAAATCTACATTAAAGTCTCTCTCAATGGACAGTATTGCTAGATTACTCAGTCTTTCTTGGCTCATTGTAGATCTCTGATATGTTTTAATTAGTTTAAGTCTTGAGAAACGTCTTTCACAACTCGCTGTAGAAACAGTGATAGTAAGAAAGATTCTTAATGTGACAACAAAGTTAGTTAAACTTTCTTGCAGCTTCCACTTATACACCCAGCGAAGCAAATCTAAAGCTGACCAGTTTGCAACCTGCTCATCAGGATTGACCTCCTTATACAAGATAATGTGGTGCCGAAGTCGAGTTATTTCGGTGAGCATAGATGCAGCATTCAATTCTGTGTACTGAGCACACGTGTGCTGAATTTGTTTCTTGATAAAATCATCTTTTCCAGTATCCAACAATGTTTGGATTTGCAAAAAAGCAAATCGCTGGTGCAGCGTATTCATCTGCGTAGCACGTTTAATTTCTGCCTGAAGCTGATCAATTGCTTCCAGTTCTCTGCTTGTTTCCTGTATTAAGGTCAAGCCAGCATCGCAACTGTTCTCACCATCCATCTTCTTGTGTCTTCCAACTCTTCTCTCTATAGGTATGCAATAGGTTTTGCATACCTGCAGAGCTTTCTCAGTTGCCTTTGACACTAGACTATCACGTTTTTCATGACAAAATAAAGCCAATGCTTTTAACTTTTGCACGCACTGATCAAGCGCAAGTCCTTCTTGCTGCAGGTAGATCTGAGTATCATTTACTTCGGTTAGTACTGGGTTCCAAAAATGCAAGAAAGAGAAAAAAACATGTCATTATGCAAACTAAAAGACTTCCTGCATCACCCCTGGTTTCAGAGGTTTCTTCCGGCCCATCTCTCAATGCTTCCAAAGCGTCTAGTATTTTCTCAGTGTGTTCAGCAAGTACGCATACAGCTTCATGCGTTGAACTCCATCTTGTGTTACACGATCGCTTTACACGAATTGGTACATGTTTCTTAAGGATATCCCACCTGTGGGTGGAGCTTGAGAAAAATGAATACACCTTTTCCACAGTGCCAAAGAAAGTAACAGACTTTGTCCCAACACCAACTGCATGCATCCCAGCAAGATTGAGCGAGTGATTGTTACATGGCACAAACATTGCTTTGGGATTCATATCCAAAATACGTTTTTGTACACCACTAATGTGTCCAGCCATAGTCGCAGCATTGTCGTATCCCTGGCCGTAGCAATGCTCTAGTTTAAGGCCATCAGCTTGCAACTTGTCACAAATTTGTTTTGTAATAACATCAGCTGATTTCCCATATAACTGAATAAAGTCAATGAAAGACTCTGTCAAATGGACTCCTGAATCTTCAATATGCACATATCGAATCACTTGGGACATTTGGTCAGTGTGTGAAATATCAGGAGTGCTATCAAACATTATAGCAAAATACTTGGCCTTGATATTTTGAAAGATGACTGTTCGAATGTGATCGCCGAGCAGGCTAATAAACTCATTCTGGCTCTGTGGAGAGAGATAGGACACAATGTAACCATCTGTGCGTTGTACTCTGTGAAGATGATGTTTGGCAACTGGGTCATATTTGGCGAGTAACTTGAAAGTTTCTAAGAAATTTCCACAGTTACCATCTGTATTTAAATCTTCAGAGTGACCACGTAAGGGTAAGGTTTGCCTGGCTAGATACAGAACACAATCAAGTATTCTGACTAAGATTGCCTTCCATTTTCAAATGACCTCTGTTGTGCAAGCTGGGCAGCAGCATCAATAGTCTCCTGTTTATGCAGCTGCATTTCTAATTCTTTCCATATTGTAAATGCACTCAAGTGATATGAACTGCGCTCATGCTCTAGTAATCTAGGGCTTAACTTTCTCTATGCATTAAATCCACTTGACTTTCCAAATGAACTTTTCCCTTTAGCCTTCTGAAAAAGCATGCAAGGAAAGCAATATGCAGCATTGTTTACAGGAGAAAACACCAACCATGTCCTTAACATAGTCTCACCATTCTCCAAATGTATGTAGAACCAATCCTTGGAAAATGACCTGCCATTACTGTCTCTTGGAAACCATGCATCCTTATTCTGCAGTTCCTCTGTCCCTCGCCTGACAAGTTCAGTTTTCAAGGTTTCATCCATGGTTTCAGGACAATAGCCAATATCAGTATAAACCTTTTGGTCAATATTTTCTAGCAGATTTGGCTGGCCCCCCCTGCACCCCCCACGCTACGCCTCTGCATGGATGTAATCCTGAAAATCCAACCTGCTAGGTGTGCCTCCAGGAGTGGGTTGAAAGAACACTGCTGTAACATTTGCACCACTTTTCTCCAGATTTTTTATTTTCTGGGAATGCACAGGCAGCCCATATCCATTACAGGGGGTCAACTTCACTGGTAGTTCCTCCAGGCTGGCACCAAAAACTCCTTTTAGATTTATTATTCCGAGTATACAATGGATCACTGTCAGGATTTCAGTTCTTTCCAATATCACATTTTCAATATCACATTTCCAATAGCAAAGTTTAATGATTCCAATACAGAACTCTCTCAAAAGACATCTTTAACAAGCAAAAAAAACCAAACAAAAAAACCCTAAACTATAAACCTTAAAACTATTTTTACCTTGCCAGGCCTGTTGTAGAGAACTGTGTGGAGAGCTCTTAAGTCATCCGTCGTCTTCTTCTTTAAAGAATATTGAATAGATTCAATTTCATGAAGTTTTTTTCCTTTCCCTAGAGGAAAATACAATAAAAACAGACCTTGACAAATTTTGTTTGGAATTAGGAGCCAGCCCAAAATCTTCCGACCTAGTGGCTGTGACCCCTTTGCACCCACCCTCACCCCCATTTTCCACCAACAGTCCTCCATTTGCAAACTCATACATGTTTGAAGAGAGATAAAGTGCATCTTGAGTGAGGCATCTTTAGACAAATATAGAAACAGCGAGTGTCGTGTGTGAGGAGAAGTGCAACAGTGATTTGCCTGTCTGTGCATGGGATGCAGCAGTGGATGTGTGCGTGTGTGTTGCAGAGCTAGAGAACCTGTGTATGGCACAGAAGAGGGGTGCCTATGTGTGTGCATGATGTGAAGGTTAGGTGCTTCTGTGCGTGGGGCCTGTGTCTGTCGTGGAGATGGGGTAGCTAGGTATTGTGCGAGCACGTCTTATGTAGTGTGGGGGTGGGGTGCTTATGTGTATTCAGAGGGGAGGGGGGGACTGCACCTTTTAGAACATACAGATGGTGTCCTTTTTTCCCCAAACACCTTACACTCTTCCTTCCCCCTTTCAACCACTCCCTACTTTTGGTTCCCCTTCCAGATTCTCCCCCCCTTCTCTCTCCCCTCTAACATTCTCACCCCCGCTCTCCGTTTCTTGTTTTTTTAAAGCTACTGCTATTTTTAATTTTTTTTGTCAGGGCCAATTGATAGGCTGTCTTCTGCTCGTGGGAGATCGGATTCCCACAAGTTGCAAGCAGCGATCATAGCCTTCCCCCTCCTGTTCTGCCCACAGGAATCCGATGTCTTACAGGTGAGTAACTATGCTTTACCTGCAACAGGTGATCTCCGGGAACAGCAGGAATTTAGCCTTCACATATGGAGAAGGGGGATATGGATGTCGTTGGTACCGACGGAGCCTGCACGGGAACGTTCCCCAGCGTCCAATAGGAAAGCTTTTGGGAGCATCCCACAGCGCCTGCGTGCTGCCTTCCCTCCTTTCCCCAACTGCCACTCTCCAGATGAGTTTTAAAGCTGAGACAAAGAGAGAGCGAGAGGGAAAGCAAAGATAGAGAGATACAACTTCTAGGGGAGGTGGGTGGGTTGTGTAGACTAAATTCCTGCTGTTCCCGGAGATCACCTGTTACAGGTGAGTAACTATGCTATCTCCAGGAACAAGCAGGAATGTAGTCTTCACATATGAGGACTCCCTAGCTTCAGATGCCAGGGAAAGTCCCAGAAGTTGTAGGCCCCCTGTGGAAGGGCTCCACATCCCCCCATGGATCTCTGGCATCCACCAGGGATGGTGGGTAGGAGTTGGCTAAGTATGGAACAGGTGTTGGAGAACAGCCTGACCAAACAAGGTGTCCCGGCGGGAGTCCTTGTCCAAGCAATAATGGGCTGTGAAGGTATGAACCGAGGCCCAGGTGGCTGCTCGACAGATATCGTCTATAGACACAAAGTGCAAATTAGCCATTGAAGCTGCCATGGCCCTCACATTGCAAGCTGTGACATGGCCCTCCAGAGGAATATCCTTACTCTGATAGACAAAGGAGCTACACTGTGCGATCCAATTAGACAGTGTTCTCTTGGAGACTGGAAGTCCCAAATGAGAAGGATCAAAAGCAACAAAGAGCGGAGATGATTTTCTATGTTGCTGTGTTCTTTGCAAGTAAAAAGCCAAAGCTCTTTTACAGTCCAAAGTATGAACATTCCTTTCAGCACTTGATGCATGAGGCCTGGGAAAAAACACAGGTAGGTAGACCGCCTGATTCAAATGAAAAGGCGAGACCACCTTTGGCATAAAGCGTGGATGAGTTCTAATGACTACCTTGTCATGATGGAACCTTGTATAAGGTGGATCAGCTACTAGTGCCTGCAATTCACTGATGTGACGTGCTGATGTGACTGCAATGAAAAAGATAACTTGCCAAGAAAGGAATTTTAAAGAGGTAGTAGCCAATGGTTCAAAAGGTGGCTTCATGAGCTGACCAAGAACCAGGTTCAAGTCCCATGCCACAGGTGGTGGCCTAATGGGAGGCTTAGTGAGAAAAAGGCCTCTCATAAATCTTGCTATAAAAGAGGATGAGAGGAAATAGGTTGTCCATTTATAGGCTTGAAAGAAGCTGCAATGGCACTTAAATGGACTCTCACTGAGTTAGTCTCTAGCCCTGCATTGGATAAATGAAGGAGATAATCCAATAGAGATTCCAGAGGTACCGCCCGAGGGTTAAGACCCTTTTGCGAGCACCATATGGTGAACCTTTTCCACTTGAAAGCATAAGAGCGTCTTGTGGAAGGTTTTCTGAAAGCACAAAGGATATCCTTCACCTGTTGAGAAAGGTTAAGATCTTGAAGATCTAGGCCTTCAACAACCAAGCCCTGAGATACAGGGATTGAGGATTGGGATGCCATAACATTTTGCCCTCCTGAGACAGGAGATCTGGAGCAGACCCCAATTCCAGGGAGGGAGCTTGAGAGAGATGTAGGAGCAGAGGGTACCACACTTGTCTTGACCAATGTGGAGCTATGAGAATCATACGACCTCTGTCCCTCTGAAGCTTGAAGAGGGTTTTGGGAATTAAAGGAATGGGCGGAAAAGCATACAGAAGTCCTGGCCCCAGTGGAGGAGGAAGGCATCCCTGGCCTGAGAATTCTGAGCCGGAATTCTAGAACAGAACCAGGTAAGTTTGGCATTCCACGGACTTGCAAAGATGTCTATGTCTGGGGTTCCCCATATCTAAAAAATCTTGGCCACCTGGTCTGCATGCAGGGACCATTCGTGGGGAAGCAGAACTCAACCGAGTCTGTCCACCCAAGAGTTTTGTATGCCTGGAAGATACACTGCCAGGAGATGGATTTGATGCTCTCTGGCGAGGGCCCAGATTCACAAAGCTTCCTTGCAAAGCAACAGAGCCTGTTCCTCCCTGCTTGTTCACGTGTGATTGTCCGTGTGAATGAGGACTGTCTTGTAGCTGAGCAGAGTGTGGAACACCTGGAGAACAAGGAAGATTGCTCTTAGCTCCAAGAGACTGATGTGTAAGTAAGTCTCTTGTGGAGTCCAAGTGCCTTGGGTGGAGAGGTCTTGTAGATTAGCTCCCCAGCCCATTTATTATTATTAAGACTCTATTCTGTTCTATGTAATTATCTCTTGTATATAGTTTACCCCGGTTCTCCAAGTTTGTACTCCTGTTCGATGTAAACCAAACAGCTTGTTGTTATGGTCTTTATGTTATAATGTAAACCGCGCTGATGCCGAATAGTGCGGTATATAAGAACTTGTAATAAATAAATAAAAATAAATAAATAAATTTGAGAAGCATCTGTTGTGAGAGTTGCCTGTGATAAGGGTTGTCGGAATGGAGACCCTACTAACAGGTTTTGAGTGGATTGCCACCATTGGAGGGACAAAGGTGATTTGTGTTTGCTATTTTATCTAACAGGCAGCCTACTGTCTGTGTCCATTGCATGAATAAGGTCCACTGGGCTGCCCTCATATGGAGGCGAGCATAAGGGACCACATGTACGGTAGATGCCATGTGGCCTAGCAGTTGCAACATTTCCCGAGCAGCGAGTTGAGACTTTAGCACTGCTTGAGAGGCTAGCTGCACTAAGCGAAGGCAACGGGCCTGGAGAAGGTAGGCCCTTGTTCTTCTGGTATCCAACAGCTCCTATGAATTCTAGAGACTGAGTGGGAGTTAGGTTGGCTTTTGGGATGTTTATGACCAGACCCAAATATTGAAGGATATGCATTGTTCCTGAGAGAAATCCTGGCCTCTGTCTCTGGGGCTCGAATGAGCCAGTCTAAGTAGGAGAAGACGAAAAACCCCAGAGTGTGGAGAAATGCTGCCACTACAGCCATGCATTTTGTGAAAACCCTTGGTGAAGAGGCCAGGCCAAAGGGAAGTACCTTGTACTGATAGTGCTTTCCCTGGAACAGGAATCAAAGGAACCTTCTGTGGGATGGATGGATGAGTATATGAATATAGGCATCCTTGAGATCTAGAGAACAAAGCCAATTCTGACTCTGAAGGTATGGCAGCAGAGTTCCCAGGGAAATCATTTTGAAATTCTCCTTGAACAGGAATTTGTTCAGTTCTCTGAGGTCTAGAATAGGCCTGTACCCCCCCCTGTTTTCTTTGGGATAAGGAAATAGGGGGAGTAAAGCACAGTTACTTACCTGTAACAGGTGATCTCTGGGAACAGCAGGAATAAGTCTTCACATATGGGTACGTCGGTACCGACGGAGCCTGCGCAAGAACGCTTCCCCAGCTTCCCAAGAAGGAAAGCTTTTGGGAGCATCCCACAGCGCCTGCGCGCTGCCTTCCCGCCTTTCCTAACCGCCTCTCTCCAGTTCGAGTTTCAGAGCTGAGACAAAAAAGAGAGAGGAAAGGAAAGAGAGAGATAGAGAGATACAACTCCTAGGGGAGGTGGGTGGGTTGTGAAGACTTATTCCTGCTGTTCCCAGAGATCACCTGTTACAGGTAAGTAACTGTGCTATCTCCAGGAACAAGCAGGAATGAGCCTTCACATATGGGGACTCCCCAGCTAGAGATGCCTGGGAGATCCCCAAGGCTGTGAGACCCTGAACAGGGTTCTACCTCCCCCTTGGATCTCAGGCATCCAAACAGGGATGGAGGGCAGGAGTTGCTTAAGTATGGAACAGGTGTTTGAGAACAGCCTGACCAAACAAGGCATCCCGGCGGGAGTCCTTGTCCAAGCAATAATGGGCTGTGAAGGTATGAACAGATGCCCATGTGGCTGCTCGACAGATCTGGTCGATGGACACAGAATTTAGATGAGCCATAGAAGTTGCCATGGCCCTCACATTGTGAGCTGTGACATGGCCCTCCAGGTTCTTACTCTGGTAGGCAAAAGAAATACACTGAGCAATCCAATTGGACAGTGTTCTCTTAGAGACTGGAAGTCCTAAATGAGAAGGATCAAAAGCAACAAAGAGTTGGGAAGACCTTCTATGTTGCTGAGTTCTTTGTAAGTAATAGGCCAGAGCCCTTTTACAATCCAGGGTATGAAGATTCCTTTCTGCACTTGATGCATGAGGACCTGGAAAGAAGACAGATAAATACACCTCTTGGTTCAGATGAAAAGGTGAAACCACTTTAGGCATAAAGTGTGGATTGGTCCTGAGGACTACCTTATCATGATGAAACCTTGTATAAGGTGGATTAGCCAATAAGGCCTGCAGCTCACTGATGCGGCGAGCAGAGGTGACTGCAATAAGGAAAATAACCTTCCAGGAAAGAAATTTCAAGAAAGTGATAGCTAAGAGTTCAAAGGGTGGCTTCATAAGCTGACCAAGAACCAGATTCAAGTCCCATGCCACCGGAAGAGGCCTAATGGGAGGTTTAGTTAAAAGTAGGCCTCTCATGATTCTTGCAATAAGAGGATGAGAGGAAATAGGCTGTCCATTGAAAGGCTTAAGGGATGCTGCAATAGCACTCAAGTGGACTCTTACTGAATTCGTTTTAAGGCCTGCATTGGAGAGATGCAGGAGATATTCCAATAGAGAATTCAAGGGTAGTGCTAGAGGGTCAAGACCCTTCTCAGCACACCAAATGGAAAACATTTTCCATTTAAAAGCATAGGAACGTCTAGTAGAAGGCTTTCTAGAAGCATGGAGGATATCCTTCACTTGCTGAGAAAGATTCCAATCTTGAAGGTCTAGGCCTTCAGCAACCAAGCCCTGAGGTGAAGGGACTTGGGGTTTGGGTGCCACAACGTTCCCTCCTCCTGAGAGAGGAGGTCTGGAGCAGCTCCCAAGTCTAGGGAGGGAGCTTGGGAGAGATGCAGAAGTAGAGGGTACCACACTTGGCGTGGTCAGCGTGGAGTTATGAGGATCATGGATCCCTGATCCCTCTGGAGCTTGAACAGAGTCTTGGGGATTAGAGGAATGGGTGGAAAGGCATACAGGAAGTCTTGACCCCAGTGAAGGAGGAAGGCATCCCTGGCCTGAACTCCCTGACACGGAATTCTGGAACAGAACCGGGGAAGCTTGGCATTCCACGGACTGGCAAAGAGGTCTATGTCCGGGGTTCCCCACTCTTGAAAGATTCTGAGTACCTGATCCATGTGCAGGGACCATTCGTGTGGAAGCAGAACTTGAATGAATCTGTCTGCGCAAGAGTTTTGCATTCCTGGAAGGTAAACGGCCAGGAGATGGATTTGATGCTCTCTGGCGAAGGCCCACAATCTTAAAGCTTCGTTGCAAAGTGACAGAGAGCCAGTTCCTCCTTGCTTGTTTATGTAAAACATGGCTACCTGATTGTCCGTATGAATAAGGACTGTCTTGTAGCTGAGCAGGGTATGGAAGACCTTGAGAGCTAGAAAAACTGCTCGGAGCTCCAAGTGATTGATATGCAGAGAAGCCTCCTGTGGAGACCAAATGCCTTGAGTAGAGAGGTCTTGTAGATGAGCTCCCCAACCCCTTGGAGAGGCTGTGGATGCCATGTGGCCTAGTAATTGTAACATCTCCCTGGCAGTTAAATGGTTCTTTGACTGAATCTGGGAGGCTAACTGCACCAGGCATAGGCAACGGGCCTGAGGAAGATAGGCCCTTGCAGTGGTAGTATCTAGCAAGGCCCCTATGAACTCTAGGGATTGAGTAGGGGTAAGCTGGGACTTTGGAAGGTTTACCACAAGTCCCAGATACTGCAGAAGGCACAGTGTGCAGTCCAGGGAAGTCTGGGCCTCTGACTGAGATGGAGCTCAGATGAGCAAGTCGTCCA
Organism: Ichthyophis bannanicus; assembly: GCA_033557465.1. Classification (NCBI taxonomy): domain Eukaryota; kingdom Metazoa; phylum Chordata; class Amphibia; order Gymnophiona; family Ichthyophiidae; genus Ichthyophis; species Ichthyophis bannanicus. Next base: position 830,039,097 of record CM066035.1, read on the forward strand.
GGTATGGGAATACAAATATTCCCAGAGTGCGTAGAAATGCAGCTACTACAGCCATGCATTTGGTGAACACTCTTGGAGCAGAGGCCAGACCGAAAGGAAGCACCCTGTATTGGTAGTGCTTCCCTTGCAAAAGAAAACGGAGGAACCTTCTGTGAGATGGATGGATGAGGACATGAGTGTACGCATCCTTGAGGTCTAGAGAACAAAGCCAATCCTGACTCTGAAGGTATGGAAGGAGAGTACCCAGAGAAAGCATCTTGAATTTCTCCTTGCAAAGGAATTTGTTCAATTCTCTGAGATCTAATATGGGTCTGTAGCCCCCTGTTTTCTTTGGGATTAGAAAATAGGGGGAGTAAACCCCTGACCCTTGTTGAGGAAGAGGCACTTCCTCTATTGCCCCTTGGGCAAGAAGGGTAGCCACCTCCTGACCTAGAAGATCTAGGAGAGGTGCTGGAGAATTGAAACATCTCACCATGGTGTAAGGAGGAAGGTTTGAGAAATGAAGTTTGTACCCCTCCTTTATAATGGATAGGGTCCATTGCTCTGTTGTGATTTGCTCCCATCTGGGAGCAAAGTGAGCTAACCTTCCTGGGATGGTGAGAGGCTCTGGTTGTTCCAGAGCCAGAAAGGCCAAGTTCTCTAGCAGCAAGTCAAAAACCCTGAGGAGGCTGAGGCTGAGGCTGCTGAGTTGTAGCAGCCCCTACAGACTTAGTCCTGGCCTGCTTAGGTTGCTGACGCTTACCAGCAAAACGACTTGTAGAAGATTGCTGGCTAGAAGCAGGAAATCTGCCTTTTTTGGTGAAAAAAAAAAGACTTTTTAAAAGGTTTTTTCTTAGCAGAAATGGAGGTTGACTTTGAAAGTCTATCCAGAGCAGAATTTTCTGCATCCATTTGAGTGGCTTTTATTTGCCAGTCTTTGCCAAACAGGTTTTCTCCTGTACATGGAAGATTTCCCAAACCATCCTGGACCCAAGATTCTAAATCATAAGCTTGGAACCAAGCAATTCTGCATGCAGCTATGGCAATGGCAGAAGCCCTGCTGGCACCCTCAAAGGAGTCAAAGGCTGCACGGTTGGAAAACTTTGAAATATCTTGAGTATGCTTAAGGCAGAGAAGAAATTCCTCCCTTTTGTCCTCTGGAAGCAAAGGGAGGAAAGTGTGCAATTTATTTGCCACTTCCTTCAGAAACATCCCCATATAGAGACTATAGGAGTTGATTCTGGCAATGAGCATACTGGCTTGGAAGATTTTCCTACCAAAACCATCCAAGGTCCTGCATTCTCTTCCTGGAGGAGCAGAGGAGTGCCTCTTTGTACTCTTTATTTTCTTCATAGCTGACTCCACCACAATAGAATGGTGAAGCAGCTGTGTCTTTTGAAATCCAGGACAAGGAGGGACACGGTAGATGGTGTCCAACCTACGAGAATGAGGAGAGATGGTGAGAGGAGTCTCCCATAAGTCAATCATGTGATCATGAAGAATCTCATGAATTGGCAAGGTGACTGCCTCCTTGGGAGCCTTGGGATAACCTAAAATATCTAATTTTTTAGCCCTAGGCTCTGTTTCAGAGGCTACTGAAATAGAGAGCCCCTTAGCCACTTCCCTTATGAAGTCTTGAAAGGACAAGTCTTCTGGAGGAGACATTCTTCTTTTTGGAGAAGAAGGCTCTTCAGGAAGGGCTATTAATACTTCAGCAGACGCCTCCGATGCATCAGAGTCTTCAGAGGAATCGAAGTATCGACTGTCAGGATGCTCCTTTAAAGCTCGATACGCGTATCGAGCTGTATCGACATCGGGAGTTATCGGTACTGATTCGATACCGAAGGGCATCCCTGAACAGGGAACCGCTGCAGTCGACACCATAGCCGATGTCGATGCAATCGGTACCGGTACCGGCCTCCGTGTCGATACTTGGGCCGGTACCGATAATGGCATTTGTTGCGGTATCAGTGGCGTCACAGCCTGTATAAAGGCTGTGATGGCCTGCCGCATGGACAGAACATTCTGATCCATCGATGCCATGAGTGTCTGGAAGTCGGTATCGGACGGTTGTACCGGTACCCCAGAGCATTCTAACAGGTGTTCGGTCGAGGCCGTGCCATCGATGTCAACCTGTGACCCCATAGGTAGAGCTTTGGAAGCCGGAACCTCCCGCCGGGGTACTTTTGCAGGTGCAGGATCCTCAAGGGCAAGCCCGGAGGCATCTCGATGCTTAGGAGATTTAGCCTTAGGGGACCTGCTGGATTTATGTTTGGTTACCTGAGATCCATGGGAGGAAGAAGCAGCCCTGGAAGACGTCGATGCCACTGAAGCTACATCAGAGGGAAACAGGACATGGAGCTTGGCTGCTCGGTTCTGTAAACCCCGTTTAGACATCGAAGAGCAGGACGGACAATCCAAAATGGAGTGGTCAGGACCCAAACATTTGAGACACCAGTCATGGGTGTCGGTAACTGAAATAGTACCGCTGCACTTAGTGCATTTCTTAAACCCGGAGGCTTGTCTTTCCCATGAGGAAAATTTCCTGAGAGGCCTAAGGCCCAAAATAGGAAAAACACACTAAATGAGGAAAAGAGATGTTCCTTTTTGTTTTTTAAGAAAAGAAAGAAAAGACCAGCGGTACCGGTCCGACATCGAAGAAGGCAGATGCGCGACCAAAGAAATAAATTAAAACAAAGAACTTCTTCAGCAGTGACAGGAACACGACCTGCTGGCTCCGCGGAAAAGAAGAACTGGAGAGAGGCGGTTAGGAAAGGCGGGAAGGCAGCGCGCAGGCGCTGTGGGATGCTCCCAAAAGCTTTCCTTTTTGGGAAGCTGGGGAAGCGTTCCCGCGCAGGCTCCGTCGGTACCGAAGTACCCATATGTGAAGACTCATTCTTGCTTGTTCCTGGAGATAACCCTGTACCCTGTTGTTGAATGGGTACTTCTATTGCCCCTTGGGCAAGCAGCATAGAGACCTCTAGATACAACAGGTGGATGAGAGATGTCTGACAATTGAAATGTCTTACTGTTGTGGACGGGGGTATGGTGGAAAAATGAAGTTTGTACCCCTCCTTTATGATGGAAAGTGTCCACTGTTCTGCTGTTATTTGCCCCCATCTGGGGGCAAAGTGACATAATCTTCCTGGGATGGTGAAAGGGTCTGGTCCCTTGAGAGCCAGGAAGGCCAAGTTCTCTAGGTGAAAGTCAAAGGCTCTGTGGAGGCTGAGACTGCTGAGGAGGCTGAGGCTTAGCAGTCTTTACCTTTGTTTGGCTGGTTGCTGGGTCTTTCGAGCAGATTGACCTGCAGACCGTCCCTGCTGAGAATAAGAAGGGTAAAACCTCTTTTTTGGAAAAAAAGAAATCTTTTAAGAACCCTTTCTCGCAGGGTCAGCTGTGGCTTTGGATAACCTACCCAGAGTGGCGTTATCAGCATCTAATTCATTGGCCTTTTCCTGCCAATTTTTGCCAGAGTCTCACCTGTACAGGGGATGTTGCCTAGTTTGTCTTGCACCCAGATCTCCAAATCAGACGCTTGGAGCCAGGCTATTCTGTGTGCACCTATGGAAATAGCAGAGGCTCTGCTTATGCACTCAAAAGAGTCAAAGGCTGCACGGTTGACAAACTTCGATAGATCCTGGGCATGTTTGACCAGTTTGAGAAAGCACAGTTACTTACCTGTAACAGATGATCTCTGGGAACAGCAGGAATAAGTCTTCACATATGGGTATCGTCGGTACCGACGGAGCCTGCGCAGGAACGCTCCCCAGCGTCCAAAAGGAAAGCTTTTGGGAGCATTCCACAGCGCCTGCGCGCTGCCTTCCCCGCCTTTCCCAACTGACTCTCTCCAGTTCGAGTTTTAAGCCGAGACAAAGAGAGAGGAAAGGAAAGATAGATAGAGAGATACAACTCCTAGGGGAGTTGGGTGGGTTGTGCAGACTTATTCCTGCTGTTCCCAGAGATCACCTGTTACAGGTAAGTAACTGTGCTATCTCCAGGAACAAGCAGGAATGAGTCTTCACATATGGGGACTCCCCAGCTAGAGATGCCAGGGAGATCCCCAAGGTTGTGAGTCCATGAGAAGGGCTCTACCTCCCTCCATGGATCTCGGGCATCCAACCAGGGATGGGGTGTAGGAGTTGTTTAAGTATGGAACAGGTGTTTGAGAACAGCCTGACCAAACAAGGCATCCCGGCGGGAGTCCTAGTCCAAGCAGTAATGGGTTGTAAAGGTATGAACCGAGGCCCAGGTGGCCGCTCGACAGATTTGGTCGGTCGATGGACACAGTTTAGATGAGCCATAGAGGCTGCCATGGCCCTCACATTGTGAGCTGTGACATGGCCCTCTAGAGAGAGGTTCTTACTCTGGTAGGCAAAAGAAATACACTGTGCAATCCACTTGGACAGAGTTCTCTTAGAGACTGGAAGTCCTAAATGAGAGGGATCAAAAAGCAACAAAGAGTTGAGAAGACTGTCTATGTTGCTGTGTCCTCTGCAAGTAAAAAGCAAGCGCTCTCTTACAATCCAGGGTATGGAGATTCCTCTCTGCACTTGATGCATGAGGTCCTGGAAAAAAGACAGGTAAATACACCTCCTGATTCAGATGAAAAGGTGAAACCACTTTAGGCATAAAGTGTGGATTAGTCCCGAGGACTACCTTGTCATGATGGAACCTTGTATAAGGAGGATTAGCCACCAAGGCTTGCAGCTCACTGATGCGGCGAGCTGAAGTGACTGCAATGAGAAAAATAACCTTCCAGGAAAGAAATTTCAAGGAGGTAGTGGCTAAGGGTTCAAAGGGTGGCTTCATAAGCTGGCCAAGAACCAGATTCAAGTCCCATGCCACTGGAGGTGGTCTAATGGGAGGTTTAGTCAAAAGAAGGCCTCTCATGAATCTTGCTATAAGAGGATGAGAGGAAATAGGCTGTCCATTGAGAGGCTTAAGGGATGCTGCAATAGCACCCAAATGGACCCTTACTGAATTCGTTTTAAGGCCTGCATGGGATAAATGCAGCAAATACTCCAGTAAAGAACTCAGAGGAATTGCCAGAGGGTTAAGACCCTTCTCTGCACACCAAATGGTTAACCTCTTCCATTTAAAAGCATAGGAACGTCTGGTGGAAGGCTTTCTGGAAGCATGAAGGATATCCTGCACTTGCTGAGAAAGATGCAAATCCTGAAGCTTTAGGCCTTCAGCAACCAGGCCCTGAGATGGAGACTGGGGATTTGGGTGCCACAACGTTCCCTGCTCCTGGGACAGGAGGTCTGGAGCAGATCCCAAGTCCAGGGAGGGAGCTTGAGAAAGATGCAGAAGTAGAGGGTACCACACTTGGCGTGGCCAACGTGGTGCTATGAGGATCATAGACCCCCTGTCTCTCTGAAGCTTGAACAGTGTCTTGGGAATTAGGGGAATGGGTGGGAAGGCATAGAGGAAGTCTTGCCCCCTATGAAGGAGGAAGGCATCCCTGGCCTGAACTCCCTGACATGGAATCCTGGAACAGAACCGGGGAAGTTTGGCATTCCACGGACTTGCAAACAGGTCTATGTCTGGGGTTCCCCAAATTTGAAAGATCCTGGCTATCTGGTCCCCATGGAGGGACCATTCGTGTGGAAGCAGAACTCGACTGAGTCTGTCTGCCCAAGAGTTTTGAACCCCTGGAAGATACACTGCCATGAGATTGTAGTAGCTGATAAGAATGCAATAAATAATACCCGGAGTCAGGCAAAGATTCAAGCCGGTTTAATGTGCACAGGCTCAGATTGCAGTAGCATTCAAAATGGTCTGAGCACAGAGCTCAGAAAAATGACAGTTTATATACTTTTCTTCTCCAGTCTAATACAGGCAAAACTCCTCATTGGCCACAGTGGCCCACTTACACTCATCCAATAGACATCTCTGACCGAGCCCAGGACTCGCTCCCCCTGCTTGGGTCTTACTAGCCACGGGTCAGCAACTAGACATAACACTAAACATAATACTTCTACTACAGTATATTCTGCTACTTCTGCAAGGTCAGTTAGCTTGCATAGATAGTGGAAGGCATATCAGAAGCATTCTTAACAAAAGCAAAACAAAGCAAGGCCAAGATGTGTTTCTAAACAATCAAAACGCTAGACAAAATATTCTTACACTGTTCAGTTTCTCTGCTATATTTTCATCCTAATTACAAGTTCAGTGCACAATCAGCAAAGATACAGTGGCGTGGCATTCTACTGAAAGAGACATCTGACTTACCTAAACAATAAACAGTACCAAGGTTTAATTCTCTTATCTCCAGGAGAGCAGAACATGTTATCAAACCAGAATAGAACAGTATGTCGTTCTAACAGCTAACAGCATTCTGTAATTTTCCAAAATCAGCAATAACATTTCAAAGCAGGAGAAAAAGGGCTTCAGACCTAGCTCTGCTACATACTAGGCCATCGCCTATCACAAGATGAATTTGATGCTCTGGCGAAGGCCCACAATCTCAGAGTTCATTGCAAAGCGACAGCCAGTCCCGTCCTGCTTGTTCACGTAGAACATGGCTACTTGGTTGTCCGTGTGGATGAGGACTGTCTTGTAGCTGAGCAGGGTGTGGAAGACAGAGCTAGAAAAATTGCTCTGAGCTCTAAGAGGTTGATATGTAGAGATGTCTCCTGTAGCGACCAGATGCCTTGGGTGGAGAGATTTTGTAGATGAGCCCCCCAACCCTTTGGGGAGGCATCTGTTGTAAGGGTTGCTTGGGGTAACACCTGTTGAAAGGGGGACCCCAGCAACAGATTTTGGGTGGACCTCCACCACTGGAGAGCAAAAAAGGCGACTGGAGATTGCTATTTTGTCTGACAGGCACCCTGATGCCTGGGTCGATTGGGTGGACAAAGTCCATTGAGCTGCCCTCATGTGAAGGCGAGCGTAAGGGACCACATGCACGGTTGATGCCATGTGGCCTAACAGTTGTAACATCTCTCGAGCAGTTAAATGGGACTTTAACTGAATCTGGGAGGCTAACTGCACCAAGCGTAGGCAATGGGCCTGAGGAAGATAGGCCCTTGCAGTGGTGGTATCCAGTAAGGCCCCTATGAACTCTAGAGATTGAGTAGGGGTGAGATGGGATTTTGGGATGTTTATTACAAGTCCCAGATACTGAAGGATATGCCTTGTGCAGGCCAGGGAAGCCTGGGCCTCTGACTGGGATGGAGCTCAGATGAGCCAGTCGTCCAGATATGGGAATACAAATATTCCTAGAGTGTGTAGAAATGCAGCTACTACTGCCATGCATTTTGTGAACACCCTTGGAGCAGAGGCCAGACTGAAGGGAAGCACTCTGTATTGATAGTGCTTTCCTTGGAAAAGGAACCGAAGGAACCTTCTGTGTGTTGGAAGGATGAGAACATGGGTGTACGCATCCTTGAGATCTAGAGGACAAAGCCAGTCCTGACTCTGGAGGTATGGAAGGAGAGTACCGAGAGAAGTCATCTTGAATTTCTCCTTGCATAGAAACTTGTTCAATTCTCTGAGATCTAATATGGGTCTGTAGCCCCCTGTTTTCTTTGGGATGAGAAAGTAGGGGGAGTAGAACCCTGAACCCTGTTGAAGAAGGGGTAATTCTTCTATTGCCCCTTGGGCAAGAAGGGTAGCAATCTCCTGACCCAGAAGGTCGAGGAGAGATGTTGGAGAATTGAACTGACTCACCATGGTGTGAGGGGGAAGGTTTAAGAAATGAAGCTTGTACCCTTCCCTTATGATGGAGAAGGTCCATTGCTCTGCTGTGATTTGTTCCCATCTGGGAGCAGAGTGAGCTAACCTTCCTGGAATGGTGAGAGGCTCTGGATGTTCTAGAGCCAGAAAGGCTAAGTTCTCTAGTTGGAAGTCAAAGGCCCTGAGGAGGCTGAGGCTGTTGGGCCGTAGCAGTCCTAGCAGCCTTAGGCTTGGCCTGTTTCGGTTGTTGCTGTCTCTTTGTAGCAGAACGACCTGCAGAAGATGACTGCTGACCATAAGCAGAATAATATTTCCCTTTTTTGGGGAAAACACCCTTTTTGAACAACCTTTTCTTAAAAGGAGCAGAAGTAGACTTTGAAAGTCTATCTAAAGCAGAATTTTCAGCATCCATTTGGGTGGCCTTTGCTTGCCAGTCTTTGCCAAAAAGGTTTTCACCTGTACAAGGAAGGTTTCCTAGTCCATCTTGAACCCAGGGTTCCAAATCAGAAGCTTGTAACCAAGCAACCCTGCGTGCACCTATGGCAATAGCCGAGGCTCTGCTGGCACCTTCAAAAGAGTCAAAGGCTGCACGGTTGGAAAACTTGGAAATATCCTGGGCATATTTGAGCCAGGTGAGGAACTCTTCCCTTTTATTTTCTGAAATAAAAGGAGAAAGTTTGCAGGTGATCTGTAACTTCTTTTAGAAACATCCCCATATAGAGACTATAGGAGTTGATTCTGGCAACAAGCATACTGGCCTGGAAAATTCTCCTGCCAAAGGCATCTAAAGTTCTGCATTCTCTTCCTGGAGGAGCAGAAGAGTGCCTTTTTGTACTCTCTTCTTCATAGCAGACTCCACCACAATGGAGTGGTGAGGAAGCTGAGTCTTATGGAAGCCAGGACAAGGAGGAACACGATACATGGTGTCCAACCTGCGAGAATGAGGAGAAGTGGTGAGAGAAGTCTCCCATATGCCCAACATGTGATCATAAAGAATCTCATGTATTGGTAAAGTGGCTGCCTCTTTAGGAGCCTTAGGATATTGTAAAATATCTAACTTTTTGGCTCTAGGCTCTGTCTCAGGGGCCACTGAGATGGAAAGGCTCCTGGCCACTTCCCTAATGAAGTCTTGAAAAGACAAGTCTTCTGGAGGAGACATTCTCCTTTTTGGAGAAGAGGGCTCCTGAGGATGGATCACCGATGCTTCGACAGAGACCTCTGATTCATCAGTCTCTTCAGAGGAATACGCGTACCGGGGGGTATCGACATCGGGAGTGATCGGTACCGATTCGGTACCGATGGGCATCACAGAATAGTGTACCACTGCAGTCGACACCGAAGCGGATGTCGATGCAATCGGTACCGGCACCGGAACCGATATTGGTGCCAGAGTCGGTACCGGCAACGGAGTTTGTTGCGGTTCCGAAGGCGTCGCAGCTTGTATGAATGCCGTGATGGCACGCTGCATGGTCAGGATATTCTGATCCATCGACGCAACCAATGTCTGGATGTCGGTACCAGTGGAAACCACCGGTACCCCAGAACATGGCAACAGGTGATCGGTCGAGGCCGAGCCATCGATGTCAACCTGTGACCCCATAGATAAAGCTTTGGAAGCCGGAGCCTCCCGCCGGGGTAACTTTGCCGGTGCGGATTCCTCGAGGGCAAGCCCGGAGGCATCTTGATACTTTGAGGGATATTTACCCTTCGAGGACCGGCTGAACTTAAGTTTGGTTACTTGAGATCCATGTGAGGAAGAAGCAGCCCTGGAAGACGTCGATGCAACCGAAGGTGTATCAAAGGGAAACAGGGTACTGAGCTTGGCTGCTCGATTCTGTAGACCTCTTTTAGACATCATAGAACAGGACTCACAATCCGTAATGGAGTGATCAGGACCTAAACATTTTAGACACCATTCATGGGTGTCTGACAGAAATAGTGCCGCTGCACTTTGTGCATTTTTTTAAACCCAGAGGCGGGCTTTTCCATGAGGAAAAATTTCCTAGGCCTAAGGCCAAAGAAGAAAATGCACTGAAATGAGAAACACTTTTTTTTTTTTTTTTAAGAATAAAGAAAAAACCAGCGGTACCGGTCTAGCGTCGAGAAGGCAGACGCACGAATAAAGAAATAAAATAAAGAAATTCTTCAGCGGTGACAGGAACACGACCTGCTGGCTCTGTGGAAGAGAAGAACTGGAGAGAGGTAGTTGGGAAAGGCGGGAAGGCAGCACGCAGGCGCTGTGGGATGCTCCCAAAGGCTTTCCTTTTGGACGCTGGGGAGCGTTCCCACGCAGGCTCCATCGGTACCGACGATACCCATATGTGAAGACTCATTCCTACTTGTTCCTGGAGATAATCCTGTCTCTTATCCTCAGAGAGAAAAGGACTCAGGACTTCCAGATCCCCTGTGATCTCTTTAAGGAACATTCCCATATATAAGATATAGGAATTGATCCTGGCAGAAAGCATGGTGGCCTGGAAGATATGTCGGCCAAAGGCATCCAGGGTTCTGCATGCACGTCCTGGAGGATTAGAGGCATGCCTCTTTGCACTCCTTATCCTTCTCATAGCTGACTCTACCACAATGGAGTGGTGAGGAAGCTGAGTTTTTTGGCAACCAGGAGAAGGGGGAACTCGATACATGGTATCCAGTCTGCGTGAGTGGGGAGAGGTGGTAAGAGGTGTCTCCCACATTCTCAACATGAAGTCTTGTAAGATCTCATGTATGGGCAAAGTGGCTGCTTCTGCAGAACCTTGGGATATTGTAATATCTCCAATTCTTTCGCCCTGGGCTCTTTTTCAGGAGCCACAGCAATGGAAAGACCTCGAGCCACCTCTCTGATGAAATCCTGGAAAGAGATGTCCTCAGGAGGATACATCCTGCGTTTAGGTGAAGCAGGTTCCTCTGGAACCAGTGTTCCGGTATCGACAGAGGAGTCAGAATCCTCAGAGTTCTCAGAGGATTCAAAATACCTCCTGTCAAATTGCTCCTGAGGAGCTCGATACCCGTACCGATGGAAATCGGTATTGGGAGGAATCAGTACCGAGGTATCGGTACTGGAAAACATCACATGTCTGGGTGCCGGCGGAGCAGGCCCCGATGTCGATGTCGATGTCATCAGTACCGGTGCCGATACCAGTACCGACACTGGAATCGAAGTCGGTACTGGCTGAATTGTCTGACGCGGTTCCGAGGGTACTGATGCCGCAAGGAGAGCCACCAGACTGCGTTCAATAGCCAGGATCCTCTGGTCTATCGACGCTGCCGATGCCTGGGTGTCGGTACCAGACGCAACCGATACCCCAGAGCATGGCACCAGTAGTTCTGCCGAGGTCAAGGCCTCGAGAACCTCCTGGAGTCCCGATAATGCTTTGGAAGCCAAAGCCTCCTGCTGGGGCAATTTTGCCGGTATGGAACCCTCAAGGGCAACGCCAGAGGCATCTCGATGCAGAGAAGGAGATCTACCCTTTGAGGACTAGCTGAATTTATGTTTGGTTACCTGAGATCCATGGGAGGAAGACGAGGCCCTGGAAGATGTCGATGCCACAGAGGCTGCATCAGAGGGAAAGAGGGTGCTAAGCTTAGCAGCCTGGTTTTGTCTTCCTCTTTTGGACAGCATGGCACAGGCCATGCAGTCGGTGATGGAGTGGTCAGGTCCTAAACACTTGACACCACTCATGGGTGTCGGTGACGGAGATGGTACTGCCACACTTGGTGCACTTTTTAAAACCCGAAGCGGGCTTTTCCATATTGATGGAACATTTTTGGGCCTAAGGCCCAAAATGGCACGTGCACGAGGAAGAAGAAAAAAATAATCTAAACTAGAATTTTTTTTTTTTTTTTAAAGAAAGAAAAGGACACCAGCGGTACCAGTGAGCGTCGGGAAGGCAGACGTGACCACGAAAAAATAAAGAATAAAAGACAGACAATTTTCAGCGGTGACAGGAACGACAACCTGCTGGCTCCGCGGAAAATGAACAGGAGAGAGGCAGTTGGGAAAGGCAGGAAGGCAGCACGCAGGCGCTGTGGGATGTTCCCAAAAGCTTTCCTATTGGACGCTTGGGAGCGTTCCTGCGCAGGCTCCGTCAGTACCGACGATACCCATATCCCCCTTCTCCATATGTGAAGACTACATTCCTGCTTGTTCCTGGAGATAAGTTGCAGCTATCTTCTGCCCATGGTGGATGGGATCCAGCCAAACCACACCTCTTTCACAACTGTGCGTGCCAGATATTCATGAGCGATCAATCACTGGCTTTTCTGAAAGTGTAAGGCATTTATACATATAAAAATCACAACTTCCATGTTAAAGGCTATGCAAGCCTTTTAAAAATGACTTCCAATACTATCACGTCTTAGAAGCATTCCACTAGGACAAAAAAAAAAAAAGCACTACAAAGACAAGAGGAATAACCTGTTTGTTTAACAGGTATAATCTCTGGCTGTCTTGCAACTTGACCAAACACCAAGAGACAGAGTGCTGTAGTAAGCCATGCCTCCTTCGCTGATGTCAAAAGGCAGATCTGATGATTTTAAAATTAACTGAGGGAGGAGTGGTCTAGTGGTTAGGACAAGGTACTTCAGGCCAGAGGGACGGGAGTTCAAGTCCCACCTGGGGACAGCAATCTCAGGCCGGAGGGACTGGGATTTCTAGTCCTATAGGCACACCTTGTGGCAAGCCACTTAACCCTCCATTGGCAATGGAGGAGTAGCCTAGTGGTTAGAACACTGGCTTGGTAAACCAAGCAACCAGGGTTCGATTCCCACTAGCACTCCTTGTGGCCTTGGGCAAGTCACTTAACCCTCCATTGCCTCGGAAGAAAGGCCTGGCAATCTACTTCCAGTGACACTGCCAAGAAAACCCAGGAGCTTCTGGGTCGCCAGGAGTCAGGACTGACTCGAAGGCACACATTGCATTGCAGGCACCCCTTGTGGTCTTGGGCAAGCCACTTAACCCTCCATTGCCAATGTTCCCTGTAAGTATTAATGTATGTGTCTCATATCCCCAAGTGTTAAATGTATCCCCCAATTGACCGCTTTGACCCGGTGAAAAGCGGGATATAAATACAGCTAAATAAAATAAATAACTGCAGATGCCTTATGGACACGGGCCATGCCATTTCAATGCCACTTGGCCTTCTAACTCTTGAAGATGCCCAGGGGCTCTGTGAAGAGAAAGGTGAAGTTAGATCTTACCTGTTAATTTTCTTTTCTGGAGTCCTCCAGTCCAGTTGGGTGGGTTATGCTCATCCACCAGCAGGGGGAGACTAAAACAGAAACCTAAAGATCCCACTGAGTGGCCTGTGCCACTTGCTTACAGCCAGTATGAACCTCAGAAAGCTGAGAATGGAGCCCCAAACCCCTCCTCCTCCAGCCACACCCATCAAGAAAAACAGGAAAGGCAACATAACACTCCTGTTTGCCCACAGATGAGCTCTCCTGTTTCTTGTTGAAGAAAAAAAATAAAGGTGAGACTCCTGACACAAGGAACAAAGATCACAACAGAACTAAGTGAGAGAGAATATCTTAAGTTCCAGCACCAACTGTCTTAGAATCACCTGCTCAAACATTTGATTCTTCTAGAGGAAATGCGAGACTGTAAAAACAAACCAAACATCCTGGGCAAGTCCTGGACTGAAGGGACTCCAGGAAAGAAAATTAGAGGTAAGGTCTAATTTCACCTTCCTAATCGTCTCTTCAGTCCAGTGCAGTCCAGACGAGTGAAACATAGCAAAGAAGTATTAACAACGGGTGGGAACTTAACATCCAGGCGATAATGCCACACAAAGGAATGAAGCGACAACCAAGTTATCATCCTACAAATGTCCTGGGGAGGAACCAAACCAACCTCTGCCCAGGACAATGCTTGAACCTGCGTCAAGTGAGCCCTCAACCCAGAGGGCACTGAAGACCCTTCAAGAAATAAGCAGACGCAATAGCTTCCCTGCTCCATCAAGAAATAGAAGCCTTAGAAGCCACTTTGCCCTTACGAGGGTCTCCAAACAAGACAAAGAGCCTCTCAGCTGAAAAAAGACAGTCACCTTCAAGTACCACTTGAGACACCTACGGACACCAAGCATATGCAAAAGACTGGCAGTCACTGAATCCTGCTACTCTAAAAAGATTGGCAGAGACACAACCTGATTGAGATGAAAGCAGTCACCACCTTCGGTAAAAAGGAAGGGATCGGATGCAGAACCACCTTTTCCTCTGAGAGCACCAAGTACGGTTCCCTACAAGGCAATGCCTGGAGCTCTGAAATCCAGTGGACTGAACAGATTGCTGCTAGAAACGCCACCTTTAATGTCAGATCCTTCACAGAAGCCCCCCCCCCCCCCCAAGCAGCTCAAAAGGAGGCACCCCCAAAAGCAGACAGCACCAAATTAAGATTCCAAAAAAGGAACTACAGGCCGACAGGGAGGACGAAGATGTTTAATGCCCTGAAGGAAACCAACTACATCCCCATGGCCAGCCAGGCTGTGACTCTGAACGCAATCCCTGAAACAGGCCAAGGCCACCAGCTGAAATCTCAAGAAGACCAAAGGCCAGACCTATCTCCGGCCTGCTTGAAAAGATATCAGAATAATCAGGAAGCAAAGCCCCAGCACTCCATGCTCTCCACACCAAGCCTTAAAATATGCCTGATTCGCACTAAGGCTAAGTCAAACACTAGCAGGACTGCAGTAACATGTCAATAACCTAAGGCAAATAGCCTCTACATCTCAGAGACCTCTCAAGATCCAAGAACTAACCCACATCCAGCATCCACACCAGTTCCTAAGTAAAGTGGTCTGCCTCTGCCAGCAAGGGAGATGGCTCCTTCACCAGAAACAATCAGATTTGCATACCAAGGACACAGAGGACAGTCTGACACTCAGCACCACACCCCCTGATGAGAGATTCTATCCTCTGCAGGACTTGACTGGTCAAGTGCCATGGAGGAAACAAAGAAGATCTGTGTTTGGCCAAGGCTGAACCAGAATGTAAAGCCCCATGGACATGTGTGTCCTGGGACGACAAAAAATGGCTGATCTTGGCATTCGCCAGAGACACCATCAAGTCCATTGTCAGGACTCCCCAATCCATTGTAACACCAACTGACAGAGCCCACTCTCCCAGATCCAGGAAGTGGAGACTCGGAAAATCCGCTTGAACATTCTCCTTCCTGGTGACATGGGCCACAGAGTGCTAGCAAGTTGATCTCCACACACTGCAATAGCAGGATGGCTTCCGCCACCACCAAACTCAGAGTACCACCATAATGACTGATATAGGCCAGAGTCATCACAATGAACTCTCACCGCCTTGCGACTCAGAGGAAGGAAACTTCCAGGGCTAGACACATTGCCTGCATCTCCAAGCAACTGATGGACCACTGACTCTCCTCGGGAGACTATTGACCCTGAGCCACCTGAGACAGACAAATGCTTTCCCCAGCTGAAAAGACTGGCATTTGTGGTCACCAACACCCAGGAAGGGGACTTGATAGGCATCCCTGTCACGAGCTACGCCGGACTCTGCCACCAACTGTAAGCTCGCTCTGACCTCCTCCCAAAGACTGAGCTGAATCTTCATGGACTGCGACAGGGGAGGGGGGGGGGGACCAATGTGACAGTAGGTCTGCCTGAAGGGCCTGTATGTGTAACCTGGCCTAGGGCACCAGTTCCAATGTAGCTGCCACAGAGCCCAGCACCTGAAGGAAAGTCCCACACATGAGAACAAAAGACCTTTAGTAAACCCTGCACCTGGCTTCTAACTTCATGATTCTGCTCTCCAGAAGAAACGCCATGCCCTTGCGGGTGTCTAACAGAGCACCCAGATATTCCAAAGTTTGGGAGGTCTCCAACCGGCTCTTCACAAAGTTGACCAACCAGAGCTTAGCTCCTGAAGTCTCCAGACAACCAGGGCAGTCGCCTCCTAACTTTCCTGAAATGACTGCCTGAATCGGCCAGATATGAGTGGACTAAAACCCCCCTGCTTCTGCAGGTCCACTGTCACTACAACCATGACCTTGGTGAAAAGGGGCAGTGGCCAAGCCGAAAGGCAAGGCCTGAAACTGAAAATGCCTCCTCAGCACTGCAAATCAAAGAAAAAAAACCTCTGGTGATCAGGGCAAGGAATTTGTAGGTAATCCTTGGTCAGGTCCAAAGAAGTAAAAAAAATCTCCCTGCTGCATGGCCACTATCACCAATCGTAAGGTCTCCATATGGAATTGTGGAACCTTTAAGGCCTCGACGACTCCTTTCAGATCCCGAATGAGACGCCATGAACCTTCCTTCTTTGGAACCATCAAGTAGATTGAACACTGGCCAGAGCCCCAGTCACCTTGGGGCACTGGTGTGACCATCTCTAGCCATTACAAACGTTAGAGACTCTCCTCCATTGACTGCGCCTTGCTCAGTGCTTGGCATGGAGAAACCATGAAGACATCCGCGAGGGGTCTGGTCAACTCGAGGGCATAACCATCCCAAATTATCTCAAGCACCCAGGCATCCAACATAATCTGGGCCCAAGTGGGAAAAAGCCTCTGCAGACCACTGCCTACAGACTGGATCCCCGCCAGGGCCTCCAAACCTTCAATGGGAAGACTTAGTGGCTCTGGAGGACCTCCCCATCGGTCCCCCTCAGGAGTCACCCAGAAAGGAAGGGCTCCTGCTGCAGAAAACAGGATCTCTGCAAGCTGAGCCCCTGAGAAGGACGAAACTTACGAGTCTAACCGTTGGCCCCTCAAGAAAAGCCCAAAGGAGCTGGCAAGGGGCTATCCTCTGGCACTTCAGGTACTTTGGATCCTCCCAAATCCTTGACCAACTTTTCTAAGTCCTCTCCAAACAGCAGCTTCCCAGCAAAAGGCAGCTTAGTCAGATGCGCCTTGGAAGCCACATCGGCTGATCTGTTGCACAACCACAAAAGCCGCTGCAATGACACTACAGCGGCCATGTTCTTAGCAGATGCCTGATGCAGATCATATAGCAAGTACGTCAGGAAATCCAAACCAGACTCCAGCCTAGCTATGTCTGCTCAGTTTGTGGAATCTGCTAGCACCTGCTCAGGAATCCTCCGAGACCACCGGATATAGGCCCTGGCCACATAAGTCCCACAGACGGCCCTTGCAGGGCCAGAGCAGACACCCTGAAGACCTGCTTAAACCATCCACTGACCTTGGGGATCCTTCAGGGCCACACCACCCTTCACTGGAATGGTGGTCTTCTGAGTGATGGCAGCCACACGAGACAAGCACAACTTCACCTGCTCTTGAGGGGGAATTAGGACCAGCATGCAAGCCTGCATCTGGAGAGTTCAATTCTTTTATGATCATCTCCTTCTAGGTCCTATGAACTGGAAAAGACTGCAGGGGGCTTGCAGAGGCCCTCCAGCAACGGATCCTCCACAGTCTCCAAGGGCTCCTGCCTAGGCAGCAATTATCAAAGCTGCCAGGAACATGGATATAAGGGAAATAAGATCGTCCTGGTGAAAAATCTAAACCACAGTCTGATCCTCCCCCACCCAGAGCTCTCCCTCCTCCAAGGGGTTTGCAGTCCCTTCCAACTGATCCAGGGAGTCCACCAACCCCTCAGAGCCGACCTCATCAACCTCCAAATGCTCCCAATGTGGGCGCTTAGCCACCACAGGAAACCCATGCCCTGTACCAAAAGGAGACTTGGTGGAGACCGTGGACCCGTCACGCAAACCCTGCTTCAAAAACAAAGGCCTGGTAAAGGAGGAGGAGGAGGACAAACCCGGGAGGAAAAGGGAGAAACACCTCCCCCCCTCCCCCAAGCAGCTCAGCTATGGCCCTAGGAGAAAAATTTGCAATGGGCTGAAGCACCAGGGATCCAGTTCCCTCCAAAACTGAAGAACTCATGGCATTCAAAATAGTGGCAGTTCCTGCCAAAGCCACGGGACCGCTGCCATCTCGGGGGGGGGGGGGGGCAATGCAATCCTGCTCCTGGGCACCTACTCTGCAAACCTCTGGCGAACCCATGCTGCCCCCAAGCAAATCCACAGCAGTCACATTGTCTAATGCAACCACATCACAGTTCAAGCTGTGCCTGGTGGCTGTTGCAGGCCATGTACTGGCTGTGATCTAGGGAGGCCATATGCTGCGCGACCCCGCCAGCCTTGCCAACTCTCCCCCATGTTCTGCAGCCCTAACTAGTGGCAATCGCAGGACTTACCCAGCAGCCACGTCCAGGTGCAGACTTTTTCACAAACCTGGATGTGCCCGATATAGACATCTATGAGAGCGTCTACCTAGACAGCCCTAGAACAGTATTAAAGAACCTGGACGTCTAGGATAGCCTTGTAGTCGACTAGGAACAGGACAGCTAGGGTTCAAATCCTGGTGCTGCTATTGTTGACATTGTGCTGAGTACTGGGGAAGAGCATTTTTCTCTATACACTCTGGATGTTTTTCAGCTACAACAAGCACTTTTCAGATGCTTGTTTGTTGCTATTTGTGCCTCAGAGCATGTCTAGTGTTAGACCTGATGCTAGACATCCATGATGTTTCTGTGATCAGGTGGGGACACCATGCCTACAGGTTACCAGGAATGCCCTGGTCACGCTTCCTCCATGCCCGCATTCATATTCACAGTAAACCAATAAATATAAACTTCGCTCAAAATCTCTCTTGAGGTTAGTATTCTTCTTCGTTGTCACTCGTGTAACATACCAAGGTCTCAGACAACTCTTGCACTATAATATGGACATGATAGACGTCCTAATATTGTGCTTGTTGACATCAATGACCTATGGTGGTTTAAAATAAATTCTTAAACTTTAAGTTGTAAATTGCATAAATATTCTTTTAAATTATGTAAATATTCTTTTAAACATCGGAACCACAGAGGGGACACTTAGCTTTTCTCAAATCTTTTCCAAAAACTCCTCTGCAATCATTCCTTTTCTCTGAAATCCCAATGCCACTAATCAGGCGCCTTTGTGTTTCACTAAAATCTGGTTCATCAGGGGATCTTCTCTTCAAGTTTTCATTCTAAAAGAAAATCACACCGACAGCTACTGAAGAGAAGATCCCCTGATGAACCAGATTTTAGTGAAACGCAAAGGCGCCTGATTAGGTTCTTCGTACGAAGATGGTAAGCATGCTCCCCTAACCGGAATTTCACACTTCTAATAGTACGTCCAGTGTAATACAAAGAACAAGGGCATTGGATTAAATAGACCACAATGCAGAGTCACAATCAGTACGCCATCTGGATCGATATGTTTTTGCAGTATGGTCATCCGTCCAAGAGTGGGCCTGTTGGCAATACCGGCATGAACCACAAATATAGTGACCAGGATCCTGATTAAGCAAAGGAGGTCGATCTAAAAGTGGTGTTTTGACCACCATATCTCTCAAATTAGGACCCTGTTTATAAGCAATCTTAAGGCATTTATGTAAAAAACAGTAATGTAAATTCAAAATTGGCCAATAATGGAGTATTCTTACCACCCGAGACATACCACTCATGTAAGGGAATACCCCCACAATGTCATTCTGAGAAGCAGGCTTCCCAGGTACTTTGGGCATCAAAAGCCATTCTCTGTGGGAAAAACGTGCCCTCTTCTATGCCCACTTTAGTAAAGAACACGGGTAACCCCGATCCAATAGCCGATGGTAAAGGTCCAAAGCATGTCGATTGAATTCTGACAAAGTAGAACAATTTTGGTGGAGCCTTAAAAATTGGCCATAAGGGAGACCCCGTTTCAATGGAAAAGACCCGACTGCGAATTATTGTGGCAGCGCACAGGCGCGCACTGGCGAGCCGAGGGGAGGGGCGGGGGGATGTCGAGAGGGGGCAGGCAGTGAGCCGCCGATATAGGAGCGTGCACGAAGCCTGCTCGGCCTCTTTCGCCGTTCCCCCCCCCACCCCCCGTCGGGCTGAGAGGAGCAGAGACACCCTCCCGACCCACCCCTGGGGCAAAAGAGGGGGGAATAGTCGCAGCATGTGAGAGACGGCAGAAGAAACGCACCCGGTGAGAGAGAACACAGCCTAGGCTTTAAGTAAAGGGGGAGAGTTGCAGGAGAGAAACCTGGACATGCCCCCGGTGAGATGGACCAGGCACAAGAACACGGCGCAGAGGGCCCCCTGGCCTCGCTTTGACGGCGGGCAAAAGGGGGGGTAAAGCAAGAAAAGTGCCAAACCTGCTTGAACGACAGGCGTAACAGCTTGGCGACTGAAAGAGATAGAGAAGATTAAGGAATGGGGAAAGCTTGAACGGCTATCTCCTACTGACAGTTAAAAGGACCCTGGGATAGTGGCTGTGTCTCTCGAGGGGCGGAAGGAAAGGAATTGTGTACAGTGTTTCGTGGAGTGTTATGTGCATGCTGTGGCCAACAGTTTTGGACTGTTAATAACCATTGTAAATCAATAAATGTAAATAGTTGTTGAAAGAAAACATATGGAGAATCGTGGATTATTGGAGGGATGGGCGGATGGGGGAGTGGGAGGGCAAAGGGCGGGGACAAATACCCGAGGCTACAATGCCAGTTGCGCGGCTGAGGGTGATAGCTAGAAAACCTCAATAATGTGTTACTCTGTACTGGTTTTCTGTATAACGTCGTAACCAAACCTTCTGTAGTTAACTGAATAATTATATCAAGAAATTGTATTTGAGATCTTTCCATTTTATTTTATTTATTTTATTTATTTAACATCTCTTATATACCGCACTATTATCATCAGCGCGGTTTACATGGAACCAAACATATACATACAGAAAAACTGTAGTGCATTTTACAAGTAACAGGAATTTGAACTTGGTAATAAAGGGAAACTATGTACATTATGTAACTATATACAGTAGTCTATACACATTAGTCACAGTTGATGTTGTCTTGACCTGAGTATGGATGTAGTATTTCTCTTGTGCAAAACTAAATTGGGAAATAGCTTAAGAAGAGGTGGTGTTTGAGACTTTTTCTGAATTGTGTTAGGCTGGTTATGGCTCTCAGTTCTGGTGGGAGTGCATTCCAAGCTATTGGGGCATGAATGCTGAAGGCTCTTTTAGATGTTTCCTTAGTGTATCTGATTGTTTGTCTTGGGATTGTTAATGAGTTTATAGCAGTTGATCTTCTGGATCTATTGGGAGTCTGTGTGTGTAAAAGGTTGGTGATCGTTGATGGTGCTTGATTGTTTAGGGCTTTGAAAGTAATGACTAGTATCTTGTAGTGGATTCTTGCGTTGGTTGGTAACCAGTGGAGGCTTTTTAGAATTGGGGTTATGTGGTCTGTCTTTGATATTCCTTCGAGAACTCTAGCAGCGGTGTTCATCGCCAATTGTAGGGGATTTAAAGTTGATTGCGGGAGACCATGTAGAATTGCATTTGCGAAGTCAAGATGAGGCATTACCAAGGCTTGGTAGACAGTTCTGAAATCTGTGGGTTCAAGTAAAGGTCTTAAGTGGCGTAGTGTGCGTATCTTGTGATATATTAGTTTTGTTATGTTTTTTATGTGGGTCTTCATATTAAGGCGCTGGTCAAGGGTAATACCTAGGTATCGTATCGTAGGTTTTACTGTCAATTCCTTGTCCTTTATCTTTAAGGTAGTGGGAGGTGTGAAGTTTTGATCCCTTGTGATAAACATAACATCGGTCTTGCTATGGTTGATTCTTAGATTCTGTGAGAGGAGCCAGTCTTCTACTGATTCAAAGCATTTTATCAAAGGTGTAAAATCAGGGTGGTTGATGGAGAATGGCATGTATAGGAGAATGTCATCTGCATATGCTAGGCAGGTAACATTAAAAGAGCGGATGAGGTCACAGATTGGTTGCATGTATATGTTAAACATTAGTGCTGAAAGAGAGGATCCTTGTGGTACCCCTTGATCTTGCAGAAATGGTTCAGATGTTTTTTCCTCAATTTTTACTTGTTGCCAACGGTTATTTAGGTAGGATATACACCAGTCAAGTGCGGTTCCAAGTATTCCTTTTTCCTTAAGGCGATGGATAAGTATTTGATGGCTTACTGAATCAAACGCAGCTGAGATGTCCATGAATATAAGGATAAATCCTTGGTGGATATTATCTATTCCTGTGATTAATGTATTGAATAGAGTGATGAGTAGGGTCTCAACTCCGTGGGCTTCTCTAAAACCGTGTTGTGCAATGTCCAGTGGAGCTTCAGTGTCTATGTGTTGTTGTATTTGACGTTGTACCACTTTCTCAATTATTTTCGCTAGCAGCGGGATGCTGGATATTGGCCTATAGGATTCTACTTTTAGGGGGTCTAATTTGTTATTTTTCAGTAATGGTCTAATTGAGGTTTGTTTAAGGCACTGAGGAAAGGTTCCGGTTGAGAAAGATTGTTCAAGGATATTGTGTATGAAGAAGCTTACTTCATATCTAATGTTTTTTATCCAGGCCGCTGGACATGGATCATTTGCTGCAGTGGTAGCATTTATTGATGCGATGGTGTTTTCAATTTCTTTGGTTGATAATGCGTTAAACTTGGTTAGTGTGTTTGACTGTGATAGCTTGCCTATATTTGTTGGTTCTGTGATGTAGATGTTGGTTGTTTTCTTCATTTGTGCTGTAAACTGAATGTTAGACTTATGAGAATTTAACGATCCCACAAAAACCTTCAAATCGGCTTCTGTGCCTGTCCATAAGAAAAATGTCATCAAGAAAACAGTGCCAAAATGCTACATGGCAAAACAAGGGTGATTTATAAACAAAAATATCCTCAAAATGAGACATATAAATGGTAGCAATTGAAGGAGCCACCATGGCACCCATCGCAATGCCAAACATCTGTAGAAAAAAATTGTTTTGATACATAAAATAGTTGTTCAACACAAGATCCAACGTTCTAATCAAAAAAGAACATGGAATTCGAGGAGGGAGGTCTAATGGAAAAGTGGATAGGCAAGTAAGCACCTCAGCCTGATTAATGTTCATATACAGTGCCTGAACATCAAGTGTTATCAACTTGTGTGGAAGTTACATTGTATATTTTGGTAACTAACAAAAAATCCCCTGTATCCCGAATATAAAAAGTTACTTTGGCTGCTGCTGGCTGCAAAAAAATTATCACAACTTGGACAGCGGTTCAAGTAAAGAATCTCTGCATGATATTATGGGCCTCCAAAGTTTTGTGAACCTTAGGAACTAGGTAAAAAACCGGAATTCTCGGATGTAAGTTGATCAAAGAAAGAAATTCACGTTTGGTGATCCATCCATTTTGAAGAGCCTCTGACATTAAATTCTCCACCCTAAGTAACAAATCAGGTGTGGGGTCACTTAACAAAGGGTGGTAATGCTGACGATTATTCAGATGAACATTAATCTCCTCTTGATATTGAGTGGATGATGATACCACCATCACTCCCCCCTTGTCGGCCTGTCGGATAATCAAATTCATTGGGATAGCTGTTTTATTGCTTAAAAGTGCTGTTTGGTTAAATTGGAAAAAAAGGTCGCCAGCCCCTATCTTCCATAATACCAATATCACGTAAAACCAAATCCTGAAAAGTGGCCAGTATTGTATCGATCACCCCAGGAGGAACCCATCTAGATGGAGTAACCATCAAAGACTCATCCGAGGATCCCATTTGGTGCTGGGAAAAGTGGTGTAAAACCCTTAATTTCCGAAAAAAACAATGTAGGGCTACCCGAACCTCAAATTTATCTTATTTAGGAACTGCTACATAAAGAGACCTAATTCAAGCACTTCAAGCTGAGAAGACATCAATAATTGCCCCGATATAATGATGACTGCTGATTTTTGGTCCTGGATCGAGTGTTGGGTCCCTCCCAAAAATCCTGCTGGTAAGAGCGACGAAACCTACGGCCTCGACAAGATTTTCCTTGGTCGGTATCCATAAACTCCCGGGCATGGAAAGCACCTCGTTGCGTTGATTCTGTGTTCTCTGTATCAGTAGACTCTCACCAGAGCTAACCGCAAAGGTAACACGTCTGGTATCTGATTGCCCCACTAGAGACATCCACTTATATACACAATTGTCATAATCCGACTTATCCAGTTTGAATTTTTTTTTTTTATCTTCAACCCCCTCACATGATCACGAAAAGCATCCAGTTGTTTAGTAACATATGCCCAGGGCCGGATTTACCTTGAGTGAGGCCCTACGCCAACAAAAATTGTGGGCCCCCAGCAGGGGCGGCCCAAGGGGGGTGCGGGGCCTCATTTGCATAAGGGGCCTCATTTGCATAAATATTTGCATAATGTTACCATATACTAACTTTTAGTAAACGTGCCTCTTAATGAGTGTATGGATAAAGAAAGACTAAAAGATTTCTACATTACTATAATCCAGTGCCAACTGCCAGACACATTAGGAACTACTACAAACACTGCCCATTTAGAACCCATAGCAAACCCGCCGTATCCTAACAGCACTACCAGGACTCACAAAGCACCATACTCTACCAATCAAAAGGCAACACTGCAAATATTAAACCAATACATTTCAGAGAACAACAATACATGACCTACTGGGGAAAGAGAACAAGTGGCAATGTCAAATAGGAATTATATAAACAGAACACCTCAGCTCAGTTACACATGCAGAACATAGACCATCACCAAACAAGTAATCACAATTTAGAAACAGGAAGACAATAATTAAACTGGGAATCCCAAAAGCCAAACTTGGAATGTACAACACTGTAGAAATAATACTATACATTAATTTGCTCTTGTACTAAACAAAGCGCAGACGTTAATGATGCACATTTACCAGAGCTGACATATTCCAATTAATAAATTCAAAATAAAGAAATATTTTTCTACTTTTTGTGCATTTTTTTCAGCTGCAATTGCTCCAGCCACTTTCTGGTTTCTTTGTGTCTTCTGCTAACTCTCCATCGTCTGCTGTCCATTTGTCCTTTCTTCTCTCTTCTAGTTTTTTTCCATTCTCTCTCAACATCTGCTTTAACATACTAATCTTTCTCCTTTTGCTCTTTCCTCATTCCTATTTCATCCACTCAAATTTTACCCCTCCATCCTCAATCCCCACTTACTCTCCCAATACCCGGCCAATTGTAGATTTTTTTATCCCTCCCACACAAAATATTTTTCCCTTCTCCATTTTACTCTTCCAGCCCCATCCCATTCTAATCCTCCCCCAACATCAGCTCCCTTCTAGTTCCAGCCTCACCCAGCATCCATTCCCTTCTAGTCCCTGCATCAGCCCATTTCCAGTCCTAGCAACCCCCAACCCAATACCAGTCCTAGCCCCCCATCAACCCACTTACAGTCCTAACCCCCCATCACCCCATTTTCAGTTTAAGCCCCCCTATAACCCATTACCAGTCCTAACCCCCCATCAGCCCACTTCCAGTCCTAACCCCCCATCAGCCCACTTCCAGTCAGCCCCCCATAGCCCATTGCCAGTCCTAACCCCCGCCCCCATCAGCCCACAGCCCATTACCAGTCCTAACCCCATCAGCCCACCTCCAGTCTTAACCCCCCCAGCCTTTCCAGTCCTAGCCCCCCCATAGCCCATTACCAGACAGCCCCATCAGCCCACAGCCCATTACCAGTCTTAATCCCCCCAAAGCCCATTACCAGTTCTAAACCCCCCCCCAACAGCCCACAGCCCATTACCAGTCCTAACCCCATCAGCCCACCTCCAGCCTTAACCCCCCCCAGCCCATTTCCAGTCCCAGCCCGGCCCTGCATATGCCAATTGTGTTTGGAACGACTGGATCTCCTGAGTTTCTAAAATCTTATCCTTTAAATCCACCGTTTCTGCCCTCAATGTCTCTTGTTCCTGGGAAGACCTTTCCACCAGAAGTGCTATGAGATCAAAACTACATTTGTTGGGGGATGTGTTTGTTCCTCCCTCTTTTGAATGACTGTTCCGACAAAAAACAAACATAAAATATAAGATATTATTTGTATGAATAGTTGGGAGTCCTTCCTTTTTTGTCTGCTAGGGTTTAGTTGGAATAGTTGGGAGTCCTTCCTTTTTTGTCTGCTAGGGTTTAGTTTTGATTTCTGTTTGTTTACCTTGAGCAGGGGGTTATTTGAATGTTTGAACCACAGCAATGCCAATCCCCCAAGCAGACTGCCTATGTGAATGCTACAAAGAGAGACATGTAACAGCTAATATGTGATGGATAGGTAGCACAGAGGGCACACTTTGGTGTACAGTGAAGAGATGGGTGTGTGGATAGGTGACGAACCTGCAGGCAGCTCATGGTCAGGTTAGCACAACCCAAAAAAAACCCATGTGGGAATCAAACCTGCAACCTATGGTGTTCCAACACATGTACGTAACCACTATCCCAAACAATCACAGCAAGCACAATGCAAAGATATTACCTCAAAGGGAATGTGAGTATGGGAACCCATAACACCCAGTGATGTGGCAGACGGCTGGCAGATAGACAGCTGGCACCGTACAAGGATGTGAACACAGGTGGGCCATGTACATGACCAGGAAATCACTAAATACGTGTGTCAGTGTGGTCAAGCAGCAGCAGAGACAAATGTACATCCAACACATATTTTTATTTTGGTTAATCAGAGATAGCGTAGATACTGCCTTTCATAATATCAAGGTGATTGGATAACAGGGAAAAAAGTGAAAACACATTTTGTAGGGCAGAAACCTACATGTCACAGAAAAGTCACTGGCCCGTCTACAGATGATGGGCAGGAGAGATAATGAAACGGCATACGTTGTTAAAAGTAAGCAAGTGTAAACGCAGATATCAAAATATGTTACAGCTGTCACATAATGCCTGATATAGGAATCAAAGCAGCACCAATGTAATCCCAAACAATCGTCAAATGCAAAATGAGGATATGCTAACAAGTACCAGAGGCACATGAACACAGAGAATTCAAATGAAACAAACCGCAGAAACATGCAGAGATAGCACTATGAAGGTCCCCTGCACTGGTTGGTATGGATACAGTGTCTGTACACACATCATGGCAACACAAGGAAGAGCTGGAGAACCGCTCTTGCTGTAAAAGTCAGAGGAACACAAAGAGCAAGAGATGTATGATGGTCTCAGGATTCTTTTATTGGATACCTCAGGGGGTATGCAGCTTATAAAATAAAATAACATAAAATAAGGTAATTACAATGCCTTAATGTACACAGAAATTAAAAAATTAAAAAATCATGACGTGTATATTAAAAATTAATATAAAGTGTGACCATATATTAAACTAATATGCATCCATTAAAAACAAATATAAAAAGGTAAATAAACACACAAATATGTAAAGAATATATAAAAAGTGTAAAAAAACACCAATAAACGCAGGGCAGCTAAGAACAGGATACTGTAGCTAAACATTGAAATTAAATAGAAAGGTGGTGTATTAAACCTATTGAGAAGCATGTATATTGTACTCACTATGGCACCCTATGGTGCGTTTAACGTGTAGAATAATCTTGAGCTCTATATTATGACTAGAGAATGACAAACAAGATAAACTTTAGTGTATATTGTAATGTGAAACATTACTAATTGCAATATGTCAAAGATATTGTTAAATACTTTAGTCGAAAGGAATATATATATAAAAAACTTGAAGTTTGATAATGTAGGTTTTTGTGTGTGTAACGCATTGTGATGTTAAACAAAGATGGATACCACCCAAACATTCATAACATGTATCATAAAATGGCATAAATGTAATAAACTGTAAATGAAAAAATGAACCTGTTAATTATTTTAAAACTGTCATGTGAGCGTTTTTTTACAAAGTCTGTGCAGGGTATTAAAACATTAGAAGGACTAACAGTATCGTGGAAGTACCACTAAAGAAGAAATTGAATAACGAACTGCTGAAAGGAATCCAAACCTGGCAAGCAATACTATGCAGTGCTGAAAGATAAAAAGAGTCATATAGGATTGTAATACTGGATCTTGCTATGCGAAATAATCATTACTTTTATGGAGAAGAAAGGGAGGTAGGACATTTACTGTGTATCAATTCTTGAAACGGGTACTGGAGAATTAAACAATTATATCAAACCTGCAAAGTGTGCAGTGAAAATTACTACACCTTCCATTATTCCAGTGTGAAACTAGAAGTTAGTCAGATGTGTTCAACTCTTTTTACAAACACTATAAAACGCACCAATATGAAATGTGGGCGGAGCCACTATGCGGTACAGTCTGAGGGAAACTTCAGTCTTTGTTGTGAGTAGATAATGTATTGCTATCCGAAGAAGACGTAAATAATGGAGAAAGCGCCTTTTATAAATACATAACAGTTCTGTATATAAACATATTAGAGACTAGGATTTTCAGCATAAAAAAAGAAAAGAAAATTAAAGAACTCATGTGAAATTATGTTAAACCTGCTATTTAAAGTGAATGTGAAAACAAACCATATACTATAAAACGAATGTTAAAAACTTTAAAATCAAACCTCTGAAAATCAGTGAAATTGCTACACCTTGCAACATCCAAGTGTAGGGTTGGAAACTGGTCAGACAAAGTAAGAGCTTTTTATGGACGCTGAAAACCACGCCAAACTGAAATGTGGGCGTGGCCAAACAGCTGAAGGGCCCTGGGAGCTATGATATTAACTGCCGAAGGGTCCCTATATATAACCGAGGCACGGCGGACTCGGTGCACCCTCCCTTACCCCCCCCCCCATATGCCCCAATAAAACACACTACTCCAGTATTGGCATCAAACACCGGTCGCAGCTTTATTGACCTTAACAAACTTGAACAACAATTCCAAACAAAACCATTCCGCCTCCACCCCAACAGTAATGCCTCACCAGCCATGTGGGTAGCAAAGTGAGGTCATCGCTGTTGCCACAGCAGCGAGGCTACTGCTCATCCTACCACCCCTTTCTCCGGCTTCGCCATGCTACTAGCAAAAGCCTCACCGGGGTTATCCGGGTCGGGGGTACCCCACCCCCGCCCAACTAATACCCATGGCTCCGGACCCCGGAAACCTCCGGGATCCCGCCACCAGTTCAGGCGTTCTCCAACTCCTGAACCGCCCCCCCCCCCAAGCTGCGACCGATGTACCCCCTGGCAAGCCCTCATTCCACGGCCTCCTGCCAATCATTAAGCAGCAAATCCATACCAACAGGGGATAGATGCACCCCGTCGTCCCGGTACAGGCCTGCACAGGAAACTTCCACCCAGGGATGCTGAATCTGAAAACCCCCATGCTCCACCACCCAATCTGGCGATTGATCTTAACCAATCCCCGAGACCACCGCCGCTGCTCCCAACAGGCAGGCTGTGGAATGATGTCCGACCAGAACAACTGAACCCCCGGAAACATCAGCAAGACTTCCCGCAAATCGTGCTTGGCAGCCCGAATAAGCTGCTTACAAGTCCAGGCACTTAAGTCATTGCCCCCCAGGTGAATAAGCATCCACTTCGGCCACTCCTGGGAACGCCCGCGATGCCGCAGCAAAGGCAGGAACTGCACCCAACGCATTCCTCGAACGCCCAGCCATAGGATCGCCAGCTCACCCTGGTCCAAGCCGAGATTGGGCCCCATCGGCCGCACCGCCGCTCTCTGCTCCGCCCAATGCACAAAGGAGTGGCCGACCACCCAACAGGTCCCACCTGAAAAACAAAACAGTTAGTACCCCCCCCCAAGCACCCCGACAGACCCATCACAAACGCACATAGCCCCAAAATGCCTGCGAGGCCCAGCAACCAATCCTCTGAATCTCCACCTGAGGCAGACCCGCCGTGGCGGCACTGGTCGCCGCTCCAATCCGAAAAGAATGAGGAGCGAACCCAGCCGGGTCCATCCCGACCCTTACCAAAGCCAAACGCATAACGGCCGTAAACTGAAAACGAGTCAACGGGCTAGCATCCGCGTGCAAGAACAAATTTCTTTCACCAGCGGGACGAACACCCAGGTACTCCCGCAGCAAGGACACCGGGCAAGTAAGGGGGTGACCAATAGCCCGTAACACCACGCACTGACCGCGCCCCAGCTGATCCGTCTTGGACCGCGCCAGCCACACGTGCGTTTCCCCGTCACCCACAGACACGTGCCGCCAGCTCAAATCGCACGCCACGCGGCGGGAAGCCGCCACCAACTCACTGACGCGGAAAGCCCCGAAAAAGGCCAGACTAAACACTGCCCGAAAACTCCGCATTTCATAAACGGACGACGTGACCCCCGGTAGTGCCCCAGATAACTGAACCAACAGCTCGTGTGTAAATCGGCCTGCGACCATCCCGATGGGGAGGCTGAGAACACCCCCACCCTCGCAATAACCGCCGAGCTAAGCCCCCCGCACCCATGCCCCCCCAGCCCACTACCCGTGCGAAAAAGGAAAACCCCGCTAGGTTCGCCCGCACAGACGCGCAGGACCGACCGGAGGCCTTTGCCGCGACCACATATTCTGCCAATAACTGCTCAGAAACCCGGCCCTCCTGCCACCCCCGAGTCACCAGAAAGCTGACCACGTCGTCACTGCCACGCTGATATTTCTTCCAAGTACCCGGGGCCACCGAACGCTGCAGCAGCTCTATCATCTCCATCGGCCAAGCTGCCATAAGGACTCCGGGACCTGCGTGCCATCTCTGTCTGCTGCTGGAGCTAAGATCCGGAACTGCTCCCACTTAAAACGAGAGAGAGCATCGGCGATACCGTTAGTACATCCCGGAATATGCCGCGCCCTTATCGCCATGTTCAATCGCAGGCAGGCCAGTACCACTGCCCGCATCAAAGACGCAACCTGCAAACAACGCGGCGTATACTGATTGACCACGCTGACCACCGCCGCATTGTCGCAGAACCATACCACCCTACGATAACGCAAGCGGTCCGGCCAAAGCTCCAGGACAACCAAAATGGGGAACAACTCCAAAAACGTGATGTTAGACGTCAGCCCATCGTCCCGCCAGGACTGCGGCCAAGCCGCCGCACACCACGCCCCCCCAAAGTAAATGCCCAATCCTCCGCTGCCCGCAGCATCCGTAAATAGCTGTAAATCAGCAGACGAAATGGCGGCCTCCATCAAAACGGACGTGCCGTTAAAATCCTGCAAGAAAACGTCCCATCCGCCCAGATCCGCCCGAATACTCTGCGTCACCCGTATCCGATGATAAGACTTCGTCGCCCCCCTCGTAGCTGCCACCAACTGATGCAAAAATACCCTGCCCATAGGTATAACCCTACAAGCAAAATTCAAGGAACCGATTAAAGCCTGCAACTCCCGCAAGGTAAGCTTCCGCGCCCCCTGCGCATTGGCGACCAGCACACGCAAACACCGAATCTTTGCCTCTGGTAGGCGGGCCACCATGGCCACCGTATCCAGCTGTATCCCCAGAAAAGTGAGGCACGTACTCGGGCCCTCCGTTTTCCCTTCCGCCAGCGGCACACCCCACTCCCGGGCTAAAGCTATAAACTCATCCAACAAGGCCCTGCACTGATCGGAGCGCGCTTCCCCGGCGAATAAGAAATCGTCCAAATAGTGCACTACCTGCGCGGAACCCACCCGCTTGGTCAACGCCCAATGCAAGAAGGTGCTAAACATCTCGAAGTACGCGCAGGAAATCGAACAACCCATCGGCATACATTTGTCAAAATACCAACCCCCTTCAAAATAAAACCCCAGTAAAGGGAACGCCGACGGATGAACGGGCAGCAGCCGAAAGGCCGATTCGATATCCACTTTCGCCAATAAACACCCTGCCCCGCAACGACGCACCACCGCAACTGCCGCATCAAAGGATGCATAGCGCACGGAACACCAGTGCTGGGGAATCCTATCATTCACCGAACCCGCTGGAAAGGACAAGTTGTGAATCAGCCGATATTTACCCGGTTCCTTTTTTGGCACCACCCCCAACGGAGACACAACCAGATTCGGAAAGGGCCGGCAAGAAAAGGGGCCAGCAATACGGCCCAGAGCACACTCGGACCGCAACTTAGCACGGACCACCTGTGGCAATCGTCGCACTGAAGCCGCATTGCCCGACCCCCCACTCACCCCCTCGCCCCGCACGGGAATGTGAAAACCGTCCCGAAAACCCCCCCTCAGGATCTCCCTACTCCGATGCCGAGGATAACGCAGAAGCCACGGGAGTAAAGCGTCAAGTCGAATCGGAGTGGGAGCCCGCTCCCACGCGTCCCCGCTACTTGGGAGCTGCAACGGAAGGGAAAACCCGCTTGGAGCACTTGAGGGCCGAATGCCCCGCTCCGCACATGGAACAGGCGTGCCTAAATTTACAATCGGGAAAGGGACACGACGATTTGTTAAATCTCCAGCAGAGATCTCCCGCCCCCTCACCCCCTGCCTTCGGAGCCCCGGACGCGCCCTCACGAAAGGACCGCCCCCTGCCCACCATACCGGTCCCAGCAACCTTCTGCGCCCCCACCCCACCCGCTCCCCCCGCCCGTACAGCCATCTGCGTTAACCACAAGCTAATGTCCTGGTTCCCCCAGGACAACAACTTATTCTCTTCCATCTTATCCCGAAATTTCTCATCGTAGTTGAGCCAAGCCCAACCTTCATGTGTCTGTGCGGCTTCCAGAATCGAATCCGCATACGCGAGCAACATCCCGTACTGCTCCGGATGCTCGTGGCCCCATACACTAGCTAATCGGAGAAATGCCCTAGCCCAATTCACAACATTACGAGACACGCGCTTGACCCTCCCCGCCTTCTCATCCTCCTTCCACTTTTTACGGCTCTCACCCGACCTCCGCCACCCCTCCAACAAGCGGAAGATATCGATATACTTCCTCTTCCGAATTTTTCTGCGCATCGCCCGCGGAACCCCCTCCCTCAGCTCGGAAAAGACGCTAGTAACGGGACCCGCGACCGATCCAGCGAATCCACACTCGACGAATCCGAGGACGACCTACTGGACGAAGATGATGACGAGTCGCCCCTATGACGCCTCCGACAAGCGTGCTTACGCTTTCTGCGGACCTTACCCCCGATGCCGACGCCCAACACCCCACCCCCCCTCCCCCGGTTGCCAACTCACCTGCAGGTAACACTCCATCGCCAACGTCCACTGCACTCGCCGGCTGTTCCGTAGCAACCTCGGCGATCCGGGAGTTCAGTGGGTCCTCCGCACGCACGCTGCCCACCGCCGTCGGAACCATGGACTCCACGCCATCCGCCGCCCTCGGACCTGCCACCGACATTCCCCCGGGTGGATGCCACGCCATCACAGCCTGTGGAGGAACATAAGAGAAAACAGGGGAAGGGGAAGGGGAGAGGGAGCCCCCAGCCCATGCGGGCGCCCAAGCCCCCAGCCAATCCGCTCGGGAAGTGCCTTGTCCCCCACCCCTCCAAAAATCCCAGGCTGCTGCCCCACCAGGGGCAGAAGACCCCCCTTGCCCACCATCCCCTCCTCCTCTGCCCTGCACAAAACTGCTACCCAGGAAAGGAGTGGGAGCCCCCCCATGCACCCCCCCGCTTCACTACCCCACCAAGCCGATGGCCCCTGCCCCCCAGCCATAGCCAAATTCCAGGGGTGGAACCCTCCCACCGGCGACTCAGCCACCACCACTCCGCTCCCGGCCCCCCCAGGAGCCTCAACTGCAGCCCTGTCCCTACTCCCAGAGGGGAGAACTGCATTGGCGCCCCCCGCCTCCCCCCGCCGAGCCTCACCGCCAAGGGGGACCCCCCCAGAGGCCTGACTATTCCCCCGTCTGCCTCCCCTGCCCCTACCACGTGCGCCAGACACTGCACGGGTCAATCCCCCAGTGCCCCGAGAAACTCTATCAGCCCCCCCCCCCGGACACCCCCCTGCTCTTTGCCCCTCGTGCAGGCATCGTCAGCAGCGCGAGACCCCACTCACGAATGCCCCCAAGCTCCAGGAAACACTATCGCCACCAGCCGCTGCCAAAACCGTGCCACACAACCGCGACGCTGCTGCTGCCAAATTTCCCGGGTGTAGCACCAAAGACCGCAGAAGCCCACTATGCAGGGGAGACGCCGACGTCCGTTGCCTCGGGGCCCGCATACACGAATGCACGCCCCGAGCACCAACCCTGTTGCTGGCTGTCCCTCCCCACAGTCATGCCGTGCTGATTGGCTCCCGCGGCTAAGTGACAGCGGCGGGAGCCAATCACTTTAAAAAATGCCGCCAGCCTCAGCAGCATTCTTCCGGCCCCCGCGGCCCGACGAGGGTGCCACGCGCCGCCGGCCCGGTTAACTTCGGCCGGCCAGGTACGGGCCCTGCGGCCTCCTTCAGTACTGGGAACTACGATATTAATGGATATTGTATTGCTATGCGTTATACAAAATTAAAAACTGGTATACATATATCCACACCAAATTAAAAAATGTTAATTTCAAAAAGCTGATGTTAAAAAGAAACTCCATACTTTGTAGCAGCATTATATTGTAGAGCTTTTCCAAAATATGTGAACAGTAGAAATTGGACAGAGCTAAGTCATGAACATAAGAACATAAGAACATAAGATATGCCATACTGGGTCAGACCAAGGTCCATCAAGCCCAGTATTCTGTTTCCAACAGTGGCCAGTCTATGCGGACAAAATCTTATGTCTGGTGCTGTTAGATGTTAAAGTGTCCCAGAAACTTGTTTTAGAGAGAGAGCTCTAAACTGAGAGACCAATACCTTAAAAATAAATAAATCTTGAAAATGTATCCATATCTATCTCAACTCATTTATACACTGAGTCAGATCCCCACAACTAAACTATGGTGAAGTAAAGTAAATGAACAGTAGTTATAGTTGTATGTTTATACCTATAAGTTTAAATAATCATCTGTAAAAATTGTGAGAACTGTAGATGGAATGTCTATATGAGGTAATGTAAGACTAATAACAAACCTGATCTATCTACTGGTCATAAGAACACAGAAAGATCTATCTCTTGGTTCAGACCTTGTTGTTCTAAACTATTGAGTTCGTAATTAAAATTCTGTCGACATCACCTCCTCTCCAATGTGGTATCACTGTCCTTAAGACCAGATATTTTAAATCACTAATTAAATGTCCTGTTTGCATCCAGTGTGAGACTAAAGGCTTGTCTAGAACTTTCCTTTGAATGCAACTTCTATGTTCGATAATTCGTGTGCATATTTGTCTTTTGGTTTTTCTAATATAAACTAAGTTACATGGAAATAAGTAAATTACATTCTCTGTCTTGCAATTGGAGTAGTTATGTAGATAAACCTTATGACTTGACGGATGTATAAAACTATCTTTCACGGAGATGGTGTGAGGACACACTGAACAATTTCCACATTTGAAGTGACCTTTAATTTGTGGCTGGGGTTTGATATGTGAGGGCTGACAGCACTAAGATGTTTGCAAGATTGAGGTTGCGCTTGTATGCTACCATAAATTGTTTTGAAGCAAATGATGGTAATGATGCTAAAAGATACCACTCATTTTAAAATGCTTACAATGTCTTTTGAATAGTTTGTAAAAGTGAGGGCACAGACGATCCTGTCTGTTTTTGGGCGGTCTTTATTTTGTAGAAGTGATGTGCGTTTTGTAATACAGGCCTTTAAATAGGCTTTTTTTATACATTTCTGTGGATAGCCACGCTGCCTAAATCTTTGATGCATATCTCTTGCATGATGCTCAAAGTCCGTATCTGTTGTGCACAATCTTTTTATTCTCAGAAATTGACTAACAGGTTATTTTTAAGGGATGTGTTAGAAATACCTCATTAAAATATGACAGCTTTCATATCTGTTTGCAATAAAGATCTGTAACAAAACCCTGTATCTTTTTTTATCATGATATCCAAGTATGCGATGCTTTCTGAACTAAACGACCCTTCAAACTGTAAATTTGAATCTAGAGAATTAAGCCAGATGAAAAAAGCTTGTAATGAAGACTCTGTACCATTCCATATCATTAGTGCATCATCAATGTACCGTTTCCAGAGAAGAATGTGTGACTTGAAGGGGTGGAAACTTAAATATTGTTCAAAATTGGCTACATAAAGATTGGCGATGTCAGGCGCCATAGACGAACCCATGGCGACTCCCTTAATTTGTTTATAAAAGATTCCTTTGAAGCTAAAATAGTTTGTCATGGCTAATGATGCTAATTGGGTCAAAAAAAATGTAGGTATGCGTGTCGGTTTGGATCTTTGAATTAGAACATTGGCTAGAACTTCTAAGGCGCCTGCTGGGAAATGTTGGTATACAGTGAATTAATGTCAAGAGTAACCAGTAACAGTTTATCATGATAGCCTTGAAAATCCTGTAAAATATTAATAATATGGGTTGAATCATGCACATATGATTCTATTTTTGTAACAACGGGTCTTAAGAAGATATCCAAGAACTTGGACAAAGGCTCAAATAGAGATCCTATAGCGGAGACAATAGGGTGCCCCGGAGGGTTTTGGAGTGATTTGTGTATCTTAGGAACCATGTAGATGGTTGGAATGATTGGATGAGGGACTGTAAGAAAAGAGATTTCTTTTGGTGACAGATAACCAGCCTCTTTTCCTATATATAATAAGGTATCCACTTTCTGTTGCAGAGTTATGGTCGGGTTGTCATAGATTTTTTAAATAAAACTCCTTGTTGTTCAACTGGTGTAATACTTCATTAATATAGGACTCTGTCCTGAATCACAAGTGCCCTGCCTTTGTCCGCAGGTTTAATTATAATTGCGTTATTGGATTGTAGACCTTTTAATGCAGATTTTTGCATTCCTGTAAGATTGTAAAAGACATGATTTTTGTGTTTTTGATATAGCTTTTCTATTTTGGAGAGAACGTTCTCATATGCCGTTATCATGGCATTTGTGTTAGAAGGTGGTATCCATGTTGAAGGCTGTCTTACCACTGAGGTATCAGTGGTGTCAGATTTGATTTTGTCAATCTATAATTCTCAATTTTTGAAAAAATTTAAAGAATTCTACATGAGTTGAAAACTTATTGTGTTTCTTTGCTGGTACAAAAGACAACCCTTTTTCTAAAACTTGAAGTTCCATGTCTGTTGAGCTGATGACTAAAGAGGTTAATTATGCCACTTAAAGATCCCAATCTAGTTGTCTCTTGGATGGCGGGCCCTGTCCTCTACCCCTCCCCCGTTGTGGGTAGTACGATGGTTGATAATCTCTGGGTTTGAACTGCCGGTTGGTTGGTAATTTTTGTGGAAATTGAAAGGTGCCGCGACCACCTCCTTTCTAGAGGGCATCCATTCGAAAACCCCGTGTTGGACTGCGTTGTTGCTGGGGGTGGGGGGGGAGGGAGGAGGAGCTGTTGAGAAAAGTGAGCCAGAAGGTTCAAACTGTCCATTGGACTGGTGTCAACTTCTTTTGTGGCTCCTTTCTTGGTCTGAGGTGGGAGAAGGAGATCTTTGTCTAGACTTTTGATTATTTCTCGAGTCATTTCTAGATTGTTGCCTTGGCGACCCGAAGGGCCTCCTATATGATCTTCTTTGTCTAATTTTAAATTCAGACCCGCCATATGTCCAATAGTAAACTGTATCAAGCTTACAATCTTCATCCCTTTTTAACTTTTTGATCTTCGCATCTTTAATTGTTTATATTCTATTGTGTTTTTGTCAACTTTTTTCGCAACTTCATATTGTCTTGTCTTTTAAGTGTTTCTATTTTTAAATCCATTTGGGGTTTTAATACCTCTGCCCTATGTTTTGAGGTGTTGATCAATAGAATCATTAAATCTAAAGAACACTTATTTAGAATTTCAATCCAGTCCGACATAAAAATTGTCATCTTTGAACATTCCAGGAGCTTTTTGCATTCTGAGTCCCCTTGGGATGATCTTCTTCCGGCAATATTCTAATAGCGAAGCTGCATGTAGTTCTTCTTTGAGATAGCGCTGCGTCATCCGGACCAAATCTCCCCATTCTTCTAGATTAGGTAATGCATCTTCTGTAAAGAAGGGGTCCTCTGGTAACATTGATTGCAAATCCTCTTCTTTATAACTGAGGACGTTCTTCCAGGGGGAGAACATGGCTCTAAACTGGTCAAGTCAACACAAGGAAGAGCTGGAGAACCGCTCTTGCTGTAAAAGTCAGAGGAACACAAAGAGCAAGAGACGTATGATGATCGCAGGATTCTTTTATTGGATAACAACGCGTTTCGGCAAACGCCTTCCTTAGGGAGTATGCAGCTTGTAAAATAAAATAACATAAAATAAGGTAATTACAATGCCTTAATGTACACAGAAATAAATTAAAAAATCATGATGTGTATATTAAAAATGAATATAAAATGTGTGACCACACTACCTTTCTATTTAATTTCAATTTTTAGCTACAGTATCCTGTTCTTAGCTGCCCTGCAATTATTGGTGTTTTTACACATGTTTTATATATTTACATATGTGTGTTTAATTTACCTTTTTATTTGTTTTTAATGGATGCATATTGACACCACAAGTCCAAATTACACTAACTTAACCAACTGTTTCAATGCAATAACAGATTGGCTCTTAGACCAAAACATGCGAATTAATCTCAAAAAGACAGAAGTATTGGTTGTCACCAGAAACAAGCTATTCTCCCCACCAGTTTCACTCAAAGTAAGAGACGCTGAGCTCCCAATTAAGAAGTCAATCCGCTACGTAGGTGTTATACTAGATCAACGGCTAGATTTTACTGAGCATATAAAAAGTACAGTAAAAACGATTTACTTTAAGATAAAAAGCCTACGCCACCTAAAACCCATGTTAGAAGCGAATGACTTCCGTTCAATATTCCAGGCAATAGTCACTCCTCACTTTGACTATGCAAATATTGTCTTACATGGCCTACCAATGAACACCATCAACCCGTTGCAACTAGTAATGAATGCGGCGGCATGTCTCTTAGTTGGTGCATCAAGAAGAGACCATATTACGCCAATCCTAATGGACCTACACTGGCTCCCAATAAAATGCAGAATTACTTATAAAACACTCCTTATCACATTCAAGGCCTTCCATAACATTTTGCCATCAACGATCGCTGACCTCATCTGTAAAGCACCTAGCACAAGAGCAAGAAGACCTCTCACTGAAAACATGCTAGTCATACCCAGTGAAACCACAAATTGGTCCCAATCAACGATCAACAGGGCATTTAATTCTTTTGCTCCTAGATGCTGGAACAAACTCCCCCCAGATATTAGAGCAATACGAGATATTAAACAATTCAGAAAGGCTATCAAGCTCTATTTATTCACAGAATACTTTCAGCCACCGTAACATAGATCACCTGCAACATATACCTCCAATGCTTAACAAAAACCCAAATGTATTAAAATTACGCAATGCAGTTGTATATACACTTAGAAATATTTATGTTGTTGATCTCATGTAAATTTAAATACATATGTTTTTGTTGATCTTATGTAAATAGTTTATGGAATGGTTCTACAAATAGAGTATCCCAGTTATCCAAGTTCTTAAACTGTTATCTGTAAACTCATACTTGTTAAATGTACTGAGATGTTTTTGTTCCATGTAAACAGCGCTGATGCCGAATAGTGCGGTATAAAAGAAACTTTAAATAAATAAATAAAATAAATAATATGTGGTCACACTTCTTTATATCCATTTTTAATATACATGTCATGATTTTTTAATTTTATTTCTGTGTACATTAAGGCATTGTAATTACCTTATTTTACAAGCTGCATACTCCTTGAGGAAGGTGTTCGCCGAAACGTGTTATCCAATAAAAGAATCCTGCGACCATCATACGTCTCCCACATATATCACGGTACATGGAATGCACAAATGAAGGAAGAAAATGGAAACCCAGACTGCTACACTCCAAATATAATGGGGCAATGTGAGTGCCGGAACCTCAGGGGATAAATAGGACTGTGAAGACATGCAATGCTAGGTTTGTAAATCAATGTAGAGCGACATGTCTGTACAGTAAACAAACAACCTGTATATAGAGATTGAAAGAAAGGTCAAACGTGTTACAGTAATCCACACAGAAACCATATTGCCACATGCTGTGTTGCACAAACATAGTCGGTCACATGCACCGTGTACATTGAAACGTGATACAGTGATGCCACACATGCACTGTAACACCCTTGGTGAGTGCAAACATCAATCCAAGATGTTGGTGTGCAGTAAAGTGGTATGGTGGTAAATACTGTCATGTCCAAGTGGAGGGTAGGCGGACATGGACAAGAGGACCTCTCCAATGTTCCCCCTGTGCCACACGCATGGCTGTATGCTCGTGTTGAACTAAACAGATGAGCGTATCCTGCGTTCCAGGTCACACACATGGGCAAAACACAACACCACAATATCAGATGGATGTACAACATACAGCGACAATGTCAGTCCCTGCTGCACATGTGGGACCAGTACACAGTGTCCACAGTGCAAAGGGTGTCTGCAACTCTACAAGTCCCGTTAAGACTGTCCTTGAAACCCTGGGCATGCATAGTGAAGTGTGACATCTCAATATGCCACAGTACTGGAAAGGTCATATGTGTCTCCTGCGATGAACATGACACCCAGCCAGAACACGGCAGCAACGGTGTTGTTGGACAGGCCTGTTATGCTCAAAGTAGTGTCAAACGCCCTCACCACTCGCCTCTAGTTTTAGGGGGGTGTGGTGATTGGAGGAACCTTACCCTATTAGCCTTAGCAGCCTATCTCCTTGTGGTGTCTTCTGGGAAATGTAGTACTGCTAAGATGTTTGTGCTTCAGGTAGAAGGTTGTAGTTAAGGCCACCGAGGTAAGGCATATAACAGAAAACTTATTTCGCACAAAAAGATTCAAAGTACCAGATACAGGATTATTTCTGTGGGATTTGCTCAAGGTACAGCAGATGGTTGGCAAAGTAAACAAAAGAACCCCAAAATGGCTGTTTAAAGTCTTCTTACTTTCAGAAGCACAGCCTTTGATAGCAAGGCTGCCACCTTCCTTTTTGTCCTTGCTAATTACAGCATAAAGTCCAAACAAGCTTAAACTTCTGTGGCAGTTTGGCTTCTATCAGCCTCAATTCCTTCTAGGCTGCATTTCAGGTACAACAGAACTCAAAACAAGAAGCAAACATTCAGACTGCCATCAAAAACTCTCAACAGGCTTGTCACATAACAGAGGAGCAAAGAAAACCTCTTCTAGCAGGTAAATTGGCTTCTTGCCGTTTCACTGTTCAAACCACAGGTGGCTAACAAGCATGAATCACAGTTTCCTGCTTATCCTTATACTTCAGTAAACGTCCCTTTTAAAAACATATGGGAATTTACCACCACACTGCCTATTTCTTATGGTTACCTTTTCAAGGAGGATAATTCAGGGCTGGCTTTTCCTCAAGACTTCATGTCTAAAGCTTAGCAGAGAGCAATCCATAAGGATGTCTTCCCCCAACTCTGACAATGGCTCTCCCAGCTGCATGGGTTCTGGCTCACCCACCTGGTCAGACTGCTCAGCTGACAACCTCTCCGGTGCTCTGAGAGCTTCTCCACTTCCTGGCTCCAAGCTCTGCTGCCAACCTGTTGCAGGGAATTCAACCCTGTCAGCTCCTGTTAGCTCGGCTCTTCTGCATGAGTCAGCACCTTCTCTACCTCCTTCTCTTTTCCGGTCACTGCCTTCTCCTCCCTCTCCTTCTTTCTCCCTTCCTTTCTCTCTGTCTGTGTATTTTAGCATAGGCTTATACCTCCAGGGTTCTAGCCCCACCTCCTTCCTTCCCAGGTGTTGGGAATCCCCCTGCCTTCTGGTATTTGAGTAATCAGGGAACTTGTTGAAGTAAGG
Organism: Ichthyophis bannanicus; assembly: GCA_033557465.1. NCBI lineage: Eukaryota > Metazoa > Chordata > Amphibia > Gymnophiona > Ichthyophiidae > Ichthyophis > Ichthyophis bannanicus. The sequence goes on from CM066035.1 coordinate 830,080,373, forward strand.
GTTTTTGACCTTGTGCCTGTAATCTCTCTCTTACTCTATTAGACACTGCATGAAACCTGTTCCAGCTGGGGTTTTCCTGGTTCTTAGGTGTGGCTGTGGCTTTCTCACCCTGCATTCCTAAAAGGGGACCCTTTACTAGGGTGAATTCTTTACGTTTCTCACCTCCCCCATACTCAGGATAGATGACCTTGCCACAGTAGCAATCCAACAATAATGTCCTTCCTAGGCATGTGTCCCACTCACAGAGGTCAAACATCCTTTGGCACCATTTGCCAGGGATAGTTCCATGGTGGTGTTGTCCTCCAACAGGTGGGTGATGGTGACGGCGGATGCACTGTAGTAGATGTGCTGTGTGTCCTCTGCCCTGTGTCAGAAGAGGAGAAACAATGTATTGGTATGCTGCTTGCAACATCAGCTCTATTAAACGGTCTTTATCAGAACACGGTATATAACCAATACTTATAATGAAAAATGCTCCAGTATAACAATTCCATGGAATTCAAAACAAATTGTGTGTATCGATCATTTATCATACTACCAGAGGGTCTCAGACCTTTTAGCGCAACAGTCAAACAGTATAAAAAATACCATCAATAGCGCTCTTAGCATCAATGACTCCTCTGGGGTTTATTTTTTTCAGCAAATCCTCCACGAAACTTATATCTATAAAGATCCACATAAATACAAATGCTCATCTTTTTGGCATTCCCCAACGCTACCTCAGGCGTCCATTTCAACGTTTCACTCTAAACAGAGTTTCTTCAGGGGGTCTGTAAATAAAAACAGCATTCCTTTATACACTATTTCCCACGATATTCTATCTTTCATATCAAATTTGTTAAGCCTAAGGATACACATACCAATTTCTAGCATTTGAACCTGATGCTGCCCGCGTTCTAATATCCAGTTTCTTCTTGATAACATCTGAAAACGCCACGCATGCAGTTTCCACAATCATCCCTGGTATTTAAACGTTGCAATAATGTCATCCCATGACGTCCACCATTGAGATCTCTCTAAAACCTTTTGAGATAAAGTACATGCGCTGCATCAATTGTTCAAGTGCAATGAAAGTAAATCCATATATACAATCTTCAAATACACAGCCCCCAATCTATGGTGGAATTTAAACCTGTCGGTAACAAAGTCTTCACCTCAAAGATCCAACGCTGTTCTCTCAAGAGTAATGTTTGTTCCAATGTTTTACCATACATAGCCTTCTTCACTTGCTCAATGGCAAAACAACGCAAATCATTAAAATCATGAGTGATCACGACCGTGTTGCACTAAAGGTGCTGTCCACACATTACACTTTATCCGGCTTTTATGCTCCATTATCCGTACTTTTAAAGGCCGCGATGTTTTCCCTATGAATAGGAGATTACAGGGGCATCTAATAGCATATATTACAAATGTTGAAACACACGTATTGCTTTTTAAAAAATGTTTTGCCAAGGTAAAAAAACTCAGCTCCTCAGATGTTACAAATATCACAACCAGAATTCTTCAATGGTGCGTTCAATCTCAACAGCACAACTGGTACTTTCTTAATATATCATTCGCTAGACTTCACATTTAATACAAACCACAACAGCTGATTTCCAAGGTCTCAGACTCATTAATCGCAGACTAGCAGGCATGCCTGACTAGAAATTGCTCATATCGCATCAATGACCTTTAAACAGGAAATCTGTAGTGCAGTTTTTTCACGGCAAGTATTGTACAAAACAGAACAGGAATGCTTCATGGATCAAGCGTTAAGGTAAAAAAACTCTTTTGGGCACTTAGCTTCAAAAAACCAACGCTGTATCTTCATAGCATTCCAGCCCTGATCCCGACGCTCTTACAGGGCACCGCTGAGGCATTTCACCGTCATCGGTTTCCTCAGGGGATCGTAGTAATAATACTGCTCAAATGTTTAGGGGTATGTTTACTAAACAAATCACAACCAGTGGATTGTTTGTATAAATCCAATATTGCTTGGTATCAGTTTCAGGTCCACACTACACAGCCTTGTTTCAGCAACATCATCAGGGGTGTATCTTACAATTAAAAAACATAAAATCACAAATAAATAATATTGTTGACATCACATATAAAGGTTAGGCACAAAGAGAGCAAAAAGCTCTTGCTAATCCAACAGGAACACAGCGAGGCAAGAGATGTGGATGAGCACAAATACCTTTATTGAGGCCCCTATGCGTTTCGGCCGAAGCCTTCCTCAGGGGGATATACTTTAATGTACAAACATAAAAACATATAAGAATAGTGTTAAATAATTAATAAAATAGTAAGATAATGAGATCAAACAGGCATGTAACACTTAACATAAATAGAAATGCATACAATAAAAATAATAAAATCATACTTAAAATGAATGCAATAGGACAACAGATGTAGTATAAGTAATAAATCATACCATTCATGAAAATATAAAAATATATTAAAAATAATAAGAAAAGATTACTGGATTTAAACGCTAAAGACAAAGACGTAGGGCAGAGAGGCAGCGCTATGTAAAATTCTAGTAGTGCAGACTTAAACGCTATACCTTCGTAGCACATCTACTTATAAGGCACTATTGGTAATGAACCAAGAATTGTTCAAAAAAGCGTGTAGATTCGTCACCCTTTACAGTACTGTAATATATAAACAAGCAATAAAAGAAATATAAGTATAAAAGAGATAAAACAAAACAATAAATGACACTATAAGACCATATAAATAAGACAAGTCAGTTCCAATAAGATGAAGAATTGCCGAAAAAATTGCTCAAAAGCACTTGTAAAGGGAAATATGATAATAAATACCACAGAGGTAAATGACATGAACAACATGGTAGCTCTCTAGTGAACTCTCTATAGAAGTGGACTTGTTGTAAAAGTGAACCTTGTGACGCAGTAGCAGGGCTGGAAGCCATGGAAACGGATACTGACCCGCTGGAAGGTTCAGGTACTGCAGGTAAATGCAAGGTTTTCCCTTCTAAGCACAAGCTGCACAGAGCTAATGAGCTAACACAGCTCACCTCAGAGCAGGAGAGAAGCAGAGTTGCTGATTGGGCACGCCCTAGCAGGAGGCGGGCTCCCCAGAGCAGGGGCACCTTGTTAAACAGAGAGGAGGAAGACAGTAGTAGATTCAGAGTCAGATTGAGATTCGGATGCAGATTCGGTTCCAGATGCAGAAAGGGAATGCGAATGGGAAAAGGAAAGAGGAAGGAGAGTGAAGACGGAATAAGGCAAGAAGCACTCTTTGATACAGAAACCTCTGACCTAGCAAGAGAAACACTGCCCAGCTGTTATACAAGGAAAAGGGATTCAGAACCAGGAAGTAGGTACCAGGGATACTCAGTGCCTGAAAGAACCTTCTGGGAACAAGAAAGGTTAGAAGCACTGAGAGACCCAGGGATAAAGCCTAGGCTTCTGGAAGGGACAGCTGACCCTTGGAGAGGAAGGCAGCATGGCAAGGCATTCTCAGACAAGCCTCAATACAAGGTACATGGTGTATTTAATTCATATGACAAGTTTTATGAGAAGCCAGGAAGAGTGAATGCTGACTTTAAAGCTCAGGACAATTTCAGGCATTGTGAAAGCAGTTGGCTGCAGCCTGAACTCCGTTTAAACAAACCCAGCTTTTCTCACCAAACAGCTGAAGCATTTAGCAAGCAGGCTGATATAAAGAATACAGCTGAATTGTTTAGGAGAGAATTAAGCCAGGACGATTTAGGAGGTCCTACCTTTGAATCACTCTTTAGAAGCATTCCTCATACAAAGGAGCTTGTTAACCCGACACCTACATACAGAGATAAGTGGGGGAGGGGTAACTCCACAGCACTGAATGAATGTTTGAACAGAGACAGCATTACTTGCTTTCCAGAAGTAAACTCTGCAAACAATTACTTACCCAAGGAAGGAGCAAATATTCAGTCTAGCCCAGTTAGAAAGCAGGATGAATTAATCCTTAAAGAGTTCAAAGACTTCTTAGATAAAAGAGATATTCCTGACCAGAAGTTAGTACAAGCAGGAAAGTGTTCTGAGGCAGAAACACCATTGGCTTACCCTTTGCCCATGATTGAAGTTAATCAGCCAATGGACTGCTCAACCTGTCTGACAGAAATAAGTAAGGCAAAGCTTGAATGGACTTTTCCTATATCATCCTCAAATGTATGTTGTTTAAGTACCTGAATGAAGAGCTTATGAAGCAGTGAAAATAAGCTAAAGCATAATTTGGATACAGCTCAGGAACAGTATTGTTTTCCCTTGTTTATCTGTTTGCAAAATAGAGGACACATGACGGAATGTGACCTCCAGTGTTGAAGGACATTTTAAGCACAGCATTCAAAAGCCTGTTTGTTTTCTTTGGTTCTTACTTTGGCTAAAACATATTCCTTAAGCCTGTTCCATTCCACCACAGAGCGGGAGAAAATAAATCCTTATGTAAAAAAATATTCTTGTCCCTGCCTATCACTCGACCTTCACAACTACAAAAGGCCATCCCTCCTTAACCCTCAAGGTTAGGGAGCGGAGCAGGTCCACAACCTATTGTAAAACTTGTGCTTTAAAAAGTGATGTACTAATGGTTATCTTGGCTTGACCAAATCAGGTACGAGAAACACTGTGTGATAAAAGTGAACACCTATGAATACATAATAAAAGGACATAGTTAAACTAACAATAAAATGCAATGTGGTGTAACAAAAACGTGGCCAGTCACCACCCGGAACAAAGTAAAGGCATCCCACACGTTTGAAAATGTATAGTTGAAATTCCGTCTAACTCCCCCAAAGGGCAGATGTAATAGAATTATCGGTCGCTTCCTAGATAACTCCGTAACGTAAGTCAGAGGGGCAGCAATGCCCAAACTAGATACAGCAATGGAGCCACTGGCAGAATTATGATATGAAAGCATTGTCACAATAGCTGTCTTATGTCCAACTGTAATTTATTCTAACTTGTATGCGTCATGGATATTCGTGCCAAAACTTGTTGTTTTGAAAAAATTACCATGCAAAGAGAAGCTATTGCTTTAAAAGGGACGCCGATTTATGTGCCAAACCCATTTCGAGCAAACTTATTAAAAAACTATGTTAAACTAAGTTAAAAAAACGGGAGCAGTGATACTCTCTTAAAAAACACACCTGGTAATAGACTACACTTCCAGGATGGACAAATCATTGCAATACTTTTGAAGCGATGCCAACTTTCGCGCCAAAACTGTCACTGACTGAAATAATCAAAAACTATGTGAAAGACAGAAGCCGTAAAATACCATTTAAAACTCACCTAGAAATAGAATGCTCATTCAGGACGAACGTGTCATTACAATACTGAAAGAACTAACGTCCGAGACTGAAGAATAATATACCAAAGGAGGTGGGCGTGATCAAGTTGATGACGCAATTTCCGGCTTACCAAGCATACATATGAAATAAAATACCATAAAAATCCAAACTCACTAAAAGGGCAGAACAAAAGATCTACCTATTAAAACTGATATATATAAAAAAGGTGCATTGAACCTACTTCGAGATGCTGGTATCCTGCAATATAGGCTTCTAAGTAGTGAACCACATCCACGTGATGAGGGTTGTCAGACGGCTGCCTAGGGTGAGAACTTACACAATCTTGACGATGCATATATTCATATGATTCTTGCAAGGTATTGTGGGTATTGTAGTTCATTCACTCCCAAACACAGCTGATGACAATAATTTGAGTTGTGAAACCAAGTGGTAAGATCAATAAAATACTTCTTTTATTGATGGGGTTTAATTCACCCAGCACATGTATGCTTGATAGCACTATAAATGAGGTTACTTGCTTGCAGTGTTTAAAATGGATAACAAAAAGTCACAAAGTAAACCAGAAAACAACCTTCAGCTTGTCAGGCAATTAGCTAATGTTTTCTTAGCAAGTAATTACCAAATACAAAGGCACAAAGTAAAGAATAAACTTTGCTGGTTAGGTTAACTTCTGCTTATTTTCCACGCCGATCTCAGCAGTGATTCTCCCTTGCTCACACACACAATCAGGTGCAGCCCTAATTACTATCAATGGACCAGCTGAAAGCCTTTAGCTGGCTGGCTGCTACTGTGTGAGCCCAAATCCTGCTTTAAGAGCTGTTTGCAGTGGAAATAAAGAACAAAGTTAGGTTTCTTTGTGATGGCTGATGTGTTTGCTCATAGAAAAACTAGCAATAGCATTTAGATAAAGAACAGTACTTGTAAATAGTTTCTTATGCTGTTTTTCCCCCTGCATCAACAATCATAGGGTCAATATCATACATTGGCACAGATGAGTCTTTCATTAAAGACACTATCATGAGAATGCTTATTCCCTTGCTGCCATTCTCTATTATAGATAGGGTCTGGATCAGTGTTCATACCTGAGCCTCTCCTGCTATCATTATTCCTCTCTGTATAGCCTGGCCAATATGTAACCCAATTCTGATGTCCAGCCTTCCAATCTTGATCCCTGGACACTGGATCTTCTCTCACATACCTTCTGGCCTTGGTCTGAAAGTCCCTTCCACATGCAGTCTTCTCTCTTCCAGGTAGCCACTGGTGATTCCTATCTCTGCCACTCCATTCCTCTGGCTGAATCCAGTCCAATGGACTCTGCTGGCTTTTGGAATACCTCCCAGTATGAGTACTGCCTTGGAATCTCCCAGACCTTCCAATGGCCTTTCTTCTCTTCCTTCCAGAGAGTTTCCTTCTCTCTCTATCTGCTTGGCTTGGCTTCTGCTTCTCCAGGTGATACTGGTGCTTGTAGCCGTTGCTGTCTCTGTATCTCTTTCTCCCTCTGTAGCTGAAACTGAAGAATAAGCTCTATTCTTATCCTGTTCTAATGTGTGCTGCTCCCTAACACAGCGCAGCTGTGTTGAATCAGGCCCTGCCCTTTGAGATGAGTGCTTAGGGATTACCTCATAGCTCTCTTGATTGCACACACATTCTCTCACTTCAGCCTCTCTCATGGCTGCTGGAAAGCTGGTGCATTCTGGGACTGGTAGTCTTTTATGTGAAAACTCTGTTTTCTCAATTCTACCAGAACTGACAGGTTGCTTGTTCAGAGTCACATCATCTTTTCTATAGCTCCTACCTGAGCCATGATAAGCTTCCTTATCACATACCCCCCTGCTTAAGTTATTACGGACTGGTTTTACTGGTGAAACTTCTTCTCTACAGTCCGTAATACGGGAAAGTGCATCCGCATTCTTGTGTAACTTCCCGGCACGATGTTCAACCTGAAAATCAAACGCCTGTAAGGCCATGTACCAGCGTGTCAACCTGGCATTGTGGTTCTTCATTTGCTGCAACCACTTAAGTGGGGCATGGTCCGTGACCAACTGGAACTTTCTCCCTGTAAGGTAAAACCTTAACGCCTCCACTGACCACTTGATAGCCAAACACTCTTTTTCTATCGTGGAATACTTTTGTTCAGCCAGTGACAACTTCCTGCTCAGGTACATCACAGGATGCTCCTCTCCATCATGGCACTGGGATAGGACTGCTCCTAGCCCTACATCCGATGCATCGGTTTGAACCAGAAAGGGTTTCTTGAAGTCTACTCCTTTCAGTACCGGTCCTGTACACAATTTTTCTTTTAATACTGAAAACGCTTTTCAGCTTCTGGTGTCCACTTTATCTGGTTTGGACAATTCTTTCGCAGCATATCCGTGAAAATGGCACTTTTCTCTGCGAATTGCGGTATAAACCGGCGGTAGTATCCAATAAGTCCTAAGAAACTTCTTAGTTGTTTCTTGGTTGTTGGAGGAGGAAAATTCCTGATGCTATCTATTTTGCTTAATAGAGGTTTAATTTTTCCTCTTCCCACTAGGTGGCCTAGGTATTTACCTCCCTATTTGCAAAGGCACACTTCTTCGGGTTTAAAGTGATTCCCGCTTGCTTCATAGAGCACAAGACTGCCCTGATCCTCTTCAAATGCTCCGCCCAGGTGTTACTATGGATTATGACATCATCCATGTATGCAAAAGCATAACTTTGGTGGGGTCGAAGTACCTGATCCACTAACCTTTGGCAGGTAGCCGCTGCTCCATGCAGTCCGAAAGGCATCCTCTTGAACTGGAAAAGGCCAACGGGGGTGCTGAACACAGTTTTCGGCTTCGACTCCCTGGTGAGCGGGATTTGCCAATATCCTTTTGTCATATCAAGGGTGGTTAAGTATTGAGCCTGTCCCAGCTGGTCTAGCAACTCCTCAATTCTTGGCATTGGATATGCATCAAAAACTGATATGGCGTTTACCTGCCGGAAGTCAATACAAATCTTAAGGATCCATCAGGCTTCGGCACCAGGACTATGGGGCTATTCCAGGGACTCTTTGACTCCTCTATTACCCCCATGTCCAACATCTCCTGGACTTGTGCCACTACCTCCTGTCTTTTGGCTTCAGGCAAGCGGTATGGCCTTTGACGAACCAATTTCCCAGGTGGAGTTATTATTTCATGGGCCACCAAATGGGTCTCCCCAGGTATGGGTGTCAACACATCTGGGAATTCCTTAAGCAACTTCCTAATTTCTTCCTGTTGTACCATTGTCAGGTCCTCACCTATTTGGGGCTCTGATTTTTCTTTACAATCAGATACCTGGGGTCCCAAATCTTCCTCTTCACTCACCTCCCTCTCTCGGGCACAGGTGGCAGCTAAGCTTTTAACCCCTTTGACATCAGTAGAACCAAAGCCTTTGGCTCCACGTTCAGAATTCTCTAGGGATGTTACCTCCTCCACAGGTGGAAAACCCAGCCTCTCACAAATTAATTGGGCAATTTTGTCTCCTGTCCTCACATGATACTCATTCTGTCCAAAGTTAAACAACAGAACTTTAATATTGCCCCTGTAATCGGGATCAATTACTCCCGCACCCACATCGATGAAATATTTAAGGGCTAATCCGGACCTTGGGGCTACTCTCCCATAACATCCAATTGGTATTTCCACTTGGAGACCGGTGTCAACCAGGGCTCTCCCTTGGCTAGGTACAATCACATTTTCTATGCTGCACAGGTCAAACCCAGCAGACTGAGGGGTTGCCCCGCTTAGGAGCTTGGGCCTTCTCAGAGACCTTATGGTACTTTAGGACGAATATCTGCTTTGGGGTAGCTTGGTCTTCTGGACGCTTAACCATCTTTTTAGCTGGGGTCTGAGGACTTCCAAATAAAGGCCCGGGAGCTACTACCATTAAACCTTCTCCCTCCTTCTTTCCTAGTCCTTCCACTAGACCCTGCTTAAATCTTGGCCAGTCTCTTCCTAGAACCAAATCAAAGGGTAGCCTAGGCACCACTGCTAACAGGACTTCCTCTTGTTTCCCTAGGCACTTAACCTTTAGCCTATAGGTGGGATATGATGATGCAGCACCATGAATGCATCTGATGTGAACTTGGCTTTCAGGGGTTCTAGGCACAAATCTTTCTTGGGCCTCTATCCTCTTCCAAAGCCTTTTTGACATCATACTCTGGTCTGTCCCCGAGTCTAATAATGCATTTGTGGTAATTCCCTGCACATCAACCATCAAAAGAAATCCTTCCTTGGGCTGTTTTAAATCCAGACCCATTAAACTAGTGTGTGTCTGGCATCTCTTCTCTAAGTGTCCCACTTTTCCACACTTGAAACATTTCTTTCTATTCCACTGTCTCATCTGGTTTGATACAGTACATTCATTGTCAGAAACATTCTTAATTATTCTCTTTCTGATACAGCACATCTAGCCTCAGCATCCATCTTTAGAGGGCCACCCATTCTATGGCAAGCCTGCGTGGCTTCCAAGAATCTCTCTGCTAGCATGGTTGCCTCTCCAAGATTTTGGCAATTTTGCTGTATAAGAAAAACATTCAAATCTTTAGGTACCCCAAGCATAAATTGTTCCAGCATTATAATATCTAATAACATTTCTACTGTCTTTTGCTCAGGCTCCAACCATTTTACAGCTAAACTTCTGATTCTCTGACTCAGAGCCCTGGGTGTCTCACCCACTTTCAATGTAACAGCTCTAAACATTCGCCTATACTCTGAAATAGACAACCCTAGGCGATCTCTAATAGCTGCCTTTACATCCTTATAAATCAAAGCCTGGGCTGCTGGCATTGCTCTGTAAGCTGCTAGTGCCTCACCAGTTAATGAGGCTGCCAGCCTTACTGCCCACTGGGTCTCTGGCCATGCTAAAGCCTGTGCCACTCTTTCAAAAGACTCTAGAAAATCATCAACATTATCTTCTGGAGTTAATTTCCCAAAATTAAATGCCGCAATCCCTTGATTGAGTCCCACAGTGTCCACATGTGGTGCACCAGTACTAACTGCTGGTCTTGCATCTGTTCCACTTTGGCTCTGCAGCTGAACTAGAGCTTGCACCAGATCAAGCACTGGTTTCTGCTGTTCCATTAAGGCCTTCATAGCAGTGTCCTGGGCCTGCTGTGATAGCTCCTGCTGCTTGCTAAATTGGGCTGCCATCCACTGAGCCATCTCCCTCGGATCCATCTTGACCCCTGCAAGAAAAGAAAAAAAAAAAAACCAAAGAGCAGCACCTTCCAACCAGGTGTTTTTTTTTTTTTTTTTCAACTTTTTTTTTTTTCAATTACCCCCTGTGCTTACACACATCCACCACTAGACATGCCCAGGTACATATTACCTTGTCTCAGTGATGAATCCAGCTTTGCACAGGGTCTTTTCCTCTGGGACAGCTTCCTGGAACAACCACTTTTCCTCCAAAGTGCAGACGAGGGAAAAAATCTTCTTACAGCTTTAAACTTGACTTTTATTGTAATCCACAACAAGTAAATCCTCGTGGTGCAAGAGCAATCCGAAAAACTACGCCATTTGTCAGACGGCTGCCTAGGGTGAGAACTTACACAATCTTGACGATGCATATATTCATATGATTCTTGCAAGGTATTGTGGGTATTGTAGTTCATTCACTCCCAACACAGCTGATGACAATAATTTGAGTTGTGAAACCAAGTGGTAAGATCAATAAAATACTTCTTTTATTGATGGGGTTTAATTCACCCAGCACATGTATGCTTGATAGCACTATAAATTTATTTATTTATTTATTTATTTATTTATCTATTTCTTCTATACCGCCCCTTCCAGAGATCAGGGGCGGTTTACATGGAACAATTGCATACATTTGCATAACATTACATAGAACAAGAACTTCTTAACTTTTTACATATAACAGAACAGTAAATTGTCAGAACTATTTACAGGGTGTATACTTTTGTATACTGCTGAATTTACAGAGGAAATGTCAGCGAGCTGGCATTGCTATTTATAGAAATTTATTTATATAAATGAGGTTACTTGCTTGCAGTGTTTAAAATGGATAACAAAAAGTCACAAAGTAAACCAGAAAACAACCTTCAGCTTGTCAGGCAATTAGCTAATGTTTTCTTAGCAAGTAATTACCAAATACAAAGGCACAAAGTAAAGAATAAACTTTGCTGGTTAGGTTAACTTCTGCTTATTTTCCACGCCGATCTCAGCAGTGATTCTCCCTTGCTCACACACACAATCAGGTGCAGCCCTAATTACTATCAGTGGACCAGCTGAAAGCCTTTAGCTGGCTGGCTGCTACTGTGTGAGCCCAAATCCTGCTTTAAGAGCTGTTTGCAGTGGAAATAAAGAACAAAGTTAGGTTTCTTTGTGATGGCTGATGTGTTTGCTCATAGAAAACTAGCAATAGCATTTAGATAAAGAACAGTCCATGTAAATAGTTTCATCTGCTGTATTTCCCCCTGCATCAACAATCATAGAGTCAATATCATACATTGGCACAGATGAGTCTTTCATTAAGGCACTATCATGAGAATGCTTATTCCCTTGCTGCCATTCTCTATTATAGATAGGGTCTGGATCAGTGTTCATACCTGAGCCTCTCCTGCTATCATTATTCCTCTCTGTATAGCCTGGCCAATATGTAACCCAATTCTGATGTCCAGCCTTCCAATCTTGATCCCTGGACACTGGATCTTCTCTCACATACCTTCTGGCCTTGGTCTGAAAGTCCCTTCCACATGCAGTCTTCTCTCTTCCAGGTAGCCACTGGTGATTCCTATCTCTGCCACTCCATTCCTCTGGCTGAATCCAGTCCAATGGACTCTGCTGGCTTTTGGAATACCTCCCAGTATGGAGTACTGCCTTGGAATCTCCCAGACCTTCCAATGGCCTTTCTTCTCTTCCTTCCAGAGAGTTTCCTTCTCTCTCTATCTGCTTGGCTTGGCTTCTGCTTCTCCAGGTGATACTGGTGCTTGTAGCCGTTGCTGTCTCTGTATCTCTTTCTCCCTCTGTAGCTGAAACTGAAGAATAAGCTCTATTCTTATCTTGTTCTAATGTGTGCTGCTCCCTAACACAGCGCAGCTGTGTTGAATCAGGCCCTGCCCTTTGAGATGAGTGCTTAGGGATTACCTCATAGCTCTCTTGATTGCACACACATTCTCTCACTTCAGCCTCTCTCATGGCTGCTGGAAAGCTGGTGCATTCTGGGACTGGTAGTCTTTTATGTGAAAACTCTGTTTTCTCAATTCTACCAGAACTGACAGGTTGCTTGTTCAGAGTCACATCATCTTTTCTATAGCTCCTACCTGAGCCATGATAAGCTTCCTTATCACAGACCATACGTAAACAATTGGTGGTACCCACAACTTTCAAAGGGCTAGTACTTAGATTAGCACATGATCATCCAGTTGGAGGTCATAAAGGGATGCAAGGAACGCTGGATCAAATACTTATGCGTTTTTACTGGCCAGGTATTTTCAAAGAAACTGCCCAGTTTTGTGCTGCATGTCCAGCGTGTCAGCGAGTTACAGCGGCTCACCCACCGGTGGTGCCATTGATTCCCATGCCAATTATCACAGACCCAATTGGTCGCATTGCCATGGATATTGTAGGCCCATTAGTCAAAACGCCCCGAGGTTTCCAATACATCCTAGTTATGGTAGATCAGGCAACAAGGTTTCCCTGGGCCATACCATTGAGGAATGTGTCTGCAAAAACAATAGCTTTAGAGCTAGTAAAATTGTTTTGTGAAGTGGGATTCCCAAGAGAAGTGTTGACTGACCGAGGGTCCAATTTTGTATCCAAATATTTGGCCCAGGCCTGGGATGCCTTTGGCATTCATCACGTGAAAAACTCAGCCTACCATCCACAATCAAACGGTTTGGTGGAGAGATTCAACCAAACTCAAACAAATGTTGAGAAGGGGGTTAGCAGGAGAGGTAAAAGAATGGGATATGTTATTGCCCTTTGCCTTATATGCCTGCAGGGAAAGAATTCAGGTGTCCCTAGGTGTAACTCCATATGAATTGATGTATGGTAGGGTTCCACGTGGTTTATTAGATATTTTGAGGGAACCAGGAAGTCAGGAAGTGCCACAGTTTCTACGTGACTTGAGAGCACGTTTGAAAAGGACCTCGCAGGTTGCTGAGAGGAACCTGCAGGACAGTCAAGTGCGCCAGAAAGGGTGGTATGATAGGAAGGCCAAAAGCCGCCAATTAAGCATTGGTGAAAAGGTTTTGGTTCAAGTAGCAGGTACTGCTCCAAAATTTGAAGTACAGTGGAAAGGGCCATGGAAGGTTGTTAAACAAGTGAGCCCAGTATCTTATATGGTAGAAAATGCAAGAGGGCATAGACAGACCTACCATATTAATGTACTTAAATCTTGGAAGGAGAGGCCTGTAAATAATAATGACCCTGAAGCCAGTCAGGAAGTAAGTGAGCTTCAAAAAAGATAACACTCTCTCGTAGGTATTACGGACTGTAGGAAAGAAGTTTCACCAGTTAAACCAGTTCGTAATAACTTAAGCAGGGGGGTATGTGATAAGGAAGCTTATCATAGCTCAGGAAGGAGCTATAGAAAAGGTGAAGTGACTCTGAACAAGCAACCTGTCAGTTCTGGTAGAAATAAGAAAACAGAATTTTGCCATAAAAGACTACCAGTCCCAGAATGCACCAGGTTTCCAACAGCCATTAGAGGAGCTGAAGTGGGGAAACGTGTGTTCAATCAGGAGGGCTATAAGGTAATTCCTAAGCACTCATCTCAAACGGCAGGGCCTGATTCAGCACAGCTGCGCTGTGTTAGGGTGGAGCACTCATCTAGGCAGAATAAAGGTAGAGTTTATTCTACAGAGAATTATCCTCAGAATAATCTTCATGATCAGCTTGGATATCCTCATCTTGGACAGCTTCATCATCTGGAGGATCATCAGAAGCAGAAGCCAGAGCGGACGAACAGAGGGCAAGAAACCCTTTGGAAGAAAGAAGAGAAAGGCCTTTGGGAGATCTAAAGGAGTCCAGAGCAGTACGTATACTGGAAGGCATTCCAAGGGCCAGCATACACCATTGGACTGGGGATAGCCAGAGGAATGGTGCTGCAGAGCTAGGAATCTCCAGAGGATACCTGTGAGGGAGATGGCTGCACTTGGAAGGGACCCTAGGACCCTTGCCAGAAGGTATGTGAAGAGAGATCCAGTGTCCAGGGATCTGGATTGGAAGGCTGGACATAAGAACTGGACTACATACTGGCCAGGCTATTTAGAGAGGAACTCTAACAGCAATGGAAGCTCAGGTATGAACACTGAGCTATGCCCTAGCTATAACCTTGAAAGACAGCAGGGAAACAAGTATTCTCCTGAAAGTGCTCCATTGAGAAATTCCTCTGTGCCAATCCCTGATATTTGAACCCATGATTGTTGAAGAAGGGGAAGGAGCGGTCTTAGATACAGGCTGTGATTATATGGATTGCTCGCTGTCTAAACTCCTTTGGTAATTTTCTGTTACAAAGTACAGCAACCATCACAAAGAAATACAAACTTGTTCTTTAATCTACTCAGAAAAGCTCCTGAGTAGGATTTTTAGCCACGCAGTAGAAAGCAAGCCAGCTAAGGGGTTTCAGCTGGGTAACTGCTAGCAATTGAGCCTTACCTAATTGCTTGTGAGCTCTGAAGGAATCACTTCTGAATCTATGTGTGAAGATATAAGAAGTTAACCTGAAAAGAACAGTTTTTCCCTTCTTTGTGGATTTTGTTTGTTGTTTGATACACTGCTAAGAAAATATTAGCTAAAGCCTACAGAAAAGACCAGTTTGTTACCAACCAGGTCTTTATTCTTTTGCTTTGATTGCCTGACAAGTTCAAATGTTTTCTTGATTTTGTTTTTCCAAGTTTAACACTGAAAGCAAGTATCCTGTTTTATGTGCTACCAAGCATATCTGTGTTGGGAGAAATGACCCCATCAGTTTGTTCAATGTAAACCGCGCTGATGCAGAATAGCGCGGTATATAAGAGAATGTAAATAAATAAATAAATAAATATCTTATTGGCTTTACACTCAAGCACAACTAATTATTGTGAGCAGCTGTGTCTGGTGTGAATGAACTGCATTTCCCACAATCCCTTGCAAATCATATTGATATATGCACTTGCCAAGACTGTGAACATTCTCACCCAGGCAGCCGTCTGACAAGCTTTAGCTTTGTTAAGTATAGTTGCCTTAGGTCTGTTGTATTGTGTTTTCTCCATTTACGCTCTAACCTTCTGAGCGCTCTTTTCATCTGACTTAAGGCTATTTAATACCATGGCTTGTGTTGAAGTCTGTTATTCCGTGGTATCTCCAGGAACAAGCAGGAATGAGTCCTCAAATATGGGTACGTCGGAACCGACGGAGCCTGCGCGGGAAAGCTCCCCAGCTTCCCAGAAGGAAAGCTTTTGGGGCTTCCCACAGCGCATGCGCGCTGCCTTCCCGCCTTCCTGACCAACTCTCCTCAGTTTCTCTTTTTCCGCGGAGCCAGCAGGTCGTGTTCCTGTCACCGCTGAAGAAGTTGTTATTTTAATTTATTTCTTTGGCCACGTGTCTGCCTTCCCCGATTCCGAACCGGTACCGCCGGTCTTTTTTTCTTTTATTCTAAAAAAAAAAAAAAAACTATCTTTTTTTCTCTTCACTTGGTGTGTTTTCTTGTGAGGCCTACAGGCCTGCACAAATTCTCCCTCATGGAGAAGCCAGCATCTGGTTTCAAAAAATGCACCAAATGTTCTAGCACTATTTCAGTCACAGACACCCATGAATGGTGTCTTAAATGTTTGGGACCTGACCATTCTATCTCGGATTGTCCTTACTGCTCTCTGATGTCCAAACGTGGCTTACAGAACCGAGCAGCCAAATTCCATATGCTGTTTTCTACAGATAATCCAGCATCTACATCCTCCAGGTCTTCCTCTCCGGATGGATCTCAGGTAACCAAACATGTTTCAGGCAGGTCCTCAAAGGGCAAATCTCCCTCTAAGCAGCGAGAGGCCCTTGGGTTCGACCCTGAGGACCCTGCCCCAGCCAAACAACCCCGGCGGGAAGCTCCGGCTTCCAAAGCTCCTCCTATGGGGTTACAGGTTGACATCGATGGCACGGCCTCGACCGATCACCTGTTAGACTGCTCTGGGGTACCGGCTCAAACCGGTACCGACATCCAGGCAGTTGTGGCGTCTATGGGTACTACTGTACAATCCATGCAGCAGGCCATAATGGCTTTCATTAACGCTGCAACGCCCTCGGTACCGCAACCGTCGGTTCCGACCCCGGTTCCGGTACCACAACCGATACCGGTACCCAGAGCATCTACTTCTCGTAGAATGCTGGTTCCGGTCCCTGGTTCCGGGGACTCTCTCGATACCGACCCGGTTCCCGGTTCGCCCGATGTCGATACCGGCCGGTACGCGTATCGGTCTCTGGAAGCAAATAGGCGATACTTTGAATCTTCTGAGGATGCTGATACCTCAGATGATTCTGATGAAGCATCCCTTAATCTTCCTGAGGAGCCCTCTTCCCTGAAGAGGAGAATGTCTCCTCCAGAGGACTTGTCCTTTCAGGACTTCATTCTTGAAGTAGCCAAAGGACTCTCTATTACAGTATCCTCTGAAAAAGAACCTAGAGCAAAAAAATTAGACATTTTAGGATACTCTAAGGTTCCCAAAGAGGCAGTCACCTTGCCCATTCATGATATTCTCCAAGAACACATGATGGATTTATGGGAGGCTCCTCTTACTCTATCTCCACATTCTCGACGGTTGGACACCATGTATCGGGTCCCCCCTCCTCCTGGGTTTCAGAAAACACAGCTTCCTCACCATTCTATTGTGGTGAAGTCTGCTATGAAAAAGATAAAGAGTACCAAAAGGCACTCTTCTACCCCTCCAGGAAGAGAATGTAGGACTTTGGATGCTTTTGGCAGGAAAATCTTTCAGGCTAGTATGCTTATTGCCAGAATCAACTCATATAGCCTCTATATGGGCATGTTTCTCAAAGAGCTTGCTCTTAAAGTGAGAGATTTTCTTCCCTTTATCCCAGAGGATAGAACAGAGGAATTCCTGCTTCTTTTAAAGCATATCCAAGATGTGTCAAAGTTCTCCAATAGGGCTGCCTTTGACTCCTTTGAGGGTGCTAGCAGAGCATCTGGCATAGCTATAGCTGCTCGCCGAATTGCTTGGCTCCAGGCCTCTGACCTGGAATCCTGGGTACAAGATGGCCTAGGCAATTTGCCTTGTACAGGTGAAAATCTGTTTGGCAAAGAGTGGCAGGTCAAAGCCACTCAAATGGATGCAGAGAATGCTGCTTTAGATAGACTTTCTAAGTCTAAGTCTAAGTCTACTTCTATCCCTGCCAAGAAAAAGTATTTTAAGAAATCTTTCTACAAGACAAGATTTGGTACCAATACTGGCCAATCATCTTCAAGTTCGCTTTGCTCCTAAGCGTCAGCAAGCTAAACAGGCCAGAACAAAACCTGTAGGGGCTGCTACGCGTCAACAGCCCCAACCCCCTCAGGGTTTTTGACTTACTTCTAGAGAACATACCCTTTCTGGCTCTGCAGCAACCAGAGCCTCTTACCATTCCAGGAAGGCTAACTCACTTTGCTCTCAGGTGGGAACAAATTACATCAGAGCAGTGGACCCTCTCTATCATCAGAGAGGGCTACAAACTGCATTTTTCCAGCCTTCCTCTCTGTCCCAGGGTGAGACATTTCATCTCTCCCCCATCTCTTCTACCCCTGTTGGATCAGGAAGTGAGTACCCTGCTTGCCCAAGGGGCAATAGAACAGGTTCCTCTCCTTCAACAGGGCTTAGGGTTCTACTCCCCCTATTTTCTCATACCAAAGAAAGCAGGGGGGCACAGACCCATCCTAGATCTGAGAGATTTAAACAAATTTCTATGCAAGGAGAAATTCAAAATGCTCTCTCTGGGTACTCTCCTTCCATACCTACAGAGTCAGGACTGGCTTTGTTCTCTAGACCTAAAGGATGCGTACACACATATACTCATCCACCCATCCCACAGAAAATTCCTTCGATTTCTGTTCCAGGGAAAACATTTCCAGTACAGAGTACTCCCCTTCGGTCTAGCCTCTGCTCCAAGAGTGTTCACAAAATGCATGTCAGTAGTGGCTGCATTTCTACGCACTCAGGGAATCTTTGTCTTCCCATACCTAGACTGGCTCATCCGAGCTCCATCTCAGTCTCAGGCTCAGACTTCCCTGGACCACACCATCTGCATTCTGCAGTATCTGGGACTTGTCATCAATCTGCCAAAGTCTCAACTCACCCCTACTCAATCCCTAGAATTCATAGGGGCCTGGCTAGATACCACCACAGCAAGGGCCTATCTTCCAAGTGTGGTTCCCTCTACTTCTGCATCTCTCCCAGGGCCCCTCCCTGGACCTGGGAGCTGCTCCAGACCTTCTGTCTCAGGAGGAAGGGACTTTGTGGCACCCAAACCCCAAGTCCCTCCACCTCAAAGCATGGTTACTGAAGGCCTAGACCTTCAAGACTTAAATGTCTCGCAACAAGTGAAGGATATCTTCCATGCTTCCAGAAAACCTTCCACAAGGCGTTCTTATGCTTTTAAATGGAAAAGATTTTCCATTTGGTGTGCTCAAAAGGGTCTCGACCCTTTTGCTCTTCCTGTGAATTCCCTATTGGAATATCTCCTGCATCTCTCCAATGCAGGCCTTAAAACGAATTCAGTAAGGGTCCATTTGAGTGCTATTGCAGCATCCCTCAAGCCTCTCAATGGACAACCTATTTCAGGTGTTAGGGAATGCCCGAGCAGAGACGGAGCTCAGAGCCTATTAGAGAATAGGGAGCACCTGCAAGGAGACGGAGCCCAGGCTAACACCAAGTGCAATATATTGAGGACTCACTCACCAACAGATAGAACACGGCAGGGAGAAAGAACACGAGAGGGCCTGAGAACACGAGAGAGATCTCAGGAAGGAACTCGTGAGAGAGCTGTGAGGACAGTGCCAAGGAAAAGCTCCAAGGAGTCGGAGGTTGGTGACTTGCAAAGAAGCTATGGGGAACAGCAAAGCATATCCTCTCAGTATCCTCCGGAGTATTGCAGTGAGGCAATAAGTTAGGGCAGTCCTACAGCTAAGCTTACAAGCTATAAACAATTCAACTCCAGACAAGCAGAAGGGAAAAGTTCTTACCCTGAGGCACATTGGCTGGAGTTAGAAAAACGCCGTGAGAGAAGGGGAACAGAGCAGAGTTACACACGTCATAGAAAGCAGGAAGCATTAGGATCTAGAGAGAGACGTATTCTCCCTAGTAGAAGGGATTTAGAACACCCAGACTTCCTCTGCACATACGAAGAGCTTTGTAGAGCTCAGGACTCTAAATACAAACATTACGGTGATTTCCCACAAGCCACTAGGATAGTGGAAGAAGAGAGTCTGTTCACTCCTCGGCAGAGACAGTTTAACTCAAAGGGCATTTTGGAGCCAGAAGTTCTGTCTGACGAGGGAGAAATGCAAGTGGAATTTCCTGAAGATATTTCAGAGGGTATAGAAATGGACTGTACTTACACTTTGTCAGATTGTATAAATTCTCTATGCTAAAGCAGCAAGAAGTGCTGGTTGAAGAAACAGATGCAAGTTTACACGTGAGTGGAAAGAACTGTTTCTGTTATTTTTGTGCTGTTTAATTAATGCTGAAGGAAGCTTATTTTTGTTCCAGTATTTTCCTTTGATTGTTACCAGACGTATGGTTTATATTTCTTTTGTTCCATGGTTTTGAATCCGCCCCGGACGGGGAATAAAACCCAAGTTAAACCTTACCCTCTGCCTCAACTACAATTATTGGTACAAGGTACAAACTACGGGAACCAGAAGGCTTTGTTACTGCCTTCCCGGGGACGTAACTGCCAGTAAAATACTGCCCCATCAAGCTGTCCAAGCCCTCCTTAGCCTCTGGGCCAGCTAGTGGGTCACAACATGCAAGAAAAAGGGATGGTCCAGCTTCTGCTTGAATGTGCATACGCTCAGAGAGAGAGGAGGCCAGCTCCTGTATGTGGGAGAGGGGGAGATGAGATGGTGTGCTTTTTACTACATACATATAAGGTGGAAGAGGGGTTCTGTGCATGGAATACTTACTGAGAAATGCCCATTCCATAGCGCCCCTCCAGTCCAGTCTCCAGGATTCTGTTCCCCTTCCAGCAGATGGAATCCAAGTATGCTAGCTTTTGGTGGTGTTACAGTACAAAGGAGGCTGAGATCTCCTCACCAAGCCAGTATCGTCAGTCTCCAATAGATGGGACAGAATTCTGTGCAGCCTGGTCTACACTGAAGTAACTTTTTTTTTCCTAAGGGGTTTAAACTAACAAAAAAAAAAAAAAAGGGGGGGTGGTGTCCCTTACTGCCTGGTATTCCTTTGGGGAAGTGTGTAGCTGGGTTTAATTGGTTTCAGGTGTTGGTGGTGATTTGGTCTGCCCCGAGGGCCCAAAGCCATTTAGTCAGCTGCAAGGGAGCAGGGCATCGGTGCCTTAGGCCTCTTAGTTTGTTCAGACCAATACCCAGCACCTCAGTGGTGCTGAGGTGCTCGGGGGAGCCTGCTGCTTTAAGTTTTTTCACTCCGACAGCTCCTTGCTTGTGCGGCGCTCAGGAGCAGTTCATTCTCATTGAAACAGCCTTGGTGAGTTCCTTTCTTCCTTCCGGAGGTATTGTCTGGTGATTCGAGCATGGGGGATGTTGAGCGGTCTGCACCAGGGAGTTTTCCCGCGTTCGGCATGCCCTGGGGAAAAGCAGTATGTGGTCTGCTGCAGCAGGCGCAGCCGCCTGCCTGTCACAGGTTGTTGCGGGGCCTACGAGGCTGAAGATCACTGGCCTTACTGGGAGGGGGGGGGGGTTTCCTTGATTACACCCGCAGGGGCGGTGGATACAACATAGGGAGGAGTGGCCTAGTGGTTAGGACATGGTACCTCAGGCCTTTGGGCCAGGGGTTCAAGTCCCACCTGTGGAAAACAATTTCAAGCCAGAGGTACTGGAGTTTCTAGTCCTATAGGCACTCCTTGTGGCCTTGGGCAAGCCACTTAACCCTCCGTTGCCTCAGGTACACATAGATTGTCAGCCCTTTGGGGACAAGGGAATGTATCCAGAACCTGTTTATAGTGATTTACATAATGTAAACCGCTTTGATTGAAGGATAAGGCGGTATAGAAAACTGGTTAAAACTTGCTCTCAAGGTCTTTCATACCCTCCTGTGCAACATGACAGTTCTTGTTCATACCGACAATCAAGTAGCCATGTTCTACGGAAACATGTTACAGGAGAGTAACTACGCTTTCTCCGGAAACAAGCAGCTGAAGTCCTGTGGAGGTAAAAGGCAAGAGCTCTTTTACAATCTAGAGTATGAAGGTTCCGCTATGCACTGGATGCGTGAGGAGCTGGAAAAAAGACTGGTAGATATACCTCTTGATTAAGATGAAAAGGTGAAACCACTTTAGGCATAAAGTGTGGATTTGTCCTAAGGACTACCTTATCATGATGGAACCTTGTATAAGGTGGATTAGCCACTAAGGCTTGCAGTTCACTGATGCGGCGAGCTGAAGTGACTGCAATGAGGAAAATAACCTTCCAGGAAAGAAATTTCAAGGAAGTAGAGACTAAAGGTTCAAAGGGTGGCTTCATAAGCTGACCAAGAACCAAATTTAAGTCCCATGCCACCGGAGGAGGCCTAATGGGAGGTTTAGTTAAAGTTAGGCCTCTCATGAATCTCTGCTCGGGCGTTCCCTAACACCTATTTCAGAAATGGACTCACTAAAGGAACAGATAAGGATAGATAGAAAAAAAATCCAATTGTGTTAATGGGCTCTTAGCCCTTTTTGACTATGGAGTTTTGTTGGTAGATAGAGTTTACAAAAAAAAAGAGAGAGGAAATGTGAGGCTTAATTTCTGCTGGGGCGGACTCAGGGGAAGCCCAAAGCCTGGAGACTCAGGCAGGTAGAAGACACTCCAGGGGAGAGAAGATTGCTACTGCAGTTTCACAGCGCTAGCTGAGCCTACAGTGAGCTGGGTAGCGGCAGTCAGCAAGCCTCATCTTCGGAGCACTCCCGACGCCACCAAAGCTCTACTGGCAGCTGAGCATCTGGTGGGAATGCAGGCGACAATGCGGTATGAGCGGTGAATGACGGTCCGTGTGCAGCCTCAGGACCGTAAAAGCAGGCAGTGAGGAGTTGGTGGTTTCCCGCTCAGAGCGGGACTGGCTGCCATTTTGTAAACTGCGGTCACGTTTGAGCATGTTACCCTTCGGGGGGAAGCTCTTATTTGGAGAGGATCTCAATAAATTGGTGAAGAATTTGGGAGAATTAAAAGGGGGCTGGCTGCCGGAGGACAGACAGAAGACAATGTGGTCCACCGTTCCGCAGCGGGGACTATTGATGAACTGTTGGCAGTTTCAGTTTAGAGCGGTTCGCTTTGCGCCATATCAAAGTGGCAAGTTCCCTTCTAGAGG
The DNA here is from genome assembly GCA_033557465.1 of Ichthyophis bannanicus. Classification (NCBI taxonomy): domain Eukaryota; kingdom Metazoa; phylum Chordata; class Amphibia; order Gymnophiona; family Ichthyophiidae; genus Ichthyophis; species Ichthyophis bannanicus. The sequence goes on from CM066035.1 coordinate 830,103,142, forward strand.
ACAGTCCTTTCAGGGTTTCAGGCAGAGGTTTCTCCTTTTCCACCCCTGCGGCTCCTAAGAAGTCCCAGTGAAGCAAGGAGCACCCACATAATTGTGGTCCCCATAATGGGTCAGCTGCAGGACTTTTATCCAGTGTAGACACAGATTACATCCAGTCAAGGTACTAGAGATTGTCAGGGAGGGCTGTGAGTTGGAGTTAAAGAATCCTCTCGCGGATGCCTTTGTCGTCTCTCCGTGCAAGGCTCCTCTGAAGCAAGAGGTCATCCGGGACACATTAAAAAGGCTTTTGGACCTTCATGCAGTCTGATGGGTCCCGGACAACCAGTGCGGTTACAGTTGATGCTCAATTTATTTCATTGTTCCCAAAAGAGAAGGCTCCTTCAGGCCTATTCTAGACCTCAAGCACGTCAATTGGTGTCTCAGATAACTCGATTTCCCATGGAGACCACTCTGGTCGGTTATTGTGGCGGTCAGAAAGGGAGAATTCTCGACTTCCCTCGATAGAAGCCCTACTTGCACGTACCATTTCGGGCAGAGCATTATCAGTTCTAAAGTTCGTGGTACCCATGGGCCACTTTCAGTTTTCAGGCACTCCGTTCGGATTGGAGACCACACCATGCATGTTCACAAAGGTAATGATGGTCACGGCTAGATTATGGCAGGAGGGGCTTCTTGTACAGCCTTACCTGGACGATTGACTCATTTGGGCAAAATCAAAGGCAGAAAGCAAACGGGTCACGGCCAGAATGATCAAGTACTTGCAGAGTCTCGGCTGGGTGATACATTTCGCAGAGTCAGCTCCGGCCCTCGCAGGACTTGGTGTACTTGGGGGCCAAATTTCAAACTGCGGCAGGATGCATGTCCTTGCCGGACGGCAGAGTATGAATGCTGCAGGACAGATCCGAAGATTTTGCAGCATGAAGATGCCTGCGATGTGTCACTACCTTCAGGTGTTGGGGTCCATAGTGGCGACCATGGAGCTCATGCCATGGGCACGGGCTCACATGCACCTTTTACAGAGGAGCTTGTTGTGAAGATGGTCTGCACAGCATCATCTGTAGTCACTTCCCCTACCCTCTCCAGGAGCGCCCGAAGATCTCTCCAGTGGTGGCTAACGGGAGACCACCTTCAGGTGGGCATGCCTCTGGAGGGTCCCAACTGGATTCCCTTAATGACAGATGCCAGTCTTATGGGCTGGGATACTCATTGCGAGGGACACATCGCACAGAGGCGTTGGTCGGCACAGGTGTCGACTTGGTCAGTCAACCATCTTGAGTTGAGAATGGTGTTCTAGGCATTGCAACAGTTCCTTTTTCAACTTCTAGGCAAGGCAGTGCGAGTGTTCTCGAACAATGTCACAATGGTGGCATATGTCAGTTGACAGGGAGGAATGAGCAGTGTGAACTTAGAGGAGGAAGCAACCCTGTTGTTAGCCTGGGCAGAGGAGAATCTGTAGGCCCTCTCGGCGGTGCATGTGGCAGGAAAGGACAATGTGGTCGCTGATTATCTCAGCTGATTATCTAGACTCGGGAGAATGGGTATTTGCTCACCTGGTTAGATGGTGGTGTCAACCAATTATGGATCTCATGGCGACGTATGAATCCACAAAAGCAGCATGCTTTTTCAGCCGAAGAAGAGAACGAATGTCCGAGGGACTCAACGTGCTAGTCCAGAGGTGGCTGATAGAAGGACTGCTCAATGTATTTCCTCCTTGGGCACTCATAGGGCAAGTGGTACAGAAGATAGAGGTGCATCAGGGCCTCATACTGATGATAGCTCCCAATTGGCCTCGTTGCCCATGATATGCTGACTTGGTGCGCCTGAAGGTGGACCATCTGTGGAGGCTGCTGGGTCGGCGAGATCTGTTAGCACAGGGACCAATTCTAATTCTGCAGGTGGATTCTCGCTTATGGCTTGGCTATTGAGTGGGTGTGATTACGAAGACATCTTGCAGAGAACGGCCCGATCGGCATCGGGGAAGGGAGCAGGCAGGTAAGCCCCTCCCTGCTCCTCACCAGCAAGCCAATCAGGCCGAAGAGGAGCACCTGTGGGAACTTTAAAATCTACAGCACTACTAGGTGCGCCTGTGCCTGAGGGCCTCACCAGAGGGCCCTTTGGTGTGGACTGACAAACTGGAAAGTAGGAAATGCCAGATGACCATCAACTCTTCATAATATGCGAATCTAAGCAATCTCAACTACGTACAATCAAAATACCGAGAGAACCTCTTACAAACAAGCCCTCAACGGTAAACTGTAAGCTAACAACCAAACATGCTACCATGTTGTTTTATATATTACATGATGATGCTTCTAGCCACACTTCTTCTCTTATCGTCCACACAGCTGATTTACAATATACGTATAATTGAACAGCAACATACCAATACTGCACAGAACAAGCTTTCTCCATCTTACAACATACCAAAAAATACTGCCTTCTTATCCAACTTGCAGACTCATTTATATCAGCACAGAGCCAATGCAGCACATAAATATTGATAGCAAACTCCAAGATCACCCAGTCAAATGCTCTATCAGCTCTCGCTCTGTCCATAACACAATTCAGACTATTGTAGACCACATTCAACACACAGACACTGACATAATGTGCATCACTGAAAGCTGGATCACTGACTATGACAGCGTCCTCCTCAACCAACTAACTACATCTCAATATATGCTGTTCAACTGCCCCAGATTGGAACAAAGAGGAGGAGGAGTACTTATTCTTGCTAAGAAACACCTGAACTTCTCGATGATCAACTCAGTCATTACACACACTAGATTTTCTAATCATCTCCAACTCAAAGTACATCATATGCATAACCTACAGAAAACCCACTTCCAACACCGAAGATATACTGCAATCTTAGGCGAAGTATGTACCCAATCAGCCACAAGAAACTTCTTTAGTCTAATGGGTGACCTCAACCTCCCCTCAACCTCTGAAAAAAACGCCAGCACATTCATAAGTGCCATGAAATCCCTACAACTAACTCCAAATAATTGATTCATCAACCCACTGCAAAGGATCTATGTTGGACCTCATATTCGTACCCAACACGCTACACAAAGCAAACCTAAACCTACAAATTGATCCAGTATCATGGTCGACCACACCATGATATCCTTCAACATACCAACCAACACCACCCAACCAAATACCCCTCCTCAACATAATTACATACGTCGCTTCAAGGCCTTCAACCCACAACACTTCCTTGACCAGACCTCTTCATTGCTAGATGCAGACATAGATGACCTAGACTCATTCATAGGCTCATGGAACCAGATAATAAATGCTGCAGCAACATTCAGTGGGGAACACACTACAAAACACCAAAGATCTTCACGCCCCCCCATGATTCACCAAGAACCTAGACTAGATCAGAAGAGAACTTAGCCTAGAAAGAAAATGGAAAAAGTTGCAAGATAAACTGTTAACACACCTTCGCAACTACCAAAAAGAATACAACAGCCTGTGTAACAAAGCCCAGAAGAAATACATCACAAACACACTTATGAAATCACTCAACCGATCTAGAAAACTTTTCTCGTTTGTATCACAGCTGACTAGTGATCCCAACTCAGACACAACAAACGCGAAAATACAAACCGACCCTCCACAACAAACAAAGCAGGACAACGCTTACAGCACTATGATCCACCTCAGCAAAAGAATGGAACTGACAAACATCTATGGCACAACTTCAACCCAATAAATAAAAGGGAATTGCTTGATATCATTAACAACATCAATACCACAACTTCACCCCTTGACCCCTGTCCTGTATCATGGCTAAAAAATCTATGCAGTCAATTCGCCCAGACCATTCTACAAATAATACACATATCTCTCAAGCAAGTATACCTACCCCTGCACTCAAACAAGCCTCCATACGCCCTATCATAAAAGAAGCCTCTTTAGACAAAACCCACCCAAGTGCTTATCGTCCAATTGTGAGCGTCCCTTTTCTGGCCAAAATGATCTCAAAAGCCATACCATGTCAACTACAAGACCATGTGGATACACATGCTTTGCTAAACCCACATCAACATGGTTTCCGCCCACATCATTGCATTGACACTCTGCTAACAGACCTATTCAATAGATTCATCATTGGCCTTGATATTCCCCGCCAAGGATTTATGTTCATGTTCCTGGACATAAGCGCAGCTTTTGAATCGGTTTTGCATCATATTATGCTAAACTGGCTCAGAAGCATTGGTTTAACAGATGGCACTCTAAAATGGTTCACGTCTTACCTGTCAGACAGAACCATGCAAGTAAAGGTTGGCACCACCAACTCAAAACCCTTTAGGTTAACTCAAGGTTCTTCCCTCCTTCAAGGTTCTGCCCTCTCAGGATTATTATTTAATCTATACATTCAATCTATCTGTGACCTGCTAAGAAAGTTGAACATGCACTGTCATCTCTGCGCAGATGACCTCATGTTCTACATGCCGTTAAACACCACCAACCCTGATTTCACAATTATAGCTGACATCTTCAATACAGTGACAAACTTCCTCGCTGGAATAAACCTCACAGTAAATAAAAGCAAAACAGAAGCTGTACTCGTATTCAGAGATCTGGACTTCAAGCCACCTAAAAAGATAATAACATGAAATGCTGAAATAACAATAAAAAAAAAAAAGATTAAGTATCTAGGCATAACTATTGACAGCAACCTCAGCTTGTCTGCACACATCAAAAATGCAGCCAAAATGGCATACTGGAAGCTAAAACTTATCAAACCCCTGTGGCACTTACTTCAGGAGACTGATTTCAGATCCACACCTTGACTGGAAACATCACCTACCAAGCCCTCCCAAAGAAATGCTCTATTCCCACTACAACTAGTTCAAAATACTGCGGCCAGAATCCTTACTTCCAGTGCAACCCGGAAGCATATAACACAGATCCTAAGAAGTCTACATTTGGCTCCCAATAGTACAGTGGATAAAATACAAATCCATCACCACCACCTTCAAAATCCTGCACAATCTTGCTGCGTCCTGAATCACCGAGCTAATCACCACAGCACACACAGCAAGACCAAGAAGAACCAACAATCAGAACCTATGGGAGATGCCACCACACATGCATGGTCCCCTTCCCACCCAAGGGTGCCATCTTGCTCAGTCTCCTTTTTTTTTCCGCGGAGTCCTTCAGACATTTGTCTGGCTTGTCGCCCAAAAAAGTTGACTTTTTCTCTCCGAGTTTCATACTCACTTCCGGTATCGCACCGGTACTTTTCCCGCCACGGACCTCGTTGCCTCGGCGTAGAGTTCAGTCTATTTTTGTTGTTTTCATTCTTTTCTTTTCCTGGCATCTTTGTGCCTTTTTTTCCCACTGGCAGCCTGGAGAGTCTTCGACCTCGCAGGGATACTTTTCCCCCCCAGTGACTTTAAGAAGTGTGATCGGTGCTCTAAAATTATGTCTTTGACCGATACACACGTCTGCTGTCTCCGCTGCCTTGGGCCAAACCATGACCTGGCAGCCTGCGGCCTCTGCAAAAGGATGTCCAGTAAGGCCCTAGAGCCACCAGCAGCAGCATGATAAGTTTTTCTCTTCGAGTCCCCGGTGCCTCCGAAGGCCAGGGCCTCGTCTGATGCCCCGATGTCTCGGGCGGAACCTCCCGAACCCGAGCCTCGTCGTGGGTCTTCAGAAAGGTGGTCTCCCTCGAGGGAACCCAGGAAGAAGAAAGCCTCGAAGGCGGCGTTCTTGGACGGTTCCAACCGGCCGGGTACTCCCCAGCCCCGTTCCCACAGTCAGAGATGTTTGTCCAAGGTGTTGGAGAAGGAGCTGCCTGCGAAGGTCCCCCGAAAGAATCAGACCGTGGACCGGCCTTGGTCCCCAGATACCATCCTCATTGAGGATTTCCCTTTGGGGGAGCCGGCGTCAGGCCAGAGTCCTTCTGTGCCTTCGCTGAAGGCTGCAGAGCCCTCTGGTCTAGTCCAGAATGGTGGCCCTGGAGTGCAGTTCATCTGCCTTCATGGACCAGCAGCAGGCGCTGTTGTCCGGCACAACCGGCTCATCTGTCCCAACCACCGGGCCCTCAACGGCCGAGCCGATCCTCAAGGTCCTTCGGCCTCGAGTCGATCCTCGGCCCAGGTTGTGATCTGAGTCCCGCTCGATGGGACCGCAATCATCCCCGGTGAGTATGCTGGGTGCCGGCTGCAGGGCATTGGGGGCCCCGAAGCCCACAGAGTAGACCTCCTACGAGTCCTCGACAGACTACTCCAAGTGGGAGATGGAGGATGAGGAGTCCCCCGATACCCGTCTCCACTGCGACGTCCCTTCCGACTCTCTCATCTCAGAGCCTCGATTACGGTCCCCGCCGGAGGATATGGGCTTCCTTGATTTCGTCAAGGATATTTCAAAGGCCCTGGCATTCCCGACCGAGTCGGAGGAGGACCCTCAGGCGGATGAGTTGGAAATACTCCAGTATGAGGCTCCTCCGCGGGAATTGTTCACGGTGTCCATCCCTCCCATCCTGGAACGGCTGATGCTACGAATATGGGAGACATCAGCTTCAGTACCAGTGGTGAGCAAAAGGCTCGACTCAATGTATCGGATCCGCCGGAGTCCGGGCTTGCAAAAGTCACAGCTGCCGTGTAACTTCATGGTGGTGGAGTCGGCCATGCATCAGCTGAAAAGCCAGAAGACGCACTCCTCGGTGCCCTCCACTGGCAGGGAGGCCCACACCCTGGACGCCCTCGGCAGAAAGTGCTACCAGGACTTAATGCTTGTTGGCTGCATCCAGGACTACCAGCTGTATATGGGCATGTACCTGAGAGACTTGGCGAAGGAACTCGCCGGGTTCTCAACTGGTCTCTCCAAGGAACCCTTGCAGCAGTTCAGAAATCTGGCCAAGGCAGTCCATGAGTGCTCCAAATTCATGTCTTGAGCGGCCTATGACTGGTTTATTTATTTATTTATTTATTTTGAGTCGGCAGCTCAAGTAGCGGCATCTGGCATCGGTGCACATTGCCAAGCTTGGCTACAGTTGTCCGACCTCAAGCAGTGGGTTCATTACAAATTGGTTGATGTCCCTTGCCAAGGAGAGAACCTCTTTGGCAAATCCATGACCAACAAGGCTGCCGAGCTGGAGACAGTTCATGACGAGGACCAGGCTCTCCAAAAAGACTGCTGCCCCGTTTAAACGAGGAAGGGGACCTCCTTATAGAAACTACCCACCTTTTCAGGCCTCCCCATCTCCCCAACAGGGTCAATAGGCCAAGAGACATGGGCATGGCCCACTTAAGCAGAAATCTCCAAAACCCCAGGCACCGGCTCCGGACCAGCCAAGGGGGAGTTTCTTGACTCCTTGAGCATAGCCTATCTACCCCAGGGAGATCAGCAGCCCACAGGGGGACATCTGGCCCTCTATGCCCAGAGATGGTTGACCATCACCACCGAGTCCTGGGCACTAAAGGGTAGTCAGGGAGGGTTACTTCCTCCACCTGACTCAGACACCTCCTCCTTTTTTCCCAGGAAAGCCCCTCAGGTCTTCCCTCCACCAGGACCTTCTACTGAAGGAGTTGGCAGGTCTTCCCAAGGACAAAGCGGTGGAACCGGTGCCCCACCATCTCAAGGGCAAGGGGTTCTATTCCAGGTACTTCCTCGTGCCAAAGAGGACAGGGGGCCCAAGGCCCATCCTCTACCTGCGCAACCTTAACAAATTCCTTGTGAGGGAGAAGTTCAAGATGCTCTCCCTTGGAACATTGCTGCCATACCTCCAGCAGAGGGATTGGCTATGCGCCTTAGACCTCAAGGATGCTTGTACTCACATCTTCATTCACCCCAACCACAGACAGTACCTGCGGTTCGTAGTGGGGGGCAGGCATTTTCAGTACAGGGTGCTCCCTTTCAGCCTGGCCTCTGCCCATAGAGTCGTCACAAAATACCTGGCAATCGTGGCCGCCTTCCTCTGGCTCCAGGGGGTCTTCGTCTTTCCCTACCTGGATGACTGGCTCATAAAGGGAGGCACGGCCTCAGTGGTGCAGCAGGTCACTGCACGCACCATCCAGGTTCTGCAACACTTGGGATTTGTCATAAACTACCCCAAGTCTCACCTCCTCCCGACACAGTCTTTGGAGTTCATTGGGGCAAAGATCGACACTCTTTAGTCAAAGGCATTCTTGTCCAGGGACCGGGCTGACCATCTCAGGAGTCTGTCTCGGGACATACAGTACTGTCCCTCGGTGCCTGCTCGTCTCCTTCTGCGCCTCCTCGGGCACATGGCCTCCATGGTCCACGTCACCCCCTACGCTTGCCTACACATGAGGGCAGCGCAGTGGTGTCCCTGGGACCCATGATCTGAGGCCACGGGTTGCCTCTGAGACAGAGGCTCTGTGACCTGCAAATTGGTGGACTCCCTGGTCTGATGGCAGTCTCCCCGGCATCTCTAGGCAGGCATGCCATTTCAGGCATCAAGCCTCTTATCATGGACACCTCCCTGTTTCGTTGGGAAGCCCACGGTGGAGATTTCCGCACCCAGAGCAACTGGTTAGCAGACGAGAGCACCCAGCAGATCAACCTTCTGGAGCTCCAAGCCATACGCTCAGCCCTGAGAGTCTTCTGTCACCACCTGCGTCACCAGCTGGTGCTTGTCCAGATAACCAGGTGGTGGTGATCTATGTAAACAAACGGGAGCACGCGGGTCTCATACCCTTTATCAGGAGGCACTGGTTCTCTGCTCGTATGCAATCCAACAGGATATCCTCCTGCGGGCAGTGTACCTGCGAGGCCTGGACAGCCTGCTGGCCAACAGGCAAGCAGAGTCTTCCAGCCACACGAGTGGCAGCTGGACCCCAGGATAGGACCCTATCATTCAAGCGGTGCGGCAGGCTCAGATAGTGTTTCCCATCCACAAGGTGGTAGATCGGATGATCCAGGATGAGTGGGATCAGCTAGAAGCGGGACTCCGGGGGATTCGGACTATGAACAAGCTCTATCCTTTGGCGGAGAAAGGAGAAATTCCGCTCTCCGCGAGTTGATGCAGCGGTTTCCACGGTCACTAAAAAGACCACCATACCGGTGGAAGGTAGTGCGAACTTAGAGGATGCGCAGGATAGAAAGGTGGATGGTTTGTTGAAACAATCCTTTGAGGCGGATGCGTTGTCATTGCAGGTTTCCATTTGTGGAGCTTGGGTGGCAAGAGCATGCCTCAGATGGTCACAACACTTACGTCAGTCGGCCGCTTTGAACCAGGACAGTGTCGGGGAGCTAGAGCAGCTAGAGTCAGGGTCCGCTTATTTGGCGGATGTGCACTATGATCTGGTCAGGGCTTTGGCGAATAGCATGGCCTCGCTGGTGGCCGCCCGTAGATCTCTGTGGCTCAGAAATTGGGCAGCTAACGGATCTTCCAAGTCTAGGCTTAGTAAACTCCCTTTTAAAGGAAAGTTACTGTTTAGAGAGGATCTCGACAAGCTGGTCAAAGATTTAGGGGAGTCCAAAGGGGGGGAGGCTACCGGAGAACAAACCTAAGCAAGGGAAATTTTCTCCGGCCCTTAGAGGTCAATTTAAAGATTTCAGGAGATTTCACACTTCTCGTTTGGGTGGTTTCCAAAGGGGAAGGTTTGCTTCTCGAGCACAGGGGTTTTGTGGCTTTCGGGGAGCAAGTAGAGGATTCGCTGCGTCGTACGCAGGATCCGCGCGAAAACCACAATGAAAGGAGGCGGGTCCAGGCAGGGAACCAGTCGATAGGGGGGCGGCTTCGGGGGTTTCTTCCTGCTTGGACCCAGATAACAACCAATCAGTGGGTGTTGGAGATTATACGTGAAGGTTATGCGCTAGATTTGGCAAGGCCGGTTTGGGACTCGTTTGTGATGTCTCCTTGCAGAGGGCACACAAAGACTCTTGCCGTCCGTCAGACGCTGAACTGGCTTGTGCAGTTGGGAGCCGTAGTACTGGTACCGGTGGAGGAGTCTGGAGTGGGACCGTACTCCATTTATTTTGTGGTGCCAAAGAAAGACGGTGCCCTCCGAGCTATCCTCGACCTCAAGGGAGTAAATTGGTCACTCCGGGTACCACATTTCAGAATAGAAAACACTAAGGTCGGTCATCGTGGTGGTGAGGCAAGGAGAGTTTCTGACTTCCCTCGATCTCATGTAGGCATATCTGCACGTCCCGATCAGAGCATCTCATCAAAAGTACATGCGCTTCGCTCTGCCTTGGGGACATTACCAGTTCCAAGCGCTGCCGTTCGGTCTTGCTACAGCTCCGCGCACCTTCACCAAGATCATGGTGGTGGTGGCTTTACAGAAAGAAGTATCGAGTATCTGGGCGTTTGGTTCGATACACAGAGGGGAGCGGTGTTTCTGCCGGATTGGAGAGTTCGAGCACTCCAGCAGTTGGTGCAAGCGTTCAGGTCGGCTCCAGCGCCCACGGCATGGAGTTACCTTCGGGTGCTGGGGACAATGGCGGCGACCCTGGAGGTGGTGCTGTGGGCCCGCTTTCATATGAGACCATTGCAGAGGTCGTTGTTGCGCCGATGGTCGCATCAGACCGATTCGTTGAACAAACGGCTTCCTTGTCCTTCGCGGGTCTGGTAGGCCCTTTGTTGGTGGCTAAGGCCCGGGTCCCTGAGAGCGGGGATGCCCCTGGAACAGCGGGAGGGACTCCTGCTGCTGACAGACGCCAGTCTTGCGGGGTGGGGAGCACATTGCAGGGAGCTCTTCACGCAGGGCATTTGGTCTCCGGGAAGAGAGCAAATGGTCGATCAATCAGCTGGAACTCAGAGCGGTCTTGTTAGCCCTGAGAAGGTTCGAGACAATGGCGACAGGTCGAGCGATACGTGTACTGTCTGACAACGCAGCGACCATGGCATACATCAATCGGCAGGGCGGTACAGGAAGTGTGGCAATGGAAGAGGCAGATGGTCTGTTCTCTTGGATAGAAAAATCAGTTGCCAGCACTCTCGGTGGCGCACATTGCAGGAAAGGACAACGTGCGGGCGGATTTCCTCAGCAGGGTCCAAGTGGATGCAGGGGAATTGGAGTTGCATCCGGACGTGTTCGAGCAACTAGTTCAGAGATGGGGGACACCAATCATGGATCTGATGGAGACCTTCCAGTCCGCAAAATTGACACGGTTCTTCAGCAGATGGCGAGAAAGAATGTCGGAGGGCATCGATGCTTTGATACAACCGTGGCCGTCGGCAGGTCTTCTGTATGTCTTCCCGCTGTGGGCGCTCATTGGACGAGTGATTCAGTGGATCGAAGCACATCGGGGTCGGGTGCTGTTGGTGGCTCTGGACTGGCTGAGGCACCGGTGGTACACCGATCTCATGCTGTACGGGGACCCGTGGAGGTTGCCGGTATCAGAGAAGCTGTTGATCTCGCTTACAGCTTGGCCATTGAAAGGGCTAGGTTGAGGAAGAAGGGATATTCCAGAGAGGTGATTACCACTTTACTTCAGGCAAGGAAGCGTTCCACTTCATTGGCGTATGTGTGCATATGGCGTCTTTTTGAGGACTGGTGTTCGTGGCGTCAATGTTGCGCGGCTACGGCATCTGTGCCATTGCTATTGGCTTTCCTAAAGGAAGGTTTCGATAAAGGACTAGCAGCCAGTTCCCTAAAGGTTCAATTAACGGCCCTATCCTCTTATAGAGGTAAGGTTCAGGGAGTGGCCCTAGGTTCTCACGTCAATGTGGTGCGTTTTCTTAGAGCAGTCACCAGAATGCGGCCTGCATGTCGACTTTCGGTTCCGTCTTGGGATCTCAATTTGGTTTTGGGGGCTCTGGTTAAAGAACCCTTTGAGCCTTTAGACCAGGCATCGGTTAAGGATATAACTTTGAAAACCATCTTCTTGGTGGCCATCTCTTCAGCAAGGCAAATCTCGAAGTTGCAGGCGCTCTCATGTAGGGAGCCATTTTTGTGTTTTTCTAAAGAAAAGGTTGTTCTTTGCACGGTTCCATCGTTTTTGCTGAAGGTTTCCTCTCCGTTTCATTTAAATCAGACGGTTTCTTTGCTGGTCCTCGGGTCTGGGGGGGAAAGCGTTTCAGACCGTGGGTTGCGCCGGCTGGACATCAAGAGAGTGCTGCGGCATTATTTGAAGGTAGTCGGATCGTCTTTTCGTGTTTGGGGACCACGAAAAGGAGAGGCGGCGGTGAAAGCGTCCATTGCGAGATGGTTAATCCAGGCAATTGTGTCAGCATATGTGTTACAGGGTCGCCCAGCGCCTTTAGGTTTAAGAGCACATTCCACTAGAGCGCAAGCGACTTCCTGGGTGGAACACAGCTTTGTTCTGCTGGTGGAAATTTGTAGAGCGACTACTTAGTCCTCGCTTCATACTTTCAGTAAACACTACCGCCTTGATGTTCTGGCAGCAAATGATGCCTGTTTCGGGTCGGCGGTTTTGCGCTTCGGCTGGACAGGTCCCTCTCGTTAGTACTGCTCTGTTACATCCCAGAGGTGGAGGAACGCTAAGGAAATAGAAATTACACTTACCTGGTAATTGTAGTTCTTTAGTGACGACAGTTTAGTCCTCATTCCCGCCCAGGGATGGCTTATAAGCGGAGCGCGTTCTGTGGGATTCAGTGCGAGATTACAGGTGAGTGTTCGGTGAAAGTCTTTACTATTCTATGCTCTCTTTTCCACGTTTCTGGTGTGGCAGAGGGCTGGGGAGTAAGCGCAGTCACAAGTCTCCTAGGGTCGAAAGGGTAGTGGTTTGACCGAATAGTTATCGGTTATACCTTTGCAGTTTAAGTGTTAAATTGTTATTAATATGTTAGCTACTTGTTTGTTGCTCTTTTGAGTCTGCTTTGTCAGTAGTTCACTGGGGCTGATGGGAGATTCCAGCATGCTATATCCAGTGATGTCACGAGTTTGTCATGCCCAGTCTCCAAGCTGTAGGAGGAGGTTCGCATCCCAGAGGTGGAGGACTAAACTGTCGTCACTAAAGGAACTACAATTACCAGGTAAGCATAATTTATATTCTCTTACTATTAGCATAGCACATCTATCCACTGGGATCTTCGCCCAATCCTCAAGCAAAACTGTTCCAACTCCTTCAAGTTACATGTGTTGCATTGGTGTACAGTAATCCTCTAGTCATTCCACCGATTTTCAATTGGATTGAGGTCTGGGCTTTGACTCGGCCATTCCAAGACAGAGGCTCTCTAAAGGGAACTGTTGTAGTGGTTGATATGGAAGGGCAGACTAGATAGGCCATGTGGTATTTTTCTGCCATCATGTTTCTAAAGGTTTCCCTTTAAATCAGCTTTAGCAGTATGTTTAGGGTCATTGTCCTGCTAGAATGTGAACCTCTGCCCCAGTCTCAAATCTCTGGCAGACTAAAACAGGTTTTCCTCAAGAATTGCCCTGTATTTAGTGTCACCCATTGTTCCTTCAATCCTGACCAGTTTGCCGGTTCCTGCCAATGAAAAACATCCCCACAGCATGATGCTGCCACCAACATGTTTCACCATCGGAATGTTGTTTGTGGGGTGATGGGAAGTGTTGGGTTCGCGCCACATATGGGCGTTTCCCATGATGGTCAAAAAGGTCAATTTTTGTTACATCTGACAAGAGAACTTTCTTCCGGGTGGGGGTGGGGGGTTCTGTCACATGCTGTTGTGCAAACTCCAAACGTGTTTTCTTATTTATTTTTTCTGGCTACTCTTCCATGACAGCCCACTTTGTGGAGCGTATGGCTTAAAGTGGTTCTATGAACAGATACTCTCATCTCCGCTGTGGATCTTTGCAGCTCCTTCAGTGTTATTTTTGGTGTCTTTGTAGCATCTCCAATTACTGCCCTCCTTGCCCGGTCTGAGTTTTGGTTGACGGCCTTCTCTTGTCAGGTTTCAATTGGTGCCATATTCTTTCCATTTTGTTATAATAAGAACGTAAGATATACTATACTGGGTCAGACCAAGGTCCATCTAGCCCAGTATCCTATTTCCAATAGTGGCCAATTTAGGTCACAAGTACCTACCAGTTTTCCCAAAAGACACAGGTTCCACAATGCTTGTATTGGGGCAAGCAGTGGATTTCATTGCATGTCCCCTAGTCTTTTTATATTTTGATGGCGTAAACAATCGATCTACATTTACCTGTTCCACTCCGTTCATTAATTTATAGATATCTATCATATCTCCCCTCAGCTATCTCTTTTCCAGGTTGAAGAGCCCTAACCTTTTTAGCCTAGTCTCTCATGAGGAACCTTCTCAAAGGCATTCTGAAAATCCAGATACACTATATCAACTGACTCACCTTTGTCTACCTGTTAATTCACATCTTCAGAAAAACATAACATAATGGATTTAATGTTGCTCTGTGGGATATTCAGAATTTGGGATGTATTTTTTATAACCCAACCCTGAGCTATACGTCTCCACAACTTTGTCTTTGACCTGTTTGGCGTGCTCCTTGGTCTTCATGTTGCTTGCTTAGTGATGTTGCAGAGTTAGGGGCCTTTCAGAACAGGTATATTTATACAGGCATCATGTGACATAGATTGCACACAGATGGACTCAAATTAAATTATGTGAGTGTTGAGTTAATTGGACCAGATCGTATTTAGGGGTTTCATAGCAAAAGGGTTGAATACATATGCACTCACAACTTTTCAGTTTTGACTTTTATAAAAATGATATATACAAGGTATTTTATGATCATTCCACTTCACCAATCTGGTCTATATTGTTAGGTCCATTACCTAACATACAAATGAACCTCCATTTTCATTCCAGATTGTACATTCCCGGTTGTCCTATTGTTGAAGTTCCCTGTTCAATGTAAAACTCAATGTTACTTGTATACATTGTAGTATGTTCTTGTTCAATGTACACCGCACTAATTGTAATAGCGCGGTATAAAAGAAGTGTTAAATAAATAAATAAATACATAATGCAACAAAACAGGACAAAAACTAAGAGGATGAATACTTCTGCAAGGCACTGTAGGGAAGGCCTCCAAGCATTCAGCTTGGATGAGGGAGCAGAGCTCACTCAGGCCCCCCGTGATATTTTTCAAAAAATCCCCAGATAGAGCTGATATGACAGGACCCGGGTGATGAGCATGGAGCTCTGGAAGCAGCACCTACGAAACCCATCAAGGGTCCTCTGCTCCCTGCTAGGAGGCACTGAAGAGTGGGTCTTGGACATTTTAACATACCGCATGGTGGACTCCACAACCATGGAATAGTGTGGCTGTTGGGGCTTTTTGAACCCAAGGGCCTTCTGCACCTGGTACATCAAAGTCCAGTTGGTGCCTGATGGTCAGCAGAGACATCAGGTTTTCCCACATGCAGAGCAGGGGCCTTTAGAGTAGCTGGTGCACCGGCACTTTGATGGCTTCCTTCAGCCGAGAGGTACTGGAGGATCTAGAATTCCTCTGCCCTCGGCCCAACCTCTGACTCCAGAGAAAAGTCCTTCAGGACTTAGCCATATCCTGGACAATGTCCTTCAGGGCAATTTCCACCACTTGTATGCTGGGGTCAGCTCCGAGGGGATGTCTGGGGACGACACCTCCATCTCCCAGCCATTGGAGTCCAACTCCGAGAGGAAGTCAAAATACCTCCTGGGATAGGCTCCGCTCTTGCAGGGACAACAGTCTCCTGCAGGGCTGGTGATGTCCTCCCAAGCGCTGGAGTGCAGGGGCATTGGAAATAGAGATACTGGTGAGCAAAATGATGGCTGGGCACAGAATAGACTGCTGACCTGAAATTCCCAGCCTGGCAGGGAGGGCATGGGTCTTGAGGATAGGCTGCACGGCTGGAGACACCACAGCCGATGCAGCCATGAGAACCACTATGTGTGCCTTGAGGGCCTAAAGGTGCTCAGTAAGCACTGCGGTCTCTGAGGGCATTGGGGCCGGTACAGTGACCTCAGCTACAGACTCTGGCACCCACTCTGGAGGACTCCACGATGGTAAGGTCATTGGTATATTGCCAGGGGCCGTGTGAGTCTATTCCTCTCATTGGACAGCTTAGCAGGATGCTCCCGGCCATCACCCTTAACATCGCACAGAGAGAAGCTCTGGTGTTGATGCCCATGCTTAACATGGCCTTCGGCTGGCCCTTTTGATGTTGACAGGGCAGATGAGTCCTTCCGAGGCTCCGATTGGGTATTGATGGAGAGCCTCTATTCCATGCTGCCGTGGTCCCTCAGCTACAAATGAGCTTGGGTACTGCGTGATGCCAACGTGGAGCCCCTCGAGGGCATCAACATCGATGCTGGTGCAGAGGACACTTAGTTTGAGAAACCGAAGAGGGCCTTAAGCTGCTTCTCAGCCCCTTCTTGGTCATCTGGATGTACAAAGTGCAGGTAGAGGGCTCATGCTCAGAGCCGAGGCACCAGTTATGATCCATTACTGAGATGGTATTGCATAGCAGGAGAACTTTTTAAAACCACTGGCCAGCTTCAACATTGTCGGGAAAATGGCCTCTGCAAGGTCAAAGGGCTCAATGCTGCTGAATGGTGCAAAAGAAAAGCCCAGGAAAAACTGCCTGGGCAAAAAAAAAAAAAGGAACATATAGGGGAAAAACACCCTTCACGATGGCCAGTGAAACCGGGGCCCCAGTGACAGGTGGAAAACTGGCAGAGAAAAGATGGAAAAAAAATCACAGCCCCAAAGGGCAAAAATAAAAGGCCTGCAGATCACCTCTCACCAGAACTCAACTTCGTTGGTCGAAATTTCCAGAAATCCTAAAAACAGCCTTGAGATGTGGGAGTGGACTTTGCTCCCCTTGGCATATCCTTCGGCAATCTCAGCACCTTAGTCTCTCCTAAATATTTCACAATCATCTCCAAGGCATCTCCAAAAAGCAACTTTCCTTTAAAAGCAGGTTCTCTGTACTCTCCGGCAACTTTTGAGACCATTCTCATACACACCTGAGCCATGTATGAGCCACAAATGGACACCTGCACAGACAATACTGAAATCTGAAAGGACTGTTTTAGCATGGCTTCCAACTTTCTATCCTTTGTATCTTTCAGCACCGCTCCACCTTCCACTGGAATGGTAGTCGTCTTAGTGACTATCGTCACCAAGGTATCCACCATTCGAAACCTCCTTGCCATCTGCCAAAAATGGGATAAAGTCTAGCCATAGATTTATGTACTCATAGGTTAGACTCCAGCATCTCTCACTCCGCTGCAATTATATCCCTGATGGCCCTATGCAGTGAGACATTTTGATGGTTTCCAGATCCCTTCCAACAAAGGATCCTCCAGCATGCCCTCTGTGGGAAGGTCCTCTGGAATATTAAGATCCACCATGGAAATAAGGGCCCTTAAAGAATTTGAAAGCCAAGAGCCTTCAAGGCTCCCCCCTGAAGAAAAGCCAACATGGATGAGATACCCACCCGCCAGGAAGACACCCTTTGGATCCTCACACCACTGCTCAAACACCAGACCAGCATGTACACCACGGAAGTGGAAGAACAGCGCCACACAACAGAGTAGAGATGATCATTGGAGAATAGCCTCCGCTGCATAATTGGCTCCTCTCAGGGCCAAGCTGTAAGCAAAAAGGGATCAGGATTGTCCATGTTGGGTCCCTGGAACAAATGCCCCCTCCCCTGTGGGAGCAAAAAACAGCTACTCTGACAGTAACTGGATGAGATCCACATATCAAGGCCTCCAGGGTCAATCCAGAGCTACCAAAATTACCCACTTGGGCTGATCCTCTGTCTTCCACACTACATGCCTTATGAGGCTACAGAGGAAAGACAAAAGCAACCCCATCAGAGGCCAGCTTGGAACCAGAGCATCCAGACCACTGGAGCTTGGCTCCTTACAACTGAAAAACATTGGCACTGAAAGATCCCAATATCTAGCTCCCACTTACCAGGATCCAACATGTGTTGAGGAAATCTGCCTAGATGATGTAAATTCCTACAATGTGTGTTGCCAAGATTATCAGGTGGTACACCATCCAGCAAAACAGCAGCATCTCCACTCCAGCTCGGGGTTTCTCCCCTGCTCGTTGACAAAGCATGACAGCTGTTGAGAGCACCCTCACCTCCCTGGAAGTGAAGCAAAGCCAATCTAAAGGCTCTCACTTCCAGTTGATCAGCCATCTCGACTCATGAGGAGACCAATGAGCCTGAGATGTCCGATCCTTACAATGGGCTCCCCGGCCTGAGAGACTGGCATCCACTGCAGGGACTCAAACTCTAGTCCTTTGAGCAAATTTTCACAAGTCCTCCAGGTCAGATGTGCAACAGACTGAAGCAGAGGCTGCTGAAGCTTGAAATCCTGCAGCATTGGGACCAGTTTGACAGAAGGGAATGCTGAAGCAAATATGTGCACCTTGGTCGAGGGCAGTAGATCCAATATGATGCCACTGAACTGAGCAACTGCAGATAAATCCCAGATCTGAGGCACTTTGTGTTTGGACCTTGGAATCAGAGAGCAGCTTCTCCAGTCGTGCCTCTGTCAAGAAAACCTTCACTACCCAAGTGTCAAACATAGCCTCCAGATATTTTGTGCCCTGGGATGGGACCAGGCTGCTCTTTACATAATTTACCATTCAGCCTAGAGATTCCACAAACTACCTCCTTGGCCGAAGGAAGTCCTGCTCCAACTTTGCCCAAATGTCAAGGTGAGGATGAATACAAATATCCTCCTGCTGTAGACACCATCACCTTGGAGGTGGTTTGTGGAGCAGTAGCGAGTCCAAAGGACATTGCTCATAACCACAGATGGCCCACCTTGATGGGAATGTGGAAGTATACCTCAGCTAAGTCCAGCAAAGCGAGGAACTCTCCCTTCTGCACTGCAGAGAATGATGGACCAGGTTCTCTACATGAAAACAGGGTGCCCGTAAACACTGACACCTGCAGTTGCCTTAGATGTCCTCTGATTGTACAGTTGTTGTCTGCACTGCACAACTCCTCCCATCTAAAAAGACTGATCTCAGAATTATTTTTTTTTAATAATCCATCCTTCAAGCCCTTTATTTTATAAGGTCAGTATTTTGGTTTCAATGGGATTTTTAAATATCAGCCCACTTATAGTTTGAAACATCTGAAAGAACATCTGCTTGCAGCATCCCTGTGCATGGGAGACGAGATGACTTCTACATGCCAATGAGACTATAAGAGAAGGTCGCTTACTTTCTGCCATCAGAAAACTGATAGTAATGGTACCACAATTCTACAAAGGGCTTCTAGTGTCAATTTAGTGCACAAATACTCATAACATTTTTTTGGATTACTGCAGAGGAAGGCCACCAGTCATTACTTGAGGATGCATTGCCAGTTTTTCCTAAAATCTTTGAAGTTGCGGGAATCTACCATGTTGTTCCCTTTTCACACATGTAGTTGAAAATTAGTTGATTTATTTATCTTGACCCCTAATATAGGCAAGCTTGCCGAAACTCAGCTGAGTCTGGTTTATCAAATAATTTTCTTTTTTAATTTACACTTTTTATTGAACAATGGACCACACCCTATAACTGCCTGTGACAAACATCATCAAGTGTAGAGAACCAACGTGTATGTAAAACCCATGTCTACCCTAGCCCAATGCCCCCCTCCCCTCACAGAATTTAACATTATTTATTATTTAAGTTCACACCTTTCCAGTAGTTCAAGGTGAGTTACATTCAGGCACAGTAGAGGGGAAGTTCCTCCCTCTTCAGGCTCCACATTGCCCTTTTGACTGGCTAACTTCGGATCCTCTTTCTAAAATCCCTGTGTGGAAGATACTAGAGAACCTGGCCTCTCTTGGACCAGGTGGGCTCAGAGGAGCAAGGGAATGAATAGCTAAGACTCCCCTGGCACTGAGCCCCCACTGGCCAGAGGTTCCCCAGTCTTTTGTCAGATGGCAAGTCTGCTAGAGGGCCTGGGAAAAAAAGGCCAAACCACCAATGGTACATGAGCTCCCTGCCCAGATAGCAGGGAATACACATTCTAGAGTCAGTAATGGTGGTCCTTAAGGCCTCACCCCCCTCGTGATGGCTGCAAGGCCTGCAAGCCCGCCAAGGCACCAGTATCACCTGACAGCATGATGGTGTTTCCTGCTGTGGTGTCATTCACTAAAGCGAGCTAAGGCACATGCTCCTAAGGCATCTCCACCAACAGTGCTAAAAAATTGCTCTGGCGTGCCCCAGGCCAGATTCATAAGCGGGACAGAGCGACCCAACACTATGATAGGCCACCGGCTCCCACAGGCAACAGTGGCCAGCTATCCCAAAGCCTATCCGCCCCATTCTCCCATTGCGGACACACCAGATACCTGCCTCTCTTCAGGGATGTCTAAAGCTGCTGTCCCCAAACTGAGTGCCCTCTCTGGCCAAAAAGGCACAAGGCACATTCAAGTTTTACCTCTTCTAATTTAATTTTGTCTTTTTTCAAGGAAAGGATGGTGGATGCCTGGAATGCCCTCCCCAAGGTGGTGCTGGGAACAAAACCAGTCCCAGAATTCAAAAAGGCATGAGAGACACAGGGTCATTATGTAGCAAGAGGATGGAATTGAAGCAAACATGAATAACTTCTAAATTACTGGGCAGACTAGAAAGTCCATGACAGTCTTTATCTGATGCCATTCATTTACTATATATATTTTTTGCAATTTTAACTTTATGGAGCTAGCCCACTAACCCCTGCTGTAGCTGCCAAAGGAAGGGAGAAAGAAGAGTAACCCCCAGACGGTTTACCATTAGGGTGGACCTCACCGGCCAGGGATAGTCTCAAACAGTGGACTTCAGTCATACCAGAAGGGTAGAAAAAAGGCTAAACACCGAGCAAGGCAGAGTGACTGTCACAACTGCACCCAGGAAAATGGCAGGATTTTGCCATGCCAGGGATAGTGATTTCCATACCAGCATCCTGGGAAACACACTGGCTCAAATGAGAAGGTTAGGCTCCTGGGAGCATAGTCTGAGGGCTGTCACCACAAAGCCTGTTATACCAATCCAGCAACCACCATCTTCTGGAGCCAGAGAAAATACAGGCTAGTAACCCTAGCTGCATCATTTCTAATATCACTGTAAACTTCTGGGAACTGGAGGCTCAGTCAACAGCCAGAGCAGGAACCAGGGTTGTCGAGGCCACGAGGGAGCTACGAGGTTCATCACCACTGAGCTTTGAGGAGGGTCCTTGCAATGAGAGGAGTGGGAGGGAACACAGAGCAGGCCAGAGGAGCAGCTCAGAAGGAACGCATCTAGGCCCTCCCTGCTGGGGGTGCAGCAATGGGCCGCAGAAGCAGGGGAGCAGTGCGTTCAGCAGGCTGGCAAATAGGTCCATGGTTGGGTCCCCCTCCGATGAAACAGCCAGCCACCCCCAAATCCAGCCACCATTCATGAGGGCAGAGGATCCTGCTGAGTCTGTCCGCTAGGACATTTCTCCTGGCCCAGGAGGTAGACCGCCCTGAGAGTCATCCTCCGACAGAAGGCAAAGGAGCAGGAGGACTCCTTCCCGGCAGAGGGGGCATGATCCAGTGTCCCCCTCCTTGTTAATGCAGACCGATTAACTGTGTGGTGGTGATCTACATTAACACCGACCTACCCCTGAAGTGATCCTCGAAGGCCCTCAGGGCCCGGAGCTCGATCAAGTTTATCTGCTGTTGAGACTCATAGGGCGACCACTGCCCCTGCGTGCACAACACCCCGCAGTGGGCTCCCCACCCAGCAGGGAAGCATTCGTTGTCAGAACCATTTCGTACTGCAGGATCTGGAAGGGTAACCCCCAGAGGAGATTGTGGGGTTTTGCTACCAGCCCAGGGACAGACGAAGGCTGTAGGAGACCCTTACATGGTCCCTGAGGTGGCTGACAGATGGGCTCCACTCGGCACTGAGGCACCACATGGACATTAGAGGCCATGTGGCCCAGGAGGCGCAGCACAGTTCAGGCCGTGACCCAAGGGGTTCTCTGGACATGAGCTGCCAGGGCTCGGAGGCAGTCGCGGCGATCCACTGGTAGAAAAGTGGTCACCCACTGAGTATCGAGGCATACGCCAATGAATTCTAAGGCCTGCACCGGTTCGAGGTGGGACTTGGGATAGTTGACCAAGAAACCCAGACAACTCAAGCAGGAGAACCATGCACGACACCACCAGG
Organism: Ichthyophis bannanicus; assembly: GCA_033557465.1. Taxonomy (NCBI): domain Eukaryota; kingdom Metazoa; phylum Chordata; class Amphibia; order Gymnophiona; family Ichthyophiidae; genus Ichthyophis; species Ichthyophis bannanicus. Next base: position 830,125,161 of record CM066035.1, read on the forward strand.
TGGGTTTCCTCGACTATGGATACCATAACGAGCCAGATGTTGAGGTAGGAGACGACCAGTACGCCCTGATGCCTGAGGGAGGCTGTGACCACCGAGAGGCATTTTGTGAAGACCCGCAGGGCGGACTCGAGGCCAAAGGGGAGCACCCTGTATTGTAAGTGCTTTCCCCACACCCTGAAGCACAGGTACTGCCTGTGCTGAGGGTGAATCAAAATGTGGGCGTAAGCGTCTTTTAGATCCAAGGAGCACAGCCAGTCGCCCTGCCGGAGGAAGGGCAGCAGAACGCCAGGGGATAACATCTTGAACTTCTCCAGCACTAAGAACTTGTTTAGCTTTTGGAGGTCGAGCATGGGCCGCAGACAACCCCCCCATCTTCTTCAGGACGATGAAGTACTGGGAATAGAAGCCCTGACCTCAGACATGTGACAGCACCCTCTCAACCGCCCGCTGGGCGAGATAGTTAACTAATTCCCACTGCAGAAAGACCTGGTGCGTGGGGAGTCTAGGAAGCTCCTCCAGGAAGAAGGGAGGAGGAGGCCTGTCGAGGCAGAGGAGATAGCCGTCCCTATACTTATGTCCAGCCTTCCAATCCAGATCCCTGGACACTGGATCTCTCTTCACATACCTTCTGGCAAGGGTCCTAGGGTCCCTTCCAAGTGCAGCCATCTCCCTCACAGGTATCCTCTGGAGATTCCTAGCTCTGCAGCACCATTCCTCTGGCTTTCCCCAGTCCAATGGTGTATGCTGGCCCTTGGAATGCCTTCCAGTATACGTACTGCTCTGGACTCCTTTAGATCTCCCAAAGGCCTTTCTCTTCTTTCTTCCAAAGGGTTTCTTGCCCTCTGTTCGTCCGCTCTGGCTTCTGCTTCTGATGATCCTCCAGATGATGAAGCTGTCCAAGATGAGGATATCAAAGCTGATCATGAAGATTATTCTGAGGATAATTCTCTGTAGAATAAACTCTACCTTTATTCTGCCTAGATGAGTGCTCCACCCTAACACAGCGCAGCTGTGCTGAATCAGGCCCTGCCGTTTGAGATGAGTGCTTAGGAATTACCTCATAGCCCTCCTGATTGAACACACGTTTCCCCACTTCAGCTCCTCTAATGGCTGTTGGAAACCTGGTGCATTCTGGGACTGGTAGTCTTTTATGGCAAAATTCTGTTTCTTATTTCTACCAGAACTGACAGGTTGCTTGTTCAGAGTCACTTCACCTTTTCTATAGCTCCTTCCTGAGCTATGATAAGCTTCCTTATCACATACCCCCCTGCTTAAGTTATTACGAACTGGTTTAACTGGTGAAACTTCTTTCCTACAGTCCGTAATACCTACGAGAGTGTTATCTTTTTGAAGCTCACTTACTTCCTGACTGGCTTCAGGGTCATTATTATTTACAGGCCTCTCCTTCCAAGACTTAAGTACATTAATATGGTAGGTCTGTCTATGCCCTCTTGCATTTTCTACCATATAAGATACTGGGCTCACTTGTTTAACAACCTTCCATGGCCCTTTCCACTGTACTTCAAATTTTGGAGCAGTACCTGCTACTTGAACCAAAACCTTTTCACCAATGCTTAATTGGCGGCTTTTGGCCTTCCTATCATACCACCCTTTCTGGCGCACTTGACTGTCCTGCAGGTTCCTCTCAGCAACCTGCGAGGTCCTTTTCAAACGTGCTCTCAAGTCACGTAGAAACTGTGGCACTTCCTGACTTCCTGGTTCAGGATCAATCCATTGTTCCCTCAAAATATCTAATAAACCACGTGGAACCCTACCATACATCAATTCATATGGAGTTACACCTAGGGACACCTGAATTCTTTCCCTGCAGGCATATAAGGCAAAGGGCAATAACATATCCCATTCTTTTACCTCTCCTGCTAACCCCCTTCTCAACATTTGTTTGAGAGTTTGGTTGAATCTCTCCACCAAACCGTTTGATTGTGGATGGTAGGCTGAGTTTTTCACGTGATGAATGCCAAAGGCATCCCAGACCTGGGCCAAATATTTGGATACAAAATTGGACCCTCGGTCAGTCAACACTTCTCTTGGGAATCCCACTTCACAAAACAATTTTACTAGCTCTAAAGCTATTGTTTTTGCAGACACATTCCTCAATGGTATGGCCCAGGGAAACCTTGTTGCCTGATCTACCATAACTAGGATGTATTGGAAACCTCGGGGCGTTTTGACTAATGGGCCTACAATATCCATGGCAATGCGACCAATTGGGTCTGTGATAATTGGCATGGGAATCAATGGCACTACCGGTGGGTGAGCCGCTGTAACTCGCTGACACGCTGGACATGCAGCACAAAACTGGGCAGTTTCTTTGAAAATACCTGGCCAGTAAAAACGCATAAGTATTTGATCCAGCGTTCCTTGCATCCCTTTATGACCTCCAACTGGATGATCATGTGCTAATCTAAGTACTAGCCCTTTGAAAGTTGTGGGTACCACCAATTGTTTACGTATGGTCCCATTTCTGGGGTCCTGACTCTCTCTATATAATATTTCATTATCTAGTCTGAATCTGGGCAACTCCTCCCTGACCTCCTGAGCATACTTAAAAGCTCGGGTGAGAGCTTGATCAGCTCGCTGCTCTTGTGGAAAGTTAGGAAAACTTTGCCATTAACTCAGCTGGCACCCAGGGTAAACTTTGACCAGCTAACATCTCAGCCCTTCCCTGTGCTCTGCAAAGTCTCTCACGCCGCTTTTGTGCTTTCAACTTTCTTACTTTACCAGATGATGGAGTTATTAAATCATCATGAGAGGGTAAGTTTCCTAATAACTCTGCCTGCTCCCCCTCCTCCTTCTGGCTCTCTACCTTAGCCTGCGAGCGGGTGGATACAAGGCCCCTCTTATTACCTATAGTTTGGCCTTCTGGAAGCTTAACCATCTTTTTAGCTAGGGACTGAGGACTTCCAAAGAAAGGCCCGGGAGCTATTTCCATTAATCCTTCTCCCTCCTTCTTTCCTAGTCCTTCCACTAGACCCTGCTTAAATCTTGGCCAGTCTCTTCCTAGAACCAAATCAAAGGGTAGCCTAGGCACCACTGCTAATAGGACTTCCTCTTGTTTCCCTAGGCACTTAACCTTTAGCCTATAGGTGGGATATGATGTTGCAGCACCATGAATGCATCTGATGTGAACTTGGCTTTCAGGGATTCTAGGCACAAATCCTTCTTGGGCCTCTATCCTCTTCCAAAGCCTTTTTGACATCATACTCTGGTCTGCCCCAGAGTCTAACAAAGCATTTGTGGTAATTCCTTGCACATAAACCATCAAAAGAAATCCTTCTTTGGGTTGTTTTAAATCCATACCCATTAAGCTAGTGTGTGTCTGGCATCCCTTTTCTAAATGTCCCCATTTTCCACATTTGAAACATTTCTTTCTACTCCACTGTGTCATCTGGTTTGATACAGTACATTCATTTTCAGAAACATTTTTAATTTTTTTCTTTTCTGATACAGCACATCTTGCCTCAGCACCAATCTTCAGAGGGCCATCCATTCTATGGCAAGCCTGCGTGGCTTCCAAGAATCTCTCTGCTAGCATGGTTGCCTCTCCAAGATTTTGGCAATTTTGCTGTATAAGGAAAGTGTGCAAATCTTTAGGCACCGCAGACAAATTGTTCAAGCATAATAATGTCTAATAACATTTCTACCGTCTTTTGCTCAGGCTCCAACCATTTTACAGCTAATCCTCTGATTCTCTGACTCAGAGCCCTGGGTGTCTCACCCACTCTCAATGTAGTAGCTCTAAACATTCGCCTATACTCTGAAATAGACAACCCTAGGCGATCTCTAATAGCAGCCTTTACATCCTTATAATTCAAAGCCTGGGCTGCTGGCATTGCTCTATAAGCTGCAAGCGCCTCTCCAGTTAATGAGGCTGCAAGCCTTACTGCCCACTGGGTCTCTGGCCATGCTAATGCTTGTGCCACTCTTTCAAAAGACTCTAGAAAATCATCAACATTATCATCTGGAGTTAGCTTCCCAAAACTAAATGCCCCAATTCCTTGATTGAGTCCCACACTGTCCACATGTAGTGTACCAGTATTTACTGCTGGTCTTGCATCCGGTCCACTTTGGTTCTGCAGCTTAACTAGGGCTTGCACCAGATCAAGCACTGGTCTCTGCTGGTCCATTAAGGCTTTCATAGCAGTGTCCTGAGCCTGCTGTGCTAGCTCCTGCTGCCTGCTAAACTGGGCTGCCATCCATTGAGGTAGTTCCCTTGGATCCATCTTGATCCCTGCAAGAAAACAAAAAAAAAAACCACAGTGCACCACCTTCCAAACAGGTGTTTTTTTCAGCTTTTTTTTTTTTCAATTACCCCTGTGCCTTACTCCCATCCACCACTAGACATGCCCAGGTACTTGTTACCTTATGCCAGTGATGAATCCAGCTCTGCACAGGGTCTTTCCCTCCTGGGACAGCTACCTGGAACATCCACTTCTCCTCCAAAGTGCAGTTGAGGGAAAATCTTTTTTTTTCCAGCTTTAAACTTGAACTTTAATTGTAATCCTTAGCAAGTAAATCCCTTTGCGCAAAGGCAATCCAAAAAACTACGCCATTTGTCAGACGGCTGCCTGGGTGAGAATGTTCACAGTCTTGGCAATTGCATATATCAATATGATTTGCAAGGGATTGTGGGAAATGCAGTCCATTCACACCAGACACAGCTGCTCACAATAATTAGTTGTGCTTAAGTGTAAAGCCAATAAGATATTTATTTACGGGGTTATTTCTCCCAACACAGATATGCTTGGTAGCACAAAAAACAGGATACTTGCTTTCAGTGTTAAACTTAGAAAAACAAAATCAGGAAAACAACAGTTGAACTTGTCAGGCAATCAAAGCAAAAGAATAAAGACCTGGTTGGCAACAAACTGGTCTTTTCTGTAGGCTTTAGCTAATATTTTCTTAGCAGTGTTTCAAACAACAAGCAAAACCCACAAAGAAGGGAAAAACTGTTCTTTTCAGGTTAACTTCTTATATCTTCCCACATAGACTCAGAAGTGATTCCCTCAAAGCTCACAAGCAATAAGGTAAGGCTCAATTGCTAGCAGTTATCCAGCTGAAACCCCTTAGCTGGCTTGCTTTCTACTGCGTGGCCCAAAATCCTACTCAGGAGCTTTTCTGAGTAGATTAAAGAACAAGTTTGTATTTCTTTGTGTTGGTTGTAGTACTTTGTAACAGAAAATTACCACAGGAGTTTAGACAGAGAGCAATCCATGTAAACACAGCCTTCATCTGCAACCTCTCCCCCTTCTTCAACAATCATGGGTTCAATATCATGGATTGGCACAGAGGAATTTCTCAATGTAGCACTCTCAGGAGAATACTTGTTTCCCTGCTGTCTTTCAAGGGTATAGCTAGGGCATAGATCAGTGTTCATACCTGAGCTTCCATTGCTGTTAGAGTTCCTCTCTATATAGCCTGGCCAGTATGTAGTCCAGTTCTTATGTCCAGCCTTCCAATCCAGATCCCTGGACACTGGGTCTCTCTTCACATATCTTCTGGCACGGGTCTTAGGGTCCCTTCCAAGTGCAGCCGTCTCCCTCATAGGTACCGTCTGGAGATTCCTAGCTCTGCAGCACCATTCCTCTGGCTTTCCCCAGTCCAATGGTGTATGCTGGCCCTTGGAATGCCTCCCAGTATACGTACTGCTCCGGACTCCTCTAGACCTCCCAAAGGCTTTTCTCTTCTTTCTTCCAAAGGGTTTCTTGCCCTCTCTGTCCGTCCGCTCTGACTTCTGCTTCTGATGATTCTCCAGATGATGAAGAAATCCAAGCTCAGGCTGTCCAAGATACTGATTCTCTGTAAAATAAACTCTACCTTTATTCTGCTTAGATGAGTGCTCCTCCCTAGCACAGCGCAGCTGTGCTGAATCAGGCCCTGCCCTTTGAGATGAGTGCTTAGGGATTACCTCATAGCCCTCCTGATTGAACACACCTTTCCCCACTTCAGCTCCTCTAATGGCTGTTGGAAACCTGGTGCATTCTGGGACTGGTAGTCTTTTATGGGAAAATTCTGTTTTCTTATTTCTACCAGAACTGACAGGTTGCTTGTTCAGAGTCACTTCACCTTTTCTATAGCTCCTTCACGAGCTATGATAAGCTTCCTTATCACAACCTAGGAAACAACCCAAACTATGGTTACATGATGCAAGGTTCCACATTGGGAACCACCACCCAGGAAAAAGATTTAGGTGTCATCGTGAATAACATGTTAAAACCCTCCGCCCAGTGTGCAGCGGCAGCCAAGAGAGCAAATAGAATGCTAGGTATAATAAGGAAAGGAATGGAAAATAAAACAAAGGATATTATAATGCCTCTATCGTTCCATGGTGCGACTGCACCTTGATTATTGTATGCAATTCTGGTCACCGTATCTTAAAAAGGATATAGCGTTATTAGAAAAGGTACAGAGAAGAGACACCAAAATGATAAAGGGGATGGAAGGATACTGCTATGAAGAGAGATGAAAAGGTTAGGGCTCTTCAAACTGGAAAAGAGACGGCTGAGGGGAGATATGATACAGGTCTACAAATTAATGAATGGAGTGGAACGGGTTAAGTGTAGATTGATTGTTTACGTCATCAGAATATAAAGACTAGGGGACATGCAATGAAGCTACAGGAGAGTCAGAAGGAGACAGCCTGCATGGTTTGCTAGCTTCAAGAGCTGGGTTGGGTTATCAGTTTTGCGAAGATCAGCCTGTTCCGATCTCGGTCCTTGGAGTACCTGTAGCCTACTTCGACACACAGCGGGGCATGTTTCTTCTGGAGGGCAGGATAGTGAAGTTGTAAGGCCAGATACGAATGCAGAAGGCAGTACCTTGCCCAAGAGTTTGGGACTATCAGCTTGGCTTGATGGCAGCCTCCCTAGAGTTGATGCCTTGGGCTTGACTGTATATGCTGGGAGCGCATGGCGGAGGGGCTCGATGCGCTGGTTCAGCTATAGCCCAATGACAGTCTTTGCTGTGTGTTACCTCTGCGGCCACTGATCGGGCATGTTCTGCAGCGGGTTGAGTCCCACCCAGTGTCATTGGTCCCAGATTGGCTCAGGTGGCCGTGGTACGCAGACCTGGTGTGTTTACTGTTAGCAGAGCCTCTCCTTCTGTCTCAAGGGGTGGATCTTTTGATGCAGGGTCCTGTTTGGATGCCAGACGAGGATAGATTCTGTCTCACTTACAACCTGGCTTTTGAGAGGGTGTGTTTGAGGTGTAGGGGATATTCCCCTAAAGTGATATCTTGTTGCAGGCTTGAAAATGTTCCACGTCCTTCGCCTATGTGTGGATTATGTTTTTTGATCTTATTTATTCTGTATTTTTTTTTTATTGGGTTCTTCTGTATTTCCTTCTGAATGACCTTAAGCAAGGTTTGGCGCCAAGACTTGTTCCCTTTTAAATAAGGTCTCTTTTCAATCACCGGTAAATACTGTGCGATTAAAGAATGGAACGTGCCTATCGGTGCCAAATCACGGCAAGTACATTGTGGTTTTACCTAATCGTCTCTCCAGGCCAGTCCAGTATGAATGGGTTTTCTCCGCCCACCAGCAGCTGAGGACCGACTATGACAGAATTCTGACGTCACAGTACAGGAGCTCCCTCTTCAGCTCCAGAAAACAGTCTTTCAGTCCTCAGCAGCTAAGTGAAAGAGCTTTTGCTTGGTGGACTCCACTGAAAGGATTATTTTCTTTAAAAAAAAGGGCTTGCTTATGCTCAAGAGCTAGTGAGTCTGGGGGTCAGATTTGCTTGCTGTGGCTGGGATTTTTTCCACCTTTCCTGAGATCTGTGTAGGTGAGTGAGGGCTGGAGGTGCTGCAGGGTCTGCCTGGCTTCCTGGCTCTGGCAGAAACACAGGATTGCCTGGGGTAAACTACCTGGGTGCCTCGGGTCCCTTTCCCTTACCAGCAGGATATTCCAGTTTCCTGTTAGCAACAGTAAATATAAAGTTGCTGGACTTTCCCTATGCTCCACCTGGTCTGCTGTATTTGCAAGGGTTTCACCTGGATCAACCAGTCATCCAAATACTAGTGCACCAGGATGCCCCGCTACCTCCACCATTTCCTTGGTGAACACCCGGGGAGTGGTGGCAAGACCAAAGGAGAGGGCCTGAAACTGAAAATGCCCCTGCAGAACCGCAAATCACAGATACTACTGATGCTCCGAGTGGATGGGAATATGCAGATGATGTCCGACAAGGGGAGATTGACATCCTGGACCTATCCGAGGCCTAACTATGATGGACTACAGGGTTTCCATCCAAAAACAATGCAACTGTAGGGCCTTATTTATCCCCTTCAGATCTAAGATGGGCTGCCAAGAGCCTTCCTTGGGCACTACAAAGTAGAGCGAATAGTGCCCTGTGCCCCATTCTTCTGGAGGCACAGGGACAATGGCCTTGAGCTACAGGAGATGGTCAAGCATCATTTAAACCGTCAACACCTTGGGCGGGGCTCAGCAAGGAGACACCATGAAGGTGTCCGCGAGAGGGATGGCAAACTCAAAAAAAAGTGTAGCCTTCTTGGATCACCTCCAGAACCCAAAGTATCCGTCGTGATCTGGGCCCAAGCAGAATAAAATAGACTTAGGCAGCCACCTATTGACTGCACCTCCTCCAGGGTCCCCAAACCTTCATTGGGAGCCCCTGGCAGCTCCAGGACGCCCTGTGGCTCCACTTCTGCCACCACGTCCGCCCCCGCAAAAGGGTGGACCCTTCAGAAGAAGCTGGAATCTCTGCGGGTTAGCCCATCGAGCCAGGTGAAACCTCTGTGCCTCACACCCTGACCAACAGCCTTTGACTTATCCTCTGGAAGTCAAGGCACCTCAGTGTCCCCCAGGTCCTTCACCAACTTCTCCAGATCCTCCCCAAACAATCACCACCCTAGAAAAGGAAACTTGCTCAGCCGGGTCTTAGAGTCAACATCTGCTGACCAATTCCACAGCAACAAAAAACAATGAGCCGTCGCCACCAATCCAATGGTTCTTAAACTTGGAGTCAGGACACCAAATGGAGTCACTTCATCAGTGGATGCGGGTCATAGAAACATTCATAGGCCCTTGTCCTCTCCTGGGTAAGCTTCCTGTTAGGCTCAAAACCCATGCTGAGTACTGGGGCCTGTGAGCACACACTGAACACTGACAAGAGGGTCCTGCGCTGACTGCTGCTGCTGTTGCTGCTGCTGTTGCCACACTATTGCTGCTGCTTTCTGCTGTAGATGAGTGGAGGGAGGGAAAGGGGCTTGGAGATCTGCTGTTTTGATTTCATCATCATCTGGAGTCACGTGAATTTTCTGTTGTTAAAATTGGGTCATATGGAATAAAAGTTTGAAAAGTACTGCTCTAATCAAATCGTAAAGGGGGTCAGCCAGGAAGGCCATACCAGACTCGATCTGGGCCACCTCCTCACAGGCTGCAACCTCAGCCAGCGCCACCTCCATGATCTTCTGTGACCAATGTAAACAGGCCCGTGCCCATAGAAGAAGCCACAGATGGCACCCTGCAGGGCCAAGACAAAAGACCTCAAAGGCTTGTGTAAGCAGTACCTTCATCCATCTATCTTGCAGGTCCTTCAAAGGCTGCCCCCCATTCACTGGAATGGTAGTCTTCCTGGTGATTGCAGTCACCAGCACATCCAACCAGGGAGATGTAGATGCTCCCCCTCATCCGGAGGGATAGGGTAAAGCCGGACAATGCTCCTACCAACCCAGCAAGCCCGCAACAGGAACCTTGTACTCTTCATCAATCATCACCTTCACTGGACGGGAAAGGATTGGAGGAGGCTTATGAATACCCTCAAGACGGTGGTCTCCGCCCTATCTGACTGTTCCGGCCATGGCTTCTCTGCAATCTGCAAGGCCCCTAAGGTCTTCACAATCAAAGAAGGCAGGGTCATCCTGATGAAAAATCCAGGACTGTCAACAAGTCCTCTCCAGCCGGGAGCTCCCCCTCTTCCAGCTCCGCTTGATTGGGGTCCTCCAGAAGATCCGAAGGACTTTCCAGGGGCTCCAAGGAACCTAGGGACAAGGCCCCGCACTTAAGTTCGGGAGACATCTCCCAGCACAGCCGCTTACCTGCTGCCAGGTCCGCATCCCCTACCCTCCAAAGGGGAGTGACACCAACAAGGAAACCCCCTTGCCAAGCCCCTGTTGTAAGATAAAGGCTTGGTACAGCAACAGGCCAAACTTAGGAGGAAAAAAGGGGGGGGTCTGGGGACACCTGCTGCAACACTGCAGGCTCTCGTCTCTCTGGAGCATGCAATAAGACAGAAATCAAAATGGCAGTTCTCACCAAAACCACGGGTCCTCCAGCCTCCCTATCAAGCAATTGCGGTTGACTTTCCCTGGGCCCCCCCCCCGCCCGACCACCTCCGCGGCTCCCAAACCGCCAGCAAAGCTCTCCACAGCAGCTATGCTCTCTTTCACATAGCCAAGGCAAAGCCCAAAAGTGGAAAACAGACACCAGCGGCTGCCACAGGCCATGCATCGGACCCTCTCTAACTTGGCCATGTGTGCATCATGTAGGAAAGACCTCTGCTCCGACTCACCCCTCTTCAGCACCTGAGGCCACCAATCATGGGGTCTGCTGTGCTGCCACTTTTTCTTCCCGATGTTGCCCCTGTTTTGTTTTGTTTTTCTTTCCAAACTTGATCCAGCAGCTCTATTAGAGCTTGACCTCTGGGCCCCCTCCCAAGATTTGGGGAGGAGAAGGGAACAGCCTGCCCACCCTGGGGTCCTGAGGAGCAGCTAGGAGAGAAGAGGGGGAGGGTCCCGGCTCCACCAGGCTCAGAACAGGCTATGCTCATCCACATGCTGTAGACTAAAAAATACTGGCTCTGCAAGGGAGTACAGGCTACTTACGTAAGAGGGGTTTCAGTTTGTTGTACTCAGTCTCCATTTGCTGGTGGATGAACATAACCCCCACATATCTGACTATTAGGAATTTTCCATGCTATCTGCATTTGCACGGTAAATGAGGGGGAAGTGGGAGAGGGAAGATGGTATTGGGGAGGGAAGAAAGTTTGGCAATAGGAGGCAGCCAGCATGCGAGCAATTGTTGTGCACTGACTGCCCAGATCACTACTAGAGTGGCTGCAGATAAAGCCACTTCTTGAAGTGGCATTACCTGCAGCCAAAGACACAGCAAAGCGGAGGTGTGCACGGTGGTCACAGGTGCTTTATTAAAATAAATCCCTTATGTGTTTTGGCAAATACCTTCTTCAGGGTGCACAAAACCTCAAATAAAAACCAAAGATAGTAATTTATGCAGGATGGGGGACATAGTGGACATATGGCGTACCCTAAACCCTGGGATGGCGAGTACACTCATCAATCCAGGGCTCATCTTTCTTGGTTGCATAATGACTATGTCCTGGTGAGTGAGGGGGCGATCTCTAAGGTGCTGCAGGCGGGTATTGAACCTATAGTGGTGTCTGATCATGGGATGGTGTGGGTAACATGGGAGTGTCAGGGACCGTCGAGAGGGGGGTGGAGATTCCCTGCATATCTGTGGGAGGACCCGGAGTTTCAGAAGTATTTGGAAGAACAGTGGGATGAGTTTTTTCTCTTTAATGACACGCCTTCACCGGTTCTCCTCTGGGAAACTAGTAAAGCGGTAATGAGGAGGGCCATTATATCATACAGTATAAAGAGACGTAAGCACTTGGACCGAAGCATTTTGGGGCTGGAGTGTAGAGTGCAGGACTTGCAAAGACAGCTTTGTAGGAAAGGTGGTGAGATTATGCAGCTGGAATATACTAGAGCCCAAGCGGCGCTTAACGAATTGCTTCAGAGAAGATCTGTTCTGTCTCTGCAATATTACAAGCATCAGTTCTTTAGATATGGAAATAGATCTGGGAGGCTTCTGGCGAAGTTAGTTAGGGATCCGGGGGGCATTCGGTTTATACCTGTCCTCAGGGATGAGCGAGGTGTTTTACACCACCAGCCCTCTCAGATAGCACAGATTTTCCGCACTTTTTACGCTACGTTGTATATGGAGGAGGAGAGGGAGTATGGGAAGGGGCTTGAGTTTCTGCGTCTGTTGTCCCTCCCTAAGATAACGGAGGAGGAGCTGCAAAGGTTAAATGAGCCGTTGACCGTGGGAGAAATTCAAAAGGTGATCAGGAAAGGGAAGACTCATAAGACCCCCGGCCCAGATGGGTTTAGTATAGAGTATTATAAAATACTGGCGTCTAGGCTTGCCCCCTCTATGGTGGTTATGTTTGATGAGGTCCGCCAGGTGGGAGAATTCCCTAGGGATATGCGGTGTGCAGACATTACGGTGATACCGAAGCCGGGGAAGGTCTTGACTGATCCTGCCTCGTATAGGCCAATGTCCCTCATTAAATTGTGATATGAAGATATTGGCGTCGGTCTTGGCGAGGAGGCTTAACCCTATATTACCGTCGCTTATAGATTCTCGGCAGGTGGGTTTTGTTCAAGGGAGAGATGCAACCAGGAATATTGCTAAATTGATTCTGGGGATGGAGCATTGCTTGCGCCAGGAGGAAGCCATGCTTTTAGTGAGCCTGGACGCTGAAAAGGCGTTTGATAGAGTGGCGTGGACATTTCTGTGGGACGTGCTGCATAGATTTGGGTTTCGCGGTGAATTTTTGCAGTGGACCCAAGCTTTATATGTGAAACCCATGGCAAGAGTGGGAGTGAATGGCGCTTTCTTGGATCCGTTTGTTTTGGAAAGAGGCACGCGCCAGGGATGTCCCTTGTCACCCCTTTTGTTTGTGCTTGCCCTGGAGCCGTTACTACGGGCTATTCAGGGCGACCCGCAGATTGGAGGGGTATGTATGGGGGAGGAGAAGCTGAAACTTGGTGCGTTTGTGGACGATATGCTCCTATGCATGACACAGCCGCAGCGGTCCTTAGCGCGGGTGCTGCAGGTGATCGAGGTGTTTGGTAGTTTTTCGGGACTCAAGGTCAATACGTCCAAGTCGATGGCTTTGGATGTGGGCGGGCGAGAGAGGCCGGCATGGGTAGGTACGTTCCCGCTTGTCTGGGCGGAGGGTTCTATCAAATATTTGGGTATATGGCTCCCGGATAGGCCTGAGAGGCTCTATCAAGCAAACATTCCTGGCTTGATAGATAAGACTAGGGAGGTTTTCAAGGGCTGGCGGGGAATGCCCCTGCCGCTGAAAGGGAAGATTGCATTATTCACTATGGTTGAGTTTCCTAGATGGTTATATGTGTTACGCCTGCTACCTATCTGGGTCTTAGATAAGGATTGGAAGAGTTTGGACAAACTTCTTAGGGGGTTCCTTTGGGGAGGTAAGCATGCGAGGATCCCGTTACGGGCCATGATGAGGCAGAAGGAAGAGGGGGGTGTTAGGTTTACAGTCGCTGCGAAACTATAACCTCAGATATGTGGTCCGACACATCTGGGGATTGCTAGGAGAGAATGCCGGTTACGCCCCAACGCAGCAGCTGAATTGGATGTGTGCTCCCTACCATAGCCTCTGTGTATTGCATATGGATAGGCCTTGCGCTGTATGAGCTGGTGGGGGAGGTATATATATGGGTGCTCTCCGGGCTGCTTGGCGAACTTTGTGCACTCGATTTGGATGGAATTGGCGGCGGTCGCTTTTGCTACCTTTGGTGGGAACCCCGATTTTCCCTCAGGGTTATTTTATTTATTTATTTTTATTTCTTATATACCGCGCTATTATAATCAGTGCGGTTTACATTTGAAACAGAACATACAAGAATGTAAGCAAGTTACATCAAGTTTTTTACATTGAACAGGGAATGTAAACATGGAGTAAAAAACGAGGGAGAAAACTATGTACATATTGTAAACAAATTATAATGCTCTTACAAAAATATAATGCTCTTACAGATAAATAAAGATATGACCTTTGCCTAGAGGATTGGGTGGATGGTCAAGGAGAGCAGTAGGAGAGATAATGGATAGCCATTATCTACAGGAAGATGATCTGAGGGACGGGCTAGGCAGGGAGGTGAGGTGGGGGCAGTGTAAATGTCGGGAATGCTGTCAGGGTAATATTGTAGGAATAGGTGATGTTTGAGGGCTTTACAGAATAGTGCCAGATTTGAGATGGCCCAGATTTCTGCTGGGAGGGCATTCCATGCCATAGGTGCAAAAATGGAGAAGGCTGTACTTGCTGTTGATTTCTTACATTTTATCAACAGTTTGGGGACTTCGAGTTTATTCAGCGAAGTAGATCTCCTAGTTCTATTGTCTGGAGTGCTGTTGAGGAGATCGCTGATGGGTGTGTGAGGAAGGTTCTTACATGCCTTGAACGTCATGACAAGAGCCTTGAAGTGGACTCTGGCCCGCAGCGGGAGCCAGTGTAGGTTCTTTAGAACTGGCGTTATGTGGTCTGATCTTGAAAGCCCTGACAGTGCCCTTGCAGCTGAGTTCATGGCAAGGCGTAATGGGTTAAGAGTCAACTGTGGGAGTCCCAGTAGGATAATGTTGGCAAAGTCAAGGTGTGGGATGACTAAGGCTTGGAAAATTGAGCGGTAGTCAGGGAAGTCAAGCAGTGGGCGGAGATGGCGTAGTGATCGGATCTTATGATAGATTGCTTTAGCTGTGTTTGTAACATGTGCTGACATGTCAAGCCGCTGGTCGAGGGTGATGCCCAGGTAGCGAATTGTAGATTTGGACTTTAGTTCAATGTTATTGACTAGAAGTGAGGGAGGTGGCGTGAACTTCTGATTTCGCGAGATGAATAGTACATCTGTTTTGCTATGGTTAATGCGGAGATTTTGGGAGAGGAGCCAATCTGCTACCGCTTCAAAACATCTTATAATTGGAGTAAAATCTGGTTGATCGATTTTAAATTGAAGGTACATTAAGATGTCATCTGCATATGCAAGGCATTGGACATTGAAGGAGCGGATTAAAGCGCAAATGGGCTGCATGTATTGTCATGAGGCTGGAGCTAGAGAAGAAACAGCGTTGAAAAAAACTCCTGATTTTCATGGAACTCAGAAAAGGCAGAGAGCGCAGTTCCAGCACAGCTCAGCCAGAGGGCGCATGAACAATTACACAGTACCTGAAGCAACGTGCTCTAGCATTGATCACATTAGTAATAAGGGGTTTCACCTGTCCTCAAACTCAGAACGTGCAAACAAGAAATCCCTTTATAAAGGAAACCAGATGATCAGTGAGAAAGGAACAGGAACAGAAGCAGGAGAAGGAAGGAGAAGAACAGCCACAGGCGGAGGCAAGAGCCAGTGCTGGGGATGTGCCAAGAGCAAGGTCAGAAGGACCGGCAGCAGGAGCAGTGAGAGAAACCTGGAACAGGAAAGCTTCCAGGTGCAGCCAACGCAAGGAGACAGAATCCAAAAGAGGTATACTTGAAGGGATAAAGTCCAGAGAGGCCAAAGGTATTGGAACGGAGTCCAAAGCCAAAGAAGCAGCTTGCCTGATGAAAGCAATTCTCCTAGCCCAAGTAAGTCTCCTATGCTAAACCAGAAAGGCACAAGGAAAGGAGATTCCTTCCACAGTGATCCTTTTACCAAGAAACACAGAGTGGAAATCCACGTCAGGTTTTCCTGGTAACTCTGATTGTAGAGCAGTGCACAGAACAGCTTGTCAGCATGAGAAGCTACGTCGTAAGCTGAGCCCTGGGTGTGGCACTCTACAGAAGCCAAGGTATGAAAAGCCTTTCATTCTAAAAGGAAAGTTTAAGTGATGAAAACCTTATGCAAATAGATAAACCTCAGAAAGTTAGAAGTAAAGCTAACCTTTTAAAAGCACTTCCTAAGAGTGTGCTAAGGAAGTAGTATGAGAAACCATTTGTTTCATGATGTTAATTTCTATTGATTTGAAAGAAGCCTTAACCCAGATAAACAGTTAATTGTGAAGCCTACAACCCTTAACTGTTTATGCAACAGTGGAACCTTTTTGTTAGAGGAAAGAATTACCTCCATTTTCTTTTGTGTCTTATTGAACCTAAAGCGTTGACTGGGGAAATAAAGCCTTATTACCCTACACTTTGGCGTAGATTATTCTTTATAAGGAGTTCTGCACTACAAGGACCAGAATCCTCTTGGTCCTTCAGCTCAACCACTCCTTAATATAAATTAAATGTCACCAGACGCCCTTATTTCCTACGCCAGTAGGGGCGCCTGGCGACAGTATATATTAAACATTAATGCAGAGAGGGAGGAACCCTGAGGTACACCTTGCTTTAGTGAGAATGGTTCAGAGGTCTTGGAACCTGCTCTGACTTGTTGCGATCTGTTACATAAATAGGATTCACACCAGGCTAGCGCTGAGCCTTGCAGACCTTTATCTTTGAGGCGATCTAGAAGTGTTTCGTGGTTCACTGAATCAAAGGCAGCTGCTATGTCTAAAAAAATGAGGGTTGTCTGCGCAAACTTTATTTCATCAATGGGCAGCCAAGGGGATAGTGTGTCTTGGTGATATCTGCACGGACGGAGGGGAGGCAGTTGATAGTGAGCAGACAGGGTCTGGAAGCTATCAACTTCCCAAACATCAGTTCTATGGATATTTGCAAGCTAGGCATTATCTGGGAGGGATATGGGGACAGGTGAGTGTTAGGACAGGAACTGGGACCCCACGAGAAACTTTGAATAAATTGGTAGAGGGATTTGGGGGGGGTGGAGTATAGGCAGCTGGTTTGCCCGGTGGGAGATGAGTCTTTTCTCTCTGAGTTGGCGCAGCATTGGTGTAGAGATGGAATGGAGGGAGTGACAGTGGATTCTTTGCGGTGCGCTTTTGAAAGGATACCGAGGGGGAAAGTATGGATCTATTTACAAGAACTGCAGTATAAATTTCTTTGGAGAGCATACACTACTGATAAATGGGCATTCCAGGCAGGATTGAGGACAACTGATCAATGTATTTGGTGCAGACAAGCAGTAGGAACATTTTTGCACAGATTCTGGGAATGTTCTGCGGTGCGGGCATTGTGGGGCCAGGCCTGTGCAAAGATGGTGGGTTGGTTGGAGATAGGTGGGGTTCTGCAAAGGGAAGTCTGTTTGTTTCACGAGTGGGGCCTTTCTGTCCAGTGGGTGGCGCCAGCCCACTGGGGGTTCCTGGAGAGAGGGTTCCTCCTAGTTAAGAAAGCTCTATTGAGTCGTTGGATGGAGGTTTCGCCCCCAGGGGTGGTAATGTGGGAAAAGGCGCTGTTGGAGTTAATGTATATGGAAAAACTAACAGCAAAGCAACAAAGTGGCAAGCACTGGGATATGTTCATTGCTCTGTGGTCTCCCGTCATAAATAGCCTTGAACCCAGAGATCGTAGCGTGCTATTGAATGTTTAGTATGCTATGTAATGGGAGGGTTACCTGGGACAGTAGGCTATAATTGAATTTTTGCATGTGTTCCATGGTAGATATGATTGTTATTGCTCCGCCGTTTCAGAATGCCTCTGTACCTGAATCTGATTGTGTTCCTGTAGCTGTACCTATAGATATTTCTGTGAATGTTTCTCGGGATGGTGGGGGGGAGGTCTGGAGGCAGGGGGTAAGGGATTTAAGTAGGGCGGGGCGATGGTATTGTGTTTTCTTTTGGTGTTAGGGCCGTTCATGAATGTTTAAAATTTGCCCTGCTCTACAGCCATTTTTGGAACGTTTGAAGTTGCAAATGCCGGGGCTTATCCTCGTGGTAGTAGGGGACGACTAGGTAAACCGTGAGGGGAAGTGTGGGTATCTGGCAAGTTTGCCGGTATTGCTCTGTTCTGTTGTGGTTTACGTGTACGTTTTATGCTGCTTGCCACGCATTGTTGTTATCTGACAAAACAATAAAAAGGAGTTGAAATAAAAACAAAGATAGTAAAACGTATTTCATAAATATAATAAAATAAAAAATATAAAGCCATGTGACAAGGGTGTATAAAAGACATAAGACGGGCATAAAACATTTAAAAACATACCCTAATCATGTATTTGGCTCCTGTTCTCTCTGCACTGTCCTTTAGGGTCCATACCATGGGCTGGTCACTGTGTGTTTTTATTTTACAACACAACACTATTAGCGTGTTTTTAAATGTTTTATGCTCCACCTTGTGTCTTTTATACACCCTTGTCACAGGCTTTTATATTTTTTATTTTATGTATTTATGTACTGGATTATTTATTCTACTTATGAAATACGTTTTACTGTCCGAGGCTTTATGCCCCCTGAAGAAGGCATTTGCTGAAACGCATAGAGGATTTCTATTATCTTTATTTCTTCACTTTATATACCGCTCTCGTCGAAACATTAGAGCGGTTTACATTAATAGAGCACCTGTGACCACCGTACATGCCTCGCTTTGCTGCGTCTTGGCTATTCCCTTGCGAGCGTGCTTGCTCTTTTTGTGACTGTTATCTGCAGCTAAGCCAACAGTAGTGATGCTGCATGTCACTCCCCTCCCCCTGCTGGGCAGGTTTTTCGATTTGTACAAAGTTTGCTTCCTTATCTTGCAAAACCAATCCAGACGGAGAAATTTTGCTTACCATTAATTTCCTTTCCTGGAATCCTGCTAGACCAGTCCAAACTAGTGGGTTATGTCCCCCTGCCAGCAGATGGGATACAGAGAAAAGAAAGCAAAAACTATGCCATGACATCACCACTGGCATAAAACCTAGCACAGCTAGAGGGAGCCCTCAGTATTTTTGTAACAAGCAATTGAAGACAGTCAAAGCCTCTTAAGGAACCCCTCAATGAGGGCAACTATACACAATCTCTGCATGGTCCGAAGGGACAAATCTACAGAAGTTTGCAGTCCAAGGCACAAGGCTGAATGGGGCGGGTCCTGGATGGATCTAGCAGGATTCCAGGAAAGGAAATTAATGGTAAGTAAAACTTCTCCTTCCAGATCTTCCTGTTAGACCAGTCCAGACTAGTGAGATGTACCAAACCTACTCAATCCCAGGGTGGGAAGTGCAGTGCAGTGGAAGAACACTCGAGCCAAACCATGTGGCTACTTGGACATGCACATCTAGTCAGTAATGCCACATGGAGGAGCCAAAGAGGACCAAGTAGCCACCCTGCAATTGTTCAAGGGTGACGCATGAGATGACTCCACCCAGGAAGCTGCCTGGGCCCAAGTCAAATAAGCCTTGAAGTCTGGGGAAACAGGTCTATCCTGTACCAGGTGGGCTGAGGCGATAGTGTCCTTGATACAGAGACCTAAGGTCACCGGTATCCAGTGAAAAGGATAAAGTAGTGATTGAAAAGACAAAAAGTGATTTGTCACTTTCAAGTACCACAAGAATGCACAACGGAAGTCCATAAAATGCAAGTCCTTGTCTGGTTTGGTGCATTGTTTTGGCGAAAAGGCCAGCAAGAACAGCACCCGATTGACATGAAAGGGAGAGAGCACTTTGGGCAGGGGGGGGGGGAATCGTCACCCCTTCGGCCGAAAATGTCAATAAGGGGGCTGTGGCTAGAAAGCACTTGCAATGCCGAAATCCGCTGTGTCGAAGTGACAGCTACCAAGAACACCGTTTTCAGGGACAGATCCTTGACAGTAGCCCATCTGAGCGGCTCAAAGGGCGGACACATGAGCGCTCTGAGAACATTAGTAGACCCTATAGTCCCACTCAAACAAAGGGTCCCAACCCAATGGAAAAAAAAAAAAAAAAAAAAAGAGGCTCTCATCCCAGTGCACCGCCAGCACATGGCCTGCCACCGGATCATGAAAACAGAAAAGTGCCTCTACCTGCATCCTGATTGAGATTGACAAACCCGTCTCAAATCCCTCTTGAAGGAAGGCTAGAATTGAGGGGATCAAGATCCCCCCATGGGGAAAGGCGACATCAGACACCATTTCTCAAACAGATTCCAGACCCAAGCATAAGACAATGAGGTGGAGATCCGCCTAATCTTCAAAAGGGAATAGCCCTTACACTTTAGGCGACCCTGCTGTAGTAAGCCCCTCCTGTCCCCGAGGCATGGGGGCTGGGAGGCGAGGAGACAGATGATGCCCATGTACTATGGCCAATGAGGCCAGTCAGGTGGACCTGGATCAACAGGTGACCCTCGATGCTGCCAAGGACTCTGGGTATCATGGCCCATGGGGCAGGTGATCTGTGGGCCAGGCTGGACCAGTACGTCCACCCTCTTGGACTTGGGCTACAAACAATGTTTGAAGGAGGAGGAGACCTTGGCATTGGCTGCCATCGCCATCCAGTCCAACCCTGGGAGGCCCCACCGATCCACTATCTGTTGAATGCCCATGAGGCAAAATTCCCAATCAATGGGATCAAGGATGTGACAGCTCAGGAAATCCACTTCGACTGTCCTCACCCACAATGTGCTTGGCTGTAGTACTACTACTACTACTACTACTACTACTACAGCAGCGCTTGGAAATGCAGTTCCACGCAGAGGAACAGTAGAGACATTTCCCGAGCTAATCCCAGGCACTTTGTTCTGCCCTGGCTTTTGACATAAACCATTGCAGTTGCTTTGCTCGAGAGGACTGGCACAGTTCTGCCATGGAGCAGCTTGCTTAAGTGCAGCAATGCCAGACAGATGGTCCTGGCCTCTAGGCAATGGATGGCCCATTTTGCTTCCACTGGAGACCACTGACTCTATGCAGTCTGGTCAAGACAATGAACTCCACAAATGGAAAGACTGACATTGGTGGTGAGGGGCACCTGGGTTGGAGTTTCAAGGGGCATCCCCCTCAACATGTTGTCAGGGGAGGCCCACCAGAGAAGACTGTCAATATGAGAGAGGAAGCAGGAGTTGGACTCCATAGTCCTGTGAGCACAGGCCAGTCGGCAAGCCCACTGTAGAGGATGCATGTGTGCTCATTCTGAGGACACTAGCTCTAGGGTTGCAGCCATAGCTGCCAAAAGCAGAAGGTAGCCCCAAGTTGTAGGAGTGGAGTTCCCAAAAAAGTCACGAGGTTGGTCGTGGAACTTGACCCTGCATTCCCCATAAGGAAGACTTTGCCTACGCAGGTGTCAAAACGAGTCTCAAGAAAGTTCAGATTCTGAAACAGCATCAGGCAGCTTTCGCTGCTGTTGATGACCCAGTCGAGCCACTCGAGGAGTTGGACCACACAATGCAGTGCCCGAATGGCTTCCAGCCGAGTCCTGGCCCGGATAAGCCAATCATCCAGGTAGAGGTGTACGCAGACACCCTCGTGCCTCAGTCTTACCTAACTACCATCATCACCTTGGAGATCGTCCAAAGGGCGGTGGCCAGAACAAAGAGCATCGCACAAAATTGGTAATGAGAGACCAAAACCGCAAACTGGAGAAAGCGCTGCTGGTCCTCCTGGATGGGAATGTGAACACGGGCCTCTACCAAATCTAAGGGGGCGAGGCCTCATCCTCCTTCTGGACCACCTGGATAAGACTGCAGCATTTCCATGCAGAACTATGGAACTCTCAAACTGCAGTTGACCCTTTTGAGCACACTCTAAAACATATCCCCGTCTTAGAATGCTGAGCACTCAGTGATCATTTGTCAGATGGGCCCACAATGGGCCCATAGAAGTCTGCGAATAGGCCCGGCATTCTCCTTGAAAGGACTGCGACTTAGATCCTGTTCCAGAAGAGGAGGTTGTCTGCTTATTCTGTTGCTACTGACGAGAATAGCAGAACTTCAGCAGCAAAGATGATTCTCCTGATGTCGAAGAAGAGAGAGTGCTTAGAGGAATCATTGGGTTTCTCCTCCGGTAGCTACTGGGGACTGATCTCCGAGGTCCTTGACTAACTTTCCAAAGAGCTCACCAAACAGGAGCATGTCCCAAAAGGAAAATTTGGCTAAGCACCCCTTAGAAGCGACATCTGCCAACAATTTCTGAGCCATAGCCCTTGGCGAGCCACTGTCACTGCTGTGACTCTCACGCAGAAAGGCATAAGAAATCTTTTTCTTTTATATTTATCACAAAAAGCATCCACTAAGAAGGCCACCAGATAATCAAGGCAGGCTGAATGCTCATAAGTACATAAGATATGCCATACTGGGTCAGACCAAGGTCCATATAGCCCAGTATCCTGTTTCCAAAAGTGGCCAATCTAGGTCAGAAGTACCTAGCAGTCGCCCCAAAAGACACAGGTTCCTCAGTGCTTATGTTGGGTCAAGCAGTGATATCCTGGGTCCCTTTTAATAATGGTTTATGGACCTTTCCTTCAGAAACTTGTCCAAACCTTTTTTTAAACCCAGCTACACTAACAGCTTTTATTACATCCTCCGGTAACAAATTCCAGAGTTTGATTACACGTTGAGTGAA
Source organism: Ichthyophis bannanicus (assembly GCA_033557465.1). Taxonomy (NCBI): domain Eukaryota; kingdom Metazoa; phylum Chordata; class Amphibia; order Gymnophiona; family Ichthyophiidae; genus Ichthyophis; species Ichthyophis bannanicus. The sequence continues at coordinate 830,147,346 of CM066035.1, forward strand.
AAAATATTTTCTCTTATTAGTCTTAAATAGGTTACCCTGCAGTTTCATTGCATGTCCCCTAGTCTTTTTATATTCTGATAATGTAAACAATCGATCTTGAAGTCTTGAAGGACTAGAAAGGGGGGCTGTTACTTCTGGAGAGACATCTGAAATTGTGAGTATATACTTCTGGGAATTTTTCTGAAAGGAATTTTTTTTCTTTTAAAGCTAATTAATCTGTGAACCCACTATTTTTTTGTTAAATCAGTCAGGGCCTAGTAGCAACAGTTTAAGATTCAATTTAAAACACAGAAGAGAACTTTCTGGTTACCTTTCATACCCAGTAGACAGCTGTAGTTTAAATTTCATAGTCACTCAGGGCCTAGCATCAGCAAAGTACTTTTAGTTTCAAATTAAAACACAGAAGAAAGCTTTCTGGTTAAATTTAGAATCCAGCAGAGAGCTTGTAGTTTAAATTTCTTAATAGGTTAGAGCCTAATAGTAGCAAAGAGCTATAATTTAAATCAAATCAGAATATAGCTTACTTCAGCGGCACAGGACAAGGTACTGTGTAGCAGCCCTTTTTTAATAAGTGTTATATCCCTCCCTCCCCACACCCATCCTCCCCTGGGATAATCACAGCTTTATAGGTACTTGCACAACTTAAAAGACAGGAGGTGCTCTCAGGTGAAGCTCATTACCCAAATCAGTCATACACTAAGGACCTGAGATTAATTAAGCTTCAGGTGAACAAGGTATATTAAACTTCTTAGGTACAGTTTTAGTGGTATAAATATCCATAGCACCCTTTAGTACATAAAGAACTTAAAGATCTAAACACAAACTTAAAACTAAGATGCAGACAGCAGTCCAGCAGCGGGATGTGGGCTTTCCAGTCTTTTGCATTGAGTGTCACATGTATGATTTTCTCCCAGCTGGTGAGAGGTCTTACGTGTGCACTAGGTGCAAGGAGCTCTCTGCTCTCAGGGAACGAGTCCGTTCTCTAGAGGCTAGAGTAGCAGACTTGGAAAACATAAGACAGACAGAGAGGTACATAGACGAGACCTACAGGGATATAGTCCTGAAGTCCCACCTCCAGTCTGGCAGCATCCCTGTTGCCAGGGAGGAGAGAGGTCACGTGACAGCAGAGCATCACCCTGGTGTGGCAGGAAGTGATCCTGTAACTAGGACCTGTCCTCCAGGTGATGTAAACCCCTCTCGCACCGAGGAGGTTTCTCTCCAGGGCCAAGTGCCCATGAGGGAAGGTTATGACAGCAGTTATAGTTGGTGATTCGATCATTAGGCATGTAGATAGCTGGGTGGCTGGTGGACGTGAGGATCGCCTGGTAACATGCCTGCCTGGTGCGAAGGTAGCGGACCTCACACGCCACCTAGATAAGGTCTTAGATAGTGCTGGGGAGGAGTCTGCTGTCTTGGTACATGTCGGGTACCAATGACATAGGAAAATGTGGTAGGGAGGTTCTGGAAGCTAAATTTAGGCTTTTAGGTAGGAAGTTGAAATCCAGAACTTCCAGGGTAGCGTTCTCCGAAATGCTTCCCGTTCCACGCGCAGGACCCAAAAGGCAGGCAGAGCTCCGGAGTCTCAATGCGTGGATGAGACAATGGTGCAGAGATGAGGGGTTTGGATTTGTTAGGAACTGGGGAACATTCTGGGGAAAGGAGGGGCTCTTCCGAAGGGATGGGCTTCACCTTAACCGGGATGGAACCAGGCTGCTGGCACTAACCTTTAAAAAGGAGATAGAGCAGCTTTTAAACTAGATAATAGGGGAAAGCCGACAGTCGCCCAAGAGCGCATGGTTCGGAAGAATGTATCCTTGAAGGATACTACAAAAAGCAGAGAGGTTCCAAAAAAGAGTAAAGTAGCCCAAATGCCCTCGAATATGGAGCAGACAGAACTTAAAGATCCCAAATTACCCATGTCTACCAATAGCCAAATTAATATGAATAAAATACAGTCTCTAAAATGCTTGTATGCAAATGCTAGAAGTCTACAAAACAAGATGGGAGAGTTAGAATATATAGCACTAAACGAGAGGTTAGATATGATTGGAATATCAGAGACATGGTGGAAAGAGGACAACCAGTGGGACACTGTGATACCTGGGTACAAACTATATCGTAATGATAGAGCTGACCAAATTGGTGGAGGGGTTGCGCTCTATGTTAGAGAGGGCATTGAGTCAGAAAGGATTAAAGTTTTGCAAGAAACAAAATTTGCTGTAGAATCTCTATGGATTGAAATTCCATGTAAAAAGGGGAAGGCGATGGCAGTGGGGGTGTACTATCGTCCGCCTGGCCAGAATGAACAAATGGATGATGAAATGCTCAAAGAAATCAAGGAAGCTAGCAAAAGGTTACAGTGCAGTAATAATAATGGGTGATTTCAATTACCCCGGCATCGACTGGGTCAGTGTCACAACAGGACATGCTAGGGAGATAAAGTTCCTAGATGAAATAAATGACTGCTTCTTGGAGCAGCTGGTTCATGAACCAACCAGAGGGGAAGCAATATTAGACCTAGTCCTTAGTGGAACACCAGATGTAGTGCAAGAGATAAGGGTGTTGGGGCCACTTGGCAATAGTGATCATAGCATGATCGCCTTTGATTTAATTAGTGGAGGAGGGATAGTAAGGAAATCCACAGTACTACCCTTTAACTTTCGAAAGGGAGACTATGATAAAATGAGGAAAAACAGTTAAGAAAAAACTAAAAGGAGCAGTTGCAAAGTTTAAAGACGTACATCAAGCTTGGGTGTTGTTGAAAAATACTATCTTGGAAGCCCAGACCAGCTGTATTCCACGCTTTAAGAAAAGTGGAAGGAAGTCCAAAAAACTGCCAGCATGGTTTAAAGGTGAGGTCAGAGAGGCTGTTGTTGCCAAAAAAGCATCTTTCAGGAAATGGAAAAAAAGAGCCAAACGATGAAACCTGGAAACAGCACAAGCACTGGCAAGTCAAATGCAAGGCATTGATAAGGCAGGCAAAGAGAGAATTTGAGAAGAAGCTTGCTGCGGAAGCAAAAACGCGAAACAAAGACCTTTTCAAGTACATTCGTAGCAAAAAACGTGTGAGAGAGTCAGTTGGACCATTAGATGATAAAGGGGTTAAAGGAGCACTAAGAGGCGACAAGGCGATAGCGGAGAGACTGAATGAATTCTTTGCTTCGGTCTTTACTGAGGAAGATGTAGGGATGTTACCCATGACTGAAGTGGTATTTAAAGGTGTGGAAGAATTGAAGGAAATATCGATACATCGGGAAGATGTCTTACAACTATTAGATAAACTGAAGAGTAGCAAATCACCTGGGCCGGATGGTATACATCCAAGGGTGTTTGAAAGAACTGAAATTTGAGATTGCAGACCTGCTATCAGTAATCTGTGAACTATCATTAAAATAATCTCTAATACCTGAGGATTGGAGGATCGCCAATGTAACACCAATTTTTAAAAAGGGTTCGAGGGGTGATCCGGGAAACTACAGACCAGTGAGCCTGACATCAGTACCGGGAAAAATGGTAGAAACCATCATAAAGAATAAAATTACTCAGCATGTAGATAGTCACAACCTAATGGGAGACAGCCAACATGGCTTTAGACAAGGAAGATCTTGTCTTACTAATCTGTTATGTTTTTTTGAAGGAGTGAATAAACAGGTGCACAAAGGTGAGTCGGTTGATATTGTGTATCTGGACTTTCAGAAAGCCTTTGACAAAGTCCCTCATGAGAGACTTTTGGCAAAACTAAAGAGTCATGGGATAGGAGGCAGTGTACTACTGTGGATCAGGAACTGGTTAAAAGATAGAAAGCAGAGGGTAGGGCTAAATGGCCAATTTTCCCAATGGAGAAAGGTGAATAGTGGTGTACCCCAGGGATCTGTGCTGGGTCCGCTGTTTTTTGACATATTCATAAATGACCTGGAAAGTGGAACAACAAGTGAGGTTATCAAATTTGCAGATGACACAAAACTATTTAAAGTTGTTAAAACCCAGGAGGATTGTGGAAAATTGCAAGAGGATCTTGATAAATTGGAAGACTGGGCATCAAAATGGCAGATGAAATTTAATGTGGAGAAGTGCAAGGTTATGCACCTAGGGAAGAACAACCCAAACTATGGTTACACGATGCAAGGTTCCACATTAGGAACCACCACCCAGGAAAAAGATTTAGGCGTCATTGTGGATACCTTGTTAAAACCCTCGGCCCAGTGTGCAGCGGCGGCCAAGAGAGCAAATAGAATGCTAGGTATGATAAGGAAAGGAATGGAAAATAAAACAAAAGATATTATAATGCCTCTATATCGTTCCATGGTGAGACCGCACCTTGAATATTGTGTGCAATTCTGGTCGCCGTATCTTAAAAAGGATATAGCGATTTTAGAAAAGGTTCAGAGAAGAGCCACCAAAATGGTAAAGGGGATGGAAGGCTACTGCTATGAAGAAAGGCTAAAGAGGTTGGGGCTCTTTAGCCTGGAGAAGAGACGGCTGAGGGGAGATATGATAGAAGTCTATAAATTAATGAACGGAGTGGAACGGGTAAACGTAGATCGATTGTTTACCTTATCAGAATATGGAAAGACTAGGGGACATGCAATGAAGTTACAGGGTAAACTATTTAAAACTAATAAAAGAAAATATTTTTTTTCACTCAACGTGTAATCAAACTCTGGAATTTGTTACCGGAGGATGTAGTAAAGGCTGTTAGTGTAGCTGGGTTTAAAAAAGGTTTGGACAAGTTCCTGGAGGAAAGGTCCATAAACCATTATTAAGAAGGGACCCAGGATATCAATGCTTGAACCAGTACAAGCATTGTGGAACCTGTGTCCCTTGGGGAAACTGCTAGGTACGTATGACCTAGATTGGCCACTGTTGGAAACAGAATGCTGGGCTTGATGGACCTTGGTCTGACCCAGTATGGCATATCTTATGTTCTTATGATCTACATTTACCCGTTCCATTCCATTCATTAATTTATAGACCTCTATCATATCTCCCCTCAGCCGTCTCTTTTCCAGGTTGAAGAGCCCTAACCTTTTTAGCTTCTCTTCACAGGAGTATCCTTCCATCCCCTTTATCATTTTGGTGGCACTTCTCTGTACCTTTTTCTAAATAACGCTATACTCTTTTTAAGAAACTGGCGACCAGAAGTGCACACAATATTCAAGGTGCAGTCGCACCATGGAACACTACAGAGGCATTATAATATCCTTTGTTTTATTTTCCATTCCTTTCCTTATGATACCTAGCATTCTATTTGCTCTCTTGGCCACCGCTGCACACTGGGCAGAGGGTTTTAACATGTTATCCATGATGACACCTACTCATCCTAAGGAAGGAGCTGAACCCAGTGGAACAGGACATGTGCACAGATGCCGCCCCACGCTGTCACCTGAAGGGCTAGGGAGGAGGAAAAAGGCCACCTGAAGGAGTCCTTTCACCTTCTGGCCCTGCAGGTCCTGAAGGGCAGCTCCATTTCTATGGGAATGGTGGTATGCTGGTGTCCGCTGTGATCAAGACGTTAACCCTGGGAAAATGCAACCACTTTACAAGACTGTGAGCAGGCATAAATGCAACCCAATCACTGGGCCTTCTCGAGAGGGAGAAGCTCCGGAACGCCCCATGATGCCAGGATCAGAAGTGGAGGGGGTCGGGGTCGGTCCAGAGAGCTCCGGAATTTGCACTTCAGTGGCAATCTAGACAAATTAAGGGAGGAGGGTGAATCTCCACTCAGTGACAAAGATGCACCACGTGAGAGTCGCTATGGTCTTCCCTCTGCAAGAGCTCCCCCTCCTCAGTGAGGTAGCTCAACCGGAGCCATCGTGGGAAACACCATCACCGAAAAATTCTGCTTCACTCCAATAAGGGACTTTGGAAGGGACTGCAGACCTTCCTGGACAGAATTCTGCCCTCTCGATCATTTGTAGGAACTGCCCACAAGGACTATCAGAGGAGCGGCGGAAGGTGGGCCCGGCCAAGAGGGAACAAGGCCTTGACCTCCCCCCCCCCCAACATAGCCCACAAACATGTTGTAAGATGGGCAAAAAATCTGCCACTGCAGGGTCCAACAGCTGATGTGACTGAAACACTTGACTGCTGTGGCTGGGGGCACTGTGACTGTGGAAAAAGAGAGACAGAAGACTCCCCGTCAGCCACAAAAACCGGTCCCATGGTGAAATTTGGCATCATGGGAACAGCAGGTCTGCCTGGGAAGAGTGCTGATAATCCCTGGATGTGGAAGGCAGCAACGAAGCCTCAACTGCATCGAGAACCAGAACGGCCAACAAGGACGCTGAATTGACAGAAGTCTCCTTCGGATCAACTGTACAAGTGGCGCAGAGACGATCAACAAGGGAATTGTTGCCACTTACTGCAGCAGAAGCATCAGGACAATGAAGTAGGCACGGATCCTAAATGCATCACAGAGTTACACTGGCTCTCATAGCCAGTAACTCGCCCCAAGAAGGAGAGAACAACCAGAAGGGTATCTCATATACTTCCTGGGGTGTCTCAGCTGGCCAAACTGCACTGAAACCAGTCTCAAACTGACCAGGAGCTGTAGGCCTTAAGGAAGGAAAAATGGTGCGCGGCCTGCACAGACCGGGGACGTCAGGCGGGATCGCAGCAAATACTCACGGTTAGGTGCAGTGGTCCCTTATTGTCGCTGGTGAAGTTCAGGCAGTGTTCTACTGCAGCTTCAGTGCTGCAGTCCCCCGGGAGCACAGGGTTGTGGCGACAGTGTGGTGGTGGGGGGGGGGGGGGGTGCGCAGGGACGAAACCCTGATTAGCCACAAGATAAGGAGCTACATGGAGCCTTGCAGAAGACTTTCGCACCTTTTATACATTTTGTTTGTTTGTTTGTTTGTTTGTTTAAAGAAAGAAAAAAGTCCAAAATACAGTTAAAGGTCCCTCAGATGAATCCTCATGATCCAACGCTTCTACCAAGCTACATTGGTTCTCCTAGCCAGGAGCTATCTCCAAAATAACTGATCTCATACAGCCCCTGGGATCTAAAATGGCCGACTACACCGGAGCTATAGGCCTCTCTGGAAGAACACACCATCTGCTGAGACAGAGAAAATACTGAGGGCGCCCTCTAGCTGTGCCAGGTTTACATAGAAACATGACGACAGAAAGAGACCACATGGCCTATCTAGTCTGTCCTTCCATATCAACAACTACAACAGTCCACTTTTTACCTTTAGAGATCCTCTGTGTTGGTCCCATGCTTTTTTGAATTCAGTTACTGTCCTCATCTCTACCACCTCCATTGGGAGACTATTCCATGGATCCACTACTCTTTCTGTAAAGAAATATTTCAGCATATCACACCTGAATCTATCTCACTTCACCCTCATCCCATGTCCCCTCGTAGCAGAACTTGCTTTCAATTGAAAGAGGCTCTCTCCCTGAACATTTATGCCACGGAGGTACTTAAACATCTCAATCATATCACCTCTATCCCGCCTTTCCTCTAAGGTGTACATATTAAGATCCTTAAGTCTGTCCTCATATGCTTTATAATGAAGCCCACTAATCATTTTAGTAGCCACCCTCTGCACCGACTCCATCCTGTTCACATCCTTTTGAAGGTGCGGTCTCCAGAATTGCACATTATACTGCAAATGAGGTCGCACCAAAGACTTATACAGAGGCATTATCACCTCCTTTTTTCTGCTAGCCATTCCTCTCCATATGCACCCAAGCATCCTTCTAGCTTTTGCCATCGCCTTTTCTACCTGTTTAGCTACTTTAAGATCATCAGACACAACCACGCCTAGGTCCCACTCTTCTTTAGTGGACAAAAGTACTTCACCTCCTATACTGTATTGCTCCCTTGGATTGCTGCAGCCCAAATGCATGACCTTACATTTTTTAACATTAAATCCCAGCTGCCAAATTCTAGACCATTCTTCAAGCTTAGCTAGATCCCTCCTCATATAATCTACCCCTTCCTGGGTGTCTACTCTATTGCAGATTTTGGTATCATCCGCAAAGAGGCAAACCTTACCCGACAGCCCTTCCGCTATATCACTAACAAAGATGTTAAAAAGAATTGGACCAAGGACAGATCCCTGGGGCACACCACTGGTAACATCCTTCTCCTCAGAATGAGCTCCATTTACTTGTACTCTTTGTCGCCTCCCACCCAACCAATTTCTAACCCAAGCAGTAACTTTAGGGTCCATCCCTAGGGTGCTCAGTTTGTTTATAAGTCGCCTGTGAGGAACAGTGTCAAAGGCTTTACTGAAATCTAAATACACCACATCTAGAGCTCTCCCTCGGTCCAACTCCCTGGTCACCCAGTCAAAGAAATCAATCAGATTTGTCTGACAAGACCTGTCTCTGGTGAACCAATGCTGCCTCGGATCCTGTAATCCGCTGAACTCCAGAAACCTCACTATTTTCTCTTTCAGCAGTATCTCCAATAATTTACTCACCACCAAAGTTAAACTAACCAGCCTGTAGTTTTCAACCACATCCTTACTTCCGCTTTTGTGTAAAGGCACCACATGAGCCTCTCTCCAGTCCTTTGGCACCACTCCCAACTCCGAGGCATTGAAAAGGTCAGTCAGTGGAGTTGCTAGAACATCCCCAAGTTCCCTCAGTATTCTAGGGTGTATTCCATCCGGTCCCATCGCTTTGTCTACTTTAAGTTGAGCTAGTTTCTCATGAACACAGTCTTCTGAAAATTTGTTCAAGATGTCCTTCGCTTCTGTTCCTATTTGTGGGTGTTTTCTGAGGTCCTGCTCCTGGTTCTTCATCTGTGAACACAGAACAAAAATATTTGTTAAGCAATTCCGCTTTATCCTTATCGGCTTCTACATATTACCCCCCTGCACCCTTGAGTCTGACAATACCACTTTTGCTCTTCCTCTTCTCACTAATATATCTGAAAAATGTCTTATCCCCCCATTTTATTGCATTGGCTATTTCTTCCTCCTTTTGAATCTTTGCCTTCTTGACTACTTTGCTAGCTTCTCTTTCCAAATACAGATGCCCGTCTTCCTCTCTCTGTGATCTCTTGTATTTCATGAAGGCCTCCCTCTTTTTCTTCACTTTTTCAGCTACTTCTTTCGAAAACCATGGCGGTCTCCTTTTCCTTTTATTTACCATTTTAACAAAAAGGTTGGTTGCCCTTAAAATATCCCCTTTCAGTTTTTCCCCCTGTTTTTCTACATCCCTCAGCTGTTCCCATCCAACTAACGACTCTCTGAGGTATTGGCCCATCTTTGCCAAGTTAGTCTTCCTAAAGTCTAAGATCCTCGCCTTTGAATGGATTCTAACAGCCCTAGTCCTAATACTGAACCACACCATATGGTGATCACTGGATGCAAAATGATCTCCTACAACATCAGAAACACTTTCACCATTGGTAAGCACCAAGTCCAGTATGGCCCCCTTCACGTGTGGGGTCTGTTACCAATTGCCTGAATAGTTCCCCCTGTAGAGAATCCAGGATCTCCTTACTTCTAGATGATACTGCAGCAGGAATGTGCCAAACAACATCTGGCATATTGAAATCTCCTATCAGTAGCACTTCCCCTTTCCTAGAATGCTGCGCATGTCTTCAATTAACTCTGTCCACCTCTTCCTCTTGTGAGGGAGGTCTGTATATCACACGAATGTAAATAGATTTCTCTTTCCCTCTTTCTAGTTTAACCCACAATGCCTCCTCTCTCCCTTTTAAGCTCTGTAATTCCAAAGCTTTAATAGTAGTTTTTACATTTAGTGCCACTCCTCCTCCCCTACTTCCTACCCTGTCCTTTCTGAATAAAGTATAGCCAGGTATAGTTACATCCCAATCATGTTTTTCTGTGAACCATGTTTCTGTAACTGCCACTAAATCCAAGTCAGCCACTCCCACCAAAGCTTCAACATCAGGGATCTTATTTCCCATGCTACGGGCATTTATACACTGCTTTCCATATGTTACCCCTGTTACCCATTTCCATAAAGGTATTTAATGTTTCACTTACCTGGGGGCTTTCTTCACCCATCCCCAATGAATCTAGTTTAAAGCCCTCTTCAGTAGATTAGCCAGTCTACTACTGAAGATGCATTGACCTTTCTTGGACAGATGGATGCCATCTCTGCTCTGCAACCCTTGGAACAGCATCCCATGGTCTAGGAAACCAAAACGCTCTCGATGACACCATCCACGCAGCCATGCATTCATCTCCAGGATGCGAGCCTCTCTGCCTTGGCCTTTACCCTCAACATGGAGGATTGAAGAGACCACCACCTGTGCACCTAACTGCTTCACCCTCTGTCCCAGAGCCATGAAGTCACTTTTGATACATTCCGAGGTATACCTGGCAGTATCATTTGTTCCAACATGGATTAGCAACATTGGGTAATAGTCAGTGGGCTTGATGAGTCTCGGCAAACTCTCCGTAACATCTTGGATTTTGGCACCAGGCAGACAGCATAACTCTCTAGACATCAAGTCTGGTCGGCAGATGGACGCCTCAGTACCCCTTAGAAGAGAGTCTCCAATCACCACTACCCTTCGTTTCCTTGTGGTCACTGATTCTGCAACTTTGGGGTACTTGAGCTCTGGTTCTTCCCTTTCCAGGGATGCTTTCACCTCCTCCACTTCCAGGGCTGCATAATGGTTCTTCAATTCAAGGGCTGGAGAAGTTGGATTGGTGATTTTGCAGGCCCTGGTGACTTGTGTCCAACCATCGACATTCTGTTGGCACCCATCTTCTCCTGTGCTGGAGAGCTTGGTTGCTGCAAGAAGCATCTCAATGTACTTCTCACTGTCTTGAATGCTCCTCAGCCTCGCCAACTCCTCCGAGTTCCTCCACTTGTTTTCTCAGAGCTTCAGCATGCAGGCACCCTGCACATGGAACCGGTCCTTCAACTGGCATTCAATCATATTGTTCAATCCTGTAGGCTCCACAGATTGTAAAACAAAAATCCACTTTTTGCCACTTATCGCCGTGCTAAATACAATCATCGCACCCTTCTTCTGAGTTCTCGTCCTAAGACCAGGAGTGATAAGACTGTCAATTTTATTACCAAATTTTCTCCGTTAAGTTATTCCATACAGAAAATCTTACAAAAACACTCTAATGTGTTACAGAATACGACAGGTCTTTTGGGACGTCACATTCAATGTGTCTGGCAACGACATGTCAATTTAAAAGAAATAGTTAGCCCGACTCAGCTACGTCCTTTGGTATCCATTTCGACCCCTTCTAATGAATTAAAGGGACATTTTCCCTGTGGCAATTGTACCTTGTGTTCTATGAACCTACGGATTGATTGATTTACCTACCATGATGTTACTTATTTTTTACGAGGCACTACGTCCTGTGATTCTACATTTGTAGTTTATGCTTTGCAGTGCCCCTGTAATCTATTATATGTAGGTAAGACCACTAGATCCCTGCGAGTACGGCTGGGCGAACATAAAAGCCGTTTAAAATGTCGGGTACAAGAGGCCCCTATTGTTCAGCATAGTTTATCTTTGGGGCATACCTTTGTGGATTTTAAATGTTTTGTCATTGAACAGATACATGCTGGCCGGGGAAACAGAACGAGAGAGCAATCCCTGTCATTTTCAGAACAAAAGTGGATTTTTGTTTTACAGTCTGTGGAGCCTACAGGATTGAACAATATGATTGAATGGCGTGCCTGCTTGACGTAATTACGCGAGCATAATCATTATATTCACCTGGTTTAAAAGGCTGTTAGCTGAAGTCAGTCCGCATGCGCGGCGTTCTCTCAGATAAGAGTAAAATACCTTTTGGGACGTGGGCAGCATCTTTTGGAGTTAGCTTTGTACTTGCCAACACCGGATGGTAAGGTGGCTGCTGTATGTGATTATGTTTGAAATGCATGAATTTACTTACACGTTGCTCGGTACTCGTCAACTGGTTGATGTTTCTGCTTGATTATAGAGAACCATGAGAAGCAGGAGCTTGTCTCTATGTTTTTAATTTGACTTCAATGGCGGAGTTGGAGATGTACTAGATGGAAAGAAGTTCCCCTGAAGAACCCGGTTACGGAGAAACGCGTTGGAGCGCTAACAAGACGGCGTTGGGAAACTTCTCTGGACTTTGAGTATTTAAGATAAGTTTTCAAACCTATTGGAGTATGCAAGGATTCACCCTTACATTTGAAGATACTTTTCTACATATTTATTGAACTTTTGGTGATATTCTGCATGAGTAGTATTTTAGATATTTAAATAGCTGTTCACTATTGTGGCAGGTGATTGATGCTAGTTGGCACGGCTCTGCTGAATGTTTGGCAGTTTGCCTTTTTTGTGCCGGGAAGTCTGAGACCTAGCCATTTACTTGTTGAACAGTGTTATGGAGAGGAGTTTACAAAAAATTGAAGGGTATCCAATTTTAGAGTGATAAATTAATAGTCAATACTTTGGTATACACTCTGCAAATCTGCCCAAAGATTACGTCTAATGTACAGATTGTGCAAGAGTATGATCAGGTGTTCCGGTATACCCATGCTTCTTAATGTGGCCCAGAGTTCCTCATGGTTTACACAGTCAAAAGCCTTGCTGTAGTCGATAAAGCAGGGGCTCCTCCTTCCCTTCACAGCCTGCCAAACAACATCTCCCCACAACAGCTTAAAACTGCCGCTTCTGAGGCGTGCCTGCACCTCGTGGGCCTCACCCGGTGGCCCTTAGGCGTGAGTCCGTGGCATTTGATCAGAAGTTTACATTAAAGGTATGGACTTGATTGTCATGCTGTTATATCATGGTAACCTGCTATTTCCTTTCTTCTTGCTTCTCTTTTGTCTTTCTAACTATTTCTGTCTCTTATTCTATCCTATCTTACAGAAAGTATGAAAAGAACGCCATTTGTAACAATGATGTAGTATTGTAAACCGCTCTGATGCTTCAGCCTGAGCGGTATATCAAATGTAATAAACATAACATAAATAGATATCCTTTTGGTATTCTTTATTCTTTTCAAGGATCCATCTCACATCTGCAATGATGTCTCTCGTTCCTCGCCCTTTCCTGAACCCTGCTTGCACTTCAGGTAGTTCTTGTTCCAGGTATGGTTGTAGTCTCTTTTGAATAATCTTCAGTAGAATCTTGCTGGCATGTGGGATCAGAGCGATTTGTGCGATAATTTCCACAGTCATTTGGATCACCTTTCTTTAGTATTGGTATAAACAAGATCTTTTCCAGTCAGTTGGCCATGATGTTGTCTTCCATATTTCTTGGCAGAGCCTTGTAAGTACGGTAACAGCTGCATTAGATTGCTGTAATACTTCTACCGGAATGCTATCAATACTTGGTGCTTTGTTTTTTGATAAGGCTTTCAATGCTGCTTCAACTTCTTCTTTCATCACCAATGGTTCCCGATCATAATGCACAGGTTGAAACGGCTGTTGGTCCACTTGATCTTTATCATATAAAAACTCTGTATATTCCTTCCACCACTGTTCCCTCTAAGCTGTGTGCGTGTGCGCGTGCACAAACCTCGCCGAGTGAGCACACATACTTTACAACAGAGCGCACAAAAAATTACGGTTCTGATTCTGTTAGAAAACACAGATGTCTTAAAATGTAAAAGTTGTGTATTTATGGTTTTCACAAGTTCTACAATATTTTCTAGTGCAATCAATGTGGTGTACATACTGTATTCTGACGTGTAGTCAAATTTTAAAGTATATAACTCCGAGTGTCGTTATGTGGCGCACAAAAATTTAACCTTCCTTCAAAAGCTGTACAGCTGATATTTTATGCTTACACAGCCTACAGAAAATTAGAGGGAACATTGCCTTCCACCTTTTCTTGATCTTCTCAGCATCATTCAACATAGAACATTGAGCATCTTGTAACATTCCAATTCGAGGCTGGAACTTTTTCTTTAACTCTCGTAGCTTTAGGAAAGCCGATCTTGTTCTTCCTCTAATAGTTTCTGCTTCTATTTCCTTGCATGCGTCATTGTAGTACTTTTCCTTGTCCTGTCTTGCTGCATGTTGGAAATCTCTGAGTTCTGCGATTGTCTCTCTTTTTCCTCTGGCTTTAGCTTCTCTGCGTTTCTGGGCAATTTTCAGAGTTTCTTCTGTCATCCATTTTAGCCGTTTTTGCTTTTTCACCTTTTGTAGAGACTACTCGCTTTCTTCCAACACAACCTTCTTGATGTCATTCTATAACTCTTCTGGAGCTCTGTCATTTGTATCTAAAGCAGCAAATCGATTTTGCAGGCAGTCTTTAAATTCCAGTGGTATATTCTCAAGGTCATATTTTGCTGCATTCATGAGTGGTTTGCTCTTTCAACTTTAGCTTGAATTTGCATACTAGTAGTTGATTATCTGCACCACAGTCAGCTCCAGGTTTTGTCTTTGTTGATGTTACAGAGCTTTTCCATCGTTGACTTCCACAGATGTAGTCAATTTGATTTTTATACAATCCATTGGGTGACGTCCATGTGTACAGTCACCGCTTGCATTGCTGGAAGAAGGTGTTTGAGATGAATAGATCTTTGGTCTTGCAGAGTTCTATCAGTTTTTCTCCAGCTTCATTTCTGTTGCCAAGTCCATATTTTCCAACTACTTTGCCTTCTTCTTAGTTGCCAGCTTTTGCATTCCAGTCATCCATGACTATCAGGATATCCTGTTTGCATGTTCTGTCAATTTCAGCTTGTACTTGTTCATAGAACTCTTCAATTTCATTCTCTTCTGCAGCTGTTGGGGCATATACTTGAATTATAGTTGTGATGATAATCTCTATTTGTCTACAAGGAATGCCTAAGCGTTCGCTGACTGCATTGTATTTCATTACAGTTCTTGCAAGTTTCTTCTTTATTATAAACACAACACCCTTTATTTATTTATTTTATTTAACATCTTTTATATACCGCGCTATTTGTTATCAGTGCGGTTTACATTTAACAAAGGTTGCTCAATTCAGTCATTTCTTCTTTGTCTTTCATTTCCAGCATAACAGACCATGTGATCATCTGATGCAAAGTGCCCGATGCCAGTCCATTTCAGTTCGCTGACACCCAACAGATCAAGCTGTACACATTCCATTTCATTCTTGACCACCTCCAGCTTCCCTTGGTTCATGCTTCATACCTTCCATGTTACAATCAATGTTCCCTCTAATTTTCTGTAGGCTGTGTGCACATAAAATATCAGCTGTGCAGCTTTTGAAGGAAGGTTAAATTTTTGTGCGCCACATAACGACACTCGGAGTTAGATACTTTAAAATTTGACTACACGTCAGAATACAGTATGTACACCACATTGATTGCACTAGAAGATATTGTAGAACTTCTGAAAACCATAAATACACAACAACTTTTAAATTTTAAGATGTCTGTTTTCTATCAGAATCAGAACCGTAATTTTTGTGCGCTCTGTTGTAAAGTATGTGCGAGCGCACACACGCACAGCTTAGAGGGAACAGTGGTTACAATGTGTAGCTTCTGACTCTCATTTTGTGTACAACTACTTCAGCAGTCAGATGTCCCGAGGGCTTTGATCCAACCACATCATAAATGCTGGCTTTACTCTGAAGAGTCTTCAGCTCTTCCCTAGTAGCTAGTTGAGTGCCTTCCGACCTGGGGGTCTCATCTTCCAGCACTATACCACAATTTGTTTTGTTGTAATCTCCTTTAGTCTCCTACTGTAACCGTTTCCCTTAGAGAATTATCTTAGTCCCCTGTTTGTCCTGAAACAAGCAAGCTCTCTGGGGAAGGTTGCCGTCTCTTATGTGCATATGTACAGTGCTGCGTATCCGCTACGTTCTCAGCACTATATCGGACTAATATGACAATTACCTCTTTATTGCGGACCCGCGGGCCATTTTCGGCTTTGTTTTTAATAAGAGATGAGGAGAAAATAACAGTTAAAGCTCATACAATTAGAAGTTAAACACGGAGGAAGGGCCACAGGGGATTAAAATCGCTCAGAAATGCGCCACGGCCACGGCGGTGGAGAGTAGCCGAAAAACAAAAAAAACAAAGTGATCCTCTGTCTCACATCCTTCACATTTTATCAAATCGTTCTGTTTATAATTGCCATATATTTATATATATTTTTTTTGAATGATGTTTTACCTCCACCCAGGTGCCGTTATCTCGAAGGCCGCCACTGGTAATTGGTAAAGCTTCTTTGTAGAAGACAAAAAACTGATAGGAAGAAAACACCAAGGACTTTTACATTTGGCGCGTCACTTCACCGTTGGCTAATCGCAAGGCTCGCCGGAAGTGATTTCACACCCACGCCATTTTTTAACCCTTTGCTGATCGCAATCTGCTCGGCTGTTTCACGACGAATCGAATGAAAAATCCTGAGCGAAGGCGAGTGGAAGGATTGGTACAAGCACTGATTCTCCGTCGGCGGTGATGAGAATCAGAATGGAATACGGTTATTTAGGTGTTTTGGAGGAGGCCGTGAAATTGGGGAGTGAATGAGGAACCGGAAGTATAAGAGGGATTCTGGGACGGGGTGGTAATCTGCGTGCTAGTAGCTTGGGGAAGCATAGGGTTTAAGAAAACTCACAAAAAACAGGTGAGAAGTTTAAAAAGCTTGTGAATTTATAATCATTTCGGGGTAACATTTTGGGTATGTGCTTTGTATCTCTAAAAATTTTTTAAAGATTTTATCTTGCCCTACCCTGTTTAGGTGGTCTTATACTTATTTAATGGTTTCAATCTTTAGTATCCTATGCCAGTCTTTTAGCAAGGCTGTTTATACTAGGTAAGTTTTTATTAATTGCTCCAATGTTTTCTGCACACAATTTCAACTTGAAGCTGATTTGGCAGTATACTTATGATTTTTTATACAACAATTAACTTTTTAAACAGTTCAAAAAGCTTATGAATCTATGATAAATTCCTCCTGAGTTCAATTCTCTCAACATGGTTAGAATATTGCAGGGTAGGCGTGACAAGATGGCGACGGGACGCTCTGCTTGCTGAGGTAGCTCTCTCTCCTGGTTCTTAACTTCGAGTTGTTTCCCGCCCGACGATATGGGGTGGAGGAAACGTAAGCAGGCCACGAATCCTCCCGGGATGGGCATGCCGTGTTCCTCGGGGCAACGTACCTTGGGGGAGTGTGGTTTACGGAGCGGAGCAGAAGCAGTGCCTTCAACAGTGCTGGTTGTGGAGACCTTGGCGCTGAGCGTGTCGGGGGTTTGGCTTTCGCCGGAGGTGCGTTCTCCCCCCCCTATACCGCGACCCGGAAGTGTTGGAGTAGCAGACTCTCGATGCACCGTGAGGGTGCCGGCGAGCACGCCAAGGCAGGGGTCCCCGGGAGGAGTGTCTGTTCCTGGAATTTCCCCTGTGATAGTGGAGCAGCAGCGGCAAGGAGTATTGGAGGAAGGGGAGTTGTTTGAGACTCCCAGAGTGGATGCCGTGCAGGGAGGTGACCTTCCGATGCAGTTCGTGCTGATGAGACCTGCGGTTATTACTCTGGAGATGCTATGGGAAGGTCTGGCTTCACTCTCATCTTCTCTTCAGATGTCGTTTGGTGTTACTAATGACTTGCTTGGGGTTAAGACTCTTTATGGGACTTTGACTAATGACCAGCTTAATCAAGCGGAGAGACTGTCTAAGCTGGAACAAGATGTGGGGCATTTGCAGGATCTTTGGGATGCTCAGGTAGTCGATAGGAATGTCTCGGCTAGGAAAATGGAATATTTGGAAAACCAGGTTAGGCGTTGTAACCTGCTCTTTCTAAATTTTCCACGCTCACCCTTACTTTCTCCTTTGGAAATGGTGAGGAAATATTTTGGTGAGGTTCTCAAACTTCCCCCGGACCAATTTCCACCTTTGGTTCGTGCGCAATACTGCCTGTTGGAACAGCGAAGGGAGCTTCCAATATCCCCTCTGCTCACGCCTGAGAAGGGTGAGTTGACGGGCTTTTTGGAATCCTCCCTTGAGGTCATCACTGACAAGTCAACTTTACTTGTTACCCTGGCGTTAGAATCTGATAAATTCTTTATTCTTCGGTTGTATTTTAAGAATATCAATGAGGAATTCCTAGGCTCTAAGGTTCGTGTATTTCCTGATCTTTCAAGAGCTACACAGATGAGAAGGAAAAGTCTTTTGACTTTTTGTCCCAGAGTTTTGGCTTTAGGGGCAACTTTTCTGTTGAAATTTCCTGCCAAATGTTATGTGGTTTATAAACAAAAGATGTATGTTTTCTTTGAACCTAGGCAACTCAATGAGTTCTTAATAGCTAGGGAGGAAGTAGTGGTGGAGCTGTTTCAGACTTCCCATTTGTCTGACACCTAAGTCTTTTGCCCGTTTTCACCCGTTTAAGAAATTCCCTGGATGTATGACTGCATCTTTGTATTATTTCCTAATACGCCCTCCAATATTTCCTTTGTTTTGTGGACTGAATATTTTGGATGACATGTATAATGTTTTTTCTGTTTGTATTTTAGGATTTAAGTTATTGTACATGGTTGATCCTTGTTTTTCCTTTCATTCTGGCTATTGACTTGGATGTAATTACATAAGTATAAAAAAAAAATTAAAAGAATATTGCAGGGTATACATTTGGGTATGTTCTCTGTATGACTAAATTTCACTTTGCTCGACCTTTTTTAATCTCCGATGCCAGTCTTTTAGCGTAGTACCGACAAGTCCAATCAGGAACTGGATGTTGTTTATACTAGGTGCGTTTTTATTAATTGTTCCAATGTTTTTTGAACATAATTTCAGTACAGTTTGGCGTGTGATCGCTTGGGCATCGGGTACGTCGTTGGTTCCAGAGTACAACAAATAGATCAGTTTTGGCACGGAAGTGCGGTTCATGCTAGGTTAAAGTACATTATCACATTTTTATGTAGTCGCGTGTATAACATTGTTATTAGACCCTCATCACGTGGATGTGGTTCACTACTTAGAAGCCTATATTGCAGGATACCAGCATCTCGAAGTAGGTTCAATGCACCTTTTTTATATATATCAGTTTTAATAGGTAGATCTTTTGTTCTGCCCTTTTAGTGAGTTTGGATTTTTATGGTGTTTTATTTCATATGTATGCTTGGTAAGCCGGAAATTGCGTCATCAACTTGATCACGCCCACCTCCTTTGGTATATTATTCTTCAGTCTCGGACGTTAGTTCTTTCAGTATTGTAATGACACGTTCGTCCTGAATGAGCATTCTAGTTCTAGGTGAGGTTTAAATGGTATTTTACGGCTTCTGTCTTCACATAGTTTTTGATTATTTCAGTCAGTGACAGTTTTGGCGCGAAAGTTGGCAATCGCTTCAAAAGTATTGCAAATGATTTGTCCATCCTGGAAGTGTAGTCTATTACCAGGTGTGTTTTTTAAGAGAGTATCACTGCTCCCGTTTTTTTAACTTAGTTTAACATAGTTTTTTAATAAGTTTGCTCGAAATGGGTTTGGCACATAAATCGGTGTCCCTTTTAAAGCAAGCAATAGCTTCTCTTTGCATGGTAATTTTTTCAAAACAACAAGTTTTGGCACGAATATCCATGACGATACAGTTAGAAAAAATTACAGTTGGACATAAGACAGCTATTGTGACAATGCTTTCATATCATAATTCTGCCAGTGGCTCCATTGCTGTATCTAGTTTGGGCATTGCTGCCCCTCTGACTTACGTTACGAGTTATCTAGGAAGCGACCGATAATTCTATTACATCTGCCCTTTGGGGGAGTTAGACCGGAATTTCAACTATACATTTTCAAACGTGTGGGATGCCTTTACTTTGTTCCGGGTGGTGACTGGCCACGTTTTTGTTACAACACCACATTGCATTTTGTATTGTTAGTTTAACTATGTCCTTTTATTATGTATTTCATAGGTGTTCACTTTTATCACACAGTGTTTCTCGTACCTGATTTGGTTCAAGCCAAGGTAACCATTAGTACATCACTTTTTAAAGCACAAGTTTTACAATAGGTTGTGGACCTGCTCCGCTCCCTAACCTTGAGGGTTTAAGGAGGGATGGCCTTTTGTAGTTGTGAAGGTCGAGTGATAGGCAGGGACAAGAATATTTTTTTACATAAGGATTTATTTTCTCCCGCTCTGTGGTGGAATGGAACAGGCTTAAGGAATATGTTTTAGCCAAAGTAAGAACCAAAGAAAACAAACAGGCTTTTGAATGCTGTGCTTAAAATGTCCTTCAAACACTGGAGGTCACATTCCGTCATGTGTCCCTCTATTTTGGCAAACAGATAAACAAGGGAAAACAATACTGTTCCTGAGCTGTATCCAAATTATGCTTTAGCTTATTTTCACTGCTTCATAAGCTCTTCATTCAGGTACTTAAACAACATACATTTGAGGATGATATAGGAAAAGTCCATTCAAGCTTTGCCTTACTTATTTCTGTCAGACAGGTTGAGCAGTCCATTGGCTGATTAAACTTCAATCATGGGCAAAGGGTAAGCCAATGGTGTTTCTGCCTCAGAACACTTTCCTGCTTGTACTAACTTCTGGTCAGGAATATCTCTTTTATCTAAGAAGTCTTTGAACTCTTTAAGGATTAATTCAGCCTGCTTTCTAACTGGGCTAGACTGAATATTTGCTCCTTCCTTGGGTAAGTAATTGTTTGCAGAGTTTACTTCTGGAAAGCAAGTAATGCCATCTCTGTTCAAACATTCATTCAGTGCTGTGGAGTTACCCCTCCCCCACTTATCTCTGTATGTAGGTGTCGGGTTAACAAGCTCCTTTGTATGAGGAATGCTTCTAAAGAGTGATTCAAAGGTAGGACCTCCTAAATCGTCCTGGCTTAATTCTCTCCTAAACAATTCAGCTGTATTCTTTATATCATCCTGCTTGCTAAATGCTTCAGCTGTTTGGTGAGAAAAGCTGGGTTTGTTTAAACGGAGTTCAGGCTGCAGCCAACTGCTTTCACAATGCCTGAAATTGTCCTGAGCTTTAAAGTCAGCATTCACTCTTCCTGGCTTCTCATAAAACTTGTCATATGAATTAAATACACCATGTACCTTGTATTGAGGCTTGTCTGAGAATGCCTTGCCACGCTGCCTTCCTCTCCAAGGGTCAGCTGTCCCTTCCAGAAGCCTAGGCTTTATCCCTGGGTCTCTCAGTGCTTCTAACCTTTCTTGTTCCCAGAAGGTTCTTTCAGGCACTGAGTATCCCTGGTACCTACTTCCTGGTTCTGAATCCCTTTTCCTTGTATAACAGCTGGGCAGTGTTTCTCTTGCTAGGTCAGAGGTTTCTGTATCAAAGAGTGCTTCTTGCCTTATTCCGTCTTCACTCTCCTTCCTCTTCCTTTTCCCATTCGCATTCCCTTTCTGCATCTGTAACCGAATTATCTGCATCCGAATCTCAATCTGACTCTGAATCTACTACTGTCTTCCTCCTCTCTGTTTAACAAGGTGCCCCTGCTCTGGGGAGCCCGCCTCCTGCTAGGGCGTGCCCAATCAGCAACTCTGCTTCTCTCCTGTTCTGAGGTGAGCTGTGTTAGCTCATTAGCTCTGTGCAGCTTGTGCTTAGAAGGGAAAACCTTGCATTTACCTGCAGTACCTGAACCTTCCAGCGGGTCAGTATCCGTTTCCATGGCTTCCAGCCCTGCTACTGCGTCACAAGGTTCACTTTTACAACAAGTCCACTTCTATAGAGAGTTCACTAGAGAGCTACCATGTTATTCATGTCATTTACCTCTGTGGTATTTATTATCATATTTCCCTTTACAAGTGCTTTTGAGCAATTTTTTTCGGCAATTCTTCATCTTATTGGAACTGACTTGTCTTATTTATATGGTCTTATAGTGTCATTTATTGTTTTGTTTTATCTCTTTTATACTTATATTTCTTTTATTGCTTGTTTATATATTACAGTACTGTAAAGGGTGACGAATCTACACGCTTTTTTGAACAATTCTTGGGTTCATTACCAATAGTGCCTTATAAGTAGATGTGTGCTACGAAGGTATAGCGTTTAAGTCTGCACTACTAGAATTTTACATAGCGCTGCCTCTCTGCCCTACGTCTTTGTCTTTAGCGTTTAAATCCAGTAATCTTTTCTTATTATTTTTAATATATTTTTATATTTTCATGAATGGTATGATTTATTACTTATACTACATCTGTTGTCCTATTGCATTCATTTTAAGTATGATTTTATTATTTTTATTGTATGCATTTCTATTTATGTTATTAAGTGTTACATGCCTGTTTGATCTCATTATCTTACTATTTTATTAATTATTTAACACTATTCTTATATGTTTTTATGTTTGTACATTAAAGTATATCCCCCTGAGGAAGGCTTCGGCCGAAACGCATAGGGGACTCAATAAAGGCATTTGTGCTCATCCACATCTCTTGCCTCGCTGTGTTCCTGTTGGATTAGCAAGAGCTTTTTGCTCTCTTTGTGCCTAACCTTTATATGTGATGTCAACAATATTATTTATTTGTGATTTTATGTTTTTTAATTGTAAGATACACCCCTGATGATGTTGCTGAAACAAGGCTGTGTAGTGTGGACCTGAAACTGATACCAAGCAATATTGGATTTATACAAAACAATCCACTGGTTGTGATTTGTTTAGTAAACATACCCCTAAACATTTGAGCAGTATTATTACTACGATCCCCCTGAGGAAACCGATGACGGTGAAATGGAATGCCTCAGCGGTGCCCTGTAAGAGCGTCGGGATCAGGGCTGGAATGCTATGGAAGATATACAGCGTTTGGTTTTTTGAAGCTAAGTGCCAAAAGAGTTTTTTTACCTTAAACGCTTGATCCATGAAGCATTCCTGTTCTGTTTTGTACAATACTTGCCGTGAAAAAACTGCACTACAGATTTCCTGTTTAAAGGTCATTGATGCGATATGAGCAATTTCTAGTCAGGCATGCCTGCTAGTCTGCGATTAATGAGTCTGAGACCTTGGAAATCAGCTGTTGTGGTTTGTATTAAATGTGAAGTCTAGCGAATGATATATTAAGAAAGTACCAGTTGTGCTGTTGAGATTGAACGCACCATTGAAGAATTCTGGTTGTGATATTTGTAACATCTGAGGAGCTGAGTTTTTTTACCTTGGCAAAACATTTTTTAAAAAGCAATACGTGTGTTTCAACATTTGTAATATATGCTATTAGATGCCCCTGTAATCTCCTATACATAGGGAAAACATCGCGGCCTTTAAAAGTACGGATAATGGAGCATAAAAGCCGGATAAAGTGTAATGTGTTGACAGCACCTTTAGTGCAACACGGTCGTGATCACTCATGATTTTAATGATTTGCGTTGTTTTGCCATTGAGCAAGTGAAGAAGGCTATGTATGGTAAAACATTGGAACAAACATTACTCTTGAGAGAACAGCGTTGGATCTTTGAGGTGAAGACTTTGTTACTGACAGGTTTAAATTCCACCATAGATTGGGGGCTGTGTATTTGAAGATTGTATATATGGATTTACTTTCATTGCACTTGAACAATTGATGCAGCGCATGTACTTTATCTCAAAAGGTTTTAGAGAGATCTCAATGGTGGACGTCATGGGATGACATTATTGCAACATTTAAATACCAGGGATGATAGTGTAAACTGCATGCGCGGCGTTTTCAGATGTTATCAAGAAGAAACTGGATATTAGAACGCGGGCAGCATCAGGTTCAAATGCTAGAAATTGGTATGTGTATCTTTAGGCTTAACAAATTTGATATGAAAGATAGAATATCGTGGGAAATAGTGTATAAAGGAATGCTGTTTTTATTTACAGACCCCCTGAAGAAACTGTTTAGAGTGAAACGTTGAAATGGGTGCCTGAGGTGGCGTTGGGGAATGCCAAAAAGATGAGCATTTGTATTTATGTGGATCTTTATAGATATAAGTTTCGTGGAGGATTTGCTGAAAAAAATAAACCCCAGAGTCGTCATTGATGCTAAGAGCGCTATTGACGGTATTTTTTATACTGTTGCACTAAAAGGTCTGAGACCCTCTGGTAGTATGATAAATTATCGATACACACAATTTGTTTTGAATTCCATGGAATTGTTATACTGGAGCATTTTTCATTATAAGTATTGGTTATATACCGTGCTCTGATAAAGACCGTTTAATAGAGCTGATGTTGCAAGCAGCATACCAATACATTGTTTCTCCTCTTCTGACACAGGGCAGAGGACACACACAGCACATCTACTACAGTGCATCCGCCGTCACCATCACCCACCTGTTGGAGGACAACACCACCATGGAACTATCCCTGGCAAATGGTGCCAAAGGATGTTTGACCTCTGTGAGTGGGACACATGCCTAGGAAGGACATTATTGTTGGATTGCTACTGTGGCAAGGTCATCTATCCTGAGTATGGGGGAGGTGAGAAACGTGAAGAATTCACCCTAGTAAAGGGTCCCCTTTTAGGAGTGCAGGGTGAGAAAGCCACAGCCACACCTAAGAACCAGGAAAACCCCAGCTGGAACAGGTTTCATGCAGTGTCTAATAGAGTAAGAGAGAGATTACGGGCACAAGGTCAAAAACCCTTACTTCAACAAGTTCCCTGATTACTCAAATACCAGAAGGCAGGGGGATTTCCCAACACCTGGGAAGGAAGGAGGTGGGGCTAGAACCCTGGAGGTATAAGCCTATGCTAAAATACACAGACAGAGAGAAAGGAAGGGAGAAAGGAGGAGAGGGAGGAGAAGGCAGAGACCGGAGAAGAGAAGGAGGTAGAGAAGATGCTGACTCATGCAGAAGAGCCGAGCTAACAGGAGCTGACAGGGTTGAATTCCCTGCAACAGGTTGGCAGCAGAGCTTGGAGCCAGGAAGTGGAGAAGCTCTCAGAGCACCGGAGAGGTTGTCAGCTGAGCAGTCTGACCAGGTGGGTGAGCCAGAACCCATGCAGCTGGGAGAGCCATTGGCAGAGTTGGGGGAAGACATCCTTATGGATTGCTCTCTGTGCCAAGCTTTAGACATGAAGTCTTGAGGAAAAGCCAGCCCTGAATTATCCTCCTTGAAAAGGTAACCATAAGAAACAGGCAGTGTGGTGGTAAATTCCCATATGTTTTTAAAAGGGAAGTTTACTGAAGTATAAGGATAAGCAGGAAGCTGTGATTTATGCTTGTTAGCCACCTGTGGTTTGAACAGTGAAACGGCAAGAAGCCAATTTACCTGCTAGAAGAGGTTTTCTTTGCTCCTCTGTTATGTGACAAGCCTGTTGAGAGTTTTTGATGGCAGTCTGAATGTTTGCTTCTTGTTTTGAGTTCTGTTGTACCTGAAATGCAGCCTAGAGGGAATTGAGGCTGATAGAAGCCAAACTGCCATAGATGTTTAAGCTTGTTTGGACTTTATGCTGTAATTAGCAAGGACAAAAAGGAAGGTGGCAGCCTTGCTATCAAAGGCTGTGCTTCTGAAAGTAAGACGACTTTAAACAGCCATGTTGGGGTTCTTTTGTTTACTTTGCCAACCATCTGCTGTACCTTGAGCAAATCCTACAGAAATAATCCTGTATCTGGTACTTTGAATCTTTTTGTGCGAAATAAGTTTTCTGTTATATGCCTTACCTCGGTGGCCTTAACTACAACCTTCTACCTGAAGCACAAACATCTTAGCAGTACTACATTTCCCAGAAGACACCACAAGGAGATAGGCTGATAGGGGAAGGTTCCTCTAATCACCATGCCCCCCTAAAACTAGAGGCGAGTGGTGAGGGCGTTTGACCATGGCGTAGTTGTATGGATTTTGCCATTCAGGATATACAAGGATATACAGCAACAAGGTGCACAGCACAGACGGCTTCTGAAAGCTTCACGTGAAATTCGCTGGTAGAGTCGGCCAGACGATGGAGCAGTCTAGTTTGGAGCATTACAAAGACACCCCTTTTGAAGCAAGAGTCAACACCTGAGTCAGATAAAGCGTACCCAGGCGGGGGTTGGCTCGGATAAAAAAAAAAAAAAAAGTGAATGCTTTTGAGGAAAAGGGGACAAGGAGGCTGTTGAGTGCTGCCACCCTTGGTGTTTTGTTCTCATTCAGGTATCCCTGAAGATGGATCCCAAGGAGTTGATTCAATGGATGGCCACTCAATTCCAGCACCAGCAAGAGTTGGCACAGCAAGCACAGGAGAGTGCAGCTGCAGCTATAAAGGAGCAGCAGAAACCTGTCTTGGACTTAGTGGCAGCCCAAAGACAAAGTGGAGGAGAGCCGGTACCAGCTGGACCATCAATAACTCAAATGGACAGTCTGGTAGGCCCATCCACAAGTGGGGCCTTTAACTTTGGCAAACTTTCATCTGATGACGATATAGATGACTTTAGAATCGTTTGAAAGAGTAGCGCAAGCTGTGGGATGGCCAGCTAGCCAATGGGCAGTGCGATTAGCAACCTCCTTAACAGGGGAAGCACTGGCCACATATAGGGCTATGCCAGCTATCCAGGCCCTGGACTATAATACGATAAAAATTGCAATTAGAGACCGTTTGGGGTTGACAAAAAGCATGTACCACCGTATGTTCAGAGCCACGGCCCTTAAGGCCAGAGAAACCCCTAAGGCATTAAGCCAGAGGATTCGGGGGCTAGCATTAAAGTGGCTGACCCCGGAGGAAAAAACTATGGATATGGTACTAGATATTGTAGCTTCTGGTTCCCACAACGGTTGCCCAGAATATCACCAATCAGAGAATTACTTAGACGGCAGTTGCTTTAGCTCAAAAGACTTTTATTTAGAATAACAAAAGTGATTATAAAATAGCAAACAGCAAATGCCTATCTAGAGATGGCAGA
The DNA here is from genome assembly GCA_033557465.1 of Ichthyophis bannanicus. Taxonomy (NCBI): domain Eukaryota; kingdom Metazoa; phylum Chordata; class Amphibia; order Gymnophiona; family Ichthyophiidae; genus Ichthyophis; species Ichthyophis bannanicus. Next base: position 830,174,005 of record CM066035.1, read on the forward strand.
CAGTACTTTCTTTCTCTGAGAAGGGGAAGAAAATACTGCCCGCCCTTCCCCTAAAATAACCACCTTATATACATTTCTCCCTGTATCAAATGTCTGCTTCAAATTAGCCTCAGTGAATCCATCATAACTACTTAGATGTCAGCAGGACCTCAGGGTTCTGCAACACTTTTCCCAGGGGAGAATCTCCTTACATTTGTACATCTGGACCCTGCTCATTTATACATGGCCTATGACCTCTATACATCTGGAAATGCTTTTAGGTCTATTTATCTATGCATGGCCTGTGACCTCTGTGCTTTTAGGTCTATTTATCTATGCATGGCCTGTGACCTCTGCCCCTTCCTGTGTATTTTCTTCTTCTGGCACTAATTGAAACCAGGCAGAGAGTATTTTGTGCTCATTTGTTTGAATTCTTTGCTTGACCTGTAATTGCATGTTAGGCCCATTATTCTGCATACTTCTATCCAGAATATGGTTTCCCAGAATCCTCCATAACAGGCCGCATCCATTTTCTTATGGCAAGCATATACTCTCATATAGCTATTGTCTTCTTGTCTGTCTTCTTGTCTTCTGTGCCATCCATCCTCCTGTGTAGTTTCACCAGGCAAGAGTTCAGTCATATAAAGCCAATATATAAGCAGACCTAACTCAAATTTCCCAACAATCCCCACTTTTTCTATTCCTATTTCTTTTTTATGTGGAGGGGCAAAAGTAATCCCACTAAGGGGCATTGATAACAATAACCATTTGAGACAGGGAGGGATGATCAAAAGGGGCAGCTTCTGGTACAGTTCTCGAGATACAACATACATGGTATTGGTGCTTGACTTATCATTCTTTGACAACAAGCAAACAGAATGGATAATACACAACAGACAATAATTGCAAAACAAGCCATACTTAAAAGAATAAGAATGAAAGCTTTTAGGCCTCCTCCGAGTTCGGAATACCAGCAGGCAACATTCTAAGAGAATGGAAGACATACAGCTTGCAATAATACTGAACACATCAAATATTCAAACAAAGTGATGAAGAAAGCTTTGAAAATGTTACAGTACAACTTGAGCTGGTGTGGGTATTGCAATTGCTGTAGCCCAAATGACTTGTAGATTTTCCCAAAAGTCCCAATCAGTCTTAATAGTCTTTATTTTCAGATAATTTGGGTCTGCTTCCCAGCAGTTTTTCAGGACTGCGTCGTGCGCTTCACCTGTCTCTGAAGTTTAAGTGTGGTTGAGTTCAGAGGTCTTGGGGTGGACTGTTCTATCTGGACTATGGCCAATTCCCTCCGCTGGAATCTATGGATTTCAATCGGTGACATGGTTCCAGGTCCCATTCAGAAGAGCAAAATCCAATATTAAATGAAAAGGCTAAAATATTCTAGATTAGATTTTACAATGAGACAATGCAATGTGATAAACATCATTTCATCCATATTTACTTAAGATCATAACTATCTCATAGGGTATCAACTGTGTCTCTCAGTTTGATAAACTTCTTGTCTCTCCATCACTGAAGATTCATTTGCTGGTAGGAAATACTCTACTATGCTCATAACTGATCTTTGCATATTAATAGATTAGACAAGTTGCAAGCACATATTCTGCAAGTTTGGCAAGTTTCAGAATTACCCCAATTTTTATTTGTGAAAATTTGTCATCAAATCATCCCTCTTTTTACTCCTGCATGTCTGGCCAGGACATACAAAGGCAAAATGAGGCAAAAAGCATTTGGAAGTACCACATGGCCAGTATGGATGTTCCAAAGCATATCAGGGTGCAAAATGCACCTAGCCTGTCCTCCAGGTGTCTATTTCCAATTATTGAATATGTGTTGGGGCTTAAATGACTTCCTGAATTAAAGATTCTGGAGACAGCATAGTTGAATAAAATTTGTTTACATGTTCATTAGACAGACATGTCACTTTAAATAACCTTCATCAGTTTAATGTCCATCAGAGTACCACCTCTTAATTGGCATGCTAAGATCATCAAACAATTGTTAAAAACTTAGTATTGTGGTAAACAAATAGTATATAGGAAATATAAATTTGGATTCTTCTTAATGAATATAACAACATGAGTAAACAGTGTCTTTTTTTCTCACCAACTTAATTGGTATGGTTCAAAAATGGACATATGTGCTCATTCAAAATAGCAATTGTCTTAAACAATCTGAATAAAGTCCCTACAGTATAAAAATATTATTTTTGTAACATTTGATAACGGCAGGACAAATCATGACTTTTAACATGACAGCCACATGTCTCTCTCTCACGTATGGCATCTCAGTGAGAGTGCTGAACAAGGCAAAGTAATTAATTATCCTGAGTCTTTCATTACACTGTTACTGTTGCATGTCAGGCGGAGACTTCAAAGCAGTGCTTGGGCTAGCTTCACCTTACCGGCATGCTATCTCAAGAAATACAAATGAACAACAGAACTAGACAGACATGTTAAAAAAAACAAACCTCTGTATCAGAGAAAGTGCTGTAGGAGACTTTGTCTAATTGATTCAACTTAATGTTATTTTATGTGTAAATAACTTTACAAAATATTCTCATATTCTTCTGGGAACTAAGCTCCATTTTTTCTACCAAATTTGTTCTGCAAGTGTGTAAGCTAAAGTAAATTTGTATGTCATAGTGCTACAATATAGTGTATTCCTAAAATTGAAACTTAAAAAAAATCTTTCAAAACAAAGTACACTGTGTTCTCTGGACCCCAACATATAAAATTTAAATATAGAAAAATAGATTAATTTATCCTAAAATTCAGCAACTCCTGTGTTACTGTCCTTAGTCATTAGTCATTAGCACTGAGCTTAAGAATACAAACACTCCTTTTCACATTTAAATTGAATGAGACTGGTGTCAAACGGAACTGCAAACTAAACAGTAGATCTCTCTTTCTGTCCTTTAGTTACAGCTCTTTTGGGATGCTTGCAACAGTATACAAAATTCTATTTTTACTGTTAATTTGCTCAATCAAAACCAAACATATAACTTCTCATTCACTCGAGATTTAAAATCATTTCCAAATAGCATTGTCCTGTCAGGGACGTCAAACCCCCACTCTAAAGGGCAAAGGACAACAGAAACAGATTCTCCAATGCCTTGATTGTTTGATCTAACATCTGGGAGCACTTAAGCACAGCAGGCCATCTGATCAGAGTAGAGAGGCTTTCCTAAGAAACTTCAGTAAAGCATTCCCCTTTGGGAAATCCCAAAAAGCAATATACCTTTAAGCTTGAGAAACTCAGGACCTTTTTTTAAAAAAAACAAGTAAAAAGTATTTTCTTCATAATCTTATATAAAGATTTTCTCCAACAATGTAATACTAAGTAAACACCTTTGCATCACATGGTTACATATTTTCTTACACGGATTTTCTTTTAGAGCTATTTTTCTTAGTTGCAAAATCCAGCTGTAATCTTTTTCCTTTATTATTAATTTGATCTTAAATTTGTAAAGTCATAAGAACATGACAAAATTGATCTTGTATCACTTAGTCAAAACTAATCTTAGCATCACTATGATCTTTATTAATCTCTGGTAAATTAGGATCTTCCACATTTGTTAACACATTCATAGAAATTCGTTTCTGCATTGTGTACAAACTGCCCTATGACCTATCACAGACCCAGGCAGAGCTATTTAATCTTCTGACACACAGAGAACAGCAGACAAATTTTTCTTAACTCAGATATAAGATCCCAAATTAAAAAAATAAAACTTACACATATGGATCAGATTTATTTACTGCACACAAATATGCACAGGGGAATTTTCAGGCTGTACTTGTCTACCAGTCATATCACTGCACACAATAGCTGGTAGTTCAGAATAAAACACTGTCAATTATCTGTGCGGTCTGCTTCTAAGATTCTCACTTCAGTGTACATTACATTCAGATCCCAATCCACTAACTCAGAAAATCCATTCCATGTTACAATATATTCAGACAGACAGGAAAAAAACTAGCTGTCTCAGCACATCAATTACAAAAGCAGATCCTGGAAGATTTTTCGTTGTTTTCAATGTTCTAAAGAAGACAGGAAAGACTTGGAAGAATAGAGACAGATAAACAAACATCGCTTAGCACTTGCGTTCAAGGGACTCCGGGCCAACGGTTTTACCCTCTCCAGAGACTGGGGCATCTTACAAGCACATGAATATGTAAAAGAAAATATAAGCAAACAGATACGCTCTCCAGAAATTCCACACTTAGTTCAACTTAAGAAAAAAAAAATTCTAATCAGTTCAGCTCCAGGGAACATAAAATCTACTGGAGTAGCCAGTAATGACAGGACAGTGTTTACTAAAGATTAAAACTAAAAACACAAAACAGAGTTAAATGCATTATACCTAATCAGCCTACTAGACCCACTCCTCCTTGGTTATTTAATGCAGCTGCAGTCAGCTCCGTCATTCACCTTGATCTAGAACTTGCAAAGTAATTCATTTCAAAAAGATACTTAGAAAGCTATTCTTCAATAGATCTAATTGTCACCCTCTCTGGTCTGTGAGCACCTCAGATAAGGTGATCATCCCTGTTTTTCTATAAATATTCTCCTTAGCTGTCCCTCTTTCTAAAATCCGTAAACCTGGTGTTTTCACTGTTCGGGGACAGGGGGCAATTAACGTCGCCTTTTACCAATAGCAAATTGAACCTCCTTATATACAGAGGCGCGTGCAATTTCGCTTTTAGGTAGCAATCCAAACCTCATAATTAACAGAGGAGCGAAATTAAGAAATCCAGGACTTATACACGCTGACAACGCTTACATTTCATCTAAATCCAGCCAATCTCCTCGCGGAGGTATGAAAACGTGGATAAAGACACACACTCGCTTCGTATTAATAATAATACGTACAGTCTCAAGCGTACATCAATCAATCCTGGAAAAGAGACATAATGTCTGGGCAAAACTTTCTTTCCCTAATCATTCCCTAATGTTCCAACTAAATACAGAGACATTCTAACAGTTCTCTTACATAACAAAATATTAATTACATACTTACCCACCACTCGAACCTGGGCAAGTCTTCTGTCCTTTCATACAGACAGGGAAACTGAACACTCACCAATAGAGTCATCCTAGGGTATCAAAATCTCTCTCGACGTCACTCAGAGCGGTATTCCCATCTTCTGTACCAGCAGAAGAAATCCTCTTCTCAAGTGAGAAGGTATTCACATCCCCTGTTTTTTTTTTTTTTTACTGTGAAAAACAGGAGGTAGTCCCTCTGACAAGTAAAACTACAAGTCAAAAACTGCAGTCAGAGGAGTCCTTGGGCAATTTGGAAGGGAAAAAAATTTAGAGGGTGTTCGGCACCAATTATTGTAGCTTCTGGTTCCCACAACGGTTGCCCAGAATATCACCAATCAGAGAATTACTTAGACGGCAGTTGCTTTAGCTCAAAAGACTTTTATTTAGAATAACAAAAGTGATTATAAAATAGCAAACAGCAAATGCCTATCTAGAGATGGCAGACGGGGAAGAAAATACTGCCCGCCCTTCCCCTAAAATAACCACCTTATATACATTTCTCCCTGTATCAAATGTCTGCTTCAAATTAGCCTCAGTGAATCCATCATAACTACTTAGATGTCAGCAGGACCTCAGGGTTCTGCAACACTTTTCCCAGGGGAGAATCTCCTTACATTTGTACATCTGGACCCTGCTCATTTATACATGGCCTATGACCTCTATACATCTGGAAATGCTTTTAGGTCTATTTATCTATGCATGGCCTGTGACCTCTGTGCTTTTAGGTCTATTTATCTATGCATGGCCTGTGACCTCTGCCCCTTCCTGTGTATTTTCTTCTTCTGGCACTAATTGAAACCAGGCAGAGAGTATTTTGTGCTCATTTGTTTGAATTCTTTGCTTGACCTGTAATTGCATGTTAGGCCCATTATTCTGCATACTTCTATCCAGAATATGGTTTCCCAGAATCCTCCATAACAGGCCGCATCCATTTTCTTATGGCAAGCATATACTCTCATATAGCTATTGTCTTCTTGTCTTCTGTGCCATCCATCCTCCTGTGTAGTTTCACCAGGCAAGAGTTCAGTCATATAAAGCCAATATATAAGCAGACCTAACTCAAATTTCCCAACAATATGATAGTATTGGAGCAGTTTATGGCTGCAGTGCCCAAGGAGATACAATCATTTCTGATTCAGCAAAACTGCCAGAGCACAGGGGAGGCAACCCTTTTTACCGAGCGCTACATGGAAGCTGAATTAGCGCGTCAGCCAAGAGGGGGCACTCCAAAAGTGAAGGCCAAGGTCAGTTTTGGTTCATCAGAAAGGAAACAGGGAAATAAAACAGTTTGTGAGAACTTATGTGCCTGCTCAGGAAGGAAAGTGGGCTGGAACACCTACAGAGAGGATGCAAGGCTCACCATGGGTTGGTTGGTACAAGTGTGAAACCTTTAGGAGAGGGATTCCTCCTAAATGTTAATATACAGGGGATCACTACCAATGCTTTGCTTGACTCTGGGGCTGACCAGAGCATGGTATCCCAGAAGCTTTGGCGGGCAATTGAGACTCAGAATGAGTATGTCCAGAGGAGACCAGAAGGTCATGTCCAGATCCGTTGCATCCACGGGGCTGCCTCTTGTTACCCCGTGTATACAGTGGAGATAAAAGGGTTAGGGGCACAGAAAAGAATTCCCATGGCTATGGTACCAAAACTTCCCCACGACCTGGTATTAGGAAGAGACTGGCCCCAATTTAGGAAAGGGTTAGAGAAAGACCTCGGGCAAAAAGCAGAGGGGATGGTAACAGTGGTCCCTGGCCCTCTGTTTGGGATTCCCCGAAAACAGACTGGAAAGCCAGGTGAAAAGCCCCCGGGAGGCAGTCCCCACATTAAACAAGTTCATATTAAAGTTTTGTAAAGTTTCTGAAAAGGCCACGAGTCCCAGGAGGGCATCCCCGCAAGCCGCAGGATATGATTTATGTAGCGCAGTGAATGGAGTGATGCCCAGCCATGGAAAGGCTCTCATTGATACTGGCCTACAAATTGAGATCCCCGTTGGCTGCTATGGATGGCTAGCCCCTCGCTTGGGTCTGGCATTAAAACACTTCCTGGACATCGGTGCAGGCGTGATTGACCCTGATTATAGAGGGAGTGTAAAGGTATTATTGCTTAACTTTGATAAGGAAGACTTCCCAGTGAAGGTTGGAGACCGGATTGCCCAGCTGCTGTGCGAGAGAGTAGGGTTTCCCCCACTGGAAGAGGTCCCCATGTTGACTCCCACGGAACGAGGAGCCTGTGGATTTGGTTCCACCGGACGGGCCGGGATGGAAGGCCTGACAGCCACCTCGGAAGAGAGGGTGGAGAAAGACGAGGAGGAGGACTTGGGTCCACAAGTAACAGAGTGGAGGAAACATCAGGAGCCCAAGGTGGGTGAGGAGCTATCCTTGGTCCAGAGGCAGGAGTTGGCCAATTACAGAGGTTTCCAGATGTTCTGATGCCGGTTCTTGGTGAAACCCGATTGGTCGCCCATGAGATTGTAATTACACCAGGGAAGGTGATCCGACAATGACCCTACCGGTTACCAGAGGCTAAGAAGCAGGAGGTAGTCGCACAGGTACGCGAAATGGTAGAGATGAGGGTCATCGAAGAGTCAAGGAGCCCATGGTGCAGTCCAATAGTGCTTGTTCCACACTGCCTGTTTCTTATGGTTACCTTTTCAAGGAGGATAATTCAGGGCTGGCTTTTCCTCAAGACTTCATGTCTAAAGCTTGGCACAGAGAGCAATCCATAAGGATGTCTTCCCCCAAAGGAGATAGGCTGCTAAGGCTGATAGGGTAAGGTTTCTCCAATCACCATGCCCCCCTAAAACTAGAGGCGAGTGGTGAGGGCGTTTGACACTACTTTGAGCATAACAGGTCTGTCCAACAACACCGTTGCTGCCGTGTTCTGGCTGGGTGTCATGTTCATCGCAGGAGACACATATGACCTTTCCAGTACTGTGGCATATTGAGATGTCACACTTGACTATGCATGCCCAGGGTTTCAAGGACAGTCTTAACGGGACTTGTAGAGTTGCAAACACCCTTTGCACTGTGGACACTGTGTACTGGTCCCACATGTGCAGCAGGGACTGACATTGTCGCTGTATGTTGTACATCCATCTGATATTGTGTTGTGTTTTGCCCATGTGTGTGACCTGGAACGCAGGATACGCTCATCTGTTTAGTTCAACACGAGCATACAGCCATGCGTGTGGCACAGGGGGAACATTGGAGAGGTCCTCTTGTCCATGTCCGCCTACCCTCCACTTGGACATGACAGTATTACCACCATACCACTTTACTGCACACCAACATCTTGGATTGATGTTTGCACTCACCAAGGGTGTTACAGTGCATGTGTGGCATCACTGTATCACGTTTCAATGTACACGGTGCATGTGACCGACTATGTTGGTGCAACACAGCATGTGGCAATATGGTTTCTGTGTGGATTACTGTAACACGTTTGACCTTTCTTTCAATCTCTATATACAGGTTGTTTGTTTACTGTACAGACATGTCGCTCTACATTGATTTACAAACCTAGCATTGCATGTCTTCACAGTCCTATTTATCCCCTGATGTTCCGGCACTCACATTGCCCCATTATATTTGGAGTGTAGCAGTCTGGGTTTCCATTTTCTTCCTTCATTTGTGCATTCCATGTACCGTGATATATGTGGGAGACGTATGATGGTCGCAGGATTCTTTTATTGGATAACACGTTTCGGCAAACGCCTTCCTCAAGGGGTATGCAGCTTGTAAAATAAAATAAGGTAATTACAATGCCTTAATGTACACAGAAATAAAATTAAAAAATCATGACGTGTATATTAAAAATGGATATAAAGAAGTGTGACCACATATTAAATATGCATCCATTAAAAACAAATAAAAAGGTAAATTAAACACATATGTAAATATATAAAACATGTGTAAAAACACCAATAATTGCAGGGCAGCTAAGAACAGGATACTGTAGCTAAAAATTGAAATTAAATAGAAAGGTAGTGTGGTCACACATTTTATATTCATTTTTAATATACACGTCATGATTTTTTAATTTATTTCTGTGTACATTAAGGCATTGTAATTACCTTATTTTATGTTATTTTATTTTACAAGCTGCATACTCCCTAAGGAAGGCGTTCGCCGAAACGCGTTGTTATCCAATAAAAGAATCCTGCGACCATCATACGTCTCTTGCTCTTTGTGTTCCTCTGACTTTTACAGCAAGAGCGGTTCCCCAGCTCTTCCTTGTGTTGACTTGACCAGTTTAGAGCCATGTTCTCCCCCTGGAAGGACGTCCTCAGTTATAAAGAAGAGGATTTGCAATCAATGCTACCAGAGGACCCCTTCTTTACAGAAGATGCATTACCTAATCTAGAAGAATGGGGAGATTTGGTCCGGATGATGCAGCGCTATCTCAGAGAAGAACTACATGCAGCTTCGCTATTAGAATATTGCCGGAAGAAGATCATCCCGAGGGGACTCAGAATGCAAAAAGCTCCTGGAATGTTCAAAGATGACAAAATTTTTATGTCGGACTGGATTAAAATTCTAAATAAGTGTTCTTTAGATTTAATGATTCTATTGATCAACACCTCAAAACATTAGGGCAGAGGTATTAAAACCCAAATGGATTTAAAATAGAAACACTTAAAAGACAAGACAATATGAAGTTGCGAAAAAAAGTTGACAAAAACACAATAGAATATAAACAATTAAAGATGCGAAGATCAAAAAGTTCAAAAGGGATGAAGATTGTAAGCTTGATATAGTTTACTATTGGACATATGGCGGGTCTGAATTTAAAATTAGACAAAGAAGATCATCATATAGGAGGCCCTTCGGGTCGCCAAGGCAACAATCTAGAAATGACTCGAGAAATAATCAAAAGTCTAGACAAAGATCTCCTTCTCCCACCTCAGACCAAGAAAGGAGCCACAAAAGAAGTTGACACCAGTCCAATGGACAGTTTGAACCTTCTGGCTCACTTTTCTCAACAGCTCCTCCTCCCCCCCCCCCCCCAGCAACAACGCAGTCCAACACGGGGTTTTCGAATGGATGCCCTCTAGAAAGGAGGTGGTCGCGGCACCTTTCAATTTCCACAAAAATTTACCAGAACCAACCGGCAGTTCAAACCCAGAGATTATCAACCATCGTACTACCCACAACGGGGGAGGGGTAGAGGACAGGGCCCGCCATCCAAGAGACAACTAGATTGGGATCTTTAAGTGGCATAATTAACCTCTTTAGTCATCAGCTCAACAGACATGGAACTTCAAGTTTTAGAAAAAGGGTTGTCTTTTGTACCAGCAAAGAAACACAATAAGTTTTCAACTCATGTAGAATTCTTTAAATTTTTTCAAAAATTGAAAATTATAGATTGACAAAATCAAATCTGACACCACTGATACCTCAGTGGTAAGACAGCCTTCAACATGGATACCACCTTCTAACACAAATGCCATGATAACGGCATATGAGAACGTTCTCTCCAAAATAGAAAAGCTATATCAAACACACAAAAATCACGTCTTTTACAATCTGACAGGAATGCAAAAATCTGCATTAAAAGGTCTACAATCCAATAACACAATTATAATTAAACCTGCGGACAAAGGCAGGGCACTTGTGATTCAGGACAGAGTCCTATATTAATGAAGTATTACACCAGTTGAACAACAAGGAGTTTTATTTAAAAATCTATGACAACCCGACCATAACTCTGCAACAAAAAGTGGATACCTTATTATATATAGGAAAAGAGGCTGGTTATCTGTCACCAAAAGAAATCTTTCTTACAGTCCCTCATCCAATCATTCCAACCATCTACATGGTTCCTAAGATACACAAATCACTCCAAAATCCTCCGGGGCACCCTATTGTCTCCGCTATAGGATCTCTATTTGAGCCTTTGTCCAAGTTCTTGGATATCTTCTTAAGACCCTTTGTTACAAAAATAGAATCATATGTGCGTGATTCAACCCATATTATTAATATTTTACAGAATTTTCAAGGCTATCATGATAAACTGTTACTGGTTACTCTTGACATTAATTCACTGTATACCAACATTCCCCAGCAGGCGGCCTTAGAAGTTCTGGCCAATGTTCTAATTCAAAGATCCAAACCGACACGCATACCTACATTTTTTTTGACCCAATTAGCATCATTAGCCATGACAGAAAACTATTTTAGCTTCAAAGGAATCTTTTATAAACAAATTAAGGGAGTCGCCATGGGTTCGTCTATGGCGCCTGACATCGCCAATCTTTATGTAGCCAATTTTGAACAATATTTAAGTTTCCACCCCTTCAAGTCACACATTCTTCTCTGGAAACGGTACATTGATGATGTACTAATGATATGGAATGGTACAGAGTCTTCATTACAAACTTTTTTCATCTGGCTTAATTCTCTAGATTCAAATTTACAGTTTGAAGGGTCGTTTAGTTCAGAAAGCATCGCATACTTGGATATCATGATAAAAAAAGATACAGGGTTTTGTTACAGATCTTTATCGCAAACAGATAGAAATACCTCATTAAAATATGACAGCTTTCATAACACATCCCTTAAAAATAACCTGTTAGTCAATTTCTGAGAATAAAAAGATTGTGCACAACAGATACGGACTTTGAGCATCATGCAAGAGATATGCATCAAAGATTTAGGCAGCGTAGCTATCCACAGAAATGTATAAAAAAAGCCTATTTAAAGGCCTGTATTACAGAATGCACATCACTTCTACAAAATAAAGACCGCCCAAAAACAGACAGGATCGTCTGTGCCCTCACTTTTACAAACTATTCAAAAGACATTGTAAGCATTTTAAAATGAGAGTGGTATCTTTTAGCATCATTACCATCATTCGCTTCAAAACAATTTATGGTAGCATACAAGCGCAACCCCAATCCTGCAAACATCTTAGTGCTGTCAGCCCTCACATATCAAACCCCAGCCACAAATTAAAGGTCACTTCAAATGTGGTAATTGTTCAGTGTGTCCTCACACCATCTCCGTGAAAGATAGTTTTATACATCCGTCAAGTCATAAGGTTTATCTACATAACTACTCCAATTGCAAGACAGAGAATGTAATTTACTTATTTCCATGTAACTTAGTTTATATTAGAAAAAACAAAAGACAAATACGCACACGAATTATCGAACATAGAAGTTGCATTCAAAGGAAAGTTCTAGACAAGCCTTTAGTCTCACACTGGATGCAAACAGGACATTTAATTAGTGATTTAAAATATCTAGTCTTAAGGACAGTGATACCATATTGGAGAGGAGGTGATGTCGACAGAATTTTACTTAAATTACGAACTCAATAGTTTAGAACAACAAGATCTGAACCAAGAGATAGATCTTTCTGTGTTCTTATGACCAGTAGATAGATCAGGTTTGTTATTAGTCTTACATTACCTCATATAGACATTCCATCTACAGTTCTCACAATTTTTACAGATGATTATTTAAACTTATAGGTATAAACATACAACTATAACTACTGTTCATTTACTTTACTTCACCATAGTTTAGTTGTGGGGATCTGACTCAGTGTATAAATGAGTTGAGATAGATATGGATACATTTTCAAGATTTATTTATTTTTAAGGTATTGGGTCTCTCAGTTTAGAGCTCTCTCTCTAAAACAAGTTTCTGGGACACTTTAACATCTAACAGCACCAGACATAAGTTTTTGTCCGCATAGCGTTAACATGACTTAGCTCTGTCCAATAATTTCTACTGTTCACATATTTTGGAAAAGCTCTACAATATAATGCTGCTACAAAGTATGGAGTTTCTTTTTAACATCAGCTTTTTGAAATTAACATTTTTTAATTTGGTGTGGATATATGTATACCAGTTTTTAATTTTGTATAACGCATAGCAATACAATATCCATTAATATCGTAGTTCCCAGTACTATATAGGGACCCTTCGGCAGTTAATATCATAGCTCCCAGGGCCCTTCAGCCGTTTGGCCACGCCCACATTTTAGTTTGGCGCGGTTTTCAGCGTCCATAAAAAGCTCTTACTTTGTCTGACCAGTTTCCAACCCTACACTTGGATGTTGCAAGGTGTAGCAATTTCACTGATTTTCAGAGGTTTGATTTTAAAGTTTTTAGCATTCGTTTTATAGTATATGGTTTGTTTTCACATTCACTTTAAATAGCAGGTTTAACATTATAATGTCACATGAGTTCTTTAATTTTCTTTTCTTTTTTTATGCTGAAAATCCTAGTCTCTAATATGTTTATATACAGAACTGTTATGTATTTATAAAAGGCGTTTTCTCCATTATTTACGTCTTCTTCGGATAGCAATACATTATCTACTCACAACAAAAAGACTGAAGTTTCCCTCAGACTGTACCGCATAGTGGCTCCGCCCACATTTCATATTGGTGCGTTTTATAGCGTTTGTAAAAAGAGTTGAACACATCTGACTAACTTCTAGTTTCACACTGGAATAATGGAAGGTGTAGTAATTTTCACTGCACACTTTGCAGGTTTGATATAATTGTTTAATTCTCCAGTACCCGTTTCAGGAATTGATACACAGTAAATGTCCTACCTCCCTTTCTTCTCCATAAAAGTAATGATTATTCGCATAGCAAGATCCAGTATTACAATCCTATATGACTCTTTTTATCTTTCAGCACTGCATAGTATTGCTTGCCAGGTTTGGATTCCTTTCAGCAGTTCGTTATTCAATTTCTTCTTTAGTGGTACTTCCACGATACTGTTAGTCCTTCTAATGTTTTAATACCCTGCACAGACTTTATATTAAAACTGTCATGTGAGCGTTTTTTACAATTAACAGGTTCATTTTTTCATTTACAGTTTATTACATTTATGCCATTTTATGATACATGTTATGAATGTTTGGGTGGTATCCATCTTTGTTTAACATCACAATGCGTTACACACACAAAACCCTACATTATCAAACTTCAAGTTTTTTATATATATATTCCTTTCGACTAAAGTATTTAACAATATCTTTGACATATTGCAATTAGTAATGTTTCACATTACAATATACACTAAAGTTATCTTGTTTGTCATTCTCTAGTCATAATATAGAGCTCAAGATTATTCTACATGTTAAACGCACCATAGGGTGCCATAGTGAGTACAATATACATGCTTCTCAATAGGTTTAATACACCACCTTTCTATTTAATTTCAATGTTTAGCTACAGTATCCTGTTCTTAGCTGCCCTGCGTTTATTGGTATTTTTTTACACTTTTTATATATTCTTTACATATTTGTGTGTGTGTTTATTTACCTTTTTATATTTGTTTTTAATGGATGCATATTAGTTTAATATATGGTCACACTTTATATTAATTTTTAATATACACGTCATGATTTTTTAATTTTTTAATTTCTGTGTACATTAAGGCATTGTAATTACCTTATTTTATGTTATTTTATTTTATAAGCTGCATACCCCCTGAGGTATCCAATAAAAGAATCCTGCGACCATCATACATCTCTTGCTCTATGTGTTCCTCTGACTTTTACAGCAAGAGCGGTTCTCCAGCTCTTCCTTGTGTTGCCATGTGTGTACAGACACTGTATCCATACCAACCAGTGCAGGGGACCTTCTTCATAGTGCTATCTCTGCATCTTTCTGCGGTTTGTTTCATTTGAATTCTCTGTGTTCATGTGCCTCTGGTACTTGTTAGCATATCCTCATTTTGCATTTGACGATTGTTTGGGGTTACATTGGTGCTGCTTTGATTCCTATATCAGGCATTATGTGACAGCTGTAACATATTTTGATATCTGTGTTTACACTTGCTTACTTTTAACAACGTATGCCGTTTCATTATCTCTCCTGCCCATCATCTGTAGACGGGCCAGTGACTTTTCTGTGACATGTAGGTTTCTGCCCTACAAAATGTGTTTTCACTTTTTCCCTGTTATCCAATCACCTTGATATTATGAAAGGCAGTATCTACGCTATCTCTGATGATTAACCAAAATAAAAATATGTGTTGGATGTACATTTGTCTCTGCTGCTGCTTGACCACACTGACACACGTATTTAGTGATTTCCTGGTCATGTACATGGCCCACCTGTGTTCACATCCTTGTACGGTGCCAGCTGTCTGCCAGCCGTCTGCCACATCACTGGGTGTTATGGGTTCCCATACTCACATTCCCTTTGAGGTAATATCTTTGCATTGTGCTTGCTGTGATTGTTTGGGATAGTGGTTACATACATGTGTTGGAACACCATAGGTTGCAGGTTTGATTCCCACATGGGGTTTTTTGGGGTTGTGCTAACCTGACCATGAGCTGCCTGCAGGTTCGTCACCTATCCACACACCCATCTCTTCACTGTACACCAAAGTGTGCCCTCTGTGCTACCTATCCATCACATTTTAGCTGTTACATATGTCTCTCTTTGTAGCATTCACATAGGCAGTCTGCTTGGGGGATTGGCATTGCTGTGGTTCAAACATTCAAATAAATAACCCCCTGCTCAAGGTAAACAAACAGAAATCAAAACTAAACCCTAGCAGACAAAAAAGGAAGGACTCCCAACTATTCATACAAATAATATCTTATATTTTATGTTTGTTTTTTGTCGGAACAGTCATTCAAAAGAGGGAGGAACAAACACATCCCCCAACAAATGTAGTTTTGATCTCATAGCACTTCTGGTGGAAAGGTCTTCCCAGGAACAAGAGACATTGAGGGCAGAAACGGTGGATTTAAAGGATAAGATTTTAGAAACTCTGGAGATCCAGTCGTTCCAAACACAATGGGCATATGTTACTAAACAACTGGATGCTTTTCGTGATCATGTGAGGGGGTTGAAGATAAAAAAAATTCAAGCAGGATAAGTCGGATTATGACAATTGTGTATATAAGTGGATGTCTCTAGTGGGACAATCAGATACCAGACGTGTTACCTTTGCGGTTAGCTCTGGTAAGAGTCTACTGATACAGAGAACACAGAATCAACGCAACGAGGTGCTTTCCATGCCCGGGAGTTTATGGATACAGACCAAGGAAAATCTTGTCGAGGCCGTAGGTTTCGTCGCTCTTACCAGCAGGATTTTTGGGAGGGACCCAACAGTCGATCCAGGACCAAAAATCAGCAGTCATCAATATATCAGGGCAATTATTGACGTCTTCTCAGCTTGAAGTGCTTGAATTAGGTCTCTTATGTACCAGTTCCTAAATAAGATAAATTTGAGGTTCGGGTAGCCCTACATTTGGGTTTTTTTCGGAAATTAAGGGTTTTACACCACTTTTCCCAGCACCAAATGGGATCCTCGGATGAGTCTGATGGTTACTCCATCTAGATGGGTTCCTCCTGGGGTGATCGATACAATACTGGCCACTTTTCAGGATTTGGTTTTACGTGATATTGGTATTATGGAAGATAGGGGCTGGCGACCTTTTTTTCCAATTTAGCCAAACAGCACTTTTAAGCAATAAAACAGCTATCCCAATGAATTTGATTATCCGACAGGCCGACAAGGGGGGAGTGATGGTGGTATCATCATCCACTCAATATCAAGAGGAGATTAATGTTCATCTGAATAATCGTCAGCATTACCACCCTTTGTTAAGTGACCCCACACCTGATTTGTTACTTAGGGTGGAGAATTTAATGTCAGAGGCTCTTCAAAATGGATGGATCACCAAACGTGAATTTATTTCTTTGATCAACATACATCCGAGAATTCCGGTTTTTTACCTAGTTCCTAAGGGTCACAAAACTTTGGAGGCCCATAATATCATGCAGAGATTCTTTACTTGAACCGCTGTCCAAGTTTTGTGATAATTGTTTTGCAGCCGGCAGCAGCCAAGGTAACTTCTTATATTCGGGATACAGGGGATTTTTTGTTACAGTTATCAACTTGTGTGGAAGTTACATTGTATATTTTAGTAACACTTGATGTTCAGGCACTGTATATGAACATTAATCAGGCTGAGGCGCTTACTTGCCTATCCACTTTTCCATTAGACCTCCCTCCTCGAATTCCATGTTATTTTTTGATTAGAACGTTGGATCTTGTGTTGAACAACTATTTTATGTATCAAAACAATTTTTTTCTACAGATGTTTGGCATTGCGATGGGTGCCATGGTGGCTCCTTCAATTGCTACCATTTATATGTCTCATTTTGAGGATATTTTTGTTTATAAATCACCCTTGTTTTGCCATGTAGCTTTTTGGCACTGTTTTCTTGATGACATTTTTCTTATGGACAGGCACAGAAGCCGATTTGAAGGTTTTTGTGGGATCGTTAAATTCTCATAAGTCTAACATTCAGTTTACGGCACAAATGGAAAGATCTCAAATACAATTTCTTGATATAATTATTCAGTTAACTACAGAAGGTTTGGTTACGACGTTATACAGAAAACCAGTACAGAGTAACACATTATTGAAGTTTTCTAGCTATCACCCTTTTCCATTGAAAGGGGGTCTCCCCTATGGCCAATTTTTAAGGCTCCACCAAAATTGTTCTACTTTGTCAGAATTCAATCGACATGCTTTGGACCTTTACCATCGGCTATTGGATCGGGGTTACCCGTGTTCTTTACTAAAGTGGGCATAGAAGAGGGCACGTTTTTCCCCACAGAGAATGGCTTTTGATGCCCAAAGTACCTGGGGAGCCTGCTTCTCAGAATGACATTGTGGGGGTATTCCCTTACATGAGTGGTATGTCTCGGGTGGTAAGAATACTCCAATATCTTCACTGGCTCCCGATACAAGGCAGGATCATATTCAAAACCCTAATTCTCACATACAAGGCCATACATGGTTTGTCTGCAAACTCTCTAACTGATCTCACACAAGTTTTACCTCCAACTAGAGCCAGAAGAAAAATAGCGACAAACACCCTATAATGCCGAAGGCCATAACAACCTGTAGCCAAGCAACAGCGAACAGAGCCTTCATGTTTTGCGCCCCAAAACATTGGAACTCCCTACCACCCGAAATTCGTGCCATAACTGGCATAGTCCAATTCAGAAAGGCCCTCAAACATAACCTATTCATCAAATACTACCCCACATAAAGTGCATAATATTTACCACAAACTTAACAGAATTCCCTCCTTTTCCAAACATTATTGATAATATTACATAAATACTTCTCTCATGTGATCGAATTAGCAGATCAATATTCTATGTATATAGTTCAATGTATATAGTTTTACCCCCATATTATCCATGTTTATCTTATCTAATTTTATTTTCCTGTTTTATGTAATACCGAGCAGCCTGTTGTTCTGGTCTTTGGTTCTCTGTAAACCGCGCTGATTGTAAATAGCGCGGTATATAAAAAATTGAAATAAATAAATAAAAAATAAAAATCATTATTGGCCAATTTTGAATTTACATTACTGTTTTTTACATAAATGCCTTATGATTGCTTATAAACAGGGTCCTAATTTGAGAGATATGGTGGTCAAAACACCACTTTTAGATCGACCTCCTTTGCTTAATCAGGATCCTGGTCACTATATTTGTGGTTCATGCCGGTATTGCCAACAGGCCCACTCTTGGACGGATGACCATACTGCAAAAACATATCGATCCAGATGGCATACTGATTGTGACTCTGCATTTGTGGTCTATTTAATCCAATGCCCTTGTTCTTTGTATTACACTGGACGTACTATTAGAAGTGTGAAATTCCGGTTAGGGGAGCATGCTTCCCATCTTCGTACGAAGAACCTGTCAGCACCTATGGTGGAGATCCCGTAGGAATTACCAGCAGGATTTTTGGGAGGGGCTGGACACCCGATCCCGAAGAGTCAACAATTATAAATCTGTCTGGTCAACCATTGTCTACCTCCCAGCTTCAAGTTTTGAAAATGGGGCTCTCTTTCGTCCCTACCCTGCGGTATGATAGTTTTGCCACCAGGGTTGCTTTATATTGATTTTTTCGAAAATTACGTGTCATACATCATTTTGCAGGTGTTCCGGAGATGGTTGACCATTCATTTATTCAAAAATCCATCAAAATGGTTGCCCCCGGGAATTCCTGACAACACTATTTCTATCAGAATCTGGTTATCCAACATTTACATTTATTGGAGCAACGTAATTCTTGTGTCTCTTCCAATTTCTCTGCCGATCATTTTCGGGCAGTGAAGCAACTAATGGATTCTAATATTGTGATCAGGAGAGCGGATAAGGGTGGTGCGACAGTACTCCTTTCTCATGAAAATTATCAGAAGCAGGTGGGTGTGGGGGGCGGAGTCTGCCGCGGTAGAAGATGGCCGCTTGAGAACGGAGCTCCCTCTCAGCATTAAAGAATTCGGAGCTCTTGCTGGCAAAGGGTCCCCTGATATTTACTAATCGGCGCTCCGAAGGGACGACAGAGAGATGGCTGCGCTAAAGCCCGCAAAATTGGACTTCCAACAATCAGGGGGGCAATCGAACAAGCGAGCCAAACAGGAGCTTCTCTCCCCACAGAAAACAGGGCCCGACAAAACTACCTCGGAGGGGCTGCGGGAAATCCTGCAAGAGCTCCGAGCAGTCAAAGAAATCGTCACTGCAAATTCCGGGGCGCTAGCGGAGGTGAAAGACGACTTGCATGAGCTGAGAAACCGCACAGGAGAGCTGGCCAAACGCATAGAGGACGTGGAGTCTGAAGTGGACCGGCAGTCCTCCGTACTGGCGCAGATGGGCCCGCTAGCTAAGAGGGTGGCGGCACTCGAAGTGCAGGTCGAAGACCAATCAAATAGAGCCCGGAGGAGTAACATACGCATCCTTGGGATACCGGAGGGCCGAGAAGGGTCGGATCCTGTTTCCTACCTCGAGAAGCTGATCCCAGAGATCCTAGACATCACTTTTGAGAGGCCCTTGGAATTAGAGCGCACTCACCGCGTCCCGTCGCATCCGTCCCCTCATACTCCGAGGCCTCGACCGTTTGTGGTTAAAGCGCTCAGATACCAACATGTGATACATATCATGCAGGCAGCGAGACGACGGCAGAGCGTGCAAGTGGATGGGCAGAGAATCACGTTTTATCCGGACCTCAGTAAGCAGACAGCCCTGCGACGGAAGGAGCTCTTGGCATGCAGGCCTTTACTGCAGCAGTTAGAGGCGCGCTTCGGCCTGTTGTATCCCGCCAACATGAGGGTCACTCTAGATAACAGCACCCGTACTTTTACAGATGGTCCAACCCTGCGGGCTTTCTTGCAAGAGCGGGTCCGGATGGACGTGGGATCCTGAGTGAAGTTTTGGGCCGTCGAATTATTACTACACCATTACCTCCGGGGTACTGTGGACTTTATGGGGATGATAGTCCTGACCTCCAATTCGCAGCCTGGTTTGTAAACACACTGGTGCGCTGGTTATTTTAATTAATGCTTAGTCACAGTGTAATCTACTATGCTATACTGTAATTTCTAGAAGCGTTTTTGAAGGCACTTGGGGATTAGTAGCTTAGAAATGTTTCACCAAAAGTGGTCATTATGTTTACAATATTGTATTCTTTCTTCTTCTTTAATGTTGGGAGGGAGATGGGTGGGCCTGAAGGGCGGTAAGGGACTCGCCATGCAAGTTATGATAGTTGGCAGTGCAGCACAGCTAGGTTGTAAGGCCGTAGAACCAAGTCCTGTTGATAGCATGTTTCAGGGGCAAAAGATCGTGAATGCCATAAATGTATATCCCAGTAAGATCGAATATGGCTAGTTGCCAAGTGCGGGTGTTATCCCTAAATGTTAAGGGCATTTCGAACCCCCTTAAGAGAAAGAAGATCTTGAATTACTGTAAACATCAGAAGGCAGACATAGTTTACCTACAAGAGACTCATTTATCCCTCTCTGAGTCCTACAAAGTGGCGGACAAGATTTATCGGAATGTCCTTTCAGCTCCAGCTCTCAGGAAGAAGGGTGGAGTAATCATACTTGTAAAGAAATCCCTCCCACTGGAAATTAAAGAGGCCAATGCGGACCCAGTTGGACGCTGGGCCAGAGTTACAGCTCAACTGCATGGAGACTCATACACTTTCATGACGATATATGGGCCCAACACAGATGATCCGCAGTTTTTTGCTCAGGTTCTTCAAGAGCTCCTGGGCACATGTTCATCGCGCATTGTCTTAGGAGGCGAATTTTTTTTTTTTTTTTTTTTTTTGTATTTATAAGTTTTTATTAGCAACTTTTTCATATACATTATCAACTTTTCCATGTACATTTCTATCAACCATGACACAAACCTCCGACTCTACTCCCCCATATACATTACTAACAACCTAACAACTTTTTAACATACAACAAACCATTCCTATCCTTGCGCATACCTTAGTGCTAAGTATCACCCTGCACAGAAGTCGGCAACTTGATTGATCACTGTCAGCTTATGCAAAATCATGTTATCCTGGCCCTTTCTGCTATCCCTCCCGCCCCTTAAATTAATAAGATTAGCTCCACCCCAACCCCCTACTCCCCCCCCCCACCCCCTCCCCCTAACCCTCCAACCTCCCCCCCTCCCTCCTGTAGCCATCTCCAAACCCCCGCCCACCTCTTTTCAACTTGTTCCCCTCTTCCCCCCCTCTCCCCCGTCATTTTATACATTGCATATAGAAAAGACACTCTTCCTGCAAAACTAGTCATGGAAGGCAAATTCGGTCTCTTCCAGTACCATGCTATTTCACTCCTTGCCGCTGTCACACAGTACCAAATGATTCTCCAGTCCCCTTCCCACCGCGCATCGGGTTTATGCAGGAGACACATCGCAGGGCCTAGCACAATACGTTCCCCCACTATTTTATTAATGCACTCTCCTATTTTGTGCCAATATTCTCTCACTACTGGGCACGTCCACCACATATGTAACCACGAGCCATGCTCTCCACACATCCGCCAGCACTCAGCCGTCTGACGCACTCCAGCCCTGAACAATCTTTCCGGTGTGAGGTACCAACGTGTTAGCACCTTATAGGCATTCTCACGTAGTGATGTGGCAATAGAAAATCTAGCTATGCCCATTACTAGCTCCTCCCACTCTTCCACCCCCCACACTACCCCTAAATCCTTTTCCCACTCTTCCATATACTTCAACTTCCTTCCCCCACTGGCAACCAATCCTCTATAAATCCTAGAGAGCATCCCTTGTTGTCCCATGGAGCCTAAACAAGCCCCCTCAAACCACTCTCCTCCCCCCTTCCGCACTGCTCCCTCCCCTTTTTCCGAATCACCGAACACATCTGCAGATATGCAAACCGATCCGACTCCTCTAAGCGGTATAAATCACGCATTCCTTCAAATTCTCTGCACTGTGTCCCAATCACCAGTTGGGAAGCCTGAGTCAGGCCCCGCGCCTCCCATTTCCGGAGTATTACCGCCTTCGGGCCTATGCCTGCCGCACAACAGGCCTGCAAGGACATGGTGGGAGACCATTTCTTTTCTCCCACCATCTGCCGTCGATGCCTTCTCCACACCTGTAATGTATGGCGTACTAGCGGATGCTGACCCCTGTCACCTCCCCCCTCCCATACTATCCGTTCTAATTCCCCTGGGTGGTACTCGTCCACCTCCATTCTTACCCACTGCTTATATGGTTCCCGCAGCCACGCATATACTGCTCGCAATTGCGCTGCCGCATAGTACAAACTGAAGTTGGGAGTCCCCATCCCCCCCTCTCTTACCGGAACCTGCATCGTTCTGGCCGCCACCCTTGGCCTTCTTCCCCCCCAGATAAATCTCTCTACTTGTTGCTGAACCCGCCGTAGCGCTCTTCGAGGTATTGGTATAGGCAACACCTGGAAGAGGAATAAAAACTGGGGGAGAAGCATCATCTTCACTGACGCCATCCTCCCAAACCACGAGTAATACCCTCGACTCCAGCCCTGTAAGCGCACCTCCACCTGCCCTACCAGTTTATGATAGTTCAACGCATATAAATCTTCCAAATTCCGCCCCAGGTGTACCCCAAGATAGCGAATCGACGTCTGCGCCCATTTAAATGGGAAATCCCGCTGCCACGGCCGCTGCTCCCCCTCCTCACCTACTACTCTTAATATCTCCGATTTCCCCCAATTAATCCGAAAACCCGCCTTCTCGCCGTATATCTGTATCTCACTCATCACTGCTTGAAGCGTATCTCTGGGGTTCGTAATAGTCAATAAGATGTCATCTGCGAATAGGGCGATTTTGTATTCCTGACCTCCCACCCTTACCCCCGCCACCGCGGGATTGGCCCTTAGTCTTGCCGCTAAGGGCTCGAGGGAGAGCGCAAATAATAATGGAGATAACGGGCAGCCCTGCCTAGTTCCCCGTTCTAATGTAAAGAACTCGGAATAGCCTCCATTTACCCGTACACATGCTTTTGGGCTATGGTATAGAGCTTCTATCCATTGCACAAACCCAGGTCCAAACCCCAATTGTCCCAATACGGAGTATAAAAATGACCAAGACACTTGGTCAAAGGCCTTTTCAGCATCCAATGAGACCAGCAAAGTCTCCCTCCCCTTCTTTTGGGCCGACCAAATCACGTTCAGCACTTTCCGTATGTTATCTGCCACCTGTCGGCCTGGCACAAACCCCGCCTGATCGGCATGCACCAATTTCCCCAAATACTTATTAAGTCTAGTAGCCAGTACTTTAGCCATCAACTTTGCATCGACGTTTAATAAAGAAATGGGTCGGTATGACGCACACTCCTGAGGATCTTTCCCTTCCTTATGGATAAGGGTAATGCCAGCCCAACCCATGGTCTCCGCCAATCTCTCCCCCCTGTGTGGGCCATTAAACACCATAGTTAACGGTTGCACTATTTGGCCACTAAACTGTTTATAAAAGCGCGCCGTTAGGCCGTCGAGCCCCGGGGCTTTGCCGGCCTTTAACCCCTTAATGGCCTGCAGGACTTCCTCCGGGTTGATCTCCCTATCTAGCCCTTCCTGCTCCTCCGCCGTCAATACCGGGAGCCCCGCTCCTTTCACATACTCCAAAGTATCTTCCCGCGCTCCCGTTTCTCGCGCCTTATATAAATTGCTGTAGTAGGCCACAAATTCCTCTCTGATACGCCGAACATCTCGCACCCCTTCCCCCCCGCTCCTAATCTGAGAGATCCTATTCCACTCCCTTCTCTTCTGCAGTTGTCTCGCAAGATATTTCCCCACTTTATTGCCCCCTTCAAAAAACCTCTGCTTCATCAACTGTAGGCGGAACTGTATCTGTTCGGCCTCTATTGCATTAACTTTGGCTCTGAGTTCCAAGACTGTCCCTCTATGCCGTCCTCCCCCCTCTTGCATAGCCCTCTCTTCCGCCTCGCGTAGTTGCTGCCGCAGCTGCTCCTCACGTTCCACCCTCTCCCTCTTAATGCGTGCCCCCCACTTGATGAACACCCCCCTTACCACCGCTTTAAAGGCATCCCAGAGCACTCCCTCTTTAACCTCTCCTCCCCCATTCTGCCCAAAATACTCTGGAATTAGACTCCGTAATTCAGTTACCACCCTCGCATCCTCCAACAGACTCTCATTCAATTTCCAAAATTGCCGTCCCTTATCTTCCCCTGCCACCCGCACCTGTAGCACCACTGGGGCGTGGTCGGACCAGGTAATCGGTTCTATGTCCCCTCCCGTAATCCTCGCCGCTAGCTCCTTCCCTACCCAGATTGTATCTAATCTTGAGTACGACCCATGTACTGCTGAGTAGAAAGTGAATTGCCTGCGGCCTGGATTAAGCATCCGCCACCCATCAATCAATCCATTCTCTTGTACAAATCTCCGATAATACTTCCTATCCGTCCCCCTCCCTACTCGGTGGCCCGTCGTGTCTCTCCCCACCTCCCAGGCCAAATTAAAGTCCCCCCCACAAATCAGCACCCCCGCCCCCATCACTGCTACCTGCTCACTCAGATCTTTCCAGAACTCCGATTGCGCTCCCGTAGGGGCATACACATTCACCATACAAAACCATTCCGTCCCCTGCTTCACTCGCAGCAAAAGATATCGTCCCCCTTTATCCCGAGATATCACCTGGACCTCAGTTTGCACTTCCCCCTTAATGAGGATCGCTACCCCGCCTTTCCTCTTCTCTTTAAGATTAGAGGCGAAGAGGCGATGCCTATACCCTCTGGGTTGCACCAACGCCTCGTGCCGTTTCTGCAAATGTGTCTCCTGCAACAATACTATATCAGCATTATGCCTTATTAATTCTTTATCCAATTTCTGTCTTTTCCAGGGCGAATTTAATCCTTTAACATTCAATGTTAGTATCTTCAATTCCCCTCCTGCACCCGTTCCCCCCCTTCCAGCCTGCTGATTTTGTCCCTTCCCCCCTCCCCCCTTCCCCCCCCTCCACCCCCCCTTTCCCCCCATCTTCCTCCTCCTCCATTCCCCCCTCCCCCCACCCCCCCTCTCAGAATTCTCCGCTGCGGAGACTTAACTTCCATAGCAGCGACCCCTTCCACCTCACCACCAAATCTTCCCCCATAGCCCCCCTTCCCCCTTCTCCCCTTACTCATCCCGCTCACCCCACTAACCCTTCTCCCTCCTCTCCCCCCACCTCTCCCCACCCCTCTATGCTCCTCCCTTCCCCCCCTATTCATTACCTACCTCTCCCTCCCTTCTCCCTGTGGCCCATTATCCTATCCTCTCCCTCCCCCTAAGCCTGTCAACCAACATATTTAAAAATATCAGTCCTGAGATGGAACATCACCGCTCAGCCAGTCTCTTGCTCTGAAGTCGGACTCCTGTGACCCCCTTTAGACGTCCGGGCCAATCTCCTACCGCTCGCCCTCTGCCATTTCGCTCTCTCTCCGACTTTCCTGGTCCGGATTCCGGGCGCGGAGAAGAAGCGGTGTTGTCTGACATCTCAGGTAACTGTTCTGCTCCCAGCTCTCTCAAAGCTTTCCAAGCCTCCACGCTGGACCGTACCGTCCGCGATCTCCCTTTCACCGTGATCAATAATCCAAATGGAAACAGCCACTTATATCGCAGGTCTGCTCTCCGCAAGTAGGCGGTTACTTCTCTAATCTCCCTCCTGCGTTGCAGCGTTCCCTGGGACAGGTCTTGATATAACTCCACTTTATGTCCCTCCCATTGAAAGCTCTGCAGTTTGCGGTTGGCTCCGAGCAGAAGTTCCTTACTTTTGTAGGAGCTCAGGCATACTACTATGTCTCTTGGTCTATTATCTCGAATGGGCCCCAGGCCTCTATGTGCTCGTTCTATGTTCGGGTGGTGAGCCTCCGCTTCCTTTCCATAGCCAGCTTCCTCCAGGAGCCTTTGGAATATTTTATAGGCCACCTCCTCACTATTCTTGTACGTTAGCTCTTCCGGCACTCCTCGCACTCGGAGATTGCATCTCCGTGAGCGATCTTCGAGATCCTCTGCTTTGGCTTTAAAGGCCTCTTGTGCTGTCTGCAGTTCCTCCCATCCCTGCTGGAGCTGCGTCAGTGTCTCTCCTTGACTGTCTAGCCTTGTTTCAGCTTCTTCCACCCGTTCGCCCAGCTCCAGGATGTCTTGGCGCATCGTCCGCACGGCCTCCATGATCTCATTTTTCACCCCACACATCTCCACCTTCAGTTCGTCTCTTAACTCAAGAAGCCACTGCTTTATCTGTTCCGCTGCAGTCCAGGCCTCCTCTCCACCCTCACTCGCTCCCGGGCTGTGTGGGGCTTCCTTCTCTGGTTTGCCGGTTTTCTCTCCTTCCTTCCCTCCTTTAGACGTAGCATAGGGGGACCGGAACTCAGCTAGTTTCTTTTTCATCAGGCCCTCTTTTTTGGCACTTATTTTCTCCATAAGAGGTCTACTGCCGATGTCCCCTGCCGGCTGCCTGGTCCGCACTCTGGGCTCCCCTCCTTTCTTTTGCTCTGGGATGCAGGGGTTGGCTATATGTCACACCCGGACCTCCACAATGGCTGCTGCCCTTGCCCAATAATTTCTATCTTTTGAGAAGCCTCCCGGAGGGCCCACTTCAGCTGCTCACCTGACTGATGCCTCTTCTCCCTCTGCTTTCTGCTGCCGGCAGTCTGCGGCCTGTCAAAAGTTTTTGCCGCTGTTCTGCCCCCACCACGTGTCCGACTGTGTTCCTCCTGCAGGGCTAGGCACCACCGCGCTGTGCGGGAAGTGGTAAGTTTAGCCTTCCTGCCCCGCTCTCCGTCTACAGCTGGCTTCTCTCAGCCCGGAGTGGTCCTCTGCTCCGGCTGCTCTCTCTGCCCTCCTCCCGGCGACCTGCACACACTCTTGGTCTGCTCTCCTCTGTCAGGCCGCACTTCCCACGCGGCGCTGGTCTGCCGCTTCGGTCAGCGCACTGCTCCCAATTTCTCTCTCGCCGATCAACAGTGGGGCCGGGCAGCTCTCCCTTAGCCGTGCCCGCTCTCCTTACCGCCCAAAATTATGCCCGTGGGGGCTTTTCCTGCTTTCTTTAGCGCATTGGTGGCGGAGCTCCCGCGCTACGCCGCCATTCGGGTGGATGACGTCACCGGAAGTCCTTAGGAGGCGACTTTAACCTTATACCTGACCCCTTGTTAGACAGAACTCCATATAAACCACAACATAAGCCTCAGGCGTCGCTGGTACTTCAGAATCTGCGGGACTTGGTCGGGCTGTTGGACCCCTGGAGACTCCTCTATCCCGATGGTAAGGAGTACTCCTTCTACTCGCTGCCCCACAATTCACAAACCCGCATTGACTACTTTCTCACGTCTAAGACGTTGCTGCCTAAGGTGACAGGCGCTAGTATGCTCCCATGCACAGTCTCTGACCATTCCGCGGTAATATTGGATCTCGCTATGAGTGCTGAAAGACAGCCGCTGGGGCGATTCTACTTTGAGAAGGTCTGGCTAGCGGACGAAATATTCCGTGCTACTATGAAGAAAAATATTTCCGATTACTTTGCAGAGAATCAACTTGGGGATACCTCAACATGGGCCTGGTGGGAGGCCTTTAAGGCCTGTGTCCGGGGGCACATGACGGCCTACAAAATTCGTAAGCGTAAAGAAGAGGCAAAGCGACGGACAGAACTGGAGGCTGAAATCCGAGCTGGTGAGCGATTACTGGCCCGACGGACGGATCCGACAGTTCTCATACGGTTGCAGAGGCTTCGGATCCAGTATAACGCCCTCTTACAAGCAGAAGTCAGGGAATCCTTTAAACTGCAGCAGGGGAGATGTTATCACGATAGCAATCGAGCCAGTTCCTTGCTTGCGAATACCCTAAAAGCAAAGCGTGATGCGACGCGGATTGCCGGTTTGAAAGATTTAACAGGGGTACTGCAAACCTCAGACAACGCGATTCTGGCGATATGCGAAGACTTCTACTCTAAGCTCTACCAATCTGAAGTTATATGCGATGAGGCGACGTTTTTGGCCTTCGTCTCCACAATTACGGGACCTCGGCTCACGCAACAGCAGCAACAGCTATTGGCGGCACCGATTAATCTCAAGGAGGCACATACTGCTCTTAAACAACTTGCCAAAGGTAAGGCCAGTGGCCCTGACGGACTGCCAGTAGAATTTTATGAAGCCTTCTCTGATTTGCTGATCCCGGAGATACTGTTCTATTACGAAGGAATGCGGGAGGAGTACCCAGATGTTGGTGCCCTGGCTACGGCGACAATAGTGATACACCCCAAGCCGGGCAGGGATCCGGAAAACGTGGGGAATTATAGACCTATCTCCTTATTGAATACAGATTACAAAATATATGCTAAGATTCTTGCTAACCGGCTGTCTAAGGTCTTAGATGTACTAATCCATCCTGATCAATGTGGGTTTATGCCAGGACGATCCACGGTAGATAATGGACGACTTTTTGCCCATGTCCTCCGGAAAGCGCAGGAGATAGATCAGCCTATAGTCGGCCTTGCGCTGGGCGCCGAGAAAGCATTCGACAGGGTCGAATTCTCATATCTTTTCCAAACCATGCGCTGGATGGGGGTGCCTGGTAGCTTCCTTCAGAATGTTCAATTACTATACACCAAGCCTGCAGCTCGGGTAGCGGCGAATGGCACTATTTCGCGAGAGTTCACACTTACAAGGGGTACTAGGAAAGGTTGCCCTTTATCCCCCATGCTGTTTAATTTGGCCTTGGAACCCCTGCTTCTTAAGGTCCGGCAAATGTCCAATATAGAGGGCATACCACTGGAAGGATATCATTGTAAAGTTTCAGCCTATGCAGACGATCTATTAATGTTCCTCAATGTAAATTCGATGGATGCCGCCCTACGAGTTATTTCAGATTACGCCGGTATTTCGGGGTACAAATTAAATATGGACAAGACGACACGTATACCGCTTACCTCTACAGTAACAGAAGACATGCTTAAGCGATATTCCTTTCAGGTCGAAAAGCTATCGTTCAAATACCTGGGGGTCACATATGGAACCACCCTGTCAGATACGATCTCCCGTACCAAGACCCGTTGCAACGAGATCCTGCAAGAATGTGTACAAAGGTGGTCACCCCTAAACCTGTCCTGGTGGGGCCGCCTGGAAACTATAAAAATGGTAATTGTCCCCAAACTCAACTATATGCTAAGCATGATCCCAATACACTTTGACAAGAAATTTTACCAGGAGGTAGAGAAGAAATTACTGGCCTTCCTGTGGGAGACGAAAACACCGCGTATAGCTGCTTGGAAACTAAAGCTCCCTAAGAAGCAGGGAGGAGTCCACTTTCCGGATTTCTACTGCTACCACACCGCAGCCATCTTACGCCAAGGCTCCTGGTGGGCGGAAGAACCAGACGTCCTCGGAGCGCCCATTTGGCTCCGCGTAGAGGCCGCAATGAGTGACCGTCTCCCACTCAGACAATGCATTGGAGCATCTGTACGCTCGGACCACAAGGGCAAAGAGCTTCTACAAGCCACCCAACAGGCTTTCAACATGTTGCTCCCACCTTTGTAGAGCTGCAACGAGATTTCCAGCTCCCTTACACGTGCCTCTTTCAATGGGGGCAATTGCGACATTGCCTGAGTAAAGCGGGTGTGACACCAATACATATAATTAGTGGACGTCCCTCGTACCAGTGGTTACTGGAATCTCGGGCGGGAACAAGACAGATCTCAAAGTACGTGGATCTCTTCAGAGCAGCGGGTGGACACAGTCCCAGAGGTGCACAGTTAGTGTGGGAAGCTGATGCAGGTCCCCTGGCAATCTCAGACCAGTGGTCATTCTTCTGGGGATCCCAAGTGCGGCTTTCACGATCTGCCTCGCTTACACAGATGCTATACTTCCTCGCGCACCGTGCCTATTTAACCCCTGTCAAGAGCTCTAGATGTGGTGTATTTAGATTTCAGTAAAGCCTTTGACACTGTTACATAGAAACATAGAAATATGACGACAGAAAAAGACCACATGGCCTATCTAGTCTGTCCTTCCATAACAACTACAACAGTCCACTTTTTGCCTTTAGAGATCCTCTGTGTTGGTCCCATGCTTTCTTGAATTCAGTTACTGTCCTCATCTCTACCACCTCCACTGGGAGACTATTCCACGGATCCACTACTCTTTCCGTAAAGAAATATTTCCGCATATCACTCCTGAATCTATCTCCCTTCACCCTCATCCCATGTCCCCTCGTAGCAGAACTTGCTTTCAATTGAAAGAGGCTCTCTCCCTGAACATTTATGCCACGGAGGTATTTAAACATCTCAATCATATCACCTCTATCCCGCCTTTCCTCTAAGGTGTACATATTAAGATCCTTAAGTCTGTCCTCATATGCTTTATAATGAAGCCCATTAATCATTTTGGTAGCAACCCTCTGCACCGACTCCATCCTGTTCACATCCTTTTGAAGGTGCGGTCTCCAGAATTGCACACCATACTCCAAATGAGGTCGCACCAAAGACTTATACAGAGGCATTATCACCTCCTTTTTTCTGCTAGCCATTCCTCTCCGTATGCACCCAAGCATCCTTCTAGCTTTTGCTGTCGCCTTTTCCACCTGTTTAGCTACTTTAAGATCATCAGACACAACCACGCCTAGGTCCCGCTCTTCTTTAGTGGACAAAAGTACTTCACCTCCTATACTGTATTGCTCCCTTGGATTGCTGCAGCCCAAATGCATGACCTTACATTTTTTAACATTAAATCCCAGCTGCCAAATTCTAGACCATTCTTCAAGATTAGCTAGATCCCTCCTCATGTTATCTACCCCTTCCTGGGTGTCTACTCTATTGCAGATTTTGGTATCATCCGCAAAGAGGCAAACCTTACCCGACAGCCCTTCCGCTATATCACTAACAAAGATGTTAAAAAGAATCGGACCAAGGACAGATCCCTGGGGCACACCACTGGTAACATCCTTCTCCTCAGAGTGAGCTCCATTTACTTGTACTCTTTGTCGCCTCCCACCCAACCAATTTCTAACCCATGCAGTAACTTTAGGGTCCATCCCTAGGGTGCTCAGTTTGTTTATAAGTCGCCTGTGAGGAACAGTGTCAAAGGCTTTACGGAAATCTAAATACACCACATCTAGAGCTCTCCCTCGGTCCAACTCCCTGGTCACCCAGTCAAAAAAATCAATCAGATTTGTCTGACAAGACCTGCCTCTGGTGAATCCATGCTGCCTCGGATCCTGTAATCCGCTGGACTCCAGAAACCTCACTATTTTCTCTTTCAGCAGCGTTTCCAATAATTTACTCACCACCGAAGTTAAACTAACCGGCCTGTAGTTTTCAACCACATCCTTACTTCCGCTTTTGTGTAAAGGCACCACATGAGCCTCTCTCCAGTCCTTTGGCACCACTCCTGACTCCAACGAGGCATTGAAAAGGTCAGTCAGTGGAGCTGCTAGAACGTCCCCAAGTTCCCTCAGTATTCTAGGGTGTATCCCATCCGGTCCCATTGCTTTGTCTACTTTAAGTTGAGCTAGTTTCTCACGAACACAGTCTTCTGAAAATAGTTCAAGATGTCCCTCGCTTCTGTTCTTATTTGTGGGTGTTTTCTGAGGTCCTGCTCCTGGTTCTTCATCTGTGAACACAGAACAAAAATATTTGTTAAGCAATTCCGCTTTATCCTTATCAGCTTCTACATATTCCCCCCCCTGCACCCTTGAGTCTGACAATACCACTTTTGCTCTTCCTCTTCTCACTAATATATCTGAAAAATGTCTTATCCCCCCATTTTATTGCATTGGCTATTTCCTCCTCCTTTTGAATCTTTGCCTTCTTGACTACTTTGCTAGCTTCTCTAAGTTTTTCCAAATACAGATGCCTGTCTTCTGCTCTCTGTGATCTCTTGTATTTCATGAAGGCCTTCCTCACAGGCGACTTATAAACAAACTGAGCACCCTAGGGATGGACCCTAAAGTTACTGCTTGGCTTAGAAATTGGGTGGGAGGCGACAGAGAGTACAAGTAAATGTGCCCCAGGGATCTGTCCTTGGTCCGATTCTTTTTAACATCTTTGTTAGTGATATAGCGGAAGGGCTGTCGGGTAAGGTTTGCCTCTTTGCAGATGATACCAAAATCTGCAATAGAGTAGACACCCAGGAAGGTGTAGATAACATGAGGAGGGATCTAGCTAAGCTTGAAGAATGGTCTAGAATTTGGCAGCTGGGATTTAATGTTAAAAAATGTAAGGTCATGCATTTGGGCTGCAGCAATCCAAGGGAGCAATACAGTATAGGAGGTGAAGTACTTTTGTCCACTAAAGAAGAGCGGGACCTAGGCGTGGTTGTGTCTGATGATCTTAATGTAGCTAAACAGGTAGAAAAGGTGACAGCAAAAGCTAGAAGGATGCTTGGGTGCATACGGAGAGGAATGGCTAGCAGAAAAAAGGAGGTGATAATGCCTCTGTATAAGTCTTTGGTGCGACCTCATTTGGAGTATGGTGTGCAATTCTGGAGACCGCACCTTCAAAAGGTTGTGAACAGGATGGAGTCGGTGCAGAGGGTGGCTACTAAAATGATTAGTGGGCTTCATTATAAAGCATATGAGGACAGACTTAAGGATCTTAATATGTACACATTAGAGGAAAGGCGGGATAGAGGTGATATGATTGAGATGTTTAAATACCTCCGTGGCATAAATGTTCAGGGAGAGAGCCTCTTTCAATTGAAAACAAGTTCTGCTACAAGGGGACATGGGATGAGGGTGAAGGGAGATAGATTCAGGAGTGATATGTGGAAATATTTCTTTACGGAAAGAGTAGTGGATCCATGAAATAGTCTCCCAGTGGAGGTGCTAGAGATGAGGACAGTAACTGAATTCAAAAAAGCATGGGACCAACACAGAGGATCTCTAAAAGGTAAAAAGTGCACTGTTGTAGTTATGGAAGGACAGACTAGATAGGCCATGTGGTCTTTTTCTGTCATCATGTTTCTGTTTCTTATTCATTAATCCCTCAGAGGGATCGAACTCATGACCCCTGTCTCAGCAGTCATTGTATTAACCAGTGTGCTACACCTCTGTTGCTGTGATTGCAGGTCAGCGCACGAAGTTTAGGTTAACGCACGGTAACGTGCCACGGCTCTCTCTATCGCGCGATAACCCACAATTGCTACCGTAAGACCAGAACGCCCACTACCTTATATGGCATTCCTCACAGTAATGCTGGAACTAGCACCGGTAATATTAGGATGGTTTAGTAAACAAACCCCTATCTTGACATACAGTTTCCAAATATATAATTTTTGATTGTTTGAAGCTTCCGGAGTCATACGTGCTTCATCTTGTCCGTCTCAGGTCACTGTTTCACACACATACCAAGTGTAATCTTATGATGTGCTTGTTATTTTCATATATCCATTAGAGTGTGCATTCCATGTATCTAATTTTACGTGTAAGCATCATGGAAGCTGAGATATACTGGGACATGCAACAGCTGGTATATTGAGATAATCCTGCACGTGAGACATTTTGTTACTGCACCAACACATGTGCTTCTCAAACTACCTTCAGCTTAACATTGTAGATCATTTCTTTAAGCACATAGATGTGAGTGATGAGCCACTGTATGGATGCTAACTCTGACATCTGCCCATGAAAGATCTTCCCTGAGCCATAGCAGCATTTGCTTTCATTAATACTAACATATGGCAGCAACATCTTCTGTGGACACACCTTCTCAATCATATCTAGCAGGCCATCAGGGGGGCATGCATTCATCTAGACATCCTGCACCACCATCCAAGAGGATATTGTCCCTGCGGCACACAACTTCACTACATATATGTAGGAGCATCAGCCATGTGCTATATGTGATATGGAGATTCTGGGGATACTGCAGGACACATCACATGCCCTCCAGCTCACTTACAGAACTGCCATCCCAATATCAAATTTCTCACTGACCAGTGTGGATAAATCACAGACATATCTGTGAAAGCAAAGTTTGCCAAATATGGAATGCATGGTGAAAACCTCCCCTATCACAGCACGTGTACACAAAGGTGCACACTGCTGCTGTCAGGATGTGTGAGCAAGGTGTTTGATCACAGACTCACAGCCATGAGGGGTACTACATGATTTGTCTTTCAGCTGGTCATTTCTAAGAGGTAACTATGAGGCTCATGTTACTGTCATCAGACCTATGATTCACACAGATATTCCTTGCTGGAAAGAAATGACAGGATAACTATCACAATGCCACAATCATGTGTGACAGGTTTTAAGTATGCTCATATTTAGCTGTGCCTCCTTTTTCCACCACAGGATCTCTAGTGCCTGACACACATGTAGGATTGTCAGCAGCATTCCCAGTGCACACAGCCACCACAAATGTATCTTTGCCCATACATATTGATTATTGTGTCATATCCCAGATATCACCGAGGGCAGGGGACCCCTCATCTGCAGGATTATTTACCGACATCAGTTCACACATTTGTTTGATATGCTGCCTTCATGTTGTGTTTGTTTTCAACCACCGCATGTGGTGGCCAATTCCATGCTGCCTGTCCAGACCCTGTGCGGCTGCTCTTAATTGGGGCATACAGCGGTAGAGGAGATTGGGATACAACAGGGGCTCGTTATGCTCACATCATCAGAATGAGGCGTACCAGCCTCTACATGCAGCCTAGGGCACAATATGATGTGCTCCATACCAGACAGATAAGCAGCTGACTCAGCAAGGCCCCATAATGGTGACGGTGACATGGCGTTGCGTCTGTCACTGCAGCTCCATTATGGAGCTGAAATCCCTGCCTGGCAACACACGTTACTATTTAACACTGCTAGAGCCACAATAGGCTATTCCATGGCCAAGGTTCAGCTGCAGGTATGCTCTTGCACGCCTTCCTCTTTCCCATGATGTCCGCTGATGTTACCCCTGGAACAAACTACCTGAGTCTGTGCATCGGGCTCCTCCTCAATCCAGGCTAAAACCCCACCTCTGATTCTGCTTTTGGATCCTGATGCCCCTCACTCTCTCATGCACTACGTGTGTATTTTGCCATAGTCTAGTGCCCGGTTTTGCGCTATTTTCTGATCTTGATTAGATTGTAAGCTCTGATGAGTACTGTCTATATGAACAGCACTGCAGAGGTCTTGTAGCACTAGTACTAGCAGTTTTGGTCATCCTGCTCTATTGCTTTGACAGTTCCTGGAGGCACGGTCATGCTGCATATGTAACTGGGTTCATTAATTAGTATGAAGTCCTTGAAAAAACAACAAGTCAGCAGTTTGTTATTTCTTAGGTTTTTTAGCTTTTCAGTCTCTGGTTAACTCTTTCCATAAGTGCTTGAAATTTTAATGTGTAGAGATCTGCATGCTCACTACGTCCATCGTACATACATAAACCTAGCCTATTGGATTGGGTCCTCTGGGGCTCACTTAAAGGTATTTTACTTAAAGCTCTTTTTGCCTCCTCATTTGGACCTTAAGACTTGTTTTCCCTATTTTCTTCCGGAACCCTATAGTTTACATTTGTTGTTTTTTTGCCATTTTCCTCCCTTTATAAAGCAACCAGCGCACTAAATCAATGTGTAGGAACTCCAGAGATACCCTCACCCCCCTAATGAGAGCCCAGCTACACTCTGAAGGTGCTCACCTGAGGTCCAGTTCTACAACCGAAAGGCCAAAGTTTTAAAAGAATGCAGCCATATGAAGCAGCCGTGGTAGCATAAGATTAAGTCATAACTAATCAGTTTGGGGCTATAGCAAGGCTTTTGACTGTAAAACCATGAGAAACTCTGGGCCACATTAAGAAGCATGGGTATACCAGAACACCTGATCGTTCTCTTGCGCAATCTGTACATTGATCAAGAAGCAACAGTTCGAACGGAACAAGGAGAAACAGAATGGTTTAAAATAAGCAAAGGTGTAAGACAAGGCTGCATACTTTCCCCCTACCTGTTCAATTTATATGCAGAACAAATCAGAGAAGCAGGATTGTATGAAGACAGAGGTGTGAAGATTGGTGGAAGACTCAACAACCTTCACTATGCTGATGATTCCATATTACTAGCTGAAAGTGAAGATGATCTGAAACATTTGCTTCTCACAATCAAAGAACATAGTCTCAAAATGGGCCTCCACCTTAATGTAAAGAAGACAAAGATCATGACAACTGGCATAATCAACAGGTTCATCGTTGAAGGAGAAGAAATTGAAATTGTGAACAACTTTAACCTACTTGGATCAACTATCAATAAAGAAGCAACAAGCAGTCAAGAAATCAGACGATGCATTGCTCTTGGCAGAATGGCTATGAAAGACCTAGATAAGATTCTCAAGAGCAGAGATGTCTCTCTCCATACAAAGATTCGACTTGTTCAAGCCATGGTATTTTCAATAACATCATATGGATGTGAAAGCTGGACAGTGAAAAAGACAGATAGGAAGAAAATTGATGCCTTTGAATTATGGTGCTGGCAGCGAATACTGTGTATACCATGGACTGCCCGAAGAACAAACCAGTCGGTACTAGAGGAGATCAAACCTAAGCTTTCTTTAGAAGCTCAGATAACAAGACTTCGACTTTCATACTTTGGACACATCATGCGAAGAGAGATCATTAGAGAAAGACATTATGCTTAGCAAGACAGAAGGTCAACGCAAAAGAGGAAGGCCAGCAATGAGATGGATTGATACAATAACAGCAGCTACCGGTACCAGTCTGTCAACCATGAGCCGCCTGACTGAAGACCGAACAATTTAGGATAGCTATCCAGAGGGTCGCCATGAGTCGACTGACTTGACGGCACTTAAACAGTTTGACTGAGAAAATGCAGGTACTCAGAATCGCCCAGCTCTGATTTAGGCGCCATGCTGAAGGCGGCCAGATTGGGAATTTAACTTTTACTTCCAAGGTTGACTTTTTGCTTACATTAAAATTACTATTTTTTTAAGTCTTTGGACATTAGTGTCTCGTAATATACTGCTCTTTTTAGGTCTTCAACTGGGAAACCAAAAACAGATCCAGACTCTGGTACATATAGGATTTAGATTTTTTTTATATTAAAGGCTTAATAGGCCAAAGAATCTGGATGTGTGTCCCAAGGTACTAGTGGACTGGATTTAAGGAACTAACAAATATGGAATTAACTCCTACAAATTACATTCCCAGTGGCTAGTATCCTTAGTAGCTATGCAGTATAATGGACCTGCATGTTAGACAGGGTGGTCCAGTATGATATGTCCCTCTGCAAAAAGGCTGACCTGGAAAAGGTGGCAAATCCTCACTCTTGAGTGAGAAGTTTAAGAATCTCCAGAATTAACAGGAATTTACAATGGATTAACAGTAGCCTTCTCACATAAATGTTTAATTTTATGCATGTGAAGTCTTATTAAAGAGCGTTTCTCCAGTAAAGAGGGACATGCTACAAACACATACCATCTTTCCACAACAAGCCACTTAACCCTCCATTGCCTCAGGTATGCTTAGATTGTGAGCCCTTCGGGGACGAGGGAATAAAAAGTACCTGTTAGCATAAGTTTGTAAACCGCTCTGATACACAGGGTAAAGGGCAGTATATCAAGTGCCTAAACCAAAACACCATAACCCATAACACCCCCACTGAAGGTTGCTGCAATGGTTCATCTCAGCTTCACTGAATTTCAGCAGTTTCTGTATGGATTCTTCCAGATGTAGATTGTACCATTTACTTCATCTACAGCATGTACCCCTGTGTTTAATTTCAAAGCCCTGTATTGGTGCAAAGTTTGTTCGTGGTTCTACTGGAAGCTGAAGAATTTTTCCAAGCCTAAATGCCTCAACATCCCCCCTCCCCCCCCATATCTCCACTGAGCAACCCTCAAGAAATCTATGAAGTGATGAATTTTCCCCCAAACAGGTGGGTCACTTAAGATCATTTGGATCCCCAGTTCTATGGGACAGCTTTTTTGGACATCAAAAAGTTATGAACCCAGGACACTTCCCTTTTCAGAGCATAGATAGTGCTTTAGTCTTCATGCCCAAGTACACCAATAGGCCAGGTTTGTGTCTATACCATGGAGGTAGTGAGCAAACCTCTCATGTATATCTATTAGGAAATCCTGAAAGTCCACCCTGTTGGCCAGCTAAGGGTGAAGATCAAGGCCATGGGGGTATATCATATAGGACCTGATACCAATGCAGTGCACTCTCCCCACTAGAAGAAAGTCATTGTATTCATTTTGGGGACATCATATCAGGACATGACAGAGTAGTGATGTGGGCTAGGAACTAGCAACTTATTTTTTTAAAGAAAAAGTCCTTTTACATTTTGAATCAGTTTTTCCAACAGCATTTTAGCAAGGCGATGTGGTGTAAAAAAAAAGCCCTGTGGGACTACAGCATGGCGTGAAGACTGGATACAGTGGTTCCCAAAGGTTGTTCGAGCGGCTCCTGCACCATCGCTCCAACCTCCTGTGTGATCCCTCGTGTCGGACTCTGCAGGTTCACATTACTTCCATCCCAGGTGCTTCTTCTGTACCACCACTGGACGTACTGCTGACCCTTCAGTGTATGAGAATCAGCAGTGAAGGCAGAAAGAGCAAATCTGCAGTTTAAAAGCCTTGTCAGTGTATTTGGTGCCCTCTGTGCACATTCCCTGAAACAGGTGCACTCAGTGTTGCTTCTAGGCCTGTTCATTTCTCATTCCTACTGTGGTAGGCGAAGGCCTATGATCCATGCTGCTTGAACTAAGCAGGCAGGCCTAAGCAGCTTGACCTGTAAATGAAGCCTGTGGCTAGGCCCAGAGGAATGAAAAACCCTTTGAATACTGCCACCATAGAATCGAAACTTAACTAAGCATAATCAAGCATAGCTAAGCAGAATCGAAACTTAGGAGAAATAGAAAAGCTGCTTTAATTGGTACTGATAAGAATGTGAGAAGCTTCTATGGAATTAATCAACTCTGTTGAAAGAAAGGTTACAGTGCCCTGCTTTCGCACATATTCCAGCCAGCTCGTGACCTTGGAGAAGAGATGTATCAAGAGCCTAAGAACTGACCATTGTAATGAGGGCTGTAAGGGGGGGAAACAGGTGCTGAGCCCAGACAAAGGTCCTCATTGGATAGCTACATAACGGCACCGGGACCAATAGATGGGGCGAAAGGGGTTACCGGGACCAATGGAAAGTTGGCCTATGTCTAGACTGGAAAAGAACAGCATAAAAGTTGTTGTTTTACTAACAGCCATTGCTCAGCCATTTTGAATGCAATTCTGCTTGAGTCCTGTGCACAATAAATGATTTGGACCTTTTGAACAGACTCCAGGTATTATTGGATTGTTTGCGCTCTGCCGCTACACTACCACCATGGTCTAACTGTGGGCCTTCTAACTATCCCAGTTTTTCACAGGCTGTCAAGATGCATCGAGCTACCTTAGTCTAGGTTTTATTCAAGAGCAGAAATGTGGAAAAAAAACTTCAGCCCAATTCAAGTTGAAATTGTTTTCAGGATTTTCCCAACCACTGGTTCAAGACCCACTGTTGCCACTGACGCTCCTTGGGACCATAGGCAAGTCTCCCAATGCCTCAGAGACTCAGACTGTACCTTATCTGGGGAAGGGGCGTATTGTACCCAAATCCTTATC
Organism: Ichthyophis bannanicus; assembly: GCA_033557465.1. Taxonomy (NCBI): domain Eukaryota; kingdom Metazoa; phylum Chordata; class Amphibia; order Gymnophiona; family Ichthyophiidae; genus Ichthyophis; species Ichthyophis bannanicus. The sequence continues at coordinate 830,213,945 of CM066035.1, forward strand.
ACTACTGTACAGTGCTGTGTATGTTCTATAGTGCTATAAAAAAAAAATCTACTTTGAATTTTCTGAAAATTCAGTACCAATCTGAGATCCAAATTAGGCCAGAGAACTGTAAGCAGATTCTCTTTCAAAGTAAAGGAAATTAAACACCTGTGGATATATAATCAGTTTTTAAGCGTATCAAGGGTAAATTCAACTTTGCTAGAAACATCTCTGAAATTTTAAATGCAGATGTTTTTGGGAGCTGCAGGTGTGTATGACCTAAGAGACAAGAATGCTATGAAGGGAGAAGAGGCCTAGTGGTTGGGGCAAGTTGCCTCAGGCGTGAGGTTTGAATCCCTCTGAAGGACAGCAATCTTGGGCTGGAAAAACTGGGGTTTCTAGTCCCACAGATGCTCTTTGTGGCCTTGGGCAAACTTAACCCTCCGTTGCCTCCGGTGCAAAAATGTAGATTCTGAGCCCTTCAGGGACAAGGGAAATATATACCGTACCTGAATGTGCACCGCTTTGACACGGTAAAAAACAGTATAGAAGCAGTGCTAATAAATAGTTGTTTTAATTGAAACATGAGGCCTAGCTGAAACTTTGAGAGTGAAAGAAACCTTTGCTTCCCTCTCAGCGTTGTTCTTCAAAATATATATGCAGCCCGTCTGTGCACTCGCCCGCTCTTTTGGCACCTCATGCCTCATATACGCAGACGTCTTACTCTACATGCCATTCTCAACTGACCAGCCGGATTTCTCACCACTACCTGCTTCAATGCTATCACCGACTGGCTCCACATGCAGAACCTCAGAATAAAATTTCAAGAAAACCGAGGCACCGTTCATTACCAGGAACCAAGACTTCTCTCCTCCAGCAGCACTAAAAGTAAGAGGTGCTGAGCTCCAAAGCAAGCCCACAATCCGCTACCTAGGGGTCACACGACCAACAGCTGGATATGAAAGCCCACATAAACAATACGGTCAAAGTAATATACCACAAATTACGGACAATCTGACACCTACGACCTCTACTGGAACCAGACGACTTCAGGACAATCTACCAGGCACTGATAATCCCCCACTTCGACTATGCCAATGCCATCCTACAGGGCCTACCTAAAAATACACTGAACCCACTGCAGCTGGCAATGAACGCAGCCGCCAGAATATTACATGGAGCCGCCAGGAGGGACCACATAACCCCAATCCTGAAGCATCTCCACTGGCTGCCAATCCATTGCAGACTCACCTTCAAAACCCTACTGCTGACCTTCAAAGAAATCAACAGCATCACCTCCTCCTCCATCACAGACCTCATTCTCCCCACTCCCCCAAACAGAGCTAGAAGGTCAGTCGCAGCCAACTCACTAAGTATCCCTAGCAAGATCACAAAGTGTTCCCAAGCAACAAGAAACAGAGCCTTTGTGTACTGTGCACCCACCTGCTGAAATGCTCTCCCGCCTGGACTCCAGGCCAGTACGGACCTTACCCAGTTCAGAAAGGTGCTGAAACACCACCTCTTCCTCCAGCACTACTCCCATAATGAGGACATACAACAGCCAACTACCCTCAACCATCAAAGCAGCTGCCCCAAAACACCTACAACGCACAGCCCCAGCCTGGCACAGTAGCACCACCAGACTCCCGCTCAGGCACATGTATATATAGCCACCTAACCTTGTAAATAGTAGCTAGGCAGCACGGTCGCTATGTAGGAGTTAAGGACGGGGTTAAGGACTAATTTGGCTTACTTTGATAATGATGTTGGAAGTTATGATCCTATCCCAAAGAGCTGACTAACTTCTAAATGGCACAGAAGAACTGCATGTGGGCTGTGATTGACAACATGTATGATCCCTGCTGAAACATGTAGGATACCAGACTCTGGACAGGAGTGTGCAGAGAATGGACTTACAGAATGGAGCAGATGCCAGCCTAATATAAGGTTGATGAAAAAGTTTGCAGAGCTGAGCCTTGAAGATTCTAACTTGTGCTTGAAGCGAAAAGAAAATCACCCAAGCGAAACTACAGTGAAACAAAGAAGAAGATGCAGGGCGGGGACCGAGCAGCCCAGCAGGGAACGGCCTACAGCACATTTAGTTATATGATACTGAGTGAAGGGCCTCAAGACAGAAACCTGATAATGGGGAGGGTCCCATGGCAGAGCCTGCAAATATATGCAGAATGTTCTGGAACTATTTGCTGCAGAGGAGTATATAACAGAGGTAACGGCCGAGTGTGGGCGGGACAGCCTTCTCTTTCACTATTATTCAGAGCCAGAGAACTCTGTCCGCATCAGGCAGACTGTTTATAGCTTTGCTTGTAACTTCCTTACTTTTTGTTTTTGCCCAAATAAATTATTTTATTATGGAATAAGCAGAGTGTCGCCTGATTGATTATTGTATCCACCCCAGGGGAGATTTGTCCGAGCACCGACTTGAGTGTTTAATACTCCAAGTATTTAATACTCCTAAAACTTTTATTCTAAATTGTCCTGTATTCCTCTGATATTGGCTGTACATCAGAGATGAGGATACCCCCTATTGCTTCACCAATTAAATAGAGGAGGGGATACCTCCTGCCGGTTCAGGGGATGAGAATTTTGTTGTGAGAGAAGAGAGAGAGATTTGGATACCGTTCTGAGACGAACGAGAGAAAAAAAAGTTTGGATGAGACTCCTAAAAATTTTCTAAATTGTCTTGGGATACCCCTGATTTTGGCTTTATATCAGGGATGAGTATACCTCCTATATCTATATATATAAAAAAATACATATAGGGGATGAGGATACCGTTCTAAAATGAACGAAGTTGGATGCCGTTCTGGTAGGAACGAGAGAGAGATTTGGATATCGCGCAAAGACTACAAACAAGAACAGGAGATTTACCCAGGTTTGATTGGTGGGTGAGTACCAAATTTACACATGTGCACATGTGTTTTTATGTTATTAATGTTGCTTTGATGTGTAGAAAAAAACAGTTAGAGTGTCTCTGTAAATGTTAGAGTGTCTCTGTATTTAGTTGTAACATTAGGGAAAGATTAGGGAAAGAGAAAGTTTGCCCAGACATTAGGGGGCATGTTTACTAAAAACCGCTAATTTGTGCGCCGCAAAATAGCGCACTAAAAGCGGTACTTAAGAGCACTTAAATGGCCCGTAAACGTGCGGGTCACCACCGCACGCGTGCGCGTCACACGAACGCGCCCCGCACAAGTACGGGCCCGCAAATGTCCGATAGAGGCGTGGAAAGGCTAACGGAGGGCGGAGGAAGGCTCCGGAGGGGCGGAGAGACGGGGCTTATGGGCAGGGAAGGGAGGGGAGAGGCGCCCCGCACATTATCGGGGCTGAATTCGCAAGTAAAAAAATAGCGCGAGTGAAACACTCGCGGTACAGGCCATGTAAAGGGAAGGGAAACCATTTTCGTCAGCAATGTACACCTAAACCGGGGAAACCTTCAAAACGTGAGCAGTGTGATACATGTGCACAGCACAAAAGTGCAATTACAAATATCAAATGACCACCACAGAAATAGTACAAAGAGGAGGTCAGCTGGGGAACAGTGATAGTAAAGGGCAACACCACAAAACACACCCAGGAAAGCACCAAAAATATAAATGAATTATGGAACGGTCTACGGAGCGGAGACCTTTCCCAACACACATTTCCTTGTTACGTACGTTCCCTGTGAGTGGTGTTTATGGTTGCCCATCAATAGCAAGGTTGCCCAGTTTGTTTATATATCAACCCCCGTCTGCGGTGGTCAGTTCCGGGGTTTAGTTGCACGTTTGTCACCAGACAGGGTGAATGAGCCCACAGTAAAAATGTGCAGAGCAGGGTTTGCGACTCCATCCTGCCAGGTTAACTATCTCCAGGGACTGCACTGTCTCTGTGGACACACTGTGGTGCAGCGGACAGAGCCACTACCTCTAGGACCATAAGGCATAGGATCAAATCCCAGCTGGGGCCCATGCCAGCCCAGTTCCTATGTTTTACCCACCACTAAACAAAGATAGCACAGACACCCCTGTATTGCAGGGAACATAAGCATGGTGCAAACACCCATATTTTGCCCTACCCCGCACACACCCCATAACAATGGGCATTACCCACAGCCCAGTCCCCCACATCCAGTCCCGGAGTGCCACAATGCAATCAGGGCATATGCATTCCCTGAGAGTAGGAATGCCATCATGTTGGCGGACGAGTACAGGTGGTGGAGGGGGCAGTGGCTGCTAGCCACAGAAGACAGTGGCCTAGCCATGTGCAGGCTGGCACCGTCCACTGCAACAGACAGGCCCTGTCGGATGTACAGTCATGGACTGCCCAGGGAATCAAGCATATCTGTGGCAACACAGTGGCGCACTGCACACAGACAGTGTGTGCAAGAACAGAAGGTCACAGGTTCAAAGCCCTGCCAATCCTCTCCACATATCTTTACCCACAACTAATCCGTGATAGTAAGGACAAACCATTATTGCTGGGGACAGACGCATTGCTCATACGCCAATTTTACACCCCACTGATCACAGACACCATGATGAGGGGCATTACCTAGAGCAGAGTCTCACAAATGCAGTCCCAGAGGACCACACACCATTCAGGTGCAATGCTGCCGCCCATACAAATGCCAGTGCTGTATATCTCTGCACCACCCCCATGGCATGTAGATGTAGCTAATGCATATTCATGAGGGACAGCAGGAAAACGCGAACAGTGTGTTGCAACCCTGGGCTGGATTTGGGAACCTCAGCCGTAAAGCAGCAGCCAACAGGGGTAGACACACCCACACCCACACCCACACCCACAGGCCCCAATGGCCAATGCCCCCTGGAGAGGCAGGACATCGGGCCTTGTGTGCATCTCACAATACTAGCATGTGAATACCTTAGCAATGTCACTCTACACCTGGGTATACGGTACACAGCTTCCAAACACTTGCTCTGAGTACTGGCAGATAGATATCCCTACGTCACGCACATTCTGCTCCTTGAGCTCCATCATGACAATCTGTCTGTTGACTGCAGTGGGTGCATCAGGTCTGGTCTCTGATAGCGTTTACCACCCTGGGGAGTGACTCAAAACAGTATTGCTACCATATCCATGCCTGTACTGTGCCCAGGACTGGTGTGGTGGCTAATGCTGACAAACGCCTCTACAGTAGCACAATGCTGGCATACGTGTGGGAGTGTGTGTCTGTCTATACAGTGTGTGTTGGCTGCAAACACCTTCCACAGCCCACACTGCCAGCACTGTTGCCAGTATTGGCCTGCCAATGTGCATAATGAGCAGCAAGGTACCATGGGTATAGCTCTGACAGGGCGGGTTGGCCAGGATGCATCTGCACAGGGCAGAGGGCACTGACTGGGATAGTGTAGTGGTTGCCCACCACCTACACATACATGGTGGCCTCTGTATGTGCTGCTGGGGTTTCACTCCACCCTGACTGTGCAGTGAAGACAACATGGCTAGGCACCCCCATAGTGAATGATAGTATGTCTCCCATGTGATATATATGGGTTTTGTGTCGGGGCCCAGTCAATGACTTAACTGCTGGTGTGCACTGCCATCCCAGTTCTGGGTGCATGCATTTCCAACAGGACTAACTAGCAGACATATGTCAGCTGGTGTGTGTCCTGATGGAGCGCCGTGCAGTGGCTGATGGCTTGCTGTAGGCGAAGATCAGATAGTGGTGGGGTGCAACTTAGCATATCAAGGCCTAATGTCTGTCCGATATTGTGTTATGGATGTGTATGGAGTTGCTGTGACAGCGCTGTAGGGTGTCTCTCCCACAGCAGGACTGGGGTTGATGGTCCACCCTACTGCTACCATTGCAGGGAGGTAGCATGATGATAAGAGACCCTGCTTTCCAACCTGAGGGGGAGAAATGGTGGTAAAGAGCCCACCTAGGTCTCACATAAGGGGTGCCCCTGACTCTGCCCGACAGAGATATCCAAGGTGTCTCTGCAGAAACAACCTATCTCACAGAGTAATAGTGCTGTGAAGCTCTGGCATGGCCTCATTCTGCCACGGAGGTTGTGGTGGACCTGGTCCTGGGTGCCTCCACGCACACTCAGGGTGAGCACAGTACCCGCACAATGTGACGGTGTGTAGCTACTCTGTGCCAGTACAACACCCACTCAGTACACCCTACCAGGCCGAGGTGCTGTGTGGGTGCACATGGACACTCCCTCCTACCAAGCTGTGGAGATGCCGGGGTGCATTCCCGATCCTGTGTCTATCTGTGGACAGTTGATTTGCATGTGCAGTGCATCATGGGTATGGGTGGACTAACCCTATCCTGGCTACCACAACAGACTGTCTGTGTGGTGACATGCAGGCTCTCTGCAGCCAGCCAGGGGCTTGCTGGCAGCTATAGAGCTGTAGGCCAATGGGTACCTCATTGCCTGTGAAGTCAGAGGTCATGGGTTCAAACCCACAGTGGTGTAATTTTGTAGGGCGGTGCATAGGTATTTAACATTTAATGTGCAGATGTTGCTGGCAGCAAATCAACCCACAGCGTACTATACCCACATGGTGCCCTTGAGTGTGGTTGATAGGGCACACAATAGGCCATCTTTTAGTTTAGGTCCATATGAGGTGCACTAGTCTCTATCCGGAGACACAACATATATGGTGCCCTATAGGGGACATGCAAGGGTGCCTTGGCGGACAGTGCACTCTAACATGTGCCTCATGAGCTGCCTCATGTCAACATGATGTGCGAGTGCGTTTGGTAGCTGTGCTAAATAAAGGAAAACTAAAAGCCACCCTACAGCACTACTCACCAAAAACATACTGCCTCAGCCAGCCCTGTGCACTGAGTACTGTGAGGGATCGAACCCCTGATCCGTGCACCATTGGTCAGTGTACCCACCATTGTGCTGTGTCCTTGTTACTGTGCTGACACATCAGTACGCCGCCTCATGGCCATCTGCGCGCGGCCCTAAGCTGCTCACAATGAACAGTTTGCCGCACACTGCCGCCCCAAAAAACAGTGCGCCGCTTCATGCCGCCAAGAATGAATAGTGCGCCGCCTGCTGCTGCTCAAAATTAACACTGCTCCGCCCTATGCCGTGCAAAAGTAAGATGTCCCCTAAAACACCTCTACCTATTAAAGGTGATGCCTCAGTCAGGCGTTTACGTTGTGCACAAAGGGGGTTTGAACACATGGCCCCTGCACCATTGGTCGGTGTCCCCACCATTGTACCACAGCTCTGTTGATATTGTGGTAGGCGACGGCCTATGATCCATGCTAATTGAACTAAGCAGACAGGCCTAAGCAGCTTGACCTGAAACTGAAGCCTGTAGTTAGGCCCAGAGGAATGAAAACCCCCCTGAATGATGACACCATAGAATTGAAACTTAACTCAGTTTAACTGAACATAGCTAAGCAGAAACGAAACTTAGAAAATATAGAAAAACAAGTTTAATTGGTACTGATAAGGTGTGCTATGCTTCTATGGAATTAATTAACTCTGCAAAAAGCAAGGTTACAGTGCCCTGCTTCCCATATGTTTTAACAAGCTAAGCGACCTTGGAGGAGAGATGTAACAAGTTAGAGACACTGACCATTGTAATTGGGACTAGAAGGGGGGCAACCAGGTGCTGAGCCTAGACCAGGGTCCCGATTGGGTAGCCATATCAGTACCGGGACCAATAGATGGGTGAGAGGGGTTTGCCTATGTCTAGAATGGAGAAGAACGCTATAAAAGTTGTTGTGTTGCTAGAAACCATTGCGCAGCCATTTTGAAATTGCTTATTGCTTGAGCCATGTGCACATTAAACTGGCTTTGATCCTTGAAACGACTCCTGGTTTTATTTATTGCATGCTTATCTGCTGCTACATTTCGTGTGTGTCCAACAGCGCGCCACGTGGCCTTCCGGGCCGCAAATGTGGACCCCGGCCATTAGCGCCTGGCGCACCAGTCAGGTCGCGTTCGACCCCATGTTTTATTTCCACGGCCTGAACCCCACACTCCGTATATGGCACAGGCACACCAACGCGGCCCCGCACAATCTCAGGGTGCACTAAACATACTCCATTGGTGCCATGTGTGACTGCTGAGATCAATGCACATACATATCTCCAACACCCTAACCCTTGGGTGTGCAAGTTGCGTGCATTTCCAATGTATAACATAACATCCACGCAGCCATGAGGAACGCAATAGCAACACAATGTCTGGAGCGCAGCCATGCGGAGTGCATGTGCGCGAGCCTCAATGCGCAAATGCGGAGGTTGCGTCGTCAGCGTCGTCACGTCCAGAAGGGCAGAAAACAAAATGGCTGCCAGAATGCGCAAACCTGCATTCAGCCACTGCGAACTTTGCCACCTGGCCGCATTGGTTGGGCCAAAGATGGAGAAGCTGTTCCCAGGGGCCGCCAGGGGAAAAGACACAGAAAAGGTCCAGAGGGCCTGGGAGAGAATCAAAAGGCGTTTCAATCGTGTGGCAGACAACCAAAGGGAGGTGAGTGCATTGCCACAGGTCATAATTACCATAGACACAGACAGGGTTGTTTGCAGCTGTCAATGGTGCTGTGTGTAGGTATTCCAGATCAGTAAAGAGTAGCTGGGGGACCCACATGCCAAGGTCTATATGTAATGAAAACAACTAAACCATCTAAATTGAGCTTATACTAAATAGTGAAACCACCAACATTCAAAAGAAAGGTCTATATGTAGCACATATGAGTGTTTTGCCATCTACCCAGGTGTTTAGGGACGTAGTCACAAAGGGCATGATGCCATCCTGGAGTCCTTGCTGCTGCTGTGCTACAAAACACTGTAACACACCTAGCCCATAGATCTGCCTGGGATGGGTCCAGAGACATCATGTGCAACTGGCCGTGTCCTGCATCCTCAGGGCTGCACACATTGGCCACCCTCAGGGCTTGTGAAACGTGCATCACATGGTCTGGCAGCCACCCTGGAGCTATGGGGTGTGTGCCAATGTTGGTCAGGGCAAAACCCCTATCACCAGGACCCTTGAGAGCCCATCAGAGTGGGTCCACCATCACCCTGGAGATATGGGGATGTCTACTAATGTTGTTAAACCCATCATCCCTGTCCCCAGGAGTACAGAGAAGCCTTCAAAGTGGGCCCTCTGTCATCCTTGAGATATGGGGATGTCTACTAATGTTGTTTAACCCATCATCCCTGTCCCCAGGAGTACAGAGAAGCCTTCAAAGTGGGCCCTCTGTCATCCTGGAGATATGGGGATGTCTACTAATGTTGTTTAACCCATCATCCCTGTCCCCAGGGGTACAGAGAACCCTTCAAAGTACACTCACGCCCACCCTGGAGTTATGGGATGTCTACTAATGTTGTTTAACCCATCATCCCTGTCCCCAGGGGTACAGAGAACCCTTCAAAGAACACTCTCACCCACCTGGAGATATGGGATGTCTACTAATGTTGTTTAAACCCATCATCCCTGTCCCCAGGAGTACAGAGAAGCCTTCAAAGTGGGCCCTATGTCATCCTGGAGATATGGGGATGTCTACTAATGTTGTTTAACCCATCATCCCTGTCCCCAGGGGTACAGAGAACCCTTCAAAGTACACTCTCACCCACCCTGGAGTTATGGGGATGTCTACTAATGTTTGTTGTTTAACCCATCATCCCTGTCCCCAGGGGTACAGAGAACCCTTCAAAGTACACTCTCACCCACCCTGGAGATATGGGGATGTCTACTAATGTTGTTTAACCCATCATCCCTGTCCCCAGGAGTACAGAGAAGCCTTCAAAGTGGGCCCTCTGTCATCCTGGAGATATGGGGATGTCAACTAATGTTGTTTAACCCATCATCCCTGTCCCCAGGAGTACAGAGAAGCCTTCAAAGTGGGCCCTCTGTCATCCTGGAGATATGGGGATGTGTACTAATGTTGTTTAACCCATCATCCCTATCCCCAGGGGTACAGAGAACCCTTCAAAGTACACTCTCACCCACCCTGGAGTTATGGGGATGTCTACTAATGTTGTTTAACCCATCATCCCTGTCCCCAGGAGTACAGAGAAGCCTTCACTTCATAGTTGGCCCTCTGTCATCCTGGAGATATGGGGATGTCTACTAATGTTGTTTAACCCATCATCCCTGTCCCCAGGAGTACAGAGAACCCTTCAAAGTACACTCCCACCCACCCTGGAGTTATGGGGATGTCTACTAATGTTGTTTAAAACCCATCATCCTATCCCCAGGGGTACAGAGAACCCTTCAAAGTGGGCCCTCTATCACCCTGTGGATATGGGGCTGTTGCCAATGTGTTTAAACCATCCCCCCTATCACCAGGTGTACACGGAGCCCAGCTGGGTCGGGCAGCAAGCACCATGGGGATATGGTGCAGTATGCCTATGCTGTTGGAACCTGTCCCTCCATCACCAGGGGACCTGATAGCTGCCTAATTATTCCTGGGCAACACCCTGTTCTCAGTTTGTATCTTGCTGATGTGGTGCTGTAGGACACACCAGACCTAGGGGGGTGGGAAAGCAGACTGTGACGGAGGGTATGTCAGTCGGATATGTTTCTAGGCTATGGTGGGTAGGTTGCACATCTCACACAGTCCTTGGGGTGCACGACAGTCGGCCTGTGAGAACGACAGCTGACGAGCACTCACATAGTGATCTCACACCTCCCACAGCCATTTCGACTCATGTGGAGACACACACAGGGGTGCAATATTTGATCAGGCGCAGTCCAACAGGTATCCCATCCATACCGGACTCTGAATCGCACTGCACTGTGTTGACCAGGGAACCATGGATGGTCAAATAACACCTCCACAGGGCCCACACACAATGGGATCTTCTCCCATGCTCGCACAACTAGGGTGCCCCCACCAGTGGGGACCATGTTCCACACCTCCACGTCCAACACATACCTACATACCTGTATCAGCTGATAACCCTGAAAATAAGGGATTTGTCAACACATACACAACATTGCCCCCAGGGGATGTGACACCCTCGCACACACTCCCTGTCCCTCTCACACTCTCCCACCCCCTATACCCCACCCCATTGTCTCCCTCTCTCACCCACCATTGCAAACATGACGTGCCTAGGGTGATGATATGGGGTGGGGGGTGGGGAAGCCTGTAGGTGCTGGGCAATGCTGCTGGCTGGTGTCCCATATGATGATGCCTGCAGACCCCCGACAGGCTCCGTGGGTCCCGCCCTCACACTCATAGGCAGGCCTATGCACACATTTCCCAGGGATCACCTGTCACAAGTGTGTGACTGTGCAGGAAATACAGAACACACAGCAGGGCACACGGAGCAGGGTGACAGTGGCCAACCATGAATATGGGTATGTTAACTATCCACCTGTGCAGAAGGGTAGGTAATGACCCCAAACAATGTTTGTTTATCAACAGGTGGAGGATCTGAGGAAGAAGGCGCGTGAACTACGGCAGTTCCATGGAGACTTCCTGGCGCGCTATAGCAGGGGGTCACAGACACCCAATGATGGTGAGACTGGACAGGCATGACTCTCAGTTTATAATGTCACATTGGCCCACCAACGTGTGTGTTTAATGCATCTGTAGATGTGTAACGTAACACTCATGTACGTTTTGATATGTCTGTTAACTTTCACAGGGGGAGAGGAAAGCAGCGGCGAGGGCCACACATCGGCCTACTCACTCCGGCGGCCCACCACCCACCGTGCAAGGGAGGTGGAGGTGGTGGTGGTGGAAAGCGAGACGGAGGTGGAAGAGGGATCCCAGATCGAGCTGGCGGAGGAGGAGACGGAGGAGGAGCAGCAGATGGGGGAGGGGGGGAGGAGGAGAGGGAGGAGGAGCAATTGACGGTGGTGGGGGGTGACGAGATGGGAGAGGAGGAGAGGCCCCCACAGGCACACCCAGAGGGTGATGCTGCTGGCAGGAGGGCGGCTGCGGGTGAGGGGGGCAATGTGCAACCTGTGTGTGGGGGGGTGCTGTGTTTGGGCAGAGAGGGTGGCTGAGAGTGTTTTGGGGAGAGGACAGGGTTGGGGGGGGGTGCGGGGGAACACAGCACAGCACAGGGCTACGTGGGCCCCCGTCAGACACTGCAGGTGGAAGCTGGGGATAGGCGTCGTCGCACAAACATGTCATCCACGGCCCACGGCATATTGCATGCACATGCCAGCACACAGACCACGGGCACCATTTGCCTATGTGCTGGCAGGTGCATGCATGATGTGCTGGGGGCAATTGATGATGTGCGGCGCGACGTACGCCTAGTCTTTCATGCACTGCAGTGTCTGACGGGGCTGTCCGGCAGGTGTCCGCCGATGTTGCGCAGCTGCAATGTCGGCGGGCATCTGCCGAAGGGCGTCACAGGCACCTCTGAGAACACCTGTGATGTGCACATGTGCCCTGTGCTGTGCTGTGTTCCACGCACAAAATGGGGATGTTTGTGTGGTGGCATGTTGCCAATGTTTAAATGTTCTATAATAAACATTTGTTTTTGTTATGTGGAAACATGGTCATGTGTCTCCCTCAACCACCCACCATGGATGAATGCCTGGGATATGTCTGTGCATCTGGACAGGCTGTGGAGGCTGACATGGCTGGCAGACATGGACTGCTTACACATGCCGTCATGGGGCGTAAACGTGTGCAGTGGCTAAGGGCCAGGGAAGCCGCATAGGATGTTGAAGTGTGAGGGGGATCCCAGAAACAGCCATGCTGTTGGGTGGATTGAACTGCTAACAAATGTGTCCGCGGAGGGAGGAAGCCAACATAAGCATGCTACGCATGTCTGCCTGTGCCACATGCATGCCTTGGGGGGGGCCAGACATGTTCCCACTGTTGTCTTTGATATAGGCTATGACCACAAATATGGAACCAGGTATGCTGGCAGAGGGGGGGAGGGGGGTGATGCCGCTGACGACAGACCATGAGGTATGGGAACAGTACACCTGAGACAACATGGGTCAGTGTGTGTGAGGAGGACCCCTACAGCCAAGGGGCTGTGACTATGGACTGTGTAGGTGACACATAGCATGTCGTGCCGTCTGTTCTGCAACACCTGGTGGAGCAGCTAATGCGACAGCAAGGGTCTGCTGATCAGCGACACGACATGCATGTGGACACCACATAGGGGACCAAAGGGACACAAATTGCAATGACACGTATCATGTATGTTGTTCAAAACATTTATTTACACACCTAGGAACCACGGCGTGGCCTGCCCTTTCTGGCACGTCGCAAAACCCTACCCCCTTGTGCTGCACCCTCCCCCTCATCTTGTGCTTGTGGAGGTGGTGGCGGTGGTGGTGGCGGTGGTTGTGCATAACTCTGCAGTATGGCACGTATCCCCTCCAGGGCCACACACATTCTTTCAAGTGGCATGTCCCTGATATCCTGCCGCAAGTGGCAAATCTCCAGCGTGTTGGCATCGATAGACTGGCGCACAGCTGCCAATTCACGACAGATGCCTGTAGGGGGGAAGCAAGGGTGGTGTGTGATATACCTCCCAAGAAACACACAACAAGATGACTCATATAACACATGATTGTCATTGTGACTGTACAAACTATAGTATGCACGCGGATATGGTTATGAACACGCAATGTCAGAAAGGTGTATGTCAATGCCACACACAGCACATGGTTGATCTATGTGATGTGGGTGGCACACACAGGGATACACAGGTTGCCCACACACCCCCACGTGCTGCAGATATTGGAATAGGCCTGTGGACACATAGCACACACATGTCCATTGTGCAGTGTGGCGGAGCGTGTTCGATGGACAGCAAACACACCTGTGGATACGTCGTGATGCAGAGAGATAGAATGTGCACAGCCAACCCATGTGGGACCACATTTGGGGGGATACACACAGCATGGACAGGGTACAGGTGTAGCGCCATTGACTATGAGGGATGGGGTTGGCGCAGCAGGATCACATCCCGTACATGGGCAGGTCCACCAATGCCACATGTGTCTGACGGCAGAGGGGTCCACATACACCCAGTGGTTAAGGACCTGGGGTCAGATAACAGTGCATGTACACCTTGGTACACATGTGGAGGCTGCACAACGAGCATGGAGAGGACCAGATGGTGCAGCACAGGGTGACACAACGCAAAATGGCGACTACAGGGTCATGCTGAGCATGCAACAGCATGTGGTGAGCCTCGGGAGGAGTGAGTCACAGAGATAGGGGGGGGCCCTCCCTTAATGTGTTTGGCAGCAGGGGTGCCACCTGTGAGCTGTCTAGTCCATCAGGACCCAGCATGGGGCACCAGATAACCTGTGTGATCCGGGGGTTCATCACAAACCATGCATTGTGCACCTCAGTGTCACATATACATGAACGGGACATGTTGCGAGCCCTGTCTGTATGTCCACCAGCCTAAACGTAATTGTGGACATACATGCTGCCTCCAGGGACCTGTAAGCCTCCCAAACCATGGGTACAGGATCCTAGACCGTGTCCTGTCTGTACATCGTGCTATATGTGTGTCTGATGTCATTCCAACTGAAAATGTCATGTGGTAGGAGTGGTCTACACCTGGTGATGCAGACCGTAGGGGATGGGGTCTGTGTGACGGTGCATGACATACATGTATGTTTATTTACTTTTTGTTTTTAATTATTTTAAAAACGTTTATATACCGCGCTATTTGTTATCAGTGCGGTTTACATACAACAAGGGTGCACAGTCAGAAGCCTGTTCTGTGCTTACATTGTAACAGGCGTTTAAACTTGGAACATACATTGTAACAGGAGCATAAACCTGGAGCAACAGGGGAACTATAAACATATGTACAAAATATGATTAGATTTGGATTGTATATACAGGAGGTCTAAGGCGGGTTCAAGATACTTGTGACAGGGTGCGGTTTGTAGACATTGGCAGGTGGGTGAGATGAGGTGGGGTGGATGCATGAGCAAAGTGAAGTAGGAAGATGTGGTGTTTAATTGCCTTACGGAACTGCATAAGGCCTTTGATGGATCTAATTTCAGGTGGAAGTTCGTACCAACATTTTGGGGCATAGAAGGCGAATGTTCGTTTCTTGGGTCTGGGTATGTCATCTCTGATTCCCCATGGCCCATGTGACAGTTAACATGAGTAGTTACTGGGCCACGGCTGGGCTACAGTGATGAAGCTCAGTTGTGCAAGTGCTATGCTATTCGTGGGGTATTGTCACACAACATGATGCAGCTGAAACTGCATACCTGGTAGGTCTGCATCCGTAGGTGTACACTCACCCTAGGCTCAATGTTCCCTCTAATTGTCTGTAGGCTGTGTGCGCATAACATATCAGCTGTGCAACTTTTGAAGCAAGGTTCAATTTTTGTGCGCCACATAACGACACTCGGAGTTATATACTTTAAGATTTGACTACACGTCAGAATACAGTATGTACACCACATTGATTTTAATTAAATGAAATGAAAATGGACAATTACTAAATGAAGCGGAATATGTCTAGTAATTACAATCACAACTTTTAACTTTTAAGACGACTATGTTGTTTTCTATCAGAATCAGAACCATAATGTTTGTGCGCTCTGCTGTAAAGTATGTGTGCTCACTCGGTGAGGTGTGTGCGCGTGCACACGCGCACAGCTTAGAGGGAACAGTGCCTAGGCTGTTATGGTGTGTGTCACATTAACATCCGCTAACATACGTCGTAACATTGCTTGTTGGGCAAATGTATCCCGTCTACTGGAGACACACATGTGACAGCTTTGGACGGTAGTTTGTCACATCCAGCACAGACACACCCCACACAGAGAGTAGTGGGTTGTGCGTTGTGCCTGTCACGTTCCGTTTTTACCAGTGGTCCCTCTCAGCTGTGCACATGTGTGTGCGCACACGACTTGCCGAGCAATCACACTACTGTATGACATAGCCCACGGAGAGAAGGTATGTGAGTCAGCTCTACAGCAACAACTACGTGCTCAGATGTCTAGATGTGTGTGTAGGTATGGTTTGCACAGGTTCTACCATAGTTTGTACTGCATGCAATGTGCTGCACATACTGCATCCGGACATGTACTCCACAGGTAGGTTGTGTACACCCCATTGCCTCTCTGTGGTGTGTAACACATTAACATTAATGCCATGGGATGCACAGCTGATATCTAATGGGCACACAGCATACAGAACATTGGGGGTGACATTGCTTCTCACCCACCTTCTGCATCCTGCCGTGAGGATGTTGCATGGGCTCTGAGCTCCCCCATGAGGTCATCCTCGACCACATCATCCTGCTGTGGTGGTAGGCCGGTACCTGTTCGACTAGACACCATTGGTGGGTAGGTGCTCATCTGTGGCTGCAGGGGACTCTCCCCGGAACATGGCCGTGCCACCGACATTACAGGCTCCGCCTCCTCCTCCTCCCCCTCCAGGATGTGAGGGACGGCCACATCATCCCCCTCCTCCGCACCCTCCTCGTCCACCGCACCCTCCTCCGCATGTGTCAGCATGGTGCTGTAGTCACCTGTATTGTGGGCAAACACAGATAGCACACATATGTTTACGCACTACAGCTATGTACACGTGTGTGCTGCAGACAACACATACCTGATGGTGTGGGGACCCAGCATGTGTGCTGCATACAGGGCCCCCTACACACCCCCATACCTGTCTGTAGCCAACATGTACCTGCCCCAGGGGAACAGGTGTGTGTTTTAGGTCCGCACACCTAGTTTGTTTCCCATGCCTCAGCTACAGCTATAATTGTGCAGTGATTCCCCCATGCCGTCTGTCACCCCATCTGGCCAACATCTGTCCACTCACGGCTGCTCCTTTCTCACACTTCCACCTGTATTTTCTACCCCCTGTTTGATTGTGCATGCCATTGAGCAGGCCATATGTCCCTGGGACATACTGTGAGCATACTGCTACATGTGTCTGGCAGTGACCTACTGTGCATCGAGCAGCTAATGTAAAGCATCTTGTGCCCATTGACAGGCACATGTATCAATGTGCATATGGTATGTCACATAAACATGCACCCCTCACAGGCCAATGCTATATTACAGGGGATGAGGAGCACTGTTGGGGGGGGGGTAGGTAAGGGCCTGGTACACGTGGAGATGTTTGTGACAGGTCAGGGGACTAAGGGGATGAGGGACACATGTTGAATGTGTCCCTGCAGCATGGCAGGCAAACAGTGTGACACCAGACAATACAAAGACGTGTGGAGCTCTGAGGGACAGACACATATTATCTTTAGAGACATATGTCATTGTCCCATCACAGGCCATGTTTCCGTGCCTTCCACAGGGGCTGAGGGTCGACAACACATCTGCCGTTATCGCATCCGCAACCGTGTATTACTACACCTTGCCAATGCATTGTCATATGCCGGCGACAGGGAAGGTCCCCATACAGTATGCTGTTCTTGGGGGACTGCTGTAATGCCAGGCGTACATACAATGCTGTGGAGACCGCTTTTACCGCCATTCACTGTGCTATCCACAGCCTTTACAACAACGTCACATATGTCCACATCTTTTCTACCTTGCTCAGATGTACGTGTGCGGTGAGGGAGGGTGCTAGCACAGTTATAGATTTAACGCATTATGTGATCTGCATTGCCTCTACGCCTGCCATATCTTCAGTCACCAACTGCTCCATGATGTAGGTGAACCGTTCCGTTCGACCGCTGTTAAAGGTTTGTGGCCAGGGTGTAGGTGTACATGTATGAATGAGGTGGAGGAGCACATGTCAGGG
This sequence comes from Ichthyophis bannanicus, assembly GCA_033557465.1. Taxonomy (NCBI): domain Eukaryota; kingdom Metazoa; phylum Chordata; class Amphibia; order Gymnophiona; family Ichthyophiidae; genus Ichthyophis; species Ichthyophis bannanicus. Next base: position 830,231,600 of record CM066035.1, read on the forward strand.
ACACGTACTGCCCCTGCGGCTGCCAGCACAACCAAGCATATGTTGGGTACGTGGCATTTGTGTTTGCCACAACTATGTATTTGTCCTACAGGTCTCCCAGAGTCTTTGTATTGGCTTGATGTTACCTTTGGGGTGCGCGTGTGTGTTTGTGTTGGACAGGAGTGTGCAGGGGTACAGCACAGACCTCTGACACCAGCATGGGTACATGATGGGGCTTGGTAGAGATTTATGGGGGTGCATGTGCAAATGTCTGCCATCTACACAATGGCTATTTCACCAAGGTATGGAGAGGTGAAATATATGCGTAGCATACGTACCTGCATGCGGATCTGCTGTATCCAGGGCCACAGGAAGGCCATATGTGTATATTGGCCCAAGCCTGTCTGCAAGCTGCTGCTCTAGGGGCGTGAGCATGGATGGTAGGGGGCCCCCTCCACCTGTGCCACTGGCATGCTGTCGTTCTGCACACAGGTGCTGGCGCACCCCTCTTTTGATATCAGAATACCTCTTCTTTAGACAGTCAATGTCTCGCAGAGGGCCTCCTACCTCGGCAACTGCTCTGCGTATCTCCTCCCACACCGCATTATGGCCTGCTGTACTTGTGCGGCTGCTCTGCCTCCCAAACAGAGCCTCATAGTTCTCGAGGACCGTAGCGAGGAGGTTGTGGTTCTCACAATCTGAGAACCGTGTGGCCCTCCTCCTCTGGGTCTCAGGTACAGGGGCCCTTTTCCTCTTCCCAGTGTGGCGGCTGGGTGCAGCCTGGCCCTGTGTTGATGGCCCTGCGTCTGGCTCAGCCGCCATAGCCCCTGCCTCCTGCGCAACTGGTTGCCGCACCTCCTGCACTCCCTCACCCTCCCTTTCCCTCATCCTTTCTCTGTCACTCTCTCTATCACTCCCTCTATCCCTCTCTCTCTCCCTCTCTCTCTCCTCTCTCCCACCCTCCCTCTATCCCTCTCAATGTCCCTCTCTCTCTCCCTCACTCTCACCCTCACCGTGCCACTTCCACTCTCCCTATGGCTCTCACTCTCCCCCTGCCGCTCCATCGCCCTCCTCTCCCCACTCCCCTGGCCACACGCAACCTCACCTCACCTCACCCCTTCTCCCACTCCTACGCCACACACGTCACAGACAAAACAGATGTGAGCACAATACTACAAACACAACACAATAAACTGAACAGTACACACCACAATACAGAGACAATTGACGACACTCCACTACACTGACACCTGCTCCAATACCTCCTGCTCTCACACTTCGCTATCCTACCTCTCACTCCTCACTCATCCCTCAACGTGCAACAGGCGCGCAGGGTGATTTATACGTTTTAGACGGTTACCTACATTGCGCATGTGCAACTGTGCGACGGCGCTGCTTGTGCGCGGCGCGTATGTGACATTGCGCATGGGCGTGCGTTGGTGGATGTGTGTGTGCGCGATACGCATGTGCAGCTGTTAGCGCATGTGCGTTTGAGTGCGTGTGACGTCACGCACAGGTGACGCATACGCACAGGCGACGCATACGCCCATACGTAACGAGTTGCACATGCGCGCCGCCCACAGACAGACGCCCATGCGTAAGGGGTTGCACATGCGCACAACACACACACACAGACGCAAATTAGGGCATTGCTGCACATGCGCGCTGCGCACGGCCATAACCGCGCATGCGCAAGGTACGTACAACATAACCTGGATAAATATGACTGCAGATTAGGTCCACATTGAGGGTTGTTTCGTAGGCGCGGTGTATGTTGGTTGTGAGTTACAGGGAGAGAAAGGCAGCTGTAGTGTATTGGATTCTGTGTGTCTGTATGGTATTGTTCTGTATTTCTCCGTTTACTGTGCTGTATTGTGTGGATCTAGTTTGTGTGGTGTCTGCTGTAGTTGTGCTGTACGTTACATTGTATTGTGCTGTTTTGTGTGTCTCCTTTCATGTGTGGGTTGTAAGGTGTCCAGTGTTTAGGCAGGTGTGGGTGTGTTTTGTGTGTGTGTTTGTGTGTGTCTGTAGTTCATGGCGGCTGTTTATGTTGCTGCATGTGCCCTGAGACGTGGGCGGATGCTGCAGTTGCAGGACAGGGGAGATGGTGCCCATGGGGCTGAGGCACAGGGCATGGGTGTGGACCCGCAGCAACTCAGACCTGCAGCTGTGGGGGTGGTCCACACAGGTGCGGTGCGTGGACGACGCAGACGGCGTGCTGAGGTGCAGGCTCGGCAGCCTCGCCTCTACAGGCCCAGAGCCCAGCTCCAGGGCATGCGTGAGGACCTGGTCATCTCCCTGTACCGACTGAGCACAAGGGCTATTCGGGAGCTCTATGAGGATCTGCGACCTGACCTCGAGCCCCTGACTGATCGGTCAAATGCCATACAAGGTTTAGTCAAGCTCCTTGCTGCCTTACATTTCTTTGCCTCTGGCTGTTTCCAGTCATCTGTGGCTGCAGTGGGTGGCATGAGCCGCCCCACCTTCTCACGCTGTCTCCACCAAGTACTGCGTGCCATGGTCAGCCGGGTGGGGAATTACATAGCCGTTCCTCACATTGGGCAACAGTGGGGGACCCTGAACCAGGCCTTTGAGGCGTTAGCTGGGATACCACACGTGATGGGAGCTATTGATTGCACACATGTTGCCCTGGTCCCGCCTAGAGACAGGGAGGTGGTGTTCCGCAACCGCAAACACTACCATTCCCTGAATGTTCAGGTTGTATGTGATGCTAATCTGCATATTCTGAATGTGGTCCCGCGGTTTGCAGGGTCCACCCATGACTCCTATATCCTGCATCACTCAGCACTGTTCAGGCACTTTGAGGAGGGACAATATGGGGACTGTATATTGCTGGGTGAGTATTTCCATCTAACCTATTATGTGCTGCATATATGTATTGGTTTATGTAACATCTGTTATATAGGGCGCTGTTGCCAGCTTTGCATTTGAAAACGTACCTCACGTTCAAAAGACATATGACTGTTATGTGTTTACATTGTTACAGGAGTGTATATGTGGATTAACAGGGGACCTAATTTGCATTGAGACATCAGGATTGTGATACGGTTTGATCATACCCTGCTCATGTTGTTCTGGGAACTAAGCTCAGGTGCAGATGTGTGTCCTGTTGGTGGATTGGTACTAGTGTGTGTGTGTGACATCTGCCCACATGTGGGGGGGGGGGGAAGGTTGCTGCCCTTCACACACACCTGTGATGGCGGCTCATTTTCTGGTCCTTTTGTTATTTCATGTAACGTTTATGTTCTGGACAATCCATACACCTAACCCTTGTCATGTGTGTGTGAGGTCCACACACTCACTCAGTACTGGGTTGTCACCCCGGGGGTCGCGTATATACTGGGGGGGGGGGGGACTACATATGATGGGTTTCCCTGACCTTTGCATCTGCGAGTACAGTTTTGCATATGGATGGTCATGCATTTGGCCTGTTTCACCGCAGGAGAGATACCTTTGGCCACTGCAGATGTGTGGGACATAGGCGACGTTGTATGTGCTGATCCTAATGTTGTTGAGCATTGTGGACAGGTGACAGCAGGGGCAAGGGACTACATGGGTGATTACAGAGAGGTATTGGTCGCACATACCCAGGTAGGTGCTCTGCCTCTGTCCATGTGATTGGTGCAAGCTCATGTGGGCTACGGTGTGCACCTCTGTGGGCCACAGTTTAAAAAGGCTCAGAACATGATGGAGACAGTGCAGAGGGTGGCTACTGGAAGGATAGGTGATTAGCAGGAACCAGCATATGGAGTCAATATGCTCATATTTGAGATGTGGACCTTGGAGGACAGGGGGTATAGCGGTGATGTGGTTGTGACCCTGTCAGACCTCCCTGGCATACATGGTCTGGGTGCGAGGCTCCATCGGATTACATCACAGTTTTGGGTTGTGTACATTGCTGACATATACGTTGAACAGGTGATATGTGCATTGGTGGTATAGTCTAACGTTGGAGGTGGTCAAGATGAGGACAGGAACTGCAGTACAATACGCATGTGCCACACATAGAGGATTTCTATAGGTACAACTGGGACTGGTTTTTTTATGGCAGTATGTACAGGCTCCATAGGCCATGTTTACCATTTATATCAACATATGTATATGTTTCACAAATGCATAGTTGGTGTGTCATATATGTCTGTCAGGATGTGTTCTGCATTTGTTTCGCACGTCCATACCTGTGTACATGAGAGGTAACATGCACTCATGCATTGACATGCAACATTTCTTTCTGCAGGTGATGCAGGGTATGGGTGTCGCCCCTGGCTGCTGACCCCTGTGCGTCATCCACGGACACATGCAGAGCGGAGGTACAATGAGGCCCACGCCTCCAGCCGCTCTGTCATAGAGCGCACCTTTGGCGTGTTGAAAAGTCGCTTCAGGTGTCTGGATAGGACAGGCGGGGCCTTACAATATAGACCTATGACTGTGGCAGAGATTATCATTGCCTGTTGCATCCTGCACAACATTGCTCTCAGGCACAATATTCCTGCAGAGATTAATGAGGATCTGGATGATGATCCACCATGCCCCCCTGTACGTGCCAGTGGTGACACACAAGAGGGCACAGCGGTCAGGCGGAGGTTGATTGCAGAGATCTTCTCTGGTACGTATTGCATATATTCCCACATATATGTGCTGTTCTGTGTGTGTGATGGTCATAAAGGTTTTTGTGTCGGAACATATCACCTTCAGGTGCAACACTGCATTGTCATTCAACTTAACATCCCACGGTCACATATAGCCATGCGTGTGTGACCAACAATGTGGCCGCGGCACAACAGCAGCTGTTGGTGTATTATGTGTGGGTGTTGCTACACCTTTCAGATACTTTGTGGGTCACATTCCCAGTTAGTTGGTGGTGGTGATAGCAGTTGCTGTGAAAAGAAGAGTTCGTTGGTTTCATGGTCGGGATGGAGCACGGTGGCAGGCATATGTTGCGGTAGTCACAGTGGGAGGGATGACCCTGTTTGTGGACAGTTCCCCTGCGGGGTATTTGTTTCTATTGTACACCTTTTGTCCACTTGTGTGGGTGTTATGCTTGTGTGAGCTGGCTATGTGTGTATGTTGGCTAGGTGTGGTGACACATGTCATACATAGCACAGAGCACATGCTTATGACTGCTTTCCAATGATGTTATTAATTATGTGCGACGGTTGTTAATGCAACCCCACAGTGTGCCCTGATGTATACCTTATCACGTAGCCTTGACATGGATGTGTGGCAGGAGGGGGACCTGCGCTGTGTGCAGCCAGGAGGCCATATCATTGATAGCAGCTGTATTGTGGAGTGGCCAGTCAGTGCATTGTTGCATATGTACACATACAGAGGTGATGGACGTCAGATCAGCAAAGGGTGGGTTACAGTAGCCAAGTGGTACGCTGCATGTGTGTGTGTATATTCAGTTTAGAGGTTGTCCATGAGGAACATGGCATGTGTAGCCGATGCTATCTCAACATATGCCACATTGCTGGATGTGTCATCAGACTCTGGGATTTGTATGCAGAGGATATGGTAAGGGCTGTTATTGTAGCTGACTTTGAATGGAGGTTTGGACATGTTCCTGCAGGACAGGTTAATAGACCACTATAGAAGTAGCTACCCCGGATAATCGGTGCTTGACACAGTACAGGTATTGTGGGACCTGTGTCTTTTGGGGATACAGCTAGGTACGTATGACCTAGATTGGCCACTGTTGGATACAGGATACTGTGATGTCTGCTGCTCGGAAAAACCCAGTATGACGTATGGCATATCTTACATGCTGTGGATGTGTGTAGGGCAGGATAGCACAGTCCACATCAGCAAGTACCTTACGGACCTTGCAAGGGATGTTACGTCCACATACACACAGACACCTAGATGACAGTTATTTGGTTATGATGCACATATAGGCCATCCATGGTTTGACATTCGCACTCTCACACAGTGGGATGACATGCAGCCATTATGGTCAGGTCACAGGCAGACATGGGGGTGTGGTTTTACAGACGTGGCGCTGACATTGCCATCTATTTGAGCGCATCATCAGCACACAGCTGTCAATAATATTTGGGGTGTGTGAGGTACACTGCAGGATATGTCTTTGGCCAATGGATACAGGAGGTGTTACTGCATATCTCCATGTGTTACAGCAATGTACAGTGGGGTAACATAGAACAGTGGAAGGGCAGTACACACGGAGAGGGGGTATTGGTGGCAACATGGGGGAGACAGCCTGATATTGTGACCTTGGGATGGGCCATAGACATGGGGGAGCAAACACCTATCTTGACCAGTGTGTACAACAACAGAGTGGTGAGGGAGATGACAGGGGGATTGGGGTTACCTTTATATAGCAACGGACACTTCCGTGCTGCCTCTCCCATGTCACAGTTCCGTACAGTGTGATAGTGCACAGCCAGTCCATAGGTCATGTTGTGGGGTGTGACAGCTGGGGGACAGAGAGGTGCAGTGTGTGTTTCACACCTTGGACATGAAATATGTTTGTTTCTCTTGTGTTTTCCACTGCACAGGACATACTTTGTGAGGAAGCTGTTTCTGTGGTGCAGTGCCACCTGACTGGACAGCAGCCACGATGCTGCGGTCCGGGGTACTTGGATCTACAGCTACATTGTGCCTGCAGTCATGGGCCCAACATGTCGTATGGTATGTGTCATACTGTGCAGATGTTGTGGTGGTTTTATTTCCTTAGGCCTCCCTTACCTATTTATCTTGCTGTTGTCAGACATATCCCTATGTGTTTGTGTACAGTATGTCTTCTGCAAAACTGTTTATGGCATTTGTACGACATAGCTACATGTGTATGTGTTTTCGTCTGACTTACAGGAAAATGCACTTGCTGCCTCCCCAACACTGTTATCTCAGCCATCACCGGGGTATCAGGGCAGGTCACTGCGCCTTTATGTCCACAAGTTGCCAGTTGTGCACATACATGCCATGTATCACAGCTGTCCCGCAGACCGACGCATACTGTGTGGGTGCATGTTTATGCGTTGACTGTGTGCTGATGCAGTGTCCAGTCATGGTACATTATCATGTGCTGTGAGGGGTGGCAGCACCTGGGGGGCAGTGGTGACTGTGCTACCTGTACCGTAGTGCTGTTTACATTGTCAACATTCTCAACATGTGGTGTGCGTTGTGAGCATAACTGTGTATTGTGTTCTGAGGGACCACTGTTGAGCAACCTTTTTTTATTTCAGGTATCGGCATGATGTGGACATGCATCAACAGTGACTTGACATGGTGATTCTACCTGTTTGGCTGACATTGTCTCCCTTCACTGGTACCTGATGTGGCTGTGGAGTCGCTCAAGGGATCGATGACGTACACATAATGCACACACAGGGTATGTTGGACCTTTGTTATTTGGGGGTACATGTGGCTGTACCTGTTGATGAGTTACTGTTTGTCTCATGTACATGTCATGGTGCCTGTCTATGCACACGAACAGATGCATATAGTGTGTAGCAGTGTGACATGGATATGGACATGCCCATATCCATGTGACACCCATTCTGCATTGACATTTGATGTGTCAACAATATGCATATTATTTCATGTTCATATTATGTCATGTTTGCCTTTTCATCCGTTTCATCTGTATTTTCACAGGTGCGATTCTCTGCAATTTGTGTTGTTTGTACAAGGTGTCCAACACGACCATACGTATCCTCTCCTGACACAGGACAGAAGGCATCCCGGACACATTTCCTACAGTGCATCTGGCGTCGCCATCACACACCTTTTGGGGAACAGACCACCATGGAATTGTTTCTGGGGAATGGTGCCATTGGATGTTTGACTTATGCGAGTGGAACACATGCCTGTGATGGACAGGATTGCTTTTGGACCACTGCTTTGGCCATGACGGACCTGTACACCACACTGTTTCTGCCATTCTGGGGCTGGGGGTCCTGCGCATTGCAGGGGACACAGATGAACTTTCACGGACTGTGGCATATTGGAATGTGACACTTGGCTATGCAAGCCCAGGGTTGCATGGAGACGTTTGACCTCACCTGTTGGATTACAGATACACCTTGCTTTTTGGACGCTGGGTGTAGCAGGGACTGACATTGTCAGTGTATGTTGTACATTCCTCCCCAGTTGTGTAGTTGTTGTGGGTTGGCCATGTGTGTGACATGGCACCCAGGATACGGTCATCTGTTAGTTTCAACTCGAGCATACAGCCATGTTAGTGGCATGGGGGTGACGATGGAGCGGTCATATTATCTATGTCCACCTGCCCTCCACCTGAACATGATACCGTTTTTCCCACACCAACCCTTTCATGCCCAACAACATCATTGATTGATGTTTGCAATGGGCAAGGGTGTTTACATGTATGAGTGGCATCACTGTATCATGTTGGTATACGGATGGTGCTTGTGGTTCTGACTGCTTATGTTTGTGAACCACAGCATGTGGACCTATGGCTTTTGTGTAGTTCACTGTAGGATGTTTGGCCATCATGTCCATCTTAACATGCTGGTCATTGTGTTTGCTTACTGCACAGACGTGACACTCTGCATGTATGTACACACCTTACATTGCACATCTGTACGGTCCTGTTTATCCGCCACGGTAATGACACTCTCATTGCGCCATTATATTTGGTGTGTGGCATTGTGGGTGTCCATTGCCCTCCTTCAATTGTGCATTCCATGTACCGTGTTATATGTGTCCACACACTGTCTAACCAACAAACACTGGAAGGGGCACTCCTGCATGGTGTTATCTCTGGAGCTTTCTGCAGGTTGTTTTGTTTGTATTCGCTCTGGGTTCATGTGCCTCTGCGACCTGTTAGCATATACTCATTGTGCTGGTGATGATTGCTGTGATCTACATTATCGCATTTCTGATTCCTAGATCAGGCATTAGGTGAGAGGTTGCACATTACGTTCAGGAGTTATTTTCACTTGACATCATATGATGTTTTCATTTGTGAGCCTCCTGTGTTGCCTGATGGCTATGTTGCGAGGGACAGGTGATGTGTTTTGGGTCCTCATCCAGCAACGCCTATGGTTTTCATGCACTCATATGTGCGTGACACATTTGAGGGATGCAGCAGCAGGTGGGGGGTGGGGACCTGATGGCCAGTGCATAGCGTGCACCTGTTGCAAATTATATCTCGTGCCCTTCACTTACAGTCAATGAAGTGACCTTTCTGTGGGATGTGGGTTGGTGCCATGCTAAATGTGTTTCTGTCTCTCACCAGGGCTGCACTCACCTTGATATTATGATAACACGGTCTACAGTGTCTGTGAGGGGTGACCCAAATAAAGATATGTATTTGACACACATCTGTCTCTTTTGCTCCTTGATCATGGTGACACACATGCAATGCAATGTGTGCCTTCGAGTCGGTCCTGACCTGACTCCCTGTGACCGTGAAACTCCAGGGTGTTCTGGTCAATGTACTGTATCTGGTCATTCGTCCACGGTAATGGGGGGTTACGTGACATGCCCAAGGCCACAAGGAGTGCTAGTGTGAATCGGGCCCTGGTTACTTGATGTCCACAACAGGTTTATGACCAGTAGGCTACTCCTCCACTCTTTGAGCACATGTGCACTTCTATAGACTGGTTGCTGGTCATGTCCATGGCCCACCTGTGCTCACATCCTTGTAGAGTGACAGGTGTGTATATGTCACCCATTTGCAACATCAGTGGGTTTGACAGGTTCCCACATAGACCCTCCCTTTGGACTATTTGTTCTGCCTTGTACTCAGTGTGCTGTTTGTGGTAGTGGTTAGAGGCATGTGTTTTAACACAGTAGTGTGCAGGTTTGATCCCCACATGTGGTTGTTCTGTTGTTTTTCTGTTGTGCTACCTGGACCATTTGGTACCAGCAGGTTCATCAACTCTACACACACCCTTCCCTCTCTTCACTGTACAGCAAGGTGTGCACTCTGTGCTGTTTAGCCATCAGATGTTATCAGTCACATATGTCTCTTTCTTTATGGTGTCTACATGGCAGTGCACCTGGGGGTTTGGCTGTGGTTCAGCTGGTGTGTGGTACACCTGTTTTCATGTTGTGTTCTCTCCTGTCCTGTCCCAGATTGGTACCCATCTCCAGCGAGCATCCTCTGATGCCCTCAGGATTTGGTTTCCTTCCTCTTTCGCATGCTGTATGCACTGCATGACATTTCATTGTGTGTGTGTGCATGTGTCCCTGGTCCCACATACAGACTAGGTTCTGATCTGTACTCAGATGACCTGCATGTCCATTTGGTCATGATTACTGTTGGGGGTTTGCCTGTCCTGGCAGCCAGCATGCGTCTAGTGTGATGGGCTTCAGTATTTCTGTATGCAGCCTCTGCTAATGCACTGATGTTGGTGGTGTGGCCTACCAGTTGTTGCCTTGGCATTTGTGGTGGTGGTCATAGGTTTGATTCCTCTCTGTTCTCTTTGATGTGTATGCTTGTCCTGCATAGGTGGTTTCGATTTGTATGACAGTCATATATGTGCAGATTTGTGCTGCGAGAACATTGTACCCTCATCTGAGATGGGAATCATCCTTCTGCCCATCTTATGTCTCCCAGCTTTTTGGCCATCGTATCCTGACGTGCATGCTGCTACACCACGTCCTGCACTCCTACACATTCCTGCATTTCATCTCTCCCTGGTTGCCTCTCGTGTGTGTGCTCTGCATAACACTGCTACTCCACTGTCATCCTGACATTTCATCTATCCTGCCATTTCAGCCTCCTTCGCTGCACACATCTTCCCATCCTCTGTCAAACACTGACATTATAGCATGGTACATTACCATCACTCTGTTCATAGCTACAGATGGCCCCGATCACATAACCAAACAGTCACAGCACATATTTAACCACAGCTGTCTCCTTCTTACTAGCATCCTTGCTAATTTGTGTAAATAGTTTGGGTATGTTATCTTGTTCACCAATCATATATTCCATGTACATAGTTTTCCCATGTTATTCCAGGTATATGTTCCTGTTATATGTAACACCAACCAGCCTGTTGTTCAGGTCTTTCTTTTGTTCTCTGTAAACCACACTCCTACCACATAGTGACATGGACATAGATATACATAACTAAATAACTGGATATATATGTGTGTCCATTTCTCTAGCAGCCACATGGCCTGGGGCTGAGTTGTGTAGTACAGCAGCTTTGATCTACATCCTTCTATTACCTCTGCATTGTCTTTCCTTTCAGCTCTGTGCAGTGTTTGGGTTACATGTGCGTTTGGCACATACCTCTGTTGCCCCTCACATTGTGGGATGTTACTGCTCCTAGCAAATGTTTTTGGGTTCACCTATACATCCTTGGGGCATCTTATGTCACACCTTCGTTTCAGGCAGCTTATGAGATACCAACTATGGTGCCCTAGGAGTTGCCACCCTTTCCACATGGCCGCTGGGTAACATTATAACTCGCCTCTGCTGACATGGTTGTTTCTGATGTTCGTTCTGTTGCACCGTGGAGGGTGCATTAATGTATGGCACTGGGAAGGCCTTCTTTTTAGATGGCAACACAGATTGCTGTTCAGTTGCATGCAGGGAACATACGTACCTCAGCCAACCTTATTCACTGCTGATGTTAACCCATGACCCCTGCACCATCAGTCAATCTCCTGACCATTGTGCTGCACTGCTGTTCCTTCTTGCACGTGTGCACACCTACGTAGGATTTCCATGCGTCACAATGCACAGTGCTGCCAGCACAAACAGTGCTCGTACCTTGCCCTGCCTCATACGGCACCCTATAAAGCGGCCTATAGGCAACATTGTAGGGTGCCTTGGTGGACAGTGCACTTTATAATGTACCCTCTAGGGTACCTTGTAGGGCACCTTATGCAGCACCTTATATTACAGTGCTTTGAGAGTGCATTTGCTAACAGCAGTCACTACAATAAAAGCTTAACATGCCTCCTTCAGCTATATTCATCATGACAGATAATGGCTCAGCACGCCTTACTCATTGGACACTGTGGGGGATCGAACCCCTGATGCATGCATCATTGGTGAGTGTGTTCCCCATTGTGCTGTGGCTCTGTTCACATGCTTCCACATCAGCGCGCCACCTTAGCCTCACACTATTCAAGTGCCTCGTAAGACATTAGCGCGCCGCCTATTGCTGCCCATTATTTCTATGCCTCCTAAAATTATGCCTCAGTGAGGCTGGTTAACTGGGCACTGTGGGGGATTGAACCCCTGATGCATGCATCATTGGTGAGTGTCTTCACCATTCTGCTGTGGCTCTCTTCCTGTGTTTGTCTGTTGGCGCACTGCCTTCGGCCTTCCATATTTGCAGCGCACCGCCTTCTGCCGCTCAAACCGCAAGGACTTAACAGCACATCGCCTAATGCACACAATTTGCAGCGAAAAGCATTCTGAGCCCAATATTAACAGTGCGGCGCACTCTGCCGCCCAGATATGAACAGTGTGCCGCCTGTTGCTGCAAAAGGTTAGCAGGGTTCCCCTTTCTGCCGTACAGGATTCATGTGCCTTCTAGTGCACCTTTCACCATTAATGTTATTGCCTCAAGCTGGCGTTTTTGTGGTGCACAATGGGGAATTGAACCCATGGCCCCTGCACCATTGGTTAGTATCTTCACCGTTGTGCTACGGCACTGTTCCTATATGTGCCCAGCAGCGCCCCACTTAGCCTTCCCACGCGCTAATGTGGACCCGCAAATGTGCGCGCCGCGCACAGGTACGGTCATTTTTATTCCTTTTTTCTGCCTGACCCGCCCACTCCTTATATGGCACAGGCACACTAACGGGGCCCCGCACAATTTCGGTGTTTCGTAAACATGCCCCTTAGTAATTATATTGTGAGAGGGTCATACATAGTATAAACAGGAAGCACGGGGACTTTGAGTGTGCAGCTATCCTGCCCCTTTGTAGACTTCCGGTTTCTGAGGGGGCCAGGAGGCAGCTGAGGCTAAGTTCCCGCATGTTCCATTTGTACTACTACTGCAGATACCGGATGCCGCTACAAGGCTGAGAACAATAGCTTGAGCTGTGTGGTGATGGGCTGTGGCACTGGGGGGAGGCTGAAAGTACTGGACTGATGCAACACCAGGAGGTGGGAGGGAGGGATAAAGCTACAGTCGGAGGTGCCAGACCTGGGTGAGGGGGATGGTTGGATGCTGAACTACCAGGGAGGTGAAGATATGGGAGACGATGTGCATGATTGTGGAGGGAATTGGTCAGGTGGGAGATAGTAGTGGGGAGGAGACAAAGGAAATTCTAGATATGGAGGGGGGAGAAGATGGAGAGACAGAGGAAATGCTGGATGTTGGGAAGGAGTACTAGGAGAATGGAGATGATACTGGACATAGGAGGAAGTGAGACAAAAGAGATGCTGGACATAGGGAAGTGGAACTTGGGACTCAGAGGAGATGCTGGATATGGGGATAACTAGAGAGAGAGGAGTTACTGGGCATGGAGTAGGGGGAACTAGTGAGACAGGAGATAGATTCTAGATGGGGAGAAGAAGAGAGAGGAGATTCTGGATATAAGCAGAGGAAAGAGCTAATTAGATTGGGTAATAAGAAGCTTTGGAAGGAGAGAAAGATGGAGAATGGGAGGTTTGGATGAGGGAAAGAGGTAAGTGCAATAGAAAGCAGGAGGCTGAGGATTACAGGATAAAAAGGAGAATAGCATCTGAATAGAGAATCAGAAAAATATATGGAAGAAAAATGATGAAAGAGAAAAATGTTAGAGACCCATGTAGAGGAGGAAATGAAGACAGAAAGAGAGAGAAGAAATGGCAAATGGACAGGAAACCCTGGAAACAGAGTTAAGAAAAGACAGTGGAAAGCAGAAATCAGAGCCTGGGACCAACAGATTAGAAAAATTAAATGGCCAGATAACAAAAGGTAGAAAAAAGAATTTTATTTTCAATTTAGTGTTTGGAATATCTCAGCTTTTGGAATGTACATCTGCCAGGACAGGTGTTAACACCCAGGACCCAGCCCAGGGCAAAACGTTGGGAGGGAAACTCGCTAGCAGGTTGTCCCTTCCTTACATCACACACACACACACACACACACACACACACACACACACACACACATGCACTGCTCCCAGCCATTCAGTCCCAACACCTTTCTCCTCCTGTCCTGTTCTTTATATAATGGCGTTCTTTTTCTGTTTCTGCAGCTTGTATTTTTATTATTGTACACCGCTCTGATGCCACTGGTAAAGAGCGGTATATTAAATCTGTAATTAAAGATAAAGATAAATACACATACATACGCGCACATACACCCATGCAGCTCCAAACCACTCAGACCCTGTACCCATACACTGCAAATTTTCAAGAAGCTGTGTTGTAACTCCTAAGCCTGTGTATGCTAGGTGTGGTGAGAGCATCAGATAACTATTTTTAAAAAACATAGATTTACATATTTATTTATATTGTTTGAATGATAATTTTACTTGGTTACCATCTGGGGCGGGGGTCCTTGAATTTTCAACTGCTTAAATGGGGTCACATCAGAAAAATGCTTGGGAAGCATTGCTCTGGACAATTCCTGGGCTATGGCTCGGCTGCTCCAGGGAGGCATCCCCCCCACCTCAGCCTGCTTAGCACTTGCTGTGCCCTCGCACGGCTTGGAAGTAAATGAGATTTCATGTTTGCTTTTTGTCTCAGGGAGGAAAGAGAAGTAAGAAAACAAGAGAGAATCTCATCAGCTTTGTTTCTACTACTACTATTACTTATAGGGGTATGTTTACTAAACCGTGTTAATGTTACCGGCGCTAGTTGTAGCGTTAATGTGAAGAATGCCATATAAGGTAGTGGGCGTTCTGGCGGCAAGGTAACAAGAATTTGTATCGCGCGATAGTGGGTGCCGTGGCACGTTAATGCGCATTAACCCTAAGTTCATGCCAGCGCAGTGTTCAAAGCTATAAAGATTTAGACCACTGGTTACTGCAATGACTGTGGAGGCAGAGGTCATGGGTTTGATCCTACAGTGGTGTTATGTAAAAAGGCTGTCTGAGGCATTTCCTAAGGTGCCGCATAAGGTGCCCTATAAGGCACTCCTTAGGGCACATCATAAAGGGCCCTGTCTTCCAAGGCACCCTATAATGTGCCCTATAGGGCGCTTTATAGGGTGCCTTATGAGGCACCTTAGGCTACGGCACTGTGAGGGTGTTTTTGCTGGCAGCACTGATTTAAATTAAAAGGAAAAGCCTCAGACAGCCTTATTAAATAACACACTGTGGGATCAAACCAGTGACCTCGGCCTCCACAGTCATTGAAGTAACCAGTGGGCTACATCTCTAGAGTGGCTAACCTACTGCTGGCTGGCTACAGAAAGACTACAGGTCACCACACAAACTGTCTGCTGTGGGTACCAGGCTAGGATAAACCCACCCGTACCCATGATGCACTGCACATGCAGCTCAGCAGCCTACATCTGATCACAAGATGGGGTATGCGCCTCTATAGCACCCCGGCCTGATAGGGGGAACTGACCGTGTGTGTTACTGGCACAGAGTAGCTACAGATCGTGACATTGTGCGGTTCCTGTGCTCACCCTGAGGGTGAGGTGGGGCACCCAGCACCAGGTCCGCAGCACATGGTATGGGTGAGATAGGCTGTTCTGCAGGTCCCCATCAGTGCCGGTGTGTGATAGGTAGTCCTTGTCCATCTGTATTTTCCAGTCACGTCTAGCCCTTGTGGACTATGATGGACCCAGAATAGTGCATATCCTGTGTGGTTGCCATGGTCACATGTTATAAGAGAAGGGTGGTGTTTGGACCCAAAAGCGGATTATGTAGCACCACCTAACCCACACTCTGTGGGTCAGGGAGGCCGGGAGGGAGGGGAGGGGAGTGGAGGGGAGGGAGGGAGGGAGGGGAGGGAGGGGAGGGGAGGGGAGGGGAGGGAGGGAGGGAGGGAGGGAGGGAGGGGGGGGACGGACAGGATCTCCCACCAACAGATCCACATTCTATATCTCTGCAATGGTGGCATAGAGGGGACCATTAACCCCAGTCCTGCTGGGGGATAGGCACCCCTACTGGGGGATAGGCACCCCTACAGGGTAATCAATGCAGATCTGTATGCAGTACAGAGGGCACTGGCAGACAGGCAGTAGGCCTGGAAAAGCTCAGCTGCCCCCCACCACTATCTGACATTCACTAGCACAGGGCACACTCAGTCTCCGCCCACTGCACAGTGTTCCAGCCATACACATGCTAACTACAGACAGTCTGCTAGCTAGTACATAGTGCAAGTTCCTGGAGAAACTGTGTGCACACACACCAAGCAGGTATGTCAGTGATTGGGTGCCAGAAAAGGGAACTCATAGATATCACTTGAGAAAAATACTGTATAGTACTATGGGGGAACCTAGCCATGCCATGGCCACTGCTCAGTCAGGGTGAGATTGACCCCCCCCCCCCAGCATGACATGCTGTGGCCACCCTGTCCGTGCAGGTGGTGGTCGGTCACTACAATGTCCCAGCCATTGCCCTATACCCTGTGCAGATGCATCCTGCCCACGCCGCCCTGTCCAGGCCATACCCACAGTACCTTGCTCCTCATTATGCACATTGTCAGGCTAACACTGGAAACAGTGCAAGCATTGGGAGCTCAGTAAGGTGTAGGCAGCCACAAACCACTGGATAGACATACACACACTCCCACACCTATTTCAGCATTGTGCAAATATAGAGGTGGTTGGCAGCCCTGGCTGCCACACCAGTCCTGGACACAGTGCAGGCACTGCTATGGTACTCAGTACTGTTAGGGTCACTCCCCGAGGTGATAAACACTGTCAGAAACAAGAGCTGAAACACACTCCACAGATATCAGAAAGGTTGCTATGATGAATCTCTATCAACAAATTGTGTTTAACTTAGGATTTGTTATCTGACATTAATCATAGCAACTTTTTGATATATGTGGAACATGTTTCCAAGTTTAAGACGGCATTGCTAAGGTATTCAGGTGCTAGTATTGGTAGATGTTGCTCCGCGCAGAGCCCAACAGCCTGACTCTCCATGAGCCGTTGGATAGTGGAGCCTGTGGGTGTGGGTGTTTGTGCCACTGTTGGCTGCTGCTCTAGGGCATAGGTTCCCAACTCCAGTCCTGGTGGGCCAAACACGGTTCAGGTATTCATGCTGTCCCTAATGAATATGCATGAGATACATTTGCATACAATGAGGGCGATGCATCTCAAGCATATTTCTTAGGGACAGCATGAAACCTGAATGGTGTTTGGCCCTCCAGGACTGCAGTTGTGGAAACTCTGCTCTAGGGACTGCACATATCTATAGTGTATGTGCTCTGTAGGGTAAAATATAGGCGTTTATGGCGTGTTTATTTTATCTGCAATAAAGGTTCCTTCTTTATTACCATGGTTTAGTACTGGGTAAAATATAGGGACATGGCCTGCAGGAGCCACATCTGGGACGTAAACCTGTGACCTTCTGCCCCTGAACACACTGGCTGTGTGTACTGCACCAAACTGTTGCCACAGAGGCACATCATTACCTGGGGATACCATGACTGTTCGTCAGACAGACCTTGTCTGTTTCAGTGCATGACACCCACCTGAGCAGGGCTTGGCCTTGGTGTGTTGTGGGCAGATGCCACTGCCCCCTCCACCACCAGCACCCCTCCGCCACCATGCTGACATGCCCTTGTGCTGGTGGTGCGCAGTCCCAGGCCATCCAGTATGCTGGTAGGCGGCTGCCTATGGTGTGGGATCTGAGGTAGGGGTGCCTACATAGACATCTACACTTCCCCCTCGGCACTGCCTGTCACTCTTATGTACCCTTTGGGGTACCTGCTGGGTGATGTCCCCTGGAACACTGTGAGACACACACTCGTGGGCATGTTTGACCTTGGTCAGTTGCTGGCTTGCTGAGTTGCAGTTTTTGTGTTCCTATGTGCCACCTAGGCATCTGCCTAGTCCACCCTGTGCCCCAGCTGCCCCACTGCATGTCCCGCCTTCAGCCCCCTGTACCCCATTTGCAGCCTCACCATTGTGCCCTTTGTACTTGGCCACTATGCTGCTGCTGCACATGTATCACTACTATCACTTTTCATGGTCTCCCTGGCTTTGCTGTACATTGCTGACTGAAATGGTTTCTCTCTCCTGCAAATGTGCCTCTAGCGCGAGGTTTTCATTGGCGCTAATTTTCAGACCTTCATTTCACAGCATTAGTGTGCATGGAGCCTCTCCCTGTCCACTTTACGCCCATTGACCCCCCTTATCTCTGCCCCTGGGGAGCCTTACTCCGCCCCTGGGGAGCCTTACTCCACCCTCTGCGCACCTTAATGCCACCAGAGACGTTGTTATTGTGTGATACATGACATTCTCACACGGTAATGCGCCATTATCATGCGATAACATCACGTATCACGCGAAAACATCGCAGCTGCAACGTTAGCGACGTTTAGTAAACATACCCCATAATTTCTATAGCATTGCTAGACATATGCAGCATCGAATAGATACACCTAAGAGACAGTGCCCACTCCACAGAGCTTACAGTCTGATCAAGACACACAGATAAGACAAGACAAAAAGCAGGTTTGAAGAAATGTATTTATTCTGACTGGGTTATGAAAGTCTTGGGGGGCCAGCTGTGGATAATCGAGGTTCTTTCCAGATGCTGTCTCCTCCGTGGGCCTTTCTGTGGCATAACGTATTTGCCAGCTTCTTCCTTGAAATGAATGAACAGATCCCTTTGCGTGGGCCTCTTTAACATGAATTCTATTTAATGGCATTTCTGTACAGAGCAGACAACACATCCACCCACCCACATGCCCCCACAATTAGAACAAATTATGGTGTTCGCTGAAGCACGTCCCTTCCAGCACCCAAGATAGACTAAAACGGACCTCTGTTGTCTCGGCTTCATTCATAAATCCTGGTCGTGGTTGGCTGCCTTTAGAAATGAAATCCTTCTGTCCTGCAGGATGGGCTGAGAAGGCAAGAAAAGAATGAAAATGAAAACAAAGTTCTGTTCTGAAGAGGAGCTGCATCAGGCTGGAGCCATGGGACTGCACATGCTTGTCAGTGCCAGTGAGACAGCGATGCTAGCTCCTGCAGTCATCTTGACATGTTTCACTCCTCAGAGCTGTAATTTCTATGCTTCGGTACAGAGTTAAGTCCATTGCCAGAAATAAGAGGAGTCTCTCCCCCTCCCCCCCCCCCCACCACCTCTAGTTGTGGAGCTATTCTGTACCTTTTCCCGGGCCTCAGTTACTTAGGGAGACTCTAGATTCTGAGCCGCCAGCCTTGAAACATAATCTTCCCAGTAACAGTTCACTGCTGTTAATTAATCAACACCTTCCATCTAGCTTACACAGAATAAACGTTCATCTCTATCCTGGCTCTGGCCTCCCATTTTTACTCTTTATTCCTTGCAGGGCAGACTGGATGCATCATAATGGTTGTTATCTGCTGTCATTTACTATGTTTCTTATTCCATTTTTATCCTTTTTTGGTGTGTGTGTGTGTGCCTTTCTATGTGGCCTCTCAAGAACCTGCTGCCACTCACCAGCCCGAGGCCACCCTTCTAGTGATCATTCGGCAGTCAGTCGTGAGTAACTTCCCTCCCTGTCCTCTCTTAAGTACCCCAGCATCTGACAGTCAGAGTACATTTCAGCAGGGCATCTTCTCCATTCCCACATGAGAAATAATGGTTCTTATTTATGGGTACAAACGAAATAAAGTGGGCTAGCAAAATCAGTCAAGGTGAAGTCCTTAGGCTGAGAACAGTGTTTCCTGCTAGTAAATCTTGTTCATTTTCTTTCCTGGAAACTGCAGAGGTTTAAGTTGCTAATTAAACTGTCCTGCTTTCTGCAGCACACTTTCTTTTGTTTATTCCGACACGACCATTTCATGGATACAGACTGAAGGTTTGTGGTCCTAATTCCATTCATTTCGTTACTTTTGCACTGCAGAGTAGGTACCATTTTTTGCAGTTTCTGGATTTCTGTTGGCTCAATAATAAAAGGTACAGAACAACTGGGTCAAACTGAAGGAAATATGTGCTGCTTCGAAAATGACATATGGGCCGATGCAGAAAACCTTAGTGTGGCATTTTTCTAGTGCTTTTCCAACACTAAGCTTGCTCTCTGAAGCAGAAAACAAGCTAGCGTCGGAAAACGCCAGAAAAACCACCACACTAAATTGCAGTGCAGCGGGCATGCAAATCGCTGCATATTTAATTATGCCCAATACAAGAAACTGTAATAAAAAGCTTAGCACAGGTTTTTGTACATTATTTTTAATGCAGGATCTTTATTCTAGCTTCAACTATTTATTTTATTTAGCAGTGTTTATATACCGCCTTTCATCATGATCAAGGCGATTTCAAATGAACAATGGATATGAACTTATGTACAGGTAACAGGTTGAACTATATACAGTTGATTAGTTGGTTCTAGAGAACCAACAGGTTAAACAGGTTAAATTATGTACAGTTAAAATAGATGGTTCTAGAGAGCAATCATTGTCTACTTGGGGTCATGTTATGTATAACGTGGTGTATCAAACTTTCTGTATCCTGTGGTATTATTCACTGTTGTTGTTGTTGGGTTTTATGGGGGTGGTGGCAAAATGTTCTATAAACAGCATGGTTTTCAGTCATTTTCGGAATGTGGGTAGGTCTGTGATGGTGCATATTGTGTGGGGTATACAGTTTGAAGGCTTGAGCGCAGGCTTGTTGAATTGATTTCGTCTTTGCATGTGGGATGATTAAGGTGTTCATAGCAGATTGTCGTCTTCCGCTAGTCAGTTGGCATGTCAGCAAGCCCGATGCTTATCAAAACAAGCCACCATGGAAGAGATGGGGTAGTGTACAGCAGCACTCTTAGGGGGCAGGTGGCAAGCAGCATTAAGGATGGTGACACAGTGCATCAGGGAAATGATAGCCCTAGAGAAAAAATAAAGTTCAAGAGGCTGCTGCACCGCTTAGTTTCTGAGTTCCCTGCAGGACAGCTTTTAGTAGGAAGATAATCCCCAGCCTGTATAATAAACAAAAGATATTATAATGCCTCTGTATCGTTCCATGGTGAGACCGCACCTTGAATATTGTGTGCAATTCTGGCCGCCGTATCTTAAAAAGGATATAGCGATTTTAGAAAAGGTTCAGAGAAGAGCCACCAAAATGGTAAAGGGGATGGAAGGATACTCCTATGAAGAAAGGCTAAAAAGGTTGGGGCTCTTTAACCTGGAAAAGAGACGGCTGAGGGGAGATATGACAGAAGTCTATAAATTAATGAACGGAGTGGAACGGGTAAACGTAGATCGATTGTTTACCTTATCAGAATATAGAAAGACTAGGGGACATGCAATGAAGCTACAGGGTAAACTATTTAAGACTAATAAAAGAAAATATTTTTTCACTCAACGTATAATCAAACTCTGGAATTTGTTACCGGAGGATGTAGTAAAGGCTGTTAGTGTAGCTGGGTTTAAAAAAGGTTTGGACAAGTTCCTGGAGGAAAGGTCCATAAACCATTATTAAGAAGTGACCGAAGATATCAATGCTTGACCCAGTACAAACATTGCAGAACCTGTGTCTTTTGGGGAAACTGCTAGGTACATATGACCTAGATTGGCCACTGTTGGAAACAGAATACTGGGCTTGATGGACCTTGGTCTGACCCAGTATGGCATATCTTATGTTCTTATGTTCTTATCAGTTGCATTGCCGGCTGCAGGTAGAGCTGGCAAAAACAGAATCCAATAATAGAGTGCATTTTGCCACAGACAGTTGGTCTAGGCAGAAAGCTACACATGCCTATCTCTCCCTGACACCTCACTGGTGGTAGCTGGCCAAGGCAGAAACAAGCTATAGGTCTAAGTCAGGGGGGAGCAACAGCAGGAGGGTACTGATGGACTGTACTGCACAGCCAGGTAATGGACAACATCGATACATGGATCTATATCTTGGCAGAAATAAAGGCAATGCTGCAGGGCTGGCACATAGGACATGAACAGAGCGCCATGCTTCCAGGTTTCTTTGTAAGAGATGGTGAGATGAATATGGTTAAGGCGGTGAAGGAGAGAGGCTTTCATGGGATCAGATGCATTGCACACTTGCTGCATATGGTTGTCAGAAAGTGTGCAATGAAGCTGGAGAAGCAGCAGCCCTGTTCTTAGGCAGCTGATGAGAAGCACTGAAAAATAACTGGTAATCTTCATCAGAAGGTGAAGGGTTGGCATGAGCTGTGCAAAAGGCAGGAAGCAATAGGGGCACCTATGCACCAGCTCAGCAGGATGTTAGCATCAGGTGAAAGTCAATTGTGACGTAGTGGAGCAACAGGCGGCCCTGTATCAGATGTCAAACATTGAGATAGATATTGGTGGCAGTGGGGAAATAGCAATAATGCTTGTCAGCATGCCCCCTAAAATAAGTACCATCCTGTCACCTATCACTGCTATCCCTGACCCCCTCCCCCCCACCCCCTCCCCAGCTTTAGAGGCCAGTGGCCCATGAGTCCCTGCCAGAGAAAATCTTTGGTGACTGACACACTGACACCCTAGCTACAGTACTAGCAGAGCTCCGCCTACCGCAAGTTGGACTCCTGCATGGATTTCAGTGACAAGCTACTTTGCAGAGCCCATTGAGGCCAAGCATAATGACCCCTTGGCTTACTGGACACACAAAACAGAGGGGACACCCCTCCTGCAGCGTCAGTAGGCACAGAAAAAGCAGAACAAATCCATCATGAAGGAACAATTTATTCACAACTATGAGGTCAGCATGACACGTTTTTGAGTTCAAGATGATTGATTTATAATTTTAATAATTGTTAACTATTGATCAACTATTAATTTATATGTTCATTTCACTATTTTGCTTTTTATCTTTGGTACTTTTTACATTTTTATATACATATATTTATTTATTTATATTTCAATACTTGTCTTATTGGTGGTACCATAATGATTATACCTCATTATTTGTTTTTAGAGGTTTTCTATTCCCTGAAGAAAACCCCCGGCCGAAACACTTGTCGGACTGACCTCGCAGTTGTGAATAAATTGTTCCTCCTATGGTGGATTTGTTGTCCTGCCTTTTCTGTGCTTACTGGACACACAGGTCAACAGTATGACCAGACCTGGTCAACATTGCACAGCATTTCTTGTACTGCCCTCCCTATTGTTAACGGCTAGCACCAGACCTGATGGAAAAACTAGTGTTTATGAAGACATACCTCCCCTTGCTTGGTTTCCCTTCATTTTACTGCGACTGGAGAGGAATGAGTGTACAGCTATGCTGAGAGGTAGTTGCCCACACTCTCTGCCCTCAGTGTCCACTAGCTGTGCTTTTGACAGTTTTGTGCTAGTCTTTCCAGGATGGCGCTCATTTCCAATGGCTACCTTTCAGCTCCCCACCCTCATGCCAAAACATAAAAGAAAAAAGCAAGAAATAAAACAAAAATGAAGCAAAAACTGAACAAACAGAAAGGAAATAAAACAAAATGAATTGAAAAAAAAATTGCTCTCAGCTGCTGGTGTCAATCTCACTGTTCTGCCCTTTTCTACCATGACCTGCCACTTTGTTCCTAGTCCTACTCCTACTCTTGAGATCTGAACCATAGCAATATTACAGCAGTTGCAAATCCCAGATAAAAGTAAAGAAAGACTTAAAACTTTAAAAAAGTAAAGAAAGAAATAAAATTAACCAAAAGAAAAGAAATACCTCTTTCCCCTTGCCTCTCTCTGCTGCTGCTGCTGCTGCTGCTTGATCACTCTGTTGGCACTGCTCTCATGGCTTACCTCTCTGCTGCTCTTCTCCCCTCCATTGCTGATTTGGGTGGTTCACGCCACCCTTCTAGCTGTGTGGCTCTGCTTTTTTGGGGCCACTCCTCATCCTCCTTCAACAGTGCACCTTTGTGGGTACTTTGGGCTTGTCATTATGTTCTTCTTTGGGCGTTCTGCCACCCATTTTGACACGCAGTTCCTAACAATCCGAGTCCCAGAGAACCCACCACTGCTGATGAGCCTTGAACTCTCTCTTCGAAGTTCTTTTCAAATTTCTATTAGTGTACTTGTTTGGAGATTCATACAGGGGAATTCTCCTACTGCTCTACCCTTGAGTGAACAATAGTGTATCCTTGACCAGGAGGTATGAGCATGGAGTTCTGACAGAGGAAGAGGACACCCTTTAGCCAGTTTGATAGTCTAATCAACCCTAGCTATCATGGGGTGGCAGATTGCCTTCACATCCACTATCCTCCATTACTGGACTTGTTGACTATCGATCTTCAGCCTCAAACATTAGCCTATCTTGCTGCTGCTGGTCTTCCTCAGCTCTTCTAGGCTGTTGCTGTCAGTGCTACAGCCCCACTTCCAATACTTTTGAGATCTTCACTGTGGCAAATATGTGATTCTTATTTAAAGCCCTCAGCATGTTGTCTAAGCAGTCTATGAATGCTTCTTCCATACCAGGGGGATCTTCTCTGTACTTAAGGTTCCTATGCTGGGACCAAAGTCCTAGGTGCCAGAACCCTAACTTGCCAGGCTCGCAGCTTATCTGAATGCATCCCTCCTGTGGCCTGGGCTAATGCTGCCTCTTCTGCTGTTGTATTGGCTCTTCTCTAGTGTATTAGGGTCTTACAGCCGAGCTAGTGCTGTACTGGTCCTCAAGGCATGATTTAGGGCTTTGTAGTCAATCTGGGTGCTGTGCTGGTCCTCCTGGTATACTTTAGGGTCTTGCAGCCAATTTGGCTGCTGTGCTGTGCTGGTGCCTTTGGCATATTTAGGGCCTTGCTGTTGATCTGGTTGTTGTGCTGATCTCCTTGCCATTTTATTCCTCTCAAAGTGCCTTGGTGTGCTTCTACCGATTTTGCTGCAGCTTTGCCCTCTTCCACAATCTTGAGGTGTTCATCGTCCTTGTTGTACCGCTTTGCCCTTCTGTTTTTTATGGTTTCTGGTACTCATCCTGCCATTGTACGTACTTCTTTGCACCTCTTCTGCTACCCAGGGAGATTTGTGATACTCTTGATGGCTTGGAGTGCTGTTACAGATGCCTGCCATCACGTTTCAGGCAGGTTTTATTGAAAATATATGGTAAGCTTCACTGCTCACTGAAAAATAGCTTTCCCCATAGCCTTTAATGGGACAAACAAACAAGTACAGTACTTCAGTTCCCGAAGACTAACCAAACGAGTATATTCAGATAAACAAAAATGAGCCTTAAAATCTGTGGTGCACACATGCCTAGTGAGTGAGATGTTCTCAGTGCTTTCCTTCCGGGCTTTGTAAATTCTATTTGCTTGGTTTGCCTTTCTACCTTCTTTGGTTTGATAAGCACTGCAGCTCCATGGGCAGGAACAGATGGAGGGAAAGGCTTTTGAGAGATCATATTTTTTTTTATTTCAGCTTTCATCTGCTACTGGCTCATTAATTTCATTCCACCTCTGCTCCTTGTCTGAGACGCTCCAGATGACTAGGAAAGAAGAGACGCCTGTTTATACCAGCAGGAGAGAAGGGAGACAAGACCTGGCAATGATCTCATGCAGCCAAAGTGGAAACACCTTCATCTTCCCCTGATGAGTCTCCCCTCTCTAGTTCATGGTGCTATATCCTGTAACTGTGTAACTGGGAGAGGACTCAATAGCAATTGGCCTCCTAAGCCAGTAACGAGGAGTAGTTGCTGGCCTTTAACTGGCAGTTTTACAAGCAACAAGAATATGCTAATTGTTATATTAGTGTATTTAATGATTTAATGATTTTATGCTTTTCGTGCTTATGTTTTGATACTTTGTGATGACTGTAGAAGTATGAGGGTGAGTATGAATGGAAGTATGAGGGTGAGTATAAATGGAAACAAATTGGTAACTCGCTATGTTAAATATTTCAAATAACATAGAAGCATAAAGTGGCATTTTAGAAGGGATGTCTATGAAGAATCTGGGACATCCAGAGCAGAATGTCCACAAACCAGGGGAGTGGCAGCGGTGCCTTCTGAAATCATCCTATCCCCACCCCGAAAAATGAACATCTCAGTAACCAGTTCTGAAGATGGGTTCCATGCAAATAGCAAGGCTGGGTACATACATGGGTGTATGTCATTTTACAAATGCGGAAGTTCCCAAAGTGCATGCCCACAGAACTAGGTACTTGGATGCCCAGCCTAGGTAACTCAGAAGGGAGGCGTCTATGCTATAAGATTAGCATGTTCTGCACTGACTTTTCAGAATACTCAGACATGTGGCAGCGGGCAAGTAATACAGTATCTTTGGAGTATGTGTTTACAGGAAGGTTTCTTTGGCTGAGAAATAGTAACCCCCACAATGTAAGCGCATTGTGCTCTTACCCCTGGAAGTGTTGTAGCCATACAAAGAGCACTTTTTTGTATCTTCTTCAGGACTCAGGAGTAATATGCGGAAATATTTCTTTATGGAAAGAGTGGTAGATGCGTGGAATAGTCTCCCAGTGGAGGTGGTAGAGATGAGGACAGTATCTGAATTCAAAGAAGCATGGAACAAACACAGAGAGGATCTCTAAAGGAAAAGAGGGGACTGTTGTAGTGGTTGATATGGAAGGGCAGACTAGATAGGCCATGTGGTCTTTTTCTGCTGCCGTGTTTCAATGTTTCTGTTTCTTTATGGTCAGGAGCAGGTAGAGGCATGGAGGCCTCAGTGTCTGACTTGCTGGTGCCATTCTGAAATCACACCATGACGTGCAGCTCCCTTGCTCGGCCCTGGACACACCTCCATCATGGACTCATGCCACCAGGACATTCTCACACTGGGACGTCTATATACCCAGCTTTCTAAAATGGCTCTAGGGACGTCTCTGATTCACACATCTATGTGCCAATTTTCAGATATCCAATTCACAAATAGAGCTTCTAAAATGACTCCCATTGTAGATTAGGGCAGATAAAGGTTGAAATGCCTCATCCAATTTGTCCAGTAATGTAGTTAGGATTGTAACTGCCGCTCCATGCAGATTACGATCCTATCTCCATCCCATGAACTGGTTTAGGATTGTAACCGTCGCTCCATGCAGATTACTCCCCCCAACTCTCCCCCATCACACGTGCACAAACACACAAACACACACACAGAGCCCCATGTATTAGTTTAGGATTGCAACTGCTGCTCTGTGCAGGTCACCCACCATCTCTTTTTAGCAGTGCAAGACCATCTCACTGCTTTTTTGAGCTGAAGTGTTCAGTGCTTGTTCCATCCTCTTGCCATTTAGGGATCACTGTGCTTATCCCATGCCATTTTGAATTCCATCATTATTTTTGTATTCACCATGTCCTCTGGGAGGTCAGTAGAGGCATCCATACTCGTACCATTTCCATGAAGAAATATTTCCTGACATTGCTGTTGAATCTACCTCCTTGTACTTCTAGCTCTACAGCTTCACCTTCTTTGGAAGTGGGTTTGTTTGCACATTCATACTTTACAATTATTTAAAGGTCTGTATCATATCTCCCCTGTCCCTCCTCTCCTTTATAGTCTATATATATTGAGGTCTTTAAGTCTCATCTCATTCTGAGCTGACACTAACCAATACAATTTTGATCACTTTCCTCTGGATGGCCTATCGCCTTTGAGGTTAATTTTATAAACCTTTTCCACAAATAAAACGCTGAATTATGTGCAAAGAAGACCTCGGATAAAATTAGGTCATGCCTAAAAGTTGGTGTCGTGCTGGGATTGCTGCAAGATTACCGCTAGGGCTCATCAGTGCCATTTTGGAGCAGACCACATGCTGAGTAGGAGCGAATGGAAATCACTCCTGCTTCCACTAATCACCAATGACCCCAGTAAGCTCTGAGTTGGGGATCATTGGGTGGGGTAGGCAGTCTGCTTGGGAGGGGCCTCTAGGTGGTGATATAGTTTTTGGAGGATCTGCTTGAGGGAATTTTGTTGCAGTGGAGCCCTTGGAGGAAGGGGTAGATCGGAGCTGCCTGGGGGGGAGATCTTGGCCATTGTGCTTATGGAAGGCATAAGGACATCAGAGCTTCTGTGGGGAAGTGGTTGGGGACATCAGAGCAGTTGCAGGGGGGAGAGTGGGGCTTGGAAAATATGCTTTGGAGAGGAGGGGAGGGGGTTGAGTCTGGGGTTGGCATGGGGGGAGGGAAGACCCCAAACTGTGGTGCTAAACCAGGCATGCTTTCATTGAGGGAGCAGCAATTTTAAGAGGCTGCTCCCACACATGATTTTTCCCCTGTGCAGCTTTTTATACTCCCTGCTTCTGCCAGATGTGGAGAGGCATACCCCTGAGGCCTTGCACCTCTTCAAGAGGCTTTATGTTTGGCAGAACTGCTTGTAAAATACTATCATAATTCTCCAACTCATTGACATAGACGTGTGAATTCCTCTCTCCATGATCTTTCTAAAATGTGCCTTCATGTATGCGCTGTGCTTGAGAGCAGGCATAACGTCTGTGCCTTGTGTTAGTTGTCCTCATAAAATAGGCAAAAAATAGGCATCTTCTTAATCAAGTTAACCTAGGTGACCTGTTACAAAATTACTCTTCACATGTCCTTACTGAGATACAGCCTCCAGAACTGAACACAGTATTCTAGGGGCAGTTTCTCCAAATGGGTTAGTTTTGCACATACCATGAGTGTCACGAACCTTACTTCTAAGCCAGGAGTATGATCTCAAATTTACTGCTAATGCTCAGCATCGTACTTGCATTGTGCCAAAGAGAGCCTCCCTCTAGAGTTCATAAGATGTAACATGGTGTGCTTGGAAATTCCTCTTAAGTTTGTGGCACTTAATGCTACAGGAAATAGTTTGGTATCTTTCTGTCACATTTTCTTGGTCTCTGACTGCATTTCTTGGTACTTTAAGATCTTCTCCCTCTCAAAGCGATTCACAGACTAGTCACTTGGGACTGACACCTCTATAATCAATGTCATTCTGGTGTTTTTCTCCTTTACCACTATGTCCGGCTTCCTTGTATTCAGCTTTTTGTCAGTCGAGACAGGAGTATCCTAAGTGATAATAACCTCTTCATTCTCTGTAATTCTCATAGGGTCATGATTCCAGTGTTTTTCAGGCACAATATGTTGCAGTGTTTACAGAGTTTCCAATGTATGAGGTGTGCTACTTTGTTGTGCCTTTCTAAATAGAAATTTTCTGCCATCAGAACTTCACAGCCAGCTAAGAGGTGAGTCACTGTTTCCAGCTCTTTCTTACAGAATCAACATATTTCTATTTTGCCAATTTTTTCAGTGCTTGCTGAAAACCATCTCATCTGTAATCCGCTGTCCTGGGCTGCAACTATCAATCTCTCATCCTTCGGTTTCAGTTCACCTCTCCTTAACCATTCATTTGTCCGTTCTTAATCAACAAAGGGTTCCTGGAGTAACACTTTGTATTTCCCATTGTATTTGTGCATTTGCCACTTGTTTTTCCTCATTTGCTGATCTAATTCTTTGTTTTCTCTCTTGTTTTGCAATTCTGTTGCTTCCTTCCCTGTGCATGCTTGTGCACTCACTCATTCCTTCTAGTTGTCAGAACACTTGTCCCAGTTTGATGGCCTCACCAATGATCTAGGAGTCCAAACAAGAGCACTCACACTGTAACCCTCTGAAGAAGGCGAATAATGAAAAGCATTGGGGCTTTTCTACAATAAAGTATATTTCACCCCTGCTGCCTTTGCACACCTTGCTTTGTCTTGCTTGCTTCTCACCAATGATCTATACAGGGGGATCACCACCTTTTCTCTGCTGACTATACTTCTCTCAATGCAGTATGACACTATGACACGTTTCCCACATTTGCAGAATCAGGCATGTGGGGGGTGCATATGCATGTCATAGAGAGTGGTGGGGGTAAATGCATACATGTGTGTGATGGGGAGTGTTTGGGAATGTGCATGTGTTCCTGCCTTGGGAAATGACGAGGGTGCATGCATGCACACATGTGTGTGTGTGTGTTATGGGGAAGAGTGCAGGGTGTGTGCGTGTATATATGAGAGTGCGTTATGGAGAATGTCAGGGTGTATGCGTGTGTTATGGGGAATGTCAGGGGCTATCAGGGACAGTGCATGTGTGTAAGTGTGTGTGCGCATGCATGTGCATTCATCATGAGCAATGTCAGGGTGTGTGTGTGTGTCATGTAGAATCTCAGAGGTGCATGCACGTATGTGTGTGATGGACAATGTCAAGGAATATCAGAGTATGTGTGTCTGTGTCTGTGTGTGCATCATGAGGAAATTTCAGGAGATGCATATGTGTGGCATGTGTGTCATGAGTTATGTCAGGGGTGCATATGTATTTGTGTTATGAGGAATGTCAGAGTGTATGTGTGTGTGCACGTGTGTCATGGGGGAATGCCAGTGTGTGTGTGTGTGTGTGTGTGTGTCTATGTGTGTGATGGCTTATGTCAAGGGTGCTTGTATGTGTCTGTGCGTGTCATGGATGAAAGAGGGCACATGTGTGCCTGCCTGTGTGGTGTGTCTTGAGGAATGTCAGGGAGTGTGTTTATGTCTATCTCATGAGGAATGACAAGGGGTGAATGCCTGTGTGTGTGTGTTTTTATGTCATGAGCAATGTTAGGGGTGCAGCAGCAGCAGCAGTGTGTGCCTTCGAGTCAGTCCTGACTCCTGGCGACCCAGAAGCTCGTGGGTTTTCTTGGCAGTGTGTGTATCTCTGTGTGTGTGTCATGAAGAATGTCAGGGTGTACATGTGTGTGTGTGTGTAAAGAGGAAAGTCAGAGTGTGTGTGTGTATGCATGAGTGATGAGGAAAGTTAGAGGGGTGTGTGTGAGTGCATGTGGGTCTGTGTGTGTGTGATGAGGAAAGTCAGATGGTGCATGTGTTTGTGCAGTTTGTGTGTGCATTTGTGTGTGCATGATGAACAAAGTCAGAAGGTGTGTGTGTGTTTATGTGTGTGCATGTGCATGTGTATGCATGTGTATCTGTATATGTGAGGAGGAAAGTCAGAGGGTGCATCTATGTGTACACATGTATGTATGTGTGTGTGTGTCTGTGTGCATGTGAGAGATCAGGAAAATCAGATGGTGCATGTGTGTGTGTATGAGAGCATGCATGTGTGTGAAGGCATGCATGTGTGTGTGTGCATCTGTGTGTGTGTGTTGAGGAATGTCAGTGTGTGTGTGTGTGTGTCTGTGTGTGATGAAGAATGTCAGGGAGTATGTGTGCATGAATGATGAAGAATGTCAGGGCTCTTTGTGTGTGTTTTTGTGTTTGTGATGAGGAATGTCAGGGAGTGCCTGTGTTTGTGTGTGTACATGTGATCAGTAATGTCAGGGGGTGTCTGTGTGTGTGATGATGAATGCAGGGGGTACGTGTGTGTGTGTGTGTATGTGTGATGAAGAATGTCATGGGGTACATGTGTGCGTGTGTGTGTGTGATGAAGAATGTCAGGGAGTATGTGTGTGTGTGTGTATGTGTATGTGCAATGAAGAATCTCAGGGTGTGTGGGTGCATTGTATATGTGTGTGTGTGAGAGAGAGAGAGAGACAAAGAATGTCAGGGTGTGCATGTGTTTGTGCATGCATGATGAAGAATGTCAGGGGGTATGTATGTGTGTGTGTGCATGTAAGATGAAGAATGTCAGGGTGTGTGTGTGTGTGTACGTGTCTGATGAAGAATGTCAGGGAGTACACGTGTGTGTGATGTCAGAGTGTATATGTGTGTGTGTGTGTGTGTGCATGTATGATGAAGAATGCCATGGGGTGTGTTTGTGTGAGAGAGATGTCAGGGTGTGTGTGTGTGTGTGTGTGTGTGTGTGATGTCAGAGTGTGTGTGTGCGTGTATGATGAAGAATGTCAGTGTGTGTGTGTGTGTGTGTGTGTACCTGTATGATGAAGAATGTCAAGGCTGTATGTGAGTGTGTGTGTGTGTGTGTGTATGTGAGAGAGAGAGATGTCAGGGTGTGTGTGTATGTGCATCTATGATGAAGAATATCAGAGGGTACATGTGTGTGTTTGTGTGTGTGTGTGAGTGCATGTATGAGGAAGAATGTCGGGGATATGTGTGTGTGTGTGTGTGTGTGTGTGTATGTGTGTGTGATGTTAGGTGTGTGTATGTGCATGCTTGTATGATGAAGAATGTCAGGGGTGCATGTGTGTATATATGTGATGAAGAATGGCAGGTGGTACATGTGTATAAGTGTGTGTTTGTGTGTGTGTGATGAAGAATTCAGGGTGTGCATATGTATGTGTGTGTGTATGATGAAAAATGTCAGGGCTGTATGTGTGTGTGTGTGTGTGTGTGTGTGTGTGTGTGTGTGTGTGTGTGTGATGAGGAATATCAGGGGGTATGTGTGTGTGTGTTTGTCATGATGAATGTCAAGGGGTGTGTGTGTGTGTATGTGTCTGTGTTAAGTCATGTCAGGGGGTGGGTGTGAGTGTGATGAGGAATATCAGGGGTGCATGTGTGTGTGTGTGAAATGAGAAATGTCAGGTGGTACAAGTGTGTGTGTGACATGAGAAATGTCAGGGGTGTGTGTGTGTTTGTGTGTGTGTGAGATGAGAAATTTCAGGTGTGTGTGTGTGTGTGTTTGTGTATGATTAGGAATGTCATGGGGTGCATATGTATGTGTATTGTAATGAGGAAGATCTATCCCTTGACTTGAGAGCACAGGAATCTGTTAGATCCAGATCAGATTCTGACAGGCAGGCAAGCCACATGATCCCTAGTTGTCAGGAGCAATGTAAACAGACCCAGACACGAGGTCTACAGCCCCGCCCAACTAGCAAACATTTCCCAGCTCCTGATTCACATAGCTTTCACCTGAGCAGGGGAACTGCTAATCAACAGTATAAGAAGTACTCAGAACAGTCAGAAAGGGGAGAACTGCAGAGAGACTCACACAGAGAACTGCAGGGAGACGCACACAGAGACTTGCAGGGAGACTCACCCAGAGAACTGCCGGGAGACTCACACAGAGAACGGCAGAGAGCTGTTGGGAAAGCCCGTGATAAAGTCCACGATAGAGTCTACGAGAGTTCCAGTTCAAGTTGGAGGAACAGGAAGGAACCGAGAGAGAGATTCAGAGGAGAAATCAGCTGAGAGCCAGTTACCTGTGACGCAGTTTGATTCTCAGAGGCAACGTGTTGTACAGAGTGAGTGGAAAGAAGAGAGAGAGAAACCATATGTATCTGAAGAGTGTGACACTTGGAAACAGTTACAAGCCCTAGAAAGGGGAAAATACTGTGGGGAGGATATCTGCATGTCTGAAGGGGAAGAGCTTGAAGAAGCAAAACCCCAAAGGGAACTTCCAAGGGAGAAATCCTTTCATAGCAGAGCAGAGCAGTTCCACTATCCACAGCGAAGCACTGAAGGTAGGACACGAAGAGGCTTTAAAGGGAAAAGCTATTCTAAAAAGTGTGTCTCTCCTCTCTCCTATTCTGAGTTATATGATAACAGTTTGCCTTACCTTAGAGAGGGCTGGTCCGATAAGCCTGTTGAGGACATGGCACTGAAAAGCTTACAGACGTTCTGTTATAAAGAACATGTTTGCCCAGCTAAAACACAGCAGGAACCAATGTTAATAGATTCTGCTAGTGAGCTTTCTGTTGATGAAGCTATGGATTGTACATTAATATTATCAGACAGAATTACTTCTTTGTGCTGAAGCCAGAGTCTGCGCACTGCTAAAGGAAGCTGTGAAAAACACGAGAGAGACGTCTGAGTATAAGAGGAACTGTATGCTGAGATAATATAGTTGCCTGTGATTATAATTCCAATAAGAAGCAAGAAGCTGCATTTAATTTCCTTTGTCTATCTGCCAGAGTATACGGCTCTTGTCCTGAGTTTTGTTGTATTATACTTTTAAGAATCCAACCCCGGGAGGGGAATAAATCCTTATTTGAATACCTGACCCATTCGTGTCACAACTACTCCTTTCAGCGAAGAGGGTCATCCGGCAGCCTATCTGTTCGCCTAGGCAGCAGACTAGCCCCTGCCGTGACAGTATGTAATGAGGAATGTCAGGGAATGCATGTGTGTGTGTGTGTTAGTGATGTGTTCTGTGTATGTGAGTAATGAGTTCTTAACATATCAAACATCCTCTTCCAATACCGATGACCTATCAGTTCTACTAGAGGAATATGCACGCACACTGCATCCAACAAACAGTTCTTCAACCTCCCACCACTTCTATGAAGCAAGCAAGCACGTTCACGAACGCCATGGAAACACTTCAACAAATCCAGATAATTGATTTTATTTATTTATTTAACGGGTCTTCTATACTGCCTTATCATACATTCAAAGCGGTTCACATGGAACAATTACAGCAATGAGCTTTACATAGAACAGGGATATATAATTTGGAGGTTAATTAGGGTATTACAAGCAATTAACTGTTGTTAACTATTGTCATGGGGCAAGGCAAATAAGAACAGAAGAAATGCAGGAAAATGCTCGGGGTAGTTTTAAAAGGCACACTGAAAAGCACATGGCTAGTGGTTGCCATGAGCAACGAATGAAAACACAAGCTCAGGCTGCAGGAAGACACCTAGAGAAAGCATTACGTAATGGCTCATTAGGAAGACAGAGACAGCTGCAAAGAATTGAGCCAATGGAAGTCTCAAGCTATGACACACTTAAAATAGAGCCAGCTTGGAGCATGAGAGAGAAAGGCGAGAAGGGACAGAAGAAAGGCGAGAAGGGCCAGGAGAAAGGCCAAAGGGAAGGCAAAAGAGAAAGGAATGGAGAAAGTTACCACAGAAGCCCAGAAGCAGCTTGTAGAGAAATAGGACACAGAAACACTGCAGCCAGCAGGAAAGCCGTCCACAGAAGCCAAGGTAAAGGAAGGGATAGAGAGAGATCCCCAAATCCATACCTGAGTGTTTCTGACGTGGAGTCTATCTGCTCTGAAGGAGAGTTTGCCCCAGAGGAATCCTCACAGGTCAGTGCTTTAAATCAGGGCTATGATAAGAAAAAGCCTGGCTGGGAGCAGAAGAGAATTACCCGTAGCAAACTAAGAGAGAGATAGATAGATAGATAGCAGGTTCCAGTTTCACAGTCCTAAGCAAACAAACCAAGGCTGGGCTGAAAGAGGCCACAGTGAATGGAATAGAGGGGCACTGGAATTCCTGCCTAGAGGTCTTGAAGGGAAAGATCCTGTGAGGGCAGAATCCAGTCTCTTTGGTAACCAGCCTTTCCTAGCTGATAGAGGGGAGAGAAGCTTCAGCCACAAAGAAAGAGAGTTCAGTAATACCAATACAAGTTACAGCCCTGAGCAAGCTTTTACAGAAGACGTTCCAGAGGAGATGGAATATGATTGTGGTGCTGATAATAGTGATTGCTGTAAGATGGACTGTACGCTAGTTTTTTCTGACGGTATTACGTCTTTTTGCTGAAGACCCTGTTCAGGTGAAATCTGTGCAGGAGGCACTGATTTCAGCCACGCAGTTTTTCTGAAGAGTAAGAAAGCTGTTTTCCTCCCTGTTTATTTTGTTAAAGCTGAAGCAAAGCATTTCTGTTATCATTAATGATCCTTTTTGTGTTACACCAGCATGATGGTTTATTTCCTTTTGTAACCTGCCACAAGAATCCTCCCGGGAAGGGGAATAAAACCTCTTGAAAGCATAGTCACTCGTCCGCAACTACTTTCTTATTGACTGGCTATTGGGACATTCCAAACCCAGGGGACATAACCAAGTACTTGCTTGTAATAAGAGGACCCACACTACATCCCTCCAGTCTTCTATCTTAGGAGCCTAGGGGGTTGATGACAAAGTGGCGACGTCAGCAGGATTTTGTGTAAGACTGCAAAAGGGACAAGCACAGAGGATTACATTCTGCAGAAAATTACATCTTAAAGGAGAAGTACCATCAAGCAGGTTCATGCCATCAAGAGCTGACCAGAAAAGAAACTTTCTCACAAGCTGACCCCTGCCAGGAGACTCAGGTACATCAGTGAAGGATGGAGCCCCAAGAGGTAGCTCACTGGATGACCACGCAGTGGGATAAGCAGGTCAAACTTATCCACTATCTTCAGGAGCAGACCACGCAGAATATACAGGCGCAGCAGCGGCCCTTGATTGAGGCCATAGAAGCTTTGCTGAAGAAACCCGCGGACACTGGAGTGGATGTTCCCTTGACACTTCAAGCTGCAGGAATGAGGTCGTATGAGGCTTTTTCTATAGGGCAATTACAGCCTCAGGATAACCTGGACGATTACTTGGACGCTTTCGAACGCATAGCCACTACTCTGAAATGGCCAGAAGAGCAGTGGGCCATTCGCTTTGCCCTGTCGCTCTCAGGCGAGGCCCTTGCCGCCTATAAGGCTATGCCTGCAGAGTTAGCCTCTATTTATCCTGAGGTCAAGAAGGCCGTGAAGGATAGACTAGGGCTTACCCCTCTGCATTATCAAAGGATGTTAAGAGAGGCGGTGATTAGGCCCCAGGAAACTCCAAAAGCCCTAGCACAGCGTTTAACAAGTCTAGCAAGGAAATGGTTGCTAGTAGAGGGAGCAACGATGGAAACGGTCCTTGATAAAATTGTATTGGAACAATTTTTACAGGCTGTTCCCAGCGGGCTCAAAACTTTCCTTACCCTCCAGCAGTGCCAGACCTCGGAGGATGCAGCCACTCTAGCAGAGCGATACTTCGCTGCGGAGAGGACTGACACCTCGGGGCAGGGTTTCTGGTTGGCAGCAGCGGGAAGGAAGAATAATAGAAAAGGAAAATATATGCAGAATAGGATGTATAACCCTGTAGTAGTAAATACTAATGTATCTGATAATAATGTTCATTCTATACCTAAAGGGAGTTGTTTCAGGTGTGGAAAGGCTGGGCATTACCAAAGATCCTGCCCCGAACGAACGGTTCTGGTGACAGGGGCGGAGGAAACAGGGCAAAATCAATTCCTGATCAACGTGCAAGTAGAGGGCATTTATACCCTAGCTCTGCTCGACTCAGGGGCGGACCAGAGTATGGTTTCCAAGAAGCCATTAGGTTTTCTGGGAAGCCATTAGGAAGCGCCACCAGCCACCCCTGAGTCAAACAGAAGGGCAGGTCCGTGTCAGATGTGTACATGGCGCGACCTCACATTACCCCCTGTATAATGTAAGGGTAAAAGCATTCGGAACCCAACAGGAAATGTCAGTAGCCATAGTCCCGAGGTTACCGAGGGACGTTGTGCTGGGGAGGGACTGGCCACCCTTTCTTGGGAAAATGGAGGGGAAGCTGGGTATACCTTGCATAAGTTCCCACCAACCCCAGGGGGAACACGAAAGGGAGAGGTCGAAGCCCTAGCCGCCAAACTCCCAAGTCCTCTGTTTGGAAAAGAATCACAGGGTAGGACAAGGCCCCAGGTTCCCCAGAGGGAGGTTCCCTTAGGAAAGTCAAAGTTTGTACTACAATTTTGCAAAGTGACAAACCGAGCAAAAAGTCCCCAAAGGGCTACACCGGGAGCAGCTGGGTACGATTTATTTAGCGCAGAGGAAGTTCTGGTTGAGAAAAGGGGAAAGGCCTTAGTGGATATAGGCATCCAAGTCCAAATCCCCGAGGGCTGTTATGGCTGAATCGCCCCACGATCCGGCCTTGCGGTAAAGTTCTTTGTGGACATAGGGGCCGGGGTGATAGACCCTGACTATAGAGGATGCATTAAGGTTTTGGTCTTCAACTTTGGGAAGACCGATTTCCAGATTCATATAGGCGATCGTATCGCTCAACTTATATGTGAGCGCGTAGGGTTCCCTAGAATACAGGAGGTACCCTCATTATCCTCAACCATCAGGGGAGAAAAGGGATTCGGGTCCACGGGCCAGGGGGCGGTGGAAATCTTGACGGCTCTAGCGGAAGAACCAATAGAGGAGGACCTAGGCCCGCAAATCAATGATTTGAAGGGCAAGGAAAAACCCAGGCTAGGCGAGGGGCTTTCGTTGCAGCAACAGCAAGAATTGGCCCAAGTCTTGGACAGGTTCTCCAATGTCCTAACGACAAAGCCGGGAGAGACTCATGTAGTGGCCCATGAGATCATTACCACGCCCGGGCGAATAATTCGCCAGAGGCCATACCGAATGCCCGAGGCTAAAAAGAAAGAAATTATAGAACAGGTAAAAGAAATGGTAGCACTAGGGGTCATAGAAGAATCACGCAGCCCATGGTCCAGCCCCGTAGTATTAGTCCCCAAACCCGATGGGTCCGTTAGGTTCTGCATCAATTTTCATCGAGTAAATGAAATCTCGCAATTCGACGCCTATCCAATGCCGCGGATCGACGATTTGTTGGATCGCGTGGGACAGGCGAGATACCTAACCACCCTTGATCTCACCAAAGGGTACTGGCAGGTCCCTTTAACAAGAGAGTCCAAGCCTAAGACGGCGTTTAGTACGCCTATAGGCCTTTTTCAATTTACACGCATGCCATTCGGGTTGCATGGCGCGGCGGCTACCTGCCAGCGTTTGGTGGACCTAGTCCTGAGACCCCACCAAGAGTATACCCTGGCATATATGGATGACGTCATAATTTACAGCACAACATGGGCCCAACACCTGGCCAGAATAGAAGCTGTACTCAGGGCACTGCGCAGGGCCGGATTGACCTTGAATCCAGCCAAATGTTTATTTGCTGCAGAAGAGGCCAAGTACCTGGGTCATATAGTTGGGAAAGGGGTAGTTCGACCCCTTACTGGTAAAATAGAAAGCGTCAGGAATTTCCCACATCCAAGCACAAAAAAGCAGGTACGCAGCTTTCTTGGATTGATCGGGTATTATAGGAGGTTCATACCTCGTTTTTCCGAAGAAAGCAATATATTTACGGAAATGTTGTGGAAAAACGCCCCAAATACAATAAGGTGGTCTCCGGAGGCTGAGGAAGCCTTTATTGGTCTGAAGGAGACACTCTGCAGGGCACCTGTCCTTAGGGGCATAGACTTTAATCTTCCCTTTGTTCTCCAGACAGATGCGTCTGACACAGGGTTGGGGGCGGTATTGGCGCAAAACTTTGAGGGGGTGGAACACCCCGTAACCTATTTAAGCCAGAAACTAAACAAAGCAGAGCAAAATTACTCTACCATTGAACGAGAATGTCTGGCAATTAAATGGGCAATAGAGGCGTTACGCTTTTATTTAACCGGCAGACAGTTCCTTCTGGTCACTGACCACGCCCCGTTGACCTGGCTACACCAAATGAGAAATAGTAATCCCCGTCTTACCCGCTGGCACCTAGCGCTCCAACCTTTTGACTTTGTAGTGAGGCACAGGGCGGGCCGGTTGCACGGGAATGTAGATGCCTTATCACGTATTCCGGGCTGTCAGGTAAGGACTGCAGCCCGTAATATTTTAAGGGGGGGGATTTGTCATGGGGCAAGGCAAATAAGAACAGAAGAAATGCAGGAAAATGCTCGGGGTAGTTTTAAAAGGCACACTGAAAAGCACATGGCTAGTGGTTGCCATGAGCAACGAATGAAAACACAAGCTCAGGCTGCAGGAAGACACCTAGAGAAAGCATTACGTAATGGCTCATTAGGAAGACAGAGACAGCTGCAAAGAATTGAGCCAATGGAAGTCTCAAGCTATGACGCACTTAAAATAGAGCCAGCTTGGAGCATGAGAGAGAAAGGCGAGAAGGGACAGAAGAAAGGCGAGAAGGGCCAGGAGAAAGGCCAAAGGGAAGGCAAAAGAGAAAGGAATGGAGAAAGTTACCACAGAAGCCCAGAAGCAGCTTGTAGAGAAATAGGACACAGAAACACTGCAGCCAGCAGGAAAGCCGTCCACAGAAGCCAAGGTAAAGGAAGGGATAGAGAAAGATCCCCAAATCCATACCTGAGTGTTTCTGACGTGGAGTCTATCTGCTCTGAAGGAGAGTTTGCCCCAGAGGAATCCTCACAGGTCAGTGCTTTAAATCAGGGCTATGATAAGAAAAAGCCTGGCTGGGAGCAGAAGAGAATTACCCGTAGCAAACTAAGAGAGAGAGAGAGATAGATAGCAGGTTCCGGTTTCACAGTCCTAAGCAAACAAACCGAGGCCGGGCTGAAAGAGGCCACAGTGAATGGAATAGAGGGGCACTGGAATTCCTGCCTAGAGGTCTTGAAGGGAAAGATCCTGTGAGGGCATAATCCAGTCTCTTTGGTAACCAGCCTTTCCTAGCTGATAGAGGGGAGAGAAGCTTCAGCCACAAAGAAAGAGAGTTCAGTAATACCAATACAAGTTACAGCCCTGAGCAAGCTTTTACAGAAGACGTTCCAGAGGAGATGGAATATGATTGTGGTGCTGATAATAGTGATTGCTGTAAGATGGACTGTACGCTAGTTTTTTCTGACGGTATTACATCTTTTTGCTGAAGACCCTGTTCAGGTGAAATCTGTGCAGGAGGCACTGATTTCAGCCACACAGTTTTTCTGAAGAGTAAGAAAGCTGTTTTACTCCCTGTTTATTTTGTTAAAGCTGAAGCAAAGCATTTCTGTTATCATTAATGATCCTTTTTGTGTTACACCAGCATGATGGTTTATTTCCTTTTGTAACCTGCCACAAGAATCCTCCCGGGAAGGGGAATAAAACCTCTTGAAAGCATAGTCACTCGTCCGCAACTACTTTCTTATTGACTGGCTATTGGGACATTCCAAACCCAGGGGACATAACCAAGTCCTTGCTTGTAATAAGAGGACCCACACTACATCCCTCCAGCCTTCTATCTTAGGAGACTAGGGGGTTGGTGACACTATATACAAAGAAACTGTTGCAATGTTATGAGGTCCATTCCATCAGGGATCATAGTCTTCTGGGGTAGCTCCAAAGTATTCTATGGAAAGGTGGGTTTTTATTGCTTTCCTAAAGTCTACTAGGTCTTTGATTGCGCGTGTTGAGGTGGGGAGATTGTTCCATAGCTGGGGTGCATACAGGGAGAAGACTCTCTTACAGGTGGATTGATTTGCTTTCCTGAAGTTTAGTGGGATCTCTAGGTTGTTGTTCTCTGCTCCTCTTCTTGTTCTGGTTGGGGGTGTCTTCCTGATCAGTGGTTGGAGAGTTGCTGAGGAGAGGTCATTTAATGTTTGAAGATTATTATTATGGTTTTATATTTTGTGCATACAGAGACCGGGAGCCAGTGTAGCTGATGGAGCATGGGGGTTATGTGTTTGTATTTTGCTGTTCCAGTAATGATTCTGGCCGCAGTGTTTTGCACCAGTTGTAGGGGAGGGTTGTTTTCTTCGGAAAGCTATGATAGATTGCATTACAGAAATCTAATATAGGCATTATTGTGGCTTGGCATACAGTTTGGAAGTTGTCAATGAGTAGTGGTTTGAGTTTGCGTAGCATTATGAGTTT
Organism: Ichthyophis bannanicus; assembly: GCA_033557465.1. Taxonomy (NCBI): domain Eukaryota; kingdom Metazoa; phylum Chordata; class Amphibia; order Gymnophiona; family Ichthyophiidae; genus Ichthyophis; species Ichthyophis bannanicus. The sequence continues at coordinate 830,272,784 of CM066035.1, forward strand.
GTGGTAGGCTGATCTGGTCATCTTTTTGATGTGAAGCTGGAAGCTGAGTTGTTGGTCAAAGGTGACTCCGAGGTATTTGACTTCCTGTTTATTGTTTATGGTGTGGTCAAAGATCTTTATTGAGTCCAGTGGTGAGAATATAGTACTCCTGGTAATGTGCATCAGTTCAGATTTTCTGTAATTTATGAATAGGCTTTGACTGTTGAGCCATTCTGACACTGATTCAAGGCATGCTGTGATTTGTGTGTAGTCTGGATGTTTGATGTTTATGGGGGTGAATATCATGATGTCATCTGCATATATTCTGTAATGGATGTTGAATTGTTTTATAATGTTGCATATTGGCTGAATGTAGATCTTGAATAGTGGTGCTGAGAGAGCTGAGCCTTGTGGGACGCCTTGATGTTGGGTGAAGGGTTCAGACTGTTGGTTTTTGTTTCTTATTTGCTGTGTACGGTGGGAGAGGTATGAGAAGAACCAATCTAGGACTATGCCATTTATCCCTACGTCTCTGAGTCTTTGCAACAGAGTGTTGTGATTCACTGAGTCAAAGTCAGAAGTGATGTCTATGAAACATAATACAAAGCCACTGTGTATGTTGTCCATACCTGTTATGAGGGTGTCCAAGAGAGATTAATAATTGTTTCTACGCCGTGGTTTTGTTTAAAGTTGTTTTGGTGGGGGCCAGTGGGGCATAGGTGTCTATGTGGTCCTGTAGTTGATGCTATACACATTTTTTCAATTATTTGGCTATGAAGGTGAGGCTGGATATTGGTCGGTAGGAGTTTGGTTCATTTTTGTCAAGATTATTGTTTTTAAGGATTGGTCTGATGGATGCTTTCTTGAGTTGCTGGGGGAGGTATCCATGTGTGAGTGAGGATTCAACGATCATTTGTAGATGGGGTGTTAGGTATTCTTTTGTTTGCTTGATCCAGGTAATTGGGCATGGGTCAATAGAGGAGGTTGTTGTGTTTATGTTGGTAATGATGGAGTCGAGTTGTTGTCTTGATGGGATGTGGAATGAGTCCCAAGTTTCATCCTTTATGTGCTGTATATTAGAGTTGGTTGGTTTCTTGAGTGGTATCTGTGTGTATCTGAGTTGCATATAGTCGGCTAGGTCTTGTGGAGGAATGGAGTTTGGATCATCTTTTTTCGTCGGTTCTTTCGTGAGATTGCTTACTATAGAGAAGAGCTCCCTTGGTTTGTTGATCGATTTCATTATCAGGTTTGAGTGGTATTCCTTCTTGTGACTGTTTATCATACTATGGTATGTGGCTTGAATTTCATTGTATTTTGTCAAGATGTTATGGCTTTTGGTTCTTCTCCATTGTCTTTCTATTTTCCTCAGGCGTTTTTTATGTTCATTGATTTCACTTGAATACCAGGGGGCGTAGTGTTTTCTTTTGTTGTCATTGGTTGGTTTATTTGGTGTGATTGCTGCATTATGTAGAGTTTTGTTCCATTTGGCAATGGTGGTATCAAGGCCTGTTATGTTTTGCTCTAGTTCTGGCAGTACCTCTTCCAGGAATTTGTCTTTGTGAAAGATTCGAAATTTCCTTTTTTCCTTGAGGTTTGTTTCAGGTGTTCAGCATATCATTGGTGTGTTTATGGAGAAGTTGATCATGTGATGGTCTGACCAAGGGATTGGGGAGACTGTTATTTGTGTTATCAAGTCCTGTTGGTTTGGTGTGAATACAAGGTCGAGAGTTCCTCCCAACTTGTGGGATGGGGTATTTATTAGTTGGGTGTACTGCAGATCTTTCATTGTTTCCATGAAGGTATCTTGATTCTGGGTGGATAATGATGGAATGTTGGGGTCCCCAAGGACTATGAGTGGTTTGTTTTGGTTTGCCAGGGAGCAGATTTGTTCTAGTATGGTGGAGAGTTCGTCTTCATTTGAGCTTGGGGCTCTATAGAGTAGGCAGAGTGCTAGATGTTTATTTGAGATTGTTACTATGTTACTTCCTGTGGTTCGGATGTTGGATGTGGTGTTAAATTGTAGGTGTGACTTTGCAATAACTAACACACCACCACCTCTACGTGTTAGTCTTGTGGAGTTGTGTATCATATATTGTTGGGAGGCCATTTGATTTATGAGTACATTGTCAGTGTCGGAGAGCCATGTTTCAGTGATGCACATGATGTCTATGTCCTGGTTCTGTATGTAGTCCATTATTGTGTGGAATTTGTTCCATATGGAATGGGCATTGACTAATGCGCAGGAGAGTGTGGTATCTTGTGGTATTTTGATAGGAGGTGTTTCTTCATTGCTGGTATGAGTTATGTGTATTATTCTTCGTGGTCTGTTGTGGTGTTTTTGATTCGTAGTTGTATGTATCTTGTATGTTGCATATCTGCCTGTTTGTATACTTGGTATCTGGTGAGTGTGTGATGGTAATTTGGCTTTTTCAGCATGAGAGTAACCACTTTTGAGGAGTAGGAGGAGAAGGAGTAGTGCGAGTAATATCTTTTTATCCATTTTACTTGTCTTTGCATATGTTGAGTGGATGACAATAAGTTAGGGTTGATTACGCAGTGGTTAGTTGGCAGGTACAATTGTTTTAATTTTATGTGTGATTGAGTTACGTATGGATGCTTTGGTCAGCTGAGTGCTGTGTTCAGGGTTTACTCACAGTTCCTCGCATTCTGTGTCTTGGGTTGTCGCTGATCTGTGTCCGGTTTTGAGCTTTTGATTCCCTTGGTGTATGGGCTGGAGGCTTCCGGGTGTTCTTCTGATGGTGTTGCTTAGTTCCGATCCCTGTAGTCTGCCGGGACTGGAATTGTGGTGGCGCCTACTGTCCACACCTAAGGGCCACGCCAAATGGCTCTTTGGTGTGGCCCACCAGGAGCGGGCATGCCATTCCTGTGCTTTTAAATTTAAAGGTCCTGCTGGGGCCTGATTGGCCTTCGGTGCAGGGAACAGGGGAAGGCTCCGATCCTGCTCCCTGTGCTGGATGCCAATCGGGCGGGCAGATGGCGATGTTGATGCGCCCACTCACTCTAAAGGAGAACTCTTAGACCTTATATTTGCACCTAACATAATGCAAAGAGCTGATCTAAACATCCAGATTGACCCAGTGCCTTGGTCAGACCATGCTATGATCTCACTTGTACTTCTGAAATGTACCCAGCTGCCACACCTTCCCCAGCTACAGCAACAGAGACGTCGATTCAAAGCATTTAACCCACAATCCTTCCTCAATAGTGTCTCCCTGCTTATCAAAAATGACATACCCGACTTGGACAGTTTCATCAACTCCTGGAACTCAGTAATTAACGAAGCCACAGTATTCACAGAATGATGATCTACGACCCCCCCCCCCCCTAAATCTACACACCCTCCCTGGTATTCTAGTAATCTCTATCCTATCAGACGAGAACTCAGGCTATTAGAAAGAAGATGGAAATGAGCACAAGATGCAACCATTAAGCAACATTTCCTTAGCAAGCAACTTGAATACAACAACCTGATCAACAGTATGCCAACATTCTTATGAAATCTCTCAACCGTCCCGGGGAATTATTTTCAATTATGTCCTCCCTCACCAGCGACCCCACTTCAACATATTCCACAAACTCAAAAGAACAACTAGACCCACAGATCATGGCCGACTTCCTCTGCAACAGGCAATCCCCGACATCCCCCCCCCCATCAACAATCCACCACATCAGCAAGACAACTCACCTTAAACTCACATATGGCACACTTTTAGACTAATAACAAAGAATTCTCAGACATCATCAGTCGTATCAATACCACAACCTCCTCACTGGATCTATGCCCAGTTACATGGATAAAATCCCTTCGTACCAACCTCACTCCAACTATACTAAAGATGGTCCAAACCTCTCTTTCTCAAGGATACCTACCCCCTGCCCTGAAACAGGCTTCAATATGCCCCATACTGAAGAACTCCTCACTAGACCCAACAGACCCCAGTTCATATCAACCAATTGCCAACATCCCATTCCTTTCTAAAATAACCGAAAAAACTATATAAAACCAGCTTCAAGACCATGTTGATTCCCAACACCAGCAGCATGGCTTCTGCCCACAGCATGGCATTGACACTCTCTTCACTGCTCTCTTTGACACACTAATCAGAGGCTTAGACAAGCCCCATCAAGGATTCATTATGATCTTCCTGGACATCAGTGCTGTTTTTGACTTGGTATCACATGTCACGTGTCCCTATCCCCAGCCAGGTGTTTAGGGGATTAGGGTTGCCATTTTTATCCTCGTTAAAGGGTTTGAAAACTATTTCCCTCGGGAGCAGTGCCCTCTGGGAGTTGTAGTTTCCCTCTTAAAAAGGATAGTCGTGGAGACATCGAATGAAGGCAAACATGACACAGTTTATTTCCCCAAAATATGCACAAATAAGGTTCAAACGCAAAGTATCTGGATATTTCCTCCAGGACAAAAAGTACAGAAGATATTTACATCCTTAAGCTGAGTAACTTCTCAAAGGCATTAAACAGACGCAGACGTTTCATCAATCAAAACAGGCAAATCAAAAGTACAGCTTCTTAGGTTCAGCAAAGTAAAGAATGTCTTTCTGCTTCCTTAGTGAGATAATATACAGTGCTGTGCAAGCTTGCTTTACTTAACCTGGTTCCTACTTTAGCAAGGTTAAGTTTTCTTGATAGAGCTTTTTCCAAAAAACATTTACTCAGGCTGCTACTCCTTAACCAAGGACTCAGTAGCCTCTGCACGACACAAAGAATAGTCCATTGGCAGTTCAGTAATCAAGGGGTCTGGTTCATTATACTCCACTTGCATTTCCTCCTGCTCTGGAATTATAATATCCTGAACTGAGCCCTCATGACCTGCCTCTGATGGAATTCTTGCTGAGGATTCCTGTAACTCCCTCCAGGACTTCTCTACCCAGTAAGGAATATGGAGAACTGTATTACTGGATATCTTTCTTTGGTTCTCTTGCCCCAGTTCCTCTCTGAGGTTTAACCACGGCTCTCTGTTGGAGGCTGGGTTCTTCTGCCTCCTGGTTTGAAACCTAGGCACCCACCTCTGAGTGTTGTGAACCTCTTGGTCAGGAACAGAAGTTTGGAACCTGCCCTGCTCTCTCCGTCTGAGCAGCTCTTGCCTGGTTTCCCTTGTGCCAGACTCTTTCCAGGTCCTTCTTCTTTCCTCTGCTTGGAACTTTCTTTCTGGGAATTTCCAGCTCAATTTCCAGTCCTGCTCTGAGTCCGTCTCTGACTCTGTCTTCCTGGACTCTCTCCTTGCGTGTTTGCTTGCTCTGCTCTTCCCTTCTGAGCAACCTTTTCCTCCTGAGCAGCTCTTCTCCCCTCTGCTTTTCCCTAAGCAGGGTTTATAAAGGTGCTTCCTGGGCAGCTTTTCTCTCTGCCTTAACAGGTGTTCATAATCTTGCTCCAAGCCTGCTACTCCGTCAGCAGAGCTTGGGTGTGGCAGCCTAGCCTCAGAAACTCTAAGCTTGCTCTGAAGCCTGTGCACTGCTGGAATGTTTTTAAAGGTACAATCACTGATTTTCTCTAACTCTGCAGGCTCACCAGTGCCTTCCTTATCACACACACCACACTCTTCTAGACAGACTCAGAAACAGGCCTGCTTAAAAGCACAATAAACTGGCTCAAATCTTACCTTTCAGACAGAACACTGCAAGTAAAAGCTAGATCCAGCAATTCCAAACCATTAACCTAAAACAAGGCATACCACAGGGTTCGGCCTTATCAGCACTACTATTTAATATTTACATGCAGCCCAAATGCAACCTACTAAGAAAATGGAACATGCACTTTCACCTATATGCAGATGACATCATGTTCTACATGCCCTTCATCGCACTCACCCCGGACTTCTCAGTCATATCAGACTGCTTCACATCTGTCACAAACCTTCTCGCAGAATTAAATCTAGCAGTGAGTAAAAAGAAGACACAAGCACTATTAATCTTCCGAGACCTAGCTTTCAATCCACCACAGAAAATCTACTCCAACACACTGAAATTAACATAAAAAGGGAAGTCAAATACCTTGGCATAACTCTCGACAGCAACCTTAACATGCTCTCACACATCAAGAAGGCAACCAATACAGCATACCTGAAACTTAGGTCCCTCTGACATCTACGTCCTATTCTCTAAGACAATGCTTACAGATCAGTCTTCCAGGCCATCATCACGCCTCATCTCGATTACGGCATCATACTGCATCAGAGACTGCCGAAACAGGCACTAATATCCACTACAATTAGTGCAGAATACTACTGATAGAATCCTAACAGGTACATCAGGTCGTCAACACAAAACCCCAACACTCAGGAGATTACACTAGCAATCAATTGCCCAAAGGATTAAACCCTAGATCCTAATAGCCATCTATAAAATCCATCATAAATATCTGCTCCCTGTCTTGATGATCTAATCTCAAGAACATCGACAACAAGGCCCAGAAGATCAGCAAATCAGAATCTTCTTGCCACCCCACCGCCCTTCAACACCAAATGCACGCAGCATACAAGCAATAGTGCTTTCATACAATTCGCTCCAACGATTGGGAACTCACTACCAGAAGCCATTAGATCTGCAAAATTTCCACAAGATCTGAGGAAACTATTAAAAACATATCTCTTCATTAACATTTTGGTCCTAATGACATTACCTAACTGTATACATCATAACCATCCACTCACCATTGTTTTATGTATAACGCCCATATTTAACTCCAAGTTTATTTGCGCATTTTCTATGTAACACAACTCTCCTGAGCTTGTATACTGTTGTTCTATGTAAACCGCCTTGGATTAAAGGTGGCATATAAAAATCTGTTAAATAAGTAAAATAAATGTGGAATGTCAGGGAGTGAGTGTGTCTGTGTGATGAGGAAAGTCAGGGGTTCCTGTGTGTTTGTGTGAGTGTGTGTATGATGAGGAATGTCCGGGGATGTGTGTGTATGATAAGGAATGTTAGGGGGTGCTTGTGTGTTTGTGTATGTGCATGTGTGCTGAGTAATGTCAGGGGTGCATATGTGTGTGTGTGTGAGTGTGTGACAAGAAATTTCAGTGTGTGTGTGTGTGCATACTTGATCAGGAATGTTAGGGGTGCATGTCTGTGTGTGTGTGTGTGTACGTGCGTGTGTGTGATGAGGAAGGTCAGGGGGTGCCTGTGTGTGTGTGATGAGGAAGGTCACTGGGAGTCTGTATGTTTGTGTGTGTGATACAGAATTTCAGAGTGGGTGTGTTTGTGCATGTATTTGATAAGGAATGTTAGGGGTGCGTGTCTATGCATGTGTGTGTGTGTATGTGTGTGATAGATCTCAGGTGCTGTGGTTGTGTGTGATGAGGAATGTCAGTGTGTGGGTGTGTGTGTGAGATGAGGAATATCAGGTGGTATGCATGTGTATGTGATAAGGAATGTCGGGGGTATGTGTGTGTGTGTGATGAGGAATATCAGGGGGGTGCATGTGTGTATGATAAGGAATGTCATGTAGTGTGTGAGTGTATGTGTGTGTGTGATGAAGAATGTCAGGATGCGTGTGTGTGTGTGTGTGTGTGTGTGTGTGTGTGTGTGTGTGTGATGAGGAATGTTGGAGGGGAGTGTTTGTGTGTGAGTGTGCATGTGTGAGATAAGAAATGTCGGGGTGTGCATGTGTGTATGAAGAATGTCAGGGTGTGTATGTGTGTAATGAGGAATGTCAGGGGGTGCGTGTGTGTGTATGTGTGTTTGTGTTTGTGTGCGATGAGAAATGTCAGGGGTGCATGTATGTGTATGTATGATGAGGAATGTCAGGGTGACTGTGTTTGTGTGTTCTGTGTCTATGTGATGAGGAATGTCAGGGGGTATGCATGTGCGTGTACATGTGTGATGCGTAATGTCAAGGGAGTGTATGTGTGTGTGCATGTGCAATGAGAAATGTCAGGGTTGTGTGTTTGTGTGTGTGTGTGTGTGTGTGTGTTTGAGTGTAATGAGAAATTTCAGGGAGTGTGCTTGTTCGCGTCTTTGATGAAAAATGTAAAGTGGTGCATGTGTGTGTATGCATGTGTGATGAATATCAGGGGGTGTGCATGTGTTTGTTCATGTGTTTGTGCATGTGTGTTAAGGAATGTCAGGGGGTGCATGGGTGTGTGTGATGACAAATGTCAGGGATGCATGTGTGTGAGTGTGTGTGTGATGAGATATGTCAAGGGGTGCATGTGTGTGTGTATGATGAAGAATGTCAGGGGCGTACATGTGTGTATGTTATGAGGAATGTCAGGGTGTGTGTGTGTGTGTTTGGAATGTCAGGCCGTGTTTTTATTGTATGTGTGTGACTTGAGGAATGTCAAGGGGTATGCCTGTGTGTGTGTGTGATGAGGAGTGTCAGGGTGTATGTGTGTGTGCTTGTTTGTGCACACACACCCTGACATTCCTCATAACATACACACATGCACATGTCATGGCGTGCATGTGTGTGTGTGATGACAAATGTCAAGGATGCATGCATACGTGTGTGTGTGTGTGTGTCTGATGAGGAGTATCAGAAGGTGCATGTGTGTATGTGGGGGTATGTATGATGAGGAATGTCAGGGGTATGCATGTGTGTGAACATGTGTGATGAGCAATGTCAAAGCTGTGCATGTGTGTGTGATGAAAAATGTCAGGGTTGTATGTGTGTGTGTGTGTGATGAGGAATGTCAAGGGGTGTGTTTGTGCACATGTTTGATGAGAAATGTAAAGGGGTGCATGTGTGTGTGTGTGTGTGTGTGTGTGCATGCATGATGAGGAATATCAGGTGGTGTGTGTGTGTTTGTTAGTGTGTGATGAGGACTGTCAGGGGTGTTCATGTGTATGTGTGTGCTAAGGAATGTCTTGGGATGCATGTGTGTGTGTGATGACAAGTGTCAGGGATGCATGCATGTGTGTGTGTATATGTGATGAGGAATGTCAGGGGGTGCATGCGTATGTGTGAAGAGAAATATCATGGGGTTTTGTGTGTATTTCTGTGTGTGTGTGTGTGATGAGGAATATCAGTGTGTGTGTGAGGGTGTGTGTCATGAGGAATGTCAGGGGGTGCATGTGTGTGTGTGTGTGTGTGTGTGGTGTATCTTTGTATGTATGTGTGATGAGGAATGTCAAGTGGTGTATGTGTGTTTGAATGATGAAGAATGTCAGGGGTGTGCAAGTGATGTATATTATGAGGAATGTCAGGGGGTGTGTGTCTTTGTGTGTGTGATGAGGAATATCAAGGCGTGTGTTTATTGTATCTGTGTGACTTGAGGAAAGTCAAGGGGAATGCCTGTGTGTGTGTGTGTGTGTGTGTGTGTGTGTGTGTGTGTGTGTGTGTGTGTGTGTGTGTGTGTGTGATGAGGAATATCAGGGTGTGTGTGTGTGTGTGTGGCTGTGCATGTGTGATGAGGAATGTCAGGGGTGTGCATCTCTGTGTGTGATGACAAATGTCTGGGATGTGTGTGTGTGTTGAGGAATGTCAGGTGGTACATGTGTATTGTCACAGGGCACCCTCGGTAGAGGGGTAGTAGACCCGGGAGGGGCCCGGACACAAGAAAGGTTAAGGTTGAGGTTGGCCTATGCTGCAAGGGTCAAGGGTGGTTATTCCTTGTGGCTTCCTTGTAACCAACGCTCAAAGAACGAATGCACAGAGTGGAGGGAAAGTTAAAGGCTTTATTTCCCTTTTTTGCACAAAACGGTTCAAAAGGATTGCCTATGGTAACAACTGAAATGTCCTTACTTCAGGATATAGAAAAAAAAGTAAAAGCAAGCAATAAAGTAAAGGCTGTTATCTTCACAGAACATTTGTACAAAAACAATAGACTTCCTTCACTTAGTTATCTGATACATTGGGGATATATTCAACACTCCCCAAGGCACAATATGTACAATCCATTGCATTATCTGATTCTTCCCCCTCCGATCCTACTTTCATGGATTCAACCTCAGAAGCCTCTGAATCTGTAGCATCAGGGTAAACGTAATCGGGTTTCTTGTATACTTGTTGCACTATGTCCCAATGGCTAGCATTTAGCTTTGGGCGTCGGTCTCCAGGAGTTTTGCAGTACAACGGTCCCTCTCTGATTAGAGGTTCAAAAGCAGATTCATAAAAAGATTTCCCACTCAAACTTCTCTTCTTAGACAAACTTCTTTCATAATCTTGCTTACAAGAATGTTTAGGGCAACAGTAATCCTCTTCCCACTGTCTTCCCCATACTTTAGGCTTCTGAAGGTAATTATCAGTAATAAGAGTTTTACCTTTGAGGCTTCTCTTCCTTCTTTCTAGTAAGGTTTGAGACCTACCTTGGTTTGGCTTCAGCGCGGCAGTGCTCAGGCTCTCCTGTGGTCTTTCCTTAGACTTCAGACCATAGTGGTAAGGATGTTTTCTTTCCTCCAAACAAACATTTTCCACCTCTGAAAATGGACGAACCTCTTTATTCCACGGTTGCTGTGCGGACCTTCTGCCAGGTACTCCCTTGCGGTCCCAGTACTTCTCTTGGCTTTTTCTCTGTTCCTTATTCCACTCCAACTCTGGTTGGAGCTCCTGCTTTGCTTCCTGCTCAGGACTCTGCTTCTTTCTGCTCTTGCCAGTGCTTTGGCCTTCCCCTTTGCCTTCTGTACTCTGGCTCTGGCTGCTGCTTCTGCTTTGGCTTCTGCTTTGGTCCTTCTCCTCCTTCCTCCCTAAGTCAGACCTGCCTCTGTTCAAAAAGAAGCTGTCTGGGCTTGCGTCCCGCCCAGAGGGGCATGGTTTCTCGGTCTCTCTCTCGACTCTCCTGCTCCCTCTAGATGGATCCTCCAAATATTGCAGGTTGTGCTTGCCTTTTTCTGGTTTTAAAACTTTTTCTCTCTCTTCAAGAGGGTCCGCTGCATCACAGTATGTGTGAAGAGAAATATCAGAGGGTTGTATGTGTATTTCTGTGCATGTGTGATGAGGAATATCAGTGTGTGTGTGTGTGTGTGTGTGAGAGTGTGTTTCATGAGGAATGTTTAGGGATGCATGTGTGTGTTTGTGGTGCATCTTTGTGTGTGTGTGTGTGATGAGGAAATTCAAAGGGTGCATGTGTGTGTGTATGATGAAGAATGTCAGGGGTGTGCATGTGTGTATGTTATGAGGAATATCAGAGTGTGTGTACGTTTGTGTGTCTGATGAGGAATGTCAGGACGTGTGTTTATTATATGTGTGTGACTTGAGGAATGTCAAGAGGTATGCATGTGTGTGTGTGTGTTTGTGTGCATGTGTGTGTGTGTGAATGTGTGTCATGAGGAATGTCAGGGGATGCATGCGTGTTGTCTTGAGGAGTGTCAGGGTATCTGTGTGTGTGTGCGTGTGTGTGTATGATGAGGAATGTCAGGGGGTATGCATGTATGTGTACATGTGTGATGAGCAATGTCAAGGGTGTGCATGTGTGTGTGTGTGTGTGCAATCTGGAATGTCAGAGGTGTGTCTGTGTGCACGTGTGTGTGTGTGTGTGTGATGAGGAATATCAGGGGGTGCTTGTGTGTGGGGGGATGTGTATGATGAGGAATGTCAAGGGGTATGCATGTATGTGTACATGTGTGATGAGCAATGTCAAGGGTGTGCGTGTGTGTGTGTGCATGTGCAATCTGAAATGTCAGGGGTGTGTCTGTGTGCACATGTGTGTGTGTGTGTGAGGAGGCATGTCAGGGGATGTGCTTGTTTGTGCATGTGTTTGATGAGAAATATAAAGGGGTGCATGTGTGTGGGTGCATGTGTGATGAGGAATATCAGGGGGTGTGCATGTGCGTGTGCATGTTAAGGAATGTCAGGGGTGCATTTGTATGTGTAAAGAGAAATATCAGGAGGTTGTGGGTGTATTTTTGTGGGTGTGTGATGAGGAATATCAGCGTGTGAGCATGTGTATGATGAAGAATGTCAGCGGTGTGCATGTGTGTATTTTATGAGGAATGTCAGGGTGTATGTGTGTTTGTGTGTGTGAAAGGAATTTCAGGGATTGTGTTTATTGTATGTGTGTGTGACTTGAGGAATTTCAAGGGGTATGCCTGTGTGTGTGTGTGTATGTTAAGGAATGTCAGGGGTGCATGTGTGTATGTTATGAGGAATGTCAGGATGTGTGTGTGTGTGTTTGTGTGTGTGATGAGGAATGTCAGGACGTGTGTTTATTGCATGTGTGTGACTTGAAGAATGTCAAGGGGTAATCGTATGTGTGTCATGAGGAATGTCAGGGGGTGCATGTGTGTGTGTCTTGAGGAGTGTCAGGATATGTGTGTGTGTGTGTGTGTCATGAGGAATGTCAGGGTGTGTGTGTTATGAGGAGTGCCAGGATGTGTGTGTGTGTGTGTTTGTGTCATGAGGGGTGTGTGTGCGCGCACATCATGGGGAATGTGAGGGAGAGCATGCATGCATGTGTGGGTATTTGTGTGTGCCTGTGCCATGGGGAATGTCTAGCGATGTATGTGTGCATGTGTATGTGTGTGTATGTTTGTGGGCATGTAATGGAAAGTGTCAGATGATATGTGCATCTGTGTATATATAATGGGAAGTGTCAGGGTGCAGGCATCTGTGTGTGTCATGGAGGGAGGCTCAGTGGTTGGGACAGGTTACCTCAGGCCAGAGGGCCAGGGGTTCAATTCCCACATGGGGACAAGCAACCTCAGGCCAGAGGGACTGGGGTCTCTAGTCCCATGGCCACTCCTTGTGGCTTTGGGCAAGCCACTTAACCCTCCATTGCCTCAGGTACACTTAGATTGTGAGCCCTTCAGGGACAAGGGAATAAAAAGTACCTGTTAGTGTACATGTAAACCACACTGATTCTAAAGAGCGTGGTATAAAAAATAAATAAAAATGGAGACTGTCAGGTTGTCTGTTCATATGTTGATATTTGTTTGCACTTGTGTGTCTTGTGGATCTGTGCATATACATGCATCAGGAGCCCTGTGTGTACATATGTGTGTGGTCAGGATTGTCTGTCTATGCAGATGTGTTGGGGCAATGAGTGTGTGTCCGTGTGTCTTGGAGTGGTGGGTGGGTGTCTGCGGTTTCCCTTGTCCTCCTGCACCTACTCTTTGTCTCTCCCACCCTCTTGCACTCTTCCCCATTCCTAAACTTACTGCTCTCTCTTAGACTCTCTCGTCGCCTTTTCCCTCCGCCCACCCATGTATATCCCCTCCCCACCCTTGCTAGCTATCCTTGCATTCTTTCAGGCGTTTCACTCCCTCTCTCCGTTTCTTTCTCCCTTAATGCACTCACGATCTCTTCTTCTTTTCCCCTCTGCCCCTGCCTCTTCGTTTATGCTCCACCCCTAGCACCACGCCTTCCCATGCCATGCTCTTTTCTTTCCTTGTAACCCCACTCCTTCCCTTAAACTCCACCCCTTCTCTTTAGGCCACAACCCTACTCTTCTGTCCAGCTGCACCTGGGGTCTCCTGCTGGCTTTTTCAGGCTCTAGCCCTGGTTCTTCATACTGACAGGTCCGGGATGCCTGTCGAGGGAGGGAACCTACGCTTATTAGCAAGCATGTGTACGAATAAACAAAGAAAATTCTATGGTTTGAAAATGAAATATAAAATATAAGACCTTATCTTGAGATGTATTTCCTGTGAGACCTACCTCTGCCGACGCTGACAGAGAGCTGAAACACTGGTACCTTAAATGCTAGTGTGTAAAGATGGCTGAGGTGGTGTGTGGGGCAGCCCATCAGAGCCTATGAGTACCTACATCCCCAGGGAGGAGGAATAACGGCAGTCCTGCGGGCAGGGCCGGATTTACCTTGAGTGAGGCCCTATGCCAACAAAAATTGTGGGCCCCCAGCAGGGGCGGCCCAAGGGGGGTGTGGGCCTCATTTGCATAAGGGGCCTCATTTGCATAAATATTTGCATAATGTTACCATATACTAACTTTTAGTAAACGTGCCTCTTAATGAGTGTATGGATAAAGAAAGACTAAAAGATTTCTACATTACTATAATCCAGTGCCAACTGCCAGACACATTAGGAACTACTACAAACACTGCCCATTTAGAACTCATAGCAAACCCGCCGTATCCTAACAGCACTACCAGGACTCACAAAGCACCATACTCTACCAATCAAAAGGCAACACTGCAAATATTAAACCAATACATTTCAGAGAACAACAATACATGACCTACTGGGGAAAGAGAACAAGTGGCAATGTCAAATAGGAATTATATAAACAGAACACCTCAGCTCAGTTACACATGCAGAACATAGACCATCACCAAACAAGTAATCACATTTTAGAAACAGGAAGACAATAATTAAACTGGGAATCCCAAAAGCCAAACTTGGAATGTACAACACTGTAGAAATAAAACTATACATTAATTTGCTCTTGTACTAAACAAAGCGCAGACGTTAATGATGCACATTTACCAGAGCTGACATATTCCAATTAATAAATTCAAAATAAAGAGATATTTTTCTACCTTTTGTGCATTTTTTTCAGCTGCAATTGCTCCAGCCACTTTCTTCTGGTTTCTTCATGTCTTCTGCTAACTCTCCATCGTCTGCTGTCCATTTGTCCTTTCTTCTCTCTTCTAGTTTTTTTCCATTCTCTCTCTACATCTGCTTTAACATACTAATCTTTCTCCTTTTGCTCTTTCCTCATTCCTATTTCATCCAGTCAAATTTTACCCCTCCATCCTCAATCCCCACTTACTCTCCCAATACCCGGCCAATTGTAGATTTTTTTATCCCTCCCACACAAAATATTTTTCCCTTCTCCATTTTACTCTTCCAGCCCCATCCCATTCTAATCCTCCCCCAACATCAGCTCCCTTCTAGTTCCAGCCTCACCCAGCATCCATTCCCTTCTAGTCCCTGCATCAGCCCATTTCCAGTCCTAGCCACCCATCAGCCCATTTCCAGTCCTAGCAACCCCCCAACCCAATACCAGTCCTAACCCCCCATCACCCCATTTTCAGTTTAAGCCCCCCCTATAACCCATTACCAGTCCTAACCCCCCATCAGCCCACTTCCAGTCCTAACCCCATCAACCCATTTCCAGTCAGCCCCCCATAGCCCATTGCCAGTCCTAACCCCCCCCATCAGCCCATCAGCCCACAGCCCATTACCAGTCCTAACCCCATCAGCCCACCTCCAGTCTTAACCCCCCCAGCCCATTTCCAGTCCTAACCCCCCCCATAGCCCATTACCAGACAGCCCCCATCAGCCCACAGCCCATTACCAGTCTTAACCCCCCCCAAAGCCCATTACCAGTTCTAAACCCCCCCAACAGCCCATTATCAGTCCTAACCCCATCAGCCCACCTCCAGTCTTAACCCCCCAGCCCATTTCCAGTCCTAGCCCCCCCATAGCCCATTACCAGACAGCCCCCATCAGCCCACAGCCCATTACCAGTCTAAACCCCCCACAACCCATTACCAGTTCTAACCCCCCCCAACAGCCCATTACCAGTCCTAACCCCATCAGCCCACCTCCAGTCTTAACCCCCCCCAGCCCATTTCCAGTCCTAGCCCCCCCCATAGCCCATTACCAGACATCCCCCATCAGCCCACAGCCCATTACCAGTCTTAACCCCCCCAAAGCCCATTACCAGTTCTAACCCCCCCCCCAACAGCCCACAGCCCATTACCAGTCCTAACCTCATCAGCCCACCTCCAGTC
The DNA here is from genome assembly GCA_033557465.1 of Ichthyophis bannanicus. Taxonomy (NCBI): domain Eukaryota; kingdom Metazoa; phylum Chordata; class Amphibia; order Gymnophiona; family Ichthyophiidae; genus Ichthyophis; species Ichthyophis bannanicus. The sequence continues at coordinate 830,288,370 of CM066035.1, forward strand.
TTAATCCCCCCAACCCATTTCCAGTCCCAGTCCCAGCCCATTTCCAGTCCCAGTCCCAACCCATTTCCAGCCCCAGTCCCAGCCCCCCCAATTACCAGTCCTACCCCCTCCCCCTCCCCCGGCCTAAAGTAAAATTTAATTTTAAAAAAAAAAAACCTGCTGGCTGCCGCCGCGGGGCCCCCTCGGCTGCCGCGGCAGCATGGACTGACCCGCGGGGGCCCCCTCTGTAAGCTCGGTCCCTCCCTCCGTGCCTCCGTGTCTCCCTCCGTGCAGGCTGTGAGAGACGCGAAGGCAGACTGTCTCCTTCGCGTCTCTGTTAAGCCCGCAGGGGCTGATGGGAAATTTCCCATCAGCCCCTGCGGGCTTAACAGAGACGGGAAGGCAGAAGGAGACAGTCTGCCTTCGCGTCTCTAACAGCCTGCACGGAGGGAGACACGGAGGCACGGAGGGAGGGACCGAGCTTACAGAGGGGGCCCCCGCGGGTCAGTCCATGCTGCCGCGGCAGCAGAGGGGGCCCCGCGGCGGCAGCCAGCAGGTTTTTTTTTATTTTATTAAAAAAAAAAAGCCTAACTAGTTCAATTTTTGTGGGCCCTTTGCAGCTGTGGGCCCTACGCCATGGCGTACATGGCGTATAGCTAAATCCGGCCCTGCCTGCGGGTGTAGTGTAGGGAACGCTGTCTCTTAGAGAAGATGGGCAAAAAAGAGCAGGAAAAGTTGCTAGCGTGGCAAGAGTATCTCAACACCAGTGTTATGGTCAGTGGTGGGAGCGAAGCCAAGGAGAAATGTTTATTTCAATCTGGTTGCCGATTTGCCAAGGCAGCCTTTCTCCATCCAATGGCAAATCCTTGGCTTATGCAGATCATGTGTCTTGTCCCATACACTCCCTCTGGAAACCTGCAACAGGAGGCCGGAGAGGAGACCCACGCACAGCCGGACCCAATCATTTTGCCAGCACTGCGCTCTCTTTAATCGGGTGTGACGCCATATTCACTGCTTTACATTCTCCCCCAGCAGTGCCTCATTCAAGCATTTCCTGGCTACCTCCAGCTCCACCCCTGATGGCAGAACGAGCAAACATGAGTCCACAACTGGAGCATGCGCACGGGGCAGGTGAGCACAGAGAGGGCTCAGGCGGCACTCTGGCTGCGTTTATTTCTGATTTTGCCGCCTCTGGCCTGCCACTGCCTTCCTGCTGCTTTTTTTCTCATTTGGACGAGCTTGAGTGGGAAAAAGAGCAGCAGGAAGGCAGTAGCAGCCCAGAGGCGGCAAAATCAGAAATAAACACAGCTGGAGTGCCCCCCCCCCTAGAGACTGCCACCTGAGGCCACCGTCTCAGCTGGCCTAATGATAGAACCGCCCCTGTCTGTGGCAGATCTTCATGTCATCCACAAAAAGGCAAATCTTTCCTTCTAGTCTTTCAACGATATCACTCACAAAGATATTGAAGAGAATCAGCCTCAGGATCAATCCCTGAGATCCTTCCCTATTCTCGTCCAAGCATACTCCATTTACCACTATTCTCCATCTGCTGTCAGTCAACCAGATTTGTATTCAACTCACCAATGAATATTCATTATGGTTATCCTGAAAAGCTGACTGGCTACATGTGTCCCGAGGACTGGGCTGAGAACCCCTGCCCTATATAAATACTATATGGTTTGTTTGTAGCTTTGTCTATAAAAAGGAAGTGAAAACACCATCCCCCTCCATCATCCCCTGCCTCCCGCTACCCCATTTCACCCAAACCAATTCCATCGCAGGATGGGTACACCAGACAGCAGCAATTTAATCCCCCAATATGTCAGCCCTAACACTAGGAGGGACAGACACTCAAGCCCATTGAAGCATTGTTCATTACCAACAGGTTTTTACCACCTTAGACCATTTAATGCCCAATTTAAAAATAAAATAAGTTTGCACTGCCAATATGCCCTTAAAGAACAGAATGTCACAGAGTTGGAAATTTTGGGAATGAGCAGAAGAAGGACTGCCCTCCACATGTCCCTCTCCTCCCCAACCCATCATAAACATCTAATTCCAAAATGCCCTCTCTTCTTAAATGATGGACCAAATTAGATATCAGGAGGTACACTCTGCACCATTTGCAATGGAGAACTTCAAGTCATCACCTTTGTTCTATCTGAGCTTTTAATAAATGCACTACTAAAAATTGATTTTGTAAGAATGTAATACATACACAGCAGCTAACATGTTGCAGATACAGCAGAGAGCAAGAACAATTGAATTTCTTCTCTCCCAAAATCAATTGTAAATGTACAGGTAAACCTCCCCACCCCCTTTAAATGGTCCCCCAGAGCCTGTTTTACGTGATGTGATCAACTTAATTAAAGATAGCTACATGGGCAAAGTCAAGCAAGCTGAAAGGGGGAAGGCTTCTAATCACAGAGAACCTTCCACGACAATTGTGCAGCACATTAAAAAAACTGAAAGTGGAACTAGCAATAAATAAATAAAATGTAGAACAGCAGCAAAAAGGAAGAAACCTTGTAATCATTTCTGAGGGGCAGATTAGCAGATATACTGTCATGGGGGCTGCTCTTGGCACTGTAGCGGGAAGGGACTGGAGTGGAACAAGGGAGGATGAGGACAGGAGGGGCCTGGAGCTTCTCAATAATGAGGGGATGCAAGGAGGATGAGGGAAGGCCGAAGCATTGGATGGAGGGCAGGAAGAGAGGACATGAGCAAGGATGGACAAGGAATAGGTGGTCTATGGAAAGACATCAGTAGCCAGCCCTTTGAAACCAATCTTGGCACATCTATTTATATCCTCGGCAGAAACAAAAAAGCATTCACCAATTAGAGTGACACATCATCTGTCGACATGAAAACAGAAGATCTCACTTTTAGCTATGGAATGCACATGAGAAAGGACACGTGCAAAGTTATGCAATTACGGAAGAACAACCCAAACCACAGTTACATGATGCAAGGTTCTATATTAGAAATCACCAATCGCGAAATGGATTTAGGTGTCATCATGGATAATGCGTAGAAGCGGGATACTAGGCTTGATGGACCTTTGCTCTGACTCAATGCGGCTTATCTTGTGTTCTTATGGCATCTCTGCTCATCATGTCTGTCACAATTCAGTGACAAGGTGCGAAAGAAAATTCCCAGATTTGCGGCTATCTGACAGCATCTCTGCTAGGGCTCCTGTAGCTGGACTTAACTCTGTGATTTCACATACTCCAGTGCTTCTCAAACCTGCCCTGGAATAATGCCCCTCCCCCCCCCTCACCCCCACCCCCCGGAACTAATCTGGTAATCTGATTTTCAGGATACCCACAATTTGCATGCAATGGAGGCAATGCATGCAAATCTATCTCATGCATATTCATTGTGGATATCCTGAAAACCATACTGGCTGGGGGATAATCTAGGACCAGCTTGATAAACACTGAGATTTGAATCCAAAGCTTACAATTGAAAGGCTCTAATGTTGTGCCATTTCCCTGAGCCATCCAGTCCCCCACACCATTGTGCATAACTAGAGACGTAGCCTGACCTGAGGGAAGGGTGTTAACTCTAGTGAACCTCATACAGAAAAGCTACAAATGAAATCCACCATGTGTGTGACAGACTGCTCAGGAGATTTATTTTTTTAAGGAGAGCTGCTATAAAACAGGGAGGATCACCTTCTCAGTGTTGAGCTCCCAGGGAGAAGGGAAGGAGAGGTGAAGGATATGATACAGTACAAACTAATCCTGTCTTCACAGTGCTTATTGACTTTGTACCAAGGGTCCGAAGCACAAAGTAGATAGTAGAGAAAGGTCCTTTCTTGAAGAGAACATTGAAATGGAAAAGAAAAAACTAGCCTGGTTGTAGTGAGAAATGTATAGGAACAGCAGAAGAGCCATGCCAAGTCCAGCATCCTGTCTCCAACAGTGATCAATGCACTTGGAAGAACCCAGCAGATCCAAGATGGGTAGATCCATTCTCTTTTGCTCACTCCTGGAAGTAAGGATTGGTGATCCCCAAGTCTACATGACAAAATTGTTAATGAATTCCTCCTCCAAAAATCTGTCCAAAGCTTTTTTAAGTCTAGGATTATTATGTTGCCTCCAGCAACAAATTCAACAGCTTAATTGTACATTGACTAGACTGAAAAAATACTTTCTTAAAATTTTGTTTTAAATCTGCTACCAGTTTAACTTTATAGATTGTGTGCCCTAGTCCTATTGAGTCTTCAGCTGTCCTGAATGAAGTCAGTCTTCACATATGGGTGACATCAGAGTCGAAGGAGCCCTCATGGTAACCTCTCCCCAGCTTTCAAAGAAAGCCTTTGGGAGATGCACCACGCATGTGTGGTCCCCTTCCCACATAAGGGTGCCATCTTGCCTCAGTCTCCTTTTTTCCGTGGAGTCCATTGGATGTGTGTCTGTCCCCCCCCCCCCTGCAAAAAAAGTAGGTTATTCTTTGTCTTTTTTTCTTCTTTTCTCCAGTTGCATACCGGTCCCTTCTCACCTCCCAAATCTGCTTGACTCAGCATTGTGTTCTCGGGTTCTTTTTCTTTTCTTTTCTTTTTTCTTGTTTCCTTTTGCATGGATTTGTGCCTTTTTCCCTGCTGGGCCAAGTGAGTTTGACCTTGTTGGGGCAGTCTTCCCCGCTATGGCCTCAGTCAGTCGCTTCAAGCCATGCAACTGCTGCACACACAACATGTCGCGCATGGACCCACATGACTGCTGCCTTTGATGCCTCGTGCTGGACCGCGATCTCTTGGTCTGCAGTCTCTGCAAGCAGATGACCCCCAAGGCCCTCAAGTGCCATCAGCAGTAGCATGAATCCATCTTCCAGAAGACCGAATCAGCTCTGCGAGACCACGTTCCAAGACTCCCTCTGGGACCTCGGACCCCTGCGGAGCTGGAGCTGCCTTGGAACCCCGGGGGCCTTGGAGCCTCGAGACAGAGCTCCCTCAATGAGGAATGCTCCAGGAAGAACTGGAAGATCTCAAAAACCTTGTCAGGTGATGAGACAGGGAAAATGGGGAAGTACCATGGGCCCCGGACTGCAGCCCCCGACTCAAGGCTGAGGGCTATGGTCGGGACAGGCTTTCCAAGTTGCCCCAACAGGAACTATTGGTGTCATGGGTTTGGTCTCAGACCCCTCATTGAGGACTCACCCTCAACGGGACTGGGACCTGGCCTGAAGTCCAAGATGCCTGCGCTGAAGACTGCAGATCAATTTCTCCTCAAGGCCAGGATGTTGGCCTTGGAGCACAGTTTGTCTGCCTTCATAGCCCAGCAGCAGGCTCTGATGCCCGATTCCCCCAGGTCATCACTCACCAACACTGGGCTCTTCACACCAAGGGACTGCCCAGAGGTCAAGCCAGTCCTCAAGTACCTTCAGCCTTGAGAGACACCTTGGCACTGGTCTCGGTCCCGATCTTCATGGCTGCAGTCTTCCCCACTCAGTGCCCTCAGCTCTGTGCGCAGCGCTGCCAAGGCACGAGGGAAATCAGTGCCCAGGCTTCAACCTGAGGCACAGACAGCCCTCAACTCCTCCAGCGACTCCAAGTTGGCCTGGGAGACTAAGGACAATGAGTCCCTGGACATCTGCTGCCTCCAGGATGTGCCCTTGGACCAGTCTCCCCAGAGATGCGGCACCAGTCCCCACCCAAGGACAGAGCCTTCCTCGACTTCATGAGGGATATGTTGAAGGCCCTCGCCTTCCCCACCGAGTCGGAAGAGGATCCTCGCACGGAGAGTCTTGAGATCCTCCAGTACGAAGCACCCCGAAGGAGGCACTCACGGTGCCCATTCCCCCTATCCTGTAGCGGCTGCTCTTCCGCATGTGGGAGATCACCGCATCAGTGCCTGTTGTGAGCAGATGGCTAGACTCGATGTACTGGGTCTGTCTGAGCCCGGCTTCCAAAAAAAACCAACTGCCCCACAACTCAATGGTGGTGGAGTCAGCCATGCTTAGGCTCAAGAGCCAGAAGACCAATCCTCGGTGTCCCCAGGTAGGGAGGCCCCTGCTATGGATGCCATCAGCAGAAAGTGCTCCCAGGCCTCGATACTCGTCAGTTGGATCCAGGCATACCAGCTATACATGGCCATGTACTTGAGGGACCTATCGAAGGAAAGCTCTGGGTTTTCAGCTGGCCTCTCGGAAGAACTCTCCAGTAGTTCCGGACTCTGGCCTCTGCAGTCAGACAGTGCTCAAAATTTATCACTCGAGTGGCCTATGACGGCTTTGAGTTGGCGGCTAGAGTAGCTGCGATGGGCATTAATGCTTGCTGCCATGCCTGGCTACAGTCTTCCAACCTGGAGCAATGGGTGTAGGACATTTTGGTTGATGTTTCCTGCCAGGAAGAGAATCTCTTTGGCAAACCCATGATGGATAAGGCTGCCAAACTAGAGTCTAAGTTCCTGATAAGAACCAGGCTCTCCAAGATGACTGCTGACCCTTCCCGAAGGAAGGCTTCAGGATGAAAGTCCTCATACCCGAAAAAGAGGAAGGCTTACGGAAACTACCTCCAGTACCTGGCCTTCCCAGCTCCCCAACAGGGCCAGCAGGCCAAGGGACAGGGGCATGGTCCACGTAAGCCTAAGGCCTCCAAGACCTAGCCCATGCCCTCGGCGCAACCTGGAGGGGGTTTTTGACTCTTTGGGCATAGCCTCTCTTCCCCAGGAGGCACAGTACCACAGCACATGGGGGACATCTAGTGCTTTATGCCCACGGGTGGCCCTCCATTACCACTGGCATGGGGGCCCTCTGGATAGTGAGGGAGGGTTATCTCCACCACCTTTATCAGACACCCCCACTGTTCTTCTCGGGAGAGCCCCCCCAGAAACCCCCCTTCACTGGGCCCTTCTTCAGCAAGAACTCACAGGCCTCATTGCAGACCAAGCAGTGGAACCCATCCCAGCCCACCTCAGAGGCACAGGGTTCTACTCCTGCTACTTCCTGGTATCAAAAAGGATCGGAGGGTTCCGTCCCATCCTAGACCTGCAGGATCTCAACAGGTTCCTGGTGAGTTAGAAGTTCAAGATGCTCTCCCTTGGAACACTGCTGCCATACCTCTAGCAGGGAGACTAGCTATGCTCATTAGACCTAAAGGATGCATACACACCCTCGACAGGCAATGTTCCCTCTAATTTTCTGTAGGCTGTGTGCGCATAAAATATCAGCTGTGTGCAGCTTTTGAAGGAAGGTTAAATTTTGTGCGTCACATAACGACACTCAGAGTTATATACTTTAAAATTTGACTACACGTCAGAATACAATATGTACACCACATTGATTTTAATCAAATTAAATGAAAATAGACGATTACTAAATGAAGCGGGAAATTTCTAGTAATTACAATCATAACTTTTAAATTTTAAGACGTCTGTGTTGTTTTCTATCAGAATCAGAGCCGTAATTTTTGTGCGCTCTGTTGTAAAGTATGTGCGCTCGCTCGGCGAGGTGTGTGCGCGCGCACACGCGCACAGCTTAGAGGGAACAGTGTCGACAGGCAATACCTTTGCTTCATGGTGGGAGAAGAACACTATCAGTACAGAGTGCTGCCCTTCAAGCTGGCCTCTGCCCTGCAGAGGCCAAATGCTTGGCAGTAGTCACAGCTCACCTCAGGCTCTAAGGGGTCTTTGTCTTCCCCTATGTGGATGACTGGATCATATAGGGCAGCATCACCACCGAAGCACGTCAGGTGGTGGATCGCACCATCCTCATCCTGGAGAACTTGTGGTTCATCATCAACTACCCAAAGTCTCATCTCCAGTCGACTCAAAGTCTGGAGTTTATAGGGGCATAGCTGGACACCATCCAGGCTAAGGTTTTCCTTCCCTGGGACAGGGTGCAGCACCTCTAGGCACTCATGGCAAACACACTACACCACCGTTCGTCATCCACCCGGCACATGCTTCACTTGCTGGGGCACATGGCCACCCCAGATGCCTACCTACAGATGTGAAAGGTGGGCCCTCCACTTCCAATGGTCTCAGGCCACAGAGCGCCTATGAGACAGAGTGTCAATCAACCATCCCCTGGCTGACTCCCTCAGCTGGTGGCAATGCCTCCAGCATTTACTGGCTGGGATGCCTTTCCAGACCCCCACACCACTGAGGATCCTCACCACAGATGCCTCCAAACTGGGGTGGGGAGCCTATTGCGATGACCTCTGCACTTAGGGCAGCTGGTCACCGATAGAGAGACTCCAGCAAATCAACCTCCTGGAGCTGCGAGCCATGGACCTAACTCTCCAGGCTTTTTGTCACCACCTGCAAGACCAAGCAGTACTGGTCCAGATCGACAGACAATCAGGTGGCAATGTTCTACATCAACAAACAGGGGGGGCACCAGTTTTCCCCTGCTCTGCCAGGAAGCAGTGAGCATTTGCTCTTATGCCAGTGCCAATGGGATGCTCCTGTGAGCGGTATAACTCCCAGGCCTGGACAATGCTTTAGTGGACTGGCTCAGTTGGATCCTCTAGCAGTACGAGTGGAAGCTGGACCCCAGGGTGGTCGACCGGCTATTCCAGCATTGGGAGTTCCGATGGATGGATCTCTTTGTCAGCCCAGCCAATGCCCAGCTGCTCTGCTTCTGTTCCTGGCAGTTGCACCCTGTCAGGGTGGTGACGATGCATTCCTGATCTCATGGGCGGAGGGCTTCCTTTATGCCTTCCCGCCCACACCTCTGATCACCAGGACCCTCTTCAAGGTCCAACACAATGGGGCCACAATGAATCTGGTAGCTCCATGGTGAGCCAGGCAGCCATGGTTTCCAATGCTCCTATGACTGTCCATGGCACCCCGGCTCCCCTGGGGTGCAACCCAGACCTACTCACACAGGAAGAGGGCTCTCTCCTGCACCCCAGCCTGGGGTCCCTGTCACTCATGGCATGGCTGCTGAGTGGGTAGCCTTGGCTCCCTTTAATCTGTCCATTGAGGTGGAGGAGATGCTTCTGGCCTCCCGTAAGACCTCCACACGCCAGGTGTTTGCCTTCAAGTGGCAGAGGTTCTCCATCTGGTGCACGGAGAAGCCGGTCAACCCCTTCTCCTGATCCATTCAGCTTGTGCTGCAGTACCTGCTTCACCTGTCTCAGGCAGGATTGAAGTCCAACTCCATTAGGTGGCACCTTAACATACTGGCGGTGCCCACCATTAATCGAGGGCCAGACCCTCTTGGCTCAACCCCTAGTGGGTTGTTTTCTGAGGGGCCTCCTCCTGTTAAACCCCCCCATCCACCCCCGGTGGCAGACTGGGACCTTAAAGTGGTGCTCTTGAAGCTCACCATGCTACCCTTTGAGCCTCTTGGCTCCTGCCATTTTAAGTATCTAACATGGAAGGTAGTGTTCCTCATAGCGCTCACTTCTGCTCGCTGAGTCAGTGAGCTTTAAGTGTTGGTGGCGGATACTCTGTACACTAGGTTCTATAGGAACAGGGTCGTGCTCTGCACACACCCCATGTTCCTGCCCAAGGTGGTGTCTCCATTCCACCTCAACCAGCAGGTGGTGCTTCCTACCTTATTTCCTCAGCCCAATGCCAGCAGGGCAGAGGCCTTTCTCCACACATTGGATTGTATGCGGGTGCTATCCTTCTACCTGCAGCGCACCCAGGGCCACTGCTGGGCTTCTCAGCTCTTTGTCTCCTTTGACCCAAGTCGGTTATGGGCAGAGGTCTCTAAACGTACACTGTCCACCTGGGTAGCAGACTGCATCACCTTTGTCTACGAGCAGGCTGGTCTCTCGCTGGAGCGCCATTTTATTTATTTATTAAAAATGTTTATACTGCATTTTTCTAGTCGATCAAAAGTGGTTTACATATAACAACAGGTTGAATAGTATGGTAACAGATACTTATTCAGTTACAAAAAACGTATTAGAATTATATACATTAACATTGTTTATAGGTGTTATAAACAGTGGATAATTAAAATGAAACTATATACAATTTGGATTATATGTAGGAAGGGAATGTTATGGAGGGTATTTTAGGAGGAGGGGAGTATGGAATCTGAGCTATTGTGTTCAAATTGCGTACCAAAATGAAGGGTAAATAGGTGAGTTTTAGGTGTTTTTCTGAACGTGAGGAGATCATTTATTTCTCTTAGATAGGCTGGAAGGGCATTCCAAAGATTGGGGGCAATGTGGTAAAATGCTTTGTTGTTAGTCGTCTTTCTTGATTTCCTGAAATCCATAGGTATTGTAAGTTTATTTTTGTTCAGGTCTCGTTGCGTGCAATTGTGGGCTTCCTTTGTGATAAGGGTGGATAAATAAGAGAGGGCAATATCTTTGGTTAATTTGAAGGTTGTAACAAGTATTTTGTAATTTACACGGCTCTGGATAGGGAGCCAATGGAGGTTTTACAGTGTTGGGGTGATGTGTTCCGTTGAGTTGATGTGCATTGCTATCCTTGCTGCAACGTTTTGTGCTAGTTGGAGTTGTCTTAAGGTCTGTTTTGTGATGCCTTGTAGGATAATGTTGGCAAAGTCAAAGTGGGGAGTAATGATTGAGTGGATGATATGTGTACCCAAAACCAAGGACATGTTTAGCAGAACAGGACAGAATATTTTTGCTTCTTCTAATTCAGCTAGCAATATGTCTCTGCTTACTTTATCTCATAACAAGACTTGTAGCAAAAGTGGTGCTGATAACCCACTTTTTTCTATCAATAAATGAGATGCACTGGTCTAGCCAAGTTGAGGGGGATTTATAGGAACTGCTCGAGTTTGCAGGACTCCCTTAAGGCCTTATGGTGTTTTTAACATAATTCTGTGTGTGTGACTTGTTTTATTACTTATTGTTACTCTCTCTATCCCATTGCTTTGAGTGAAGGGATGAAGCCTAAGAACCCAGATTCTGTTGCTGGTGAGGGGTGAAGTAGGGTATTTTCAGTTCATACTAACCTTCCAAGACTTCTTGGATTAATTGTCCTCTTCCCACCACTTCCTGGGAAGTTCTGGACAGCTCCATGAACATAAAACTTCTTAATAACATTGTGAACTGGAATCCCAAGGTCTTTGGAGAAGGTGTTGTACCCCTTTGAAGTTCGATGTTTGGTGATAATGGTTTTTCTGGCGGTTTCATGTAGATTTCTTGTCTTCATCATTGTGAAAATGGAACAGAGAGTGAATGTGACCATTTTAAGCATTAGAGCCATCATTCATTGGTTGATTCAAGTCGTGTGAATACTGACAATTGATCACAAGTGCGTCTAATTTTCCTGCTATGGGAATGTGGTTCTTCTGTTTAGTCTGATTTGCATTGTTTATAAGGGTGCCATTAATCATGTCCTGGCAATGTCCCAGTTTTTATACTATTTCCTACTATTTCCTTTTTTAGAAACATAGAAACATAGATGACAGAAAAAGACCACATGGCCTATCTAGTCTGTCCTTCCATAACAACTACAACAGTCCCCTTTTTACCTTTAGAGATCCTCTGTGTTTGTCCCATGCATTTTTGAATTCAGTTACTGTCCTCATCTCTACCACCTCCACTGGGAGACTATTCCACGGATCCACTACTCTTTCTGTAAAGAAATATTTCCGCATATCACTCCTGAATCTATCTCCCTTCACCCTCATCCCATGTCCCCTCATAGCAGAACTTGCTTTCAATTGAAAGAGGCTCTCTCCCTGAACATTTATGCCACAGAGGTTTTTAATTGGTCTTGTTTTATTGGATTCTTTTATGTGTCGAATATGTGTGCATATGTAGCCCAAAGCCATTTCACTGGGCACTTTTTTTAGGAGATATTGGACATTAAGAGGTTGAACTGTAAGGGTGCCAATAATATTGACCACAACTGTATAAGTAGGGTATTGTATATGGAGTTCTGAGTTACATGATAAAACATATGGGGCTAGATATTCAAAGGCATTTACATGGTTTGCAGACCTGCAAACCATGTAATTCTTGTTAAGCTGGTTATTCAGCAGCACTAACATGGTTTGTGCCACTGAATATCCATGTGTATCGCCTCTACACACCCCAATACTAACCGGTTAGCATCAGGGCGTGTCAGTGGTGTTCCGGGGTGCAGCAGAGGCATCACCGACTGATAACTGGGCAGCAACGAGATTGAGCTGCTACCCAGTTGCCGATACGTGGTAAAAAGTCAGGTGAAGGAAACCCAGGCCTAACTTCCAGGTCATCATCCAGGTACCCAGCACCATTTAAAGCTCCCTGGAGCGGCGTCTCGCGCTGCTGCTGTTCCCTGCTGTTCTGTTGTCCTGCTACTTGTTGTATGCTGCCTCTTGCCTGTTTTGTCTCCCTGCAGATTACCTGGTGCCTCTCTGCCTTGGACCACCTCCTTGCTTGCTCTCCTGTGAAGCTCCGCCTCCCGGACGTGACGCGGACACGTGCAACGCGTCCGCGTCATCATCCAGGTACCCAGCACCATTTAAAGCTCCCCGGAGCGGTGTCTTGCACTGCTGCTGTTCCCTGCTGTGCTGTTGTCCTGCTATTTGTTGTATGCTGCCTCTTGCCTGTTTTGTCTCCCTGCAGATTACCTGGTGCCTCTCTGCCTTGGACCACCTCCTTGCTTGTTCTCCTGTGAAGCTCTGTCTCCCGGACGTGACACGGACCCGTGCAACGCATCCGCGTCATCATCCAGGTACCCAGCACCATTTAAAGCTCCCCGGAACGGCGTCTCGTGCCGTGGCGGCACGTGCCACGGGCGCGCACCGAAGCAGCGCACACAAGGAGCAGGATGTGCTCCTTGGGCGAGCTCCTTGGGGCGATGACTGGGGTGATCGATGCTATCACTTCCCACCCGGATCCTTCTGCCTTTGGCTGTGCTTCCTGCTTTCCGTTTTGTTTGCCACTCTGCCTCTGGTCTTTCTCGCCGCTTTTTCTGTTACCGTGTCACCTTCGCCCGCCCCGTCTGGCCCCCCCGTCCAGGGCATGGCTGCTATCCCCGTCTTCTGGGGCCATCGTCCGCTGCTCCTGACTCCTTTTCTCCCTGGTATTGTAACACGCAACCCCCTCAATCTCTTCCCCTGTCGTCCGTGTCCGGCTCCTTCAACCTCCGCTCCCTCTCTGTCTATTTCTTCCCCAGCTGCCCCTCATTACACTCTCTCTGGCCCTTCTAAATTGTCGTTCCATCCGCTCGAAGACTCATTTAGTCCATGATCTCTTGACTCAGCATTCTTTGGACGCCCTTTTCATCACGGAGTCTTGGCTCCGTGAGGGGGAGGACACCCTCCTTCACCAATGTCTTCCGCCTGGCTACTCTGCTTTCCATACCCCTCGTCTTCGCCGCTCTGGTGGTGGAGTGGCACTCATCTTTAGGTCCACCCTTTCCTTCTCACTGGTGTCGCCCCCCCCCCTGCCTATCCCGAATCTCTCCTGGTACGCTCCGACTCTCTTACCCCTATCTATTTCCTTCTCCTGTACGTCGCCCCCTCCTTACGCCCCGACCTTTGGGACTCCTTGTTACTCACGTTATCCGATTCCGCCCTCTTTTCCCCCCATCTGGTCATCTTGGTTGAACTTAATGTCTACCTAGACTCTCCCTCATGCCCCCGTGACAAGGCCCTCTCTTCCCTGTTCTCAGACTTGTCCCTTCTCCAACACGTGGCTTGCCCAACCCAAGCCTCCAGCCGCACTCTGGATCTCATCCTTACTCTTAATCCCTCTCCCTACCTCCCTTCTAATATTCATTCCATTCCCATTCCCTGGTCCGACCACCTCTGTCTCTTTTTTTCCTTCCCTCTTCCCTTCCCCGGGCCGATCGGTCCCTCTCCTTCTGTTCCTCTGGCCCCGTCCCTCAGACGGCGACTTACTCCACACACCCTGCATTCCTTCCCACCGGCCAGTTCTCTCTTCCCCCCAGAATTTCCTTCCCTCTCTGTTGATCGTCAGGTTGACATTTGGTCTTCCACCCTCTCTGCTGCTCTCGACATCATAGCCCCCCTTCGCCCAATGGTTCCCCGCCCTTCTTCCTGCCATCCTTGGTATCATTACGGTCTCCTTTTCCACCGTGCTCACCTTCACCGTGCGGAGCGTCTCTGGAGAAAGCTCCGCTCCCCTGCCTCCTACTCAGCTTTCTGGCAAGCTCACCTCTCCTACTGCTCCGCGATAACCTCGGCCAAGCACTCCTATTACTCCCGCCTTATAGCCACCTCATCAAACTCCTCTAGACGTCTTTTCCACGTCCTTAAATCCATCTCCTCTACCTCCACTCTTCCCTCCGCCCCCTCCAACCCCCCTCCCAGCCCTTCCACCCTTGCCTCATTTTTTACTGGCAAGGTCCTTTCTCTTCGCTCCTCCTTCCCTGCCTGCCCTCTTCCCCTCTCCCCTCCCCCTGATTCCCCCTCTACCTCCTCAGTCTTTTTCTCCCCATCCCCTTCCCGTATGTTTCCCCACATCTGGCGCTCCTTTTCTCCCATCTCCCCCCCGGAACTTATTAAGGCCATCTCGTCCACTCATCAAACTACCTGCCCCCTCGACCCCCTGCCCTCCTCTTGGCTACTCAATCCCGATATCTCTCTTGTGCCCTTCATTCTCTCCATCTTTAACTCTAGTCTTTCTTCCGGTCTCTTCCCCTCCAGCTGGAAACATGCCATTGTCCGCCCTCTTCTGAAGAAGCCTTCCCTTGATCCCTCCTCCCCCACAAACTGGCGGCCAGTCTCCAACCTCTCTTTCCTCTCTAAAGTCCTCGAGAAACTTGTTTTCACCCAACTAGCCTCACATCTCGATTCCACCTGTGCACTCCACCCTCGCCAATATGGTTTCCGCGCCGGACACAGTACCGAAACAATCCTTACAGCATTACTCTCTGAACTCCACTGCTCACACGACCACGGTGATTTCTCTCTTGTGGTATCTTTGGATCTGTCTTCTGCCTTTGATGTAGTCGATCACCGCACTCTCCTGTCCCGTCTGTCTGATTTCGGTGTTCATGGCACCGTTCTTCGGTGGTTTCATTCCTTTCTGTCTTGCTGTACCTTCTCGGTCCATTCTGGTCCCTCCGTCTCTCCCCCGTCCCCCTCAATCTGTGGTGTTCCCCAGGGTTCTATTCTCGCCCCCCTACTTTTCAATGTTTTCCTTGCTCCTTTAGCCCTGCTTATTCAACAGTCCGCCATCTCCTTTTACATATACGCCGACGACATCCTTCTAGTCCATCACACCTCTTCTTCCTCCCCTGATCTGGGCCCACTCAATCGCTGTCTTTCCTCCTTTGCCTCCTGGTTCGAGTCCAATTTTCTACATGCTAACCCCGCTAAGTCCTCTGCAATCTGGTTTTCCTTTGGGCTCCCACCTCCCAGTCTGTCACCCATTATGGGCTCTCATTCTATCCCCCTGGTACCAACCCTTCGTTACCTGGGCGTCACCTTAGACCCGTCCCTTTCCTTTCACGAACATATCTCCTCTGTTATTCATACCTCCTTTTTCCACTTGCGTCGTATCAAGTCCGTCCGATCACTTCTTCCTCCACCTTCTGTTGTCACTCTCGTCCTATCTCTGGTAATCTCCCGATTGGATTACTGTAACGTTATCTATGCAGGCCTCCCTTCTTCCCAGCTTCGCTGTCTCCAACTAGCTCAGAATGCCGCCGCCCGTCTTGTCACCTCCTCCCCTGCATGTTCCCATGTGTCCCCGTGTCTCCTCACTTTGCACTGGCTTCCGATCAAGTTCAGGTTTGTCTTCAAGTTGCTCATCGTCACACATAAGGTTCTTTACACTGACACTCCCCCAGTACCTGGCCAACATCATTCATCTTCAGCCCTCTCCCCGCCTTCTTCGTTCGACCCATGGTAACCGTCTCTTCCTTCCTTCTCCTACTCAGGCCCACCTGGAATCTACCCGCCGTTCCACCTTTTTCTTCCTAGGGCCCGCCCTATGGAACTCCCTTCCCCTACCTCTCCGCACTGAACTGTCCTATACCCGCTTCAAAGCCCTCCTCAAAACCCACCTTTTCTGTCAGGCTTTCAAACTTCCTCCCCCTGCTGATGGTGCCTCATCCCCTAGTCGTGCCCTCCATTCTCCATGATTCCTTCCCATTTCCCTCTCCTCCCTTCCCTTCTCCCCCCCCCCCCACTTCCCCTCCTCCCTGCCCCTCCTTGGGCCTTTTCTGTTCTGTATCTTATTTAACTGTCTCTCTCTGTCCTATCGTTTTTTGGTGTTCTTTTCCGTCTTTTGTTTCTAGCAGCTGACATTTTGTATTGTACACCGCCCTGATGCTTCGGCCTGGGTGTTTTATCAAGTGTTGTGAATAAAGATAAAGATTTATGTTAGGGAAATCAGAATCCTATATATATGTCCTTTGTAATAATAATGCTTAGTTTAAGTGCATATACAAGAGGCCTGCACAAGAGAAATTAGAATCTTATAGAAATCAGAATCCTATGTGTGTGCCCTTTGTACATTTTGGTGGGTTGGAAAAAGGAATGTGCTGTGTAAGCTAAACTGATTGTTCTACTCAAGGATGACTTGTTTTTGCATTAGTTACTGATAAACTATAGTGGGCCCCCAGAAGATGGGTGGATGACGTATGACTATGTTTCTAAGAATGTATAAAAGTACTGACAATCCCTCCACCCTTTGGAATAAACTTGCATACTGTCCTTCTGTCTGGTCTGTGAGTTTTATTCCCCTGGATTCCAGCCAGCCGGAGCAGCACACCGCAGATGAAGGGTTCGGGATTTCCTGGCCTGGAGTGACCAATAACACGCAGACTCATTACATTTGGTGTCAGGAAGTGGGATTCTCCCGCTGGCCAAGGATCCCTGTGCTTTGGTAGCACGGTTTAAATTAGAACTGGTATTCTCCCTTTGGTTGGGAGGATCCCTGTGCTTTGGTAGCACGGTTTGAATTAAAATTGGTATTCTCCCTTTGGTTGGGAGTGTCCCTATTACTTTGGTAGCATGGTTAAATGGTAATTAAATGGTAATTAAGACTTTCCTGTTCCCTGGGCGGGAATCGGTGGGAAAGCTAGATTTTTTTTCTTTCTCATCTGCGGCTGCTGTGCAGGCTGTGTGCTTGTGTGTCTGGCCAGCCGTGTGCTTGTTGTGAATTAATTAGAGGATGGGGGGGTCCCAAGGTGAGGGGACCACTCCAGAATCCGCGTGAATGTATGTTCTGCTATATGTTGTGATAAGTTTTAAAACTGCAGCTAAAAAACAGCCATTCTACATAAATTGTCAGTGTAAGTTACAGGATTCTGCTGAATAAGTCTGTTAGAATGCTTATCTCTGTGCCTATACGACACCCCTCCCCCCTCTCTAGAACTGATGACTCCATGTCCCTGGAATGTAAGTGACAAGTGCTGTTTGTTTATTCTTCCACTGCTTCTGCTTTGCTTTTCCCTCCCCCTCCCTTTCTGTTCTTTGTGTTCAAAGGCTACGGACAGGCAGACAGAATAGAAACTTAAAGTTAACCGGCATACTAAAACGTAAATTATTATTTGTTTGCAGAGTGTCTAGTTATTGCCAAGACAAGCTAAATAGGAAAAAAAATTACTTTTGTACTTAACAACGGTATAACTGTCACTGAAATATGTAAAAGGGTGTGTCTGTATTTAGACACCCATTGCTATAGCAATGTACTGAATAATGAATACTAAAAGAGCTCTTAATCTGCTTCACAATATCCCTCTTCGAGTCCCATTGCCCAGGTTGGCTAAAGGTGAATTGGCCACAGGTAAAGGTGTAAATAACAGCTGGGGCTCACTGGGATTTTCCCACAGTGGAGTGACTCCTGCTGAGTGGGGGTGCAAAGACGCATCCTGTTGATTTCAACAGTCTCACCTCTTCCTCTGCAGAGAGGTCTCTTTACTAGCTGGTAATGATCCTAGCTGACTAGAGATATTGTGAATCGGATTGTGACAGACAGTGAATTAAAATCAGGCACTGCAGTACATTCTGTGCACAGACTGAGGTAAGGAAAAGTGGGACTTTGGTATCTACCTTGGTGGTTTGTACATTCTCTTGGGAACTGAGACTGATTGTGTGCGAGTTAGATGTATAATGTGAATAGTGCAGAAATCCCAGGGTGGGGTGGGCTCCAAATACCCCGAGGGTCTAGTTCATTATGCAGGGCAAAATTTCTTAAGAAAGCACTTGTAAGCTTTGATTTGTCTCTTGTTTAAATAAGAAATGAAACAGAAGTTTCCCAAATAATTAACTCCTTTGTGTCCTTCCCAACAAGCTGAAAAAATATATATATATGTTTTGTTTACAGTAAATATTGTTTTTCCTTTATTGCTGGTTGGTGCAGGATTTAAGGAATCTGAATAAGATTGTCCAGACCTAGCAACGGATACTTTCCTTTGAAAACCTTATTTCAAAAGAAACCCCTTGATTTGTATATTTAAAAATATTGAGCTAAATTTTGCATGAACATAAATGGTTAGTATTGTAGATTTGAGGTATATGTTTGAGTCTGCTCTCTAGGCACTATGTAGATGATCTTTAAAGTTGGGGCAGGAGAAACCAGTTGTGATAGAAGCCATTCACAATCTGCTGTATTTCTTGGGACAGAAAGGATTCATGGTGTCCTAGAGAAAAAATTAGGTTGGGGCTATCCCTTCCCCCTACAGCATCAGAAACAAAACTAGAAACTTAACAAAGAGAACAAAGAAGAGAGAGGGAAAGGGGGCAGCCCCTCCCGTGGGCTACAGAAGGCACAAATCCTGAGCCAGCAATTAAAAGACTGCAACTTGAAAAAATAATTTGAATCCTGAAGAAGGTTATATTATGTGTTTGGTCTTTGTTTGTGTATACTATTGAGTAAACTTAAAGAGTTTTAAACAAATGAATTTTATAATTTGTGGCAAGCACCTCAGAGGTCATAATTATTGTTCATATATTACAAAACACAGAGTTGTAACTATAGGAATTTAATAGCAATCACAATTAGTGACAATTCTCAAGCAACTTTTTCTTTTTAAATTTTTAAAATTAGGACTTTTCTCTCTCTTGTTCAGCTATCTGCATTTGACTGAAGGAATTTGGACTCAAGACCTGTTGTTTACTTTGTTATTTGTCTTTGAGATAACATCAAGGTTGAACTATTACTCTAAGCAAATTGCTTTAACATAATTTCATTGTTTCAGATCAGTTTGATACTAGTCTCCAGTATTATGTATAAGGTTTTAATTTAAATCTGAACAGTACATTTTGGTTATTAACTGTAAAGATGTTCTGTCTGAGAGCAGTAATTAGTACCGACAAAATAAAAACATTGACAGTTGTCAGAACTACTCAGTAAGGGTTTATTAGTGCCATGCTAGAGAGAGGCAGATAAAAGGAAGAGAATACCTGATTGCTTATACACTAACAAAACTGCTTCATTGAAGTCACTTAAATAGATGTTGTTTAATGTATTTTGGCTCATTCTTTTAAAATATTTAGTGTTTTCTGCACAAATGTTTTCTGTTTTGCAAACAAATCTTTTTCTGAATTTGCAAATACAAGTAATACTTCTGCATGATATGCCATCTTTTACATTTTAATCTGCAGACAGTATATGCTGTTTTGACATTAACTGCCTTGATCAACTGTATTCACTTTTCTGATACTACAATGATACCTTAAAATGATTTTAGTAAGACTTGTCTATTCCATGTTACTGTATTACTTTAAACATATAAAAAAAAGAGTATTTGCATTCCAGATATCCATCAACCTTTTTATGACAAAGTATCAGTTTCATGCTTGTTTTTGAACTGTAAGATTCAAGGTAATTACTTTACCTTGTTAAGCTCTGTGTTGATGACTGATGAACAGGACAGTAACATCACAGTTTTATTTATTACAATATTGGATTTTAGGATAAATTCACCTGTTTTTTCTGTATTTAAATTTTACGTGTTAGTGTCCAGTGAAAAAGTGTACTTTGTTCTGAAAGTTTTTATTTCAGTTTCAATACAGTTCCTGAGAAAATAGATATATGTTGCAGAGAAAACAGATATATGTTGCAGCACTGTGAGATATTAATTTTTCTTTAGTTTACACACTTGCACTTTATGTTACCAAAATACTTGTCGTAGCAGTACATTATGTAGAGGTTCAGTACACATAGAAATTATAGAATTTTGGAAAGAGGCTGCTCTGCAATTGCTTTGTTCCCAAGCATATAGATCTCATTTAGTGGAAAGATGAAGCTTAGTTCCCAGGAAATATGAGAATATTTGTAAATAACAACATTAACATGAGTTCATTGAAAAAAAAAAAAAGCAGAGAGTGAGAGAGAGAGACAGAAGGTGAGGCTACAGCCTTGGGAAAAGGCAATAAACGTGCTGCTCCGAGTGTGATGATCTGGGCCACCGGAATTCTGATTGCTTTAGGACTCCTCGACGACCCCACCCACAAGGCCTGAAGAACATGAACCTTGCATATTTATGCCTCTGAAGAGACATGACTAGGCAAGGGGGGGAATAGGCCAAGAAGAACCCGAGGAAACATCGCCCTGAGGCCCAACCACAAATGCCTTGAACCTTCTTAGGCCTCTCATCTCAAAAGGATCTCTTAAACACCATGATTAGTGAGTAACCTCCACAGATCCTTGTGGGCACTGCGATTATAAGATCAGTCCTCAAATATTTTTAAGTTTCCACAGCACTCTCACTGGGAACCGGTAATAAGATAGACTTTAGTCACACCTGAGAGATTATGTGGCTGTTCTGTTAGAAGCCATACTCCTTCCTATTGGGATTGATGTTATAAAATGCCGTGAAGCACTAGTCTATATTGTAAGGACTTTATCTATATTTTGTTTAGGCAGTTGCTAATTAGAATGAGCACTATTTGCTCATATTGTTAAAAGGATCTACATTTATATTTTATATATACCTTTTGTTTACAAAAAAATACTAAGTTTCTAACAATTGTTTGATGTTCTTAGCAGCCTTGCCAAATAAGGATACACTAGTATGGTATAAAAAAGACAGAAGGATCTATGTATGTAGTTTGATGGAATGATGTAAGTGGAAAAAAAGTGGTGTTGAGAGGAGTGTGATGGAATATTCATGTTGGAAAAGAGAACTCAGATTAACATTATAAAATGGTGAGGGTAAATTGAAATGTGAAATGATGTATCCGATGTATCCACCTAGAAAGAAAACTGACAATGAACAATATTTGATTATGCCATTCGCATTAACTCCAATTTTGAAAGTCATCTAGCTCAGAGATATACCCAATAATTGGAAATAGATACTTGGAGATAGGCTGAGTGCACTTTTCATCCTAATGAGCTTTGGGGAGACCCACACTGGCCACGTGGTGCTTTTCAGATGTTTTTATCCCTTTTTGCCTCTATTTGTCCTGGTCCGACACATGAAGCTAAAGGAGGAAAGTTACTTACACAAATTTTTACAAATTCGTATAATTCTAAAATTGTGAAAAAATTTGAGGAAGTGTGGGTATCTTGTCAAAAATGTATTAGCTAAATTGAGTTGCTTAGGATTGGCTGTTGTATGCAAGCAGCAATCCACGAAGGGGGGAACCTCCGAAACCCTAAAAAACTTTGTAAAGACACTAAACTGTCTTGCCTTTGACTCTGTTCAACAAACAAACAACCAAACAAATTGCCCTAAGGGAGTAGACTGAACTTTTTCTCCCTCTGAACTGTTATATGGAAGACTGCTTACCTTTTATACTCCTGAGCCTCACATTTGATCTCTTGCATTTCCTAGCAGCAGAGGCAACTCTCTTCCCTCCATAGGTATGCTCAGCAGGTCCAGTCCTTTCTGCTGGATGACTCAGCTCTTTTCTTTCAATCCGGAGACTGGATTTTGGTAAAGACATACCACCAGCACATGGTACAAGCCCCTTTTCCAGTATGGGACCGTTCCAAGTTCTTCTGATAACACCAATTGCAGTGAAGGTGGCGGCTAAAAGATCCTAAAGCTATTGCCCTCGCTGCAAACATTCTCCATATACAGATCAGGCTTCAGGACCAGGATGAGAAGTAGCTGACGCCAGGGCAGCCAAGGCCCTATCAACTGAAGAGGAGAGGAGAAGACTCCTGAAGAAAGGCAGCTTTCGGCCTAGAGGTACCGAACCAACATATCCCTTCAAGGTTGGTGACAGGTCAGAGCACCTCACAAGCACGGTACCTTAGACCCACTCTACGGACCTCCAAACTACAGTGATCGCTATCACATGGTCAGCCATCCTGTGTGACCCCTCCCCTTCGTGGATCCATGCGTCAAGAATCAAGCGTATATCGTCTCCACTGACATCTTCGGTTCCAGCCTCCTGACCATCACGCACAAGACTGTATTGACTCCTCCTACCACTCATGTGGTGCCTCCTTCAGTCCATTTCGGGAACTGTTAATACGGCAATACTACTTGCCCAGACTGCCTTACTTTTTTGTGTGCGCAGCTCGCTACAAATTGAAGCTTTTCTCTCAACATGTTTCATTACTGTACCTTCTAATCTGTGTGAAATACAGAAGTTTACTGTACTTGACAATTTAAACTGCACCCAGCCCCATGTTTCTTTTTCTACTTTCTTGTATAACATTGGTGTTACTCGCCTCTCTTTGGGATATGACTAGGTCCCTTGTTCATTGTAAACTGTCTCTAGTTTTAATGCTATGGATTGTTTTATTGTTTCTGCTTTTAGCCTGTCTAATACTGCTCTATACTGTTCTTCAACTACAGGGAAGTTTCTCATGATTACTTTCTGATGTATTTTTCTTTGGGGTGGTCTCAAAGGGCTGCTTATTGCCCTATTGAGCGGTTTTATAATTCTTGTTCTTTTTTGTTGTATATTCATTTGTTCTTGGCTGTTGTTGAAAGGCCCTACAAGGCTCTACCACTTTTATGTATTCCTATACTCCTGCTTTTATGGTGGCTGATGTACCTGAGCTGCCGCATTCAGATGTTCCATTAATAATGTCTGTTTAGTTATTTTGTAGTAAATTGTTAGGCTGTTCTTATAGTGGGCCTATGCAGGCCAAAGGGGGGATTGTTAGGGAAATCAGAATCCTATATATATGTCCTTTGTAATAATAATGCTTAGTTTAAGTGCATATACAAGAGGCCTGCACAAGAGAAATTAGAATCTTATAGAAATCAGAATCCTATGTGTGTGCCCTTTGTACATTCTGGTGGGTTGGAAAAGGAATGTGCTGTGTAAGCTAAACTGATTGTTCTACTCAAGGATGACTTGTTTTTGCATTAGTTACTGATAAACTATAGTGGGCCCCCAGAAGATGGGTGGATGACGTATGACTATGTTTCTAAGAATGTATAAAAGTTCTGACAATCCCTCCACCCTTTGGAATAAACTTGCATACTGTCCTTCTGTCTGGTCTGTGAGTTTTATTCCCCTGGATTCCAGCCAGCCGGAGCAGCACACCGCAGATGAAGGGTTCGGGATTTCCTGGCCTGGAGTGACCAATAACACGCAGACTCATTACAATTTATTTAACGGTATTTCTATACCGCCTTATCATTCAATCAAGGCGGTGTCACAGCAATACAATCAATATTAGTGGAAGGGTATTTCATGCAGTGATAAATGTCATGAATTGCGTGTAAGAGGGTAGTGTAACAGATTAGGTTGAACTAGGTACATTGTGAGCTATAGTACACAATGAGCTACGATACATTGTTCTAAACTATGTACATTGTGAGCTATAATACATTGTTCTATGTAATTAGGGTTTAATATATATCAAGTGCCGTTGAACATTTTCTTATCACGGTTGAGGGGGGAAGGAGGTGGCTCTTGTTGGTATGATTAAGTAACATGTCCGTAGTGTTCTATGAACAGCGTTGTCTTCAGCTGTTTGCGAAAGTCTTTGAGGTCATCTGTCGATCTCAGTTCATCCGGGAGGGAGTTCCATATTGTTGGGGCAGCCAGGGAGAGGGTTCTCTCAGTGGTGTCCTGGCGGGTTTTTCTGAAGTCGTTCGGGGTGTTTACTCTGTTGGCGGTCCCTTTTCTTCTTGGGCGCGTGCTGGTGTCTGGTTGTATGAGGGTGTGCAGGCTGTTGGCTGAAGTGTGGTGTTTGATTTTGAATATGTTTATGATTGTTTTGTATTTGATGCGAGAACTGATTGGAAGCCAGTGTAGGTCTTTCAGAACAGGAGTAATATGTTCATGTCTTGTTGAACCAACTATTATGCGGGCTGCAGTGTTTTGAGCTAGTTGTAGTGGTTTGAGTGTTTGTTTTGTTAGCCCAAGGTAGATGGGGTTGCAGAAGTCCAGTAGGGGAGTAATTAGAGCTTGGATAAAGATAAAGATAAAGAACTTTTGCCACATATCACTAAATAGGTAGCAGCTCAATATTGCCGCTGCCCGGTTAGTGAGCGACAAATGTGGTGAATCCAGATATTCAATGCCAGAGCCAGATATTACCCCGGCATTGAACATCTGGGTTTAATGTTCAGTGCTGGTGGCAGGCACTGATTATCGGGCCCATGGTATCTACTGAACAGGTTGCAAGGTATTTGCTTGGGTAGAGGCTGATGCTCTACACCCTTTACCTCTGAGACCATTTTGTATGGAAGGAGGACACACTTTCAAGGCCCCTTCCTCGGTGGAAGTTCTTCTTAAATGCCTTCATTCATGTCCCAATTCTCAGTAAGCACAGCCTCTCACAAGAAAACCACTGTCCAGTCTCAATGGCTGTCCAAATAAAAAGTTTACTAATGAATTCTTCAGGGGTGTATAAAGACAAAAAATTGTCTTTGTACAATCCAGAAACAAACAGGATACACACGATAGTAACTTTCTTATCCTTTGACTCCTCACTGCATGCCACACTTTTCTCCTTTGGACTCTGCTTTTCACAAAAGAAAGCTAGCTCCTTGTCTGCTCAGACTCCTCTTCAGGCTCCTAGGTCCTTCTGGGCTAGTAGCCAACCTCCAGCTAACAGCACTCCCTTATTAACAGGCTGACCCCTATCAGTACATTTTAACAAACGTAATGGTCAGGCACCATTTTGAAACATGGCAGCACTCATGGCAGAATTAAGTGGGGATTGCTCTTGCCCCTGACAATTTGGCTATTTGAGGGATAAGTTGGGGTCTGGGGGTGCTCAACCCAGAGACTTGAATTCTTTATGGAGTACAGGGCTAACCAGATGGCAGTTGGAGGAGAGGAGGGGGCACTTTTGTTCTCTACATTTGCTCCACAACCAGGTTACAGGGATCACTATTTAAGCCTCAAGCCCACCAGAAGAGGAACCCTTGGCCCATCAGGCATTTAGACTTTAGTATCCATGGGGGATAAGAGTTACGTCTTCTGCAATTCTAGACTGGCTATTTAGCCAGACCTCACTTGAAATTTTGGTCCACCTTCAAGGAAAGGGAATCTTTCACACTACGTATTAGGATCTTTGGGCCATTTTCAGTCATAGTCTCTTCTTTTAGTCTTCCTCCCCGGAATAATGGGTTGCGCTCTCTGGCTCCCAATGCCAGTCCAGTTTATGTTTATGGGACCTCAAAGCACCTTCCCCTAGTTCATGGAGTACATAAAACACTTGTCCTTTCAGAGTCCAAACACAACATCTAAAATGGGGAAAAGCCCTTTCTCTTAAAGCCTCACTGCTGCCTTATCCAAAAATGCTGATTGGTAGTTAAAGCACAAAAGTAATAAGCAAAAGTGTCAGACCATTATTTATTACATGTATTTGCTATCCCACTTTTGATCAATACTGACACTTAGAGGGTCATTTTAGAAGCTCTATTTGTGACTTGGACGTCTAAAAACAGCCATTCAGACATGCAGATCACAAAGATGTCCATGGAGCCATTTTAGAAAGCAAGGTATATACACATCCCCAGCATGTTCACAGCCACATCACACAGAGGGCGTGGTGGAGGCATAATTTGGGCAGTCCTACGGCGATGCATGATTTCAGAAAGGCCCAAGCATTTCTGGACCTGGCTGCTGATGCGTCAAAGCCTATACCTGCTCCTGACCACGAATAAGTAGCAAAAAAGTGCTTGTTTCATTGCAGCAACACTTGCAGGGGAAGGCAGAAATGTGTTCTCACTGCCACTGTAATTTTTGCTGGGTCAACAAAATCTGCATGTTAGTTAACAGACCTTTCATTTTATTGCCCTCCTGCCACACATCTGCAGATCTAAAATTGAAGGCTAGGACGTGCAGGTATCGAAGTATAGATGCCCCAACCTGAAATACTTCTGCTGGCACGTCTATGTACCATTGTCTGCGGCCATGCATTTCAGGGACATCCATATTTCCAAAATGGCCTGCAAACATGCACGTATCCAGTCTTGTCATATGCATGGGCCCATCTCCAGAATCAGCTGCAGGGACGTGCATCTTTCAGGACAGAGACAAAGTGATTTCAGAAGGCAACTTACATTTTAAAACAGAATACATAGAGATGATAAAAGTATATAAAATATGGTATAATAATTCTTCTCACCCCTCCCTCAGTGCTCTGATTGCTCATACCCCAAACACCTCAAGCAACAGCAATATCTTAAGCCCCATGCAAAAATTGCACATAATTTGGGAGGCTATTCCACAGCTGTGGTGTAAAACAGAAAGCTGCATTGCTGACTCAAAATTAAACGAACATGCGGGAATCGGGGCACTTCCAAGGCCCCACATTGACTCATTTGCAAGAAATGTGTAGTCTTAAAGGAGTGCAACAGCTCAATTAAAGACCATGGAGCACCCACGGGCTTTTAAAAGACACACACGGAACTTTAAACTTAACCCTTTGTCTCACTGGTAACCAATGCAATTCCTGCAACAAGGAAGCCACATGCTCATGCTTCCCTTTAGCGTAAATCACTCTGGCTGCACCATTCTGCACTTACTGAAGCCTCTGTAACTGATAATAGGGAAGGCCAACAAATGCCGCTTTGCAACAATCAATGATGTTACCAAGGCATGCATCACCACATTAAGATCTCACCTACTAAGATAAGGATACAATCTGCAAATATGTCATAAAGCTCCAAAAGCACCCTTCACCACTCTCTCACAATCTGTATATTCAATTATAGAAACATAGAAACATGACAACAGAAAAAGACCACATGGTTTATCTAGTCTGTCCTTCCATATCAACCACTACAACATTCTCCTTTTTTCCTTTGGAGACCCTCTGTTTGTCCCATGCTTTTTTGAATTCAGATACTGTCCTCATCTCTACCACCTCCACTGCAAGATTATTCCATGGATCCACCACTCTTTCCGTAAAGAAATATTTCCGCATATCACTCATGAATCTATCCCCTTTCACCCTCATCCCATGTCCCCTCGTAGCAGAGCTTGCTTTCAATCGAAAGAGGCTCTCCTCCTATGCATTTATGCCACAGAGGTATTTAAACGTCTCATATCATCTCTATCATGCTTTTCCTCTAAGGTGTACATATTAAGATCCTTACGTCTGTCCTCATATGCTTTATAATGAAGATTACTAACCATTTTAGTAGCCACCCTCTGTACGGACTCCAGCCTGTTTATATCCTTTTGAAGGTGCGGTCTCCAGAATTGCACATAATACTCCAAATGAGGTCGCACCAAAGACTTACACAGAGGCATTCTCACCTGATTATCTAACTTCACTCCCACAGCCCAGACCATCTCCTAAGGCTGCATTACCACCTTGGGTTTCTCACTCACGTCCTAACCATCCCTGCTGCACCACAACATTTCACACTTAAGTATTTGGGTTCAACTTCAATTGATGCATCTGCAACCAACAAGCAATTTGTCACAGTCCATATTATTCAATGACTGTGAATCCTGCATTCAATTTCTGGCCATATCCATAGGCATAACTCTTATAATGTCATCCATGTACATTGTTCTCAACTGTTGTATTAAATTCCCCAAGGGCCCTAAATAAATATTAAACAAAAGTAGTAAGTAGCCTGCCTGCAACCACCCTCGAAGTATTCCTCCCTACATCTACTGGCTGAAGCAAGTCCCAAAACCATCAGCTAAGAAGCAGTCCTTTATATTAAACACTCTACTCCCTTCAGATAGAGCTACAGCTCTGTTCTCGTCAGTCTCCCTAGGCAGAAAGACCTTGAACTACTCTTATTTTCCCTTTTCTATAGTACTGTGGACTCCTCTTCCTCCAGGTATGACCATCTGTATAGCAAGGGTAGCTAATTTGCCCTTACTCTTGCAAGGCAGTAATTGCCCTTCTTCATTCTGGGGTTTTAATTCTGTGGTTATAGTCTTCTCCCTTGGCTTTTTCCTTTCTCTACTTGAGCTCAAATGGGAAAAATCATAGGGAGGCTTGTGGTACTTTCCTAGCCTCAAACAAGACATAAACGATTGGACTATTCCAGTCTTTTATATATCGTCAGTCTTGCATTTTTTATAATTTGGATCAAGGTCTGGTTAAATAAGAACATAAGAACATAAGATATGCCATACTGGGTCAGACCAAGGTCTAACAGTGGCCAATCTAGGTCACAAGTACCTAGCAGTTTCCCCAAAAGACACAGGTTCCACAATGCTGGTATTGGAGCAAGCAGTAGATATCTCGGGTACTCTTTAATAATGATTTATGGACCTTTCCTCCAGGAACTTGTCCAAACCAGCCCTTCAGTATGGGGATGATAGGCAGTGGTCTTTAGATGCTTGATTCCAAATAACTTCCCCAGCTCATCCAAACATTTTGCCATAAAATGTATACCCCAGTAAATCAAGATTTCCCTAGGAAAGCCTACTAGATAAAATATGGAAAGTAGCTCTCGAGCAATTACCCAGGCAGAGTTTGACCACAGGACCTACTACCCAATGAAACCTGGTATTCACTACTACTATTACTACTGAACATTTGTTTAATGCTACAAGATGTATGCAGGAGAAGTTTGGACTGGATGTGGAAATGGAAAGGGAGCCAATGAAGTGACTTGAGAAGAGGGGTAATATGAGCATGATGAGACTGGTGGAAGATTAGCCATGCAGCAGCATGTTGAACAGATTAGAGGGGAGACAGACGATTCAGAAGGAGACCAGCAAGGAGTAGGTTACAATAGTCTAGATGGGAGGTGACTAAGGAGTGGATAAGTGTTTACCATAACCAGTATACAAGGTGGCCCAAAAAAAGTGAGAACATCTCGTAGCATATAAGTTATTTAAAAGTTCAAAAAGACAGATATAAACGATTGACAAATTTTAAAAAAAAGATGGCGACCGGAAATTGTCGAAATAAAGGCGTTATATAGCTAAAAAAGGTAAATAAGTAAACTATTTAAGCTTTTAATTTATGAGATGTTCTCACTTTTTTTGGGCCGCCCTGTATATTGCTGATTGGTGGCACTTTGCTCTAAGGTGCAAATCATATCTACTGTCATTCACTTCATCAGTTGTTTGGCTATAGCAAAGGGAGTCAGAGGGCTTCTCTCTGGGAGCCGTTGTGGCATTTTCTGACACTTGAGATATGAGTGACAAAAGACCCCCTCACCTCTTGATATACCCAGGCCAAAAGAATTGCTGTAAGATTCAGTCAATGGTCCTCCATTATCGAAGTTGACCCATGAGGAGGTGTGCAAGAGCCAGGCTCAGTAAGCTCTTATAGAATACCTGGGGAACTATTGATTGTCTGCGCTCCTCTTGACCCTCTTTCTTGTCAACTCAATACAGCAAATTATTCACCTTGACAAAGTAAGGGTACTATTCCAGTGCTTCCTAATTAGGGTTTGATATAGCTTTTCCCCAATTTTCTTTTAGCAAAGGGTCCATTATCTGCTCCTCCTGAAATCAAGGAATTTGCTGCAAGACCTCTTTCTCTATGGCCTCCACTCACCCCAGTGGGATCAGACCTTTCCACTTTAATGTCCTTTTCATTGCTTTGCTTTTTCTATTTTTCCTTGGTTCTCTTGCCACCTCTTGAGCCACAAATGGGAATATTTTCCCCAAGATGAACTCTCCTGTACCCGGCTCTGCATAATCCAGGATTCTGATGGACCCCTAAGCCTCTAATGGACAGAGAAGCCCTTTCATACCCAACCAATCCCATCCCAGGATGAGTGGAAATGGCAGCCATTCAACAACCCCTTAGAGATCGCTTCTTTCCTTCACAAGTCACCTCTAATTCATAGGTGATTTGCCTCCAAATATTCCTATGCACACATCTCTGAACTTCTCTTCTCTCTGCCCAATTTTCAGAGCCCTGACTCGGGCCCTGACATAGGGGACTGTTTACTTCCCATGCCTAAAAAAGCCTCGTCCCAGCAATATGTATTCCCCTTTTCACTGCCTTCCCTATGGGTTCCTGATTGAAAGGATGATCAACTCCCATTTCCAAGAAGGAACAGTCCATATACGGGCATTGCCTTTGAAAGTGTTCTCTTTCCTTGCAGGAGTTTCACCTACTGTATAGTGTGGTGTGGTCAAGTCTCCAGGTTTTGGGGCCTATCCTATTCCTTCTCTTTTACCCTTCGATGTCCCCCAGGGCTGGGAAAACTCCAGGATCTTTTCAGAGTCTCCACCTCCCCTTTTTGCTACCAGCCCTCTCTTAAGGATGGGGGCGCCCCTTTTGTCTTTCTACCCCTCTTTTGCCTCCAGAAATCTTTTAGTTAACTCTATAGTCTTTGTTAAACTGTCTAGGCCCTATCATGTTACCCAAATTTTCATGGCTGGGGGAATACTGTATTGTTCGAATACGATGAGTTTGACTATCTCCAGTGCTGATCACAAGATGTTATGTCTAGTAATTGTTAAGCTATTTACCTTGGTCTGTTTTTTCAAAACCCTTGGCCCTGAATTTTCACCAGTAGCCTTGCCTAGAGAAGCTGAACCTATTCTGAATGGCAGTCTTAACCTATTCATAATTCAGGTCTTTTGTTGTATCCAGGGCCTGACATGCAGCCTGGGTCTCCCTTGTTAAGTATGGGGTGAGTTATGTAGCTCATTGTTCTCAGGTCTATTCTATGACCTACTACTAGTTCTATTACTATTTATCATTTGTATAGCACTACAAGACATACACAGCGCTGTATATATACAAATGGGAGACAGTTGTTCTCAATAGAGCTTACAATCAATGCAAGACAGAAACACAACAGAGAGAGGACTAGAGATGGTCTTGACATGAGTGATAAACAGGAGAAAAAATGGTCAGGATCCAAAAGCAGCTTCAAAGAAGTGAGGTTTTCGCTTGGATTTGAATAGGACCAGAGATGGAGTCAGCAAAAATGCATCAGGGTCACTGTCTGGACTTAATTTAGTGAGGCTCAGTCCCTGAGCCTAGGCCAATTGGGAGTTTCCATGAGTTTCAAGTGCAAGTCCCATCTCGACCTCTTTCCGGACTTCTTGACAATGCATCCAGCTACAAGGTTCTGGATTTCCCTTGCCTGGGCTTCTAGGAGCTGGAATAATGGCTGTTGCTGCTGTGTCTTTTGTTCTAAAGTACAGCAGAATAGATGATCCAATATCTCTTCTTGGCTTTGTAGTTTCTCCGCTACCCACTGCATGAAGGCTTCTGAGGCCATTGTCCTGGGGAGAGAGAAAACAGACTATCCAAGTGCAGACCACATAAGGACTCAATTCTCTTTTCCTTTCAAACCTTGCATCTTCTTTGATGTACCTTTACTTTTATCCCACAGTATATTCCCCGTTTCTAGCAGAGCTCCCACTGCTGCCACCTCTGGTATGCACTCTCCTCCTCTACCTGAGGTAACTTCATTTTAGTGTCCTGGGCGCATCTTCACATAGTCACATGTTCCTTGCTCCTTCTTCACTCAAACCAGTTGGCTTTCCACTGGTGTACTCATGGTGATCCCACTTCTGCCACAACTTGTAAGTCTTCCAGGGTTCCATGCCAGCTCATTAGCCAGACCTCACTTGAGGTGATGTTCCACCTTCAAAGAAAGGGAATCTTGCACACCAAGTACTAGAACCTTTGAAAACTTTTATCCTCAGTCTCCTCTCTTTTAGTCTCCCTTCCAGGAGTAATGAGTTGCATTCTTTCACTGAGAATGTCAGTGCAGTTTATATGTATGGACCTGGGAAGCCCCAAATTTCCTTTCCCCTAGTTCATGGAGTCAATTAAACATCATTCAGAGTCTTCCAAACACGACAGCCAAAAAGAGGGGGGAAAAAGCCCTTTCTTCAGAAGTCCCACTGTTGCCTTTTCCAAGGCTGTTGATGTAATGCACAAATATAATAACCAAAAGGGTCATACCATTAAGTAGCCTGCCCACCTGCCACCACCCTCATATGTCTCTGGTAATAGCCTTCCTATCAGGGCTACATCCACCCACTGCAGGCAAATCCCAAACCATGCAGTAAAGAAGTAGTATTTTACTTTTTATGTCTGCACTCTTTAGACTGAACTGTAACTGTACTCTGAACTGTCTCCCTGTTCTTCTCCTGCTTTTTCTTTTTATAGTAGTGTGGACTCTCCTGCCCCCTCTCCCCCCCCCCCCCCACTACTTTCAACCTCTGTTGCTCCTGGGATTAGCAATTTGCCCTGATTCTCTATTGGAAGGCACTAATTGTCTGCCTGTGGGTCCCTCCCTTTTCCCTTCTTTACAATGGCGTTTTAATTTTGTTGTTGCAGTCTCCTCTCTGAGGTTTTCATTTTGCGGTTATGGTCTCCTCTCTTGGCTGACCCTTTCTTTACTCCGCAGCCATAGTGATGGGATATATTTATGCCATCACAGGGAGAAAGAGGACTTTGGAGGGTATTGGACACTGGCCCTTTTAAGATGGTTCCTGCAAACATTGGCTCTTGTATTAGGGAACCAATGTTCCTGGGAGAATGTTAACTATACTTTCAGAGTTGTAGTTAAAGTAAAAGGATTAACGTAAACTATGCTAAAGCCTTTTCTGTAGTAATAATCTCCTTTGCATGTAACATAGCTCATGTCTTCTCACATGTTGCTCCTGATTTATTTGGACATTAAAAGCTACATTGATGCATTTTAACAAATTTTAGTGACAAGGTGTGTTAATTGCCACGAAACCCGCGTTCATTTATTAATGCAACTTAGTAAATAAATCCCTTTGGGTTTGACACTCACCATAACATTCTCACTGACATCTCCCTCTTAGACAATATCATTAGAATTAATCCTCCCACCTCCAGTCATTACAAAGAGATCCCGTTAAGAGGTTTGAACCCTCCATTACATATTGCCAACAGAGCAGGTTTAAATTCAGAAGCTGCATTATATAAGAGAAATTTAGTGAGTCCCATCACACCAGATTGCACAGAAGAGGGTCCCTTTTCCCGTGCAGTATGAGAGGCAAGACTTTAAGTATTCATCTCCCCAGAGGGGCTCTTGGCTGCTAGCCAGGGAGCAGCTATATCTCTCACTACCCTGCTCTGTACATCAGCTGCACACTGGATCTGGTCGCAGCTGGATTCTGACAGGTTCCAAGGTGGAGGGTGTTCAGTGCAACCTTTCCTGAGAGGACATGTGAGTCAGAAGAACGAAAACTAAATCCATATTGACTCAGAGAGCGAAAAACAAGGACCCTTCCTGAACTAAACCAGCTTTTAGCATTGTCACTTTAGACGGCACTGCTGGGGCTTTAAAACAGGAAATGATTATACACATTATTCCCCTCGTGTTCACTGCCTCTGCCACCTGTAGTAATGGCTCACCAGTCTCCCATTTTTGTCTTATAATTGCTCATTTTTACTAAGCTTCATTTTATGATTTCTTCTGGCATATTGTAAACGTTAAAAAGGAACAAAGGAGAGAAAGGCAATAGTTCCCATATCTGTTCTTCGGATACACCTCAGCCAATCAAGATTTCAGGATTTCCACATTGAAGATGCATGAAAGAACTTTGCAGGCAATGGAGGCCGTGTGTGCAAAACTGTTTCAGGAATATTCATTGTGGATATCCTGCTGCGGGTTCCCGAGGACAGGTTTGGGAACCACGGACATAGAGCAGTAATGGCTGAAGGAAGAAGGCAGAGAGAAGAAAATAAACAGAAGGAGGAGGGTGTGGGCAGACCGACAAAGCAAAAGGAGGGGGAAAGAGAGATGTGGAGAGAAGGACAAGTATGAACTGACTTGGTTATGCTGCTGTTTGTAGGACAGAAGGCAAGCTGTCCAGTTTTATTCAGTTCTCTTTTTTTGACCAATCAATTTCCTCTTGTTGCTTTGGGCCTCCAGCTCATTTGGAACCAGGCCTGGGATTCTTGCACCATGCAGGGATTTTTCCCCCTATTTTAATTAGGGCTGTGCTTTATTTTAAAGGAAAAGAAAAAGGAATGAAATTGTGTTGTTTTTGCTTTGTTTTCAAAAAAATGGATAAATCAGGTATAGCCGGACTCAGGGCCTCCCCCACCAAAGATTTTTCCCTGCCCTGGTGCCCCAAATCGCCTCTTATCCCATCTGCAGGGGTGGCTCAGAGCAATATGCTGCCTGAGGTAAGGGATGAGATGGCGCCCTCTCTCACCCTCCCGCCCCCCCCCCACCCTCCTGCCCCCCCCCCATCCCCTCATCCCCCTTGCCCTCCCACCCCACCGAAGCAGCTTTCTCAAAACTCCAGTCAAGGACTGAACCAAACCAAAAAGCCAATTATATAATGTGGAGGAAATGCAAGATGTGGGCTCACAAAGCTGCAAGTGTTCCCGGCACTGCCAGGGGAAATTGTTTGTGCTGGACTATGTGCAATCCATACAATCTGACTTCTGTTCCCCTCTCCATCCTCACTCCCCCAGCTTCGTTCTTTCTAGCCCCAGCCCTATCCCCACCCCACCCCCTTCCAGTTTTCCCCCATTATCAGCTCCCTTCTAGTTCCAGTTCCTCTCAGCATCCACTCCTTCCAGTCCCATTCTCCCCATCCCCTAGCATCAGCCCATTTCCAGTCCTAGCCCCCCAGTATCAGCCCCCTCCAGTCCCAGTCCCTCCCAGCACTGTCTTCCTTTCAATCGCAGTCTCCCCATCCCCCAACATTAGCCCATTTTCCGTTCTAGTCCCAGTAGCAGTCCTCTTCCAGTGCCAGCGGCTCCCCCTCCTCTCACACACACACACACACACACATACACATGACCCCACACCACAAGGGGCCCCATGTGCCCCTGACTGGCCTAAGAGGGAGCCGCTGAAGTTCAAAGTCTGCCACCCCGGCTCAACTCTGCACAGCCACGGGAGTAAAGATCCGCCGGAGCATTTTCCTTTTTGTCCCATGGCCGTGCTAGGTTGTAGCTGCCAGTGCCGCTCAGTACATAGGGGCATGTCCTGTGAACTAAGCTAGAAGCAAGATGGTCAGAAACTGACAGGTCAATGGCCATCCTTTAAATTTATCCATGATGAAATGTTAAAAGGACATGACAAAGGCCAAAACTGTTGATAATATCAGTTGTGCACCATCTTGGGTCCTCAGAACAATGCTTGTATGTTATGAGGTTAGGTTTTATTAAATCATTGACCTAGGCATATTTATTCAGGCAATAGCCTAAAGACGCACAAAACTACTGTATGGCATGAACAGAATGTAACCTGCTGGCAAAAGTAAAGAAAGAAAAAAAAATAATAAGGTACTTGTTGGGTGCCTGAAGATGGCTGCTGAAGCAGTTGTGGAATTTTTATTTTTGTTTTTGTGTTGTTGCTCTAGGGGTCCGGGGCTGCAGGGGGCTGTTAAGAAGGGTTTTTTTTTTTTCATTCTCTGTAGCTGTGGGGAAGGTGGAACAAGCCGGCATTTTTTTAAAAATAAATGGCATTGGGGGTTTGCCAGTGTTCCTGTGGCTGTGATTTGCAGCCGCGTTGTTTTTTTACTTCACATATAAAAGAAAAAAAGAGAAAAATTGATGTGAGGCCTCGGGCCTATAGAGAGAGTTGTGGTGGCAAGCTCTGAGGCTTGAATGGAAGTTATTGAGAGGTACGGAGCTGTGATCGGGAACATCGCTGCTGACCCCGATCACAGCGGGGACAGCAGTAGAGCATCGGGGAAGGCTGCGGATGCCATGGCTCTTCCCGGTGCGGGGGGTGGAAATGGAGTCAGGCAGGTTAGAGACCCCTTCCTCGATGCTCTACTGCTGTCCCTGCTGTGATCGGGGTCAGCCGTGATGTTCCCGATCACAGCCCCAGACCTTCTGATGACCTCCAAACGAAAAGTAATTACTATAAGCTAAAGAGAATCGTGTTTACCATGGACGACGGCGCAGATGCCGCTTCTCATTGCCCGCCCCTGAAAAATAAATGCAACACCTTCCTACCAGAGCGCCTCCCGCCCTCCCTGCTGATACATAATCCTCTTTGCCTTTTTCTTATCCTGCTCTTATCTTTTCTGTCCTGCTTCTTTGAATTTATGGTGTTCCTTTTTCTTTTCCTTTCTTACAGCATTTTTTTTAATTTTAATTTTATATGCTTTTATTGTAAACCACCCAGATACTTTTTGTTGTTGGGCAGTATATTAAGTTTTAAAATAAACATAAACAAGAACATAAGATATGCCATAGTGGATCATGCCAAGCCCAGTATCCTGTTTCCAACAGCTGCCAATCCAGGTCACAAATATGTCAGGTCCCCAAAAGATATACAGATTTCATGCTGCGTTTCCAATGGGTAAGCAGTGAATTTCCCTAGTTCTCTTTAACAATGGTTTATGGACTTATCCTCCAGGAATTTGACCAAGCCTCTTTTAAAAGATGCAGTCAGAGGTCCAGCAACGAGATGGGGGTTCTCCAGTCTAAGATGCAGTCAGAGGTCCAGCAACGAGATGGGGGTTCTCCAGTCTTTTGCATCGAGTGTCACATGTATGATTATCTCCCAGTTGGTGAGAGGTCCTACATATGCACTAAGTGCAGGGAGCTCTTTGCTCTCAGGGAACGAGTCCGTTCTCTAGAGGCTAGAGTAGCAGACCTGGAAGACATAAGAAAGACAGAGAAGTACATGGACGAGACCTACAGGGATATAGTCCTGAAGTCCCACCTCCAGTCTGGCAGCATCCCTGTTGCCATGGAGGAGAGAGGTCACGTGACAGGAGAGCATCACCCTGGTGTGGCAGGAAGTGATCCTGTAACTAGGACCTGTCCTCCAGGTGATGTAAAACCCTCTCGCACCGAGGACGTTTCTCCAGGGCCATGTCCCCATGAGGGGAGGGTCAGGACAGCTGTTATAGTTGGTGATTCAATCATTAGGAATGTAGATAGCTGGGTGGCTGGTGGACGTGAGGATCGCCTGGTAACATGCCTGCCTGGTGCGAAGGTAGCAGATCTCACGCACCGCCTAGATAGGATCATAGATAGTGCTGGGGGGGAGTCTGCTGTCTTGGTACATGTTGGTACCAATGACATAGGGAAATGTGGTAGGGAAGTTCTGGAGGCTAAATTTAAGCTTTTAGGTAGGAAGTTGAAATCCAGAACTTCCAGGATAGCGTTCTCCGAAATGCTTCCTGTTCCACGTGCAGGACCCAAAAGACAGGCAGAGCTCCGGAGTCTCAATGCGTGGATGAGACAATGGTGCAAGGATGAGGGTTTTGGATTTGCTAGGAACTGGGGAACATTCTGGGGAAAGGGGGGGCTCTTCCGAAGGGATGGGCTTCACCTTAATCAGGATGGGACCAGACTGCTGGCATTAACCTTTAAAAAAGAGATAGAGAAGCTTTTAAACTAGAAAATAGGGGAAAGCCGACAGTCACCCAGGAGCGCACGGTTCGGACAAAGGTATCCTTGAAGGATACTACCAAAAGCAGTGAGGTTCCAAAAGGGAGTATAGTAGCCCAAATGCCCTTGAGTAAGGAGCAGACAGAGCATAAAGATTCCCCATTACCCATGCCTACCAATAGCCAGATTAATATTAATAAAATACAGTCTCTAAAATGCTTGTATGCCAATGCTAGAAGTCTAAACAATAAGATGGGAGAATTAGAATATATAGCATTAAATGAGAGGTTAGATATGATTGCACTCTCAGAGACATGGTGGAAGGAGGATAACCAGTGGGACACTGTGATACCTGGATACAAACTATATCGTAATGATAGAGCTGAACAAATTGGTGGAGGGGTTGCGCTCTATGTTAGAGAGGGCATTGAGTCAGAAAGGATTAAAGTTTTGCAGGGAACAAAATATGCTGTAGAATCTCTATGGATTGAAATTCCATTTATGAAGGGGAAGGTGATGGCAGTGGGAGTATACTATCGACCACCTGGCCAGAATGAACAAATGGATGATGAAATGCTCAAAGAAATCAAGGAAGCTAACAAAAGCCACAACAGAGTAGTAATAATGGGTGATTTCAATTACCCCGGTATCGACTGGGACAGTGTCACAGCAGGACAAGCTAAAGAGATAAAGTTTCTAGATGAAATGAATGACTGCTTCTTGGAGCAGCTGGTTCATGAACCGACCAGAGGGGAAGCCATACTGGACCTAGTCCTTAGTGGAACGCCAGATCTGGTGCAAGAAATAAGGGTGTTGGGACCACTTGGCAATAGTGATCATAGTATGATCATGTTTGATTTAATCAGTGGAGGACAGATAGTAAAGGAATCCACAGTACTACCTTTTAACTTTCAAAAGGGTGACTATGATAGAATGAGGAATATAGTTCGGAAAAAACTAAAAGGAGCGGTTCCAAAGGTTAAAGACTTACAGCAAGCTTGGGTGTTATTTAAAAATACTATCCTCGAAGCCCAGACCAGCTGTATTCCACGCATTAAGAAAAGTGGAAGAAAGTCCAAAAAACTGCCAGCATGGTTTAAAGGTGAGGTCAGAGAGGCTGTTGCTGCCAAAAGAGCAACCTTCAGAAAATGGAAAAAAGAGCCAAATGATGAAAACTGGAAACAGCACAAGCACTGGCAAGTTAAATGCAAAGCATTGATAAGGCAGGCAAAGCGGGAATTTGAGAAGAAACTTGCTACGGAAGCAAAAACACGAAATAAGGACTTTTTCAAGTACATTCGTAGCAAAAGGCCTGTGAGAGAGTCAATTGGACCATTAGATGATAGAGGGGTAAAAGGTGCAATAAGAGGAGACAAGGCTATAGCAGAGAGACTGAATGAATTCTTTGCTTCGGTCTTTACTGAGGAAGATGTAGGGGTGTTACCCAAGACTGAAGTGGTATTTAAAGGTGATACTGCAGAGGAATTGAGAGAAATATCGCTACACCGGGAAGATATATTACAACTATTTGATAAACTGAATAGTAGCAAATCACCTGGACCGGATGGTATACATCCCAGAGTGTTGAAAGAACTGAAATATGAGATTGCAGACCTGTTATTGGTAATCTGTGAACTTTCATTAAAATCATCTGTAATACCTGAAGATTGGAGGGTCGCCAACGTAACACCAATTTTTAAAAAGGGTTCCAGGGGTGACCCGGGAAATTACAGACCGGTGAGCCTGACGTCAGTACCAGGGAAAATGGTAGAAGCCATCATAAAGAACAAAATTACACAGCATGTAGATAGTCATGGCCTAATGGGAGACAGCCAACATGGCTTTAGACAAGGAAGATCTTGTCTTACTAATCTGATCTGTTTTTTTGAAGGTGTGCATAAACAGGTAGACAAAGGTGAATCGGTTGATATAGTGTATCTGGACTTTCAGAAAGCTTTTGACAAGGTCCCCCATCAGAGACTTTTGGCGAAGCTAAAAAGTCATGGGATAGGAGGCAGTGTACTATTGTGGATCGGGAACTGGTTAAAAGATAGAAAGCAGAGGGTAGGGCTAAATGGCCAATATTCCCAATGGAAAAAGGTGAATAGTGGAGTACCCCAGGGATCTGTACTGGGTCCGCTACTTTTTGACATATTCATAAATGACCTGGAAAAGGGAATAACTAGTGAGGTAATCAAATTTGCAGATGACACAAAACTGTTTAAAGTTGTTAAAACCCAAGAGGATTGTGGAAAACTGCAGGAGGATCTGGATAAATTGGAAGACTGGGCATCCAAATGGCAGATGAAATTTAATGTGGACAAGTGCAAAGTTATGCACCTAGGAAAGAACAACCCACACTATAGTTACAAGATGCAAGGCTCCACATTAGAAACCACCACCCAGGAAAAAGATTTAGGAGTCATCGTGGATAACATGTTAAAACCCTCCGCCCAGTGTGCAGCGGCGGCCAAGAAAGCAAATAGAATGCTAGGTATCATAAGGAAAGGGATGGAGAATAAAACAAAGGATATTATAATGCCTCTGTATCGCTCCATGGTACGACCGCACCTTGAATATTGTGTGCAATTCTGGTCACCGTATCTTAAAAAGGACATAGAGTTATTAGAAAAAGTACAGAGAAGAGCCACCAAATTGGTGAAGGGGATGGAAGGCTACTCCTATGAAGAGAGGCTAAAAAGGTTAGGGCTCTTTAACCTAGAAAAGAGGCGGCTGAGGGGAGATATGATAGAGGTGTATAAATTAATGAATGGAGTGGAACGGATAAACGTGGATAAATTGTTTACGCTATCAGAATATAGAAGGACTAGGGGGCATGTAATGAAGCTACAGGGTAAACTATTTAAGACAAATAGGAGAAAATATTTCTTCTCTCAACGTGTAATCAAACTCTGGAATCTGTTACCGGAGGATGTAGTAAGGGCTGTTAGTATAGCTGGGTTTAAAAAAGGTTTGGACAAGTTCCTGGAGGAAAGGTCCATAAACCACTATTAAAAAGGGACCCAGGATATCAATGCTTGGCCTAGTACAAGCACTGCAGAACCTGTGTCTTTTGGGGAAACTGCTAGGTACGTATGACCTAGATTGGCCACTGTTGGAAACAGGATACTGGGCTTGATGGACCTCGGTCTGACCCAGTATGGCATTTCTTATGTTCTTATGTTCTTATGTTCTTAAATCAGCTACACCAACAGCTGTTACTACATCCTCTGATAAGGAATTCCAAAGTTTGATTATGGGTTGAATGAAGAAATATTTTCTCCAATTAGTCTTAAATGTGCTACATTTGTAGCTTCATTGCATGTCCCCTAGTCTTTCTACTTTTTGAAGGAGTAAACAACCAATTTACATCTACCTGTTCCAGTCTACTCACTACCTTATAGACCTCTATCCTATCTCCCCTCAGCCATCTGTTTTCCAAGTTCAAGAGCTTTGCCAGGTTGGATGTCATATTATCTTTGTAGTAAATAACAGCAGAAGAAGAGCAAATCAGCTCATTCAGTCTGCCCAGCTGAGATTCAGCTGGTTCTCCATGTACCTAGGCAAACCAACTCTAATCTCCCCCCCCCCTGAAAAATAAATGCAACGCCCTGGGAGTAGGCCCCGTTTCTGTTCCTCCTCTCCAGGGATAATGGCAGATAGCACGTGTAAATATGGGGTACGGGCACCAGGCAACAACCACCTTATTCCTCCTACCTTCCCATATTAACGGTCAGCTTTCTCAGCGCCTCTCCCCATGTATGTAACCAGGCCACAGACCCCTGGGAAGTGTACAAACCGCCCTGCAATAAAGTAGACGCTTCCATATAAAACGAGATATGAGTAAGACTCACAGTAGGAGAAAGAGGAAGACGTTGAAAACTTGTTTCTGGCATTCAGCCTTTTCCTCCTCACTCCACGCTGATTCGTCCCAAGCTTGAGCGGGTAAAGTAGAGCGGTGGGGGGGAGGGGGGAAGAGGGGGCAGCACTCTGGCAATCACAGCTGTGTTTGTTTTTTATTTTGTCGCCTCTGACCTGCCACTGCCTTCCTGTTGCTTTTTTTCTCTCCCTAATAAGCTTGAGCAGGAAAAATAGCGACAGGAAAGCAGTGGTAGACCAGAATCAGCAAAATCAGAAATAAACACAGCCACGACTGCTGGAGTGTCGCCCCCCTTGAAAATACCACCTGAGGCAACCACCTCAAGTGGCCTAATGATAAGAACATAAGATATGCCATACTGGGTCAGACAAGGTCCATCAAGCCCAGTATCCTGTTTCCAACAGTGGCCAATCTAGGTCATAAGTACCTAGCAGTTTCCCCAAAAGACACGGTTCCTCAATGCTTGTATTGGGTCAAGCATTGATATCCCGTGTCCCTTTTAATAATGGTTTATGGACCTTTCCTCCAGGAACTTGTCCAAATCTTTTTTAAACCCAGCTACACTAACAGCTTTTACTACATCCTCCCGTTAACAAATTCCAGAGTTTGATTACACGTTGAGTGAAAAAATATTTTCTCTTATTAGTCTTAAATAGATTACCCTGTAGCTTCATTGCATGTCCCCTAGTCTTTTCATATTCTGATGACGTAAACAATCGATCTACATTTACCCGTTCCACTCCATTCATTAATTTATAGACTTCTATGATATCTCCCCTCAGCCGTCTCTTTTCCTGGTTGAAGAGCCCTAACCTTTTTATCCTCTCTTCATAGGAATATCCTTCCATCCCCTTTACCTTTTTGGTGGCTCTTCTCTGTACCTTTTCTAATAATGCTTCACAGGGTAGGAATGACCCAATTGTTCCTGTTCTGCCAGTGTGGTTTTTCAAAAGTGTACTGGACAGCTGGAAACCAGGGTCATTTTGCTGTTTAGCGGGGGGGAAGGAGGGTAGGCCCAGAGGATAAGGTTACCAGATGTCCCTGATTTTCAGGGATTGTCCATGATTTTAGAGCTGTTTCCCCGATTCTTACCTGCTTGACATTCTCCTGTCCTCAGTTCCAGCAATGGGGACAGAGAGGGTAGAAAAAAAGAATTACTTTTAATTTAGCAATTTGAATATGCCAGCTTTTAGAATTTGCCTTCATTATCTTTATATTTCACACAGTATGGGGGGAAATGCTTCACTGTTTCTATTTCTGTTGACGTCCGCTTGGAAGTAATTTGTTTCTCTAACCTAAGGTGTCCCTCCCTCCCCTCACTTCGGATAAGTGTCTCAGATCTGACTGCAAAAAACCTGGCAACCTTACTAGAGGGGGTAAATAAAAGGGATCTGGGATAAAAAAAGGAAACCTGCTTTTATACTTTATGGAACCAATACATTAAATCAATATATCAAATGAATCCAAAGTGCAAGCAAAGTAAAGGCTTCTGGTGAACAGAGGAGGCAACTGCCCCAAGGCCTTTGATGGGTGACTAGAGCACTGCAAAGGTTACAAGTTACTTTTAAAGTTTCCATCTTCAAAAGATGGTCATCTTAAATCTAGTATAGATAGGCCATTGAAATTCAGAGCTGCAATCGAAAGGGATTATTTACCAGGGATTTCTTATTCCAAGGGAAGTACTTTTATTTTAGAAAAAGCTTAAAAGCTCATTTTTTTTTCAGAAAAGATACATCACAGAGCTACTTAGAGGGTAATTTTATCAGGGTCACTTAGTTTTTGTGTGCAATCCAAGGTACAAGAATCATGCTTATTTTATAAAGAAAAGCAGGAATCTACTTTTCTGTATAAACTAGGGGCGAACGTCATAAGATATGCATGCCAAACCTCAGTGCGAGCACTTATTCTACCCATAGACCTAGTGTAAATGCATGCGTGTAGATCTGTTAAGACTGTGCATACATTCTAGTATTTTATAACTTACGTGCATAAATTTAGGCTCCACCCTATGCCTGCACCATTGACACATACTTAAAGACTAGCAACTGCTTAAAGTACACACGTTAAGTGATTATCCGCACACCTAAGCCATGGAAAATACATGATTTACTCACATGGATGGTATATAACTTTACGTGGCTCATTATAAAATTACCTCCTTAATGTTAGCCCCTTTCATACAGGTTCTCCTCCAGATTCTCACCAGGCTCTAAGTTTCATCTGTCACCAGACCTCTCCATCTCATTGACCCCACTGGTCCCTGCAGGATGGGCTATCTTGGTAGAAACAGAAACGCTCTTTGATAGGCATTCCTCATTGATGCCTGCATGCCACTTCACAGGTAATGATAGCAATCCCTTCAAATGCAGGCCAACTTCTTGCGGCTTTCCGGCACCGTGCTCCTAATACTCTTTCTTCCACTCTTCTTCGTCATCATCAACTGAAGCGATCCTGCTACTCCTTCTAAAGGCTCACAAAAACACCCCTTCGGTGATACCTGCTGAGGTATTTAGATTACTTTGATAGAGGGCTCCAAAAGATGATTTTCCTCCTAGAAATTTGGGTAATTATATTCCCACTAAGGTGCTTCTTAGTCCTTCCCCTCCTAGTGCTCCTTTGCCAATCTATCAGATATTTACCATTCTTGTTTGCGAGCCCATGCCTCTCTTATTTGTATTCCAGAAATGGCATATCAGTGAAATTAAGTCGTTTTAACAACATCCTGATCACACCCTCCCCTCAGAAAAAAATTGAAAAATGAGGAAAAATTCTTGAAATATTCTTGAAATATTCTTCAGTGTTTGAAACTGAAATCCTCTCAATCACCACTGTTATAGAAAGCACACAATAGAATTAAAGTTTTTTTTAAAAATCCCTGACTCTGCTCTTCTGCTCATTTAAAATCGCACCATTTACTTTGTTTTGGGAATTCCCTGGCACAGCACAGTTCTTTCTCATTGGCAGCTTCTGAATGATTGACACACCCAACCTTTGGGATCTTTTCTTATGCCCTCTGGTTTAGCTCCTCCTCCTCCTCCATGGGCCTCTGATCTTCAGCACATAGATCCTTGTGGTTTCCTGCAAATGAGCAAACAGGCAGGCTAGGGATGACATTAAGCCCACAGGACTTTTTTGGGGAGCTTTT
Source organism: Ichthyophis bannanicus (assembly GCA_033557465.1). Classification (NCBI taxonomy): domain Eukaryota; kingdom Metazoa; phylum Chordata; class Amphibia; order Gymnophiona; family Ichthyophiidae; genus Ichthyophis; species Ichthyophis bannanicus. Next base: position 830,332,839 of record CM066035.1, read on the forward strand.
GTAGCAGGGGGAGGGTCAAGCGGAGACATTATTTCTCTTTTCTATTTTGTTTGTTTCTGGTGTATTTCATTTTAAATAAACAAAACAAAACAAACTATTGTAGTTGATATGGAAGGGCAGACTAGATAGCCCATATGGTCTTTTCTGCCGTCATGTCTCTATGAAACAAAAACAAAAAAGCAGAAAATGAAATGAGAAGAATGTTGTTGTTGTTGTTAAGTGCCGTCGAGTCGGAGTCGACTCATGGCGACCCTCTGGATAGCTATCCTAAATTGTGTTCGGTCTTCAGTCAGGCGGCTCATTGTTGACAGACTGGTACCCGTAGCTGCTGTTATTGTAGCGATCCATCTCATTGCTGGCCTTCCTCTTTTGCGTTGACCTTCTATCTTTCCAAGCATGATGTCTTTCTCTAATGATCTCTCTCTTCGCATGATGTGTCCGAAGTATGAAAGTCGAAGTCTTGTCATCTGAGCTTCTAAAGAAAGCTTAGGTTTGATCTCCTCTAGTACCGACTGGTTTGTTCTTCGGGCAGTCCATGGTATACACAGTATTCGCCGCCAGCACCATAATTCAAAGGCATCAATTTTCTTCTCATCTCTCACTTGGTTTGCAGCTTGTCGTGCTGTGAGGGCTTGCGTGCATCAGTGATGCTGAGAGCTAAACTATCGGTAGTTTAACTACTGGCAGGGTCTCCCAAGATGGACAGGTCTCAGCTGAGGTGCCAGACAAAGACAAACCACCCATCTGGGCAGCAGCAGAATGGGATAGTGTTGACGGCGGAGGATCACATTTCTGTGACAACGGCAACAACACCAAACTCAAACTGCGCAGAAGGAAGGCCCGGCAATCTACTTCTGTATCTTGCCATGAAAACCCAATGGATAGTTACAACAAAACAAATTGTGCTATGGTGCTGGAAGATGAGACTCCCAGGTCGGAAGGCACTCAACTAGCTACTGGGGAAGAGCTGAAGACTTTTCAGAGTAAAGCCAGCATTTATGATGTGGTTGGATCAAAGCCCTCGGGAAGTCTGACTGCTGATGTAGCTGCGCATGAAATGAGAGTCAGAAGCTGTAAAGATGTCTTACACATTGGAACATGGAACGTACGAAGCATGAACCAAGGGAAGTTGGAGGTGGTCAAGAATGAAATGGAACGTGTACAACTTGATCTGTTGGGTGTCAGCGAACTGAAATGGACTGGCATCGGGCACTTTGCATCAGATGATCACATGGTCTACTATGCTGGAAATGAAAGACAAAGAAGAAATGGTGTTGCATTTAGAATAAAGAAGAAACTTGCAAGAACTGTAATGAAATACAATGCAGTCAGCGAACGCTTAATCTCTATTCGTCTACGAGGATTGCCTATCAATACAACTATAATTCAAGTATATGCCCCAACAACAGCTGCAGAAGAGAATGAAATTGAAGAGTTCTATGAACAAGTACAAGCTGAAATTGACAGAACATGCAAACAGCATATCCTGATAGTCATGGGTGACTGGAACGCAAAAGTTGGCAACAAAGAAGAAGGCAAAGTAGTTGGAAAATATGGACTTGGCAACAGAAATGAAGCTGGAGAAAGATTGATAGAATTCTGCAAGACCAATGATCTATTCATCTCAAACACCTTCTTCCAGCAACACAAGCGGCGACTGTACACATGGACTTCACCCAATGGATTGTATAAAAATCAAATTGACTACATCTGTGGAAGTCAACGATGGAAAAGCTCTGTAACATCAACAAAGACAAAACCTGGAGCTGACTGTGGTACAGATCATCAACTACTAGTATGCAAACTCAAGCTAAAGTTGAACAAGAATGATTGCTGCAAATTGTAATCTCAGCATTATTATGAATGGTTTTCCAACCAGAAGTGTAGCTTCAGATTACAGGACTAGACCAAACTGTAGCTAATGGAGGGTGACCTCATGGACTGGATGTGGATAAATGTGTGAGAGCTTCTTCCTTTCCACTTTTTTGGGTAGGGGGAGAAACCTTTTCCTTTCATAATCTCTAAGGGGTATGTTTACTAAACTGCGTTAGTGCAATTTGCGTTAGGAGCCGCGTTAGTGAAAGGAAAGCCAAAAAAGGACATGGGCGGGACATCGTAACCAATAATGCGCAGTTACGCGCGTTATTGTGCGCCGCGCAGCAACGATCGTTACAGCGCGTGCTACTGCGCGCACGCTTAAGACAGCGCGCAGACACCCAAAGACAGAAACAGAGCTGTAGCACAATGGTTACTACACAGACTGCTGTTACAAGAGTCATGGGTTCGATTCCCCAGTGTGCTTAATAAGTAAGGCTGGCTGAGGCATCCTGTGTAACCCTTTGAAAGGGAACTATAATATTTTAGCCTTCAGGCAGGTTACAGTTTGCATATGTCAGGAAAAGTGTACCCTTCCTATGAAATATGTTCCAATAGTGACGTTCTCTCTGACATGGTCATGTATTATATACCCATTGATAGGAATATTTAGGCGCTCCCTATAAGGCAAAGTGTAAGGCGCGCCCTATAGGGAGCGCCTAAATATTCCTTTCAAATGGCATATAATACATATAATATAGGGTGAAGTGTAACGTGCGCCTTATAGGGCGCCGCGTAATGTGCACCCTATAGGGCGGCGCGTAAGTCACGCCCTATTGGGCACCACGTAAATTGCGCCCTATAGGGCGCCTATTGAGCTACCCTAAGGTGACAGTACCCTGAGGGTGGTTCTGCTGGCAGCACTAATATACAGTAAAAATAGACAATGCCTAAGACAGCCCTATCAATGAACCCCACTGTGGGTTGTGAACCTATGACCACTGGCTCCATGGGCAGTGAAGTAACCAGTGGGCTAGAGCTGCTAATAAACACATGGCTGGCTACAGGAGGACTGCACAGCACCAGGGAGATTACATACCACCACCCAACACACCCTCTAGGGCTCAGGGTAGGGGACAGGATCTCCCACCCACAGATCCACTTCCAACCCTCTGCATTGGTGGCAGTAGAGGGGACCATCACCCCAGTCCCACTCAGGATCAAACACCCTATAGGGCAGGCAATGCAGAGCAGTACACACCCATACAGCAAGAGCAGACAGACGTCAGGTCTGGAAATGCTCAGCTGCCCCCCACCATTATCTGACATTCCCCAGCAGCAAGCCTCCAGCCGCTGCACCCTGCACGGTGTTCCAGCAAGACACATACTAGCTGCAGACAGTCCGCCAGCTAGTGCATAGTGCATGGTCCTGGAGGAGATGCATGTACCCAGAACGGGGATATTAGCATACACACCAAGCAGATAAGTCCATGATCTGTCCCCAAAAGGAAACCCATATAGATCACATAAAAAAAATGCTATATAGCACTATGGTGGAACCTAGCCATGCCATGGTCACTGCACAGTCAGAGTGAGAGTGACCTCCCAGCAGGACATGCTATGGCCATCCTGTCCGTGCAGGTGGTACCGGGCACTACAATGTCCAGCCATTGCCTTATGCCCTGTGCAGATGTGGACAGGCCAGGCCACCCTATCCAGGCTATTCCCACAGTACCTTGCTCCTCATTATGCACATTGGCAGGCCAATACTGGCAACAGTGCTAGCAGTGTGGGCTGTGGAGGGTGTTGGAAGCCACCACACAATGGATAGACAGACAAGCACTCCCCACACCTATGCAAGCACTGTGCAACACTAGAGGTGTTGGGCAGCCCAGGCCACCACACCAGTCCTGGGCACAGTGCAGGCATGGCTATGGTACGCAATACTGTCGGAGTCACTCCCCAGGTTGGTAAACACTGTTAGACACAGGACCTGTAGCACACTCCACAGACATAAGAAAGGTTGCTATGATGCAGCTCACTCAGGAAATTGTACTTAACCTAGGAATTGCTATCTGCCAGTGCTCATAGCAACCTTCTGATAGCTGTGTAACATATTCCCAGGTTTAGGGTGGCATTAATACGGTATGTATGTGCTAGTATTGGGAGATGCACGCAGAGCCCAAAGTCCTGCCTCTCCAGGAGACTTTGGATAATGGGGCCTGTGGGTGCGGGTGTGTCTGCCCCTGTTGGCTGCTGCTTTACGGCAGAGGTTCCCAACTCCAGTCCTGTGGTGCCAAACACTGTTAGGGTTTTCATACTGTCCCTCATGAATATGCATGAGATACATCTGCATACCATGGGGGTGGCGCATAGAAATGCAGCACAGGCATCTTTATCAGAGGCAGCATGAAACCGGGATGGTGTTTGGCCCTCCAGGACTGCATTTGGGAGGCTCTGCTCTAGGTAATGTGCATGTTTATGGTGTCTGTGCTCTGTAGGGTAAAATGTGGGTGTTTTGGGCATGTTTACATCATCTGCAAGACTGGTTCTGTCTGTATTAGCCCATTCTAGTAGTGGGTAAAATATGAGGATTGGGTTGGCGGAAACCACAGCTGGGATCTGAACCTGTGACCCTCTGCTTCTGAACACACTGGTTCTGTGCACTGCACCACCATGTTTTCACAGAGATGGTGTGTTCCCTGGTGATAACATGACTGTTGGTCAGAAAGGGCATGTCTTGGAGTGCACTGCACCCACGTGAAGGGGGCTAGGCCACGGTCTGCTCCGGGCAGCTGCCACTGCCCCCTCCACCACCAGTATCCCTCAGCCACCATGCTGACATGCCCTTCTGCTGGTGGTGCTGGTGGTGTGCGGTCTCAAGCCATCCAGTGTGCAGGTAGGCGGCTGCCTATGGTACATGTTCTGGGGTGGGGGTGCCCGCATAGCTGCCCACGCTTTCCCCCAGCACCGCCTGCCAATGTTCCATGCCATTGGGGGTACCTGCTGGGTACTATTCCCTGTGACACTGTGGGAAGCACACTCTTGCCCATGTTGGGCCCTCAGCAGTTGCTGTCTGGCTGCTCTACTGTTTCAGCATTCCTATGGGCCAGCTAGGCATCACCCTAGTCCCCACTGTGGCCCAGCTGCTCCACAGCATGTGCCGCCTGCAGCCCTCTGTATCCCCTTCTCCAGTATCTGACCGGTTGCCCGTTCCGACATGCCCGCCCTGATGTTGCAGGAAATGTGCACGCCATAGGAACCCTGTCCGATGGTGGGGAAGTCCCTGAACAGTGCTATTTCACTGTGGGCCCGTGCACCTTGTATGGGTACGGGGCATGGACCCTTCCGCGGTTTATAAATACATAACTAACATAAAGAAATACATAAATATCTGTTCAATGGAGCTTACTCAGGGGAGGGGGGTTGATGTTTCTCATTGATACCACTATTGGCCAGCTTGGTTGCTGTTTTTTTCCAGTTTGTTGGGGTCATTTTTAGTGTTTCTGTGCCCTTTTGTTTTGTGCACATGTATCACACTTATCACCTTTTTTTGGTTTCCCTGCCTAGGCTGTACATTGCTGACATTTAAATGGTTTCTTTCCCCTTTAATATGCCTTTAACGGCAGGTTTTCATTCGCGTTGGAATTCAGCTCTGAAATTCAGCGCGTTAGTCTAATGGGAGCCTCTCCCCGCCCACTCTCCACCCATTGACCCCTTCTCTACGCCCTCTCTCTGCCTTCTGCGTTGTTTTACCGCGCCGCGGAGCATCACGCGTGTTAGCCCGTGATAACGCGTGCTATAGCACGTTTATGATCGTTAATGCGCTACAGCGCGCGCTGTAGTGCACTAACGATCGTTAACATTGTATAACGCGCGTTATTCACGTTTACCGCAGTTTAGTAAACATACCCCTAAGAGTGAGTATAAGGAAGGAATTGCCAGCTTTCTTTTAATATTGTTTCCTGTTGCCTTCTCGACTTCCAAGTATAGCAGAGGAATTTCCTGTCTGGATGGGTCTTTGCAAGTTTAGACCCCCATCTGTCTCCAGCATTGGTGATGACGCCCCCATTCCTGTCCTTAGACGGGGGAGGGGGGGGGCTTTCACATAGCTTCTGTTGCCATAAGCAGCCTTTAACCATACGAGTGCACAAAGTCCTTCTGAGACATAGAAAGCTTTTGCAAAGCCCTGCTGCTTTCCTCCTTTCTCTGCTATCTTTCTCTAGGTGATGCAATGAGAAAAAACAGAGATCAGTAAATGTCAGGGGTGCATTAATGCCACAGAATACAAAGTCAATTTGACCAAGAGAATGACACCATCCTACTGTAATGGGAGAAAGACCAAGCAACAGCCTTCTCCTTTGCCATTTCTATTGCAGCTGAAGCGTTGATTTTTTTTTTAGATATATCAGGGCAAGTTGGCCAAGATCAAGCCCCAGTGGATCCTGTCGAAAGAGTGGATTGACTCAGAATTGAACTATTGGACCCTGCCTCTTCAATACATGGACCTTTGCAAACAGACATGTTAGAGAATGGAAATTTGATTTCTATTTCTCTCCCAAAGCAATATACACAGTCAGACAGAAGCGGAGCCCTTCATATTCCCACCTCCCAAAGCACTTTATACATATATGCATAGAGAGAGCTGCTTTCCACACACCACTGTATTGTAAAGTACTTTCTTTATATTTGTGCATGTATATAGATAAAGTATGTATATACATACAAGTGTAGATAGATAAAGGGCTTTATAGTATAGTGGTGCACATCTCAGTATATGTGTGTAACGTGCTTTGGATGTTTCCCCCTTTCCTTGTGATTTCAGAGTTTCCACCAGCTCTAAGAGTGGTGATATCAGAGTGGGAAGAGAAGAGGTGATGACAATTTCCAAGAGAAGGTGTCAGGGGAAGTATGCTCTACAAGATTCAAGAGTTATCCTATCTGCCCCCAGGGAGGCTTGAGAAGGAAGGGAATTGTGATGGACCTGCTGTTTCTCGGGAAGGCTTGACTCCTTTTTCATTAGATATTTCTGATTTCATTGAATCCGAAACTGACGATATTTCCTGCAGGGCTATGCTTTTGGTTACTTTTTTGTTGGAAATGGTTAAGGATAAAGTTTTGCGGGCATATTTTCTTAAGAAAAATGAAATATTTTGTGGGCAAACCATTCAGGTGTTCCCTGATGTTTCCAGGGTAACTCAAAAGAGGCATAAGTCCTTTATCGAGATCCGTCCTCGAGTTCTGGCTTTAGGAGCAACTTTTCATTTAAAATTTCCTTGTAAATGTTTTATAGTGTTTCAAGGCAGGAAGTATTTTCCAGGAGGCAAAACAATTGCTAGAATTTCTAGACAGAAAAATTTAAGTTTATTTTTTTTTTTCCTTTTGTATTTTTTTTTGCCTGTTTAGCTCAAAGATTAGTTAAATGGAGTTTTATATTTACAGGAATCAAGTGGCACTCTTTTTTCTTTCTATTCTGTGATATTGTTTGGCTGTTCACTTCCTTGATGTGGACTAACTGTATTTCTTTTTGTATAATTATAGGCGTCATTTACTGTATGGTTATGATGTTTTCCCTTTTACATTTTTCATTGTATATTTGAAAATATTTCATAAATAAATAATTTAAAGAAATAAAAAAAAAAGTTTCAAGAGTTGGTTGTGTCTCTTCTCCTTTTTTCTTCATTCTTCCTGAGGTGTGTTGTGGTTCAGGGGGAGTGAATCCCTAGGGTCCAAAAGAGCCTAAGGATTGGAAGAAGCTCATTAAGGATTTAATGTGAGAAGTTTGTTGTATGGAATGGTTTTACAATAATTACCTATAGAAGAAAGTACAATACAATAATTCATGTAAAAGAGTTGGGTCAGCCTAGTGGAAAAACTGGCCTTGGTCCAGAAAGGAATAAATTGGATGTTCCATAATCAAGTGTCTGATCAAACCGGCAAGAGGAAAGTGGATTGGGGAGTCTTCCAGAGAAGAGAAGATCTGATGATCCAGTGAGTCCACCTGCTTTCACAATGTGATCCTTCTTGTCTTAAGATTCCAGAGATGAAACATGGAGTTACATGGATGAAACATGGAGAAACATGGATGAAACATGAGATGAAACATGGAGAAACATGGATGAAACAAGGAGTTACTTGCAGGAAAAGAGTAGTTACTCACCTGTAACAGGTGTTCTCCAGGAGCAGCAGGAATCAGTCCTCACATATGGGTGTCATTGACGCCGATGAAGCCCCAGCGGAGCATTTCCCCAGCTTTCTATGAAAGCCTTTGGGAATGCAGGCACGCATGCGTGGTTCCCTTCTCGCCTATAGGTGCCATCTTACCTCAGTCAAATTACATAGCTAAGAACAGCACACAAAAAATGTAAAAACAAGCTATGTACAACTGCAACTCCCAGGGGAGGAGGGAGGGTTGTGAGGACTGATTCCTGCTGCTCCTGGAGAACACCTGTTACAGGTGAGTAACTACTCTTTCTCCAGGACCAAGCAGGAAGTCAGTCCTCACAACCCTCCCTCCTCCCCTGGGAGTTGCAGTTGTACATAGCTTGTTTTTACATTTTTTGTGTGCTGTTACATATGGGTGACTCCCCAGCTCTGGGCTACCGAGGAACACAGGCTGAACAAGAGAACTCCCTCTAGTCCCAGCATCAAAGAAAAGGCTTTTCACTGACAGAACCTCCACCGGTAGCCCAACAGAGAGCAGGAGGGCAGGAGTTGCCTAAACCTCAAAGAGATTCCGGAGTACTGCTTGGCCAAAAGCACTGTCCCTACGGGACTCCCTCTCCAGACAGTAATGGGCCGCAAAAGTTTGGCTTGAAGACCAAGTTGCAGCCCTGCAGATGTCTACCAAGGGCACAGAGCGGAGATGAGCCACTGAGGCAGCCATTGCCCTGACACGGTGGGCCGTGACCCATCCCTGCAAAGGAAGGTCAGCCGCCTTGTAAGCCCAGGTGATACAGTCAGCCACCCAGATGGACAAGGTACGCTTGGACACAGCCAACCCTAACTTATTAGGGTCAAAGGATACGAAGAGCTGAGTAGCCCTTCTATGCCCCTGCATACGGTCAAGGTAGAAGGATAAGGCCCTCCTACAGTCCAGGGTATGCAGCCTGGCTTACATGAGGCCTAGGGAAGAATGTTGGAAGAACCACCTCTTGGTTAAGGTGGAAGGAGGAGACAACCTTTGGGAGGAACTTAGAATGAGTCCTAAGGACTACCCTGTTCCCATAGAAGCGAGTGTAAGGCCTATCACAGACCAGGGCCTGAAGCTCACTCACTCGCCTAGCCGAGGTGAGGGCTATCAAGAAGAGTGTCTTCCAGGACAGGAAGCGTAGAGGGCAAGTAGCCATCGGCTCAAAGGGTGGGCGAGTCAGCTGCTGCAAGATTACATTCAACTCCCACTCAGGAGCAGGAAGACGGTTTGGAGGCTTGAGCAAAAGCAAGCCCCTGAGTGGTGAGCTGCTAGAGCTGAGAGGTGGACCCGAACAGAATTGGACTTAAGTCCCTGATTGGATAAGTGCAACAGATACTGAAGTACTACAGGGACAGTATAGGAGAAGGGATCTTCTGTACGTAGCTGATACAACACAGAAAACCTCTTCCATTTGAGAGCATAGGTTTTCCTTGTGGACTGTTTCCTAGAGGCTAGGACAACCTCCTCAACTTCCTGAGGTAGGCCCCAGGGAGCCAAGACTACCCTTGCAGCCTCCAAGCAATCAAATTGAGAGCTTTGAGGTTGGGGTGCAGAAGAGACCCCTGATCCTGAGACAGAAGGTTGGGTTGCAACCCTAGAGGCAGTGGGGGATCCACTGCCAGCTGAAGCAAAAGTGGAAACCAAGGCTGTCTCGGCCACCTGGGAGCCACCAGCAGGACAGAGGCCTTGTCCTGGAGAATCTTGAACAGAGTTCGGGCCACCAGAGGCATGGGAGGAAACGCATACAGGAGGCCCTGAGACCATGGAATCAGAAACGCATCTGCTGCTATCCGCAGAGGATGCGGTTGCCTGGAGCAGAACTTTGGCAGTTGCTTGTTCAGTGGACTGGCAAAGAGATCTATCAAAGGGAGACCCCATTTTAGGAAGATCTTCTGAACTACCAAGGGATGCAGCTGCCACTCGTGGGGCTGCAAAATTCTGCTCAGCCGGTCGGCCAGGTAGTTTTCCTGGCCTGGAAGGTACACCGCCCTGAGGAGCATGATGTGCTTGAGGGCAAACGAACAAAGGTCCTGAGCATCCTGACAAAGGAGCCTGGACCCAGTTCCGCCCTGTTTGTTCACATAAAACATGGCTACCTGATTGTCTGTCTGAACCAGGACAGATTGATGAGCCAGGGCAGGAGAGAAAGCTTTGAGAGCCAAGTGAATAGCCCTGAGTTCTAGGAGATTGATCTGTTGTGCAGTCTCCCAAGGAGATCACAGGCCCTGGGTACACTTGTTGAGACAATGAGCTCCCCAGCCCTGTAGGGAGGCGTCTGTGGTCAGCACCACTGTGTACCCTGGAATCTGAAAGGGCACCCCCTTTAGTAGATTGGGTGGGTGCAGCCACCAATTGAGGGAGTCCAGAAATGGTCTGGACACCCTTATTCTGTCTCTGAGGCTGCCTGTGGCTTGTGACCACTGATTCCGAAGGGACCACTGTGCAGGCCGCATATGGAGCCTTGCATTGGGGGTTACATGAACTGTCGAAGCCATGTGGCCAAGCAGCCTCAGGCAGAGTCTGGCGGAGACTAGTGACCTGCTGAGAAATTGGTTTGCCAAGCTGATGAGTCTTTGGGCTCTGTCGTCTGGCAAGAAAGCCTTTGCCAGCAGAGAGTCCAGCCTGGCCCCTATGAACTCCAAGTTCTGGGAGGGGAGCAAAGTGGACTTTGCAAAGTTTATTACAAAACCCAGGCTTTGAAGAAGAGCAATAGTTCTGAGGGTGGCTTGTCTCGCCTCCTGGCACGTTTGACCCCTGATGAGCCAGTCGTCCAGATAGGGGAAGACAAAGATTCCCTGATTTCTCAGGTAGGCCGCCACCACTGCCAGGCATTTGGTAAAGACCCTGGGAGTGGAGGTGAGGCCAAAAGGCATGACTCTGTACTGATAATGGTTTCCTCCCACAATGAACCTGAGGTACTTTCTGTGGTCTGGATGAATGAGGATGTGAGTGTACGCATCCTTTAGATCTAAGGAGCACAGCCAATCTCCCTGCTGGAGGTAGGGCAGAAGTGGTTTTTTTTTTCTGCTGCTGCCTGCCGCCGTAAAAGTGGCGGCGGCAGGCAATGGCAGAGAGCCGAAATGTGCCCTTTAAGTCTTTGCGCCCTGTGTGGTCGCGCCACTTGCAGAGGGCTTGGTATGGTCCTGCGTCAGGGTACTTACTTTTAATGTGGGCATGCATATGGGCAGAGCTTGGGCAGAGAACGAGAGGAGCAAAAATGTGCACATGTAAATTATTTTATTTATTTATTTATTTATTTAAAGGATTTTCAGCCCCTCCTCTTCTCCACCGCCAGACCCACGGCAGTCCAGCCAGGGCCTGGATCGGGTGGTGGGGACTTCCCGCACCCGGCCCTGACCCCGGGGAGGATCCCTGTGCCCGATCGCCGGATTAGTGCTGCTTATTCCACCTTCAAGGTGGAATAAGCAGCACATCCCCTTTGACCCAGCAGGATGTACAGGGCCATGACTGGAATCGGCCCTGTACATCTTACTGGACTGGCCCACCCCCGCTCTGCCCCGACCCCACCCCCTCCCGCCCCCACCCACTGGCTCTCTCCATCCTACTGCTCAGTATGTCTGGGGAGAGCAGAAGGGGGAAATAGGGTCCCAATGGGATGTGCAGCACCACAAACCGCATCTCTGAATCGGGCCTATAGTCTCCTATGTTTTTGGTGCACATAGGGTACCCGTGAGGGGGAGGGGTAGCAGCAGATGATTTTATGGGTAGTAAGACTGACAGAGGAAGGTATTAGGTGTGATCATATGTAGTTGTCATTTAGTGTGTTTATAATGAAAAGAAGTGTTTTGTGGGCTCTCATGCTTTCAGGGTGGGTGTTCCTTAGTGATGGAGCATATTTGGAGAATGCTCTATTGCTGGTCGACTGAATAAGATTTTTCTTTGTGCTTGGGATGGTAAATAGATTTTTATGGTTTGTTCTTTTTATTCTGTTCTCCGGGTCCTTGTGGATTAGTGGTTGGAGGATGTCTAGAGATAATTTGTGTAATATTTTGAATGTGAGAATCAGTATTTTAAATTTGGTGTATAAATGCACCGGGGGCTATGTAGTTGCATTAGAGTAGGCGTAATATGGGTATGCCATGCAGTTCCTGCGATTATTCGTACTGCAGTATTTTGGGCCATCTGGAGGGGGAGTGTTATTTGTTTTGGGAAGCCTTGGTAGACTAAATTGCAGTAGTCCAGGATGGGTGTTATCATTGCTTGACAAACTGTTCTAAAGTCGCTTTCGCTTGATGAGTCGCTTTCGCTTGATGAGAGGTTCGAGCTTCTGTATGGTTCTCATTTTGTGGTAGACTGTTTTTGTCATTTTGTTGATGTGTGCCTGGAAACTTAGTTTTTGGTCCAATACAACACCTAGGTATATGACCTCTGATTTTACAGTGAAATCATTGTTTTATATTCATATGGTAATGAGTGGGGTGAATATAGTGTTCCTGGTGACGAAGAGAACTTCTGTTTTATTGTAGTTTATGGCTAGGTTTGGTTTTCCTAGCCAGTGTACTGTTGCCTCCAGGCAATTTGTCATCTGTGTGTAGTCTGGATGTTCTGTGTTGAAGGAAGCATGCATCATAATATCATCCGCATAGATATTATAATATATGTTATGTTTTTTTATTATGTCACATAAAGGCTGTAGGTATATATTGAATAGGACTGCTGATAGAGATGAGTCCTGTGGTATTTCTTGAGGTTGGTCAATTGTTCTGGATTTCGGTAGGCCGTAATAGGCTATAATAAGATTCAAGACTTGGATATGTCTATAATTTACTTGTGTTCTTCAAAAATATAGGAGCATGCATTTACACCAGCTCCTTGGGCGAGCTCCTTGGGGCGGCAACTGGGGCGATCAGCACCTTCATCTCTCTCCCAGCTCCTTCTTCTATTGGTTGTGTTTCTTTCTCTCTGCACTCTCTACCACCCTGCCTTTTCTTCCGTACTTCTCTCCATCTGTAGCCGTGTCCTCCCTACCCGTGCCAGCCTGCTCCGCCGTGCTGAGCATGGCTGCTATCCCCGTCTTCTGGGGCCACTGCCCACCGCCACTTGCTCCCTCTCCCCCTGGTCTCGTAGCACGCAACCCATTTAATCTCCTCCCCTGTTGTTCTCGTCTGGCTCCTCCAACCTCTGCCCTCTCTTCTTCCATATCCTCCCCAGCTGTCCCCCTCATTACACTCTCACTGGCTCTTCTAAACTGTCGCTCCCTCCACTCGAAGACCCACCTAGTCTATGATCTCCTGATCCAGCATTCCTTGGACGCCCTCTTCATCATGGAGTCCTGGCTCCCTGAGGGGGAGGACGCCCTCCTTCACCAATGTCTTCCTCCTGGTTACTCTGCCTTTCATACTCCCCGCCTCCGCCGCTCTGGTGGCAGGGTGGCACTAATCTTCAGATCCACCCTTTCACTTTCACTGGTGCTGCCCCCTCCTGCTTATCCTGAATCCCTCCTAGTTCGCTCCAACACTCCCACCCCAATCTATTTCCTCCTCCTTTATGTTCCCCCTTCCTTACGCCCCGGTCTCTGGGACTCTCTCTTGCTCACTTTATCCGACTCTGCTCTCTTGTCCCCTCACTTAGTTATCCTAGGCGATCTTAATGCCCACCTGGGCTCTCCCTCGCGTCCTCGCGACAAGGCCCAAACCTCACTTTTCTCAGATTTGTCCCTTATCCAACACGTAGTTTGCCCAACCCATGCCTCCGGTCGGACATTGGACCTTATTCTCACTCTCGATCCCTCCCCCATCTCCCTTCCAATATTCGTTCTACTCCCGTCCCTTGGTCTGACCATCTTTGTCTTTTTTTTTCCTTCCCTTTCCCTTCCCATGGGCCAGTAGGTCCCTCTCCTCCTGTCCCCCTGGTCCCGTCTCTTAAACGGCGCCTTACTCCACACACCCTACACTCCTTCCACCCAGTTAATTCCCTCTTCCCCCCTGAATTTCCCTCCCTCTCTGTTGACCAACAAGCTGACACCTGGTCCTCCACTCTCTCTGCTGCTCTTGACACTATAGCCCCCCTTCGTCCCGTATCTCTCCGCCCCTCCTCCCATCACCCCTGGTATCACCCCGGGCTCTTCCTTCACTGTACTCACCTTCGCCGCGCGGAGCATCTCTGGAGGAAGCATCGCTCCACTGCTTCCTACTCAGCTTTCCGCCAGGCTCACCTCTCCTACCGTGCTATGATAACTTCGGCCAAACATTCCTATTACTCTCGCCTCACAGCTTCCTCCTCTAACTCCTCTAGACGCCTTTTTCACATCCTCAAATCTCTCTCTTCCACCTCCACTCTTCCTCCCCACCCCTCTCACTCCACTCCCAGCCCTTCTACCCTCGCCTCCTTTTTTACCAACAAAGTCCTCTCTCTTCGCTCTTCCTTCCCTACTTGCCCTCTTCCCCTCTCCCTCCTCCCCGACCCCCCCCCCCTATTTCCCCCTTTGCCATTTCCACACCCCCTTCTCGTACCTTTCCCCACATCTGGCATTCCTTCTCATCCGTCTCCTCACCCGAACCTATTAAGGCCATTTCATCCGCTCATCAGACCACTTGTCCCCTTGATCCCCTGCCTTCTTCTTGGCTGCTCAACCCAGATCTTGCTCTTGTGCCTTACATTCTCTCCATCTTTAACTCTAGTCTTTCCTCCGGCCTCTTCCCTTCCAGCTGGAAACACGCCATTGTCCACTCTCTCCTGAAGAAGCCCACCCTCGATCCCGCCTCCCCCGCCAATTGGCGGCCAGTCACCAACCTTCCTTTTCTCTCAAAGGTCCTTGAGAAACTTGTCTTCTTCCAACTCGCCACTCACCTTGACTCCACTTTTGCCTTTCACCTTGTCAATCTGGCTTCCATGTAGGCCACAGCACCGAAACCATCCTCACAGCGCTGCTCTCTGAACTTCACCGCGCCCATGACTGTGGTGATTTCTCTCTCGCGGTGTCTCTGGATCTGTCCTCTGCCTTTGATGTTGTTGATCGCCGCACTCTCCTGTCCCGTCTGTCTGATTTTGGTGTTCATGGCACTGTTCTGCAGTGGTTCCATTCCTTTCTCTCTTCCCGCACTCTCTCGGTTCATTCCGGCCCCTCCGCCTCCCCCCCATCCCCCTCAATTTGTGGCGTTCCCCAGGGCTCTATTCTCGTCCCCTACTTTTCAACGTCTTCCTCGCTTCCCTAGCCTTGCTCATCCAACAGTCCGGTATTTCCACTTACATCTATGCCAATGACATTCTTTTGGTTCATCACACCTCCTCTTCTTCCCCTGATCTCGTCCCACTCAATCTTTGACTCTCCTCCGTTGCCTCCTGGTTTGACCAAAACTTTTTGCATGTTAATCCTGCTAAATCCTCTGTGATCTGGTTTTCCTTTGGACTCTCCCCTCCCAGTTTGTCACCTGTTATGTCTTCCCACTTCATCCCCCTGGTGCCGACCCTCCGTTATCTGGGCATCACTTTGGATTCTTCCCTCTCTTTTCATGAACATATTTCCTCTGTTGTACGTACTTCCTTCTTCCATTTGCGTCGAATTAGAGCTGTTCGCTCACTTCTTCCACCCCCCTCCATTGTCACCCTTGTCTTGTCTCTGGTGATTACCCGTTTAGATTATTGTAATGCTATCTATGCAGGCCTCCCCTCTTCCCAGCTCCGCCGTCTCCAATTAGTACAAAATGCTGCCGTCCGTCTCATCACTTGCTCCCCTGCGCATTCCCACGTGTCTCCTTGTCTCTTCACCCTTCACTGGCTCCCGGTCAAGTTCAGGTTTATCTTTAAATTGCTCATCATCACACATAAGGCTCTTCACACTAGCACCCCCCAGTATCTGGCTGACATCATTCACCTTCAGCCCTCTCCACGCCTTCTCCGCTTGGCCCACGGCAATTATCTCTTTCTCCCTCCTCCTGCCCAGGCACATTTGGAACTCACCCGCCACTCCGCCTTTTTCTTTTTAGGCCCCGCCCTGTTGAACTCGCTCCCCCTATCTCTCCATACTGAATTGTCCTATCCGCGCTTTAAGGCTCTCCTCAAAACCCATCTCTTCTGTCAGGTCTTTGATCTCCCACCCCCTGCCAATGGTGCTTCATCCCCCAGCCACGCCCCCCACCTTCCATAATACCTCCCCATATGCCCTCTCCTACCTTCCCTTCTCCCTCCTGTTTCCTGTCATCTCACCCTTCTTTGGGCCCTTCCTGTCTTCTATCTTATTAACTGTCTCTCCCTGTCCTATTGTTTTTTGGCGTTCCTTTCTGACTTTGCTTTCGGTAGCCTACCCTTTTGTATTGTACACCGCCCTGATGCTTTGACCTGGGCGGTTTATCAAATTCTGCGAATAAAGATAAAGATAAAGAAATAAGTGATTGCGCCTTGATATGCCACATGTGCCCACCACTTATACCCTTCTTTTATAAAGTCCAATACACACATACTTAATTTTATAAAATAGATGTAACTGGCATACATTAAACCACCTGTTAACTAGGTGCGACTTTATCAAATGTGTCACAGTTCAAAAGGTATAATGAGCTGTGAGCAACATCTGAGTTCCTTTAACCTCTTTTGTTTGGGATGTGTGTATAGATTTTGCTTCTCGTGAAGAGTGCATTCATTGAGTCTTTTGTTTGCATGTATTATATTTATTGACCCTTAAAGAGTTTTGACCCTTCAATATGAGACCAAGTAATCATAATCAGCCTAGAAGTGAGATATGATTCCTCCCAGAACGGAGGAAGCATCCACTTCCACTCAGGAAAATTATTATCACCCCATCCTGTAAGCCTCAGGAGCATGAGACACTAGCTATGAAATGGTCATTGTATGAAGCACTGGCACACCCCTTCCTGGTCGAGGAAAATGTTAGGGATTTGCATTCATTAGCATGCATTTCATTTATTACATAAACATAAAATATCAATGTAGTTTGCAAGAAGAACATCCAAAATGCATTAAAACATAATAAAACACAATGAAAGATCTACATTATAACCATACATACACGTGTTCCCTTGAAGCCTATATCTGCAATATATTATTTTGGGTACTATTTAACAACTCCTATCCCCTCCTTTAACTGCTTTTGAAACTATAACACAATTTGTTCTAACCACAGGGATAGTGGTAATGCATGATATACGTTTGGGGCAATTACTGAAAACGCTCTATGACATGTTACAGCCAGGCAGCCTGTATGCAATGAAGGCCTATGTTGTAATTCATGCACATTTGACCGCAGATTTCTCATGGAAGGATATTAACTAATTCTCTCTAAGTTTTGACATACAAACTGATGCACTAAATAAAGACACTAGGGCCTTTTTTACTAAACACTTAGGGGTATGTTTACTAAACCGCGCAATTGTGCGGGGTGCACTTGAGCATGCGCTAAGGTACCTTAGCGCACGCTAATAGTGCGTTTTGGGCCCCGCACACGTGCGTGCTGCACTAATGGGCCCGCACAAGTGCGCGGTGCGCTGAAGTGCGATAGAGGCGTGGAAAGGCATTCCGAGGGTGGAGGAAGGCCCCCAAGGGGCGGGGGGATGGGGTCAATGGGTGGAGAGTGGGAGGGGAGAGGCTCCCCGCACAGGAGCGTGGCTAAAATTAGATCAAAAAAATACCGCGAGTGAAAACCTCGCGTTAGAGCCAATTTAAAGGGAAGAGAAACCATTTACGTCAGCAATGTACAGCAAAACCGGGGAAACCTTCAAAACGTGAGCAGTGTGATACATGTGCACAGAACAAAATAGCAAATAAAAACTGAAAATGACCACAACAAAATGCTAATAAACTATAATCCAGCTGGGCAACATTGATATCAATGGGCAACAATAAAAAACACTCCCAGGAAAGCTCCTAAAAAAGAAATGATTTTTGGAAGGGTCTACGCTCCGTAGACCCTTCCAAAAATCATTTCTTTTTTTGGAGCTTTCCTGGGAGTGTTTTTTATTGTTGCCCATTGATATCACTATTGGCCAGCCTGGTTATGGTTTTTTTCCCTTTTATTCGAGGTCATTTTTGAGGTTTTTTTGCCCTTTTGTCTCCATACAAGGTGAATGAGCCCACAGTAAAATTGTGCAGAGCAGGGTTTCTGACCCGTTCGGCTAGGTTTCCTATCTCCAGGGACTGCACTGTCTCTGTGGCCACAGTGTGGTGCAGCAGACACATCCAGTGCCTGTAGGACCAGAGGGTCACATGTTCAAATCCCAGCTGGGTCTCCTACCAACCCAGTCCCCATATTTTACACACCACTAAAGAGAGATAGTAAAGACACTCCTTTATTGCAGAGAACATAAGCATGGTTCAAACACCTATATTTTACCGTACAGAGCACAGACACCAGAAACATGCACATTACCTAGAGCATAACAATGGGCATTACCTACAGCTGAGTCCCCCAAATGCAGTCCTGGAGTGCCACAACTCAATCAGGTCATATGCTTTTTCCATGATGAGGACATGTCAGCATGTTGGCGGAAGGGTACAGGTGGTGGAGGGGGCAGTGGCTGCTAGCCACAGCAGACAGTGGCCTAGCCGTGTGCAGGCTGGCACCGTCCACTGCAACAGACAGGCTCTGTCGGATGTACAGTCATGGACTCCCCAGGGAATGCAGCCTGTCTGTGGCAACACAGTGGTGCAGTCCACACAGACAGTGTGTGCAAGGACAGAAAGTCACAGGTTCAAAGCCCAGCTGGGGCTACTGCCAATCCATTCCACATATTTTTCCCACAACTAAACCGTGATAGTAAGGACAAACCTTTATTGCTGAGAACATACGCATGGTTAATACGCCTATATTTTACCCCACCGAGCACAGACACCATAAACAGGTGCATTACCTAGAGCAGAGTCTCCCAAATGCAGTCCTGGAGGGCCCCACAACATTCAGGTTCCATGCTGCCTCTAATAAAGATGCCTGTGCTGCATATCTATGCACCACCCCCATGGTATGCAGACGTAGCTCATGCATATTCATGAGGGACAGCATGAAAACCCGAACAGTGTTTGGCACACCAGGACTGGAGTTGGGAACCTCTGCCGTAAAGCAGCAGCCAACAGGGGCAGACACACCCACACCCACTCCCACAGGCCCCATTGGCCAATGCCTCCTGGAGAGGCAGGACATTGGGCCCTGCGTGCATCTCCCAATACGAGCACTTGCATACCTTAGCAATGCCACCCTACACCTGGGTATACGGTACACAGCTATCAAACGTTTGCTATGAGTACTGGCAGATAGAAATTCCTACATTAAGCACAGTTTGCTGATTGAGCTCCATCATAACAATCATTCTGATGTCTGCGGTGTGTGCTTCAGGTCTGGTCTCTGACACTGTTTACCACCATGGGGAGTGACCCCCAACAGTATTGCGTACCATATCCATGCCTGTACTGTGCCCAGGACTGGTGTGGAGGGCATGACTGCTGAACTCCTCTATAGTAGCACAATGCTGACATGGGTGTCGGAGTGTGTGTCTGTCTATACAGTGTGTGGTGGCTGCAAACACTTTCCACAGCCCACACTGCCAGCACTGTTGACAGTATTGGCCTGCCAATGTGCATAATGAGGAGCAAGGTACCATGGGTATAGGCCGGACAGGGTGGCCTGGCCAGGGTGCATCTGCACAGGGCATAGGGCACTGACTGGGACATTTTAGTGGCCGTCCACCACCTACACAGACAGAGTGACCTCAGTATGTCCTGCGGAGAGATCACTCTCACCCTGACTGTGCAGTGATGACAGCATTGCTAGGCACCCCCATAGTGCTATATGGTAGTTCTCTCATGTAATATTTATGGGTTTCCTTTTGGGGTCCAGTCACTGACTTATCTGCTTGGTGTGTATGCTACCATCCCAGTTCTGGGTGCATGCAGTTCCACCAGGAACATGCACTATGGACTAACTAGCAGACTGTTTGCAGCTGGTATGTGTATTGATGGAGTGCCTTGCAGGGTGCAGCGGCTGAAGCGTTGCTGCAGGAGAATATCAGATAGTGGTGGGGTGCAGTTTAGCATCTACAGGCCTAATGTCTGTCTGCTGTTGTGTTATGGTTATGTACAGAGCTGCATGGACTGCCCTGAAGGGTGTCTTTTCCCCAGCAGGACTGGGGTTGATTGCCCCCTCTACTGCCACCATTGGAGGTAGGTAGAATGTGGATCTTTTGAGGGGAGACCCTGTTTGCCACCCTCAGCTCTGGAGGAGGGTGGGTGGTACATAATTCTCCTAGGAGTCCATAGGGGATACACCTGACTGAGACATACAGAGATATCCAAGATGTTTCTGCAGAAACTACCTATCTCACACATTAACACTACTTTGGACATCCAGCATGGCCTCTTTCAGCTATGGAAGGTGCTATTGACCTGGTGCTGGGCGCCTCACCGCACCCTCAGGGTGAGCACAGTACCCGCACAATGTGACGGTGTGTAGCTACTCTGTGCCAGTAAAAGACACGGTCTGTACCCCCTACCAGGCCGAGGTGCTGTTGGGGTGCACATGGTCACTTCCCCCTACCAGGCCGAGGTGCTGTGGGGGTGCATACCCCATCTTGTGTTTATCTGTGGACAGCTGATTTACATGTGCAGTGCCTCATGAGTACGGGTGGGCTAACCCTATCCTGGTGACCACAGCAGACTGTCTGTGTGGTGACGTGCAGGCTCTCTGCAGCCAGCCAGGTGCTTGCTAGCAACTGTAGAGCTGTAGCCCAATGACTACTTCACTGCCTGTGAAGCCAGAGGTTATGGGTTCAAACCCACAGTGGGGTCATTTGATTGGGCTGCCCAAAGCATTATATTTTTTTAATGTACATTTTTGCTGCCAGCAAAAACACCCTCAGCGTACTGTACCCATAAGGTGCCTCTGAGGGCGCTTTATAGGATGCCCTATAGGGCACCTTATGGTTCCCGTCCATATAAGGTGCACTGTACATTATCCTGTGATGCAACTTATAGGGTGCCCTATAGGGGACATTTTAGGGTGCCGTGGCGGACAGTGCACTTTATAATGTGCCCTATGGAGTGCCTTATAGGGTGCCTTCTACGGCATTTTCAATTACGGCACGTGAGGGTGTGTTTGCTGGCAGCAATTAATAAAATAAAAATAAAGTGCTGCAGGAAAGAAAACATACATTGCAAAGCTGATGCCTCAGCCAGCCTTACGCATTAGGCACACTGGGGAACAAACTCATGACCTCTGTATCAGCAGTCACTGCCTTAACCATTGTGCTCCACTGCTGCTCCTCCTTGCATGTCAGCGCACCTACTTATGCTTTTCATTCCTTACACTGCACAGTGCTGCCATCAAAAACAGTACTCTGACCTTGCGGTACCTCATACGGCACCCTATAAGCAACATTCTAGGGTGCCTTGGCAGACAGTGCACTTTAAAATGTGCCTTATGGGGCGCCTTATGTTAACACGCTTTGAGTGTGCGTTTGCTAGTAGTGATAATTAAAATGCCTCCTAAAGCAATCTTCCCCATAATATGTAATGCCTCAGCCAGCCTTGTTCATTAGGCACTGTGGGGGATTGAACCCCTGATCCCTGCACCATTGGTCAGTGTCTTAACCATTGTGCTGTGGTTCTGTTCCTGTGCTTGCACATCAGCGCGCCGCCTTATGCCTTCCAATATTAAAATGCCTCCTAAAGCAATAGCACGCCGCCTTATGCCGCCCAATATTAAACTGGCTCCTAAAGTAATGCCTCAGCCAGCCTTGTTCATTGGGCACTGAACCCCTGATCCCTGCACCATTGGTCAGTGTCTTAACCATTGTGCTGTGGCTCTGCTCTTCTGCTTGCACATCAGCGCGCCACTTATGCCTCCCACGCAGCTTTCTCATGCGCTAATGTGCGGGGCGCACATGGGCGCCGCGCACCTTAGCGCATATGTAAATCCCAGTTTTTCTTTTTCACAAAGAAACGCCCACTCCTTATATGGCACCCGCACACTAGCGCGGCCCGCACTTTACCGGGGTTTTAGTAAACATGCCCCTTAGCACATGCTATCTGCTGTATGGCCCATTTTATTCCTATGGGCTCTGTGGGAGATAGCACATGTTAAGTGTTAGTAATAGGGGCCTTTAAACTCACTCCACTCTTAAACCGAAAGCCAATGCAGATATGCAGAAATATGGTGAAATTTATGCAAGTCTTATATAAGGTGAACAAAGCATGTTGCACAATTTGCAATGTGTTAATATATTTCACTAGTAAACCTAAATAAATTAGGTTGCAATAATGCAAATATGGGAGTGTTACTGCCTGTACTAAACATCTAAGCAATTCTGGCTGTAATCACGTTTTCAACTTCCGAATGACCCATGTCTTACAGAAAGCAATACAGACAACATTATTGATCTGAGCTTTAAATGACAAAGCTGAATCACTCATTATCCCCAAGTATCATACATCCATTTAATAATCGCTTCATTATTACCTAATGAAAGGGATACAGGAATCTGTACATCCTTATTCCTTGTAACCACCAATGCCTCAGGTTTCCCAAAATTAATCTTTATATCATTGTTGGCTAACCAGCAATGAACAACTGAGAAAAAATGCAATAGATCAAGACTATCTAACTAACCTATATCATCTAAAGGAGTAAGTAATAAAATATCATCAGCATAAATCTTATAGTTAAAATGCAGAGTATCCAACAAACGACAGAACAGGATTAAATAGATATTAAACAAAGCAGCTGATAAAGCAGATCCTTGTTGTACCCCAGAGGGCAATGAAATCCATCGCATTTCTCATTGATGTGTGTATACTTTACACTTACCATCCATGAGATATGACTGAAACCAAAATAGTAGTACCATTTCCTTATCTTCAAATTGGGAAAGTCTGGTTAATAAAATATTGTGATTTACACAATCAAATGCAGCTGACAAATCAATAAATAACAAAACATAATAATTTAATTGTAACTCCAGATCCTTCAATAAATCATCTAATAATGCATCTAACATTTGGTTCATTTGGGCGCTTTAAAAATTTTTGTGTTTGCAAAATCCATTGTATACCCATAAATCTTTGAATTAACACATGTACAGCTGATCTGCATCAGTTGAAAAAGTTCTAACACACAAACAAAAAAATGTTATTACAGCTAATGCAAGAAACAAACAAAAAAATCCTTAAAAAAACTTTCAAAAATTAAGGAAAACTCAAAAAAATCTAAAAATGAACAAAAAAAACGTTTGGCCATATGCATCCCTAAAAAATATCACATGCTCTAAGCACCAGCAACATCTATGAAAGTGATATTTGTAGATGCTGTATAATAAGTTAATATGTCTTGCAGTAGGTACCTCTTATTTTCTGAGAGAAAAACTGTTCCTCTGCATTATAAAGTTTGTGAGCCTTGTTAAAGGTTTGCAGCCTTCACTCACTTGGGAGTGAGGGTAGCCCCAGGAGGTTAAACCAAAAGGAGTAGTAAAAACACCACTATTTAATTATTCTGGTCAATGAGGGAGGCAGAATGCCTAAAGATTTTCTCTCGAATTACAAAAAAAATGCAAAAATGCTCAAAAGTCCTATAAGAAGTACAAGAACTCACAAAGGGTACCTTTAAGTAACAACACCATTATTTGACAATCCTTCCAAAAGCTGAGCATATACAGGGTGAAAACACAACAAAAGCAAAAAGGTAAAAACAATGAGCAAAACCCCATGAGTTTCTGATTTCAAGCTACTATATCTTGGGAAGTCTGCATCTCTTCCTTCTCCTTTGAAATCTTCTTCTGGGGCCTTGCTTTGATTCCTGCTATTCTGCTCTCTTCAGGATCCCAGGATGGGTACCACAGACTCTGCTGGGTCTCCAATAACTCAAACTTGCAAGAACAATACTTCTTCAGAACTTAGATTACGTTTGCTCAATATCAGTGTATCGGGATTCCTAAAATGGAAAATTCCTACATTCTCATCTGATAAAATTCCTTCTATAGGAAGATAAAAAAATAGCGAAAATGTTTCTCCTCAATAGAAAATTAGGATCCCCAAAAATCTCTTCTGTATGAGTGCTTGGGATACACTTGAAAGACTGATCCCTCACAAACAGAAAGCGGACTTCCCAGGGTAAACCTAGGATGCACCTAATTGGTTGCACTGACCTCCTGAGCAAACTCCAAAGATTTCACATTGGGACACTCCCAGGCACCTGATTGTTGGACACCAGCATATTTATGTTTATTTCCTAACTTTTTATACTGCTCTTTGTACATACATCGTAGCGGTTACATAATCAATTAAAAATAACCTGAAAGAGGGAGAAGAAAATTGACGGACAAGACGTTCAAGTAGGCCTTTGCTGATTACTGAGCCAAATTCTCTTGTTCATTACTGCAGACCTTCCTCAGGTGTCCTTCTCCTAGGTCCTCTCCATTGGCTAGGCCAAGTCAATATAAATCAGCTTTTATCAACCTAGACAGTCTTGAAGAGAGGCAACTACAAAAAGGGACTGCTACTTCTGGAGAGAGATCTGAAATTATAAGTATTTACTTCTAGGAATTTTTTCTAAATCTTGGAGAAAATGGAATTCTTTAGATTAAAGCTGATCTATGTAAATTAGAATCCAGTGTATTTGTTAAATCAGTCAGGGCCTAGCATCATCAAAGAGATTTTAGTTAAATTGAAAATTCAACAGCTAGCTTTCAGTTTAAATTTAAAACACAGCAGAATGTTTTCTGATTAAATTTAAAACCCTGCAGAGAGATTCTAGTTTAAATTTAATCAGTCAGGGCCTAGTATCAGCAAAGACCTTTAATTTAAATCAACTCATAGTATAACATAGCATAAAAGGAAACATAGGGTCTGTGTTCTTTGAGCAATAAATTGTTTCTAGAGACCTTTACAAAGAGGCCTTCTAGATAAAGGGCAAGAGACCTGTGAAATTGTTTTAAATAGGTGTTAAGGCCAAGGGACAGGTCAAAGGGGCATTTTGAAAGACTCCCTCTATCCAAGCAAGGGCTGTGTGAATCACCCAGCCCTTGCTGGTCACAGATTACCTCAGAAGCATAGGACAGGTCAATGTGTAGCAGCCAGCTTTTAATAGGTCCCTCCTTCCCTCCCCAACTCCCACCTACCCCGGGATAATCATAGCTTTATAGGTGCTTAAACCTCTTAAAGGGAAGGAGGTGCCAAATTCACTCTCAGGTGCAGCTGTATATCCTCATCAGGCAAACATTAAGGACCTGAGATTAGTTAAGCTTGAGGTGAACAAAGTCCATTAAATGTATTAGGTATAGTTTTATTGGCATAAGTATCACCAACAAACCTTAGTAAATAAACAATTTAAATACCTAAACACAACCCTAAAATTAAGATGCAGACAGCAGTCCAGCAGCGAGATGGGGTCTTTCCAGTCTTTTGCATTGAATGTCACATGTATGATTTTCTCCCAGTTGGTGAGGGGTACAAGGCACTCTTTGCGGTCAGGGAATGAGTCCGATCTCTGGAGGCTAGAGTAGCAGACTTGGAGGACATAAGGAAGAAAGAGAGCTACATAGACGAGACCTACAGGGATGTAATACTGAAATCCCACCTCCAGTATGGCAGCATCCCTGTTGCCATGGAGGAGAGAGGTCACATGACAGGATATCATCACTCTTGTGGCAGGAAGTGATCCTAAAGCTGTGACCTGTCCTCCAGGTGATGTAAAGCCCTCTCACACCGAGGAGGTTTCTCCAGGGCCGTGTGCCCATGAGAGAAGGGATAGGGCAGCCATTATAGTTGTTGATTTGATCATTAGGCATGCAGATAGCTGGGTGGCTGGTGGACGTGACGATCGCCTGATAAGTTTCCCATAACCTCACGTGCCATCTAGACAAGGTCTTAGATAGTGCTGGGGAGGAGTCTGCTGTATTGGTACATGTTGGTACCAATGACATAGGAAAGTGTGGTAGGGAGGTTCTGGAGGCTAAATTTAGGCTTTTAGGTAGGAAGTTGAAAACCAGAACTTCCAGGGTAGCATTCTCTGAAATGCTTCCCGTTCCACGCACAGGACCCAAAAGGCAGGCAGAGTTCCGGAGTCTCAATGCATGGATGAGATGATGGTGCAAGGATGAGGGTTTTGCATTTGTTAGGAACTGGGGAACATTCTGGAGAAAGGACGGGCTTTTCCGAAGGGATAGGCTCCACCTTAACCAGGATGGAACCAGGCTGCTGGCATTAACCTTTAAAAAGGAGATAGATCAGCTTTTAAACTAGATAATGGGGGAAAGCCAACAGTCGCCCAGGAGCATATGGTTCAAAACAATGTATCCTTGAAGGATACTAGCAAAAAACTGAAGTTAGGGCATATCATCAGAGAAGTTCCAATAAAGACAAAAGTATTCCAAATGCCCTTGAGTACAGAGCAGACAGAGCTTAAAGATTCCAAATTACCCATGCCTACTAATAGCCAGATTAACATAAATAAAATGCAGCCTCTAAAATGCTTGTATGCAAATGCCAGAAGTCTAAAAAATAAGATGTGAGAGTTAGAATATATAGCACTAAATGAGAGGTTGGATATGATTGGTATCTCAGAGACATGGTGAAAGGAAGACAACCAGTGGGATAAAGTGATACCTGGGTACAAACTATATCGTAATGATAGAGCAGATCAAATTGGTGGTGGGGTTGCACGCTATGTTAGAGAGAGCATTGAGTCACAAAGGATGAAAGTTTTATAGGAAACAAAATTCACTGTATTATCTCTATGGATTGAAATTCCATATAAAAAGGGGAAGTGGAAGGTGATGGCAGTGGGACTCTATTATCGACCGCCTGGCCAGAATGAACAAATAGATGATGAAATGATCAAAGAAATCAGAGACACTAACAAATGTTACAGTACAGTAATAATAATGGGTGATTTTAATTACCCCGGTATCGACTGGGTCAGTGTCACAGCAGAACATGCTAGGGAGGTAAAGTTTCTAGATGAAATAAATGACTGCTCGTTGGTGCAGCTGTTTCATGAACCAACCAGAGGGGAAGCCATTTTGGACCTAGTCCTTGGTGGAACACAAGATCTGTTGCAAGAGATAAGGGTGTTGGGGCCACTTGGCAAAAGTGATCAAAGCATGATCGCATTTGATTTAATAAATGGAGGAAAGATGGTAAGTAAATCCACAGTACTACCTTTTAACTTTCAAAAGGGAGACTATGATAAAATGAAGAAAATAGTTAAGAAAAAAGGAGCAGTTGCAAAGGTTAAAGATTTACATCAAGCATGGGTATTGTTTAAAAATACTATCTTGGAAGCCCAAACCAGCTGTATGCCACGCTTTAAGTGGAAAGAAGTCCAAAAAACTACTAGCATGGTTTAAAGGTGAGGTCAGAGAGGCTGTTGTTGCCAAAAAAGCATCTTTAAGGAAATGGAAAGAGGAGTCAAATGACGAAAACTGGAAACAACATAAGCACTGGCAAGTTAGATGCAAGGCAATGATAAGGCAGGTAAAGAGAGAATTTGAGAAGAAGCTTGCTGTGGAAGCAAAAACACGTAATAAAGACTTTTTCAAGTGCATTTGTAGCAAAAAACCTGTGAGAGAGTCAGTTGATTAGATGATAGAGGGATAAAAGGGGCACTAAGAGGGTTCAAGGTCATAGTGGTACACTGGTAAGAT
The DNA here is from genome assembly GCA_033557465.1 of Ichthyophis bannanicus. NCBI lineage: Eukaryota > Metazoa > Chordata > Amphibia > Gymnophiona > Ichthyophiidae > Ichthyophis > Ichthyophis bannanicus. The sequence goes on from CM066035.1 coordinate 830,360,445, forward strand.
GTATTACAACTATTTGATGAACTGAACAGTAGCAAATCACCAGGATTGGATGGTATACATCCAAGGGTGTTCAAAGAACTGAAATATGAGATTGCAGACCTACTATTAGTAATCTGTGAACTATCATTAAATTCATCTGTAGTACCTGAAGATTGGAGGATGGCCAATATAACACCAGTTTTTAAAAAGGGTTCCAGGGGTGATCCGGGAAACTACAAACCAGTGAGCCTGACATCAGTACCGGGAAAAATGGTGGAAACCATTATAAAGAACAAAATTACTGAACATGTAGATAGTCATGGCTTAATGGAAGACAGCTGACATGGCTTTAGCCAAGGAAGGTCTTGTCTTACTAATCTGTTATGTATTTTTTAAGATGTGAATAAACAGGTAGACAAAGGTGAGTCGGTTGATTTAATGTATCTAGATTTTCAGAAAGCCTTTGTCAAGGTCCCTCATGAGAGACTTTTGGCAAAATTAAAAATTCATGAGATAGGAGGCAGTGTACTATTGTGGATCAAGAACTGGTTAAAAGATAGAAAGCAGAGAATAGAGCTAAACGGCCAGTTTTCCCAATGGAGAAAGATGAATAGTGGAGTACCCCAGGGATCTTGCTGGGTCCGCTGCTTTTTAACATATTCATAAATGACCTGGAAATGGGAATAACGAGTGAGGTAATCAAATTTGCAGATAACAGAAAATTATTCATAGTTGTTAAAACCCATGAGGGTTGTGAAAAATTGCAAGAGGACCTTGATAAATTGGAAGACTGGGCATCCAGATGGCATATTAAATTTAATGTGGACAAGTGCAAAGTTATGCGCCTAGGAAAGAAAAACCCAAACTATGGTTACACGATGCAAGGTTCCACATTAGGAACCACCACCCAGGAAAAAGATTTAGGTGTCATCGCGGATAACATGTTGAAACCCTCTGCCCAGTGTATAGTGGCAGCCAAGAGAGCAAATAGAATGCTAGGTATCATAAGGAAAGGAATGGAGAAGAAAATAAAGGATATTATAACGCCTCTGTATTGTTCCATGGTGAGACCGCACCTTGAATACTGTGTGCAATTCTGGTCACCGAATCTTAAAAAGGATATAGTGATATTAGAAAAGGTGCAGAAAAGAGCCACCAAAATGGTAAAGGGGATGGAAGGATACCCCTTTGAAGAAAGGCTAAAAATGTTAGGGCTGTTCAACCTGGAAAAGAGACAGATGAGGGGAGATATGATAGAGGTCTATAAATTAATGTATCGAGTGGAACGGGTAAACATAGATCGATTGTTTATGCCATCAAAATATAGAAAGACTAGGGGACATGCAATGAAGCTACAGGGTAACCTATTCAAGACTAATAAGTGAAAATATATTTTCACTCAATGTGTAATCAATTCTGGAATTTGCTACCGGAGTAAAAGCTGTTAGCGTAGCTGGGTTTAAAAAAGGTTTGCACAAGTTCCTGGAGGAAAGGTCTATAAACCATTATTAAAGTGGACCCATAATATCCACTGCTTGACCCAATACAAGCATTGTGGAACCTGTGTTTTTGCAAAACTGCTAGGTACTTGTGACCTAGATTGGCTACTGTTGGAAACAGGATACTGGGCTTGATGGACCTTGGTCTGACCCAGTATGGCATATCTTATGTTCTTAACTCCTTACTGTTGCTTCTTGGCAGCCTGAGCCCCAGTAGTTTCCATCAACAGGACTTCAGTTCTGGCAGCATCTTCCTCTTAAGACTCTAGATGCAGGGCCTTTTATATTTCTCTCCGAAATACAAGAGGGCTGCACCCACTGACTAGAGACACTCAAGCAGGGCCATCCTCCATTACATCACATTACAGAGCTCACACTAGGATCAAATATTCCAGAAATTTCCTCTGTTTAACTACTTTAGGTGTTTCCCTCCCTATGTGCTAAGAATACCCATCCCCCCCCAACCTATTGTTTTAGTAAATCCTTTAATCATAGGTGTAATTTGGGTGGAAGAGGGACAGCATGAGGAAATAATGGAGCTATGACTCATGGACAATCACAGCAGCAAGGGCAATGGGGTCATCTGCTGGTCCTGTGACCCCTCCTTCTTCCATTTATGTGTTTCCTGTTTCAAAGCAGAAGTGCACGGAAAAAAGAAGGTGAGTCTCCACGTCCCATGCTGCAGGCTTTGCCTAAAGGAGAAGAGAGAGTGATGTCAAAATGGATGGAAATGGAAGGGGGTAAGAAAAGAAATGAGGAAGAGGAGTAATGGGGATGTGGCAGAAGAGTAATAGAGATGGGAGAGTTCAGGAGTTGAAATACAGAGGGTGGGGAAATCTGAGAGATGGAGGAATGCAAGAAGGAGAGAGAAGGAATGAAAGAGATAGGTAAGGGGGAGAAGAGGGGACAATGGAGGGAAGAGAGCAAAAGAAGAGGGAGGATGAAGAAAAGAGAAAGATGAAAGGAAAGGAAAGGAAAGGAAGGAGATATACTGTATGTGGGAAGGATAGAAAGGAGAAAGTGAGAAAAGATGAAGGGCAAAAGAAGGGGGGACAGGGGAGATATGAGAGGGCTGGTGTGAAGGAGAGCATGGAGAGAGATGAGAAAAGGGTGGGATGAAAAGATAAATGGGGAGCAGCAGAACTGGAGAAAGGGAAGAAAGAAGGGTGTGGAGCTAAAAATGAGGGAAAGAAGTGAAGAGAAGCATTGAAGAGAGGTCATATTATGTGGTAGGTGAGGAGGTGTGATTGTTTGGGGAAGAGGATCAGATGCGAGCGACCAGGAGGGAATAGTGAAGAGGATGGAAAAGCATAGGCAGGGTAAAGAGAAACTAAAGAAAAAAAGGAAAACAAATAAATGGAAACTAGGTATAACATAGGCAAAATAACAATGACAACAGCATGGACAAATCTAAAGGGAATGCTGAGAGAATAAAATGAACAACAGAAAAAGAAAACTTAGAAATCAGAGAGGAGAGGAAATGTGGAAAAAGGAATCAACATTGAAAGGCTAGAGAAATGAAAATTAGACATCTAAAAACCGGAATAAATAGGAAAGAAACTGAAGAAGCATAAAAAAACATAAAGAAAGACAATAAGGGAATAGAAGATCAAGAAATACAAAATATTTTAGTGCATCACTCTGCAGCAGTTTCAACTGAGCAGGTGGGAGGATTAAGGTTGGAGAGTCCAGGTCTGGTGGAGGGGCTGCAAGAGTTATAGAGAGTGTGTGTGTATGTGTGTGTTTAGGTGTGAAAGAGAGAGTGTCAACAGGAGAAGAAATAGCTAATCAATGCCAAGCCAGGGGGAGGGAGACGAAAGACACAACACATATCCTCCAGCTAATCTAACCCCCTACCCTTTGCCCTTTTCAAACCAAGAAGTAAACGATGCCTATGCTTTTACATTATGTAATTCTCATCTCCAGCCTTTCACCTAACAGCATAAAACAAAGCAGACAACCACAGTGAGACTGATACAGTCTCCTAGTGCTGATGTAACAGAGTGAAACTGATGTAAACTCATTCACCACCACCGTTTCCCTCTGCCATCCAGCCTCACCTTTCCAGTACTCACTCCTTCTCTTCCTCCTCCTCCTCCTAGCTGAGCAAATAAATCTTCATTTGCTGCTGATGCTCTTTCATCAGCTGCTCTGATGCCCCTGGATGGCAAGCCAGCCTCTGCATTTCATTTCATCATTCATTTTCTCAGAGGGAAGCTGTAGAGCGAAGAGACCTTGTAATACTTAAATCTTGGATTCCCTGAAAGTGCTAAGTAACAAGTTGTGGGGGCTAATATGTGGGCTGTGCAATTTTTTGTACTTTTTAATAGTTTTCTGTTCACTGCTGCTTTCCATTTCTTTTCTTTTTTTTCATTATTACATCCACGTTACCACTGCTCCTTCTAAGAAACTATGAAGGCCTTCTTCTAACTTCTCCCCTGCTTCTGGGCTTGTCTGTGTAACAGGGTCTAAAGGAAATATGACTTCAATTTATTGTTTAGACCATATTAAAACTCATGTTTCGTAAAAAGGATATATGGAGGACTAGAGAGGAGCCGCATATGGGTCTTGAGCCTCAAGCAAAGAAACACTGAAAGCCCTGAAAATTCACATACGGCTCCTGACAAGCCTTAAAACAATATGTTTCCTGAGCCTAGCGGTAACAGTAAGGCTGTTGAGGGCTCCCCTATGGCTTCTCTTAAGTTTTGAGGCAACATTCAAGGCCCTGAAGGGCTGCACATGATTCCAGACCTTGGTAGAAACACTAAGGACCCTGAAGAGATAATGTACTACTATTTTTATGCTACAAGCCCTATAGTTAAATCAAGAGAGCATACAATGAGAGTCTGCCAAAAGTTGGAAGAAAGAGAAAAATTGCCATTAGAAAAACTGCAAAAAGCAAATTTCCAGGCACTTATTGAATACCTTCTCATACCTTTTACATCTTACGAACTCTATTAGGAGGCTCTCTTTGGCACGATGCAAATATTACGCCGAGCATTAGCAGTAAATTTGAGAGACTAAGATCAAACTCCACATACCCTAGCTTAGAAGTGAGGTTAACGACTGCCACAGAATGCGCAAAACTAACCCATTTGGAGAAATTGTCCTGAGTAAAATCATATGTCCTTTATTCTTGGGGTTCAGTTGCTGTCTTTTTAGTAGTAGTTCAAGATGAGTTACATTCAGGTACAGGGGGCATTTTCCTGTCCCCAGAGGGTTTACACTAAGTTTTGTACCTGAAGCAATAGAAGACTAAGGGGCATGTTTACTAAACATTCCTAACGTGCGGGGCCGCGCTAGTGTGCCTGTGCCATATAAGGAGTGGGCGGTTCAGGCAGAAAATAGAAAAAAAACGGTAGTAAGAAACCGGACGTGTGTGCGTCGCGCTAATGTGCGGGGGTCGACATTAGCGCGTGGAAAGGCAAAGTGGCGCGCTGCTGAGTATACAAAACAACAGAGCCGTGGTACAACGGTGAAGACACTGACCAATGGTGCAGGGGCCATGGGTTCAATCCCCCAGTGTGCGCAACGACAAAGGTCAGCTGAGGCAGTAACTGTAATGATGAACATTGTGTTAGGAGGCAAATTAATTTGGAACGGCATAAGGCGGCGCACAGTTATTTTTGGGCGGCATAAGGCGGCGCACAGTTATTTTTGGGCGGCAGAAGGCGGCGCACAGTTATTTTTGGGCAGCATAAGGCGGCGCACAGTTATATTTGGGCAGCAGAAGGCGGCGCACTGGTCCCCTTGGGCGGCAGAGAGCGGCGCGCTGATAGGCACAAGGCGGCGCGCTGATGCACAAGCACAGGAACAGAGCCACAGCACAATGGGTAAAACACTGACCAATGGTGCAGGGATCAGGGGTTCAACTCCTCACAATGCCCAGTGAAACATGCCTGCTGAGGCAGTATGTATTATGTTCTGGAGTGCTGTAGGAGGCTGTATAAGTATATTTTGTTATCACTACTAGCAAACTCACTCTCCCAGCATGTTAACATACGGCGGCCCATAAGGCACATGTTACAGTGCACTGTTTGCCAAGGCACCCTTGAATGACCCCTATAGGGCAGCATGTATGTTGCGACACAGGATAATGTATAGTGCACCCTATAGGGATGGCAACCATAAGGTGGCCTACAGGGCGCCCTATGAAGCACCCTCAGAGGCACCTAATGGGTATAGTAAGCTGAGGGTGGTCTTGCCGGCATAGACATATGTACAGTAAATAACAATAAAGCTGTGGACAGCCCTACCAAAGGGCCCCACTGTGGGTTTGAACCCATGACCTCTGGCTGCACAGGGAGTGATGTAACCATTGCCCTACAGCTCCATAGCTGTAAGCAGGCCCCTGGCTGGCTGCAGATAGCCTACACGTCACCTCACAGACAGTCTGCTGGTGTCAACAGGATAGGGTTAGGCCACCCGTATCCATGATGCACTGCACATGCAAATTAGCTGTCCGCAGATGGACACAAGATGGGGAATGCACCCCCACAGCACCTCGGCCCTGTTGGGGGAAGTGACCGGGTGCACCCACACAGCACCTTGGCCTAGTAGGGGGCACTGACCGGGTGTTTTACTGGCACAGAGTAGCCACACACCGTTACATCGTGCGGGTACTGTGCTCACCCTGAGTGTGCAATGAGGTGGCCAGGACCAGGTCAACAACACCTGCCATGGCTGATGGAGGCCAAGCGGGTGTTCCAAAGCAGTGTTAATGTGTAAGATAGCTAGTTTCTGCACAAACACCATGGATATCCCTGTCTGCTGCCATCAGGCACCCCCCCCCCCCATGGCAAACATGGTCCCCATCAAGGGATCCACACTCTACCTCCCTGCAAAGGTGGCAGTAGAGGGCAACATCAACCCCAGTCCTGCTGAGGAACACCACCACCCCCCCCAAGGCAGGCAGGCAGCTCCATACACAGCCATAACACAATAGCAGACAGACATAAGCCCAGGGTATGGTAAGCTGCACTCCACCACCAGATATTCCCCTGCAGCAAGCCAACAGCCACTGCACCCTGCAAGCCATTATAGCAAGACATTTACCAGCTACAAACAGTCTGCTGGTTAGTCCATAGTGCATGTTCCCAATGGAGATGCATGCACCCAGAACTGGGCTGTCTGCATACACAGCAAGCAGATAGATCAGTGACTGGGCCCCAAAGAGAAACCCATATCTATCACATGAGAGAACTACTATACAGCACTATGGGGGGGCCTAGCCATGCTGTGGTCACTGCACAGTCAGGGTGAGCATGATCCCCCAGAAGGACATGCTTTGGCCACCCTGTCTGTGTAGGTGGTGGCCGGACACTACAATATCCCAGCCAATGTCCCTGCCAGGGCCCAATGCCCAGTGCAGATGCATCCTGGCTATGCCACCCTGCCCTGGCTATACCCATGGTACCTTGCACCTCATTATGCACATTGACTGGCCAATACTGGCAACAGTGCTGGCAGTGCGGGCTGTTGAAGGGGCTTGCAGCCAACACCCACTGTATAGACAGACACACACTTCCACACCTCTGCCATCATGGTGCTACAATTGAGGGGGTAAGTAGCCTTGCCCACCAAACCGGTCCTGAGCACGGCAAGGCATGGATATGGTACGCATTACAGCTGGTGGTCACTCCCCAGGGTGGTAAGCACCGTCAGAGGCCAGGCCTGGAGCATGCCCCGCAAACACCTAACAGATTGTTTGGATGGGGTCAACTAGCAGTATGTACGTAACGTATGGATAACTGCCTGCCTGTGCTCCTAGCAAACGTCTCCGAGCTGTGTACCGTATACCTCAAGTGTAGGGTGACATTGGTAAGTTATGCAAGCGCTCATTTTGGGTGCTGCATGCACGGTCCAATGTTCTGCCTTTCCAGGAGACATTGGCCAATGGGGCCTGTGGGTGTGGGTGTGTCTGCCCTTGATGGCTGCTGCTTTACGGCACAGATTCCCAACTCCAGTCCAGGTTTGCATCACACTGTTCGGGTTTTCCTGCTATCCCTCATGAATATGCATGGGCTACATCTACATGCCATGGGGGTGGTGCATAGATATACAGCACAGGCATTTGTATGAGTGTCAGCATGGAACCTGACTGGTGTGTGGCCCACCAGGACTGCATTTGGGTGATTCTGCTCTAGGTACTGCCCCTGTTCATGGTGTCTGTGCTCAGTGGGGTAAAAGATAGATGTCTTACCATTGCATATGTCCCCGCCATGAAAGGTGTGTCCTTACTATCACTGTTTAGTTGTGGGAAAAATATGTGGGCAGGATTGGCAGTAGCCCCAGCTGGGCTTTGAACCTGTGACCTTCTGTTCTTGTATGCACTGTCTGTGTGCACTGCACCACTGTGTAGCCACAGATTGGTTGGATTCCCTGGACTGTCCATGACTGTGGATCCGGCAGGACCTGTCTGTTGCAGTGGACTGTGCCAGCCTGCACATGGCTAGGCCTCTGTCTTCTGTGGTTAGCAGCCACTGCCCCCTGCACCACATGTACTTGTCCGCCAACATGCTGGCATGAACTTCTCTCAGAAAAAGCAGTTGACCTGATTGCAATGTGGCAGTATGGGACTGCATTTGGGGGACTTGGCTGTAGGTAATGCCCATTGTTGTGGTGTGTGTGCGGTGTTGGGTAAAATATGGGTGTTTTCCCCATGCATACAGGGGTGTCTGCGCTATCTTTATTTAGTGGTGGGTAAAATATAGGGACTGGGCTGGCAGGTGCCCCAGCTGGGTTTTGAACGTCTGCCCTCTGGTTCTAGAGGTAATGACTCTGTCCGCTGTACCACACTTTGGCCACAGAAACAGTGCAGCCCCTGGAGGCAGTAAGCCTGGCAGGATGGAGTCACAAACCCTGCTCTACGCAATTCTACTGTGGGCATATGCACCCTGTCTGGTGACAAACGTGCACATAAACCCCGGAAATGACCACGGGAAATGTGGGACAAAATATCACCACGCTGGGCAACAGTGATATTAATGGGCAACCATAGCAAACACTCCCAGGAAAGCTCCAAAACGTGGAAATGTTTTTTGGAAGAGTCTCCTCTCAGTAGACCCTTCCAAAATTCATTTCTTTTTTCTGGAGCTTTGCTGGGTGTGATTTCTGTATTTGCCCATCACTATAACTGTTCCCCAGCTGAAGTACTATTTTTAATAGTTCTGTTGTGGTCATTTTCTATTGTTATTTTCACTTTTGTGCTGTGCACATATCACGCTGCTCACGTTTTGCTGGTTTCCCCGGTTTTCCTGTACATTGCTGACGGAAATGGTTTCTCTTCCCTTTAAATGCTTTCTACCGCGAGTGTTTCACTCGCGGTAGTTTTTACATGCAAATTCGGGCCCGATACTGTGCGGGGAGCCTCTCCCCTCCCACTCTCCACCCATTGACCCCGTCCCTCCGCCCCTCCGGAGCCTTCCTCCGCCCTCCTTTCGCCGTTCCACGCCTCTATCGGACATTTGCGGGCCCGCACTTGTACGGGGCCCGTTAGTGAGCCGCGTACCTGTGCGGGGGTGACACGCACGTGTGCGGGGCGTTTAAACGCGTTTCTGCGCGTTTCAGTGCCGCGTTGCCGTGCGCTATTTTGTGGTGCGCTATTTTGCGGATATTAGTAAACATGCCCCTAAGTGGCTCATCCAAAGGCACAAGAAGCATCTGTGGAATTTGAACCATGGTTTTCCTGGTTCTCAACTCATTGCTCTAGCCATTAGCCTACTCCTCCACTGTTCTGAGGTAAGATAATGGAGAACAGTGAAGTTGATGAATTATTAACTCTGTTCTGAATCTCAGTCCTGTACCACGTGATTGGTGAGCAGGTAGTGCTTTATAGCTGTCTGAAGTGAGACTGAGAGAAATCAGGAGATTGTACTGAAGGAGGGTAATGGGACAACGATACCATTTGCAGGCTGGAGACATGGGTTTCCTTCAGCAGAGTGAGGGACATTCCTGTTGCACGGATGGGAAGGTCTTTGTACTGGTCGTATTTCCAGAGTAACTGAGTAAAGCTGCAACACTGAGAGCTTGCAAGAAACACAAAGTGGACCTTGTTGCTCAGTCACACATTGGAATACTGTGGAAGGCACCAAGTCCCCAGGATGAGATTGCTATGCATTAGCATCGTCCGTCTCCCCTCAGTGGTTTATACATTTGAATCTGTATCACCCACTGGATTTCTTTGGACATATTCTGAGCCACATGGGTTTCAGATTCCATTTGCAAACTAAAAATATGTAGCTTTGGTGTGCTTTTGTGTTTAAAGGGCTGAATAAAAGTACCACATCGCCTAGCTTCACTTTCGTTTGGTGCAGAATATAGTAAGGGCTTTAACGAAACAGCTGCCAGCCCATTGAATGTGGCCTCATAAAGCAGCGCACATAGGGCTGCCAAGTGTGCCTGTGTTTTAAACTTAAAGCAGACCCGTGTTCCTTGGATTCAGCCATCCTCTGGTCATCTCAGGTTCTACGATTTATTGCATTACCATTTCAATTAATAATCTACGTATACCTGAAATAATCCTCTTACCGGGTATGGCGATGCTGCCACTCTAGGAAAGGGCGCTAAAGCCTGATACAATAACAGCAAATTAGCTCTGCCTTAAAATGTAATCTCTGTTTTGCAGCTTGGATAATGTTCTTTTGTCTTTTGCATACTGAGAGATGTAAACCTTTGGTCTCTCTGATCCATCTTTAGACCAGAATACATGGGCACTGAGCGGAATAGCCATGCAACCTTAAAGATCTGCCATCATCCTCTACTACGCTACTATGTCACTGTTGACCTTTAGGTATTTATTTATTTTATTTTATTTATTTATTTCACAGGTCTTTTATACCGCTTTATCCTTCAGTCAAAGTGGTTTACATTGTAAGTTAAACTTGGTAATGTACATTAAACAGAGACATTGATAACTTGGATTTTTCTGAGGCAATGGAGGGTTAAGTGACTTGCCCAAGGCCACAAGGAGTGCTGGTCCTGTACCTTCTTGATGTATTTTATGAAATGTGTACTGATTTTCATTTCAATCCATTTAGAATCATGGTTTATAAATATGCACAATGAAATGGGTAAATAAATAGTTTGTAACCGCCCTGTGAAAAATCTAACAGATTTATCTGAAAGACGTTTTTTTGATACCCCCCATCTCACCCAAACACTTAATAATAAACTCAACCTAAACGGATATGCACTCAAAGGAGGAAAACGAATTGCTGCTTTGACAGAAAGAGACAGAGATTATGCAAAAATAAAACACAGCTTTAAGTTCAAAATCACAACCAAGAAGAAAGAGTTTTCTTCTTTCATGAAAATGTGCCCAGGGCATTTCCATCACAGCATTAAAATAAATGCAGGATTAGAGGAGGGTATAAGACTCCCAGGGTTTCTTCCTCACCACAGAGGGATAAAAGGAATGCCACAGGGCACAAAGAAACAAAACAGACTTAGGGACCATTTTCTTTTGGTCTTCTAAGTCCCTTCTTGCTTTGTATCACAACTCTGTAATGCTATTACTGTTTCTTTTGGACACTCCATTCCTGCCGGCATGTAACTATCTGAGGAAACCAATGGTGAGATAAAATACAGCACGATATTCCTTTTGGATACAGTATTACAGTGAAAAGTGAGTTTGTGAGACATATTGAATGTACTCATATTGGGACATTTTTTTGGCATGTGCGCAGAAGGGAAGTGTTCCCAAATGCCATGTTGGAGTGTTAAGTCACAACTGGCTGAGAGAATCATGTGCCACTTGACATCATATTGGGACAGTAGTAGGGTTACCAACTTGTTGAAAAAGAAAAATTGCAAGAGGACTTTGATAAATTGGAAGACTGGATGTTCCAATAGCAGATGAACTTTAATGTGGACAAGTGCAAAGTTATGCACCTAGGAAAGAGTAACCCAAACTACGGTTACATGATGCAAGGTTCCACATTAGGAACCACCACCCAGGAAAAGATTTAGGTGTCATCATGGATAATATGTTGAAATCCTCTGCCCAGCGTGCAGCAGCGGCCAAGAAAGCAAATAGGATGCTAGGAATGATATGCGAAGGAATGGAGAATAAAACCCAAGGGTATTATAATGCCTTTGTATTGTTCTATGGTGCGACCGCACCTTGAATATTGTGTGCAATTTTGGTCACCATATCTTAAAAAAGATATAGCAGAATTAGATAAGGTACAGGGAAGAGTCACCAAAATGGTAAAGGGGATGGAAGGATACCCCTATAAGGAAAGGCTTAAAGGTTTAGAGCTTTTCAACTTCAAAAAGAGATGGCTGAGAGGAGATGTGATAGAGGTCTATAAATTAATAAAAGGAAAGGAATGGGTAAATGTAGATCAGTTGTTTACGCCATCAAAAAGTAGAAAGACTAGGGGACACACAATGAAGCTTGTGATAAGGAAGCTTATCCTAGCTCAGGAAGGAGCTACAGAAAAGGTGAAGTGACTCTGAACAAGCAACCTGTCAGTTCTGGTAGAAATAAGAAAACAGAATTTTCCCATAAAAGACTACCAGTCCCAGAATGCACCAGGTTTCCAACAGCCATTAGAGGAGCTGAAGTGGGGAAACGTGTGTTCAATCAGGAGGGCTATGAGGTAATCCCTAAGCACTCATCTCAAAGGGCAGGGACTGATTCAGCACAGCTGTGCTGTATTAGGGAGGAGCACTCATCTAAGCAGAATAAAGGTAGAGTTTATTCTACAGAGAAGCAGCTTGAGCTTGATCATCTTCATCATCAGGAGGATCATCAGAAGCAGAAGCCAAACCGGACGGACAGAGAGGGAAAGAAACCCTTTGGAAGAAAGAGGAGAAAAGCCTTTGAGAGGTCTAGAAGAGTCCAGAGCAGTACGTATACTGGGAGGCATTCCAAGGGCCAACATACACCATTGGACTGGGGAAAGCCAGAGGAATGGTGCTGCAGAGCTAGGAATCTCCAGACGGTACCTGTGAGGGAGACGGCTGCACGTGAAAGGGACCCTAAGGCCCGTGCCAGAAGGTATGTGAAGAGAGACCCAGTGTCCAGGGATCTGGATTGGAAGGCTGGACCTAAGAACTGGACTACATACTGGCCAGGCTATATAGAGAGGAACTCTAAAAGCAATGGAAGCTCAGGTATGAACACTGATCTATGCCCTAGCTATAACCTTGAAAGACAGCAGGGAAACAAGTATTCTCCTGAAAGTGCTCCATTGAGAGATTCATCTGTGCCAATCCATGATATTGAACCCATGCTTGCTGAAGAAGAGGGGGTGATAGCAGATGAAGAATCTGTTTAGATGGACTGCTCTCTGTCTAAACTCCTTTGGTGATTTTCTGTTATAAAATACAGCAACCATCACAAAGAAATACAAACTTGTTCTTTAATCTACTCAGAAAAGCTCCTGGGTAGGATTTTTAGCCACGCAGTAGAAAGCAAGCCAGCTAAGGGGTTTCAGCTGGATAACTGCTAGCAATTGAGCCTTACCTAATTGCTTGGGAGCTCTGAGAGAATCACTTCTGAATCTATGTGGGAAGATATTTTATTTATTTTTTTTTTTTTTATTTATTTATGCTTATTTCTATACCGCTTTTTCCAAAGATCAAAGGCGGTTTACAGGTAACATTTAGTGAACATGGTTTTACATAGAACATCGTTTTTTTCATAACTATGTACAGTTAACATGATAAACGATAACATGGAACATTGTTACAGAACTAAATACAGTTTAACATGGATTATTGTTACAGAACTATTTACATTTTAACATTAGCTAGTAATGCTTTGTCTATTTACATTGATTCTTTGCTAAATTAAGCTTTGTTTCTTAAATGTAGTGAGTGTTGAGGCTTGTTGAGCTGTAGTTAAGGAGGATTGTTATGGTTGTGTGGTGTGTTGGGTGGATAGGATTCATTTAAATTTGTGAAGTGTTCTTTAAATAGAAATGTCTTCAGTTCTTTTCGAAATGTTTGAAGATCTTTTATTTTGCGGAGTTCTAGCGGGAGTTTATTCCATAGGGTGGGGGCTGCATAAGAGAAGGCTCTTGAGCTTGTGGTCTTCTTTGTTTTCCGGATGGATTTTTTTATTTCTAGTGAGTAGGTTGCGTTTTGTCTGCGGGCTCTAATTTCTTTTGGAGCTTGAATCAGAGTGGTTAAATGTGAGGGTGAGATGCCGTTTGTTATTTTAAATGTGGTTAGGAGTATTTTGTATGTTATTCTACTATTTATGGGAAGCCAGTGTAGTTCGGCTAATACGGGAGTTATGTGGTCAGCGAGGCGGGCTTGTGCTGTTACCTGTTAACCTGAAAAGAACAGTTTTTCCTTTCTTTGTGGCTTTCGTTTGTTGTTTGATACATTGCTAAGAGAATATTAGCTAAAGCCTACATAAAAGACCAGTTTGTTGCCAACCAGGTCTTTATTCTTTTGCTTTGATTGCCTGACAAGTTCAGCTGTTGTTTTCCTGATTTTGTTTTTCTAAGTTTAACACTGAAAGCAAGTATCCTGTTTTATGTGCTACCAAGCATATCTGTGTTGGGAGAAATAACCCCATAAATAAATATCTTATTGGCTTTACACTTAAGCACAACTAATTATTGTGAGCAGCTGTGTCTGGTGTGAATGGACTGCATTTCCCCCAATCCCTTGCAAATCATATTGATATATGCACTTGCCAAGACTGTGAACATTCTCACCCAGGCAGCCGTCTGACAAGCTACAATAACACCAATAAGAGAAAATATTTTTTCACTCAACGGGTAATCAAACTGTGGAATTTGTTACCAGAGGATGTAGTAAAAGCTGCTAGTATAGCTGGGTTTAAAAAAGGTTTGGAAAAGTTCCTGGAGGAGAGATCAATAAACCGTTATTAAAGAGGACCCGGGAAATCCACTCCTTGCCCCGGGTCAAGCATTGTAGAACCTGTGTGCCTTTTTGAGAACCTGCCAGGTACTTGTGACCTGGATTGGCCACATTTGAAAACAGGATTCTGGGCTTCATGGACCTTGATTTGATCCAGTATGCAGGGCCGGCCCGTCCATTGAGCGAGAATGTTTTTTGCACAGGGCCCCGCGTTTCAGGGGGCCCCGCGCAAAAAACATTCTGATCCTAAAGTAAAATTTTAAAAAGAAAAAAAAAGTTGTCTTCTCCGGCTGCCGGGGCAGCCAAGGCAGAATCGAGTGTGCCGCGGGGCCCCCCCTGCCCAGCAGAGCCTGCCTTCCCCTTTATCACCTCTGTCTTCGCAGCTTCAGTCAAACGTGCCGGCTTTCAGAGCGCGAGAGGAGAGTTTCTCCCTCGCTGCTCTGTTAAGCCCGCGGGGGCTGATGGGAAGTTCCCATCAGCCCTGCTTGTTGATATAAAACATGACCACCTGGTTGTCCATCTGGATCAGCACAGGTTGGAGCTGCAGGCAGTGGCAGAACGTTCACAGAGCCAGGAAGATTGCCCTGAGTTCGAGGAGATTGATCTGTAAGAGTGACTTCTCCTGGTGACCACAGCAGACTGTTCATGTGGTGACTTGCAGTCCTTCTGCAGCCAGCCAGGGGTTTGCTAGCAGCTATAGTGCTGTAGCCCACCACTTACTTCACTGCCTGTAGAGCCAGAGGTCATGGGTTCACACCCACAGTGGGGTTATTTGATAGGGCTGTCCAAAGCATTATCTAATTTTAATGTACATTAGTGCTGCCAGCAAAAACACCCTCAGCGTACTGTACCCATATGCATGAGATACATCTGCATACCATGGGGGTGGTGAATAGATATGCAGCACAGGCATCTTTATTAGAGGCAGCATGGAACCTGAATGGTGTTTGGCCCTCCAGGACTGCATTTGGGAGACTCTGCTCTAGGTAATGCGCCTGTTTATGGTGTCTTTGCTCTGTAGGGTAAAATGTAGGTGTTTTTGGCATGTTTACATCATCTGCAATAAACGTTCTGTCTGTATTAGCACGTTGTAGTAGTGGGTAAAATAAGGGGACTGGGTTGGCAGGCACCATAGCTGGGACTTGAACCTGTGACCTTCTGCCTCTAAACACAATGGTTGTGTGCACTGCACCACGGTGTTGCCACAGAGACAGTGCATTCCCTGGTGATACCATGACTGTTTGTCCGGCAGGGCCTGTCTGTTGCAGTGCATGGCACCCACCTACACAGGACTAGGCCATGGTCTGCTCGGGGCAGCTGCCACTGCCCCCCTCCACCACCAGTACCCCTCTGCCACCATGCTGACATGCCCTTCTGCTGGTGGTGCTGGTGGTATGCATTCTCAAGCCATCCAGTGTGCAGGTAGGCGGCTGCCTATGATGCGTGTTCTGGGGTAGGGGTGCCTGCATAAGCGTCCACGCATCCCCCCAACACCGCCTGCCAATGTTCTGTGCCCTTGGAGGTACCTGCTGGGTACTATCCCCTGTGACACTGTGATAAACACTCTCGTGCCCATGTTGGGCCCTTATCAGTTGCTGTCTGGCTGCTATTCAGTTTCAGCATTCCTAAGTGCCACCTACGCATCTGCCTAGTCCGCACTGTGCCCCAGCTGCACCACAGCATGTGCCGCCTGCAGCCCTCTGTATCCCCTTTCCCAGCATCTGTCCAGTTGCCCATTCCGACATGCCTGCCCTGCTGTTGTGGAACATGTGCATGCCATAGGTAACCTGTCCAATGGAGAGGGAAACCCTGATCAGTGCTATTTCACTTTGGGATCATTCACCTTGTATGGGGACGGAGCGTAGACCCTTCTAAAATTCATATTTATTTTTTGGGGCTTTCTTGGGAGTGTTTTTTGATGTTTCCCAATACTATCACTATTGCCCAGCTTGATTATGATTTTTTTTTATTTTGTTGGGGTCATTTTCAATGTTTATTTGCACTTTTGTTCCGTGCACATGTATCACACTTATCACTTTTTGTAGGTTTCCCTGGGTTTGCTGTATATTGCTGACAGAAATGGTTTCTTTTCCCTTTAATTCAGCTCTAACGCGAGGTTTTCACTTGCGTTATTTTTGGCCTTGAATTTCACATCGTTAGTGTGCGGGGAGCCTCTCCCCTCCCACTCTCCACCCATTGACCCCTTCTCTCCGCCCCTGGGGAGCCTTCCTCCGCCCTCCGGGAGCCTTTCCACGCCTTCAGCGCTCATTTGCGCCGCTAAGCGCGTGAGCACGCATTAAAGCGCATTTTTGCCCCATAAAGCGTCATTAGCACGCGCTAAGGTACCTTAGCGCGTGCCAATTGCACAGCGCGCACGTTAAGAAGGTTTAGTAAACATACCCCAAAGTGTTTTAAATGAAAACTGCAGTTTCAATAGTATCATACAGTATGTTTATGTCAGTGAATATTGGAACTGAATCCTATCTTTTCTGAAGACGGACAATATACTATATTGGACCAGTGTATGAAAAACATACACTATGGGGTATGTTTACTAAACCACGCTAATGTGCGCTACTGTGCGCTGCGCGACGTTAGCATGCGCTAAGGTACCTTAGCGCTCGCTAATGTCACATACGGGGCCCAAATATTCACGCTCAGGTGCGCGGTGCGCCAATGTGCGATGAAGGGGTGGAAAGGCTCCCGGAGGGCGGAGGAAGGCTCCCCAGGGGCGGAGAGAAGTGGTCAATGGGTGGAGAGTGTTAGGGGAGTGGCTCCCCGCACTTGAGCGAGGCTGAAATCCGAGGCAAAAAATACCGCGAGTGATAACCTCGCTTTACAACCGATTTAAAGTGAAGAGAAACCATTTCTGTCAGCAATGTACAGCAAACCCAGGGAAACCTACAAAAAGTGATAAGTGTGATACATGTGCATGGTACAAAAGTACAAATAAACATTGAAAAGGACACCAACAAAATTTTAAAAAATTATAATCAAGCTGGGCAATAGGGATAGTAATGGGAAACATCAAAAAACACTCCCAAGAAAGCCCCAAAAAAATAAATATGAATTTTGGAAGGGTCTACGCTCCGTCCCCATACAAGGTGAATGATCCCACAGTGAAATAGCACTGATCAGAGTTTCCCTCTTCATTGGACAGGTTTATCACAGTGTCACAGGGGATAGTACTCAGCAGGTACCCCCAAGGGCACAGTACATTGGCAGGCGGTGTTGGGGGGAAACGTGGACGCCTATGCACGCACCCCTACCCCAAAACACGCACCATAGGCAGCCGCCTACCTGCACACTGGATGGCTTGAGACTGCACACCACCAGCACCACCAGTAGAAGGGCATGTCAGCATGATGGCAGAGGGGTACTGGTGGTGGAAGGGGGCAGTGGCAGCTGCCCAGGGCCGACCATGGCCTAGCCCTGTGTAGGTGGGTGCCATGCACTGCAACAGACAGGCTGTATCTGACAAACAACCATGGTATCTCCAGGGACTGAACTGTCTCTGTGAGCTCAGTGTGGTGCTGTGAGCACAGCCAGTGTGTTCATGAGCAGAAGGTCACAAGTTCAAGTTCCAGCTGGGGCTACTGTCAATCCAGTCCCTATAGTCTACGTGCTACCAAACCGTGATAGTAAGGACAAAGCTTTATTGCAGAGAACATACGCATGGTTCAAACGCCTATATTTTACCCCACCGAGCACAGACACCAGAAACATGCGCATTACCTGGAGCAGAGTCCCCCAAATTCAGTCCTGGAGGCCCACAAATCATTCAGGTTTTATGCTGTCTCCAATATAAGGCCATGTCAGCATGGTGGCAGAGGGGTACTGTTGGTGGAGGGGGCAGTGGCAGCTTCCCAGAGCAGATCATGGCCTAGCCCTGTGTAGGTGGGTGCCATGCACTGCAACAGACAGGCCCTGCTGGACAAACACTCATGGTATCACCAGGGAATGCACTGTCTCTGTGGCAACACGGTGGTGCAGTGCATACAACCAGTGTGTTTGGAGGTAGAAGGCACAGGTTCAAGCCCCAGCTATGGTGCCTGCCAACCCAGTCCCCATATTTTACCCACTACTACAATGTGCTAATACAGACAGAACCTTTATTGCAGATGACGTAAACATGCCCAAAACACCTACATTTTACCCTACATAGCAAAGACACCATAAACAGGCGCATTACCTAGAGCAGAGTCTCGCAAATGCAGTCCTGGAGGCCCAAACACCATTCAGGTTCCATGCTGCCTCTAATAAAGATGCCTGTGCTGCATATCTATGCACCACCCCCATGGTATGCAGATGTATCTCATGCATATTCATGACGGACTGCATGAAAACCCGAACAGTGTTTGGCACACCAGGACTGGAGTTTGGAACCTCTGCCGTAAAGCAGCAGCCAACAGGGGCAGACACACCCACACCCACACCCACAGGCTCCATTAGCAAATGCCTCCTGGAGAGGCAGGACATTGGGCCCTGCGTGCATCTCCCAATACTAGCCCTTGCATACCTTAGCAATGCCACCCTACACCTGGGAATATGGTACACAGCTATCAAATGTTTGCTATGATTACTGGCAGATGCCAATTCCTACGTTAAGCACAGTTTGCTGATTGAGCTCCATCATAGCAACCTTTCTGCTGTCTGTGGAGTGTGCTTCAGGTCTGGTCTCTGACATTGTTTACCACCCTGGGGAGTGACCCCCAACAGTACTGCGTACCATATCCATGCCTGCACTGTGCCCAGGACTGGTGTGGTGGCCACGGCTGCTAAACTCCTCTAGAGTAGCACAATGCTGGCATAGGTGTGGGAGTGTGTGTCTGTCTATCCAGTGTGTGGTGGCTACAAACACCCTCCACAGCCCACACTTCCAGCACTGTTGCCAGTATTGGCCTGCCAATGTGCATAATGAGGAGCAAGGTACCATGGGTATAGCCCGGACAGAGTGGCCTGGCCAGGATGCATCTGCACAGGGCATAGGGCACTGGCTGGGACATTGTAGTGCCCGGCCACCACCTGAACAGACAGGGTGGCCACAGCATGTCCTGCTGGGAGATCACTCTCACCCTGACTGTGCAGTGACCACAGCATGGCTAGGAACCCCCATAGTGCTATATAGTATTTTTTTATGTGATATTTATGGGTTTTCTTTTTGGGGTCCAGTCACTGACTTATCTGTTTGGTGTGTATGCTGACATCCCAGTTCTGGGTGCACGCATTTCCACCAGGAACATGCACTATGGACTAGCTCGCAAACTGTTTGCAGCTGGTATGTGTCTTGATGGAGCATGTAGGGTGCAGCGGCTGAAGGCTTGCTGCAGGAGAATATCAGATAGTAGTGGGGTGCAGCTTAGCATATCCTTGCCTAATGCCTGTCTGCTACTGTGTTATGGATGTGTACAGAGCTGCATTGACTGCCCTGTAGGTGTCTGTTCTCCAGCAGGTCCAGGGTTGATGGTCCCCTCTACTGCCACCTTTGCAGGGAGGTAGAATGTGGATGGGAGACCCTGTTTACCACCCTCAGCCCTGGAGGAGAAGTGTGGTGGTACATAATCCTCCTAGGGGTCCATAGGGGATACACCTGACTGAGACATACAGATATATCCAAGGTGTGTATGCAGAAACTACCTATCTCACTACATTAGCACTGTTGGGGACCTGCAGCATGGCCTATTTCTGCCATGGAAGGTGCTGTGGACCTCACCGCACCCTCAGGGTGAGCACAGTACCCGCACAATGTGACGGTGTGTAGATACTCTGTGCCAGTAAAACACACGGTCAGTACCCCCTACCAGGCCGAGGTGCTGTGGGGGTGGACATGGTTAGTTCCCCCTACCAGGCCGAGGTGCTGTGGGGGTGCATCTTGTGCATCTTGTGTTTATCTGTGGACAGCTGATTTGCATGTGCAGTGCATCATGGGTACGTGTGTGCTAACCCTATCCTTGTGACCACAGCAGACTGTCTGTGTGGTGACGTGCACTCCCTCTGCAGCCAGCCAGGGGCTTGCTAGCAGCTATAGAGCTGTAGCCCAATGGTTGCTTCACTGCCTGTGGAGCCAGAGATCGTGGGTTCACACCCACAGTGGGGTTATTTGGTAGGGCTGTCCAAATCATTATTTAGTTTTAATGTACATTATTGCTGCCAGCAAAAACACCCTCAGCGTACTGTACCCATAAGGTGCCTCAGAGGGCGCTCTATAGGGCACCTTATGGTTACCGTCCATATAAGGTGCACTATACGTTATCCTGTGGAGCAACTTATAGGGTGCCCTATAGGGGACATTTTAGGGTGCCGTGGCAGACAGTGCACTTTATAATGTGCCCTATAGAGTGCCTTATAGGGTGCCTTATGCGGCACCTTAGGTTACGGCACGTGAGGGTGTGTTTGCTGGCAGCAATAATTAAATTACAAATAAAATGCCTCAGGAAACAATACTTACATGTCAAAGCTGATGCCTCAGTCAGCCTTACGTATTGGGCACACTGGGGATGGAATTCATGACCCCTGTATCATCAGTCTGTGCCTTAACCATTGTGCTACACTGCTGTTCCTCCTTGCATTTCAGCACACCTACTTATGATTTTCATGCGTTTAAATGCACAGTGCTGCCATCAAAAACAGTGCTATGACCTTGCTGTGCCTCATAGGGCACCCTATATGGCGCCCTATACGCTGCCCTTTATGCAACATTGTAGGGTGCCGTGGCGGACAGTGTACTTTAAAATGTGCCCTCTGGGGTACCTTATGGGGCACCTTATGTTACAGTGCTTTCAGAGTGCGTTTGCTAGTAACAGTAATTAAAATAAAATTAATATGCCTCAGACTGCAATATTACACATAACAAGTAGTGCCTCAGCCAGCCTTATTCATTGGGCACAGTGGGGTTTTGAACCCATGATCCCTGCACCATCAGTCAGTGTTTTAACCATTGTACTGTGGCTCTGTTCCTGTGTTTGCACCTCAGCGCGCCACTTATGCTTCCCGCGCGCGTTGCTCATGCGCTAATGTGCGCGGCGCACATTAGGGCACAGCGCACATTAGCGCATGATTATTCCCGGTTTGCTTTTTTCAGACTGACACACCCACTCCTTTTATGGCATCCCGCACACTAACGCGGCGCGCACCTAACGGGGTTTTAGTAAACATACCCCTTTGTGAAACTTCTATTTTCTGCAAAATTTTAATATTTTTTATTATTGCCGGTATTTCATAGTTGTTTGAGTGTAACAAATCTAATAAATCATCCAGAGCAGAGAAAGAATATGCGAGCTGTCCAAAACGGGTTAACAGAACACTTGGGCTCAGTCACACACTCAGAACACAGACCCTCACCAAATACAGAATAAGTGACTTACAATCTAAAGTAAAAATAAAAATATGTAGACAAAATTTAAACTGAAACCCCAAGAAGCCAGACTCTTCAAGCAGTGCAACATCAGATAAATAATATATGCAGTTCCCCCATACAGTATAAAATATAAAGATAACACAAAGTCCAGTCACTAAAATGAAATAAAATTCTTTTTTCTACCTTTATTGTCTGACCATTTTATTCTCTGATCATGCTGGTCCCGATCTGAGGCTTCTGCTTTCCTGTCTTCTCAGCTCTCTTTCTGTGGCCTATGGTCCATCTACCATTTCTTATCTCTTCTTTTGTTTTCTTCACTTCTTTCCATCAGCCTATTTCCAGTCCCAGTAACCCTTCCCAGTATCAGCCCCTTTCCAGTCCTCACTCCCGGTACCTTCCAATGTCAACTTGCATTCCCTTGACTGCCACAGGTGTCCATTTCCTTCCAGTCCCCCTCCTTCCCCACTGTCCAGTCCCTTCTAGTCCAAATACCATGGCAGCCCCTCTCAGCATCCACTCCCTTCCAGTTCCATTCTCCCATCCCCTCGCATCAGCCCATTTGTAGACCTAGTCCCCAGTTTTCTTCCAGGGCAAGCAGCTCTATCCTCCCCTCCCCACCATCAGCCCATTCCCAGTCGAAAGCCCCCAATCAGCTCACTTCCAGGGCTAGTCACCCCTCAAATCCATTACCAGTGCTAGCCTCTCCTAATCAGTCCATTACCAGTCCTAGCCTCCACTAATCAGCCATTTTCCAGTCCTAGCCCCCCCCCCCCCGATCAGCTCATTTCCAATGCTAGGCCCCCATCAGTCCATTACCAGTCCTACCCCACCCCATCAGCCCATTACCAGTCCCAGCCTCCCCTAATCAGCTCATTACCAGTGCTAACCCCCTAATCAGCTCATTACCAGTCCCAGCCCCACCATCCATTCCCAGCCCTATCCTTCCCTAATCAACCCATTACCAGTCCTAGCCCCCCCCCATCTGCCCATCACTAGTGCTAGTCCCCCCCCCATCAGCCCATTATAATCCTAACCCACACTGTCTGTCCCTTGTCCAGCATTTCTCCCCTGCCTCTCCCCTTTGTCTACTACTTATCCCCCTGTCTCCCCCTTGTCCAGCATGTCCCCTGTCTTCCCCTTTGTCCAGCATCATGTCCCCTGTCTCCACCTTTGTCCAGCATGTCCCTTGTCTCCCCCTTTGTCCAGCACTTGTCCCCCTGTCTCACCCTTTGTCCAGCATGTCCCCTGTCTCCCCCTTTGTCCAGCATCATGTCCCCTGTCTCACCCTTTATCCAGCATGTCCCCTGTCTCCCCCTTTGTCCAGCATCATGTCCCCTGTGTCACCCTTTGTCCAGCATGTCCCCTGTCTCCCCCTTTGTCCAGCACTTGTCCCCTGTCTCCCCCTTTGTTCCCCCTGTCACTCACCATTGTCTCTCCTTGTTGTCCTCCTCCTGCCCCATTTCCTCCACCTGCACCTCTCATCCGGCAGCGGCGGGGGCACTCCTGCTGTTTTAATTCTAGATTTTGCCACCTCTGCCCTGCCTCTGCCTTCCCGCCACATTTTTTTTCCTCAAGAAATGCTTGCAGCAAAAAAAATAAAAAGCGGCAGGAAGGCAGAGGCAGAGCAGAGGCGACAAAATCTAAAATTAAAACAACTGGAGTGCCGCCACTACTGCCGCCGCCGCACAAATCAGCCTGATCGCTTGCAGTTGCAAGCAATCAGACAGACTTGTCCGACGCCGGCAGCACTCTGGCTCTGTTTTAATTTTAGAGTTTGCCACCTCTGCCCTGCCTCTGCCTTCCTGCGTGGGAAATCAGAGGCAGGTCAGTACATTAAGTATTTCCCCATCACCAGAGATCTTAATAATGCTGGATTAGTCTTTTTCAAAATTTACTAGGCCTAGGTTCCTAAATTTATGCTTAAAATTTCACTAAAATACATTTAGGAGCATAAAAAATGGATAGCAGCAGGGACGGATTTAGGGAGGTGAAAAAAGAACAAAGTGGTGTACTGCAGTGGTAGCCTAGTGTTAGAGCACTGGCTTGGTAACCAAGAGACCAGGATTAGATTTCCTCTAGCACTCCTTGTGACCTTGGGCAAGTCACTCAACCCTCCATTGCCTCCGAAAAAAAACCCTTGCAATTTACTTCCAGTCACACTGCCAAGAAAACCCAATAGCTGCTGGGTCTCCAGGAGTCAGCACTAACTTGAAGGCACACATTGCATTTTTATCTCCTTCACAGGCAGAGGAAGTGGACAGAGATTTAATTGAAGACATTTGTAGTACTGTCATGAAAGAAGAAGTGCTACTGAAAGATGATTTCAATATGCCGGATGTTGATTGGCGCATCCCTGCTGTGGTATCATCTAGAAGTAAGGAGATCTTGGATTCTCTAAAGAGAGAACTATTCCAGCAACTGGTAACAGAACACATACATGAAGGGGCCATACTGGACCTGGTGCTTACCAATGGGAAAAGTGTTTCTGATGCTATAGTAGGGGATCAACTCACACCCAGTGATCACTAGATGGTGTGGTTCAGTATTAGGACTAGAGCTGATTAAGTCCATTCAAAAGTGAGGGTCCTAGACTTTCATAAAACTAACTTTGCCAAGATGGGACAATACCTGAAGGAGTCATTAGTAGGATGGGAATAGCTCGGGAATGTAGGAAAGCAATGGGCAAAACTGAAGGGATATTTTAAGGGCAACAAACCTTTTTGTTAGAAAAGTAAATAAATGTAAAAGGAAAGGGAGATTGCCATGGTTCTTGAAAGAAGTAATTGAAAAGGTGAAGAAAAAGAGGATGGCCTTCATAAAATACAAGAGATAACAGAAAGAGGAAGACAAGCATCAATATTTGGAAACACAGAGAAGCTAGGAAAGTAGTCAGGAAAGCAAAGGCTGATGTGCTTCCTGGCATGAGACTTCCAGCAGCCACCGGCCCGGTCGGCAACGGGGAAGGGAGCAGGCAGGTATGCTCCTCCCTGCTCCCCACCGCATGGCCAATCAGGCCGAAGAAACACCCCAGCACCAGTTTTAAAAGCTGAAGCGCTCCTTGGCGCGGGACCTCCAGCAGCCACCGGCCTGCTCCCCACCGCATAGCCCATCAGGCCGAAGAAACACCCCGGCACCAGTTTTAAAAGTTGAAGTGTTCCTTGGCGCGCCCGCGCCTAAGGACCCTTTGGCGTGGCCCTTAGGCGCGGCACTGTGGAAGGGCCGCAGCCTCCTCCTCCCAATCACTCCAGCAACTCCACCAAAGAACTGGCCAGATGCAGCGGAACCACGCTAAACGTCACCATGTAAGCATCCTCCAAGTATATCCCATGATGTGTTGTAATGTAGTCCATGATGCCCAGCTTGCTTGTAATCCTTAATGTAATGTATTGCAAGCTGATGTATTGTATTGTTATGTAATGTAATGTGGTGTTTAAATAGAAATGCACAGTAGTACTATTAG
This sequence comes from Ichthyophis bannanicus, assembly GCA_033557465.1. Lineage (NCBI taxonomy): Eukaryota > Metazoa > Chordata > Amphibia > Gymnophiona > Ichthyophiidae > Ichthyophis > Ichthyophis bannanicus. The sequence goes on from CM066035.1 coordinate 830,385,583, forward strand.
TAGTAATGGGAGACAACTAACCTAGTTTTGCCCTAACTAGAATTTTGCTCTGTGTGTTTTCGTCTTGATTAGATTGTAAGCTCTAACGAGCAGGGACCGTCACTTTTATATGCCTATACAGCGCTGCATTGGTAGCGCTTTATAAAAAGTTAAATAGTAGTAGTAGTAGGTACAAATAGAAGACATAATAGCCAATGCAGTGAAATTTATTTATTTTATTTATTTATTTGCAGTCTCTTTTATACCGCGCTATTCGACATCAGTGCGGTTTACAATGAACATAAGAGTTGCACATCTCAATTTCGTGATTTGTGCTTACAGTGAAACAGGTATAATAACTTGGGTATACATTAAACAGGAAAATTAAACTTGGGTATGCATTAAGCAGGTATAACAGGTAAAATAGGGTATAAATAACCAGTCCCTTAACAAGGAGACACGATGAATAAATACAGTCTACTTTATGCAACAATATAATGAGTTATGCGGCACTGCATAAGTTTCTCATGGTGGTTGGAGGGGAAGGTGTGATTGCGAGTGATCAGTCTGGGAATGTGACGTGCATGAGTTTGAGGTGCTGCATTGAGATGTGAGAGTGGGTGAGTGTGGGGAGAAGACTGCATCATCGTAGTGACGAAGAAAGAGGTGCCGTTTCAGTGCCTTCCTAAATTGGGAGAGTTCACTGATGGTTCTGATAGTTGCTGGTAGTGCGTTCCAGCAGGATGGAGCAAAGAAGGAGAAGGCTCTGGATCTAGTGAATTGAGAACACTTCGTGTTTGCCTTAGGTAATATGAGAGTATTTGTGGCATTCGATCTCCTTGCTCGATTGGGAGGTGTGATTGAAATTAGATCAGTAATGGCAGTAGCAGGGTATTTATTGATGGCTTTATGGGTCATAATTAGGATCTTGAATGAGATCCTGGCTTGTATGGGTAGCCAGAGCAATTGTTTTAGTATTGGGGTAATATGAGAACTTCTTGAGGCTCCATGAAGGATTCTTGCAGCTGAATTCATTGCAAGTTGTAAGGGGTTAGTCGTGCACTTAGGTAGACCATACAAGATCGCATTGGCATAGTCAAAGTGAGGCATTATTAGGGCCTGAAAGACAGTTCGGAAGTCATCAGGTTCTAACAGTTGACGCAAATTGCGGAGGGTCCGGATTTTATGGTACACCGACTTTGTTATGTTTTTGATATGAGCCTTCATATTAAGTTGCTGATCAAGCGTTACACCTAGGTATCTTACTGTAGTCTTGCATATGATCTCTGCGTCGCGAACCTTGATAGACAGGGGTGGAGTAAAAGCCGGATTCCTGGTTACAAAGAGGGCTTCTGTCTTTTTGAAATTTAACTTAAGCATTTGTGCATTTAGCCAGTCTGTGACAGCGTCAAAGCACCTGATAAGTGGGGATAGTTCAAGATGTTCTGTCGAAATTGGCATGTACATCAAGACGTCGTCAGCATAGACCAGGCAGTTGATATTAAATGATTGGATGAGATCACAAATGGGTTGCATATAGACATTGAATAGCAAGGCGGATAGAGATGAGCCCTGTGGAACACCTTTAGTTTGGGTGAAGAAATCGGAGTTGAAGGGGCCAGAACGGACATGTTGCCAGTGATCAGTGAGGTATGAAGCGCACCATGACAAAGCTGAAGCTTGAACTCCCTTCTCTCTGAGGCGTAGCAGGAGAACTTCGTGGTCTACGGTGTCGAATGCGGCAGCAATGTCCATGAAGATCAGTGCAAAGCCTTGTCTGATGTTATCGAGACCTAAGGTTATGGTGTTGAATAAGGTTGTGAGTAATGTTTCAACACCATGTGCTTCGCGAAATCCATGCTGGCAGGGATGCAGGGGTGCATTAGTATCTATGTGATCTTGTAATTGGCATTGGGTAATCTTTTCAATGATTTTCGATAGGAGAGGTATGCTGGAGATAGGCCTGTAGGATTCCATCATCGAAGGGTCCAACTTACTGTTTTTTAGGAGTGGTCTGATAGCCGTCTGTTTCAGGCTTCGAGGAAATGTTCCAGTAGAGAACGATACATCAATCAATTTGGATAGGAATGGGCTGAGCTCGGCACGCAGGGCCTTTATCCAGGGAGCTGGACACGGATCGGAGGGTGCTGTTGTAGTGTTTATGTTTAGGATAGTGTCTTGAATGACTCTGTCAGATGGAGTAGAAAATGATGTGATAGTGTGTTGGGACCCACTCTAGAAATGACCAAGAGGAGGTTGTGGGATGGAGAAAGGTAGGCTGGCTGGTATGGGGGGCTTAGCAGTGTGGGCAAGCTGATTACTTTTCTTACGCAAGTAATAAGCATATTCTTGTGAGTCTGGGTAGGGTAAGTTCTCTTGAGATGGCTCCTTTGCTAGAGATTTCACAATTTGGAAAAGCTCGTGGGGCTTGTTCAAGGAGCGTTGTAGTCTTTTTGCATGATATTGTTTCATACTTGATGCTACAGATAACCGATGTTTTCCTAATTGTGCTGTGAATGCCTCATGGCTCTCAGCTGTTCTTGATCGTCGCCAGCGTCTCTCAAGTCGTCTGAGTTGAAGGAGCGAATTACGTAGTTCTTGGGAGTACCATGGGGCATTCTTTTTCTTATGTGGTGCTTTGTTCGTGGTAGGTGAGTGGATCACGGCATCTAGGCTTGAGTTCCAAGCGGCGACCATGTCATCGAGGCTTTGAAGAGGAGGGTCAAATAGATTGTGTGTCCTCTTTAGAATATCTTCTCTGTTAAAAGGGTGGAAGCGCTTTAAATGTTCTGATATGGGTTTATCTTCAGGTATGGATTTGGAGGAGTTGGTTCAAATTGGAATCTGGAATCTTATCAGGAAGTGATCCGACCAGGGAACCGCACTTACGTTTAGGTGAGACTGGTGCAAATGTGTGAGGGCTGTTTGTGGTGCAAAGATAAGATCAAGTGAGTTGCCTTTTATATGGGTAGGGGTATCAACAAGTTGAACATAGCCTAGATCACTGAGAGCATCAATAAAGGCATTGGTGTGGCTGTCCTGAATGACTGGGAGGTTGAGGTCACCTAATATCCAGTTTAGAGTATGCGAATTCGTGGTGTTGCAAGCAAGATCAATTATTGTTGCTAAGTCATCTGGAGATGAAGATGGAGTTCTATAGAGCAAGTTAATAGTGATTTGCTTATTTGTAATGGTAACAGAGTCAAGGGTAGAGGTGCTGCTTGAGGCGGCAAGCCGAAATTTGAGGTCGGCTTTCTTTAGGATAAGTACTCCTCCGCCACGACGGTCAGCTCTGTGACTAGAGTGGACTGAGAAATTAGGCAGGACACACTGGTGAAGGATCACGGCGTCAGCGGCTGAAAGCCATGTCTCGGTGACACATAGGATATCAAGGTTATGAGCTGAGAGCATATCAGTTAGTGCTGGCCATTTTTTCCTTATTGATCGTGCATTTATTAGTGCACATTTAAGGTCAGGGGGATGGTGGGACTGTAATCGTCGAGATAGATTTTGCTGCTGAAGGTCCACATAGATAACATGTGGGCCTGGTGTGCGCCGAAGTGTTTCGTATTGATGGTTGGGGGAGTCAGGAAATCTCCAACAAGATCTATGGAGGACTGGTATAGTGTTCTGAGATGAAGTAAGGGCTAGGGTGTAAAAGGTCAGGGCTATTAAAATGTAGCACATAGCAAGGGTAAGGGGGTATGGGAATACCCAGTGAGATAACATGATGACTAATGTATATAGTAGATCCAGGAATGTTGTTAGCTAGTGAAATGTGCACAGTGTGGTGGTACTGGAAATCTGTTAAGCATCTGTGTAATGAGGCAATATGTACTCAGAGTAATTCACAATAAGGTAGTGGTATCTGCACAGAGTGGAGGTAAAGGATATCTGTTAAGAACTGTGTGGTTAGGCAATACTCACATCAGAGTAATTCACAATAAGGTAATGAAATATGCACAGTGTGGTATGTACGGATATCTGCTAGGCAACAGTGTGGTAGGTAATATGAACATCAGAGTAATTCAATAAGATAGGCCCAAAAGCCAGATGGCAAGTAGTTTGCAAGCAATTGGTTGAAGAAGAGCATAGATTAATATATACGTTGTATAACTAAATTGTTGGGGTGAGAGTCATGTGGAAGGGTAGCAAGACGCTGTGGAGTTATGTTACCAACTTGATTGATGGAGATGTGTAGACTGATGGTGGTTCATTCCTTCTCATGGTATTTAGGGAACTGGAGCTCTTCTCTTTTCGCTGAAGACAAAGTGACGGATGTGGAACCACAGTGGCCACGGACCAGGCCCTCAGGCGCGGGCCCACCAGGCGTGGGCCCGCCTGAAGGCAGCTGCTTTTGAAATGGAGCTGACTCCTCCCCCTCTCAGACAGCCCCAATTAGGCTGGAGTTCAATAAGCAGGACAGATGGATTTCTGCTGGGCTGTGTAACCCCAATCAGGGAGCAGAAGCTGATGACAGTTAGCTCTTTACTTGCCTGAAGGCAGCTGCTTTTCAAATGGAGCTGACTCCTCCCCCTCGCAGACAGCCCCAATTAGGCTGGAGTTCAATAAGCAGGACAGATGGATTTCTGCTGGGCTGTGTAACCCCAATCAGGGAGCAGAAGCTGATGACAGTTAGCTCTTTACTTGCCTGAAGGCAGCTGCTTTTCAAATGGAGCTGACTCCTCCCCCTCTCAGACAGCCCCAATTAGGCTGGAGTTCAATAAGCAGGACAGATGGATTTCTGCTGGGCTGTGTAACCCCAATCAGGGAGCAGAAGCTGATGACAGTTAGCTCTTTACTTGCCTGAAATAGTGGGAAGAAGACATTTTTCAGATATGTTAGTGAGAGGAGGAAGTGCAAAAGTGGTATTTTCAGACTCAGGAGCGAAGGGGAGGAATATGTAGAAACTGATGAAAATAAAGTAGAATTATATTTATTTATTTATTTTAGACCGCGCTCTTTAGAATCAGTGCGGTTTACATGTATACTAACAGGTACTTTTTATTCCCTTGTCCCCGAAGGGCTCACAATCTAAGGGGTATGTTTACTAAACTGCGTTAGTGCAATTCGCGTTAGGAGCCGCGTTAGTGGAAGGAAAGCCAAAAAAGGACATGGGCGGTACATCGTAACTGATAACGCGCAGTTGTGCGCGGTATTGCGCGCCACGCAGCAACGATCGCTACAGCGCGCGCGCTACTGCGCGCAAGCTTAAGACAGCGCGCAGACACCCAAATGCGGAAACAGAGCTGTAGCACAATGGTTACTACACAGACTGATGGTACAAAGGTCATGGGTTTGATTCCCCAGTGTTTCTAATGAAGAAGGCTGGCTGAGGCGTCATGTGCAACCGTTTGAAGGCCTACTATAATATTTTATCCACATTCTGCAGCTGGGTTAATGTTTGCACATGTCAGGAAAATTGTACCCGTCGTATCCAATATGTTCCAATAGTGACGTTCCCTCTGGCATGGTCATGTAAGCTATACCATTTGATAGGAATATATAGGCAGAGGTTTGGATCCCGAAAGTACTGGGCTTGGCCAGGAAAGGGTTAAGTAGTGGGCTGTGAGGAAGGTTACTTGTACCTGAATAGTGCTGCCAGCAAACACACCCTCACAGTGGCGTAACCTAAGGTGCCACATAAGGCACCCTAGAGGGCACTCCATAGGGCACATTATAAAGTGCGCTGTCTGCCAAGGCAGCCTATAATGTCCCCTATAGGACACCATATAAGGCACCTTATAAGGCGCTTTATAGGGCGCCGAATAAGGCGCCCTATAGGGCGCCTTATGAGCCACCCTAAGGGGACAGTACCCTGAGGGTGGTCCGGCTGGCAGAACTAATATACAATAAAAACAGACAATGCCTAAGACAGCCCTATTGATGAACCCCACTGTGGGTTTAGGACCCATGACCTCTGGCTCCACAGGCAGTGTAGTAACCAGTGGACTAGAGCTGCTAACAAACAACTGGCTGGCTACAGGAGGACTGCACAGCACCACACACACATTCTGCTGTGGTTACCAGGATAGGGTTAACCCACCCGTACCCATGATGCACTGCACATGCAAATCAGCAGTTGAGAGATGGGCACAAGAGCGGGTATGCACCCCCACAGCACCTCGGCCCTCTAGGGGGGACAGACCGTGTGTGGCACTGCCACAGAGTAGCCACAGACACACACATTGTGCGGGTACAGTGCCCACCCTGAGGTTGAGGTGGGGCCTCCAGCACCAGGTCCACAGCACCTTACATGGCTGAGATACGCCATGCTGCAGGTCCCCATCAGTGTGTGATAGGTAGGATACATCTGTGCCCTGCTGTATGTCTCGGTCATGTCTAGTCCTAATGGGCGATGATGCACTCAGAATAGTGCATATCATGTGTTGGTGCCAAGGTTACCTGCTGTAGGTGAAGGGGGGGGGGGTGTTTGGACCCATGGGCAGATCATCTACCACCACACAACCCACCCTCTGGGGCATAGGGTGGGAAACGATGTCACCCACCAATAGATCCACATTCTACCCCCCTGCAATGGCAACAGTAGAGGGGACCAGCAACAGCAGTCTTGCTGGGGAACAGACAGAGCAGTATACATCCATAACGCAATAGCAGACAGACAGCAGTCCTGGACATGCTCAGCTGCCCCCCACCATTATCTGACATTCCCCAGAAGCAGGCCTCCAGCCACTGCACAATGTTCCAGCAAGACACATACTAGTTGCAGACAGTCCACCAGCTAGTCCATAGTGCATGGTCCTGGAGGAGATGCATGTACCCAGAACCCAAGGGATGTCAGCATACACACCAAGCAGATAAGTCAGTGATTGGGCCCCAAAAAGAAACCCAAATATATCACATGAGCAAAATGCTTATACAGCACTGTGGGGGAACCTAGCCATGCCGTGGTCACTACTCAGTCAGGGCGAGAGTGACCTCCCAGCAGGACATGCTTTGGCCACTCTGTCTGTGCAGGTGGTACCGGGCACTACAATGTCCGAGCAATTGCCCTATGCCCAGCGCAGATGCGGCCAGGCCAGGCCACCCTATCCAGGCTATTCCCATGGTACCTTGCTCCTCATTATGCACATTTGCAGGCCAATACTGGGTACAGTGCTAGCAGTGTGGGCTGTGGAGGGTGTTGGAAGCCACCACACACTGGATAGACAGACACACACTCCCCACACCTATGCCAGCATTGTGCAACTATAGAGGTGTTGGGCAGCCCAGGCCACCACACAAGTCCTGAGCACGGTGCAGGCATGGCTATGGTACGCAATACTGTAGGAGTCACTCCCCAGGTTGGTAAACACTGTCAGACACATGACCTGTAGCACACTCCACATACATCAGAAAGGTTGCTATGATGCAGCTCACTCAGACACTTGTACCTAACCTAGGAATTGCTATCTGCCAGTAGTCCTAGCAACCTTTTGATAGATGTGTACCATATTCCCCGGTTTAGGGTGGCATTACTAAGGTATGCAAGTGCTAGTATTGGGAGATGCACGAAGAGCCCACAGTCCTGCCTCTCCAGAAGGCTGTGGATAATGGGGCCTGTGGGTGCGGGTGTGTCTGCCCCTGTTGGCTGCTGCTTTACGGCAGAGGTTCCCAACTCCAGTCCTGCGGTGCCAAACACTGTTCGGGTTTTCATGCTGTCCCTCATGAATATGCATGAGATACATCTGCATACCATGGGGGTGGCGCATAGAAATGCAAAACAGGCATCTTTATCAGAGGCAGCATGGAACTGGAATGGTGTTTGGCCCTCCAGGACTGCATTTGGGAGGCTCTGTTCTAGGTAATGTGCATGTTTATGGTGTCTGTGCTCTGTAGGGTAAAATGTTGGTGTTTTGGGCATGTTTACATCATCTGCAAGAACGGTTCTGCCTGTATTAGCACGTTATAGTAGTGGGTAAAATATGAGGACTGGGTTGGCGGAAACCACAGCTGGGACTTGAACCTGTGACCTTTTGCTTCTGAATACAGTGGTTCTGTGCACTGCACCACCATGTTCTCACAGAGATGGTGCATTCCCTGGTGATATCATGACTGTTGGTCAGACAGGGCCTGTCTGTTGCAGTGCATGGCACCCACCTACACAGGGTTAGGCCACGGTCTGCTCCGGGCAGCTGCCACTGCCCCCTCCACCACCAGTATCCCTCAGCCACCATGCTGACATGCCCTTCTGCTGGTGGAGCTGGTGGTGCGCGGTCTCAGGCCATCCAGTGTGCAGGTAGGTGGCCGCCTATGGTGTGTGTTCTGGGTAGGGGTGCCTGCATAGACGTCCACGCTCCCCCCCAGCCCCACCTGCCAGTGTTCCGTGCCCTTGGAGGTTGCTGTTGGGTACTCTCACCTGTGACGCTTTGGGAAACACACTCATGCCCATGTTGGGCCCTCATCAGTTGCTGTCTGGCTCTACTGTTTACGCATTCCTATGGGCCAACTGAACATCACCCTAGTCCCCACTGTGGCCCAGCTGCGCCAGTGCATGTGCCGCCTGCAGCCCTCTGTATCCCCTTTTCCAGCATCTGCCTGGTTGCCCATTCTGACATGCCCGCCCTGATGTTGCGGGACATGTGCACGCCATAGGAACCCTGTCCGATGGTGGGGAAATCCCTGAGTAGCGCTATTTCACTGTGGGCCCATGCACCTTGTAGGGGGACGGAGTATGGACCCTTCCACGAATTATATCTGTTCTATGGAGCTTACTTGGGGGGGGGGGGTTGATGTTTCTCATTGCTACCACTATTGGCCAGCTTGGTTGTTGTTTTTTTCCAGTTTGTTGGGGTCATTTTCGGTGTTTCTGTGCCCTTTTGTTCTGTGCACATGTATCACACTTATCATCTTTTTTGGTTTCCCTGCCTAGGCTGTACATTGCTGACACGTAAATGGTTTCTCTCCCCTTTAAAGTGCTTTTACCGGTAGGTTTTCATTCGCGTTGGAATTCAGGTCTGAAAATCAGCGCGTTAGCCTCTCCCCGCCCACTCTCCACCCATTGACCCCTTCTCTCCGCCCTCTCTCCACCTTCTGCGGTGTTTTACCGTGCCGCAGAGAATTACGCTCGTTAGCGCGTGATAACGCGCGCTATAGCGCGTTTACGATTGTTAATGCGCTATAGCGCTCTAACGATCATTAACATCGTACAACGCACGTTATTCACGTTTACTGCAGTTTAGTAAACATACCCCTAAGTGTACCATTGCTTGACAAATATTTCTGTTCTGTGTTCACAAATGAAAGGCCAGGAGCAGGTCCTCAGAAAATATCCACAAACAGGAACAGTAGTGAAGGGGATCTTGAATGATTTTAAGAAGGCTGTCTTCATGAGCAACTAGTTCAACTAAAAGTAGACAGATCGCTAAGCAGGCAGCATCGAAAATCACTGCTACCTGCTTAGTACCATTCCCCGCCTCTGCTGTTCCCCGGAACGCCCCCAAAACACCCTGATGCGAGCAGATAGCATCTGGGCGTGTTAGAGACTTGTAGGTGCCTTTGGAAAATCCCTGTTAAGGCATTTACACAGGTAATGAGTTGATATGAAATGGCAGACTAGATAGGCCATGTGGTCTTTTTCTGCCATCATGTTTCCATGTTTCTATGTAACATGGGCTGTTACCTGTTTAACTGCCTTTGAAAATCGGACCCTATGATCTTAAACCAGATGCAACAATTTACTGGTAGCCAGTGTTGCTCGAAGAGTAAAGAAGAAACATGATTGGTTTTCCTAGCATGATTTATTATTTTGACTTCTGCGTTTTGAATTATTTGAAGGCATTTAATCTGTTAAGATAGGGAACCTACCAGTAGGGAATTACAGTAATTAATCTTGTTGATAACTAGGGCATGAAGAAGAATCTTCAGGGATCTTGCATCAATAAAATATTTCAATGCTTTGATTCTGCGAAGTGCAAGGATGGCACTCTTTATTGTTGAGGAAATAAAAGGTGTAAAGAATAATTTATTATCCAACGTAGTGCCAAGGGATTTGACAGAATCCTTAAATAGTAAAAGTAACCCATTTATATGAACCAATGAAGGAAGTGGTGAGTTATTAATGGTAAGCCATAAAGCTTCAGTTGAGGGTTTAGCACCAATTCTTGAAAGAATATCCAGTTAGATAATATGTCTAGGTATGATGTAAGTTGTAGCTAGAAAAATGAGTCCCAAGAGTCATGAGCAATAAGAAGCTGAATGTCATCAGCATAGATAGAGGGACTTATTCCAAGGCTTTCGATTGTGATAATTAGATGAGCAATGAATATATTAAACAATGTGAGGGCAAGTGTAGAGCCCTGGGGGGCTCCGAATGAAAGTGGGTAAGCAGTGGAATAGGACCTATCAACTGATACATGAAAACTATGCTCAGCAAATAAGATCTAAACCAATTCAAGGTTTTATTCTAAGACCAATGTCTTGCAGATGAAAAGTAAGACTAAGGGGTATGTTTACTAAACTGCGTTAGTGTGATTCGCGTTAGGATCCGCGGTACAGGCAGAAATCCCAAATAAGGACATGGGCGGTACATCGTTACCGATAATGCGTGTTACAAGGCGCCATAAATTAACGAGCGTTACATGGCATGTTACCGCACGTTAATCTTAAGAAGGCGCACAGACATGAAACACAGAAATAGAGCTGTAGCCCAATGGTTACTACACGGACTGATGATACAGGCGTCATGGGTTTGATCCCCCAATGTGCCCATTGCATAAGGTGGACTGAAGCAGCACCCTTTACATTTAAGTAGTGATTGTGGAGGCATTTTACGTTTAGTTTCAGTAGTGCTGCCAGCAAACCCACCCTCACAGTGGCATAACCTAAGGTGCCGCATAAGGCACCTCATAACGCACTCCATAGGGTACATTATAAAGTGCACTGTCCGCCAAGGCACCCCATAATGTCCCCTATAGAACACCCTATAAGGCACCTTATAGGGCGCCCTATAAGGTGCCTTATGGGGCGCCTTATGAGGCACCGTAAGGTTACAGTACTCTGAGGGTGTTTTTGCTGGCAGCACTAATGTACATCAAAAATAGACAATGCCTCAGGCAGCCCTATCAAATAACCCCACCATGGGTATGAACCCATGACCTCTGGCCGCACAGGCAGTGAAGTAACCAGTGGGCAACAGCTCTATAGCTGCTAACAAAACCCTGGCTGGCTGCAGAAAGACTGCACGCCACCACACAAACTGTCTGCTGTGGCTACCAGGATACGGTTAACCCACCCATACCCATGATGCACTGCACATTCAAATCAGCAGTCCACAGATGGACACAGGATGAGGTATGCACCCCCACAGCACCTCGGCCTGGTAGGGGGAACTGACTGTGTGTGGTACTGGCACAGAGTAGCCACAGACCGTCACATTGTGTGGGTACTATGCTCCCCCTGAGGGTGAGGTGGGGCACCCAGCACCAGGTCCACAGCACCTTTGATGGCTGAGATACGCCATGATGCAGGTCCCCATCAGTGTGTGATAGGTAGTTCCGGCAGACACACCTAGGATACATCTGTGTCCCTCTGTATTTCTCCAGTCATGTCTAGCCCTTATGGGCTATGATGCACCCAGAATAGTGCATATTTTGTGTTGGTGCCATGGTGACGTGAAGGGAGGGGGGGGTTTTGGACCCATAAGCAGATTATATACCACCACACAACCCACTCCGTGGGGCTCAGGGTGGGAAATAGGATCACCCACCAATAGATCCACATTCCACCTCCCTGTAACAGTAGCGAGGACCATCCACCCCAGTCCTGCTAGAAGAACAGGCACCCTACAGGGCAGGCAATGCAGATCTGTACCCATCCATAAAGCAATAGCAGACAGACAGTAGGCCTGGAAATGGCCAGCTGCCCCCCACCACTATCTGACATTTTCCAGCAGCAAGCCTCCAGCTGCTGCACCCTGCAAGGTGTTCCAGCCAGGCACATACTAGCTGCAGGCAGTCTGCTAGCTAGTCCATAGTGCATGTTCCGAGAAGAGATGCGTGTAGCCAGAACTGGGATAGCAGCATACACACCAAGCAGATAGGTCAGTGAGTAAGCCCCAAAAGAGAACCCATAAATATCACATACAAAAAATACTAAATAGCACTATGGGGGAACCTAGCCATGCCGTGGTCACTGCTCAGTCAGGGTGAGTGTGACCTCCCAGCAGGACATGCTGTGGCCATCCTGTCCATGCAGGCGATGGCCAGCCACTACAATGTCCGAGCCATTGTCCTATGCTATGTACAGATGGATCCAGGCCAGGCCATCCTATCCTGGCTATTCCCACAGTACCTTGCTCCTCATTATGCACTTTGGCAGGCCAATACTGGCAACAGTGAAAGCAGTGTGGGCTGTGGAGGGTGTTTGCAGCCACCACACACTGGATAGATAGACAGACACACACTCCCCACACCTATGCCAGCATTGTGCAACTATAGAGGTGTTTGGCAGCCCTGCCCACCACACCAGTCTTGGGCAGAGTGCAGGATGGCTATGGCAAGCAATACTGTTGGGGGTCACTCCCCAGGGTGGTAAACACTGTCAGACACCAGACCTGGAGCACACTCCACAGACATCAGAAAGGTTGCTATGATGCAGCTCAATCAGCAAATTGTGCTTAACTTAGGAATTGCTATCTGCCAGTAATCATAGCAATCTTTTGATAGATGTGTACCGTATTCCCAGGTTTAGGGTTGCATTGCTAAGGTATGCAAGTGCTAGTATTGGGAGATGCATGCAGGGCCCAAAGTCCTGCCTCTCCAGGAGGCTTTGGATAATTTGGTCTGTGGGTGTGGGCGTGTCTGCCCCTGTTGGCTGCTGCTTTACAGCAGAGGTTCCCAACTCCAGTCCTGCAGTGCCAAACACTGTTCGGGTTTTCATGCTGTCCCTCATGAATATGCATGATATACATCTGCATACCATGGGGGCGGCGCATAGAAATGCAGCACAGGCATCTTTATTAGAGGCAGCATGGAACCTGAATGGTGTTTGGCCCTCCAGGACTGCATTTGGGAGACTCTGCTCTAGGTAATGCGCATGGTTATGGTGTCTGTGCTCTGTAGGGTAAAGGTAGGTGTTTTGGGCATGTTTACGTCATCTGCAATAAAGGTTCTGTCTGTATTAGCACGTTTTAGAGGTGGGTAAAATAAGGGGACTGGGTTGGCAGGAACCACAGCTGGGACTTGAATCTGTGACCTTCTGCTTCTGAATACACTGGTTTTGTGCACTGCACCACCATGTTCTCACAGAGTCAGCACATTCCCTGGTGATACCATGACTGTTTGTCAGACAGGGCCTGTCTGTTGCAGTAATGGCACCCACCTACACAGGGATAGGCCACGGTCTGCTCTGGGCAGCTGCCACTGCCCCCTCCACCACCAGTGACCCTCTGCCACCATGCTGACAGTCCTTTCTGCTGGTGGTGCTGGTGGAGCGCAGTCTCAGGCCATCCAGTGTGCGGGTAGGTGGCTGCCTATGGTGCGGGTTCTGGGGTAGGGGTGCCTGCATAGGTGTCCACACTACCCCCCAGCACTGCCTGCCAATGTTCCATGCCCTTGGAGGTAGCTGCTGGGTACTCTCCTCTTTGACACTGTGGGAAGCACAGTCATGCCCATGTTGGGCCTTCAGCAGTTGCTGTCTGGATGCTCTGCTGTTTCAGCATTCGTATGGGCCAGCTAGGCATCACCCTATTCCGCACTGTGGCCCAGCTGCACCACAGCATGTGCCGCCTGCGGCCCTCTGTATCCCCTTTTCCGGCATCTGTCCAGTTGCTGTTCCGACATGTCAGCCCTGCTGTTGCCACACATGTGCACGCCCTAGGACACCTGTCCGATGGAAAGGAAAACCCTGCACAGCGCAATTTCACTGTGGCTCATTCACCTTGTATGGGGACGGCGCATAGACCCTTCCACGATTTATATCTTTTCTATGGAGCTTTCTCGGGGGGGGGGGGGGGTGATGTTTTCCATTAATACCACTATTGGCCAGCTTGGTTATGTTTTTTTTCCAGTTTGTTGAGGTCGTTTTCAATGTTTATGTGCCCTTTTGTTCTGTGCAGATGTGTCACACATCACTTTTTTTAGGTTTCCCTGCCTATGCTGTACATTGCTGACACCTAAATGTTTTCTCTCCCCTGAAATGTGCATTTAACGTCAGGTTTTCAATCGCGTTAGGATTCAGCTCTTCAGATCAGCGCGTTAGTGTGAAAGGAGCCTCTCCCCGCCCACACTCCGCCCATTGACCCCTTCTCTCTGCCCTCTCTCCACCTTCTGCGGTGTTTTACCGCGCCGCAGAACTTTACGATCGTTAACTTACGTTAACGCGCATTATGAGACATTAACAATCGTTAACGCGCATTAACGTAAGTTAACGATCGTTAACGTTACATAACGCGCGTTCTGTACCATTACCGCAGTTTAGTAAACATCCCCCTAAGTTATCTACAAGGTCAAACATGGAGTTCAAATCTAGTTGAAGAAGAAGGACATCCTTGTAGCTATTTTGGTAGCTGACAATCTTGTTTAGTATAGCTACTAGGGTTGTTTCCCTGCTATGGCCTATTCGAAAACTTGATTGTCGTGGATGAAAATAGCTGTGCTGTGCAACTATTCTCTCCATTAGTTTGACTACCAATGCTAGATTAGAGTGGTCTTTTTGGCTGTGTGGAGGACAGTTATTACACCAATCCAAGAGTTTTACAGTCTTTCACTCTTTGCTCTTGGAATTTAATTTCAGGTTCTTTGAATGGGGACCAGCATACTTTGGGAGGCCATTTGCATTTAAGTTTCTTGTACACTTCTTCCCATCTTGAAATCCAGGTTTTGTTTTCTGAACCAAAGGTTTACTTAGAACTTTAGGATCACTGATACAGTATTTATAACAATTGGCAAAAAGCAACAAGAACCATAATACAAGCAGTTTATTCTTTCTCTTTCCTCCTCTTGTTACAATCAGGTTGCTTCTTTCTTCCTTCCACTCTAGGGTAGTACAACACTCTACTTTGAATACTCTGAATGCTGGAAATTAAATTCAAGTTTCTCCACTCCTGCACCTGTAGTACTTCATGTGTTTTTTCCCTAACAGGCAGGGCCGGCTCGTCCATTGAGCAAGAATGTTTTTTGCACAGGGCCCCGCGTTTCAGGGGACCCCGCGCAAAAAACATTCTACATTAGCAAAAGCAGACTAAAAAAAAAACCCGGCTGCTGCTGCCACTGCCGCCGTGGCAGCGGCAGAATCAAATGTCCCGCCGCGGGGCCCCGCCTGCCCGGCAGAGCCTCCCTTCACCATCAGCTCCTGAGTCCCTCCCAATGTGCGGGCTTTCAGAGCCGTGAGAGCTTCTCTGACCTCTCGCGGCTCTGTTAATCCCGCCGGGGCTGATGGGAAATCCCGTTTTTTTTTTAATCTGTCAGGGCTGATGGGGGGAGGGGGGTTAGCACTGGTAATGGGCTATGGGGGGGTTATGACTGGTAATGGGCTATGGGGGGGCTAAGATTGGAAGTGGGTTGATGGGGGAGGGGGGTTAGGACTGGTAATGGGCTATGGGGGGTTAGGACTACTAATGGGCTATGGGAGGAGCTAAGACTGGAAGTGGGCTGATGGGGGTTAGGACTGGAAATGGGCTGATGGGTTAGGATGTAATGGGCTATGGGGGGGCTAAGACTGGAAATGGGCTGATGGAGGGGGGGTTAGGATGTAATGGGCTATGGGGGGGCTAATACTGGAAATGGGCAGATGGGGGGGGGTAGGACTGGTAATGGGCTATAGGGGGGGGGCTAGGACTGGAAATTCAATGAAGCTACAGGGTAAACTATTTAAGACTAATAAAAGAAAATATTTTTTCACTCAACGTGTAATCAAACTCTGGAATTTGTTACCGGAGGATGTAGTAAAGGCTGTTAGGGTAGCTGGGTTTAAAAAGGTTTGGACAAGTTCCTGGAGGAAAGGTCCATAAACCATTATTAAGAAGTGACCGAAGTTATCAATGCTTGACCCAGTACAAGCATTGTGGAACTTGTGTCTCTTGGGGAAACTGCTAGGTACATATGACCTAGATTGGCCACTGTTGGAAACAGAATACTGGGCTTGATGGACCTTGGTCTGACCCAGTATGGCATATCTTATGTTCTTATGTAAATGTGCTGATGGGGGGGTTAGGACTGGTAATGGGCTATAGGGGTGCTAAGACTGGAAATGGGCTGATGGGGGGGTTAGGGCTATGGGGGGGGGCTAGGACTGGAAATGGGCTATGGGGGGCTAGGACTGGAAATGGGCTGATGGGGGTTAGGACTGGTAATGGGCTATGGGGGGGCTAAGACTGAAAATGGGGTGATGGGGGGCTTAGGACTGGAAGTGGGCTGATGGGGGCTTAGGACTGGTAATGGGCTATGGGGGGGGCTAGGACTGGTAATGGGCTGGGTGGCTAGGACTGGACAGGGGCTGAGTGGAAGGAGGGCTTGAACTGCAATTCGCTGATGGGGACGGGGGCTTGGAATGGAAATGGGCTGTGTGGAAGAAGGGCTTGAACTACAAATAGCTGATGGGGAGGGGGGCTTGGAATGGAAATGGGCTGTAAGGGGAGGGAGCTAGGACTGGAAATGGGCTGTTGGGGGGCTTGGATTGAAATGGACTCATGGAGGGGCTAGAACTGGAAGTAGGCTCATGGGGGGCTTGGATTGGAAATGGGCTGAGTGGAGGGAAGCTAGGATTTGACATGGGCTGATGATGGTGGGGCTAGGAAAGGACTAGAAATGGGCTGATGGGGGGCTGGGATTGGAAATGAGCTGATGGAGGGACTCGGATGGGGAGCTAGGACTTGAAATGGGCTGATGGAGGTTAGGACTGGTAATGGGCTATGTGGGGCTAAGACTGAAAATGGGGTGATGAGGGGCTTAGGACTGGAAGTGGGCTGATGGGGGGCTTAGAACTGGTAATGGGTTATGGAGGGCTTAGGACTGGTAATGGGCTAGGGGGGGGCTAGGACTGGTACGGGGCTGGGGGTGGCTAGGACTGGAAATGGGCTGAGTGGAAGGAGGGCTTGAACTGCAAATAGCTGATGGGGATGGGGGCTTGGATTGGAAATGGGCTGAGTGGAAGGAAGGCTTGAACTACAAATAGCTGATGGGGAGGGGGGCTTGGAATGGAAATGGGCTGTGAGGGGAGGGAGCTAGGACTGGAAATGGGCTGAGTGAGGGGGGGGCTAGGACAGGAAATGGGCTGATGGAGGGCTAGGATAGGACTGGAAATGGGCTGTTGGGGGGGCTGGGATTGGAAATGAGCTGATGGAGGGACTCGGATGGGGGAGCTAGGACTGGAAATGGTGCTGATGGTGGGGCTAGGATAGGACTAGAAATGGGCTTATGGGGGGCTGGGATTGGAAATGAGCTGATGGACTCGGATGGGGGAGCTAGGACTGGAAATGGGCTGATGCGGGGACTAGAAGGGAGCGAATGCTGGGTGGGGCTGGAACTAGAAGGGAGCTGATGTTGGGGGAGGATTAGAATGGGATGGAGTTGGGAGAGTGAAATGGAGAGGGAAAAATATTTTGTGTGGGAGGGAAGACAAATCTACAATTGGCCGGATATTGGGAGAGTAAGTGGGGATTGAGGATGGTGGGGTAAAATTTGAGTGGATGAAATAGGAATGAGGAAAGAGCAAAAGGAGAGAGATTAGTATGTTAAAGCAGATGTAGAAAGAGAATGGAAAAAAACTAGAAGAGTGAAGAAAGGACAAATGGACAGCAGACGATGGAGAGTTAGCAGAAGACACGAAGAAACCAGAAGAAAGTGGCTGGAGCAATTGCAACTGAAAAAAAATGCACAAAAGGTAGAAAAATATCTCTTTATTGAATTTATTAACTGAAATATGCCAGCTCTGGGAAATGTGCATCATTAACGTCTGCGCTTTGTTTAGTACAAGCGGAAATTAATTTATAGTTTTATTTCTACAGTGTTGTTGGGCTTTTGGGGTTCCCAGTTTAATTATTGTCTTCCTGTTTCTACATTGTGATTCCTTGTTTGGTGATGGTCTATGTTCTGCATGTGTAACTGAGCTGAGGTATTCTGTTTATGTAATTCCTATTTGACATTGCCACTTGTTCTCTTTCCCCAGTAGGTCATGTATTGTTGTTCTCTGAAATGTATTGGTTTAATATTTGTAGTGTTGCCTTTTGATAGGTAGGTTCTTGTGCTTTGTGAGTCCTGGTAGTGCTGTTATGATACGGCGGGTTTGCTATGGGTTTTAAATGGGCAGTGTTTGTAGTAGTTCCTAATGTACCTGGCAGTTGGCACTGGATTATAGTAATGTAGAAATCTTTTAGTCTTTCTTTATCCATACACTCATTAAGAGGCATGTTTACTAAAAGTTAGTGTATGGTAACATTATGCAAATATTTATGCAAATGAGGCCCCACACCGAGTCTCCGCACATGGCCCCGCACCCCCCTTGGGCCGCCCCTGCAAACAGGAAACCCATCTCATACTTTATTAGTATTTACCAGTGTACCTGGAACTGGTGCACCCTGAAACTGTCTTGGATTCACTCCTTGCACTGTTCACTGAAGAGCTCCTGTATTCCTCCCTTCTTTAGAGCTGATAGCCTGTGAAGATGCTGGTCCCCCAAACTGCTCTACAGATGTTTCTGGCTCAGATGTTCCTTGATGTCTTCTTTTCGGAGCTTCTTCTGTGTCTCTTTGTGAGTGGATGGCTTCTAGATCGATTATATTGTAGCAGCAGAGCGCAGACAAACCAATGATACCAGGAGTCTGTTCAGAAGGTCCAAATCATTTATTTGTGCACAAGTCTCAAGCAGAATCAAATTCAAAATGGCTGAGCAATGGTTTCTAGCAAAACAACAACTTTTATAGACTTCTTCTCCATTCTAGACATAGGCAAACATTTCATTGGTCCCGGTACCCTCCCATACACCTTCTATTGGTTCCGGTACCGATATGGCTATCCAATGATGTTCTTTGACTGGGCTTAGCACCTGCTTACCCCCCTTCTAGTCCCAATTACAATGGTCAGTTCACCAACTTAGATACTTTTCTCTTCCAAGGCCATTTAACTCGTTAGAACATGTGGGAAAGCAGGGCACTGTAACCTTTCTTTCAGCAGAGTTAATTAATTCCATAGCAGCTGTACTCTCTTATCAATAGCAATTAAACATATTTTTCTATATTTTTCTGAGTTTCGATTCTGCTCAGCTAAGCTGATTGTGCTTTGTTAAGTTTCAGTTCTATAGTAGCAGCATTCTGGGGAATGTGCAATTCCTATGGGCCTCTCCACGGGCTTCATTTACAGGTCAAGCTACTTAGGCCTGTCTGTTTATTTCAGACACCATGGATCATAGGCCTTCGCCTACCACATTCCCCCCTTTGATTAATCTCACCCTATTACTTAATAAGGTGTGAGAGTTAAATCACTCAATTTGATTATACTGGGGTCGGGTTACGACCATATATAGTGGGCCGAGGATGCCATAAGGCCAAAATCTTAGTTGCGGTTTTCCGCTCTACGGTGTTTTCAATAATACTGTTTATAGAACGCATACAACATGGAATTATACATGGTAATAGTAAAAACACAGCAATTATTATTAATATGAGCATAAGGAAAGTAGTAAGTCCACCTAAACCTGAGAAAATAGAGGCGAACCTATTAGGAATCTTAAGACCATGCCAAGTCTGTACTGGCACGTAAGCTTGTTTTCGCATATTTTCAGCAATCTCTTCAACTACTTGACCTTTATCATCTATCTTCAAACAGCAATTGGTTAAATTCAGTTTACCACATACTCCTCCTTCTGCTGCCAACAAGTAGTCTAGTGCTAAGTGATTCTGATATATGGCAGTACGCATTTGTGTGCTCTGTCTAGCTAAAAGTGTGAGTGCTTGACTAGTCTCATTAGTTATTACTTCAACTACTGCTTGTAAGCGGATAATACGATTAATCATATATACAGGGGTCCGATAGCCCAACATACCATCATCATTCCATGTGGCCGGTCCATAATAGGCAATGATTCTTTCAGATGGCCAATCATCGCCATCCCATTTCTGCCACTTGCCTATCTGTAGGGCTGCTCTCTTCTGTCTCTTAGTGTATACTGGGTATCCTAATTGCTCTCCATGTTCTGTGGGTAACAAGAAGAAAGAAGGTCTAATGGTCCCCAGAACACACGCCCCTCCGCAGTGTATAGGGAGTCTGGCATATGCTCGAGTTCCACAAATCCAATACAAGCCCGGTGGGGCTTGCCAGTCATGGGGCTGGGCAAGATTAGTCCATAGATCAGCAAGTTCAGGAAATTTTGCTAATGGATTAGGGGGTTCAGATGCATTAACCCCTGACCACCATGACGTCTGTTTGGTAGTGTCATTATAGAATTTTTGGCTGAGACAGACCAGCTGTCCCACTTGTAGGGTGAACTGAGGTCCGGTTCTGGCATAGCAGAGCCGTCCAACTATTGGGTGTGCCAATACCCATTCGCTTGTAGTCTTATGTAATTCAGTATGGTTATAAGTTATAGAATAATTCAATTCTTGGGCTTCCCATGGCCACTGGTCACCCATTCGTGTCCCACCACAAAAGTAGCAATCTGAAATGTGTAAGCTGGAGACTACTGCTCCCGCTAATTCTAGAAACAAATTCTGGGAAGGGTGAGGGATATCAAACTTATTTATATGCATAGTCTCGTAAAAAGTGTTATGTATATGGTATCGTGACGACCTATGGGCCTGGGTGTTTAATCTAATATACACAATGGTTCCAGGATCTGACCCAGAACCTGAAATTCTGAGTCCAAATTTATACCCCTGCTTCCAGGCACTGGGATTTATTACAATAAACTCTAACGGATTACAAGCTCCTTTCTTGCAATGCTTTTCTATATCCTTCACATATGGCTTTTGCAAAATCGCCATTCGATTATCTCTGGTATTTTCTACCATTCCGGTTTTCCACATGGCATAGAAAACACATTCCCATTTTGGGCAATAGTAATCTGCAACCGGGGCTGTACTATATTCTATGACACCGCCCGCCCCTTAACCTTGAGGGTTAAGGAGGGGTTGCCTTATGATGCCCTTGAGGCAGTTAGTTGTAGTTGTGTTATGCTTCGAGCAGTAAGGCTGGCAAGAGTTATTTATTTACATGAGGTTTATTTTCATGTGGCTCATATTGCCATTGTGCAGTTCAAAAGAAGATTACAGACGGTGCAGAAGTTTAAACCAAATAAAACAGGATTAACTGAAACTTTGCCTAACTGGCTTTAAATGCTGTATTTCTTCACATTCCTTTCATGTGCTTTTAACATACAGGCTGATAACAGAATAGTCCTTTACTAATAAAGCTCAGGTTCTGTCAATCACTAGTAGTGCTCTAATTCAGTTTCCCTCCACAAGCTTTCTTGTGTCGGTCAAAGTTACGTCACTGTTATATTACTTCATATACCAGCACAATCCTCTCTCTGCTTAATTGCCTCTATCAATTAAACAGGTAGAACAGTCCATCATCATCTCATCATCATCAGCAGGGAAAACACAGAATTATGAACAGAGTTTTCTTCCTTACAGCAAGTAACTGGAACACTGTGGTTAAAACTCTTCTTCTGTTCTAAATAATCCTGGAACTCTTTAAGAAGTGATTCAGCATGAAACATTTCTTCATTGAGCTGTCTTCCTGTCCCCTCGGTGAATAGGTATTGATTGAGCCTATCTATCTCAGGCTCCTTATCAGGTTTGTTTGCATTTGGAAAACAAACATGTGCTGGGCTTTCATTAGCTCCCCACCTTTCCCTGCACGTGGGTGCTGTACATTCAAACTTAGCAGTGCTAGGAGAATATTTAAAAGCATGTATATCAGCCCTGTCCTGGCTAGGCGACTCAGCTAGTTTAAAAGAATAATTATTGTCATTCAAAGCTTCTCTTTTCTGACACCAGCTGCCACCATCTTGACTGGCTTTGCTTTTAAAAGCAGAACATAGACTTTCTGGCTTTAGAGCATAAACTCCTCTTTCTCTGGGTACCTTATACAGGAGCTTCTCTCTTGGAGGATTCTTTATCCTTCTGCCTTTGTTCCCCAGCTCTGCCTGGTCCTGTAGCCTTGGGTTTCTCAGCGTTCTAAAGGAGCTCTGCCTCCAGCAGTTTCTTTCCTCATCTGAGTGCTGCTCCAAGCTATCCTCCAGCTGCAGACTGTTAGGGAAATTATCACAGCAAGGAAACCTCCGTTGCTCTCTTGTCTTCTCTCTCTGGATCTCTGTCTGGATCTCCGTCTCCCCGTGGATCTCCCTCTGCCTCTGCGTCTGCCTTTCACTTCCTGGTTCCTGTGTATTTAACCAGGTGCTTCTAGCCTGCACTGCCCGCCTCCCCTTGGGGCGTGCCCAATCACAAGCCTTCCTACTCTCCTCCCTCAAGGTGAGCTGTTTTGCCTGATTGAAAGTGTGTTTTTTTCTTTCTGCAGAGAAACCCCTGCTTTCTCCTGCAGTACCGGCTTCTACCACCGGCTGCTCACTTGTATCCATCTGTTCCTGAGGAGCTACTGTGTCACAATTCATTAGCTAAAACTCGTTTACCTGTACATTCTCCCCATCCAGTGGTTCCTTCTGGACACATGTACTTATCATTAAGAGCATACGTTTTCTCCCAATCAGCACATTTTGAACGGCTATCCCTATTGATAGCATCACAAGCATCAAAATACAATACAGCAAGCTTAGTAGGGTCAGTGAGTGGGGAGGTAGCATTAAGTAAGTCTCCATCTGCATCATTCCATCATATCTCCAAAGTATAATAGGATGGATTCTGATGCGGGTTAAAACACACCTTAGTATTACCTTTGGTACAGACATTCAGTTCGGTGGTGTTATAAATACACCGGGTTACTTTACCAGTACAGGTATAGTATGAATGATAAAGCAAAGTCTGAGTTACTTTCATTCCAGTCCGAGTGGAAGTAATGCAAGCAGTACATGGAGGCAAGGCACAAGTCAGTTCAAGGCCCCCCAAGCAAGCAACCAGGACAAAGTAAAAACAAAGATGCATGTTGATTGGAGTTCTTCTGAATCCTCACTTGAAAATCTTGACCTCGACGTCCTCTTCTTGGCACAACGCCGTCCCGTTTGCTAATGAAGCAATTCAACGGGTGTTGAATGTTGATTGAAGATCCTCACAATGTCCGTCGTATGCCAACTAACTTGTCAGCTACAGTTGGCTCTGAATATTGTTAATCAATATAGTATCAATCAGTGTACAGAATCGCACACATAAGGTTTGTTTGAGCAAATCTTGCTGTATTGGAAACAGCAATCCTCTTCGAAAGACTTGTCTACCACAAGGCACTGTGGTTGTTGGGATAATCCCAAAAAGAATCTAGGTCGCTGGTTGCCGTCTCAGGGTGAGTCGCAAAGGTACATCAGGATGTTGTACCGCTGTCCACTGCTCGGAATCTGTAACGGCTGCTGGCTTGACTCTGCTGTGATGGATCCAGGAATCGATCTCTGCTACCTTTACTGCAGTTGGGGTAGACAGGATGACGGTGTATGGTCCCTTCCAATGAGGTTCCAGCGGTGTCTTCTTCCAATCTTTGATCCACACCAAAGTACCAGGCTTGTAGGGATGTAGGGGTTCCGTCAAATTGATGGGCAGCTGGTCCTGTATCCACGCATGAAGAGTCTGTAGAACAAAACTAAGAGCTAGAAGTTCTTGTCTGGTTATTTCTGAACCAATCTGGGCTAAACTTCCTTTAATTCCCTGCACTATTGGTGGGGGTCTGCCATACACTACCTCAAAAGGGGAAAATCCTGTTGATTTCACAGGAACTGAGCGTATTCTGAGCAAAGCTATTGGGAGCACTTGGGGCCACTTCAGGCGAGTCTCCTGGCAAAGCTTGGACATTTGGGCTTTCAAGGTACGATTCATTCGCTCAACTTTCCCTGAACTCTGAGGTCTATATGCAGTGTGTAGCTTCCATTGTATCTGCAGGGCACTTGCTAACTGCTGAGTAATCTGAGACACAAATGAGGGCCCATTGTCTGACCCTATTACTGCTGGAATTCCAAATCTGGGAATAATTTCTCTCAGCAAAACTTTGGTAACTTCTCGGGCATTTTCAGTCCTGGTGGGGTAAGCCTCCACCCACCCAGAGAAGGTACAAACTAACACTAACAAGTAGCGGTATCCACTGGCTTTTGGCATTTCAGTAAAGTCAATTTGCAGGTGGTGCATGGGGGTTACACCTCTTGACTGAACTCGAGGTGGTGGCGTGGGACCCTGTTTGGCATTGTTCTTGGCACAAATTAGACACTGGCGTGCTACTGAGGCTGATAGGGCTCCCAACAAGGCGATGCAAAAATGTGGCTTGAGTGCTTTTTCCATAGCACTTTTTCCATAATGTGTGGCTTGGTGGAAAGCCTTGACAAAGGCTGGTCCCAATAGTTCAGGGATTACTATTCGTCCTGTGGGTTGGCTGCCCTCGGCAGGCGGCAGCTCAATCCACCCATCTTTCAGCACTCCCTCTTCCTTATTACAGTAGTAATCCAATTCGTTGGTGGTATATCGTGGTGTCCATGAATTAAGGGGTACTGGAAATAATGCTGCCTGCATTGGCATGGCGTGTGATGAAATTTGGCCTGTCATGGCTGCTTTTCGCGCTGAGGCATCAGCGAATCTGTTTCCTTGGGCAACATCTCTTTTACCTGCTTGGTGTCCTTGGCAGTGCATGACGGCTACATGTGTTGGGGCCCATACTGCATCTAGTAACATCAATATTTCTGGGCCATATTTGATCGATTTTCCTCCTGACGTAATGAGCCCTCGTTCTTTGTATAGAGCTCCATGTGCATGCAAAGTGGTGAAGGCATATTTAGAGTCCGTGTACACATTTAACAAGAGTTTTGCACCTAATACTAATGCTCGGGTGAGTGCAATCAATTCTGCCTTCTGGGCTGATGTGCCTGATGCCAGGGCTGATGATTCAATGACTTCCTCCCGGGTGACTACTGCATACCCGGCACAACGTCGTCCATCAATGATGAGACTACTTCCATCTACAAAATAAGTCTGATCAGGATTCTCTAGGGGCACATCTGTCAAATCAGGCCGACTTGAGAATACAGTATCCATGACTTCTATACAGTCATGCTCTGGGGGTTCTTCGCTGACAGGTATCAATGTGGCTGGGTTCAAGGCATGGCTCACTTCCAATTGTATCTGTGGGTTTTCAAATAGCATACTCTGATATTTCAACATTCGGGAATTGGTGAGCCAATGATTCGCCTTCTGTTCCATGAGGGCAAGTACTGCATGTGGCACAGTGACTCGTAGATTCTGTCCTAAGGTGAGTTTATCTGCTTCACTCACTAACAATGCTGTAGCTGCAACTGCTCTCAAGCAAGGTGACCATCCTTTGGCCACAGTGTCCAATTGTTTTGATAGGTATGCTACAGGTCGCTCCCAATGCCCTAATTTCTGAGTCAACATGCCTAAGGCGTTTCCTTGCACCTCATGCACAAATAAATGAAAAGGCTTGTGAACATCTGGTAATCCGAGTGCTGGTGACGACATCAATTCTTCCTTTAACGTCTTGAAGGCTGCATCCTGCTCAGGTCCCCACTCTAGTGGCGACTTTTCTTCTCCTTTGGTGGCATCATATAGTGGTTTGGCAATTTGAGCAAAGTTGGGAATCCAGATTCGGCAATATCCTGCCGCTCCCAGAAAGGCTCTGACTTGCTTTCTGGTAGTTGGGGTTGGGATTCTGCACACAGCTTCTTTTCTTTCTCTCCCTAATTGTCGGCTTCCTTTAGTCAAGCGAAAGCCCAAGTATTTCACTTCTTTTTGGCATAGCTGTGCTTTTTCTCTGGAAACTTTGTATCCAGCTTCATCCAGTAGCTGCAAGAGGTCTTTGGTGGCTTGTATACATTCACTTTCTGATACAGCAGCTATCAGCAGATCGTCCACATATTGGAGAAGTACTCTCTTCCCCGGGGCCACTGGATAGCTTGAAAGGTCTTGGTTCAGTGCAGCACTGAAGATGGTAGGTGAATTCTTGAATCCTTGAGGTAATCGTGTCCATGTGAGTTGGCCCCGTCTTCCGGAGACAGGGTCCTGCCATTCAAAGGCAAACAGCAATTGACTAATTGGGGCTAATCTTATGCAGAAGAACGCATCTTTCAGATCCAAAACAGTAAAATGGGTGGCTTCAGCAGGAATCAATCCTAAGAGTGTATAAGGATTTGGCACAACTGGATGTATGGTCTCAACTGCTTCATTCACTCTCCTTAGGTCCTGCACTGGACAGTAGTCACCTGTTCCAGGCTTCTTTACTGGCAGGAGTGGAGTGTTCCATGGTGACTGACATACTTTTAGTAGGCCATACTCTAGTAGTCTTAACAAGTGGCGGTGAATGCCTTCAATTGCTGCTCTTGGGAGGGGGTATTGCTTGACATGTACTGGTTCAGCACTAGGCTTGAGATTCACAATTATTGGAGCTATATGTTTGGCTAGGCCTGGGGGATTGCCTTCTGCCCATACTCCAGGCGGGGCGTCAATGCTTTTCAGAGTAGGTTCAAAATAGGTGTCCTGGGCAGATTCATTACTATAATATCTCCATTCTTCTTCTCGAGGAGCAGTAAGCAGCATTAATCCAGCAGGTTTCGTCTGGGAATTCACTGTCATTTGCATCTCTCCTTTCTCAGTAAAGGATATTTGGGCCTGCAATTTGGCTAGCATATCTCGTCCCAATAATGGCACTGGGCACTCGGGCATATAGAGAAATTGATGTGTTATTTGCTGTCCTCCCAGAGTGCATATACGGTTCTGAAGAAAAGGCTTTGTGGCTTTGGCACCAGTTGCTCCGACAATGGTGACTGCTCTTGCGGAAAATGGGGCGATCTGTTTGTCTACTACAGAATGTTCTGCTCCAGTATCAACCATAAAATCCATAACTTGGTCTCCTATTTGTATGCTGACCATAGGCTCCTGGAGACCTAAAGCGAATTCAGAGCCTGGTCTGTCCTAATCTGCTTCATCTACGTCATAGGTCGCTGCGGCCACTGCTTGTATGGCCTCTCCCCTTTCTCGTTGAAACTGTTCTCGATTGGCCCCTCCGCGGTTCCGGGGTCGGCCTCTTCCTCTTTCTCTCCACTGGGCATTATTTTCGTCATCCTGAGGGGCGTCTTCGAGTTGCGGGCATGTATCTCTCCAATGTCCTTCCTCTTTGCAATAAGCGCATTGGTTCACGCCTAGTTGGGGCTGGCTATCTCCTCGGCCCCGCCCTCTTCCTCTGCTCCTTCGACTAGGGAAACCTCCCCTTTTCTGTTCAACTATGGCCGCAGCCAAAAAATCAGCTTTCTTCTTCATCTTTCGATCACATTCTTTCTGCCTTTCATTATCACGATTCACATACACTTTATGAGCGACTTCCAGTAACTGAGTTCATGCCCGCAAACCCTTCTAGTTTCTGTAGCTTACGTCTAATGTCTGGTTGAGACTGATTTACAAAAGCAGAATTCACCATGCATAAGCTTCCTGGTACATCTGGATCATAGGGAGTATACATTCTGTACGCTTCAACTAATCTCTTGTAAAACACTGCTGGGCTTTCATCTATGCCCTGGTTAACTTCGGTCACTTTAGAAAGATTCATAGCTTTCTGGCCCCCCCTTCTCAGACCTTGCATAAGGCCTTGGCGAAACCGTGATAGAGATTTGGATCCTCTCTCTGTATTCGGATCCCACTGAGGGTCTTCATTTGGGAATTCTCTTTGGGCTGCTTCTCGATTGTCTATCCCTACTCCATCCCCGGTGCTAAAGGGTTATCTGCCAGCCAGTCGACAGCTGCTCGCTTAATTCGTGTCCGCTCCTCAGTAGTGAATAAGGTGGACAGGAGCTGACGGCAATCTGCCCAAGTGGGTTGGTGGGTTTCCATAATAGTATGCATTAATTCTGTTAGTTCCTGGGGCTTGTTGGTATAGGAAGCGTAATGTGACTTCCAGTTTAACAAATCAGTAGTGGAGAAGGGCACATATACTAAACTTAGGGGTCCTGCCACCACCTGATTATCTTCATCTCTCACGGGCACTCCCGGGACTTGCCGTAAGGGCATCATTTTTGCAGTAGAAGTCTTTCTGGATCTGAGGGGGATTTTAGAGACTCTCCTGGCAGGGGCTTTCTTCTTGCTGTCCGTGCGCTTAGTCTGGGACGCTTTACTTTTGGCTGATGAGCTAACACTGACGGTCGTCTTTATACTGTCAGTATCACTCTGGGAAGACCCTTCCTCTTGCTCTTCTGTCTCTGACTCAACTTTCTCCTCAGTCTCAGTTGAGTCATCCTCCTCATCTGAAGTAAGCTTATCTGCTTGCTCTTCAGGTGATGGTTCTGGGGTTGGGTCCCGCTCCCGCTGTCTCTGTGGCTCTAGGGCGGGACGCGGTGGCACTTTTACTGGATGCTGGGCTCGGGGCTGTCGAGTTATCACTTCTGGGGACTCAGGATCTGCAAGGACGGGTTTTTGTCTGGATTTCTCACCTGTCCCTGTCTTTTTAGTCTGATCTATTTTCTGCGTTTGATCTGTTAATGCTAACATTATTCTGCACTGTTCTTCATAACAGCGCTTCGCCCAAGGGGGCGGGCTCTCACAAATACTCAACCAGGAATCTATATAGGGGTACTGATCGGGGTGCGCTACTCGCACTTTCTGGTGAACTGACTGAATAATTCCTATGGTAAAAGTTCCCTCTCGGGGCCACGTAGGGTCTAAGTCGGGCCACTCCCTAGTACACAAAATCTGTAATCGTGTCGCAGTCATTTTAACTCCATAATCTCCTGAATATCCTTCCTTAAAATGCGTGATCATACATTCTAATGGAGTGTGCCTAGTAGACCCCGCCCCTCCCATCTCGATGTGTGCGCAACAACAAACAGAAGGGAAAAGGAGGGCGGACCGTGGGTAAGGGGTCCTCACGGCCCTAGAAACATATAAGGGAAACAAGTAACAAGACAAGACGACGGTCACTTCCTCATTTTTACGACCTGGACGCGGTCGCCCGGCCAGGAAATGCGTTACTCAGGAGTCCGCCTTCGCTTGGTCCGTGCTGCCAGACCTCTCAGTCACACTTCATTCACACAATCATGCTAGCAACGTATCCCAAAAAACACAGCCCAATCCTGTCTATTCTGACTAGGCCATGTTCAAATTCCAAAATCAAGAAGACGATAGTTTCGCCCCGCAAATACTCATGCAGGGGTAGTCGGACCGTCTTGAGAGGTGATCAAGCTCTCTTTCCAAGTTCCAAGTTCCAAGTTCAAAATTCAAACAGCAGTACTGCTCTGACTCATCTGTCTAGACATACCAAATCAAAACTATACTCACCGGATCCGGTCCTCAAAGTTCCCAAGCAAGCGCATGAGTTGGACCTCGGACTCCCCTCACTCAGGTTCGAGGTGTTGGTTCCAGCCGGGCCCGGCACCCGCCGAGGTCTGGCCAGCTCCCTCCGATGCAAGGGACCGGTGGCGCCAGAGAGCGAGCCCACGTCGGAAGGGCGCGATCCCGGCAGGACCAAACCTGTAGAGGCGAAAAGTCGTGGTATATTGCCCTATATACCCTCTATTACCACACCTTCCCGGCCAACGCACCAAGAATATGTAGCAGCAGAGCGCAGACAAACCAATGATACAAGGAGTCTGTTCAGAAGGTCCAAATCATTTATTTGTGCACAAGTCTCAAGCAGAATCAAATTCAAAATGGCTGAGCAATGGTTTCTAGCAAAACAACAGCTTTTATAGACTTCTTCTCCATTCTAGACATAGGCAAACATTTCATTGGTCCCGGTACCCTCCCGTACACCTTCTATTGGTTCCGGTACCGATATGGCTATCCAATGATGTTCTTTGACTGGGCTTAGCACCTGCTTACCCCCCTTCTAGTCCCAATTACAATGGTCAGTTCACCAACTTAGATACTTTTCTCTTCCAAGGCCATTTAACTCGTTAGAACATGTGGGAAAGCAGGGCACTGTAACCTTTCTTTCAGCAGAGTTAATTAATTCCATAGCAGCTGTACTCTCTTATCAATAGCAATTAAACTTATTTTTCTATATTTTTCTGAGTTTCGATTCTGCTCAGCTAAGCTGATTGTGCTTTGTTAAGTTTCAGTTCTATAGTAGCAGCATTCTGGGGAATGTGCAATTCCTATGGGCCTCTCCACGGGCTTCATTTACAGGTCAAGCTACTTAGGCCTGTCTGTTTATTTCAGACACCATGGATCATAGGCCTTCGCCTACCACAATATAGTGTAGCCTTATATCTTCTTACCTTTTCCTATTTGTACCCCTTGTTCTCAGCTATTGTATTGTCTGTCTTGATTAGATTGTAAGCTCAATCGAACAGGGACTGTCTTTTATAAATGTCTGCACAGCACTGTGTACGCCTTGTAGCTCTATATAAATGATTAATAGTAGTAGTAGCCATCTTAGTTCTTAGAGGGGCCACGTTCTTACCATATGCCCTCTCCACCAGGAGGTTGCTTTGGAAGGGGGCAGGATTAGCAGGCCATGAGGGCACCCATGTATGCACATGGGGCTACTTTAAGGCCCACCGCAGTGGCAGAAAACTGCCAATTTTAAGGAGTTTGGAGGGGTCGGGAGTCAACATGCTGCCCACCAGGACCTGCTTCGGCGACCGCCAGACCTGCCTAGTGGACAGGCTAGTCCTGGGTTAAACATAATCAAATACTGGTAGGTATGCTTTTAATTAGTAAATACTAATGTAAATGTCTTTCTGTAAGGAATTCTATCTGAATTAACTTATTCTAGAATAACTACAATTTTATTTTCTTTCCAGGTAGGACAAGACTCAACAGGTACAATGCATTTCTAAACCTCCTGAGTGCGTTAATAAAACACTGATATTTGTGCTGAAATGTTTGAAAGTTCAGGTATATCTCAAATATAAGACTGTTGGTAGCACTACTTATCTCTTGCTGACTGCTATCTGTCTTGCACTGATAGCCTGACTGTAGATTCTCCCTCTGGCTTAAAGTAGTGTGATAGCTGTGTTAGTTCACCTTAATGGTAGTTAAATAAAAAGAGAAACATAAAAGAAAAATAAGGTGATACCTTTTTATTGGACTAACTTAATACATTTTTTTATTAGCTTTCGAAGGTTAAAACCTCTTTCTTCAGGTCAGTATGAGCAACAGATGACAATACCAGAATACTTGAATCACCAGAGCATTCCATCGCCTGTCTCAGGGGAAAGGCAGAGGGAAGAAGTGGGAGAGATGGATGAGTGGTCAGAAGGTGACAAGCCTGTAAATATTTAATGTGATAAACAGCTCATATCTTTGTTAAGTCCTGTCTGGTCTGATTAAAAGTGTCTTATCATTTTCATTTCATACGTTTTACATTCTTGGATTTATTGCAATTTCACTTTTAGGACACTCACCATAAAATCATTGATGCTGTGGTCGGGAGTGGAGAATGCTCTCCAACAGTTGTGACACCTTGGTCTGCTCTATGCTGTGTGATCTTATGTCTGTGTGAATTGATTCTTGCCTTTAACATTTGGCCTGTCTCTCCAATATGGCATCCCATTTCACATTTGTTGCATTGAATAAGATATACCACATTAGAGACCGAGCAGGAGTGGGATCCCTTTATACTGAATGTTTTCCCCCTGTATCTGTGGGGTCCTGTGCTATGTGTTGGTATAATTTGCAACTTGGTATACTGCATTCTTGGTATTGTTGCCGTTCTTTTTTAGGGCTCATCAAAAACAGAATACTAATTCCCCCAACGATAATCACCAATTTTTTGTCGGGTATAGACCGCAAGGCAGAGAGGACATCCCTCTAAACCTCACGCAGTACATGCCCCTTTTTTATTTATTTAATTGTCAACTTGTATGCAGTAGTTTTATTTAAAATCCATAAATAAGACCACACTTATCTGCTCAAGCACGACGTGCATGTTTCGAAGCACCAGGCTCCTGCTTCAAGTGTATTAGTGAGAAAATAGTGTGACCATTCCTTTCTTCCTCAAAAAACGCCAAATCTATGGCGGGTGACGTCAGAGGATTCCAATCTTCAGATAGGCCTATTATAGGACCGCCTATATCACATCAGCCAATCACCAAAGGAGGGAAACCCCACAGCACAGGGGAATCCCTACAAGTAATTGGAGAGTGTTTAAAGTGTCAACCACTCAATGTCCCTATTTAAACCAACAGGCTCCATAGAATTTAAAGTAAAAATCCATCGTTGTTCCAATTGTCTCAAACGAGCTGTGCGATCTCCCCCTCTCGGATCAACCGGTACATGATCAATCACAGTCCATTGAAGCTGTTCAAAAACATGGCCCAAATCGATACAATGTTGTACCATCGGAGCTGTCGCCACAGACTGACGTAAACGGGATGCATGTTCACCCAATCTGACCCATATGGCTCGATTTGTACTCCCGACATATTGCTTTAAACATGGGCAAATCAAGACATACACCACATAGCAAGAGTCACATGTAGTATGCCATCGCCGATAAAAACTTTTACCCGAGAAAGAATCAGTCCAAGCAGACCCCGTAATGGCTAAAGCACAGTATCTACAATTGGCACACACCTCATGAGAACCTGATCTAAAAACTGGCAGTTCAGGCCGATCGCATTGGACCGCCGATTTAACCAATCTGTCACGCAGATTACGGCCACGCGAATATGCTATTTGCAAAGGCTTGTTCAAACTAGGGCAAAGAGCAAGCACTGGCCAATGTTTCTTTTTTAGGGGGCTTCTATTGGGTGCCTGCTTCTCGCCGTTTTTTGCCTCAGATTCTGTGATTGTCAGAAGTATAAAACTGGTGGAGCAGGAAATCTCTCTTTCTGTAATTCATCTTCCTGGAGTAGTGGTTTTAAGTCTTTTATGATTTTTCTTAGTTGTTCCAGCTTTGGCATGGCTCTTTTCAGGAATCCCTTAATTCTTCACCGATCTAGTGCAGGTCCACAATCTCAAAACCTACTGCCTAATTTTAAGCAGTCAATTAAAAAAAAATCCCTAACTAGCTCTCTTTAGGAATCACACAGTATTTTCTTTTTCTTTTAAAATTAACTCCAGTTGAAGCAGGTGGCTTGGCTCTGAAAATCTGAAATGAAATAATTTGCTAAGCCCTACCTACATTAAACAAAAGATAATTAGTATGTCCCTACATAAACCCTCCACCTCAGTTACTCCATACTCACACACCCTCAATCACTTAGCAGCAGGGCTGGAGCTACCATTAGGTGAACTGGGTGGTTGCCTAGAGCACTGGTCCTCTTGGGGCACTCATTGCCACTGCTATCACCCCTCTCCGGGACCAACAGCGATGGCAATAGCTTGATACAGCCCCACGGTGCTTACCTTCAAGCTTCGAAAAATCAAAAAACAAAATCCAGTGAACAAAAATCACAAAGCTTAACAAAAAGTCCACCAAAGTATTAGGAACCTATACTCTATACGTGCTATTTCTTTTTGTCTAAGCGAGCTGTAGGATGGATGAGATGGAAGCTCAACCCACGCCAGACAGTTAGCTGCTTTTTATCAATTAAGGTTCTTTTCACCATATAAGTAAATATTTAAAAATCACACTTATCTTCTCAAAGTCCACAAAATATTTGTTGCTCATTCAACGATTTGCTCCGCACGACGTGCACGTTTCGGGCAGCAGCCCTGTATCAAGTGCATAACTCGTTATCCCAACAATACAGCAACAAAGTGAAAATAATGATGAGGAACGCCGTCACTGCGGCACAGGTTAAACAGTCCTATAGGCTGAATGGAAGTCTTTTTAAAGGAAGAACCCACCAATGGGATCAGGGGAAACCCCACTGTCAGGGGACTCCCTGCTCCGATTAGAGAAAATAACGTGGCAACGTCACAGCACGCTCTGCCATTCAAGCTTCAGCACCGCAGGGCTGTTTGCTTCTGCTCCTCTCTGATTCCCATGCCGACTTCCTGTTTGGACAGGAAGGCGGCATTGAGTGGCGGAAGCAAAGAGCCTAATGGCACCAAAGCTTGAAGGTAAGCACCATGGGGCTGTTTGCGGCTATTGCCACCACTGTTGGCCCAGAGAGGGGTGGCAGTGGTGGCAATGGGCGCCATGGGGGGGGGACAAGAGATGAGGTTTGCCTAGGGCGCTTGCCCAGCTTAGGAGGGCATTTTAAGTGGTGGTGGCCAGACCAATGAAAGCAGTTGGCTGTTGCTGCTTTAGGGGCCTCAAAGTTAATTGATGGGGAGTGGAGCGTAAGGCTGAAGGTTTGCCTAGGTTGCCTAACACCCCTGCATAGACCTTGTCTGATGTTTGTTTCCACATGCATGGTTATGCTTTTTGTGAACACTGAACCTCTGGACATGGAAGACTAAGGGGTATGTTTACTAAACCGCGGTAAACGGGAATAACACACGTTGTACGACATTAACGATCGTTAGCGCGTGATACCGCGCGCTGTAGCGCATTAACGATCGTAAACGCGCTACAGCGCGCGGTATCACTCGCTAACGCGCGTGATGCTCCGCGGCACGGTAAAACAACGCAAAAGGCAGAAAGAGGGCGGAGAGAAGGGGTCAATGGGTGGAGAGTGGGCGGGGAGAGGCTAACGCGCTGATTTTCAGAGCTGAATTCCAACGCGAATGAAAACCTGCCGTTAAAAGGCATATTAAAGGGGAGAGAAACCATTTAAATGTCAGCAATGTACAGCCTAGGCAGGGAAACCAAAAAAAGGTGATAAGTGTGATACATGTGCACAGAACAAAAGGGCACAGAAACACTGAAAATGACCCCAACAAACTGGAAAAAACCAGCAACCAAGCTGGCCAATAGTGGTATCAATGAGAAACATCAACCCCCCCCCCCCAAGTAAACTCCATTGAACAGATATTTATGTATTCCCCTATTTTAGTTATGTATGTATAAACCGCGGAAGGGTCCATACCCCGTCCCCATACAAGGTGCATGCGCCCACAGTGAAATAGCACTGCCCAGGGACCTCCCCACCATCGGACAGAGTTCCTATGGCGTGCACATGTCCCGCATTATCAGGGTGGGCATGTCGGAACGGGCAATCGGTCAGATACTGGAGAAGGGGATACAGAGGGCTGCAGCTGGGCCACAGTGGGGACTAAGGTGATGCCTAGCTGGCCCATAGGAATGCCGAAACAGTAGAACAGCCAGAAAGCAACTGCTGAGGGCCCAACATGTGCAAGGTGTGCTTCCCACAGTGTCACAGGGAATAGTACCCAGCAGGTACCCCCAATGGCACGGAACAGTGGCAGGAGGTGCTGGGGGAAAGCGTGGGCAGCTATGCGGGCACCCCCACCCCAGAACACGCACCATAGGCAGCCGTCTACCTGCACACTGGATGGCCTGAGACTGCGCACCACCAGCTCCACCAGCAGAAGGGCATGTCAGCATGGTGGCTGAGGGATACTTGTGGTGGAGGGGGCAGTGGCAGCTGCCCAGAGCAGACCGTGGCCTAGCCCCCCTCACGTGGGTGCAGTGCGCTCCAACAGACAGGCCCTGGCTGACCAACAGTCATGGTACCACCAGGGAACGCACCATCTCTGTGAGAACGTGGTGGTGTAGTGCACAGAACCAGTGTATTCAGAAGCAGAAGGTCACAGGTTCAAGTCCCAGCTGTGGTGTTTGCCAAACCAGTCCTCATATTTTACCCACTACTATAACGGGCTAATACAGACAGAACCGGTCTTGCAGATGACGTAAACATGCCCAACACACCCACAATTTACCCTACAACGCACAGACACCATAAACATGCACATTACCAAGAGCAGAGCCTCCCAAATGCAGTCCTGGAGGGCCAAACACCATCCCGGTTCCATGCTGCCTCTGATAAAGATGCCTATGCTGCATTTCTAAGCGCCACCCCATGTTATGCAGATGTAGCTCATGCATATTCATGAGGGACAGCATGAAAACCCGAACAGTGTTTTGCACCGCAGGACTGGAGTTGGGAACCTCTGCCGTACAGCAGCAGCCAACAGGGGCGGACACACCCACACCCACAGGCCCCATTATCCAAGGCCTCCTGGAGAGGCAGGACTTTGGGCTCTGCGTGCATCTCCCAATACTAGCACATGCATACCGTAGTAATGTCACCCTAAACCTGGGAATATGTTACACAGCTATCAGAAGGCTGCTATGAGCACTGGCAGATAGCAATGCCTAGGTTAAGTACAATATCCTGAGTGAGCTGCATCATAGCAACCTTTCTGATGTCTGTGGGGTGTTCTACAGGTCCTGTGTCTAACAGTGTTTACCAACCTGGGGAGTGCCCCCTACAGTATGGCGTACTATAGCCATGCCTGCACTGTGCACAGGACTGGTGTGGTGGCCTGGGCTGCCCAACACCTCTATAGTTGCACAGTGCTTGCATAGGTGTGGGGAGTGCGTGTCTGTCTATCCAGTGTGTGGTTGCTTCCAACACCCTCCACAGCCCACACTGCTAGCACTGTTGCCAGTATTGGCCTGCCGATGTGCATAATGAGGAGCAAGGTACCATGGGAATAGCGTGGATAGGGTGGCCTGGCCCGTCCGCATCTGCACAGGGCATAGGGCAATGGCAGGACATTGTAGTGCCCGGTACCACCTGCACGGACAGGGTGGCCATAGCATGTCCTGCTGGGTGGTCACTCTCACCCTGACTAAGCAGTGACCATGGCATGGCTAGGTTCCACCATAGTGCTATTTAGCATGTCTCTTATGTGTTATCTATGCGTTTCTTTTTGGGGCCCACTCACTGACTTATCTGCTTGGTGTGTATGCTGATATCCCAGTTCTGGGTACATGCATCTCTTTCAGGACTATGGACTAGCTGGTGGACTGTCTGAAGCTGGTATGTGTCTTGCTGGAACACCGTGCAGGGTGCAGCGGCTGGAGGCTTGCTGCTGGAGAATGTCAGATAATGGTGGGGGGCAGCTGAGCATTTCCAGTCCTACCGTCTGTCTGCTCATGCTGTACGGGTATGTACTGCTCTGCATTGCCTGCCCTGTAGGGTGTTTGATCCTGAGTGGGACTGGGGTGATGGTCCCCCTCTACTGCCACCATTGCAGGGGGTTGAAGGTGGATCTGTGGGCGGGAGAACCTGTCCCCCCACCCTGAGCCCTAGAGGGTGCGTTGGGTGATGGTATGTAATCTCCCTGGTAACCACAGCTGAATGTGGGTGTGGGGCCGTGCAGTCCTCCTGTAGCCAGCCATTTGTTTATTAGCAGCTCTGGCCCACTGATTATTTCACTGCCCACAGAACCAGTGGTCATAGGTTCACAACCCACAGTGGGGTTCTTTGATAGGGCTGTCTTAGGCATTGCCTATGTTTACTGTATATTAGTGCTGCCAGCAGAACCACCCTCAGGGTACTGTCACCTTAGGGTAGCTCAAGGGGCGCCTTATATGGCGCCCTATAGGGCGCGATTTACGCAGCGCCCAATAGTGCGCTCCTTACGCGGCGCCTTATGGGGCGAACATTACGCGGTGCCCTATGGGGCGCACATTACACTTTGCCCTATATTATATGCATTATATGCCATTTGAAAGGAATATTTAGGCGCTCCCTATAGGGCGAGCCTTACACTTCGCCTTCTAGGGAGCGCCTACATATTCCTGTCGACAGGTATATAATATATAATATATACTACATAATATATAGTACCATGGCAGAGCGAATGTCACTGTTGGCCCATATTTCA
Organism: Ichthyophis bannanicus; assembly: GCA_033557465.1. NCBI lineage: Eukaryota > Metazoa > Chordata > Amphibia > Gymnophiona > Ichthyophiidae > Ichthyophis > Ichthyophis bannanicus. Next base: position 830,423,273 of record CM066035.1, read on the forward strand.
TAGGAAGGGTACACTTTTCCTGACATATGCAAACTGTAACCCGCCTGCGGTTTAAAATATTATAGTTGGCTTTCAAAGGGTTACACAGGATGCCTCAGCCAGCCTTGTTCATTAGGCACACTGGGGATTCGAACCCATGACTCTTGTACCATCAGTCTGTGTTGTAACCATTGTGCTACAGCTTTGTTTCTGATTTTGGTTGTCTGCGCGCTGTCTTACGCTTGCGCGCGCTGTAACGATCATTGCTGTGCCGCGTGTAATACCGCGCGCAACTGCGCGTTATCAGATACGATGTCCCGCCCATGTCCTTTTTTGGCTTTCCTTCCACTAACGCGGCTCCTAACGCGAATTGCACTAACGCAGTTTAATAAACATACCCCTAAGAGGAGCTTGTAAAAAGCTCTGCCTTTGTCTCACTTACTGACTGCACTTCCACTCCTCATGGGTCACAAACGTGGCCTAGGAGCTTTCTGTACATGAGGTCCTGTTGACCGCACGTTTCCCCATTTTCTCTGCAGACTTGCCTTAATCTGGTCATCTCACTCCCTCAATATCTATCCCAGACATGAATGAATCCTGTCAGGGTTTTAGCTGCTACGACTCATATGCTAAGTGATTCCAGACATCCACCGTGCTCTCTATAAAAAGGTGTTTCCTCTGAAGTTTATACATGGCACTATAAGGAATGATGTACACAGCTGTTGAAGTTCAGTGTGACAGCATGATAGGAGTGGGGGTATAATACATCTCATTGATGGATTCTCTTGTGGTAGGATTACAAGAGTTGCGAGTACAGCTCCCAGCACATGCTGTGAAGATATAGTATAGTAGATGTTGGTGTGACCTGGACCACATCTTCACATTTTATTTTGTTTCTCTCAGAAGTTACAGTCTATTGCAGTTCTGCATTGCAAAGAGATATTTATGTAAATAGTGTATAAAGTTCACCTGTTATCCAAGTTGAAATTCCCTGTTATATGTAAGTTCAATGTCTGATTGTTCCACATTGTACAAACCTGTTCATTGTAAACCGCGCTGATTCCAAATAGTGCGGTATAGAAAAACTAATAAATAAATAAATTAATTAGTAATCTTTTTATGAAGAGAAGCCACTTTGAATATTGCCAAACACAGTGATCTGCCTTTCAGTATAATTACTAATGTGAGAAGTAACTGGTATGGTGAGCTGAGGCAAATCAGTACTGAAAGCAGAGCATGTTGGAGGGCAGGAAAGAGCAGCATCAGTAGAGCTGTGTCTGCGGATCTCAGTATTGAAACTGCAGGGTATGCTGGAGGACGGGAGCGAGGTTCACTAGCAGAGCTGTGGGGAGGGGGGTTCAGTTTCAAAACTGGAATAGAAGGGGATGGTACAGGGCAGAAATGAGTTGATTTTGCAGAACTATGTGGAGGGATGTCAATACTGGTACCAAAGGGGGCACTGCACAGCAGCAGCAAGTTTCTTTGGCCGAGCTGCGGGTGTGTTGGCAGAAAATGAGAGGGCTCCGCTGAAAGCACTTCAAGCCATGGCAGATTTTCTTTTCTGCTTCCTGCAGACCATTTTCTCCCTTGCTTCATTTCCTCCTTTATAAAACAGACAATAGCCTCCCAGGACTAGCTCCAATAGCATGCAAATCCATGCGCAGAAATTTACACCTGCTCTAAAAACGGTACAGATGTGTGCACATGCACGTATATCACAACTCCACCTTTGCTTCACACAAACTATGCTCCCAAGTAAGTGCACTCTTTCTGTATGCCTTGTTCTGACATGCTTAAGCAGTCCCGCAATTTTATAAGAACCTTTTAGGTGTGTAAAAAGGGTTTTAAACATGAACTAAGCTTTATAAGATTATCCTCATAGAAAGAAATCTTTCTAAGAGACATCATGTCATCCCTCTCTAATGTGACCTGCACTGCATTTAGTAGTAATTTCCTTTTTAAAAGAAAGGTACCGAGATGAGGCCAGCAGCAGCCTCTACCTTCCCCTTCAGCTGCAATGGAGAAAAGAAGTTTAAAAAGTGGGGGAAGCGTACAGAGCATGGCTCATGGAATTCTTTCCAACTCCTGTGTGCATGTGAGCATATGTGTATCTCTGACTTGGAGAGGAAAAGGAAGAGACAGTCTGGATCAGGGCCGGATTTACCTATACGCCAGCTACACCATGGCGTAGGGCCCACAGCTGGCAAGGGCCCACAAAAATTGAACAAATTGTTAGCTTTTTTAAAATTAAATTTAAAAAAAAAACGCTGGCTGCTGCCGCGGCAGCATGGACTGTCCCGCGGGGCCCCCTCTGCCCGGCTGAGCCCCTCCGTGCCGGCTTTGAGAGGCGCGAAGGGAGAGTGTCTCCCTCACGTCTCTGTTAAGCCCGCAGTAGTACAAGAGCAAATTAATGTATAGTTCTATTTCTACAGTGTTGTACATTCCAAGTTTGGCTTTTGGGATTCCCAGTTTAATTATAACGTCAGGGCCAACAGCGTGCAGCTGATCCGGCGTGCTCGTTTTTATCTTTTCTGGGGGCCCACAATTTTTGTTGGCGTAGGGCCTCACTCAAGGTAAATCAGGCCCTGGTCTGGATGAAGCAGTTTCCAAACATCCTATTGGTTTGGAAAGAATAATAAAATGAAACCAAGTGTAATGTTCACTCAACCTACCTTTTCGCACAGCACTTTGGCTCTATTACATAAAATCCAAACCTCACACAGGCTCACCTTCCAGGTCAATCTAGTTCCCCTGCAAGCCTTATCTCCTGAATAGCACAAGACAAATTTGCTTTGTGTATAGTTAAAATATCTTGTTTTATTGTTATATCTGGACATAGTTGATATTGTTCCATGTAAACTGAATTCGTATTCTCTGTACAATTCCTAGTTGTTCTTTGTAAATCACAATTGATCTTTAGGAAAATCGCGGTATAGAAATGTAAAATAAATAAATAAATAAAGTATGGTAAGTTTTTCACTTGCTATGCTTTAGGTGCAAGGCCTGTGCAGTAAATGTTGGGGGTGTGCTGAGCATAAGAACATAAGAAATGCCCTACTGCATCAGACCAAAGTCCATCAAGCCCAGTATCCTGTTCTCAACAGTGGCCAATCCAGGTCACAAGTACCTGGAAAGTTCCCAAAAAGGCACTCAGGCTCCACGGTGCTTGTCCCAGGGTAAGCAGTGGATCTCCAGTGCCACTTTAATAATGGTTTGTCAACCTTTCCTCCAGGAACTTCTCTAAATCTTTTTAAAACCCAGCTACACTAAGAGCTTTTACTACATCCTCCGGTAATGAATTCCAGAGTTTGATTATACAATGAGTGAAAAAATATTTTCTCTTAGGGGCATATTTACTAAAGTCCGCAAATCTGCGCGCCGCAAAATAGCGCACGGCAACGCGGCATTTAAACGCGCAGAAACGCGTTTAAATGCCCCACACATGTGCGTGTCACCCCCGCACAGGTACGCGGCACACTAACGGGCCCCGTACAAGTGCGGGCCCGCAAATGTCCGATAGAGGCGTGGAACGGCTAAAAGAGGGCGGAGGAAGGCTCCGGAGGGGCGGAGGGACGGGGTCAACGGGTGGAGAGTGGGAGGGGAGAGGCTCCCCGCACAGTATCGGGCCCGAATTTCCATGTAAAAATTAGCGCGAGTGAAACCCTCGCGGTAGAGGACATTTAAAGGGAAGAGAAACCATTTCCGTCAGCAATGTACAGGAACACCGGGGAAACCTAAAAAACGTGAGCAGTGTGATATATGTGCACAGAACAAAATTGCAAATAGAACCTGAAAATGACCACAACAAAACTATTATAAATAGTAATCCAGCTGGGGAACAGTTATAGTGATGGGCAAATATACAAAACACACCCAGCAAAGCTCCAGAAAAAAGAGATGAATATTGGAAGGGTCTACGGAGCGGAGACTCTTCCGAAAAACATTTCCGTTTTTGGAGCTTTCCTCGGGGTGTTTGCTATGGTTGCCCATTAATACCACTGTCGCCCAGCGTGGTGATATTTTCTCCCCCATTTTCACGTGGTCATTTCTGGTGTTTATGTGCACATTTGTCACCAGACAGGGTGCATATGCCCACAGTAAAAATGAGTAGAGCAGGGTTTGTGACTCCATCCTGCCAGGCTTACTGCCTCCAGGGGCTGAACTGTCTCTGTGGCCAAAGTGTGGTACAGCGGACAGAGTCATTACCTCTAGGACCAGAGGGCAGAGGTTCAAAACCCAGCTGGGGCACCTGCCAGCCCAGTCCCTATATTTTACCCACCACTAAATAAAGATAGCACAGACACCCCTGTAGTGCAGGGAACATAAGCATGGGGAAAACACCCATATTTTACCCAACACCGCACACACACCACAACAATGGGCATTACCTACAGCCAAGTCCCCCAAATGCAGTCCCGTACTGCCACATTGCAATCAGATCAACTGCTTTTTCTGAGAGAAGTTCATGCCAGCATGTTGGCGGACAAGTACATGTGGTGCAGGGGGCAGTGGCTGCTAACCACAGAAGACAGAGGCCTAGCCATGTGCAGGCTGGCACAGTCCACTGCAACAGACAGGCCCTGCCGGATCCACAGTCATGGACAGTCCAGGGAATCCAACCAATCAGTGGTGCAGTGCACACAGACAGTGCATGCAAGAACAGAAGGTCACAGGTTCAAAGCCCAGCTGGGGCTACTGCCAATCCTGCCCACATATTTTTCCCACAACTAAACAGTGATAGTAAGGACACACCTTTCATGGCGGGGACATATGCAATGGTAAGACATCTATCTTTTACCCCACTGAGCACAGACACCATGAACAGGGGCAGTACCTAGAGCAGAATCACCCAAATGCAGTCCTGGTGGGCCACACACCAGTCAGGTTCCATGCTGACACTCATACAAATGCCTGTGCTGTATATCTATGCACCACCCCCATGGCATGTAGATATAGCCCATGCATATTCATGAGGGATAGCAGGAAAACCCGAACAGTGTGATGCAAACCTGGACTGGAGTTGGGAATCTGTGCCGTAAAGCAGCAGCCATCAAGGGCAGACACACCCACACCCACAGGACCCATTGGCCAATGTCTCCTGGAAAGGCAGAACATTGGACTGTGCATGCAGCACCCAAAACGAGCACTTGCATAACTTACCAATGTCACCCTACACCTGAGGTTTACGGTACACAGCTCTGAGACGTTTGCTAGGAGCACAGGCAGGCAGATATCCATACGTTACGTACATACTGCTAGTTGACCCCATCCAAACAATCTGTTAGGTGTTTGCGGGGCATGCTCCAGGCCTGGCCTCTGACGGTGCTTACCACCCTGGGGAGTGACCACCAGCTGTAATGCGTACCATATCCATGCCTTGCCGTGCTCAGGACCGGTTTGGTGGGCAAGGCTACTTACCCCCTCAATCGTAGCACCATGATGGCAGAGGTGTGGAAGTTGTGTCTGTCTATACAAGGGGTGGGCACCTCCGGTCCTGGAGGGCCGCAGACCAGTCAGGTTTTCGGGATATCCCTAATGAACATGCATGAGATATATATGCATTAGAGATATCCTGCCAACCTGACTGGTTTGTGGCCCTCCAGGGCTGGATTTGGAGATCCCTGCCTTACACCTCTGTCATTTAAGATCGTGAGTGGGCAAGGTACAGATGTCCTAGACATCGAAAGGGAATATAGAATGTGTCACATTCCTCCTCGATTCTCACCACCACCAAAAAGTTGTCTAATAGACAATTTTTTGGTGGTGGTGAGAAGTGAGGAGGACTGTGACAAATTCTATCTAACCTTTTTGATGTCTTGGACATCTGCACCTTGTCCACTCACAATCTTAAATGACAGAGGTGTAAGGCAGGGGTCTCCAGATCCAGCCCTGGAGGGCCACAAACCAGTCAGGTTGGCAGGATATCTCTAATGCATATATATCTCATGCATATTCATTAGATATATCCCGAAAACCTGACTGGTCTGCGGCCCTCCAGGACCAAGTTTGCCCACCCCTGGTCTATACAGTGGGTGTTGGCTGCAAGCCCCTTCAACAGCCCACACTGCCAGCACTGTTGCCAGTATTGGCCAGCCAATGTGCATAATGAGGTGCAAGGTACCATGGGTATAGCCAGGGCAGGGTGGCGTGGCCAGGATGCATCTGCACTGGGCATAGGGCCCTGGCAGGGACATTGGCTGGGATATTGTAGTGTCCGGCCACCACCTACACAGACAGGGTGGCCAAAGCATGTCCTTCTGGGGGATCATGCTCACCCTGACTGTGCAGTGACCACAGCATGGCTAGGCCCCCCCCATAGTGCTGTATAGTAGTTCTCTCATGTGATAGATATGGGTTTCTCTTTGGGGCCCAGTCACTGATCTATCTGCTTGCTGTGTATGCAGACAGCCCAGTTCTGGGTGCATGCATCTCCATTGGGAACATGCACTATGGACTAACCAGCAGACTGTTTGTAGCTGGTAAATGTCTTGCTATAATGACTTGCAGGGTGCAGTGGCTGTTGACTTGCTGCAGGGGAATATTGGAGTGCAGCTTACCATACCCTGGGCTTATGTCTGTCTGCTATTGTGTTATGGCTGTGTATGGAGCTGGGGGGGAGGGGGGTGTGGTGTTGCCCTCTACTGCCACCTTTGCAGGGAGGTAGAGTGTGGATCCCTTGATGGGGACCATGTTTGCCATGTGGGGGGGGGGTGCCTGATGGCAGCAGACAGGGATATCCATGGTGTTTGTGCAGAAACTAGCTATCTTACACATTAACACTGCTTTGGAACGCCCGCTTGGCCTCCATCCGCCATGGCAGGTGTTGTTGACCTGGTCCTGGCCACCTCATTGCACACTCAGGGTGAGCACAGTACCCGCACGATGTAACGGTGTGTGGCTACTCTGTGCCAGTACAACACCCAGTCAGTGCCCCCTACTAGGCCAAGGTGCTGTGTGGGTGCACCCGGTCACTTCCCCCAACAGGGCCGAGGTGCTGTGGGGGTGCATTCCCCATCTTGTGTCCATCTGCGGACAGCTAATTTGCATGTGCAGTGCATCATGGGTACGGGTGGCCTAACCCTATCCTGTTGACACCAGCAGACTGTCTGTGAGGTGACGTGTAGGCTATCTGCAGCCAGCCAGGGGCCTGCTTACAGCTGTGGAGCTGTAGCACAATGGTTACATCCCTGCCTGTGCAGCCAGAGGTCATGTGTTCAAGCCCACAGTGGGGCCCTTTGGTAGGGCTGTCCACAGCTTTATTTTTATTTACTGTACATATGTCTATGCGGCAAGACCACCCTCAGCTTACTATACCCATTAGGTGCCTCTGAGGGTGCTTCATAGGGCGCCCTGTAGGCCACCTTATGGTTGCCATCCCTATAGGGTGCACTATACATTATCCTGTGTCGCAACATACATGCTGCCCTATAGGGGACATTCAAGGGTGCCTTGGCGAACAGTGCACTGTAACATGTGCCTTATGTGCCGCCGTATGTTAACATGCTGGGAGAGTGCGTTTGCTAGTAGTGATAACAAAATAAAATTATACAGCCTCCTACAGCATAATACATACTGCCTCAGCAGGCATTTTTCACTGGGCATTGTGAGGAGTTGAACCCCTGATCTTTGCACCATTGGTCAGTGTTTTAACCATTGTGCTGTGGCTCTGTTCCAGTGCTTGTGCATCAGCGCGCCGCCTTGTGCCTATCAGCGCGCCGCCTTCTGCCGCCCAAGGGGACCAGTGCGCCGCCTTCTGCTGCCCAAAAATAACTGTGCGCCGCCTTATGCCGCCCAAAAAGCACTGTGCGCCGCCTTATGCCGCCCAAAAATAACTGTGCGCCGCCTTATGCCGTTCCAAATTAATTTGCCTCCTAAAACAATTTTAATCATTACAGTTACTGCCTCAGCTAACCTTTGTCATTGCGCACACTGGGGGATTGAACCCATGGCCCCTGCACCATTGGTCAGTGTCTTCACCGTTGTACCATGGCTCTGTTGTTTTGTATACTCAGCAGCGCGCCACTTTGCCTTTCCACGCACTAATGTCGACCCCCGCACATTAGCGTGACGCGCACACGTCCGGTTGCTTACTACCGTTTTTTTTCTATTTTCTGCCTGAACCGCCCACTCCTTATATGGCACAGGCACACTAGCGCGGCCCTGCACGTTAGGAATGTTTAGTAAACATGCCCCTTAGTAGTCTTAAATGGGTTACGTTGTAGCTTTATTGCATGTCCCCTAGTCTTTCTACTTTTTGATGGCATAAACAACCAATCTATGTTTACCTGTTCCACTCCATTCATTAATTTATAGCCCTCTATCATATCTCCCCTCAGCCATCTCTTTTCCAAGTTGCAAAGCCCTAACCTTTAAAGCCTTTCCTCTTAGGGGTATCTTTCCATCCCCTTTACCATTTTGGTGGCACTTCTCTGTACCTTTTCTAATTCCACTATATTTTTTTAAAAAATAAACTACACCACACACTCACAGACTCACAGACCAAAACACTTTCCACAATAAACTCAAAAACAATTGTCTTTTATATGAATTTAAACAACCCTTACAACAACTCAATCATATACTGGTAAATGGAAAAGATAACAAATATAATAAGGGTAGGAGAAAAAACCTGGTACATCTATCATCTCTCTATCTGGCTACTCAAAGCCGTAGGGGAGAAAGGCAGCTCCATATCACAGGCTTAAAAAAACTACTCCCAACAAAAACCCAATATACAATAATTTTTAAAAAATACTGCACTGACTCTATTTAGAATTGAAATGTGGGAGAAACCCCCAAAGCGTCTTGGTGGCAATAACCGCTCAAATAATAATACTATGACGCCAGCAATACTGGAAAATAAACAACAAAAACTGTTATACAAACAATCTCAGGCCAATGAAGTAAGTACCTATGGTGGAAAAGAATGGGGCAATCAAAGAATTTTTAATCGCAGTTCATAAACTTGCCTGCAACCCCATACTTAGCTCTTTATAGCATTTCCTCAAGTTTGCAGCACTCCATTCTCTCCGTTATTGGGAAACTCCCACAAAGGACGCTGACAGTGCAGCCGCCCTGCATAATGCGAAACACTTCATCCACCACCAGATGAACTAAATTCTCAGAATAACCCTACAAAGATCCTTGTGGCATCAGCAGGTACAGCATGGGGATGGGCAGGATCGGACACGTCTAACATCCCAGAATATGGTGTGCGTGAGGACGTCCAAAACAATTCCCTATGTCCAAGGCAGGGGGCTGGCTGAATAGCGTCTGCATGAGCCCCACAAAATATGATCTCCGGTCCCGCAGGCACATGCAGACCTGTGGATGTGGAATCAGGTGCAAATGGTGCCAGTGTCCAATATAGACATGTCCGAGGGCCAGACGTGATTGCAATGCAATCGTAGCATAATATGTGACTAGGGGAACCCATGTCTACACCATGGTTCTGCCCAAGAATCCCCCTTGGACTGCCCACACTACCCCTCTGGGGAATGTTAAGGTGGTATGCCTCATGACAGCAATGAGACACCTAAGAGGGCATTTCCATGTGAAAGGCAGTCCACACATGTTACTGCTGCTGTTGTGATGTGGGAATACCTCTGAAACAACCCCCTAAATCTGTCAGCGAAGCTGGCTGCTACCAACCATATATGACATGTGAACAAATACATGGATAAAGAGGATACATAGAGACTGAGGTGTGCCCCATAACCATGAATGTTGCCACCATAATCATGGTACCAAGTAAATTATTCCCTGGGAGTAGGCCACTGAATATGTGTGCCAATGGCAGAGACAGGTAGATATATATATATATATATATATAGGTCACCTGAAAGCTACAGTAGAATCATCTGCTCCAGAATGAAGGGGACCTAATATCTGTTGCTCCCCTAGATGAGATATGTTATTATCTAAAGCAAATGTGTCGCCCAGATGCTTTTTCCAGGCCACTGCAGGAAAGACATGAAATATGTGGACATCAACTGGCAATGGTGGAAGGACACTCAGTGTTTAACATCCCAGCCATATTGCCAGAGAACGATGCAATCCAGAGCTTTGATATGGATAAGCGGACTTGCTGGAGAGATATCCAAGGTGTGACTGCAGCGAGCCAGATGTAGAGTGGCAGTATCCGGCTGCCATATGTAGAGCCACGCAGTAGAGGTTAGTAGGAGCAAACTCCACCCAAGCACTATCCAGATTGTGGAATGGCAGTCAGACAGATTTGCAGGTGTAAGATATGTATTGTATATGTCCTGAACACAACAATGGCCCCCTGTGTATAACCCATGCAGGCCCGGGTGAATGAGAGTTGTGGATGCAAAGAGCTAGCACAGAGTCTGGCTTGACACAGCACATGCCTGGCCCATGGAAGCGCCAATGGCTAGAGGTATGGGACTGGATGCCAGACAAGGCACCACAATACCTACATACCTGTCCATGAAGGCTTTTGGAGGTGCATGACTCACAATTCAAGCACTTTTCCTGAACAGGTAACTTTCTGCGGATATGGCAGGCTTTGGTGCCTTGTTGAAAATCGGGCCCTACATTATTATCTTTATATTTTGCACAGTATGAGGGAAATGCATCGCTGTTCCTTTTTCTCTGTCGATTTCTCTGCTTGGATTTGATATTTTTGCTCTTATGAGATGGATTGAAGGGGGGGGGTGTCAAAGTAGTGATTTATGTTCTCTCCTCCACACCTTGTTATTCAAACTTGGAACTCCTCCCCACAACATCCCCCACTACATTTCAGATAAATATCCCAGATTTGTCTACAAAATATCTGTAACCTTACAAATACACTGACCAAAGAGGAATCTGCACCTGCTTACTTTAGGACCAGGAGCATGTGGTGCTTCAAAAAGGGCACCACTGTAGCACTGTTGTCTCCCTCTGCTCCTCTTCTCACACTCCAGTTTTTGCAGTCGCTAAGACCCCTTTCCTCCCCTCTGCTCTCTGGGTTCTACATCCTGGTCTTACTTGTAGGAATCAAAATATTAAATCCGGCTCTGCCCCTATCTCTAAGCAGAGCTCCAGGTTTCAGAAAGATATTTGTTAAATGTTTTTCATAAAATCCGGGGTTATATAATTTTTTTTTACCCAGTCTATCTGATATCACCCATCTGTGCAGCCAGAGAGACAGATCATGGCTGGTTAGACATTATAACACCGTGTGGCTATCTAACCTCCACATCATCCTACAGTGCTGGCTCAGTCCTTGTTTTCCTACTGCCACCATTTTTGGGAACCGAATTGGTTCTGTGTGATTCTGCCATAACTGTTTTGTGTATCAGAGAATGATGTGCATTATCTCATGATCACCACAGGGCTTACTGCAGCCTGAAAAGACCCATATGAATACGCTCTACCGACAGGAACCAGGAAATGAAAACAATGTCATCATTTCCTGTTTCACCAAGATCCTGGCTTTCCTTTGAAACAAAAGCACATCCCTATTTTCAAAAGCTCTTATCCAGATAACCATATCGCTGAGTATCTCCACAGACCACCTTGGCAATATCCAGTTAGTACACAGGCAGTCCACTGCTGGAGCAAGGGCAGAGTAGCCACTATCTGTACAATGGTAGCTGATATTGAGGGAAACTATCTAGATAGCTTGGGCGACAGAGAAAGCTGTCCTAAATTGCCAACCTCATACGTGCCACCATTATCCAGATAATGGCCACATAATCCCGATATTCAGTGGCTGCCACGATCTGAATACTGAATAACCTCTTAAAAACTGATGCCTAAATTTGTACTTGGGGCAGTGGAGGGTTAGATGAGTTGCACAAGATCATAACGAGCATCAGTGGGATTTGAAGCCTGGCTCCCCTAGTTTGCAGCCTATGGCTCTAAACATTAGGCTACTGCTCCACAAAAGGATACGTTTCTTCAGGACGGAGACCTGAGCATACACCGACAGTAGTGAAAGCTCCAGCTTGTTGTGAAACATTTGGAGGGCAGTGAAAGGAGTACCCCAGGGCAGGTGCAAGGGTATTTGGTGCCCTAGATGAACCTTCAGCCTTATGCCGTCTCCCTAAATATTAAACTTTTCTTTGTATGTATATGCACGCCGGCTCTCTCTGCAAGTAAAAGAATGTGCTGATAGTTCTTTTAATTTGTATGGCTGGCAGGATTTATTGTTTTGCTTTGCTGCTGCTCCTCAGAAGCTTCTGCTTTAGGTGACTGCCTAGTCTTGCCTAGTGGTTGACCAGGCCCTGGCATGCCCCTCCTTCTTCCTACGGAGAGGGAGCCTGCAGAATAGCAGACCAGTAGAATGAGCAGAAACCCCAGCTGAGATTGCTGCTATGGAGCAATGCATTCAAAACAGATACTGCGTTGTCACTATTTACTCTGTGAGAAAAATCTTCCTACATACGTAAGATGTGACATGCTGGATCAGACCAAATGTCCATTAAGCCCAGGAACCTGTCTCTGACAGTATGGCCAACAGGTCACAATCCTGGCAGGATTCAAAGAGTAGACCCTTTCCTTGTTGCTCATATCCAAGGATAAGCAGCGGCACTCCCAATCTAAGTAATGGTTTATGGACTCCCTCTAAGAACTTGCCTAAAGCCTTTAAAACCCAGTTATGCTAACTGCCTAGATCATATTTTCTGGTAATAAATTCAGCAATTTAATTGTAGATTGAGTGATAAAATGCTTTCTCCGACTTGTTTTAAAATGTGCTGCCATAGTACTCTTTGAAAAGGTAAATACCATTCCTTGTTTACCCATACCCAACCTTAGTCTGCTACCACTACTGGACACTGCAAACTCTTTCCACAAGCCATTAGCAAGCAGATGCACAGCCTGTATCTTTACTATCTATGGGGTCTCCAAACAAGTATATTTTGTATTATGCTCAGAGCAGTACTAAATGAGATTCCCAAAGAGGGACTCAGCATTGTGTGTGTCAGAAACAGCCTAGGGGTCTACAGCATTATAGGTACCTGTCTTATCTGCTATTGGACTGATTTGGGACTGCTGTGATTCATTTAGCCTTTAGTGTGCATTTTTCCTATCACAATATTTTTTTTCCATTTCACTTAAAGATATAGATATTTTATGTGCTGCCTCATTTATGTGACAATTGTATTTTAAGTATTTTTGTTATTGCATAGCTTTATCTAGTACATTTAAATTACTGAACAGAATTTTTAACTGTTCCCCTGGAGGAACGATGTCTGTAAATGAGGTTGTTTTATGCACACCATGAAAGTAATGAACTTCACTTCTAAGCCAAGGTATGTGGAGTATGGTCTCAATTTCTCAGATTTACTACTAATGTTCTCCATAATGGCAATTTGCATGAACTCTCTAAATTCAGATGTGAGGGTATATGATGTTGCTTCTTCTCAGATCAGGTCTGGTATCATCTGTCTCCAAGTCCAGGATGCAGGCATCTGGTGGCTCTTTCAGGTGTACTTAGATTTTAGTAAAGCTTTAGACACCGTTCCACATAGGAGACTTATAAACAACTTGAACATCCTAGGGATAGATCCTAAAAGTTATTGATTGGGTTAGAATTTGGGTGAGTGGGAGGCAACAAAGGGTACAGGTAAATGGAGCTCACTCTGTGGAGAAGGAGGTTACCAGTGGTGTGCCGCAGGGATCTGTTCTTGGTCCAAATTTTTCTTAACATCTTTGTTAGTGATATTGCGGAAGGGCTGTCGGGTAAGGTTTGCCTCTTTGCGGATGATACCAAAATCTGCAATACAGTAGACACCCAGGAAGGTATAGATAACATAAGGAGGGATCTAGATAAGCCTGAAGAATGGTCTAGAATTTGACAGCTGAAATTGAATGCTAAAAAATGCAGGGTCGTGTATTTGGGCTGTAAAAACCCAAAGGAGCAGTACAGTGTAGGGGGTGAGGTACTTCTGTCCATGAAAGAAGAGCGGGATTGGGGCGTAATTGTGTCTGACGATCTTAAAGTAGCTAAAACAGGTAGAAAAGGCGACAGCGAAAGCCAGAAGGATGCTTGGGTGTATAGGGAGAGGAATCGTCAGCAGAAAAAAGGAGGTGATAATGCCTCTGTATAAATCTCTGGTGTGACCTCATTTGGAATATAGTGTGCAATTCTGGAGACCGCACCTTCAGAAGGATATAAACAGGTTGGAGTCGGTGCAGAGGGTGGCTACTAAAATGGATAGTGGTCTTCATTAGGAAGCATATGAGTACAGACTTAAAGATCTTAATATATATACTTTAGAGGAAAGGCAGAACAGGGGAGATTTGACAAACGCTTAAATCCCTCTGTGGCATAAATGCACGTGACAGTCTCTTTCAAATGAAGGCAAGCTCTGCCACGAGGGGATATAGGATAAGGGTGAAAGGGAATAGACTCAGGAGTAATATGCGGAAATATTTCTTTACAGAAAGAGTGGTAGATCCGTGGACTTGTCTCCCAGCGAAGGTGTTAGAGACGTGGACAGTATCTCAATTCAAAAAAACATGGGACAAACATGGAGGATCTCTAAAGGAAAGAAAAAGCACTATTATAGTTGATATTGAAAGGCAGACTAGATAGGCCATGTGGTCTTTTTCTGCAGTCAAGTTTTTATGTTGTCCCAAGTGATTTTTATCTCATAGGCGGGGTCACTTTTATTAGTATAAGCATCTACACCAACCCTTAGTAAATACAGAATTTGAAGACCTAAACACAAGCTTTAAACTAAGATGCAGACAACAGTCCAGCAGCGAGATGGGGGCTTTCCAGTCTTTTGCATTGAGTGTCACATGTATGATTTTCTCCTAGTTCGTGAGAGGTCTTACGTATGCACTAAGTGCAAGGAGCTCTTTGCTCTCAGGGAACAAGTCCATTCTCTACAGGCTAGAGTAGCAGACCTGGAAGACATAAGAAAGACAGAGAAGTACATGGACGAGACCTACAGGGATATAGTCCTGAAGTCCCACCTCCAGTCTGGCAGCATCCCTGTTGCCATGGAGGAGAGAGGTCACGTGACAGGAGAGCATCACCCTGGTGTGGAAGGACGTGATCCTGTAACTAGGACATGTCCTCCAGGTGATGTAAAACCCTCTCGCACCGAGGACGTTTCTCCAGGGCCATGGGCCCATGAGGGGAGGGTTAGGACAGCTGTTATAGTTGGTGATTCAATCATTAGGCATGTAGATAGCTGGGTGGCTGGTGGACGTGAGGATCGCCTGGTAACATGCCTGCCTGGTGCGAAGGTAGTGGACCTCACGCACCGCCTAGATAGGATCTTAGATAGTGCTGGAGAGGAGTCTGCTGTCTTGGTACAATGACATAGGAAAATGTGGTAGGGAAGTTCTGGAGGCTAAATTTAAGCTTTTACATAGGAAGTTGAAATCCAGAACTTCCAGGGTAGCGTTCTCCGAAATGCTTCCTGTTCCACGTGCAGGACCCAAAAGGCAGGCAGAGCTCCGGAGTCTCAATGCGTGGATGAGACGATGGCGCAAGGATGAGGGTTTTGGATTTGTTAGGAACTGGGGAACATTCTGGGGAAAGAAGGGGCTCTTCCGAAGGGATGGACTTCACCTTAACCAGGATGGAACCAGACTGCTGGCATTAACCTTTAAAAAGGAGATAGAGAAGATTTTAAACTAGAAAATAGGGGAAAGCCGACAGTCGCCCAAGAGTGCATGGTTCGGAAGAAGGTATCCTTGAAGGATACTACCAAAAGCAGTGAGGTTCCAAAAAAGAGTAACGTAGCCCAAATGCCCTTGAGTATGGTGCAGACAGAGCGTAAAGATTCCAAATTACCCATGCCTACCAATAGCCAGATTAATATTAATAAAATACAGTCTCTAAAATGCTTGTATGCAAATGCTAGAAGTCTAAACAATAAGATGGGAGAGTTAGAATATATAGCACTAAATGAGAGTTAGATATGATTGCAATCTCAGAGATATGGTGGAAGGAGGATAACCAGTGGGACACTGTGATACCTGGATACAAACTATATTGTAATGATAGAACTGATCAAATTGGTGGAGGGGTTGCGCTCTATGTTAGAGAGGGCATTGAGTCAGAAAGGATTAAAGTTTTGCAGGAAACAAAATTTGTTGTAGAATCTCTATGGATTGAAATTCCATGTATGAAGGGGAAGGTGATGGCAGTGGGGGTGTACTATTGACCGCCTGGCCAGAATGAACAAATGGATGATGAAATGCTCAAAGAAATCAAGGAAGCTAACAAAAGTCACAGCAGAGTAGTAATAATGGGTGATTTCAATTACCCCGGTATCGACTGGGTCAGAGTCATGGCAGGACATGCTAGGGAGATAAAGTTTCTAGATGAAATAAATGACTGCTTCTTGGAGCAGCTGGTTCATGAACTGACCAGAAGGGAAGCCATACTGGACTTAGTCCTTAGTGGAACACCAGATCTGGTGCAAGAAATAGAAAGGCTTTGACAAGGTCCCTCATCAGAGACTTTTGGCAAAACTAAAAAGTCATGGGATAGGAGGCAGTGTACTATTGTGGATCGGGAACTGGTTAAAAGATAGAAAGCAGAGGGTAGGGCTAAATGGCCAATTTTCCCAAGGAAAAAGGTGAATAGTGGAGTACCCCAGGAATCTGTACTGGGTCCACTACTTTTTGACATATTCATAAATGACCTGGAAAAGGGAATAACTAGTGAGGTTATCAAATCTGCAGATGATACAAAACTGTTTAAAGTTATTAAAACCCAGGAAGACTGTGGAAAGCTGCAGGAGGATCTGGATAAATTGGAAAATTGGGCATCCAAATGGCAGATGAAATTTAATGTGGACAAGTGCAAAATTATGCACCTAGGAAAGAACAACCCGCACTATGTTTACACGATGCAAGGTTCCACATTGGGAACCACCACCCAGGAAAAAGATTTAGGCGTCATTGTGGATACCATGTTAAAACCCTCCGCCCAGTGTGCAGCGGCGGCCAAGAGAGCAAATAGAATGCTAGGTATCATAAGGAAAGGAATGGAAAATAAAACAAAGGATATTATAATGCCTCTGTATCGTTCCATGGTACGACCGCACCTTGAATATTGTGTGCAATTCTGGTCGCCCTATCTTAAAAAGGTTATGGCGTTATTAGAAAAGGTACAGAGAAGAGCCACCAAAATGGTAAAGGGGATGGAGGGCTACCCCTATGAAGAGAGGCTACAAAGGTTAGGGCTCTTCAACCTGTTCACTCTTTACCAAACATTTCCTTCATGTTTTTAGTCCATTCAGCCTATAATTGCACTGGTCCTTCTTGCATTTGCTGAAGTTGCCAGATTCCCCATCCAGACCTAGATTTTTGATGCAAAGTCTATGAGCACTTATGCCCATAGCTTTCTCACCAATTTGCAAGGAGAAATTGTATGCAGATGTCCACAGGTACTTTTTCCTGGGCAGTTTTCAAAAGAAGAGCATGCATAAGACACTTAAGAACATAAGAAATGCCATGTTGGGTCACACTAATGTTCATCAAGCCCCGTATCCTATTTCCAACAATGGCCAATCCACTTTTTATGCCAATCCATTGTTTACGCCATTAAAAAGTAGAAAGACTGGGGGACACGCAATAAAGCTACAATGTAACCCATTTAAGACTAAGAAGAGAAAATATTTTTTCACTTAACATGTAATCAAACTCTGGAATTCATTACCAGAGGATCTAGTAAAAGCTGTTAGTGTAACTGGATTCAAAAAACGTTTGGACAAGTTCCTGGAGGAAAGGTCCATAAACCATTATTAAAGAGGACTTGGAAAATTCACTGCTTACTCCAGGACAAGCATTGTGGAACCTGTATACCATTTTGAGAACCTGCCAGGTACTTGTGACCTGGATTGGCCACTGTTGGAAACAGGATACTGCGCTTGATGGACCTTGGTGTGACCCAGTATGGCATATCTTATGTTCTTATGCATGCTCTTCTTTTGAAAATTGCTCAGGAAAAGGTACCTGTGCACATTTATGCATGCTTTTCTTTAAAAAATAACACACAAAGGGCAAGATTGACATGAATTAACACCACTTAGAAAGGCAGTATGATCAGCATTTTTTAAACTTCATCATCTTGGCCAAACTGATATTTACCCGATTTTTGCATGGTTGCACAGGGCCTGATTCGGCACACACAAAACACTCAATAGGTAATGATGCTGTTGGCTCTGGACTACTATAATTCACCTTACACAGGCCTGCCGGACAGTACATCGATTGGTACAATTAGCACAGAAGGAGGCAGCCTGCATCACTGGTGATATATGGAAATCTGAACATATTACCTTGCGTCTTGTGAGTCTCCATGGGTTTCTTGTTATCTAGCACCTCCAGTTTAAGTTTGTGCTTACAGTATTTACAGACCATTCATTGAGAAAAAATGACTGAAGTATAGAAGCTACTGCATTTATACCAGATCATATCAGATCAGCAAGGATTGTTAAAACTGATCCTTGAGAACTGCAACACAGTCAAATTTTCAGGATTTCCACAATGAATATGTAGATTTATTTGCAAACCATGGAGGCAGGGCATGCAAGTAGATCTCATGTATGCTCATTGTGGAAATCCTGAAAACAGACCACATTTGCCCAGCCTTGCTTTAAGTGTTAAGGTTTTCATGTACTGGAGTAGCTGCTACTATACAGAACATTATTGCTTGCCCTGCACAACTACATTAATCTCCTGTTGCATCGATAGATTTATATAGCAACAGCGCTTCAGCTTTCAGCTGTGATTCATTGCTGCACTTTACAGCATCTTAACTCTATGCTTGGCCCTGGATACAAGTATCCCCCCCCCCCCCCCCCATTGGAAGATTCACACATGTGAACTGAGAGTGTATTAGGGTTGCCAACTGGCTCCAGATGCGCCCGACAGTCTTGCTCCAGTCCTGAGTTTACCCCATTGCATGCAGTTACTTGTTGTTTTCCTTTTCGTATGGAGTGCAATGGAGAAATCAGAACTACATATCCATGCATGCAATGAGGTAAACCCAGGACTGTATCGAACCTGTCAGGCACATCGGGAGCCAGTTGGCAACCCTAGAGTGTATGTGGAGACAAAGAAGAAACTCACCCTGATTTTGAATGCTTTCTCCAAGTCCAGGGATTAGTTAAATTAATATATTGCAATTAATATATTGCATTAATATATTGCAGTTTACAAAATATAAAATAAAATATACAGTTGTGGTCAACATTATTGGCATCCCTGCAGTTCAACTCCTTTGAGCCTAATTCTATAACTTGCACGTTCGGCCCATGGGCATGTCCAAATCGAAGACGGGCCCGATTTAAACCTGATTCCGCAATCATGGGTATAGACAGGGGCGGCTCAAGCAATCTGCTGCCTGAGGCGAGGGATGAGATGGCATGCCCCCCCCCCCCCAAATCAGGGCTAAACCAAACCAAAAATCCGATTAGATTATATGGAGGAAATGCAAGATGTCTTTACACCAAGGAACTAAAAGAAAGAGCGAGAACCACAGCACAGTTTATAAAATTAAATTATAACTCATTTTTATTTTGTTGTTATAAACTGCATTATGATTATTACTTTTTCTTTTTGAACATATATATTTTGCATCCATAGAACCCCCTTCCTCAACAATGGGTGCACAGCAGAACTAGGACAGTCACCCACAGAACTCAATAGCTTAAAAAAAAAATCTGATTCTGATCATCTCACTAACAACAGCGACAAACATTCTCTGCAGTACCAGGTATATTGTGAACTAATAAAAAACCCTACAACAAAGTTACTGAGTATCTATAGAACAAATCTAACATACCATACCATACCATACAAGCACCAACTTCCAAAACTCACATAAGGAGCCCATCCTAAAAAAGCATCATTGTAATTATTACAGTGGACCCTGGAACATCCAACATCTATTTGAAAAGCTGAACAATTCAGATTACTACAGTACTGATCCCTACATACAAACTCCATGTTAACAGAACATCTGGTCTTGGTCACACACTCAAAACACAGACCCTCACCAAGTACAGAATAAGTGACCAATACCTAAAAATAAACATATGTAGATAAAAATTAAACCACAACCCCAAGAAGCTAGATTCTGCATACAGTGCAATACCAGAGAAATAGAAAGAGATGCAATTCCATGTACTGTATAAAATATAAAGATATCACCAAGTCCGATCATTAAATTGAAAATAAAATTCTCTTCAACTTTGTTATCTGACCATTTTATTCTCTGATCATGTAGATCTCAATATGAAGTTTCTGCTTTCCTCTATCTCCCAGTGCACCCTCCTGTCTACTTTCCCCCAGGAACGGCTTGAGGGTGATGCAGAGCCATGTGCGGAGACTCACTGCGGCATCATTTGCATACATTTTATATACTTTATTTTAAAATGTATATGCCACCCATCTAAAATCCTAGGTGGCTTCTAAACATACACATGCAATTTAGTAAAACAGATGTTACAATAAAACAAACATAATAATAAAACATTAAATTTGATTAATGAAAAGCCACTTACATAGCCCCCCATCACCCCCCCAACCTAATCAAACCATCATCAGATTTATTTTGCTAGAACCAGATTATTGATGAGGAGGAAAGATATAAAATGACAAACTAATCCTTGTAGCCATGAATTCAAATGATGGATTGGATTGTGCTAGAGATGGAAAAGTCTGGAACTCAGCAGCAGTGAAGCTATCAGGCTACTAAACAAAATTAAACTGAGATATTCCCTTAAAATTTGAAATTTCCTTGAATCTTGAAATATTTTAAATTTAAGTTTGGCAGCATAAAGAATGCAAAACTGCAAATCTCAAAAAGAATATACATTCCAGTATCCCCCCAACCAACAGCCTACAGTTGACTTCATCAAGAACCCAGAGTATAGGACCCATAGAGCAAATCTGTTATTCCATAACAGTACTAACTTCCAAAACTCATACAACATGGAGTGTACCCAGAAAAGGGCAACCCCATAAATACTGCAATGGGCCCTAGAACATTCCTATTTAGAAAACTGAACAAGCCAGATTACTACAGCTCCCTAAATAGAAACTCCATGCTAAAAGAACATGTAGCCTCAGTAACACATATGCAGAACACAGATAGATCTTCACTATGTAGGGAATATATCGGTACAAACTTAAAACAGACATATGTAGTCAAAAAATGCTTTTACCCATTACTGTTAGGTTTACAGGATTTTTTTCCCAAAATTATACTTTACTGCAGAGTGAGGCAAGAGAAAGAACTCTCACACACAGTCATCTGCATTGTCGGTAGAAACTAACATAATGGCTCAGCGCAAGTAATATGAGTGCAACTAATGCCTCCTCAGTGGGTGGCCTTAGTTGCACCGGCAGCTATTTTGCCATGATAAAATGCAGTAACTGCAGGGGGATGTAACTGCCTCACTGCAGTTAGCCTACAGCTCTGCAAAATCAAACCCTACAAAAGTCACCTAGGATCTACAAGGCCAAATCTACCATACCATACCAGCATAAATTTCCAAAATTCATACAAGGGGCCTACCCAGAAAAAATCAGCACTATAAATACTGCAGCAGGCCCTAGAACATCCATATACCTACAGTATTTCCTGGATTATAAATCGCCCCTGAGTATAAGATGCTGTGGCTCAATTTGGCTTTTTTGCATGTAAATTTCTTGTATAAGTCGCCCCGTGTATAGGTTGCAAGTACAGAAAATAAAGCACAAGACAACATTGCTGTTTCTAAAAGACGGATTTATTCAGTTTCACTTTCACTTTGCAATAACACTCATTCAACATCAGATTTGTTCTGTATCACTCTCGGGAAAGCTGTGGAAATCCTCATATTCAATGTCACTGTGAAATAGTTCTGCAATTTCTGGTGCCAGTTCGTGTTCATTATTGTCTTCTTTGTCTTCATCTTCATGGTTATCGGGGCTCTTTAGAATCTCAGCCTTCACAAAACCTTATTTGATTATTTTATCGCTCACACCTTCCCATCATGTTGTCGCAACCCACCCAGTAAGTTCTGCAAAAGTGGCATGGCACATATAACCGGTAGCCGTGAAACTGTGTGTTCCGTGGCACATCCAGTTTTCCCATAGGTGACGCAACACAGCTTTGAATCTTCTGTTGACGGAAATGTCAAGTGGTTGAAGCATTTTTGTTATACCACCAGGTATAACCAGGACAGTGTTCAGAGATTTTATTTTTTTCTTTATGTCTTCAGTGAAATGGGCTCTCATGCAATCCATAACAAGTAGTGCTTTCTGTCTCTTGAAAAATCCATCCGGCCACTTACTAAAGCAACGCTGCAGCCATTTGAACATCATGCTCTCATCATCCATCCTTTCTCATTCACATCAACAACAACGTTGGTTGGTAGTTTCACGTGACATTGTCTTCCTTTTGAATATAATCATAGGTGGTAGCTTCTTTCCACTTGCACAGCAAGCCAGCATTACTGTAAAGTGTGTCTTTTCGTGTCCAGTGGTTCTAATATTTATTATTCTAACCTCCTTTTGACTGACCGTTCTCCCTAATGGGATGTTGAAGGTTAAGGGAACCTCATCTATGTTGATTATGGAGTCCAGTGTCACTGTGTGTGTGATAATTTCTTTGTTTACGAAATCCCTGAAATTCCATATTTTATCCAAGAAATGAACAGGGAGCTGCTGTTACATGATTGTTCTTTGTCTTATGCTTAATTTGTTTCAGAAATCTGTAGCACCACGAATGACCAACCTTGAATCCCTCGTATATTCATTTCCCTGGCAATATGAACAGCTTTGAATCTCACCTTCACAGTGGACAGTCCATGGCCCTGGGCCATCCGCTCTACAATGAGCTGAAGCAGATGTACTTCCAATTCAGGCCACCATGCTTTGCGGCTGCGATTTGCCTTCTTGCTGCTTTTCATCAAGTTTAATTTCCCTGCGTCTTCCTCCAATCTCTAACTAATTTCTCATTTATCCAAAAAGTTCTTCTGCATAATAATAACTTTCATTTCAAATTTCACAATGTATGAGTTCCACGCCTTCGGTGTCACCATTTTCTATGGGATTAAAGATAACATCTTTTTGGTAACTGAAATTCATCTGGTATGCTATTTGCAAGTATAGCAAAAGTGCATACCAGTCTGCTGATCGGAGGGTCTGCTTGCAAGCATTGAGTGTAGAGCAGATGGCCCAGGGAGAAAGACCGTCCACTGCACAGTTGCAAGTATTTATATCCATTTCGAGGGGGCATGTACCACCATGTAAATTTTTTAGATAAGTCACTCCGGTGTATAGGTCGTGCCATTGTTTCCGGATGTAAAAAAACACAACTTAAAATCCGGAAAATACGGTATTTGAAAAGTTGAACAAGTCAAATTACTACAGTACAGTATACAGTAGATCCCTATGTACAAACTTTATGTTAACAGAACACCTGGCCTCAGTCACACACTTAGAACACAGACCCTCACTAAGTACAGAATAAGTGACTATAACCTAAAGTAAAACTAAAAATATGTAGACAAAAATTAAACTGAAACCTCAAGAAGCCAGACTGTGCATGCAGTGCAACATCAGATAAATAAGAGATACAGTTCCCCATACCGTGTAAAATATAAAGATAGTGCAAAGTCCAGTCACTAAATTGAAAATAAAATTATTTTTTCTACCTTTGTTGTCTGATCATTTTATTCTCTGTCATGCTGGTCCCAATCTGAGGCTTCTGCTTCTTGTTTTCTCTTAGCTCTCTTTCTATCGTCTATAGTCTATCTACCATTCCTTGTCTCTTTCTTTGTTTTTTTTTCACTTCCTTCCATCAGCCTATTTCCAGTCCCAGTAACCCTCCCCAGTATCAGCCCCCTTTCCAGTCCTCACTCCCAGTACCTTCCAATGTCATCCCCCCTTTCTATCCCAGGATTGCCACTAGTGTCCAGTTCCTTCCAGTCCCCCTCCTCCCCCTACCATCGCAGGTATCAGCTCACTTCCACTCCCAGTGGCACCACTCCCTCCATGTCAGCTCCCTGCCGATCACCCTATCCTCTGTCCATCCTTTTTTCAGTGCCATCTCCAGATGTCAGCTCCATTCCAGCCCCAGTGCCTCGTCCCTTCCAGCCTCCTCCCCATTACCCAGCCACCTACCAGTCCCATCCCCAAGTGTCAGCTCCCTCCAATCCCACCTCCAGGTGTCAGCTCCCTTCCAGTCCCACCTTCCCCCCTTGTCAGCTATCTTTCAGCCCCCACCTTCCATCCTTATGTCAGCTGTCTTCCTATCCACGCCTCCCCATCAGTTCCCTTCTAGCCCCCACCATTCGCTCATTAGCACCTTTCAAGCCCACACCTTCCCCCTTCTTGTCATCTCCATTCCTGCCCCACCTTCCCCTGTGTCAGCTCCCTTCCTGCCCCCACCTCCCCCCCCATGTCAGCTCCTTTCCTGCCTCCTCCTTCCCCTGGCAGCCACGTCTCCTGCATCTTACAGAGCCGTGGCTGCTAATAGTACTTGTAATTTAAAATAAGCAGAGGTTGCATAGCAGAGGCCAGAAGCAACTGGAAGACATCATATCAAATCTCAACAGCACCACTTCCCCTTTGGCTCTTGCCCATTCTCATAGATCAAAATTGCCAAACACGAGCTTACCCTGTCATTGTACTAATCATCCAGTCATCACTCTCTCAGGGCTATATGCCTACCACCCTGAAGCAAGCTTCCATGAGGCCATTAATAAAATCCTATGCACTTGACCCAGCTTTACCCTTTTCCAACAGATTCATCTCAAGCATCCCCTCCCTTGCTAAAATCATCGAGAAGGCAGTTCAAAGTCAGACACAAGAATTTATGGAGTCCCACTCCCCCCTTGATGAACACCATCATGGTTTTAAGTCTTATCATAGTACCAAAACTCTACTGACCTCCCTTCTAGACACTTTAATCAAGGGCACAAAGAAAACCACACAAGGCTTCACATCCTTATTTTCCGCAAGCCTTCCTGCCACTATTCCCCATCAGGCCTTCCCTGCATGTCTAGAGCAGCAGTACGGGGGAGAGCCATGGTGGGCGGGAGGGGGTGGAGTCTGGGTGGAACGGGGGCGGGTTAAGGTGGCAAGACATACAGGGCCAATTCCGGTCATGGCCCTGTATGTCCTGCAGGGTCAGAGGGAATGTGCTACTTATTCCACCTTGAAGGAATAAACAGCACAAACTGTGCGATTGGGGCTGGAACATCCCCCCCCCCCCCCCCCCAGGGCTGGGGCCGGGTGTGGGTCGGTCCCCACTGCCTGATCCAGGCTCCGGCTACCCAGCCGTGGGTCAGGCTGCGGGGAAGAAGAAAGTCTGCGCTGCGGGAGCCAGAGGAGTCTGCAGGGATGATGTCCCTGCAGGCATGCAGGGGCACGCCGGGCCATCCTCGGGCCTGATTCTCTATGTCACAAGAACGTTTTGCTCCTGCAGTACAGAATCAGATCCTAATGGGCCCATCCTGCTGGGGGTCGTCTGGACGGTCCAGATGTGCCTCTTTCAGAATTGGGCTCCACGCAAATATCATCTACCAGGGACTTTCTAAATTTATTTATTTATTGCTTTTATATACCGCGCTCTTTAAAATCAGTGCGGTTTACAGATAACAGCTTTGTGCGTAGACAGGGACTGTCATACACTTACATTGAACAGGGGATCTAACTTGGTTTAAAACTGGGGTAACTATCTACAGTTATCTACAACTATCTACACTATAAGCATGATTCTATAGCTTACATTTGAATGGTGGGTGCGTTTGGGTCGCTGTGTTGTGAGTAGTGTAGGAGAAAGAGGTGGTGCTTTAGTGCTTTTCTGAAATGTGCACGATCCGTGATCGCTCGAATGGTGGATGGGAGTGCATTCCAGCAGCTGGGAGCATAGAACTTGAATGCATGGTTCCTTGTTGCCTGGGTACATTTCGTTATTTCGTTGGGGGTCTGTAGGGTATTGGTGGCGAATGTTCTCCTTGATCTGTTTGCTGGAGTGGGGTGGAGTAGATCAGTTAGGAAGGTGGAGGATATATTGTTGATGGCTTTGAAGGTAATCAGGACTACTTTATAGGTGAGCCGACAATAGATTGGTAGCCAGTGTAGGTCCTTTAGGATTGGGGTGATGTGATCCCTTCTGGAGGCTCCCTGTAGGAAGCGTGCAGCTGCATTCATTGCCATCTGTAATGGGTTTAGCGTGCTTTTGGGTAGTCCATGTAGGATTACATTGGCGTAGTCAAAGTGAGGGGTCACTAATGCCTGAAAAACTGTTCTGAAGTTGTCAGGTTGCAGCAGGGGTTGGAGATGTCGCAATGTTCGTATTTTGTGGTAAATTTGCTTGATGATGTTGCTGATATGTGTTTTAAATTTGAGCCGCTGATCTAGCGTGATGCCTAAGTAGCGGATGTTTTGTTTACTTGGGAGTTCAGCGTCTTTCGTTTTTAATGTAGGCGGTGGTGAGAAGGATTGGTTCTTGTAATGAACAGTACGTCCATCTTGCTGAAGTTTATTTTGAACAAACTATAAAACACACACCCCGTCTATTATCTAAACCAAGCAACAAAAAGCTGTTAATGTCATTCACTAAGAGCTGGGTCTCAGAAAAAACCGGTGGCACTTTAATCATGGACACAAAGCCCCTTAGCGGTGCCAGTTTTTACATCAATGACCCCTTGAACTCGTATTATTCTGAAGAAGTTCTTTTAATTCTTATAATTAAAAATCTTATGGCAAATCAATAAGTTCTTGATAAAGATACCAAATGTTGAACGAGAAGAAAATTCAACTTAGCTTTGTAACATTAGCCAGATGAAAAGGCAATTCCAACGCCTCCTTCTAGGCTGCCCAAGCGTTTCACTACAGAAGTTTCTTCAGGGAATTGTCGGTGCAGGCTAAAAACATAAAAACGTGAAATTAATAACATAAAGCCAGTTGCTACATCGCAATCTTGTAACAACATAGGTTATAATCAGACCTTTTTTTTCCGCGCATAACAAGCGTAATCAGTGCAGATTTCCTTCAAATATTTCTGTCAAAATTTTCGTGCACAGAACGCCGCGCATGCGAGATAGATCACAGTCGCCATTTTTAAAGGGAAAATCATGTGACTCAGACAAGCTGCTCCAACTACCAATAGGTAAAGTTACAATGCACATTATAGGCACATTACTGCAGTAGATCCGACTGCCTACTATAAACAAAGTGAGAGGTCTAGACGCACATTCAAGCCCGATGGGTGTACTGATTTTAAAGTGAAGATCCATTTTTGTTCTCTCCAAAGTAGCGTTTCGTCAATGGTTTTGCCTCGCATGGGAACTGTCACATGGTCTACAACAAAACAGCGTAGTTGTTCAAAAATATGACTCTCTTTTAGACAATGTTGGACTAAAGGAGCTTCCAACATACGGCATTTTATACGGCTGTTGTGTTCCCTCATGCGTATCCTGAATGATCGAGTGGTCTTCCCCACATACAGTAACCCGCAGGGACACCTTATGATGTAGATTACATTTGTGGAGTTACAGGTTGTGTAATGCCGAAAGGTATAAGTCATTTCTTGATGAAAAAATTCTGTAAGCTCCATCGTGATGTCACAAATGTTACATTGTCCACATTTAAAATGGCCTAACATAGGGATGGAATCCATAGACACTGTATTAGACTCAAATGGCAAAACTGCTGGACATAATTGTTCTTTCAAATTGATGTTACGTCGCCAGACACATCGCACCTTACATCCCTGCAGTCCAGGGACAGCTTGTAGCACGTTGCTATGTTTTTTAACAATTTTCTTAATATCCTTGCTATAAGGAGAAAACGTGGTTACAAAGTTTATACTGGAGTCTCCTTCACAACCGCTCTCACCCGGATTTAAGTGTCGGCGTTGCAATAAAAGAGAGCGATCACTGAATAATGCTCTCTTATAGGCATTCTTTACAACTTTGGAAGGATAACCTCGATCTAAAAAATCTCCCATCAGGGATTTAGATTTCAACTTAAAGTCTTCCTTAGAGGAACAGTTTCTGCGGGACCACAGGAACTGCGACAATGGAAGACTATCTTTTAAATTTCTAGGATGTGTGCTGGTATAGTATAAAAGAGTATTACGGTCTGTCGCTTGAATGATTTCTCTGTATGGTTAAATTCCTGTGATCCGTGCATTCAGTTTACTTATTCTAGTCATCATCATCAAATTACTTATTTAGACATCCTTATCACTAAAGGCATCTATGGGTGGGAAACGTCGATTTTTAAAAAAGCGACAGACCGTAATACTCTTTTATACTATACCAGCGCACATCCTAGAAATTTAAAAGATAGTCTTCCATTGTCGCAGTTCCTGCGGTACCGCAGAAACTGTTCCTCTAAGGAAGACTTTAAGTTGAAATCTAAATCCCTGATGGGAGATTTTTTAGATCGAGGTTATCCTTCCAAAGTTGTAAAGAATGCCTATAAGAGAGCATTATTCAGTGATCGCTCTCTTTTATTGCAACGCCGACACTTAAATCCGGGTGAGAGCGGTTGTGAAGGAGACTCCAGTATAAACTTTGTAACCACGTTTTCTCCTTATAGCAAGGATATTAAGAAAATTGTTAAAAAACATAGCAACGTGCTACAAGCTGTCCCTGGACTGCAGGGATGTAAGGTGCGATGTGTCTGGCGACGTAACATCAATTTGAAAGAACAATTATGTCCAGCAGTTTTGCCATTTGAGTCTAATACAGTGTCTATGGATTCCATCCCTATGTTAGGCCATTTTAAATGTGGACAATGTAACATTTGTGACATCACGATGGAGCTTACAGAATTTTTTCATCAAGAAATGACTTATACCTTTCGGCATTACACAACCTGTAACTCCACAAATGTAATCTACATCATAAGGTGTCCCTGCGGGTTACTGTATGTGGGAAGACCACTCGATCATTCAGGATACGCATGAGGGAACACAACAGCCGTATAAAATGCCGTATGTTGGAAGCTCCTTTAGTCCAACATTGTCTAAAAGAGAGTCATATTTTTGAACAACTACGCTGTTTTGTTGTAGACCATGTGACAGTTCCCATGCGAGGCAAAACCATTGACGAAACGCTACTTTGGAGAGAACAAAAATGGATCTTCACTTTAAAATCAGTACACCCATCGGGCTTGAATGTGCGTCTAGACCTCTCACTTTGTTTATAGTAGGCAGTCGGATCTACTGCAGTAATGTGCCTATAATGTGCATTGTAAACTTTACCTATTGGTAGTTGGAGCAGCTTGTCTGAGTCACATGATTTTCCCTTTAAAAATGGCGACTGTGATCTATCTCGCATGCGCGGTGTTCTGTGCACGAAAATTTTGACAGAAATATTTGAAGGAAATCTGCACTGATTACGCTTGTTATGCGCGGAAAAAAAAGGTCTGATTATACCTATGTTGTTTCAAGATTGCGATGTAGCAACTGGCTTTATGTTATTAATTTCACGTTTTTATGTTTTTAGCCTGCACCGACAATTCCCTGAAGAAACTTCTGTAGTGAAACGCTTGGGCAGCCTAGAAGGAGGCGTTGGAATTGCCTTTTCATCTGGCTAATGTTACAAAGCTAAGTTGAATTTTCTTCTCGTTCAACATTTGGTATCTTTATCAAGAACTTATTGATTTGCCATAAGATTTTTAATTATAAGAATTAAAAGAACTTCTTCAGAATAATACGAGTTCAAGGGGTCATTGATGTAAAAACTGGCACCGCTAAGGGGCTTTGTGTCCATGATTAAAGTGCCACCGGTTTTTTCTGAGACCCAGCTCTTAGTGAATGACATTAACAGCTTTTTGTTGCTTGGTTTAGATAATAGATGGGGTGTGTGTTTTATAGTTTGCTCTACCCGTTTAATAACATTCAGACTACAGTTTATTGTTTATAACAGTGAAGTTTATTTTGAAGCAAACACTGGTGGGGTTAGTCATATACTTCTTAAACGAATAACACGTTAATGTTGATGTCAAAACAGTCCGTTTAATATTCTAAACTCAGCAACCTAGAATCTTCCAGGATTATCACGATTTCAGAATCTTCCAAGATTATCCCAATAAAGAACACAGGTCTCAGAAAAAACTCACAGCACTACGCCATGGACTTGCAGCCCTTTAACAGTGCTAGTTCTCACATCAATGACCCAGTTCAATATGTTTTCACAATTTTTTACTTATCAAAGGCTTTAAATAACCCTCAGCTTGTAATGATTTGTGATATCAAACTTACTAGAAAATTATTAAAGCTGAGGAAATATGTACCTAGCTTTAAGAATTTTAGCCAAAATGAATGGATAAGGTCAATTCCGACGCCTTCATTCAGGCACCCCGAGCATTTCACTCTGGTAGTTTCTTCAGGGAATTGTCCATTTGGCTCATGGTGAGATGCTGCCCACGTATCCACTTCGTTGTGTATCACACACAAATGTTGAAACAATGACTTTCGCTCAAAAAACGCCGCCGTTGTTGCTACTACCTGTGGTTGTTTACACGTTGTTGCTACTACCTGTGGTAATGTATTCTACGTTTTTACCAGCTATGTGTCTCTATGTAATGTCCTTACATGGATACTTCTTGTTTGCCCTGCCAATTTAGATGCCCTCTTTTTTCATATTTAAAGATCTCCCTTTTTTATGCAATATTGTGTGTATAATAATTATTTATAGTTTTATATGTATGTTTTAATGTATGTTTTGTTTGATTTTTAGACCCCTGAAGAAGGCCTCCAGCCGAAACGTTTTAGTTGGGTCCGCCAATAAACTTTGTTTGCAATATTACACCCATGTGTAGGCCTGGTCCTTGGGTTCCGCTTCCGGTTTTTCTATCTCCAGGGACTGCACTGTCCCTGTGAGCACAGTGTAGTGTGGTGCAGTGAACACAGCCAGTGTGTTCAGGAGCAGAAGGTCACAAGTTCAAGTCCCAGCTGGGGCTACTGCCAATCCACTCCCCATATTTTACCCGCTACTAAACCGTGATAGTAAGGACAAACCTTTATTGCAGAGAACATACGCATGGTTCAAACACCTATATTTTACCCCACCGAGCACAGATAACAGAAACATGCGCATTACCTAGAGCAGAGTCCCCCAAATGCAGTCCTGGAGGGCCACAAATCATTCAGGTTTTATGCTGTCTCCAATATAAGGCCATGTCAGCATGGTGGCAGAGGGGTACTGGTGGTGGAGGGGGCAGTGGCAGCTGCCCAGAGCAGACCATGGCCTAGCCCTGTGTAGGTGGGTGCCATGCACTGCAACAGACAGGCCCTGCCGGGCAAACAGTCATGGTATCAGCAGGGAATGCACTGCCTCTGTGGCAACACGGTGGTGCAGTGCACACAACCAGCATGTTTGGAGGTAAAAGGTCACAGGTTCAATTCCCAGCTATGGTGCCTGCCAACCCAGTCCCCATATTTTACCCACTACTACAATGTGCTAATACAGACAGAACCTTTATTGCAGATGACGTAAACATGCCCAAAACACCTACATTTTACCCTACAGAGCAAAGACACCATAAACAGGCGCATTACCTAGAGCAGAGTCTCCCAAATGCAGTCCTGGAGGGCCAAACACCATTCAGGTTCCATGCTGCCTCTAATAAAGATGCCTGTGCTGCATATCTATGCACCACCCCCATGGTATGCAGATGTATCTCATGCATATTCATGAGGGACAGCATGAAAACCCGAACAGTGTTTGGCACACCAGGACTGGATTTGGGAACCTCTGCCGTAAAGCAGCAGCCAACAGGGGCAGACACACCCACACCCACAGGCTCCATTAGCCAATGCCTCCTGGAGAGGCAGGACATTGGACCCTGCGTGCATCTCCCAATACTAGCACTTGCATACCTTAGCAATGCCACCCTACACCAGGGAATATGGTACACAGCTATCAAACGTTTGCTATGATTACTGGCAGATAGCAATTCCTACGTTAAGCACAGTTTGCTGATTGAGCTCCATCATAGCAACCTTTCTGATGTCTGTGGAGTGTGCTTCAGGTCTGGTCTCTGACAGTGTTTACCACCCTGGGGAGTGACCCCCAACAGTATTGTGTACCATATCCATGCCTGCACTGTGCCCAGGACTGGTGTGGTGGCCAGGGCTGCTAAACTCCTCTATAGTAGCACAATGCTGGCATAGGTGTGGGAGTGTGTGTCTGTCTATCCAGTGTGTGGTGGCTGCAAACACCCTCCACAGCCCACACTGCCAGCACTGTTGCCAGTATTGGCCTGCCAATGTGCATAATGAGGAGCAAGGTACCATGGGTATAGCCCGGACAGGGTGGCCTGGCCAGGATGCATCTGCACAGGACATAGGGCACTGGCTGGGACATTGTAGTGCCCGGCCACCACCTGCACAGACAGGGTGGCCACAGCATGTCCTGCTGGGAGATCACTCTCACCCTGACTGTGCAGTGACCACAGCATGGCTAGGCATCCCCATAGTGCTATATAGTATTTTTCTCATGTGATATTTATGGGTTTTCATTTGGGGCCCAGTCACTGACTTATCTGCTTGTTGTGTATGCTGACATCCCAGTTCTGGGTGCACGCATTTCCACCAGGAACATGCACTATGGACTAGCTAGCAGACTGTCTGCAGCTGGTATGTGTCTTGATAGAGTGCCTTGCAGGATGCAATGGCTGAAGGCTTGCTGCAGGAGAATATCAGATAGTTGTGGGGTGCAGCTTAGCATATCCAGGCCTAATGCCTGTCTGCTATTGCGTTATGGATGTGTACAGAGCTGCATTGACTGCCATATAGGGTGTCTGTTCCCCAGCAGGACTGGGGTTGATGGTCCCCTCTACTGCCACCATTGCAGAGAGGTAGAATGTGGATCTGTTGGCAGGAGACCCTGTTTACCACCCTCAACTCTGGAGGAGGAGGGGGGAGGAGGGGGAGGAGGGGGGAGGAGGGGGAGGAGGGGGGAGGGGGAGGAGGAGGAGCAGAAGGAGAAGGGGGGGGGAGGAGGAGGAGGAGGAGGGGGTGGTGGTGGTATATAATCCTCTTAGCGGTCCATAAGGGCTACACCTGACTGAGACATACAGATATTGCCAAGGTGTGTCTGCAGAAACTACCCATCTCACACATTAGCACTGCTGGGGACCTGCAGCATGGCCTATCTCTGCTGTGGACCTGGTGCTGGGCGCCCAACCTCACCCTCAGGGTGAGTGCAGTACCTGCACAATGTGACAGTGTGTAGCTACTCTGTGCCAGTACCACACACGGTCAGTTCCCCCTACCAGGCCGAGGTGCTGTGGGGGTGCATACCCCATCTTGTTATCATCTGTAGACTGCTGATTTGCATGTGCAGTGCATCATGGGTATGGGTGGGTTAACCCTATCCTGGTGACCACAGCAGACTGTTTGTGTGGTGACTTGCAGTCCTTATGCAGCCAGCCAGGGGTTTGTTAGCAGTTATAGAGCTGTAGCCCACTGGTTACTTCACTGCTAGTAGAGCCAGAGGTCATGGGTTCAAACCCACAGTGGGGTTATTTGATAGGGCTGTCCAAAGCATTATCTATTTTTAATGTACATTAGTGCCCCAGCAAAAACACCCTCAGCGTACTGTACCCATAAGGTGCCTCAGAGGGCGCTTTATAGGGCACCCTATAGGGCACCTTATGGTTACCGTCCATATAAGGTGCACTATACAGTATCCTATGGAGCGACTGATAGGGTGCCCTGGCAATGGGCTTTGGGGGGGGGGGTTAAGACTGGTAATGGGCTGTGGGCTGTGGTGGGCTGATGGGGGCTGTCTGGTAATGGGCTATGGGGGGCCTAGGACTGGAAAGGGGCTGGGGGGGTTAAGACTGGAGGTGGGCTGATGGGTTAGTACTGGTAATGGGCTGTTGGGGGGGTTTAGAACTGGTAATGGGCTTTGGGGGGGGGGGTTAAGACTGGTAATGGGCTTTGGGGGGGTTAAGACTGGTAATGGGCTGTGGGCTGATGGGGGCTGTCTGGTAATGGGCTATGGGGGGGCTAGGACTGGAAATGGGCTGGGGGGGTTAAAACTGGAGGTGGGCTGATGGGGTTAGGACTGGTAATGGGCTGTGGGCTGATGGGGGGTTAGTACTGGCAATGGGCTATGGGTGTTGACTGGAAATGGGTTGATGGGGTTAGGACTGGAAGTGGGCTGATGGGGGGTTAGGACTGGTAATGGGTTATAGGGGGGGCTTAAACTGAAAATGGGTTGATGGGGGGCTAGGACTGGTAATGGGTTGGGGGTTGCTAGGACTGGAAATGGGCTGATGGGTGGCTAGGACTGGAAATGGGCTGATGCAGGGACTAGAAGGGAATGGATGCTGGGTGAGGCTGGAACTAGAAGGGAGCTGATATTGGGGGAGGATTAGAATGGGATGGGGCTGGAAGAGTAAAATGGAGAAGGGAAAAATATTTTGTGTGGGAGGGATAAAAAATCTACAATTGGCCGGGTATTGGGAGAGTAAGTGGGGATTGAGGATGGAGGGGTAAAATTTGAGTGGATGAAATAGGAATGAGGAAAGAGCAAAAGGAGAAAGATTAGTATGTTAAAGCAGATGTAGAGAGAGAATGGAAAAAAATCTAGAAGAGAGAAGAAAGGACAAATGGACAGCAGACGATGTAGAGTTAGCAGAAGACACGAAGAAACCAGAAGAAAGTGGCTGGAGCAATTGCAGCTGAAAAAAATGCACAAAAGGTAGAAAAATATCTCTTTATTTTGAATTTATTAATTGGAATATGTCAGCTCTGGTAAATGTGCATCATTAACGTCTGCGCTTTGTTTAGTACAAGAGCAAATTAATGTATAGTTTTATTTCTACAGTGTTGTACTTTCCAAGTTTGGCTTTTGGGATTCCCAGTTTAATTATTGTCTTCCTGTTTCTAAATTGTGATTACTTGTTTGATGGTCTATGTTCTGCATGTGTAACTGAGCTGAGGTGTTCTGTTTATATAATTCCTATTTGACATTGCCACTTGTTCTCTTTCCCCAGTAGGTCATGTATTGTTGTTCTCTGAAATGTATTGGTTTAATATTTGCAGTGTTGCCTTTTGATTGGTAGGGTATGGTGCTTTGTGAGTCCTGGTAGTGCTGTTAGGATACGGCGGGTTTACTATGGGTTCTAAATGGGCAGTGTTTGTAGTAGTTCCTAATGTGTCTGGCAGTTGGCACTGGATTATAGTAATGTAGAAATCTTTTAGTCTTTCTTTATCCATACACTCATTAAGATGCACGTTTACTAAAAGTTAGTATATGGTAACATTATGCAAATATTTATGCAAATGAGGCCCCTTATGCAAATGAGGCCCCGCACCCCCCTTGGGCCGCCCCTGCTGGGGGCCCACAATTTTTGTTGGCGTAGGGCCTCACTCAAGGTAAATCCGGCCCTGGCTGGGGGGGTGATTTATGCTACCCGGTGCAGACCCAGGAGAAGTGGTGGTGACGATGGCAGCGGTAGCAGCAGCAGATCAAGGCAGAGTGAGGCAGCCAAGGCTGAACTGTTTTGGGGCATTTTTTGCCGCCTGGGTGGCTGCCAACCTTTGCTGACTCCCTCAAAAAAAAAAAAAAAAACAGCTTTTCACGGCTGGGTTTGGCTATCTGTCAGCAGCAGGCCTGGCCATATAAAAACTGGCCAGACTGGCTGAAAACTGGCCAGTCGGCATCCCTATCTGTATATAGTCAGGACTGCTTTTTCAGTGGCCTAATTTTATGGAGCTTGTTATCTGGTTAGTGGACTGAATAATGCCACTAAGCTGATAACTCCGAAATCTGCCCCAACCCCACCCAAGGACTGCCACACCACTATGTGACTATCTGCATAGTGCTGAGGGAGTCAGAGGAAATATTGTGCTAACCAGCACTTCCCCAGTTAGCAGGTTTTGCTAATCAGATAAGTGCTTTGGAATGTCAGGTTTCATATTTTCACTATTAAACTGTGTTTTTATGTATATGTATGTGCACTCTCCCTGCACGTGAAGGAATATGCCGATGGCTCTTTGAGTCTGTGTGGCTGTCAGGATTTATTGTTTTGCTTAGGCTGCTGCTTGTTGCTGCCCCTTAGAAGTGGCAGCCCATAGGTGACCCCCTAGCCTTGCCTAATGGTTGAGCCAGTCCTGGGGTTGGTTCTCTCTGGGGGAAGGGAATTCCTTTCAAGGCCTGATATCAGGGCTCCAACCAGGGGCAGGTCAAGAGTGATGCGGAGCCATGTGTTGGAGACTCATTGCAGAGCCTCATTTGCATAGCCACTGGACCTCATTTGCATAAATATAATTTATCAGACGATGCATTGCTCTTGGCAGAATGGCTATGAAATCAGACGACGCATTGCTCTTGGCAGAATGGCTATGAAAGACCTAGATAAGATTCTCAAGAGCAGAGATGTCTCTCTCCATACAAAGATTTGACTTGTTCAAGCCATGGTATTTTCAATAACATCATATGGATGTGAAAGCTGAACAGTGAAAAAGATAGACAGGAAGAAAATTGATGCCTTTGAATTATGGTGCTGGCGGCGAATACTGTGTATACCATGGACTGCCCAAAGAACAAACCAGTCGGTACTAGAGGAGATCAAACCTAAGCTTTCTTTAGAAGCTCAGATGACAAGACTTCGACTTTCATACTTTGGACACATCATGTGAAGAGAGAGATCATTAGAGAAAGACATCATGCTGGGCAAGATAGAAGGTCAACGCAAAAGAGGAAGGCCAACAATGAGATGGATCGAGACAATAACAGCAGCTACGGGTATCAGTCTGTCAACAATGAGCCGCCTGACTCAAGACTGAACACAATTTAGGATAACTATCCAGAGGGTCGCCATGAGTCGGCTGCGACTCGACGGCACTTAACAACAATTTATTTTATTTTAAAATGTATATGTTGTCCATCTAAAATTTTAGGCGGCTTTCAAAGGAGCCCTTCGCAAACCTCTTTTCTTCCTGGCAATGACTTAGGGGCATGTTTACTAAATATTAATGTGCGATAAGGGCCACTGGGCCAATAGAAATAAATGGGTGTTGCTGCACATAGCGCACATTAACATTTGAGAATGCACATTAACTTTTAGTAGACATGAGTGTCTCAATATCATTGTATGAGCAGCGAGGATAAAGAAAGATTAACACATTTCTACAGTACCATACTCTAGTGTCAACCGCCAGACACATTAGGAAGTAATATAAACCCTGCTCATTTATAATCCATCGATCACAAAAGGCCACAAGCCTGGTCCTGTGAGCTGACCCCACCACTTGGCTCAAATAGCACAAAACAAAGAAAGTGAGGAAAGCAGAAAAATCCCCCGCAGGAGGAAAGTGTTTTGTCGGACCATATAATGCCTTGTCCAGGGGCATTTAAGATCAGACTCCCTGGACTCTGGCAAATCTTAGTCCTTTTAATCAAACCAGCAGTAGTATATTAAATGCAAACTTAACTGCCACGGCAAACTTCTCAGGGTGTAAGACACACACACGACACAGTCCTGCGTTTCGGGCTCAAATTTAACTGCCCTGCTTCAGGTCCATTCAGTCAACACCGATCGAAAGCCGTCCTTTAACTGAGGAATGAAGAAAATCCATTTACGGGAGAACACTTTAAACCCGGCGTCTGATGTCATCAAATCTCCGGAGCCTATCAGAAGAAGCAGAGAGGGAGGGAAAGGAAAAGACAATAGACGCCAAGTTAGTCAAAAAAGGCTGTGCCAATCCAACTCTAGATTAAGCCCATGGGGGGCCACTGTATTCAGGCGGAAAATCCACCGCTGCTCCAAATATTGTAACTTTTGAGTTCTATCGCCACCACATGGGTTCAGAGGGACACAATCAATCGCTCTCCAGCGCAGTTCTGCAAATTCATGTCCACTATTAAGCATATGCTGAACCAACGGGGCTGTAATCGTCCTGGTCCGACATCGGGAAGCATGCTCAGAAAGACAAATTCGTAAAGGGCGAATAGTCCATCCAATATAAACCAATCCACATGGACATCAAAAGTTGTAACTCAAAAGTTACAATATTTGGAGCAGCGGTGGATTTTCCGCCTGAATACAGTGGCCTTTTTCATCCACTCAAATTTCACCCCTCCATCCTCAATCCCCACTTACTCTCCCAATCCTCAACCAATCCTCAACCAATCACAGATTTTTCTTCCCTCCCACACAAAATATCTATTCTCCTATCCATCCTCACTCCCCCAGCTTCTTTTTTCACCTGCCAGTCCTAGCCCCACTCCTTTCTGGTCTTCCCACAGCATCAGCTCCCTTCTAGTTCCAGACCCTCCCAGCATCCACTCCCTTCCAGTCCCATTCGTCCATCCCCCGCATCAGCCCATTGCCAGTCCTAGCCCCCCAGTATCAGTCCTCCTCCAATCCCTCCCAGCATCCAATCCCTTCCATTAGCATCAGCCCATTCCCAGTCCTAAACCCCCAGTATCAATCCTCCTCCAGTCCCTCCCAGCATCAGTTCCCTTCCAGTCCCAGTCCCCCATACCTAGGCCATTTCCAATAGCATCAGCTCCCTTCTATTCCAAGTCCTTCATCCACGGCCCATTTCCAGTCCTAACCCCCCAGTATCAGTTCTCTTCCAGTCTCTCCCAGCATCCACTCCCTTCTAGTCCCATTACCCCATCCCCCAAAATCAGCCTATTTCCAGTCCTGCCCCCCACACCCACCCCCGGTCCCATTCTAGCCCTTAGTCCCTCCCCCATTCCATTCTAGCCCCTGTTCCCCAAGCCACACACCAAAAGGGACCCCACGCCTAACCTGCTGCAGAGGGAGCTGGGGAGGCCTGAAGCCTCGGCTCACTTCTGAACAGTTGTGAGAGTAAAGAGAAGCGTTTGCCTTCTCTCCCATGGCTGTGATAAAAAGGAACCCACAAGCGCGTTGAGTGCTGGGAGATTAAATGGGGGCATGTCCAACGTGCCCTGACCTCCAGCATGCTGGCGGGTTCCTTTTTATCACAGCCGTGGAAGAGAAAGCAAATGCTGCTCTTTACTCTTGCGACTTTAGAGGTGAGCCGGGGCTTCGGGTCTCCCTGGCTCCCTCTGCAGCTGGTCAGGTGTAGGGCCCTCCGTGGTGCTGGGTCATGTGTGGGCAACATTTCTGCAGAATGGACGGGCCAGCCCTGGCTCCAACTAACTTTACTGCTTGTTTGTACTAATCGTGTACTGTCTTGAAATAGTCTTGCTTTGTACAGCATTAAGTAAACACTATTCTGTTTCACTACACATCTCGCATCC
This sequence comes from Ichthyophis bannanicus, assembly GCA_033557465.1. Lineage (NCBI taxonomy): Eukaryota > Metazoa > Chordata > Amphibia > Gymnophiona > Ichthyophiidae > Ichthyophis > Ichthyophis bannanicus. Next base: position 830,462,443 of record CM066035.1, read on the forward strand.
CCTTTATATGTATCTGTGATCCCTTTCACCATTTGTGAGTTCTTTATTGGGGTAAGAGATTTCCCAGAAAAAGGGCAAGCCTATTCCCTGGTGTGACTGATCATGACAGGCTCTTCCCTCTTCTGTAGAATTCACTTCCACACAGAATCCAACCACAAGGGAATTATTTCTCTATAGTACCTCCTTTTGTAGCCAAGCTCCTTTGGTGCTTGTCTCTCTTCCTTAGGATTGTGACTCGAGCCCTACTCCTTTCCACCCTCCGACAAGCAGGCAGAGTGGTGGGTAAAAGCTCTGATCTGTACATACACGACACACAGACTCAAGGGAGACTTCACACTGGAAATAAATAAACTAAGCCCAAGGCTAAGCTAAAACAAACTCCATCTTTGCACCATATTCTTTGTAATCCAGCACACATACACTAGGCATTGTTGCCAGATGATCTCAAAATTCTCCAGCCCAAAACAACAACCTATTCCCAGATTGCAGCTGGACATCCTTTCTAAAATGCCACTTAACATCTATAGGGGCCAAATATTGATGCCTGGATATATAATTTATACAGATTTATGGCCCTGCCCCAGAATTCCTTACCCCACCCTCCCCGCCCTAAGTATAGCATAGAGCGGAATATTGATATTCCACTGTACATATAATGCTACTGTATTTTTTTAAAAACAGCTCTTAGGTGCTGTATGAATAATACTCTGAATAAGTTCCTGGTTTGCTTATTTGTCATAAAATAGTTGGAAATTAAGAAATTGAATCTTCTCCAATGGAAATTGATCTTGCTTAACTTGCTGTCTAGTTGTATAGCAAATACATACCTTTCTGCACTCATTCACAGAGGCCCTAGCCTAGCAGTTGGCGTGGTGAGAGCTTGTACCTTTGCTCCTGCCCCTTTATCACGTCTTAGACTGGGCCCTTTGTCTGCTCTGCCAGCTCTCTGCAGCATGGTAAGTCTGTACCATATACGTTTCTGTTCTTGTGTGCTTCAAGCTTCCCTAGGCATGCTGGGCAGGTAGAGCAGCAGAAGTCAAGGAGAAAGCTCCTGCCACTTGAATTGGGCATCATACAGACCAGAATGGATGTAGAGGTGCTGGAGGCAGATGACAGGTGATACAGTAGTACGCAAGGAAAAAGTAGCAGAATATTTCAGAGTTTGAAAGTAATTATTTGCTGCTACTTTTTTGCTTTAAATCGCCTCCCTCCATCCTCGCACTTTTTGCCTGGTAAATGCAAGCATCTCAAGCCCCCTAACAGGCAGGATTTAAGCTTCCTGCCTGCACGGCAATTTACATAGCATTACTCTATTGGCTTGCATGGAAATTACTCTGAATAGTGTGCATGTTGAGTTCTTGAACACCTTTTGGTGTATGGTCTTCTTTCTTCTCCTAATGCTGTGCAATGGGGCATTTATCATCTGGTTCTTAGAGAACATACATTGCTACAAGTAGATGTATAAAGCAGATGCCCTTTCAGAAGCATTGCGAGGAATATAGGATCCTGCAGTTACAAAATGCAACATTAAACCTCCTTTCCACACCCTGGGGCTGGGAATCAGACAAGATAGGGTCCAAATCATACATTTAACCCTCCATTGCCTCAGGTACAAAATTAGATTGTAAGCCCTCTGGGGATAGGGAAATACCCACTCTGCCTGAATGTAGCTTGCCGTGAACAACTACTGGAAAGTAGGGGTGTGCAGGCAAAAAAATTATTATTTCATTTCATTTTCTGACTTTAATGTGCAAAAAAATCCATTTCATGTCATTTTTTTGCATTTGTTCATCACTTCTCATCTTTCGCTAATAGTGCTCACTATTACTTAATAGTGCACACTATTAAGGAATAGTGCATATTATGGGCAAATAGTGCACACTATTAATGAAAGAAGGTTATTTGTTGTTATAACTCATGGCGACCCTCTGGATAGTTGTCCTAAACTGTGTTCGGACTTCAGTCAGGCAGGTCATTGTTGACAGAGTGGCACCCATAGCTGCTGCTATTGTATCGATCCATCTCATTGCTGGCCTTCCTCTTTTGCATTGACCTTCAACCTTGCCAAGCATGATGTCTTTCTATAATGATCTCTCTCTTCGCATGATGTGTCCAAAGTATGAAAGTCGAAGTCTTGTCATCTGAGCTTCTAAAGAAAGCTTAGGTTTGATCTCCTCTAGTACTGACTGATTTGTTCTTCGGGTAGTCCATGGTATACGCACTATTCGTTGCCAGCACCATAATTCAATTTCTTCCTGTCTATCTTTTTCACTGTCCAACTTTCGCATCCATATGATGTTATTGAAAATACCATGGCTTGAACAAGTCAAATCTTTGTATAGAGAGAGACATCTCTGCTCTTGAGAATCTTGTCTAAGTCCTTCATAGCCATTCTGCCAAAAGCAATGCATCGACTGATTTCTTGACTGTTTGTTGTTTCTTTACTGCTTGTAGTTCTTGTTCATCCAAGTAGATTAAAGTTGTCCACTATTTCAATTTCTTCTCCATCAACAATGAACTTATTGAAGGTAAGTGATGGAATTTCAGCGTTTCCTGAATTGTTTCTGTTCGCAAACGATATAAAATGAAACAAGAAATATCAATGGCATTTTCTATTTTGATTCAAACAAATGCACATTCCTACTGGAAAGGCATCAACTAAATATACACCACGTGTCCCATAATGGTATGCCACGTTTACTTATTTCTTACACTTATTTTAAAGATTTGACATACCATGTTTATAAAAAATGTTATTCAAAATGGTTTACAAATTAAAAAACGTGGAGCCCAATTCACGTAGGGGCACATCTGGGCCGTCCGGATGGCTCTAAGCAAGATGGGCCTGTTTGGACTCGATTTTAGACCACAGGAACAAAATGTTCCCGCAGTACATGGAATCGGGCCTGAGGATATCCCGGAGTGCCCCTTCCTGCCTACTACTACTACTACTATTCAGCACTTGTAAAGCGCCACGCACGCAGCGCTGCACAGCTGACCTACAAGAGGTAGCCAACATACAAGAGACAGTCCCTGCCCATCAGAGTCAAGCTCATTGGAGCTTACAATCTAGTTAGAACAAAACATAAGTTAGAACAGTATAGAGCATTAGTCAGTTCTGCGCAAGGTAGAGCATTAGTCAGTTCTGCGCAAGGTATGGTTTGGTCAGTAGTTTGCTCATAAATGATGACGGGGGTTAGGGTAAGATGAGGAAGGAGCCAGGATCTGAATGCAACAGTGAAGAGGTGGGTCTTCAATCTGGATTTGAAGAGGGCCAAGGAGGATGCCAGGCGCACAGACGCAGGTAGGCTGTTCCAGGCGTAAGGTGCAGCAAGGTGAAAGGAGCGCAGTCAGGAGTTCGCAGTGCATGTGAAAGGCATTGATAGAAGTAATTTGTTAGCGGAGTGCAGATTTCGAGAGGGGATGTAGGGAGAGATAAGAGGTAGTTAGGGGCCATAGAGTGGATGCACTTATAGAAACATAGAAACATGATGACAGAAAAAGACTACATGGCCTATCTAGTCTGTCCTTCCATATCAACAACTACAACAGTCCACTTTTTACCTTTAGAGATCCTCTGTGTTGGTCCCATGCTTTTTTGAATTCAGTTACTGTCCTCATCTCTACCACCTCCACTGGGAGACTATTCCATGGATCCACTACTCTTTCCGTAAAGAAATATTTCCACATATCATTCCTGAATCTATCTCCCTTCACCCTCATCCCATGTCCCCTCGTAGCAGAACTGGCTTTCAATTGAAAGAGGCTCTCTCCCTGAACATTTATGCCACGGAGGTATTTAAACATCTCAATCATATCACCTCTATCCCGCCTTTGCTCTAAGGTGTACATATTAAGATCCTTAAGTCTGTCCTCATATGCTTTATAATGAAGCCCACTAATCATTTTAGTAGCCACCCTCTGCACCGACTCCATCCTGTTCACATCCTTTTGAAGGTGCGGTCTCCAGAATTGCACACTATACTCCAAATGAGGTCGCACCAAAGACTTATACAGAGGCATTATCACCTCCTTTTTTCTGCTAGCCATTCCTCTCCGTATGCACCCAAGCATCCTTCTAGCTTTTGCTGTCGCCTTTTCTACCTGTTTAGCTACTTTAAGATCATCAGACACAACCACGCCTAGGTCCCGCTCTTCTTTAGTGGACAAAAGTACTTTACCTCCTATACTGTATTGCTCCCTTGGATTGCTGCAGCCCAAATGCATGACCTTACATTTTTTAACATTAAATCCCAGCTGCCAAATTCTAGACCATTCTTCAAGCTTAGCTAGATCCCTCCTCATGTTATCTATACCTTCTTGGGTGTCTACTCTATTGCAGATTTTGGTATCATCCGCAAAGAGGCAAACCTTACCCGACAGCCCTTCCGCTATATCACTAACAAAGATGTTAAAAAGAATCGGACCAAGGACAGATCCCTGGGGCACACCACTGGTAACATCCTTCTCCTCAGAATGAGCTCCATTTACTTGTACCCTTTGTCACCTCCCACCCAATCAATTTCTAACCCAAGCAGTAACTTTAGGGTCCATCCCTAGGGTGCTCAGTTTGTTTATAAGTCACCTGTGAGGAACAATGTCAAAGGCTTTACTGAAATCTAAATACACCACATCTAGAGCTCTCTCTCGGTCTAACTCCCTGGTCACCCAGTCAAAGAAATCAATCAGATTTGTCTGACAAGACCTGCCTCTGGTGAATCCATGCAGCCTTGGATCCTGTAATCCGCTGGACTCCAGAAACCTCACTATTTTTTCTTTCAGCAGCGTTTCCAATAATTTACTCACCACCGAAGTTAAACTAACTGACCTGTAGTTTTCAACCACATCCTTACTTCCGCTTTTGTGTAAAGGCACCACATGAGCCTTTCTCCAGTCCTTTGGCACCACTCCCGACTCCAACGAGGCATTGAAAAGGTCAGTCAGTGGAGTTGCTAGAACATCCCCAAGTTCCCTCAGTATTCTAGGGTGTATCCCATCCGGTCCCATCGCTTTGTCTACTTTAAGTTGAGCTAGTTTCTCACGAACACAGTCTTCTGAAAATTGTTCAAGATGTCCCTCGCTTCTGTTCCTATTTGTGGGTGTTTTCTGAGGTCCTGCTCCTGGTTCTTCATCTGTGAACACAGAACAAAAATATTTGTTAAGCAATTCCGCTTTATCCTTATCAGCTTCTACATATCCCCCCCCCCCCCCCCGCACCCTTGAGTCTGACAATACCACTTTTGCCCTTCCTCTTCTCACTAATATATCTGAAAAATGTCTTATCCCCCCATTTTATTGCATTGGCTATTTCCTCCTCCTTTTGAATCTTTGCCTTCTTGACTACTTTGCTAGCTTCTCTAAGTTTTTCCAAATACAGATGCCTGTCTTCCTCTCTGTGTGATCTCTTGTATTTCATGAAGGCCTCCCTCTTTTTCTTCACTTTTTCAGCTACTTCCTTCGAAAACCATAGCGGTTATAAGTTAGTAGGAGAAGCTTGAATTGGCTGCGGGATTGGACAGGGAGCCAGTGAAGCGACCTGAGAAGAGGAGTAACGTGGGCATGGTGAGGTTGGCAGAAGATTAGTCGAGCGGCGTGATTTTGTATAGATTGGAGGGGAAGGAGGTGGCTAGCGGGAAGACCACGAGGAGTAGGTTGCAGTAATGAAGGCGAGAGGAGATTAAGGAGTGGATAAGCGTTTTGGTAGTGTGTTCAGAGAGGAAGGGGCGGATTTTGCTGATGTTGTAGAGAAAGAAGCGGCAGGTCTTGGCTATAAGCTGGATATGAGCAGAAAAGGAGAGAGAGGTGTCAAAGGTAACCCCCAGATTTCAAGCCAAGGGAACAGGAAGGATAGTAGATCCATCCACATGGATTGAGAGAGGGGGAAGTGGGGGGGAGGAGTTAGGTGGAAAGTTCAGTCTTGGCCATGTTCAGTTTTAATCAGCGATGAGACATCCAGGCAGCGATGTCCAAAAGACAGGCAGAGATCTTGGACTGGGTTGCCGGGGAAATATCAGGTGTAGAGAGGTAGATTTGGGAGTCATTGGTATAGAGATGGTATTGAAAGCCATGGGAGGAGATGAGCGCGCCAAGGCCTTGGGTATAGAGAGAAAAGAGGAGGGGGCCCAAGACAGATCCCTGGGGTACTCCTACATGGAGTTTGGTAGGGGAGAAGGAGGAGCCACCAGAGCATACACTGAATGAGCGATGGGAGAGGTAGGAGGAGAACCATGATAGTATGGAATCCTTGAAGCCAAGCGAGGAGAGGGTGATGAGGAGAAGGTCGTGGTCAATGGTGTCAAAGGCAGCAGAAAAGTCAAGAAGGATGAGGATAGAGTAGAGGCCCTTGGATTTAGCCAGGAACAGGCCATTGGTGACTTTTGTGAGTGCCGTTTCAGTGGAGTGTAGGGGACGGAAGCCGGATTGAAGTGGGTCCAGGAGGGCCTGTGAGGTGAGGAAGTCAAGGCAGCAACAGTGGACTGCTCGTTCTAATAGTTTGGATATGAAGGGAAGGAGGGAGATGGGTCGATAGTTAGAAGGGTATGTGGGATCAAGTGAGGGTTTCTTGAGGAGGGGTGTGACAACAGCGTGTTTGAAGTCAGCAAGGACAATTGCAGTGGAGAGTGAAAGGTTGAGGATATGAGTGATGGAGGGGACAATGGTGAGGGAGATGGAACGTAGGAGATGGGTGTGGATAGGGTCTGAAGAACAGGTGGTGGGTTTGGAGGAGGAAAGAAGGAGTGTGGTTTCTTTGTCAGAGATCGAAGGGAAGGAGGAGAGGGTGGTGGGGGGAGTATGGATGGGGGAGGAGAAATGGGGAGGAGGGGAGGTAGATGAGGGGGTAGGGAATTGGAGGGTAATTTTGAGGATTTTGTCATGGAAGAAGTCGGCTAGGGTTTGGGCAGAAAGGGAGGGCAGGATTGGGGGCGGGGGGACCTTGAGGAGAGAATTGAGGGTGTTAAAGAGACAGCGAGGATCAGAGGCAAGGGAATTAGTCAGATGAATGTAGTAGTCTTGTTTGGCAAGTGCTAAGCCTGACTGGAAGGAGCCAAGCATGAATTTGAAGTGTAGAAGGTTTTCTGGGGAGCAGGATTTGGACCAGGCTCGTTCGGCAAAACGGGCGCAGATGCATAAGTAATGGATTGTGGGTGAAGAGGAGACAGGACGAGGTTGGGATGGCGGAAGCTGTAGAGTAAAAGTTAAGAGGTGATGGTCAAATAAGGGAAGGATTGATTTGCGGAAGTTTGAGGGAGAGGAATTGGAGAAGAGTATTAGGTCAAGGCAGTGTCCGTGTAGGTGTGTGGGGGCAGTGGAGCAAAGTTGGAGGTCAAACGAGGCAGTAAGAGTGAGGAACTTTGAGGCATGGGGGTTGGAGGGGTTGTCGATGTGAAGGAGGGATCCATAAAGGCAGAGAGCCAGGAGTCCAAGTCGGTGAGGAAGGTTGATTTGGACTAGTCGGGTGGGCGATTAAATAACCGCTACTTGGAGGGGAAGTGGTGTGAGGAGGCAAATGGAGTGGACTCGAAGGAGAGGGGGGAGTGTGATTGGGGTGGCAGGAGGGGTTGGAATTGGCAAGAGGAAGAGAGTAGGAGGCCAACGCCACCACCGTGACCAGTGTATGGGAGAATTGGTAACCCCCATAGCAGAGAGAGGCAATGGATGCGGTGTTGTCTGGGGGGAGCCAGGTCTCGGTCAGAGTAAGGAGGTGTAGGGCATTAGAGATGAAAAGATCGTGAATAAAAGAGTTTTTTTTAATGACTGAGCATGCGTTCCATAGGGCGCAAGTAAACGGGAGAGTGGAGGGGGGAGGAGAGGGATTTGGATAAGGTTGGATAAGTTACGTGCGGATTTCTTATTAGAATAGCGTGGGGGGCTATTTTTAGATTAGTAGCGAGCTTTAGATGCAGAAGGGTGAGGGTGGTTATGTTTGGGTGTATGTGCTCCCTGAGAGGGATATGAGGGGGGGAATGAGGGATAATTTGATGGTGCCGGGTAGGTTATGTGAGGGATTATTTTTGGGGGTAGGGTTGGAGTTGATATTTATGGGTGAGTGATTGTGGGATGACTGGGAGGGGGTGGAAGGAGGGATGAGTCGGATGTGGATGAGATTAGATAGGGTACGTGAGGAACTATCTTTAGAGTGGGAGAGAAATCAAGGGGGGGACCAGGGTTAGGGTTGATATTACCTGATGAAAGAAGGAGAATGAGTATTAGAGAGCGAGGTAAAGTGGAGATAATATGGCGGAAGCGAGGGTGAGGTTGCCTTAAAGAGAGGGGGGCAGGTTGAATGCGGGGGATGGTGTGGAGAAGCTCAAGAGCAGGTGCTAGGGTAGGGGGAAAAATGGAGGGAGAAGTGAGGAAGGTGGAGAGGGGGGCTGGGTAAGTGTGGGGGATAGTGTGGAGAGGCTCGAAAGCAGATGCTAGGCTAGGGGGGAGAGTGGAGGGAGAAGTGAGGAAGGTAGATGCTAGGTTAGGGGAAAGAGTGGAGGGAGAAGTGAGGAGGGTAGGGGGAGAGGAGGGAGGGTGTTGATAGGAGGGGAGGCAGTTGGGGAGGATGAGGGAGAGAAGGACAATGAGATGTGGGGCCATGGGGGTGGGCAGCAAGGTCTGAGCAAACAACGGATAGCAGTTCTACGCAATAATAGGTAGCAGTCCTAAGCAACACTGGGAGCAGTTCTACGCAACAATAGATAGCAGTCCTAAGCAACACTGGGAAGCAGTTCTATGTAACAATGGGTAGCAGTTTTAAGCAACAATGTGTAGCAGTACTGTGCAACACTGGGAAGCAGTTCTATGCAACACTGGGTAGCAGGTCTAGGCAATAATGGGTAGCAGTTCTAAGCAACAATAGGTAGCAGTTCTGTGCAATACTGGGAGCAGTTCTAGGTAACAATGGGTAGCAGTTTTAAGCAACAATGGGTAGCAGTACTGTGCAACACTGGGAAGCAGTTCTACGCAACATTGGGTAGCAGGTCTACGCAACACTGAGAAGCAGTTCTACGCAACACTGGGTAGCAGGTCTAGGCAACACTGGGAAGCAGTTCTGCGTAGCAATGGGTAGCAGTTCAGAGTAGTACTGGGTAGCAGTTCTGCTGGGGTGCAGGCAGTGAGCAGCAGTTCTGAGCAAATACTAGGTAGCAGTTCAGTGCAGGCAGTGGGTAACAGGTCTAGGCAAACAGTGGGTAGCGGTTCAGTGCAAACAATGGTTAGCAGCTCTAGGCAGGCAGTAGGTAACAGTACTAAGCAGACAATGGGTAGCAAGTACAAGGCAGGTAATGGAAGGAAAGGTCAATGTCAGCAGTGGGCAGCAAGTCAAGGAAAGTTTCTTGAAGGAAGGTGGTGTTGGCGAGATGGTTGAGGTCTGGAGGAGAAGTGTGGAGGAGCGATCGTGCCTAGCCGTATCCAGGGCCGGCTCCAGGCAGCTGTGATAATTAGGAGGAGCAGGGTTCACGGCTCACACCAGAGCGTTCCCAGGCCCGCGCCTAAGGGCAACACCAAAGGGCCCTCTGGCGAGGCCCTCAGGTGCGGGCGCCCCCAATGGAGCACACCGCTTTTAAAGGGCCGCTGCCCTTTGATGTCTCCAACAGCGACGTGCTCTGCTCCTCCGATGGAGCACACCGCTTTTAAAGGGCTGCTGCCCTTTGATGTCTCCGACGGCAGCGTGCTCTGCTCCTCCAATGGAGCACGCCGCTTTTAAAGGGCCGCTGCCCTTTGATGTCTCCGATGGCGGCATGCTCTGCTCCTCCGATGGAGCACGCCGCTTTTAAAGGGCCGCTGCCCTGTGATGTCTCCGACGGCGGCATGCTCTGTCTTACCCACAGGCTCCCTTGGCTCCCCCAGCTCGGCCCCCCCCCCTCTTCCCCACCACCCGACCCATGGCTGTCCAGCCGTGCTCTGGATCGGGCGGCAGGGACCCCCACACTCAGCTCCGGGACTGATCACCAGGTCGGTGCTGCTTATTCCAACTTCGAGATGAAATAAGCAGCACGCCCCCTTTGACAACCTGAATCAGCCCTGTATATCCTGCCCGGCTGGCCTGCCCCTGCTCCACCCAGATCACACCCCCTCCCACCCCCCTCCAACTCTCCCTGTCCTGCTGTTCAGGACATAAGGGGAGAGACAGAGGGGGAATTGGGCCCAGACAGCTTGCGGGGCTGCACGTCCCACTGGGACATGCAGCACCACAACCCTTGTCCCAGAATCAGGCCCATAGTCTCCAAGGCTGAAAAAGAGTGTCAGACTGAAGAAAAGAGAAAAATTGAATACAAATAATTGCAATCTTTCCAATTAAAAGAATGCACATTATCCACCTCATATTTCCATATTATCATTGCCAATATGAGAATGGCCTAACGATCCATACGCAGAACTATAGTAGATTTTAATTCCCAATAGGGAATAATAGAGTTTTCCAACCTTTCCTAAAGATCATTAAATTTTCTTCCTCTCTCAAGAAGATAGGAAGAGCACTGCATAGTTCAGGACCAACCACAATGAATGCTCTTGATCTCCACATTGCCAGTGAACAATATGGCATCCCAGGCATTTCCCAGGCCACAAGGCAGTTTATCACAAATATTACGTAATAACTATCATATGACTCAGCACAATATGTCATAGGAGGGGAGTGGAGAACATATGATCCAGTCCTGATATGATGCAGAACCTTCATAGACCAATCGGATAATGCCCAGGAGTCTGGGAAAAGGGAGGCTTCCCTTTAGCACCCACTGTGATAGAAAGCTTTTTATTTTAGTTTGTTTAGGCCTTGCAGTCACTGAACATTCAGAATGGCCCATCCATCTGACTAATCCAACAACCCTCTAATTATAAGTATCACCGCAGATTTTGCTCAGTTTATTGTACACAATTATTTTCAGTTTTCTACATTTATAGTTGTCTCATAAGGGCAATGCAGCAACTGTAGTAAAATGGAAAAATGCCCTTTTGCAGCTCAGAGAAGCACCTTCAAAATCTCTTCTCATATAAGGGAAGAATTTCAAGGGCTAATAATGATGGCAATGATTTCTCCAAATCTTTTACCATTAGCAAACGTCACTAACAGGAGCTGTGTTTTGGGGGGGGGGGGCCTGGAGTCTGACTGAACCCCCCAAGGTAGTAGATATGGCAACATCAAGAACAGATGGGAAGGAAGACTTAGAAAAAAACAAAAAACTGTAGGGCTGTGACTTCTTTTTTTATCATAATGTTTCTTGTCAAATTTTGACAAAAGAGAAGACCTTTGCTGTATTCGTTATACCAAAGTTATTCTCTTACTGGTTCTGCACAGTGCGCCTGTAGCTGGCACTTAGTCCTACCTACCCTGATGGATGTCAAATGTTGTTCATTCATTGACTGATTGGCTCAGAATCTCTTTCAGGCTGATATGAAAGTTATGTGTTTGCATGCCTTATGGGGGTATTTTCAAAAGCAATATAATATTGAGCAGTATAAATTGCTAAATTGCCTGATGCTATCTGTATATTTGTGGACCAGATTTTGGGGATGGGGGGTGGAGAAGGGCAAGGGGGAGCTCTGACAAATAGTGTAGTTACTCACCTGTAGCAGGTGTTCTCCATGAACAGCAGGGATAGGTCCTCACGTATGGCTGACATCACCGACGGAGCCCTGCATGGGAATGCTCCCCAGCTTCCAAAGGAAGCTTTTGGAAGGCACACGTGCATGCAAGCCTGCCTTCCCACCTGACGCAGCACCATCTTCTCCAGTCAAATATCACAGCAGGAGCAAAAAAGGCAACTCCCAGGGGAGGAGGGAAGGTTGTGAGGAATTATTCTTGCTGTTCATGGAGAACACCTGCTATAGGTGAGTAATTACACTTTCTCCATGAGCAAACAGGAAAGTACTCATGTATGGAACTCCCAAGCTACAGGCTACCAGAATCCAAGGAGATTAATGGCCCAAGAGGGACAAAAAACTGGAGAAACCAGGAAGAACAGCAAAGTAGTCCCCCAAGGGACTCATCTGATTCAGCATCCACAGCAGACATCGACCCTGAGGGGTTTTAGCAGATAGCCTGGATGGCCAGAAAGGCCAGTGGGCAGGAGTTTAATCTAACATCTAAAGAGATGCTGGATCATGGTCTGGCCAAAGTTGCTGTCCTGTCAGGATTCCCCATCCAGACAGTAATGGGCTGGGAAGGTAGGTACCGAAGACCATATAGCAGCCTTGCAGATTTCCTCTGCAGAAACAGAGCAGAGTTTGGCCACCAATGCAGCCATAGCTTGGACCTTCAAGGCTCAACCCAGCCTGGGAATAAGCATGAGCAATGCAGTCGGCTAGTCAAAGGGATAGCATGCGCTTTGAGACAGTGGAGCCCAGCTTACTGGGATCGAAGGAAACGAACAGTTGGGTGGGCCAGCGCTGTGCCTTTGTGCACTCCAGATAGATGGCTAAAGTCTGTTTGCAGTCCAAGGTATGCAATGCCGCCTCACCCCGGTTAACATGAGGCCGGGGGAGGAAAGCCGGTAAGACTATCAACTGGTTAAGATGGAATGTGAAGATCACCTTCGGCAGAAAGTGGGGGCATGTGCAGAGAACCACCCTGTTCTGGTGAAACCTGGTGTATGGCATGTGAGATACCAAGGCTTGGATCTCACTGTTGTGTCGGGACAATGTAGATGCCACCAGAAAGAGGATGTTCTAGGTCAGGAATTTCAGAGGACAAGAGTTCAGCGGCTCAAACGGAGCCCACATCAGCTAGGCGAGTACCACATTGAGATCCCAAGCCACCATAGGGGACTTGAGAGGAGGCTTCAAGAGGAGCAGGCCCCACATGAAGCAAGCCATGAGAGGCTGGGCCAAAATGGGCTTCCCCGTGGAGCCACGATGGTATGCCTCTATCGCGCTGTGGTGAATGTGCATGAATTGGACTTAAGGTCCAAGTCTCCAGCAGCTGGTCTACGGCATAAGAGAAGGGATCCATCAGGCAGCAAACCTCTGCCACTTCAGCGGGTCGGCCTTGTACGTCGAGTCCTTGCAGGATGCCAGAAGGATGTTCATAACACCCTCAGGGAGATTGAGCTCTGAGAGGACTACTCGATTAGCATCCATGCCGTGACGGCCAAAGAGCGGACACTGGAATGCAGCAAAGTTCCACCCTCCTGCAAGATGAGGTCTGGGACAGAGCCCAGGTGAAGAGGCTCCCTCTGCGAGAGCTGCAACAGTAGTGGGAATCACGGCTGCCAAGGCCAATAAGGACTGATGAGGATCATGGAGTCCTTGTCGGCTTGGAGCTTCAGCAGGGTTTTCTCCATTAGTGGTATCGAGAGGTATGCATACAGCAAGCCTTCCCCCCAGTTGAGGAGGAAAGCATCCGAGGCCAGGCAGTTGCTGGCCAGCCTCTGGGAGCAGAACTGACTCTCCTAGGCATTGTGTTCCATGGCAATGAGATCCACTACAGGAGTGCCCTACTCCTGAAAGTTCTGGTCCACCATCACCCTGTTGAGGGTCCACTCATGTGGTTGAAGGGCTCGGCTGAGCTGATCCGCTAGGACATTGAGCTCGCCGGGGAGAAAGTCGCTTTCAGGTCCATGCCATGGAGCAGGGAGAACAGCCTCCCAGCAGAGGAGGTAAGAGCCTGTGCCCCCCTGCTTGTTCATGTAGAACATCGCCACTTGATTGTCCATTTGGATCAGGACCACCTGATTGGCCAAGTGTGCTCAGAAGGCTCGGAGGACATTGACTATTTCCCGAACCTTGAGAAAGTACATAGTACATAGTTACCCTGTTAGCCAAGTTGAATATCCTGTTCATATGTAAACACAAAGTACTATTGGAAATGTGTATGTTCACTGTTTATTGTAAACCGCGCTGATGCTGAATAGCGCGGTATAAAAGAGACTTTAAATAAATAAATAAATAAAGTTGATCTGGAGCAGGCTCTCCTATTCGAACCACAGGCCTGCATGCGTAGGCCATTCAGGTGAGCTCCCTAATTGAGCTTGATCTTCTTGCAGGGAACCACCATCTGGAATGGGAGGCCTTTGAGCAGATTCTTGGGCTCAAACCACCAGTTGAGGGTCTGCATCAGAGGTGCGGTGACCACCACTCTGTTCCAGAGGCGGCCTGTTGCCTGTTTCCATTCTGTGCTTAAGGTCCATTGAGCCTGCTGCATGAAGAAATAGGCCTGCAGGATGACATGCATTGTAACAGCCATATGACTGAGGACCCTCAACATCCCTCGGGCCATCATGCGGTACTGGAGCTGCACATCACCCACCACTGCTACTAGCCACTGCATGCGGTCTTCCAGTAGAAAGGACCATGCCCAAGTGGTATCAAGGAGAGCCCTGATGAACTCCAGCTGCTGTGTGGACTGGAGATGGGACTTCAGGTAGTTGATCACAAAGCCCAGCCAATCTAACACCTAAATGGTGAGGTCGGCAGACTGCCGGACGCTGTCCAGCTTGGGGTCCTTTGATGATCTACTCGTACAAGTACAGGAAGATGAGGACCCCCATGGTCTGGAGGTAGGCAGCCACGACCACCAGACACTTCGTGAAGACCTGTGGAGCTGAGGCCAGCCTGAAGGGAAGTACTGGGTATTGATAGTGCTGGCCTCCCAGCATGATCCGTAGATATTGTCTGTGATTCAGGTGGATTGGGATGTGTGTCTATGCATCCTTTAGATTCAAGGAGCATAGCCAATTGTCCTATATAAGGTATTGGAGCAGCATCCCCAGTGAGAACATCTTGAACTTCTGTTGTACTAGGAACCAGTTGAGGTTTCACAGGTCCAGAATGGGCCTGAATCCACCAGTCTTCTTGGGAACCAGGAAGTATCTGGAATAGAAGCCTCATCCAACTTGAGCTGGGGGGAATGGCTTGATATCTGGATCTGCTAACAAAGTGGAGACTTCTTCCTGTAGCAGACTGTTGTGCAACAGGTCCATGGGGTACTCCCCTGGGGCATACGGAGGCGGCAAATGGTGAGGTGCAGCTGAGTCCACTTTGGACAATCTGTAACATCCAGGCATTTGAGATGGTGAGGGGCCACTTGTGGGTGAAGTGGATGAGTCGCCCCCTTACCTGAGTGGGTACCCCAGCAGATAGCGGCCGGCTGGCTATGCTCCTGAAGAACCCTCAAAAGCCCACCCCTGGCTTGGGCTGCAGGGCTGGCTGAGCGTTCAAAACTCTCTCCCTCCACTGCTGGTGGGGAGCCTGCGCCTTCAGGTGAGCCAAGTAATACCGGTGCAGGCATTTTTGTTTACCCTGATGTTTCTTCCATGAAGGATCCGCAGTCTTCTTTGAAAGCCTAAAGAGGATCATATGCTCCTTCTCAAGCTCCTCTGCCATCTCCTCTACTGGTTTCCTGAAGAGTTTCTCATTCTGGCAGGAGATATTGGCTAACTTGTCCTGGACCCACTGTTCCAGGTCAGAAGACTACAGCCATACCAGCCAGCGGGCAGCGATGCCCACTGCTGCTACTCTGCCGGCAGACTGAAAAGCATTGGAGGCACCACACACCATGTATTTAGAGCAGTCCTTGCCATGGCCCACCAGAGCACAAATGGCCTCGAGACGTTAGCGGGGACATGGGTGCAAATCCCGACAGGTCCAGCATGATGTCTTTCAGGAACATACTCATATAGGTCTGGTATGTCAGAACCATGGCCACCAGCATGGAATCCTGATAGCATTTTCTCATGAAGGAGTCCAGGGTTTGAGCCTCCCAACCTGGGGTCACCAACGAATGGTCTTGGTGCTCTTAACTTGCTTCAAGGTCGACTCAACCACAATAGAGTTGTGTGGTATTTGAGGCTTCTTGAAGCCTGAGACCTTCTGGACCTGGTAAGGGAATTGAGCCTCCGGCTGACTGGAACTGTGAGAGGACTTTCCCACAGCCGCAGTGGCAGCCATTGCAGGGCATGGTGCATGGTTACCATTACCGCCTCTCTGGGGACCAAGGGTTAATGGAGAAGCTCCAGCTCCTTGGTTCCTCCTTTGATTCCAGAGAGAAGGGGATGGGCTTGGTCATGTCCCTGACAAAGTCCTGAAAGGACATGTCCTCCAGAGGTGACTTATGCCACTCAGGGGGAAGCAGTGGATCAGACGGGAGGCAGGGGACTCCAGTCCCGTGTTACTGAGGAAGAATCGATGGTCTGATGCCATAGATTCCTTTTCAGTCTCTCACTCTGATTTGGATTCCGAGAGGAAGTTGAAGTAGCATAAGGTCTCCTTCCGCCTTCAGCTCCATGATTGGGGAGGCTGTGCAAGCGCCAGATCCACTGGGTATCGGACTCTGACATGCTGGACAGGGAAATGGCCATCGGGACCAAGGTTGATTCTGATCTCCCACCCGATGCAGCTGACTTGGCGGGCAGCACATGGGTCTCCAGAAAGGGCTTGAAGGAGTGCGGTGATGACTATGCTGGCACCACAAAGCCTGTGTTCCGCAAGGCTAGAACCTCTGCCGTGTGAGTTTTGAGGGTGCAATAGTATTCTCCCAACACCACCATCTGTGAGGGGGCCAGTACCACAGCCTCGGTCACCAGCATCGATACCTTGGGCAGGGATCCCACAATGATTGGTACATCGGAAGATAACCAGCTGCCCTCCTGGGCAATGGGGGTTGATTTCTCCTGCTAGGAAAGCTTGGCCGGCAATTCCCGGACATTGCTTTCCTCGTCACATTGAGAAGGGCTATGAGGACGATCTACCTGGACCTTATCCTGGTGCTCCCCCTTTGACATCAATAGGGTCTCACCAGAGAGTCTCCTCTTACTGCTTGGGCCCCCTGGTTCCGATTGGGCACAGACATCTCTCCCCATGAATGCCTGAGCAGAAGCCTTGGAAGGCATTGAAATCAGTGTTGGTGCTGAGGATGCTGAATCCTATGAGCTCAAAGCCACACTGCCCCAGGGTACGCTGGCCCGCAGAGCTCGATGGTTTCTCACCCGGAGGTAAGGCGACTTGCTTCCGCTTTCTCCGTCCCATCTCACGGTTGCTGCTCCACAGACTCAGACAGCTAACGGCAGGTGCTCACCGCTCCGCGCTGACATCCGCCATCTTAGTTACTCCCCCCTGGGTCCCTTCTTAATAATGGTTTATGGACCTTTCCTCCAGGAACTTGTCCAAACCTTTTTTAAACCCAGCTACACTAACAGCCTTTACTACATCCTCCGGTAACAAATTCCAGAGTTTGATTACACGTTGAGTGAAAAAATATTTTCTTTTATTAGTCTTAAATAGTTTACCCTGTAGCTTCATTGCATGTCCCCTAGTCTTTCTATATTCTGATAAGGTAACCAATCGATCTACATTTACCCGTTCCACTCTGTTCATTAATTTATAGACTTCTATCATATCTCCCCTCAGCCGTCTCTTTTCCAGGTTAAAGAGCCCCAACCTTTTTAGCCTTTCTTCATAGGAATATCCTTCCATCCCCTTTACCATTTTGGTGGCTCTTCTCTGAACCTTTTCTAAAATCGCTATATCCTTTTTAAGATACGGCGACCAGAATTGCACACAATATTCAAGGTGCGGTCTCACCATGGAACGATATAGAGGCATTATAATATCTTTTGTTTTATTTTCCATTCCTTTCCTTATCATACCTAGCATTCTATTCGCTCTCTTGGCCGCTGCTGCACACTGGGCCGAGGGTTTTAACATGGTATCCACAATGACGCCTAAATCTTTTTCCTGGGTGGTGGTTCCTAATGTGGAACCTTGCATCGTGTAACCATAGTTTGGGTTGTTCTTCCCTAGGTGCATAACCTTGTACTTGTCCACATTAAATTTCATCTGTCATTTTGATGCCCAGTCTTCCAATTTATCAAGATCCTCTTGCAATTTTCCACAATCCTCTTGGGTTTTAACAACTTTAAATAGTTTTGTGTCATCTACAAATTTGATAACCTCACTCGTTATTCCACTTTCCAGGTCATTTATGAATATGTCAAAAAGCAGCAGACCCAGCACAGATCCATGGGGTACACCACCTTTCTCCATTGGGAAAATTGGCCATTTAGCCCTACCCTCTGCTTTCTCTCTTTTAACCAGTTCCTGATCCACAATAGTACACTGCCTCCTATCCTGCCTCCTATCAATCAAAGATAGTGAATGAATGATGTGTTGCAGCTTCCTCAATGAGCAGATACCACTCCCCCATATGGTGAAGTTACAAATTTAGGCAGAATCTGAGCTGGAGTCTGCAATAACTTATTTGTAAGAAATTGTGTAAGCTAGTTAGATTCAAAGAAGTTGTAATTAACACCTTGTAATTTAACCAAACATTTACATGGGTAACGGAGAAAAAAAACCCTACCTGTTTGGACAATCTTAGGCCTTGGTAACAAAAACTGTTTTCTTTGCTTCTAAGGGGTATGTTTACTAAACCGTCCTAATGTTACCGGCGCTAGTTGCAGTGATAATGTGAAGAATGCCATATAAGGAGTGGGCGTTCCAGTCCTAAGGTAGCAAGAATATATATCGCGTGAAAGTGGGCGCCGTGGCACTTTAACGCGTGTTAACCCTAAGTACATGCCAGCGCAGTGTTAGAAGCTATAATGATGTAGCCCACTGGTTACTGCAATGACTGTGGAGGCAGAGGTCATGGGTTTGATCCTGCAATGGTGTAATCTAAAAAAGGCTGTCTGAGGCATTTTCTTTTAATTTAAATCAGTGCTGCCAGCAAAAACACCCTCACAGTGCCATAACCTAAGGTGCCTCATAAGGCACCCTATAAGGCGTCCATAGGTCACATTATAAAGTGCCCTGTCTGCCAAGGCACCCTATAATGTGCCCTATAGGGCGCATTATAAGGCGTCTATGAGGCACCTTAGGCTACAGCACTGTGAGAGTGTTTCTGCTGGAAGCACTGATTTAAATTAAAAGAAAATGCCTCAGACAGCCTTTTTAGATTACACCACTGCAGGATTGAACCCATGACCTTTACCTCCACAGTCATTGAAATAACCAGTAGGCTACATCTCTATAGCTGCTGCTACACTGCTGGCTGGCTACAGAAAGACTGCAGGTCACCACACAAACTGTCTGCTGTGGTTACCATGATAGGGTAAACCCACCCGTACCCATGATGCACTGCACATGCAGATCAGCAGTCTACAGCTGATCACATAATGGGGTATGCACCCCCACAACACCTAGGCCTGGTAGGGGGAACTGACTGTGTGTATTACTGGCACAGAGTAGCTACAGACCGTGACATTGTGCGGGTCCTGTGCTCACCCTGAGGGTGAGGTGGGGCACCCAGCACCAGGTCCGCAGCACCTGGCTTGGTTGGGATAGGCTATGCTGCAGGTCCCCAACAGTGGCAGTGTGTGATAGATAGTCCTTGACGATACACCTGTGTCCATCTGTATTTCCCAGTCATGTCTAGCTCTTGTGGACTATGATGCACCTAGAATAGTGCATGTCCTGTGTGGGTGCCATGGTCACATGTTATAGGTGAAGGGGGGTGTTTGGACCCAAAAGTGGATTATGTAGCACCACCCAACCTGCTCTCTGTGGCTCATGGTGGGGGGACAGGACCTCCCATCAACAGATCCACAGTATGCATCTCTGCAATAGTGGCAGAAGAGAGGACCATCAACCCCAGTCCTGCTGGAGAACAGGCACCCCTACAGGGCAGTCGATGCAGATCTGTACGCATCACATAAGACAATAGCAGACAAGCAGAACACTGTAGAAGCTCAACTGCCCCCCACCACTCCTTGACATTCACCAGCAGAGGGCACAGTCAGTCTCCACCCACTGCATCCTGCAAGGTGTTCCAGCCATACACATGCTAACTGCAGACAGTCTGCAAGCTAGTACATAGTCCATGGAGGAACTGTGTGCACCCAAACTTGGGATGTGAGCACACACACCAAGCTGGTATGTCAGTGATTGGGCCCCAGAAAAGAGAACCCATAAATATCAGTTGAGAAAAATACTGCCCAGCACTATGGGGGAACCTAACCATGCCATGGTCACTGCTCAGTCAGGGTGAGAGTGACCTCCCAGCATGACATGCTGTGGCCATCCTTTCCATGCAGGTGGTGGTCGGGCACCACAATGTCCCAGCCATTGGCCTATACCCTGTGCAGATGCATCCTGCCCAGGCCACCCTGTCTGGGCCATACCCACAGTACCTTGCTCCTCATTATGCACATTGGCAGGCTAACACTGGAAACAGTGCAAGCAGTGTGGGCTGAGTAAGGTATAGGCAGCCACAACACACTGGATAGACAGACACACACTCCCACACCTATGCCAGCATTGTGCAAATATAGAGGTTTGTGGCAGCCCTGGCCGCCACACCAGTCCTGGGCACAGTGGAGGCATTGCTATGGTACGCAAAACTGTTGGGGTCACTCCCCGTTGTGGTAAACACTGTCAGAATCAATAACTGAAACACACTCCACAGATATCAGAAAGGTTGCTATGATGAATCTCTATAAACAAATTGTGTATAACTTAGGATTTGTTATCTGACATTAATCATAGCAAGCTTTTGATATATGTGGAACGTGTTCCCAAGTTTAAGACGGCATTGCTAAGGTATGCAGGTGCCAGTATTGGGAGATGCTGCTCCGCGCAGGGCCCAACAGCCTGACTCTCCATGAGGCGTTGGATAGTGGAGCCTGTGGTGTGGGTGTTTGTACCCCTGTTGGATTCTGCTCTAGGGCTAAGTTTCCCAACTCTGGTCCTGGTGGGCCAAACACTGTTCAGGTTTTCATGCTGTCCCTAATGAATATGCATGAGATACATTTGCATACAATGGGGCGGCGCATACAAATGCAGCACAGGCATATTTATTAGGGACAGCATGAAACCTGAATGGTGTTTGGCCCTCCAGGACTGCAGTTGGGAAACTCTGCTCTAGGGATTGCACATGTTTATGGTGTCTGTGCTCTGTAGGGTAAAATATAGGCATTTCAGGCATGTTTATTTTATCTGCAATAAAGGTTCTGTCTTTATTACCATGGTTTAGTACTGGGTAAAATATGGGGACAGGGTTGGCAGGAACCACAGCTGGGACTTGAACTTGTGACCTTCTGCTCCTGAACACACTGGCTTTGTGTATTGCACCAAGCTGTTGCCACATGGGCAGAGTATTCCCTGGGGATACCATCACTGTTCGTCAGACAGACCTTGTCTGTTGCAGTGCACAGCATCCACCTAAACGGGGCTTGGCCGGGGTCTGCTGTGGGCAGATGCCACTGCCCCCTCCGCCACCAGCACCCCTCCACCACCATGCTGACATGCCCTTATGCCGGTGGTGCACAGTCCCAGGCCATCCAGTGTTCCAGTAGGCAGCTGCCTATGGTGTGGGTTCTCAGGTAGGGGTGCCTACATGGACATGCGCGCTTCCCCCCGACATCGCCTGCCAATGTTATGTGCCCTTGGGGGTACCTGCTGGGTAATATCCCCTGTGACACTGTGGGACATACACTCGTGCCCATGTTGGACCCTCGTCAGTTGCTGTCTTGCTGCTTTACAGTTTCAGCATTCCTATGTGCCACCTAGGCATCTGCCTAGTCTGCACTGTGCCCCACTGGACCACAGTATGTGCCGCCTGCAACCCCCTGTATCCCATTTACAGCATCAGTACAGTTGCCCTTCCCTACATGCCCACTCTGCTGTTGCTGCACATGTGCACGCCATAACAAACCTACCCAATATAAACAACAAAAACCCTGATCACCGCTATTTCAATGTGGGATCATTCACTTTGTATGGGGACAGAGCATAGACCATTCAAACATGATATCTTCCTTTTTACACTTTGTCAGTAGTGTTGCTTTATGTTTATCATTAATATCACTATTGGCCAGCTTGGCTATTGGGATTTCAAATGTGGTTCTGGTCATTTTCTATGTTTATTTGCCTTTTTGGTTCCTGCACATGTATCACTATTATCACTTTTTTGGGTTTCCCTGCCTTTGCTGTACATTGCTGACTGAAATGGTTTCTCTCTCCTGCAAATGTGCCTCTAGCGCGAGGTTTTCACTGGCGCTAATTTTCAGACCTTCATTTCACGGCGTTAGTGTGCATGGAGCCTCTCCCCGCCCACTCTCCGCCCAATGACCCCTATCTCCACCCTCTGAGGAGCCTTACTCCACCCTTCAGACCTGGCTTTCATAGCATTAGTGTGCCTTAACGCTGCTGCCGATGTTATCGCGCTATACGTTACATTATCACGTGATAACGTTACGTATCGTGCGATAACATTGACGCTGCTACATTAAGACGGTTTAGTAAACATACCCCTAAGTTTAGAAACATCTGAAAAGATTGTGACACAGAACCCCATAACTAAGCCCAACTCTAACCCTAAAGAATAATTTTAACAGCCAGTCATGGTCAGGCTCCATTGCCATTGTTATTAGCAAAGTTGCCATCACCATTTGCTCTGAGCCAGACTTCTCCAAAAAAGCCATTAGATCAAGAGGATGGGAAGATAATTGATTTGAAGCAGGATGTATTGCTTCCTTCTTCTTAGCTACAGATAAATAAAATGCCTTCTAGAGCGAGGGGACAGATTCTTGTGGAATCTTCAGAACTGTCATGGCATAAGTCTTAAACATTCCAAGAGGTGAAATAGCAGGTACTCATGGAAAATTTAGTAACCATAGTGTCCTCTTTCTAATGGAATTCACCAAAGCCTTAATTTTTCAGTGGACGTCAATTGAGTCTTTAACCAAAGTGCCATTCTGAGCTGCCACTTCCAAACATTTCTCCTCAATAGGCCCCACCTTTTGTTGCAATGCATCTACAACCTGTCCTTGTTGTTCCACTAAAGTCTCAGTTAATTTATTCAACATGGCCAAGACATACTTCTATCTAGCCTGCTCCTTTGCCTCTGAATTTCCAGCACCGCTTTCTGGGGGCATCACTGGGGTGATCCAGAGCTCTGGACTTAAAGTTGTATTTGGCTCAAAGGAACACAAGAGGTCTTCTTCTCCTGCCATCCCCAAGGAGAATGCAACACCATATACTGGAACAAATGTAAATATCTATCGGTCCCCGGGCTGGTGGCATTTTCTTAGCTGCTGACTGCTGTTTGCCATTTCATCTGCGGCATATTCAGAGTATAAGTCCAAGGAAAAGCAGAAAGAGGGCAGAAGAGCCAGCCACCCATGCCACTCTGTCACAGTCCACCATTTTGGTTCTCTGTCCAAGTTTCTTTTAAACACAGCACCGCTAACTGCTTTTATCATATCCTCCAGAGCGTAATTATGTGCTGAATGAAAAAATATTTTCTCTTATTTGCTTTAGATGTACAGTATTACTTTGTAACTTTATTGCATGCTCCCTTATCTTTGTACTTTTCAAAAGAGTAAACTCTACTCGGGATTTTATAGACCCCTATCATATCACTCCTCAGCCATCTCTTCTGCAAGCTGAAGGACCCTAACTTCTTTAGCCTTTGATGAATAAATTTCTAAGGAGGTTAAAAATAGTTTTTTGCAACTCCCTTAATCTTCCCAGGGCACAGCTCCACCTCACCCCCTTGCTACATGGACATTCTTGCGCTGGGGTTATCTATATACCTGGTTTTCTAAAATGGCTCCAGGGATGTAGTAGCCATGATTTGCATGGCTACCACGCCACCTGAATATCCAGGCCATCGTTCCTTATCCAGCCTAATCAAATGATTTCCTGGTCTAGAGATAACAGTAAATAGATGAAAAGGCATTTTCATAAAGAAAGAAAACAGAGCACTAAGGGCAAAGCATGAAGAAGGGGGTAATAGAAGTCTGGCGGGTACATGAGAGTCACGGTTGCCTGGAATCAGCTGCCCTATGGAGGTGGCGGCAGCCAAAATCACTATAAAATTCATGCATGCCTGGGACAGATAAAGATGAAGGAAGGAAGGTTATTGAAGAAGGCGTAAAGTACATGATGATGCATGGCGCAGTAGTCAGGGGCAACAGGGCAGACTGAGTCAGAATGTCCTTATCTGACACCACCATTGACTGTGTTCAGAGAAATGATCAAGACTGGATTCAAGAATGAACAGAGGCAAGAGACAGCGGTCGCTCTTTTTCTCTGCCCTTTCAGCAACATTATTAGCAATAGAGAAGTTCATTAGGAATTCAGCTACTCTAAGCTGCCGTATAAACAACCTCAAATATGACTCATTGGCCTTGATTAAAAGGTACCTCGTTCCCCTAGGGATGCTTCAGAGCAATCAGAACTTCAGATTCCCACTGGGTACAGCCAATCCTTTTATTAAAAGCAATAAAGTCGGTAAAACTACTTTCAAAACATTCCCACATTTCATCACAAATTTCAACTTGCAACTTTTTGCTTTTTCAATGCTTTTAAATAAATAAATAAATAAATAGAAACTTCATACATTTTATTTTTCTGTATTTTTTTTTATAATCAACCTAAATTTTATTATTTTTAATAAAATACAGGGAAAGGTCCAATATTACATTTTTCATCTCTTTTCTTCCACAGATTCTCATTATAAATTATCCCCCTTAGAGTTTGCCAAAAAGAAATCCTCTACAAGTCAAAGCAGTGTACATTCAAGTATTATAGATATATATTTTTTTCCCTTGTCCCCAAAGGGCTCACACTCTGTTATTGCACCTGAGAGTTAAGTGGCTTTCCCAAGGCCAGAAGGAGCACCTGTGGGACTAGAAGCCTCAGTTCTTCTAACCCAAGGTTGCTGTCTTCTAGTGGGATTTGAATCCCTGGCCCTCCAGCCCAAAGTAGCCTTGCCCGAACCATTAGGCCACTCCTCCCTGCAGAGTAGTTTAAGCAGAAGCAGAGTGGGAGGGTGCTGTTCTGCAGCCAGCCACCACTGCCGTTCTATACCCCAACCCTCATCTCCCAGGATGATTCCATGGCGACCTCCTCCTACTGCAGTTGAAAGAGTGGGGAGGAGGGGGCAAGGGACAGTGAGTCTAGGGTTCAGGGGAATGGAGGGAGAGCAAATCTAGGGCTTTAGCATGCAAAAGAAAGTAAGACTGGGGCTGGGAGAGCAAGGGAGAACAACTGGGGTTGGTGGCACTGTTCCCTCTAAGCTGTGCGCGTGTGCGCGCGCACACACCTCGCCGAGCGAGCGCACATACTTTACAACAGAGCGCACAAAAATTACGGCTCTGATTCTGATAGAAAACAGCACAGACGTCTTAAAATTTAAAAGTTATGATTGTAATTACTAGAAATTTCCCGCTTCATTTAGTAATCGTCTATTTTCATTTAATTTGATTAAAATCAATGTGGTGTACATACTGTATTCTGACGTGTAGTCAAATTTTAAAGTATATAATTCAGAGTGTCGTTATGTGGCGCACAAAAATTTAACCTTCCTTCAAAAGCTGCACACAGCTGATATTTTATGCGCACACAGCCTACAGAAAATTAGAGGGAACATTGGTTGGTGGGCAAGGGAGATTTAGAATGGGGCTGGGACAGGCAATAAAAAGTGAGCCTGGGGCTGGGTGCAAGGGATAGTGAATTGGGGATGGAGATAGGAGCAAGGGAAAGTGAGTCAGGGACTAGGGAGAGCAAGTGAGAAGATGGGGGACACGGAGAGTTTGAGGGCAAGGGAGACGCAATGAGTGGATGGATGCAATAGTGAGTGAGGTGATCAAAGGAGCTTTGGGGGAGAGAGTGAGGAGATCAGTGTGGTGGCAGTGGAAGGATTAAGAGTATGGAGCGTGCGTGAGAAAAGGGAGTCTAGGGAAGAGGAGAGCGAGTATATTGTTCCTCCTTATCCTAATCTGGATCCACACTTTCTCTTTTAGCCCCAGTCCTCTTTTATCTTCAGTCTCTCCCTCTATTCCCTCATTCTCCTTAACCTTCACTCTACATTTCCTTCTTTGCCTGTATCTTTACCCCTCTTGTCTACAATCCCTTCTCCAAATCCCTCCTCTGACATCCACTCTGCCTCTGCTAAGATTCCTTCTCTCCCCATCTCCCAGATCTCTTCATCTTCCCATATTGACTTTCTCCTTCTTCCCTTCCCAGAACCAATCAATAAAATCCTTTTCCTTCCCACCCCGTGCACAGGGCCAGCCTGTCCACTAGGAGGGCTAGGCAGCTGCCTAGGGCAACAAACCTCTGTGGGTGGTATGGTGCTTGCAGCAGGTCATGTGCTTTGGGACACATGGCCTGCCATCCCCTCCCCTCCATGCTGCCCTCTGCCCCTCATATTGAGCCACGCCTCTGCTCCCCACTGCCGCTGATTCCGGCGGAGGGGTCAAGGGAGCAGCTAGGCTTGGTGTCAGCAGCTTTGGCACACATGGCCTGCTGTTTCTAACCCCCCAAAGTTGTGTCGGAAGGGGGTCAGAAGTAACAGACCATGCATGCCAAAGTACATAACCTGCCACTGAACCGAGCTGCCCCCTGACCCTGCCACCAGAAACAGTGGCAGCGGGAGACACCAACACTGCTCAGCACAGGGGGTAAGGGTGTCACAACTCGGCATGCGGGGGGGGGGGGGGCATGATCAGGGCTTCTGCCTGGGTTGATAGAAACCCTTGGGCCGGCCCTGCCCCACCTACCCCAAAAAAAGGCCAAATAAAGTAAAAAGAACCAGAAAATGACTTTTTAAAAATAAAGTGAAAATCAAAACAATTTAGTAAAGGAGTAGCCTAGTGGTTAGAGCAGCAGCCTGAGATCTAGTGAAGCCAGAATTTAAATCTTGATTTTCCTACTGATATTCCTTCTGATCTTGGGCACACTGTATGGTCTTTATCTGCCATCATTTCCAGTGTTTCTAAGTTAATTCACCCTCTATTGCCTCAGGTACAAAGATAAATTGTAAACCCTTTCAGGACAAGGAAATGATTACATCACCTTGAGCTGCTAATGAAAAGGTGTGAACAGGTCTGGCTCCAAAGTTGGTCAGTGTTGGCATCCTTAGCAAACCATAAGCCTTACTCCCCCACTAGCTGCCAGAATCTATTGTTTGTGTCAAAAATAATCACTAAAAGAACCCCCGTGGAAAATTTTGTGTAAACCAATTATCTTTTGACGTGCACGTTTCGGGTCTGTAGCCCTGTCTCAAGTGCTGCCAATACTGCGATTTCAACTGCCATAAAACGCCAACACTGGCTACTTCCTCAAAAGGGATTGGTATTAGCAGAATCTATTGTTTAGCTTTGAATGTCCTGCTCTTTGCTGTTCTCCAGAAACTGATGCTCTAAGCAACTGCCTAGTTTGCCTATTGGTTGATCTGGCCCTGGGTGTGAGCTAAATCCAAATAAATAACTGAATATTCAGATATATAGAAATGCGACAAATAATTGCTGAAAATTTTGAATAGTTTGCTGCTGAATTTGGAGACTCTTGCCCTAGAATCTGGAAAATCAGCTGCAGGAAACCAGGTGCTGTGAGTAAGGTGTTTCAGAAACTTCTCACTTGAAGAACAGAGAACATTTCTATACAGTAGAAGGGCTTGAAAGGTGCTTTTCCTTCTAGCACTCCACCAACAGCGATATGCAAACATCAGGTCACGTATATTAGATTAAGTGCATATCTGTAATTCCAAATACATTTCCCATGCAAAAATGTGATGATGCCTTGAGCCAGAGCTACCTAGTCCTCCTCTGTCCTCCTTCCTTCTGTTTCATTGCCGGATCTCTATAGTCTCTATCTCTTTCTTCTCCCTCTCTCACTTTTCCATCAGAGGCAATAAAAAAAGAAATGTAATTATGGCTGGTTCATGCTGTCACAAAAGTAAAGAAATTGGCACTAAACCTTCACTAATGCTAGCTACAGAAATACCAGCTTAAGTCCCAGCTTTATAAAATCATGCACACTTCTTTGCATCCAGGTTTAATAGCTAATATCTTCATTGTCACTGAATTTTAAAAAACAGTGCACCGATGTCTACGCAATTCTTTGTGTTCAGTTTACTTGTGCACTAAACTCTGGTGCATAGAGTGACCATGACAGTAGAGAAAATTGCATGCAGAACACACGCTTAGCTGTGCGCTAAAGCCTCCCACTCGGCTGTGCGCTAAGCCGCTGTGTTTTGCTTGTAATGCAGGTCGTGTACCAATATGGCGGCCTTCTTCTAAATTTCCTGGATCTTATCAATGTTCTTTTGGAGATGCGACCTCTACAACTTCAATAGTTTTGTTTTGGCCAGACCTAAGGGATTGCCTTTAATGGATGTGTTCTGGGAACCAGGAATTATCATCACAGTCGGGCTCAGCCAGGCCAATCTACAGAGAAATGATTGCTCCTGTTCTGCTGAAAATCACCTGAACACGTCTACAATAGGAGGTGATCAGTGCCACACTTCTGAGGGTTTGCTATTTTTAACTACTGGCAAGAACTGTGCGAGAGGAAAGGAGAGGGAGGACTCTAACTACTGCTGGCTCTCTCTCTGCTGGAATCCCGGTTTACTTCTTTTCTTTCCCTCCCCCTCTCTGTTTCTCTCCCTTTTTTTTCTTGCTGTCTCCATATCCCTTCCTCCATCCTTTCTCCCTTTGTCATCTCTTTTTCTTTTCTTTCTTCTCTCTTTCCTACTGCCTCTTGATCTTGTTAACAACATTGTACAAATGAACATTAAAGGTTTCACAGATTCAAATCGTCCCTGATGCCTTGCTTCTCTTTTCACTAAATATTGGCTATGACTTTTAAATGACATTCCCAAATGCATCTTTTGCTAAGTGGCTGAGATGCTTAGGGCTTCTTCTGGATCACTGAAAAAGAAGAGGAGGGCTCATCTTCCAGATCAGAAACCAAATGCAGTCAGGTGCAAGAGACAAAACACATAGCATGTGCAGGTTTGTGTGGAATCCTGTCCACACATGGGCATGTGGAGGTCTGTGCAGATAACGAGGGTAATTCTTAAGCAGTGCCTAGATTTCCATGCCAGTTTACACACATTAATGGTGCTTGTGCTATAAAGTCAAAGCCATGTAGATTTTACGTTTTAGAATAATAGCATAAGTGTCCATGGACATGTGTAAATATCATCGCAGTCACTTACAGTAGCCCTAGAGCAGGTGCAAATGACCACATATACCTTACACATGTTGGGGCGTATTCTGTAAAGTACACGTTTAAATATGTCTTCTGCCTACACGCTGCCCATAGTCCACCCCTGTGCTCATACTGGCAGTTTAAGGCCATCCGTCCATGGGACTAAACTCCATATGCAAATGTGTCATTTACACACACAGAGCAGTAAAATGGTTTGCTTTCCTCACATAAGCTTACATGGAAATCTAGGCACCACTTACAGTCTTACCATGTGCAGATCTGTGCATCCTCATCCCCATCTATCCCATGTGCAAGTCTGTGCAGCTCTGCATCCTATTGCGGCATGTGCAGGTCTGTGTGGACGTTTGCCTGTACATGATTGTTCTGTGTGCAGGATTTCACACTGTGGAGCGCCAACATTCCTGCCACAGATTATTTATTTGCATATAACACTATCCGCTGCCACACATTCAACAGCATGCAAGAAGACTTCAAATAAAATAAGGAACGTGGAAACACTGGGGGCATATCTGCTGAGTGCCACTCAATATCCTCTTTTAGTACTGCTGAACGCCCTGAAGCTAACTGCATATTGTCGGCGTGCTCCGGGAACAGAGCAGGGGCGGCACTGAAGGTTAGCTGGTGAGAGACGATATTGAGCCACTGGCCGCTTAACCCTCACCAGTTAAAGGTAAGCCAAAAAAAGTTGACCTAACTTTAGTTGGTTTAGTTAGCTGGCCAGCAGCTGAATATTGTCGCTGACCAGATAGCTAATTCCCTATCAAGGCAACCCGGATATTCACTGCTGCTGAATGCATATGTCTCCTCCACTGAATATCTGGTTTTAATTAAAAGCGCTAATGACCAGCCACTTTACAGTATTTGCACAAGTCGCTGCTGCTGAATATGACCCCCCTGCTGTGTACAGCACTCTCTGATCTGCAAGATGGCTTTCCCTAGCCAATACTAGAATCCTTGGAAGCAGACTAATTAGTTGACAGTGCATTGGCAGTACAAGCCTTGAACTTGCAGTCCCAGAAGCCAGCAGATACATATAGTACTAAATTAAGTGTACATCCCCCAGCCCTCTCTGAGCACACTGGGACTGTGCCTTCCCCCCCCCCCCCTGCTATGCCAAAATTCCTTCATCTTGTTTCCAGCTCCAGTCACTGTTATTTACATTTTACCTTGTTGCATATTGACCAAGTCTATGTCATAGGTCATTGCTTTTCAACCCTCTCTTGGAAGCTCACCAAGCCAGACTGGTTTTCAGGATTACCACAATGAATATCCATGTTACAAATCCGCATCTATTGAAGAGCCACTGTATGCAAATCTCTCTCATGCATATTCATTGTGGTAATCCTGAAAACCTAACACTCTAGGTGTCCCTCCAGGAGAGGGTTGAGAAGCACTGTAATAGGCAGTTGTTTGCACGGTTGTCATTTATCGACTCTGAGCAGCCAGTGCACTGTGCGCTATGTGCAGGTCACCATTGAGACAGATAGCAGCCTAGGAGCTAGCAGTGGTACGGTCAAATGCCCAGGTCCTGGAAGACAGCAGCATGGCATGGGGGAAATGAGCATGGTGGCACCCTGCCAGAACGAAGCTGCAGAATTGCACCGAGGAAGTAAGCATAGCTTCTGGTTCGGGAGCATCTCATGGTCATTACCAAAATGAGTAGCACCGCACCTTAGCGGGCAGTTGATCACCGCTAACACATGGCACCGATGTGATCACCGCTAACCAATAAAAATTGCTCCACTCATTTCATGAGTTTTACAGCTTCTTACCAGCAAAAGAACTGAATTGAAGCCATCAACCCATGCTCGGCTGTCCATGTAGTACCCTGATCATGCCTCAGTGCGGCAATTGCAGACCACTGACCCAAGACTGGCAGGAGAGGGAGTTCTGCTGATCAGAATATCATCCTGAAACATCTCAGGAAGTAGCTCAGTACAATGAGTGATCTGACAGGGACACATGCAAATCACAACTGTTATGCACAAATGCGGATATTGTGGGTCAGTTAGGGCCGGCCCAACCAGTAGGTAAACTAAGTGGTCGCCTAGAGTGACAACTTCTGGGAGGTGGGAAAGAGCAGAGCATTCAATGCTAAACAA
Source organism: Ichthyophis bannanicus (assembly GCA_033557465.1). Classification (NCBI taxonomy): domain Eukaryota; kingdom Metazoa; phylum Chordata; class Amphibia; order Gymnophiona; family Ichthyophiidae; genus Ichthyophis; species Ichthyophis bannanicus. The sequence continues at coordinate 830,493,492 of CM066035.1, forward strand.
TAGATTTTGACAGCCATGGGGGTGTAAAGCTTATGGTTTGCCTAGGGCAGTAATCCCTTGAACCAACTCTGGGGCTAGCCCTGGGGTCAGTCCTAACTTCTTCAGCCTCCATCACAAATGCTCTGTAAATTTCTTTATGTTTTGTACCTAGAATCTTCTTATTCACAGTCTGCACTGGTTAAAGCTCTCGCTCTCCGTTTCACCTGATGTTTGCAGGCAACCAAAATCACAATGTATGATGAATATAAATGAAATTAAATAAAGAAGGTGGCAGTAACTTGGAGTCATTACATGCATGATTAAATGGGATGTTAGTACGAAACTTAATGGAGTTGGAAGCAGGCTGAATATTTGAATTCTTTGGAGCTGTGAAGACTGATTTCAGTCAGATTTATAGAGCAGCTTTACTCAGCTCTCACTGGCAAGATGTTCCTCCCCCCCCCCCTCTCCTGTTTCAAAGGGACATTTGAAATGACTGGTGGGTAGTAATAGTGGGTCCCACTTGGAGTTTACTGAGTGGAGGAGAGGGTCCCTTTTGGAGTTCACTGAGTTGGTCACCATGATCTACTGCTATTGTCTTCTTCAGCGAGTGGGCTCTGGATACCCTGCCAGACTTGCTAAGTTTGGGGTATGTTTACTAAACTGCGGCAATGTCATTAACATTAGGTTCCACAGTAAAGGTACAGATGGCCATATAAAAGCATGGGTAGCACATTGTTATAGCAAGCCGTATCAACTAATGCATGTTGCAAACTAACACACGCTACAAGGCACCTTGTTAGTTAGGTGCCTTAGAAGGTGCTTTGTAAGGTGCATAAAGAAACTATGTGCACCAAGCAGGCATCTCAGTGATTGTGGCCACAGCACTCGGGACACAACAGGATCGCTGGAGATAGATAGTGTGGAGCGCTATGTGGGAACCTAGACATGCCATGGTCACTGCTCAGTCAGAGTGAATGCCCTCCCAGCATGCCATACTGTGGCCACCCTGTCCATGCAGGCAGTGGTCGGGCACTACAGTGTCCCAGCCATTGCCCCACACCCTGTGAAGATGCATCCTGGCCAATCCGCCCTGTCCAGGCCATACCCACAACACTTTGCTCCTCATTATGCACATATTCAGGCTAACACTGGTAACAGTGGGACATTGTGGGCCCGGTGAGGTGTGGGCAGCCACAAAACAATGGATAGACATACATACGCACTCCTGTTGCAGCATTGTGCACAGATAGGGGTGGTTGGCAACCCTGCCTGCCACACTGGTCCTGATCACAGTGCCGACATTGCCAAACTGTGCAGGAGGTAGTAGTAGTGCCTGGTGATAACTGCAGCTCAATACTGGGGCCAACAGCCTGACTCTCCATGCATCTTTGGATTGTGGAGCCTGTGTGAGTGGGTGTTTGTACCCCTGTTCGCCGCTGATTTGGGCTTTGCACATGTTGCTGTTGTATCTGCATTGTGGGGTAAAACATAGGGACATGCTCTGCAGGAACCACAGTTGGGGCTTAAACCTGTGACCCTCTGCTTCTGGACACACTCACTGGGTGTACTGCACCACACTGTTGCCACAGATTCATGGTGGTCCCTGGGGCTACCTGTACCATTCCTCAGCCAGACCTTTTATGTTGCACTGCACACCACATACTGGTACAGGGTATGGCCTAGGTCCACTGCAGGCAGGTGCCACTGCCCCCTCCAGCACGGGCACCCCCCCCTGCCATGCTGACATGGCCATATGCTGTCAGTGCTGGTAGTGCGCAGTCCCAGGCCATCCACTGTGTGGGTAGGTGGTCACCTAGGGAGCGGGGTCTGGGGCATGGGGCATACATGAGCATCCTCACATCCCCCCCATCACCGCCTACCAATAGTCTGTTCTTTCCGCTTGGGGGGAGGGTTGTCTGGGGGTATGTCAGGTCAGTGCCCTGGCAACTGTTAGCTCAGGTGGACCAGGTAGATGTAGGTGGATTGTGTTTGGACTTTGTCAGCTGCTGTCATGATGATTTCCAGTTTCTATGTTCCTATGTGCCACCTAGGCACCCGCCTAGTCCACCCTGTGCCCCTGCTACCCCCGCTACATGTCCCACCTGCAGCCCCCTATGCCCCACTTGCACCATCGCCATAGTGGCCTTTCATACTTGGGCACTATGCTGGTGCTGGACATGGAGCACTACTATCACGTTTCTTGGGCTCCCTGTCTATGCTATACATTGCTGACACGTAAATGGTTTCTTTCTTCTGCAAATGTGCATCTAACGGCAGGTTTTCATTTGCAGTAGGATTCAGCCCTTCAGTTCAGCGTGTTAGTGTGCAGGGAGCCTCTCCTCGCCCACTCCCTGCCCATTGACCCCTTCCCCACCCCCCCACCCCCCGCAGCCGGGGACATTAACGATCATTAAGTAACGTTAACGCGCGTTAACGTTACATACCACATGTTAACGTTACCTAACAAGTGTTAACATTACATAACGCACGGTCTGTAACATTACCGCAGTTTAGTAAACATACCCCTTTGTCTCTGGTGCACGTAAAAAAGACCCCCACAATTAAAGTTCTTCCATGGGTCAGATTCAGCTACAGGAAGGAAAAGTCTGGGGAGCTGGAAAAGTGAGCTTTGTGGGCTACATCCATACAAACCTTATGAGACAAAATGAAGATAATCATAGGTTCTGAAGGGCTGACATTCAAAAGCACTTATCTGATTAGCAGCACCTCCTAATCAGATAAGTGCCAGCCAGTAAGGCATTCAGAGGCGCTATCTATATCGAATCACTGAATATTTCTTCTGACCTCCTTGGCACTATCCATAACCTCACCATCTTTTCTAAGTTCAAATATGGGACACTCAATCAAGCCGGGGGGGTTTCAAAGTTAAGGAAAATAAAAAAATGTTTATAATTACAATTTTAATTTTAACTCCAAATTTTAATTAGTAGGCTATGCTTCTTCTTTTTTTTTTATTTGATTTTCGCATGAAATTACAATTCAGCAAACATAACAAAGTAAATCATTAAATAAAGAATGGACCAGTCAAAGAAACAAAGTAGCATGGATGAAGTCCACATCAAGAGATACAAGCAGAAATAGAACAACATAACCAGTAATACAAGAAAACAAGGCTACGATACACGTAAGCCAACAATTGAGAAGGATACTTCACATCCCAGAATCATTCCCCTACCCTTATATTGGAGTGATCAAAAACAAATCTCTCTAATTGAGAAACATCTACAAAAACAAAAGAATCCCCCTCATAATTTACGACACATTTACATGGAAACCGTAGAAAAAACGTCACTCCCAGCGCCAAAAGGTTAGGTTTTAGCTGCAAAAATTGACATCTTCTAAGCTGCATCTCACGAGAGACATCTGGAAAAATGTTTATAGATTGCCCACAAAATTTGGCCGTCTTAACTTTAAAGAACGCACGTAAAATGCACTGCTTAAGCTCAATAGAAGGTAATGTAACAAGTAATGTGGAACGAGAAGTAATCGTATCTGAAGAGTCTTCTAAAAAGGCAGTCAAATTGGAGATAGCAGGAACAATCTCATCCAAGTCCCCTTCATTTGGGTTGATATTCTTTGTACTTGCAAAAAGATAATAAGCATGAGAAATTGCAATGGGGTCCTGAATATTCAGAATTTCCTTGAAATACTCTCTCAACAAAATCCTGGCAGATAACAATGAAGAATGTGGAAAATTTAAAAAACGAAGATTACAGGATCGATATGAGTTCTCAAGAACTTCCATCTTAGAATATAATACCATAGAATTTTTAACCCCAGCGGCATTAGCCGCGGTAAGCAAATTTACCTGAGAACTCAGTTTCCCCACTGCCCTATCAGTTAAAGTAATTTTCTCATCTAGTTGCCGAAAAGATACGACAGCCTCTTGAGTAGGCTATGCTTCTAAGCAGCTTGGAGGAGTAGCCTAATGGTTAGAGTAGTGGCTCAAAAACCAAGAGACCAGAGTTCAATTCCCATAAATCTTCATTGTGGCTTTAGGTAAGTCACTTAACCCTCCATTGCCTCAGAAAAATCCAAGTTATCAATGTTCCTGTTTAATGTGCATTGCCAAGTTTAAGTTACAATGTAAACCACTACGGCTGAAATGATAAAGAGGTATAAAAAACCTGTTAAATAAGTAACTTTACTTACAAATGTTCATGATTGAAAAGCACCTTTCAGTTGGAGCACTGGGACCTGGCAAACATAAAAACAATTCAACCACTTTGCATAAATGTTTATATCGTACCTCATTACTTTTGAGGTGTCCAAACACCTCCTTCCATTTTTCATCAACTATGGTATCTGGGGTTTTTTTTCCATTTTTGAAATGTTTCTTCAGAAACAAATGACTTAAGACAAAAGAACTCATCAAACAGATCAGTATCATATATTACTGACTCTAGGCAGGGTCTTGTAGACAAAACATATTCTAAAGACGACTCTAGCTCATACCACTCCGGTTGTTTTTGAAGGAGAGTCCACTGTTGTTTCCCAGTCTCCTAGAAGTGAGTGGTCCACTGATCCAAGTAATCAATGCAAGTGGTGTAGAAAGATGACACAGATTGCTTGAAATCTGCTTCATCAATACTGCTTTCTTCTTCAAGATCTTTTATCTTCTTTCTGATTGTCAGAGGCAAAAACACTTCATTCTTCCTAGTTACTAACTTGTTTCTAAGGTCACTGATTACTCCAGCCACCTCTATCACTGAGATCTTTGAGATTCGATTTTTAAAGTCGCATTTCAGAAAATCTCTGCCTGACAGTGCAGAAAGTAAAGCCAAACTTCTGCTGATTCATTCTCAAAAATGTTTTTGATGATAACTGGGCATTTTTCCTGGCTCAGAAAATATGATTTCACTGGTTGGAACATTTTAATTAATCTCTTTATGGCTGATAGTAAAGCCAGCCACCTAGTGTTACTGTATCCAAGGAGCTTTAGATACTCTCAACAAAGTCAAACATCTCTTTAGAAACATAGAAATATAGAAACATAGAAACATGACGACAGAAAAAGACCACATGGCCTATCTAGTCTGTCCTTCCATAACAACAACTACAACAGTCCACTTTTTACCTTTAGAGATCCTCTGTGTTGGTCCCATGCTTTTTTGAATTCAGTTACTGTCCTCATCTCTACCACCTCCACTGGGAGACTATTCCACGGATCCACTACTCTTTCCGTAAAGAAATATTTCCGCATATCACTCCTGAATCTATCTCCCTTCACCCTCATCCCATGTCCCCTCGTAGCAGAACTTGCTTTCAATTGAAAGAGGCTCTCTCCCTGAACATTTATGCCACGGAGGTATTTAAACATCTCAATCATATCACCTCTATCCTGCCTTTCCTCTAAGGTGTACATATTAAGATCCTTAAGTCTGTCCTCATATGCTTTATAATGAAGCCCATTAATCATTTTAGTAGCAACCCTCTGCACCGACTCCATCCTGTTCACATCCTTTTGAAGGTGCGGTCTCCAGAATTGCACACCATACTCCAAATGAGGTTGCACCAAAGACTTATACAGAGGCATTATCACCTCCTTTTTTCTGCTAGCCATTCCTCTCCGTATGCACCCAAGCATCCTTCTAGCTTTTGCTGTCGCCTTTTCTACCTGTTTAGCTACTTTAAGATCATCAGACACAACCACGCCTAGGTCCCGCTCTTCTTTAGTGGACAAAAGTACTTCACCTCCTATACTGTATTGCTCCCTTGGATTGCTGCAGCCCAAATGCATGACCTTACATTTTTTTAACATTAAATCCCAGCTGCCAAATTCTAGACCATTCTTCAAGCTTAGCTAGATCCCTCCTCATGTTATCTACCCCTTCCTGGCTGTCTACTCTATTGCAGATTTTGGTATCATCCGCAAAGAGGCAAACCTTTGTTTCCAGATGTTACGTTTTTCAATTCTCACTGTGTAAATGTGAAAATCCCTCACTTGGTTTGCAGCTTGTTGTACTGTGAAGGCTTGTGTGCATCAGTGATGCTGAGGGCTAAGCTGTCAGTAGCTTAACTACTGGCAGGGTCTCCCAAGATGGACAGGTCTCAGCTGAGGTGTCAGACCAAGACAAAGCACCCATCTGGGCAGCAGCAGAATGGAACAGTGTTGGCAGCAGAGGATCACATTTCTGTGACAACAGCAACAACACTAGAATTACCTGTGCGGGAGAAAGGCCTGGCAATCTACTTCTGTATCTTGCCATGAAAACCCAATGGATAGTTACAACAAAACAAATTGCACTATAGTGCTGGAAGAGGAGACCCCCAGGTCAGAGGCACTCAACTGGCTACTGGGGAGGAGCTGAAGACTTTTCAGAGTAAAGCCAGTATTTATGATGTGGTTGGATCAAAGCCCTCGGGACGTCTGACTGCTGATATAGCTGCGTATGAAATGAGAGTCAGAAGCTGCAAAGATGTCTTACACATTGGGACATGGAACATACGAAACATGAACCAAGGGAAGTTGGAGGTGGTGAAGAATGAAATGGAACATGTAAAACTTGATCTGTTGGGTGTCAGCGAACTGAAATAGACTGGCATTGGACACTTTGCATCTGATGTTCACATGGTCTACTGTGCTGGAAATGAAAGAAAAAGAAGAAATGGTGTTGCATTGATAATTAAGAAGACACTTGCAAGAACTGTAATGAAATACAATGCAATCAGTGAACGCTTAATTTTTATTTTTTTTTTTATAAATTTATTTAAATTTTCCAAACAAATGTAATACAGTAGTATTCAAAAGTGCATACTACAATCATATGCAAAATATCAAATCATAACCCCCCACAAAAAAAAGAGATAGCGGTCATATTCCATATTAGAATAAATAAATCATCATATCTAGTGATTTCCAAATTCTTTCAATCTTATCAATGTAATTTGCGAAAATAGCTGCAGCATCTTCAAATTTACGAATTTGACAAATCAGATACCACTAGAAGGTGACATTGAGTTCAGAAGTGTCTTTCCAGCACTGCATTATGTGCTGAATCACAACAGAGATCAAAATGTCAAATAATATTCTATTATATTTTGATAAATCTTCTTGCAATCATGTAGATCTAAAAAGGATTATTTGAATTGACAGTGGGGATTCAACCTTGGGTATATCTGCAATATATTCCAAAACCTCTGTCCAAAATGTTTTAACAGGGGAACATTCAAAGAGCATATGATTCAGTATCCAAACACTAGCAGAACATCGCCAATATACTGCACGATGGGCTATGAAAAATAGGGGTTGAGCAAGACTACTTGACCTCATTGGTGTGATCGTTTGGCCCCAGAAAATCTCCCACTTAATAACATCTATTGATAACTCACGTTCAGTCTCCCACTCGTATGTCATAATCCTAAAAGGGAGGGACCTCCTTTATTTTTAATCAACTTATATAAATATGAGGTTGAGTTGTTAACTTCTACAGCCTTGTGGCACATTTCTATTAGGTCTGACGTTGGAAAGTTATTGTTAACCCAAACGTCTGATGACATCAAGCCCTCAATCAAGGGATACATTTTGCATGTTTGAGGATGTGATAAATTATAAATTTCTATTAAGCGATGTGCTGATATCATATTTTTGCCTTCCACCAATTGTCCTAAATTGAATGAGCCTTTATTGATTCATCCTTTCCAAAAAGTTGTTTGACCTTTCACGTGGACAGAAGGGTTGTGCCATAGGGAAGTGGCAACAGAATTAGAATAGGTGACAGAGCAATATGAATTTAAACTATTAAATGCTGCGGTGGTATTAAGGATGATTTTAGTATCTGGAATGGAAATTTCATAAAAGGCAATTCTTATAATTTGAAAGGCTTCAGTAGAGATCTCTTCATCTCTAACCATGGATATGATGCCTCATTTTGTAACCAGAGTTCTGTGCTTCTCAGTCTTGAAGGACTACAAAAGGGGACTGCTACTTCTGGAGAGAGATCTGCAATTGTAAATATTTACTTCTGGGAATTTTTCTAAAAATTGGGGAAAAAAGAATTCTTTAGATTAAAGCTGATTAATCTGTGAACCCAGTGTAATTGTTAAATCAGTCAGGGCCTAGTAGCAGCAAGAGTTTGCAGTTTAAATTTAAAACACAGCAGAGAGCTTTCAGGTTAAATTTAGAACCCAAGACTTCCTCTATCAAAGCAAGAGCTTTGGGACTCCCCTTGGAGATTGGTCACAGATTACCTTAGAAGCACAGGACAGGGTACTGTGTAGCAGCCAGCTTTTAATAAGTCTTCTTTCCCTCCCCGACACCCACCCACCCCTGGGATAATCGTAGCTTTATAGGTGCTTAAACCTCTTAAAGGAAAGAAGGTGCCATATTCACTCTCAGGTGCAGCTGTTTATTCTCATCAGCATACATTAAGGACCTGAGATTAATTAAACTTCAGGTGAACAAAGTACATTAAACGTATTAGGTATAGTTTTATTAGTATAAGTATCCCTAGCAACCCTTAGTAAGTAAAGAACTTAAATATCTAAACACAACCTTAAAGCGAAGATGCAGACAGCAGTCCAGCAGCAAGATGGGGGCTTTCCAGTCTTTTGCACTGAGTGTCACATGTATGATTTTCTCCCAGTTGGTGAGGGGTCTTACATGTACACAAGGTGCAAGGAGCTCTTTGCTCTCAGGGAATGAGTCCGATCTCTGGAGGCAAGAGTAGCAGACTTGGAAGACATAAGGAAGACAGAGAGGTATATAGATGAGACCTACAGGGATATAGTCCTGAAGTCCCACCTCCAGTCTGGCAGCATCCCTGTTGCCATGGAGGAGAGAGGTCACGTGATAGGAGAGCATCACCCTGGTGTGACAGGAAGTGATCCTGTAGCTAGGACCTGTACTCCAGGTGATGTAAAACCCTCTCACACCGAGGAAGTTTCTCCAGAGCCATGTGCCCATGAGGGAAGGGTTAGGACAGCTGTTATAGTTGGTGATTCGATCATTAGGCATGTAGATAGCTGGGTGGCTGGTTGACGTGAGGATCGCCTGGTAACATGCCTGCCTGGTGCGAAGGTAGCAGACCTCACATGCCACCTAGACAAGGTGTTAGATAGTACTGGGGAGGAGTCTGCTGTCTTGGTACATGTCGGTATGAATGACATAGGAAAATGTGGTAGGGAGGTTCTGGAGGCTAAATCTAAATTATATGCAGAACAAATCATCAGAGAAGCAGGATTGTATGAAGACAACAGAGGTGTGAAGATTGGTGGAAGACTCATCAACAACCTTCGCTATGCTGATGATACCACATTACTGGCGGAAAGTGAAGATGATCTGAAACATTTGCTTCTCACAATCAAAGAACATAGTCTCAAACTGGGCCTGCACCTTAATGTAAAGAAGACAAAGATCATGACAACTGGCATAATCAACAGGTTCATCGTTGAAGGAGAAGAAATTGAAATCGTGAATTACTTTAACCTACTTGGATCAACTATCAATAAAGAAGCAACAAGCAGTCAAGAAATCAGACGACGCATTGCTCTTGGCAGAATGGCTATGAAAGACCTAGATAAGATTCTCAAGAGCAGAGATGTCTCTCTCCATACAAAGATTCAACTTGTTCAAGCAATGGTATTTTCAATAACATCATATGGATGTGAAAGCTGGACAGTGAAAAAGATAGACAGGAAGAAAATTGATGCCTTTGAATTATGGTGCTGGCGGCGAATATTGTGTATACCATGGACTGCCCGAAGAACAAACCAGTCTGTACTAGAGGAGATCAAACCTCAGCTTTCTTTAGAAGCTCAGATGACAAGACTTTGACTTTCATACTTTGGACACATCATGCGGAGAGAGAGATCATTAGAGAAAGACATCATGCTTGGCAAGATAGAAGGTCAACGCAAAAGAGGAAGGCCAGCAATGAGATGGATCGATACAATAACAGCAACTACGGGTACCAGTCTGTCAACAATAAGCCGCCTGACTGAAGACCGAACACAATTTAGGATAGCTATCCAGAGGGTCGCCATGAGTCGACTCCGACTCGACGGCACTTAACAACAACAGGTAGGAAGTTGAAATCCAGAACTTCAAGGGTAGCATTCTCCGAAATGCTTCCCGTTCCACGCACAGGACCCAAAAGGCAGGCAGAGCTCCAGAGTCTCAATGTGTGGATGTGACAATGGTGCAAGGATGAAGGTTTTGGATTTGTTAGGAACTGGGGAACATTCTGGTGAAAGGAGGGGCTCTTAACCAGAACCAGCTGTTGGCATTAATCTTTAAAAAGGAGATAGAGCAGTTTTTAAACTAGATAATAGGGGAAAGCCGACAGTCGCCCAAGAGCGCATGGTTCAGAACAATGTATCCTTGAAGGATACTACCAAAAAAATGAAGTTAGGGCACATCAGCAGAGAGGTTCCAATTAAGACAAGGGTAGCACAAATGCCCTTGAGTACAGAGCAGACAGAGCTTAAAGATTCCAAATTGCCCCTGCCTACCGATAACCATATTAATATGAATAAAATACAGTCTCTAAAATGCTTGTATACAAATGCTAGAAGTCTAAAAAATAAGATGGGAGAGTTAGAATATATAGCACTAAATGAGAAGTTAGATATGATTGGTATCTCTGAGACATGGTAGAAGGAGGACAACCAGTGGGACACTGTGATACCTGGGTACAAACTATATCATAATGATAGAGCTGATCAAATTGGTGGATGGGTTGAATGCTATGTTAGAGAAGGCATTGAGTCACAAAGGATTAAAGTTTTACAGGAAACAAAATTTTCTGTAGAATCTCTATGGATTGAAATTCCATGTTAAAAGGGGAAGGCGATGGCAGTGGGATTGTACTATTGACCGCCTGGCCAGAATGTACAAATGGATGATGAAATGCTCAAAGAAATCAGGGAAGCTAACAAAAGTTACAGAACAGTAATAATAATGGGTGATTCAATTACCCCGGTATTGACAGGGTCAGTGTCACGGCAGGACATGCTAGGGAGATAAAGTTTCTAGATGAAATAAATGACTGCTTCTTGGAGCAGCTGGTTCATGAACCAAACAGAGGGGAAGCCATATTGGACCTAGTCATTAGTGGAACACGAGATCTGGTGCAAGAGATAAGGGTGTTGGGGCTACTTGGCAATAGTGATCATAGCATGATCGCATTTGATTTAATTAGTGGAGGAGGGATAGTAAGGAAATTCACAGTACTGCCTTTTAACTTTCAAAAGGGAGACTATGATAAACTGAGGAAAATAGTTAAGAAAAACTAAAAGGAGCAGTTGCAAAGGTCAAAGACTTACATCAAGCTTGGGTGTTGTTTAAAAATACTATCTTGGAAGTCGACACCAGCTGTATTCCACGCTTTAAGAAAAGTGGAAGGAAGTCCAGAAAACTGAATGCATGGTTCAAAGGTGAGGTCAGAGAGGCTGTTGTTGCCAAAAAAGCATCTTTCAGGAAATGGAAAAAGGAGCCAAATGACGAAAACTGGAAACACAAGCCCTGCAAGTTAAATGCAAGGCATTGATAAGGCAGGCAAAGAGAGAATTTGAGAAGAAACTTGCTGTGGAAGCAAAAATGCATAATAAAGACTTTTTCAAGTACATTCATAGCAAAAAAAACCTGTGAGAGAGTCATTTGGACCATTAGATGATAGAGGGGTAAAAGGGGGAGTAAGAGGGGACAAGGCTATAGCGGAGAGACTGAATGAATTCTTTGCTTCAGTCTTTACTGAGGAAGATATAGGGATGTTACCCATGACTGAAGTGGTATTTAAAGGTGATACTGCAGAGGAATTGAAAGAAATATCAATACACCGGGAAGGTGTATTAAAACTATTTGATAAACTGAAGAGTAGCAAATCACCTGGACCGGATAGTATACATCCAAGGACGTTGAAAGAACTGAAATATGAGATTGCAGACCTGCTATTAGTAATCTGTGAACTATCATTAAAATCATCTGTAATACCTGAAGATTGGAGGATCTCCAATGTAACGCCAGTTTTTAAAAAGCTAGAGGTGGAGGCAAGATGCTATAAGACCAAGGATCTGAATCATCTGCAACATCAATCTTGGACCCTAAGAACTGGGGTCCCAGACCCCCTAGCGGTCCTCCAGGTCCTGGTAAACTACTAAAACCTCCGCAGGCACCAAAATTACAGTGCGGACCCTACAGGGACAAGGGAACTAGAAGTAGGGCATCTGCCTGCATACTAACTTGACTTGTAGGAAGGCCCCTCGCCGCACTGCCCAATGGCTGAACCTAATGTTGCGATGCGCAAAAAGGGATCCTCGAAGGCCGGGGTTTACTCTGTTGAGAGCCGGATTAGGACGTGAGGGCTCACCCTTCTTTGCTACTACCTAATCAATAGAGGGACGACTAACGCCGCATGTCAAGACCTTTGAAATTCCTTAAACGAAATTTGTAGTTGCCCCTATAGGCCTAAAGTGATTCTTTTTTTTTTTTCTGTTACACAAAAACCAAACAGCCTCTTTGGTGTCACCATATGAACCATAAGAAGACACTGACAGCTAACCTGGGTAGCTAGCCTTAAATGGTTCCTCCAAAGCTATCCAAAGGCGAGTGTACATGGACGGTGCCTAACCTGTCACATTCCCCTGGAAGGTGAAGATTGTTATGAGCAAGAAGGTTAGAAATTTGCCGCTTACGTATAGAGTGGCCAACTCATCACTAAAGTGGTGAATCTGCTCCACACAAGTAAAACCTCTTCCAATGCTCAAGAAGCTTTCCCAAACAAAGAAAACATGTCCACAACCAGTGCGTCATAGCACACGTAGTCACTGAATAGGGAGATACCGAGGCCACAGATCTCAGGGTTGCCATAGACAATAAAGGGGCGAAGGTCTGCCCGCTATATTCTCCAATGAAACCCCTGTACTACCTCTTGAACCAAAAGAAAAAGGAAATAAGTTTCCCCACATGCCAACAAAAGGCCTCTCCGACAACTTCGCTCTCATGTCCTCTAGATAGGCACCGGATGATTGAAGAAGAAATCAGGGCTACAAAGTTTTTACGATCTAACGCTGCAGAAAAGACTACCTGAAGTACAATTGTTGAGCCTTCCAGCAAACCTGAACCGTGTGAATGCTCCGCACGCTGCAAAGTTAACTAGGATGGTTTCAGAAAACATCAGTGGAGTCATCCTACCAGAATCAGAATGAGAACCGTCCATTGCCACGGGCATAAATTAAAGCCTGGTCTGCAGTGTGGACAAGCCTTAGGCCCGTGGCAACCGCAGCCCTGAACGTCTGTCCACCAAGCAGGTGGTCCAACCACCAGAGCACTCCTGAGTCTCTTCACAAACTGTATCGGAAAATCTCCCGCACTATGGTAGCGGAAGCAAGAGCGCAGCCCCCTTTGGCCCTGATGACTGAGACTGCACCGCTGCTGGCGACAGTGATCCTATTAGCCATAATCTAGATAAAGGCAATGACCCTCAGCCATGAAGACTGACCAAACAGCGAAATCAACCAACCACTTTTTCTATCTTTTTTTTTTTATAGTACCTTTAGGGCTTCAGAAATAAGTACCAACAAAGTGCCTCAACAAGCCTATCAACGAACCGCACTGAAAATAACTTCCCTGCCATTCAGTTTAAATGCATGGGCACTGCACCAGAGCCAAGAGACTAGAGAATGTAAGAGTTACCTTGCGACCTCAAATGCATGGGAAAGTCGGCCCACGCCCAAACCAGCAGGGCCTGCCTCCCTCACAGCCCGCTTCTGCTCTCTCTGAATTCCCCCGGAGTGAGGGCGGTCCGGTGAATAGCTGTCCTGGCCTGCACAGTCCCCGGTTGTATGTCTGCATCCACCGCCTGCCCTGCCATCCGCGCCGTGGTACACAGCCATGCGTGTCAAGCAAGCACGGAGAGGGTTGTGCTACTCTCAAATTGCTGCCCTGAAATATGCGACCAGCATTGGAGCTCTCCAAGCCCTCCATGCTGTCACCACCCAACTCCCCTCCATCCCATCCAGGAGGGGAGAGCAGGAAAGCAGAAAAGAAACCACAAACAGCTCGATTTTCCCCCAATCAATTCTTCTCACGAGGCTGAGAAGTGCGGGAAGTGGCCTGTGCCTTCCATTGGGCCTGATTTGCGCCCCCCCCCCACCCCACCCCCCGTTGAACTCGCCGCCAGCAGAATCATGCGGTGAGGGGAAAACACTCACCTCCGGAGGCAAGTTGACTGGTTCTGGCCAAATTCACAGTCTCTCAAACTGCTCCCCTGCCGCTGTACGCTGTGAGCGGCGTTCACGGTGAGGGCTGCATTCCCGATGTCGCTGGCTCACCTCGACGCCCCGTGTCCATCTGGGAGCTCGGTGAGCCGCTCAGTCTCTCATCTCTGCCGGGCTCCCCTCCGTTCAATCTAGGAGTGGAGAGCCGACCAAATTACCGCAGGCAACAAAAGAGGGAGACAGATAGCAAGCACGGCACTGGATCGAGACTGCAGCTTGCTGCTAGCCTTTTTTTTTCTTTTTAAAGTACAGACTTCAATAAAAGAATATAAAGAATGCAAAGTGTTCAAAGAAAATTTAAACTGTTTTAGCTAACTAATGCTCCTTATCAGCTCCTCAAGTGAGCCCAGCACTTAGGCTCACTAAGTCCTCCTGCTGCATGGACACTGGACACACTGGGGCTGATGGGAGATACCAGCAGACTATATCCAGTGATGTCACGACTTTGACATGCCCAGTCTCCAAGCTGCAGGAGGAGGTGCACAACCCAGAGGTGGAGGACTGAACTGGAGGAACGATAAGGAACACTTATTAAAAGAAGGCTGCTACACATTACCCTGTCCTGTGCTGCTGAGGTAAGCTATATTCTTATTTGATTTAAATTATAGTTTTTTGCTGCTGCTAGGCTCTAACTTATTATGAAATTTAAACTACAGGCTCTCTGCTGGGTTCTAAATTTAACCAGAAAGCTCTCTTCTTTGTTTTAAATTTAAACTAAAAGTACTTTGCTGATGCTAGGCCCTGAGTGACTATTAAATTTAAACTACAGCTTTCTGCTGGGTTCCAAATTTAACCAGAAGATCTCTTCTGTGTTTTAAATTTAAACTAAAAGTACTTTGCTGATACTAGGCCCTGAGTGACTATTAAATTAAAACTACAAGCTCTCTGCTGGGTATGAAATGTAACCAGAAAGTTCTCTTCTGTGTTTTAAATTTAAACTTAAACTGCTGCTACTAGGCCCTGACTGATTTAACAAAAAATAGTGGGTTCACAGATTAATTAGCTGTAATAGAAAGAATTCCTTTCAGAAAATTCCCAGAAGTATATACTCACAATTGCAGATCTCTCTCCAGAAGTAACAGTCCCCTTTTCTAGTCCTTCAAGGGGCATATCCAAAGGGGCTTGTCTGGGAGCTACAGAGATTGATTATTATGCCTGGAGCAAAATGTAAGAAGGAAGACAAATTTCCTCACCAGATATCTGGTTCTATGGATAAGCATTTATTTCCTAAGACCCCTACGTTGACTATGCAGGATGCAGGTACTGTTTCCATTTCTCCTTCCACAGAGAGGGAGCAAGTCTTAGGGGTATGTTTACTAAACCGCGTTAGTGCAGTTCGCGTTAGGAGCTGTGGTAATAATCAAAACCCCAAATAAGGAGATGGGCGGGACATCGTAACACCTAACGCGCGTTCCAAAAACTAACGAGCGTTACAGGGTGCCGTGGCGCGTCACCGCGTGTTAGGCATAAGAAGCCACCCAGACATACATCACCGATACAGAGCTGTAGCACAATGGTTACTGCACTGACTGCTGATACAGGCATAATGGGTTCAAGTCCCCAGAGTGCCAGCTGCATAAGGCTGGCTGCTGCAGCATCCTGTACATTATATAGTGAGTGAGGGGGCATGTATATGTTTTGTTTTTTTTGTAGGGTTGCCAGCAAACACCCCCACACAGTGGCGTACCCGAAGGTGCCGCAGAAGGCACCCCATAACGCACACCATAGGCTACATTATAAAGTGGACTGTCCGCTGAGGCACATCAAAATGTCCCCCATAGAACATCCTATAAGGGAATGTAAAGGGAGCCAGATAAGGTGACACATGGTGCGCCCTATGAGGCTCTGTAAGGTTATATTACACTGAGGGGCTGTCGCTGGTAGCAGTCATGTGTATTAAAAATATATAATGCAGCAGACAGCCCTATAAAAGGAGTCCACTGTGGGTCTGAACCCATGACTACTGGCCCCACAGGCAATGAAGGAACCACTGGCCTGCAGCCCCATAGATGCTAACAACCCCCTGGCTGGCTACTGAAGGGCAGCAGGACACCACCCTAACTGCCTGCTGTGTTGGCTAGGATCTGTACCAATGCAGGCATACCCATGGTGCACTGCACATGCAGACCAGCAGTCCAGAGATGAACACAAGAAGGGGTACGTACCCACATAGCCCCCTGGTATGGTAAGGTGAAATGACTGTGTGCGTCACTGTCACATAGTAGCAACAGACAGTATCCCAACAGGGTGCCCCATAAGAAGCTAGAAAAGGTGTCCTTTAAGGCAGCCTGATCCGTAGCACAATGGGTAAGACACTGTCAGGTGGTGCAAGGTCTGTGAGTTCAATTCCCCCTGTGTGCCCAAGGACCAAAGCTGCCTGCAACAGTACCCTCCACAAACAGTAGTCACTCATATGTAGAACCAGTCACCACTCTGTTTAAACCATAGATAACCCCATATTTTTGTCGGACACAAACAACCTGAGAGGTGGGAAAAAATGCCCACCTCCCCTCATTGGGAGTGGCCGTTTAATCAAGAGAGCCTCAGCCCCCAAAGGTAGAAAACAGTGTGAATCTGCAGCCAGAACCGGGTGTGTGAAACGTACAAAGTCAAATATATACACAATTCATTTAATAAGGAAAGACAACGTCAAACTGTGCTTGAAACAAGGCAGGGGACAACCCAATTGTCCTGCCATTGTAAGCCAGCAGCAAACACCACCAGGACATGCATTGTTTGGCCCAACTATGGGCCCTGTACTAAGTGAATGTGTCCCTGCCAGGTGGGCATATCTGTGGATGAGTGTGCATCATGACCCCCACACTAGATCAGTAATGTCATAGGTAGTCTGTTTTGTACATCCAACAAGTTCTGCTGGCAAACACCCACTCACAGGGATATAACCCGAAGGTGTCATATAGGGCACCCTAAAAGCCACACCAGAGGGCAAAGGTTAATGTGCACTGTCCGCCAGAGCACCCTATAGGGCGTGTCACAAAGTGCCCCATAGGGCATGTTATAGGGTCCCCGATGAGTCACTGTGAGGAGTCTGCAGTGTGAGGGTGTTGCTGCTGTCAGCACCAATGTAAAGCAAGATAACAAAATGCCCCTCCAAGGGGCGCAAAATGATCCACTGTGTGCTGAAACCCATGACCTAGGGGCCCCCCCAGGCATGGAAGTAACTATTTGCTTAAATAACACAGTCCCAATAATGAGGTGGCCAGCTACTGGAGCAGAACTGTCAAATGACCCAAACACCCACACCAGAACCACAGAAGTTGCACTATGTACATACAAGGGATGCCTGACAAGGAAACAAAGCAAGGTCTCAGCAAACAAGGGCATATGGCAAACACAATCAAGACCAAGGCCATGATCATTACCAAATATATAAGGCCCAATAACATCACAGACCCCTTTCCAAAACTGAACGTCACTGGCAAAAGCAAAAGCAAAAACAAACATACTATGGTTAGTGTGCGCAAGAAAATGCAGATGTCCGTAACACCTGAACCACAACCCTCTGACTGTGCACCGAGGGGCACCATGTCTTCACCCAAGGTGCCTGCTGGGGTGCTAAGGATATGGGTGTATGCAACAGTACCCATGGTGCACTGCACATGCACAGCAGCAGTCCCGAGATGACCATAGGAGGGGGTAGGCACCCCCACAGCACCTGGCCCAGAAGGGAGAAATTAATATGTGCGCCACTGCCATAGAGCAGCAAAAGACAGTAGCCCAACAGTGTGCCCAAGAAGAAGCCTGAAAAGGTGTACCAGTACGGTGTCAAGACAGGTGTCCAAAGCTAAGTGCAATATGAGGTACATAGGGATAGGAGAGTGCTGATGGAACCGTGGCCCATAGAACAATATGGCACGGTGCTCCAAAAATGGTATGTTTGCCAAGGTCAGTGTGCCCTAGGGGCTGCAAGGTGTTCCTGGAGGGCCTGCAGGACCTGCATGGAACAGAGACAGATGTAGTACAAACACCACCTAGAACCCACAGTAAAGACAATGAACAGGCGACAGATGGAGGGCGAGTAGGGAGTTAACGGACCCTCATCCCTGACAGCATCACACGTGTCTGGCAGCAGCGCAGACAAACATGGCGGTGGCAACAGCATCACAGCAAAGGGTGTTGGCACCCTGGAGTACCGGAAAAACAGTGTGTGGCAGGTGAGGAGAATATGTGTCCCCAGTGGAGGGTGAGGTGGCCAGAGGAGTGAGTCTAAAATGCAGAACAGGCACGGGACCACCAAGCAAAAAGAGATGCTATGCAGACAAGGGTAGCAGGGTAGGATACAGGGCAACAGTCCACAGCAACATACAGGACATCTCACACCACAATGATGCAGATAGATGAACCAAAGGATGGACAGCAAATGTGATTAGGATAATATGAGCGGCCAGGACGTAGAAGCCAAGAAATGAGTGTTACAGCAACCACAGGTACCAGTGCAGGAAAGGCATAAAAACAGGGGAACAGAGAGAGTGCAAAGCTATGACCACTAGGATGGAAAGCACTGCAGAAAAAAAATGACCACAACAACATCCTGAGGCACACAGAAATGGATGCAGACAGGATCACAGCATGTCAACATCCAAAACCACAGCTGCGTGTCAGGCGATGGAACCACAGAGCGTAGCCAAGATGCAGTACACATGTGGAGGAGGGGTCCACAGCCAACAACACAGTCCACAGGTGGGATGGAAGACACATATGAACAGGTCCACACACACACACACCAGGAAATATAATGCAGTGTAAACAAAATGCAACTGATCAGGGGAGTGACACATGAGGGGTGGAAGGGGTTAGGCCAATGGGATGGGATGGGCTGTGGATGGGCTGTGGAAAGGGCAATGGACTGAAAGAGGAGCATGTTAATGACCAACAAGATCAGGGATGAGGCCCAGGCCAACCAACATCAGCAGCACCAATACACAGGTAGCCCAGCACATGCACCACTCCAGGAGGCGAACTACAATTAGTCCAGACAATGTGGCACAGGGGCAGCAAACATGCCACACGGACATGAACAGCTCAACCATGGATGGGTGGGCGGAGATGTGATGGGGCTGCACACATCATATGGCCAAGTAAGCAGCAAAAAAGGAAGGAAAAGACAACTGCCAGGTGTCACCCAAAACGTCAAGCACACGAGTGGCAATGAAATGGAGTGACCAAACCCCCAAATATCCAAAACAACGAAGGTGCAAATATCTGTCCCCAACAGGCAATCACCAGAACCAAGCAGAAAGCATATTCTGCATTCCGGTGCACCATATGACGTGAAGAACGACATGGGGCCTGTGTGGCAGCCAACGTCGCAAGGACACACCCAACCCACGTTGCGACACCACCCACCTGTTTCTGCCCGTGGAGCCTACACACCCTGACCACCCCCCGCTGGTGCCACCCAAAATCCAAAGCCCTAACTCAGCAGACTTTGCAAACAGACAGTAATATGTGAGGTGGAGGGTCTCACCATGACATGTCCGCACAGTGTATGCACTCACTGTATGCACAGCAGACACCATCCCCAGCAAACAAAAGACTCTGGTGAAAGCATGCAGAGTGACAAGGCCACATGCCATGCCAACAGTGACGGTTCAAAAATCACCAACCCATGTACAGCTCATCACCCCCCTACTGCAGAAAACGAAACACCCAAACAGGTCATGGCAGCAACGGCAGGCAAGTCACCGCAGGAACAGTAACAATAGGCCAGCAATGAGTCAGAGAAAAAGGCCTGTGTCCAAAGTGCAGAGGACTATCTCCCTGTGTCACCAACATCCAGGAACACGCTCACATGGGTGCTGTGGCCAAGCACATATGGATGACGGGATCACCAGATGCAGTGGAGCACATGTGTCAACATTGTTGTCAGTGTCCTGTGTGAAAAGATGCAGATATCAGGTAAGGGAATGGCACACCCACCCACAACCCCTGGAGGACAGAAAGGAGACACACACATATAAACAGCAACACCCAGAATGCATAGATAGCACCACATGACATGGCCACAACACTGAGCACAGTGCACATGGACCACTGCAGGAGATGTCCCTGAAGACCAGGACACCATCCCAATATGTTCATGTAAATGCACATGACACGCATACACCCCAGGGGTCCAGAGCATGTGCAGCAGTGGTGGCACACAGACATAACAACGAAGGACATCCTGATAGCAATAGGCCAAATGCAGCAGCATCAGCACGTGGTGTATTTCCCAGAGGATGGAAGGTGAGGCCCACCTGAAAGGTATACCAGTGGCCTGACTGGGAATGTCCGTGTCAGGCAAGAGCACAAAGAGCCCCAATAGCGGATGCAGACACCAATGGACGGCGGACATCACCATGTCTGCATGGGTAGCTGTGAGTGGAACATGTCCACGGTGCATTGTGTTTTGCGGAAACACAATGTTGATGTACATTGGACCACCAGCAAAACTGTGACACACCTGAGAAAAATATATGACACATGTGCACAATGTACATTAGCCCACAAGCAGAAGGTAACAGAGGGATGAGGGAACATAATTGGAGAGATGGCCAAACACATCCCTACAACACAGATAGGCAGGGTAGCGCAGAATGACCGGTCATGTAGACAGGTCAATCAGAAACAGTAACATACACTGTGTGACAAGGTACGCATGCCAGAAGGTTCAGATGGCAGGACCCCCAACACTGAACGACAAATGGAGACACACATCACAGTACATGCATGAGTGGCACAAATCTTTCAAATGACTCAATGGCAGTGGCTGTTCAACATACCCTCCAACAATACAATGTCCTGTGCCCGAGTACACACACAGCCTCACAATATGTGTCTAAGATACACCATGAAAACTCCCAAGATGTGAACAGGTAATGGCCACATGTGTGACAGATGGAAGCTAAGGGTGATGGAGCAGTGGTCCAAAGACATGTGCATCACCATAGGAGCAGTGGAGAGAAAACAACATATATGTGTCTAACCGTGACGACAGTAATGCAAGCCTCACTATCTGCCAACTCACCCAAGTCAACAGGAATGGTGCATATATGAACACACACTCCCCACATGCAGCACAGCTTCAGGCAGCATAGTCAGCCAATCCCTGTGGGCCCGGAACACAGAAGCTCATCCTGTGGAGCCAAGAACATGACAGAGATATGGAGACATGAGATGGCAGTGCTGCACAATCCGTACACCAGCTAACACATGGCTAACCCAGAGACACGTCCCCAGCACACCCATAACTTACAGGAAAAGAGCTCCTCGATCAGATGTTGCCTGGCTGCCATCCCCGCACGTGTGTCACCATGGCCAGGTGCAGGAGGGCACACAGGATCCACCCCGAGATCCTCATTAATATCGACTGGAACATTGTGCCTGAGAGCAATGTTGTGGAGGATGCAATAGGCTATGATGATCTTTGCCACAGTCAGGGGTCCGTACTGTAAGGCCCCGCCAGTCCTATCCAGACACCTGAAGCGACTTTTGAGAACGCCAAAGGTGCGCTCAATCACTGAGCGACTGGAGGCATGGGCCTCATTGTACCGTATCTCTGCACCTGGCCGAGGGAGACGCACAGGGGTAAGCAGCCAGGTGCGACACCCATATCCTGCATCACCTGCAGAAAACAATGGTGCAAAGTTACATGCGTGCTGAGGCACCAATGGAATGACAGACGTAGCAATACAGAACTGGACAGCCGAGAGGCCGTGCACACAGATATGAGGCAAAAGCAGTGCACACAGTGGTAGTGCATCAGAGGCTGTCGAGGCCAGAGGCAAATGACCATGACATGCCGATAGGGGCAGTGCACACCCATGTTACCGTGTCACAGGACATGTGCCAAAACTGTGCCGAAAGCGAGCAGTGGTGGGAGCTGTGAGCCAAGATGTCCGACAGTGGCAAAACACACCCGGGGGTGCAGGGATGTACAGGTGTGCAAGTAGGTGGCTGGCCTGATCTGGCGCACACACAGCATAGGCCACTGGGATACATTGCGGGGGTGGGGTGGGGGAAGCAACAGGCGGTGGTGGCAGGGGACACCGAAGAAGGTGCCCAGACATGCAGCAGACATGTGTCATAGCTGAAGCGCCCACAGCACATTTCACGTGTAGCCCCCAGCATGGCCAGAGAGAGAAGGTCGCGCATACAGAATGACCACCACGAGGATGTGTCTGTGACCCCATCCCCCCCCAACAGGATGGCACACATACAACCATGCAACATATGGGCTGCCCAAGTGACTGACCCCACTGGGAGACATGTGTACAACTGCCAGTGCAGTATGCCCGTGCCCAGATGTGGAGGCCATGGGCAAGTTGCAGGTGTAGCTCACAGGCATGGAGGTGACACATCATATGCAGCACGGGTGCCCCTGGACACAGTAACTCAGAATAAAAAAGGGCAAGGCCATGGAAAAGGTGACACCACATGGCCGCTGGGACACACATGTGAGAGCAAACAAACACACATGGTAGACAGAGAGATGGGTGTCATTGCACATATGTCTGTGACAAAACACCAGTGACACGGCATGAGGTAGTGTGCCACACCCAATAGTCTGCACCCAGAAATAACACCACAATGTCAGGCATCCAGTGGACAATGGTGACAATGGTGTATAGACAACCACCTACAGTAGGTGCATGTCATACATGTTGAATACCCACCCAGCAGGACGTAGTCCTCATATTGACCAGCCTCAAACTGGCCGAACACTGCCGAGTTCTGCAGGATATAGGAGTCATGGGCAGACCCTGGAAACCGCAGGACCACATTCAGGATACGCATACTTGCATCACAAACAACCTGCACATTGAGGGAATGGAAGTGTTTGCGGTTGCGGTACACAACCTCCCTGTCGCGTGGCGGGACAAGGGCAACATGTGTGCAATCTATAGCGCCCATCACATGTGGTATCCCAGCAATCCTATGGAATGCCTGTGCCAGGGCCGCCCAATGTTGCCTCCCGTTGGGAATTGCAATGTAATTCCCAACCCGGCTGACCATGGCACGCAGTACCTGGTGGAGACAGCAGGAGAAGGTCGGCCTACTCATCCCACCCACTGCTGCCACCAAGGATTCGAAAAAGCTAGAGGCAAAGAAATGTAGGGCAGCCAGGAGCTTGGTCATACCCAGTATAGCATGTGACCGGGCAGTCAGGGGCTCAAGGTCAGGTCTGAGTTCCTGATAGAGCTCCCTAATGGCCCCTGTGTCCAGCTGGTAGAGGGAGATTACCTGGCCCTCTCTCAGGTCCTGGAGCAAGGCCCTGGGCCTGTAGAGACGCTCCAGGCGGGGTTGTGCTTCAGCACGCCTACGGCGCCGTTGGTCACCCACACCCGCCTGTGCAGCCCCCACAGCTGCAGGCCTGAGTTGCAGTGGCATTGCACCCATGCCCAGGGCCGCAGCCCCAGGAAAAACATCTCCCTCCTCCGGAAAAAGCAGCCCAGCCAGTTCGACCAATGCAACCACTGCACCACCTGCATGCGCAGTCTGAGCCATGATAGACACAGGTTGGAGGATAGCTGGGTTAGAAATAGTGGTCGGGGTGGGGATGGACATCACATGATCGCCACACACCTGGTGGAATAGAAAGATCCAGAATACAGCAAACATAAAACTTACTTGTTTGAAATGGCACCATGCGCTGTGTCGCGCATTCCCATAATGCACCCGCGGCCAATCATCTACGTGAGTCCCTGAGATGTAGCAGGGTGTAAAGAAACTGCGTATCACACTAGAAACCACACCCAGACGCCAATATAGGACTGACATACAATGAACGTGCCCATGAGCAGGGAACAGAAGAGGCGTTGTAACGCGCGTAACGAAGCATGCAACATCTGAATGATGTAACGTACGTGTCACGTATTGCTGCAGCGTCCAGCGCTACTACTAAGGCGCAGATAAACATAGCAATATATCAAACGTTGGAATATGTGGGCCAGCAGTACAGACTACGAAACTGTTATAAAGGCACGTGTAAGATGGATCCCTGAAATGGCGCCTGCTGCCTACAAGAACACATATGATGTCACTTTCTGCGCGTCGCAACGCGTGTCGCAACGTGCCTCGCGGCGCACGTGGCTGTGCACGTGGCTGTGCGTGTAGCCAATGCCCCGTGACCCACGCCCCATGAAAACCTATATGTATGATTGGCTGTGTATGGCAAACCCCCGAGCACAACCATACGCGACAGTATGGAGCGCAGGTATGCAGAGGAGCAGGAGCATGCAGTGGACCAGCCCACCCACCCACCAGCACAAACCACATCTGGCGAAGATGAGGTGCCAGGGCCATCTGGGGTTGAGCAAGCACCAAGTGCACATGCAAGTGCAGCTGGAAGACCAAGGCAGCCCAGGGTCCCAGTCCCAGCAGAGATACGGCGGAGGGCCGTAAGCTTCAGCCAGGAGGAAAATGATCTCCTCCTGGCAAACATCTTGGAAAGGTATGACCTTTTGTTCAGGCGCCAGAGCTCAACCATCACAATAGCCACTCGCACCAGGGCATGGTCTGAGGTCCAGGCAGCAGTGGCAGCAGCAGGGGGACCCCATCGGGACATTGAGAATTTGTGAAAACGCTATTGTGATATAAAGAGGAACATACAGACTGAGCTTGTAAGGGAGAAACGTGGGGCCCAAGGCACTGGAGGGGGCCCAGCTCAGTTGGCAAACCTGTCCGACCTTGAACGTCGCCTGGCCGAGAGACTTGGCCCAATATATGTACATGGTCTACCCGCTGCATTGGACACAGCACACCCACAAGCAGGTAAGGGGGGAGTGCAGACCAACTGTGGGATATAGCACAGGCACATGGTCTGCGCCACAACAGAGAGGGGGGGCAGTACGTGGCTGTTTGGGAATTGGGGGGCAACTGAGACACAGAGGCAGCATCCATTCAAGAGCCATGGTGGGGGGCCTGTCTATGGGTGGCAGTGGGCAGCAAAAGTAAGTGAATGGGAGACTGTGCAGGGGTGGCAGGCCCACAGTGACAGCAGAGGGTGCCGACATGTTGCATGGCTCACGGTGCAGGGCTAGCAGAGGCAGTAGGGCCACATGGGTAGGGAGACGGCCAACCGGAAGGCACACTGCACCTGCTTAGGACATGCTGGGTGGTGGCAGGATGAGGGTGGTGATGGCCATGCATGGGGTGTGCGGCAGCACCCAGGGGTGTGGGGGGCCTGGGGAAGCAGGGCACAGGGGATACTTGCATGGGGAGTGCACAAACGTAGTGGGCTGCCACTAGAGCCATGGACCAGACACACGCGGATCACCAACCCACAGATGCCTGAGGGGGTATGTGACGGGGTGGGGAGGCAGCCAGACCCCCATCTGACCTATGTAACCTTGTGGCACCCAGGTGATGTCAGCGCCATCGAGGCACAGGAGGAGGCACAGGATGAGTCAGCCGCGGGATCATCCAGCCTAGTGGACACTGTGTCTGAGGTGGCCCATGTGGGAGCGGAGAGGCAGGCTGCACCCCTGGGGGATGGGGACATGCAGGTCCCACGAACTACAGACAGGGACACAACACCCACCACTGCAGGCACAGGGGACGTGCCTGCAGATGAGGCAGAGCGACACAGGAACGAGGCACTGGCTGCTGTGGCAGATGTCATTGGGGAGATGCAGGCGCACTCTGCAGCAGCCCATAGAGATGCAGAGGGTGAGTGTCCAAATGTGCTATGGTTGATATGCCTCGGAACAGGTGTTTTTCCCCTGTCTCACATTGCACTATGGCCTCTCCCCACAGGTATACGGCATGTACTGCATTCGGTGGCCCGGGCACAGCGGCGCCAACTGCGGATGGCACGCCGCCTGCAGCGGACCATGTCTGGGGTCCTTGCTGGTGTGGACCGCATGGCCACGGCGTGTGAAAGGATGGCTGACACCCAGGAGCGGATAGCGGCTGGCGGGGGAGTAGTCACCGTTCATCTGCAGCCAGAGCCAACACCACCACAAACACCTGCAGCAGCAACAGCAGCAGGGGGGCGACAAACACCAAGGGCTAGGCGGAGCCGCCCAAGGGGTGGCAGAGGGAGGGGAAAATAAAGGGCTACACAGGTGGCCAGTGAAGGAGACATGTGTTCATTGTCTCATTTGGGGCCCGACAATCTCACACCCCCACCCCACCACCTGGCCCGTGACCAGGGCACGACACAGTGCCACTGATGTCATCAGCCATTGCCCCCCCCCCAGCCATGTCCACCATGGGTACGCAGCCAATCACATAACCTGCAATGCTGTACCACCACTCCCATGCCGTGGTGGCTTGCATTGTGTCGTGGGGGCTCACGGACCCCGTAGACCAATACCCTGTTGAGCCCTCACCCACCATTAGTCTCTGTGTTGGTGTAGGTGCACTGTATGTCCTGCATGGGGAGCCACATTGGCCGCTCCCATCACGCTAAACCCAAACAGTATGTGCACTGCACATGTCACGTACTCCGGTTCACATGCTCCCACAGCCATCCACCTTGGCGTCACCCGTGACACATGTCCACTGTGGTCCCATGAGCACACCCTTGCAGCTTCCAACACCTTGGGGTGACCCCCCGGTAAGGGCTACCCATCATCCTGTGCACCAGTGGCCGCAATATACACCTACACCCCCTTGCCCCCCATCAGGCACATCCCAATACCACATTTGGCTCCATAAGCTACATCCATTAACTGTCACCTGTCGCACCATCCACACTGCGCTCCACCCCATCCACAGCCACGGCGCACTGTGCCACTCCTCAGGGCATTATCCCGCTAAGCCCCCGTCCCCACCCTCTGCTGTGCCCATCCTCAGACCCCCACACCCCTGTGGGTGCCACCACCGATGGGCCAATGCACTCCACTGACAGTATGCTCTTGCACCTCCTAGGGCCAGCCATTACACCCATCACACCATACAGCAAGGTGGTCATGCGTCTCCCAGTGGATCATTGGAAAATCCTGTACCATCCCCCTTTCCCACCCTGCATGCTGGTATACGTGCTTGCCATCTAGCCAGCTGTTGCCGGGCCCTACACAGTCACAGCTGGCAACACCGCTCACTCCCCCCCCCCTCAGGCACCAGCTTCACCACCTCCTGAGGTGCACCCTCTGTGTTCTCACCCTAACCCCACCCCTACGCATACACCTCAGCCGTCCTACCTTTGCCACCACAGCCTAACACTATGGGGTTATGCTGGATAGGCTACACAGGCCATCCACCCTCCCCCGCCATATGTCCCATTGTCACTCTGTGCTGCGTGCCCCGCACCTTCGTACACATCTGCTGTCGCACGTCACTCATGCACACCACTCTCCCCCCTGCTCGTTGCCCCACCCTCTCAGCAACGTAGCTGTGACATGTCTGTGGAGGTGCTCTCACCGCAGCCCTTACCTGGTCCACCTCCTCCCTCGCCTCTCAGAGTGAACACTGACACACCCATCACTCGCACAGCACTGTCACCTAGCAATGAGGGACATCTGACCACCAGGTTCATATATGAAACGTAGAAAATTTATAACATATTTATATTTATAACATATTTATAACATATGAACTGGGACACACATAGTCCAACATTGTTACATTATATATGATGGCAGATAAAGACCAGCATGGTCCAACTAGGCCTCCTAGCCACACAGCATTGGGCACTCCCATCCCTGTGGACGTTGTGATGGAGAGGCAATGGCACGGTCCATCACAGGGCGGATGTGCCATGTGTGTCCCCACACTACACACCCCGGGGACCCCTGTCAAATGGTGGCTGACCGGGTGCGGCACCGACAAGGCACTCATCGAGCTCACGCAGACGGTCAGCCACCATGGACAGGGTCGCCAGCACCTGCCCCTGGATTAGGGCGAACTGCCTCTGGGCGTGTGCCTGGGCATGCACAGCCGCAGCCAGGCGCAGACCGCACATGCAGCCGCACAGACACACATCTCCCCGTGTCTGTGTGGCTGCATGCATGACTGACCTGCCTGCGGCAATGTGTGGCAGACACACGTCCAAAGGGCGTGCTTCACCATGATCATGGGGCAGGTGGCTGGTGCCCCCATTGCCCTGTGGTGGAGCGTGCCATTGGGGACCTGTCCCCCCCCCCGCCCACGCTGTACAGCCCCTCCCCCCCCGCCTCCACCATCCTCTCCACATCCCCTTCCCCCTCCTCCCCCTCCCTTTCCCTGCCACCCACATCCTCCCTCTCCCCTCCCCTGTCCCCCACATCCCCCCCTCATTTCCCCGGTCCCCCAACTCCGCCGCATCACTCTCCCTGTTATCCGCATCCTCCCCATCCCCTCCCATATGCCCCTCATCCTCCTCGTCCCCCTCCTCTCCCTCGTTGGGGCGTGGGGATACACCCATGTGCCCTCCATCGCCATCTTCGGGTGGCTCTTCTATTCCGCCGCCCTGCAGGCCCATGTTGTCATTGGCCTCCTCCCGGGCCGCAGCAACATCCGGGTCCTCCGGCTTCGCTGGCTCAATGGCAGCACGTGCATCAGCTGTGGAAGAGGTAACACATATCATCCCCTGGGTACACATCATATTCCGCAGTCACAGTGGTCCTGTGGTTCCACCACTCGGTGCCCTACAGGGCCATGTCACAGTACTCACCATTCTGCTGCGCCATCCGTTCGCACTGCACCCTGGCCACAAATCTCGGGTAGCGTGCCCTGAGCTCCCTCGCCTTTTTACGCAGGTCCTCCACCTGTAGGGGTGACACCAAACATTGACCTTAGCTACCGCAGAGACACTTTGGGGTCCCCTGCCTCAGCAGCTAACTCTCTCTCTTCATACAACAAGAGCCTGCCCCTATTGGGTGACACACTCATGCCCCATGCTTTCCCAGGGGACAACCCCATGTGTGGCCCACGCACACGCCTCTCAGGTCTGGACCCCATGTGCCCTGTGTGTGCACCCCAGCGTACATGACACAACACATCTCTGTGTGCCACCTACACACATCTGCCAGTGCCAATCAGCCACTGTTGGGGTGGGAAGGTGTCACCTGCAGTGCTCCCTGCAGCATCTTAGGGCTGTGGTTTGTCTTTTGTGATCACAAACAGGGCCTGTTTCCAAGGCACCAGGATGGTGCAGGGAACCCTCTCTTGGGGCCTGCAGCATCTTGGGGCTGGGGTTTGTCTTTTGTGATCACACAAAGAACCAGCTGACATTGGACAGGGATGGGGAGGGGAGCCCTCATTTGGGGCTGCAGCATCCCAGGGCTGTGGTTTGTCTTTTGTGATCACAAACAGGGCCTGTTTCCAAGGCACCAGGATGGTGCAGGGAACCCTCTCTTGGGGCCTGCAGCATCTTGGGGCTGTGGTTTGTGTTTTGTGATCACACAAAGAACCAGCTGACATTGGACAGGGATGGGGAGGGGAGCCCTCATTTGGGGCCTGCAGCATCCCAGGGCTGTGGTTTGTCTTTTGTGATCACAAACAGGGCCTGTTTCCAAGGCACCAGGATGGTGCAGGGAACCCTCTCTTGAGGCCTGCAGCATCTTAGAGCTGTGGTTTGTCTTTTGTGATCACAAACAGGGCCTGTTTCCAAGGCACCAGGATGGTGCAGGGAACCCTCTCTTGAGGCCTGCAGCATCTTAGAGCTGTGGTTTGTCTTTTGTGATCACAAACAGGGCCTGTTTCCAAGGCACCAGGATGGTGCAGGGAACCCTCTCTCGAGGCCTTCAGCATCTTAGGGCTGGGGTTTGTGTTTTGTGATCACACAAAGAACCAGCTGACATTGGACAGGGATGGGGAGGGGAGCCCTCATTTGGGGCCTGCAGCATCGGCGGATGTATTTTGGACTTGTGTTGGTTGACAGGGGCTTGTTGCAGACCCCTCTTTGCCTCTTGGCCTGAGAGGTGGGACTGGGGTTTCCTGTGGATGGGGGACATCCCTGGCCTGCAAAGGCGCCCCATACCATACCAATGTGGTCTGTGGTGCACCCCTGCCATGGTTGCAACTACCCCCTTGGGGCTGGGGGGTCTTTTTATCGGGTGTGTGGCAGACTTTGCTACCAGCCGGAAGTGCCAGCACCTGCTATTCCCTGGCAATGCATAGTTTCTTTGTGCTTTGGTTACTGGGTGTTTTTAGTTTAGCCTCATCATTTGGGGTGCCTGTCCCCATGCACTTACCTCACGTGGGTAGTCAGAGCTCCTGTTGTATCTATGGGACAGGTGCTCCCAGGCCCTCCTGACCCTTCCAAGGTTCTGCCTCCTGGATGAGCCCGGAAAGAGCCGCTGCTGGCGGAGGCAGAACAACTCTGTCAGGAGATATAGATCTCCCTGGCTGAATGCTGGCTTCCTGGACATGGCTGCCATTTGTTCCGACTGTGTCAGTGCTGCATAGCCACGTGCGTTGCTGGGGGCGTAGCCACGTGCATTGCTGGGGGCGTAGCCACGTGCAGAGCTACATGTGCATGTCACGGCGCTTGGATATATGCATTACTGCGGGCGTAACTACGTGCGTTGCTGCGGGCGTGAATACGTGCGGTGTTTAAGGCGTATGCGTGCGTTACTACGTGCGTTGGTTCTGTTCTGGGCACTGTACATTTACATATCCCTGGGGGAATATTGCACCTGGCATTGGTACTACTATCTCTGATTGTGTTGGACAATTACCTATGGGAGCCTGTGGGCATGATCAGCACGTTACAAACCCCTCATACCTCTGCTACATTTTGCAGCATCAGCATCATGTTTCATACAACCTTATGCTGCACACACCTCACATCAGGGTCCATTCACATTCCCTTGGCCAGATATGTCCTCCAGGTGGGGATGTCTCACGCATTTTTAATGCCCCTTCTGTTTAAAGGGATTGTGGAGGGTGTGTGGTCAGAACGGCACAGACAGAGTCCCTGATTGTCTCTACGTCTGGGTGTTATGGGAGGCTATGGGGTGCTTGTGTGTATTGGACAGAGGTACCTCATTGCACCACACAGTCCATCTGCAGGGATTCACATGGTTGGATTGGAGCAGTCACGCCCATGATGCACTGCACATGCAAATCAGCTGTGTTTAGATGGTCCTATGTTTTGGTTTCCCACCCCATCTCCTCAGGCTGATGGTGGTCCTGACCATGTGCAACTCCACAGCAGCTCGCCATAGTAGGGGGAACAGACCATGTGTGGCACTGCTACAGTGTATCCACAGACAGTCACCTTGTGCGGGTACTGTGACCACCGTGAGTTTGAGGTGGGGTGGCCAGCAACAGGTCCACAGCACCTTTCATGACTGGCACACCCCAGGTACCCATCAGTGTGGTCTCTGTAGTTCCGTTAGATGCACCGTTGTTACATCGGTGACCTGCTGCATGTCTTGCTCATGTGCACCTGCAGTAATGCATATCTGGTGTTGGTGGCAACAGTACCGGCGGGAGGGGGAGGGATGAGAGGGGGGGGAACTTAGGTGACACCACACAACTCTTTCTCCCCCCCCCCCCTCCGGGGCTCATGGTGCAGAACAGGTTCACCTCACTGCAGTGGTAGCTGTAGGGGGGGCCCATCATCCCCAGTCCTGTTGTGGAACAGACCAAGCACTACACATCCATTGGGCAATAGTTGACAGGCTTGGGAATGCCCCACAACATTTTCTGACACTCTCCAACAGCACCCCTTCAGCCGCTGCACACTGCAAGGTGTTCCAGCACGACACATACTAGCTGCAGACAATCCAGCAGCTAGTCCAGGGTGAATGGTCCTGAATGGGATGCAGGCACCCAGAACAGGGGTGTCAGCATACACACCAAGCAGCTAGATTAGTGATTGGGCCCCACACGGGGACCCATAGATATCACATGTGAGAACTGCCATAGTGCACTATGGGGGAACCTAGCCCTGCAGTGGTCACTGCTCATTCAGGGTGAGTGTGACCTCCTAGCTGGACATGCTATGGCCACCCTATTTGTGCAGGTGGTGGCCAGACACTACAGTGTCTGCGCCATTGCCCTATGCCTTGTGCTGATGCAGCCAGGTCGGCCACCCTCTATGGCCTATTCCCAGGGTACCTTGCTCCTCATTATGCACATTGGCTGGACTATACTGGCAACAGTGCTAGCACTGAGGGCTGTGGGGGGTGTTTGCCAACACAGCACACTTGATAGTGGAGCACACACTCCCCACACCTATGCCAGCATTGTGTAGCTCTGGGGGTGTTGGACAGCCCTGCCCACAACAGTGGTCCGGGGCACAGTGCACATATGCTTAGGCTACGCACAACTGTAGGTGTCACTGCACAGGTTGGTAAACACTGACAGACAAGGAACCTGTAGCACACTCCACAGACATCAGAGAGGTTGCTATGCTGCAGCTCACTGTGGGAAAACCTGTACTTAGGCTATGAATTGCTATCTGCCAGTGGTCATAGCAAACTTTTGTAGGGTGTATACCATATTCTGAGGTGTATGGTGGCATTACTATGGTATGCAGGTGCTAGTATTGGGAGATGCACGCAGAGCACAATGTCCTGACTCCCAAAGGTGGCTTTGGCTGTTGGGCCTGTGGATGCGGGTGTGGATGCCCCTGTTGGCTGCTGCTTTACGCCAGGGTTTCCCAACTCCAGTCCTGGTGTGCCATACACTGTTCAGGTTTTTATGCTGTCCCTCATGGCAGGGCATGAGATACATTTGCAGACCGTGGGTGTGGCGCATAGACATGCACCACAGGCATCTTGCTCATAGGCAGTGGGGAGACGGAATGGGTGTTTGGCACTCCAGGGCTGCATTTGGGGGGCTCTGCTATAGGTATTGGGTAGGTTTATGGTGTCTGTGCTCTGTGGGGTGGGATGTCGGTGTTATGGGCATGTTTCGGTCATCTGCAAATAAGGTTCAGTCTGTATTAGGACTTTGCAATGGTGGGTAAAATATGCGGTGTGGGTTGGCAGGATCCACAGCTGGGACTTGAACCTGTGACCTTCTGCTTTCAGATACAGTGCTTTTGTGCACTGCGCCACCATGTTCTCACATAGCTGGTGCATTCCCTGGTGGTGCCTTGACATGTGCTGCCTGCGGCCCTCGGTATCCCCTTCTCCAGCATCTGTCCAGTTGCCATTCCAACATGCACGCCATGCTGTTGCGGGACATGTGCCCGCCATAGGCACCCTGTCTGGTGGTTGAGGTCACCGTGAACAGCGTTGTTTCACTGTGGATCCATTCCCCTTGTATGGGGACGGTGTTTAGTCCCTTCCACATTTTCTCTCTGTGCTATAAGGCTTACTCGGGGGGGGGGGGCTGCATTTATACCACTGTTGCCCAACTTGGTTCTTGTTTTTATCTGTTTATTTGGGTCATTCTCAGTGTTTCTGTGCTCTTATGTTGTGTGCACATGTTTCACACTTATCACTTTTTTTTGGTTTCCCTGCCTGTGCTATACATTGCTGACAGCTAAATGGTTTCTCTCCCCTTTAACGGCAGGTTTTCATTTGCGTTGGAATTGTGCTGTGAATTTCAGCGCGTTAGTGTGAGGGGAGCCTCTCCACGCCCACTCTCCGCCCATTGACCCCTTCTCTCCGCCCACTCTCCACCTTCTGCGCTGTTTTAACGCGCCGCGGGGCTTTACGATCGTTAACTACGGTTAACGCGCATAGTATGACGTTAACAGTCGTTGGCGCGTGCTTACGCGCGTTATACTGCACTTACGATTGTTAACGTCATACAACGCGCATTATTCACATTTACCGCACTTTAGTAAACATACCCCTTAGCTCCCCTGAGTGTTTACCACCTACTCCTTGGCTTTCTGAAATTTCTAGCTTGTCCTCTCCTTGTGAGCAGATTTCCCAGGTTGAGGTTGAACTCCCGCAGGTGGTTTCCTGGAAGGAGTTCCTACTGACCTCTCAGGATACTCAAGCTTCTTCTGTTATATTGATGTGCATATGGCATGTAGATAAGCATACTGAAGAGGTTTTGATGGATATTGTCCCTCGTCCATGTCAGTTTACTAAGGACACTGTTACCAAGTTTCAAGATTTAGATCAAAAAATTGCGCCTCTGGACTCACGAACTGTTGAAATTAATTCTTAAGTTAGGACCCTTCAGTCAGTGTATGCTTTATCAATTAAAAATAATTTACTTCTTCATTATCAAGAGATTAAAATGCTTGAAAACATGGCTAGGACAAAAAAATTTGCAAATACTTAACTTTCCCTGTATAAATTTGTTATCCCCTCAAATTATTTTTTGTAAGTATTTGAAGGAGGTTTTATCCTTTCCTAATGCTGATTCTATTACCTTTGTTAAATGTTTCTATGTTCCTTCAAAGGTTAGGCAGGTGAATCCCTCCAAAGGGCAATTGGATGTCCTGGAAGAAAAGCAATTTTTTGACCTTAGTGCTTTTTTGGAAGATGTCATTTCAACCAGGGCAACCCTCCTTGTGTCTTTTGTTTTTGAGGAAGATAAAATAGCTATCATTAAAGCTTATTTTAAGAAGAAAGAATTTCTCTTTTGTGGTGATAGGCTAGTCATGTTTCCAGATGTTTCATTTGCAACTCAATTAAGGAGGAAATCCTTTTTGTCTTTGAAAGTTAGGGAGCTCGCTTTCGATGCCACATTTTTCCTGTTATTCATGTAAGAGCTTAGTTTCTTTTGGTCAAGACCACTATGTTTTTTTATCTCCCTCCAATCTGAAGAAATTATTACTGGATAAAGAAAAGGAACTGAAGGAATCTCACTGAAATCTCTTTGTCGGTATACCTGTTGGAAGGTGTTATAGATATAGCGTGGGTAGATGGGGTTATTGTTACCTCTGTTTTTTGGCTTATTTCTTGATTGTTACTCCCTGTGACGTGGACTCAATTCTAATATATTTCCTTTGTATTGTATTTTTGCCTTTGATAATTTATTCTGTTTCTTTACCATGTGATATTTTATATATTAAAAAGTCTAATAAAAAAAAGAATTCTGCAAGACCAACAATCTGTTCATCTCAAACACCTTCTTCCAGCAACACAAGCAGCGACTGTACACATGGACCTCACCCAATGGATTGTACAAAATTCAAATTGACTACATCTGTGGAAGTCAACAATGGAAAAGCTCTATAACATCAACAAAAACAAACCCTGGAGCTGACTGTGGTACAGATCATCAACTACTAGTATGCAAACTCAAGCTAAAGTTGAAAAAGAGGAAGTCACTCATGAATGTAACAAAATATGACCTTGAGAATATACCACTAGAGACTAGAATTTAAAGACTGCCTAAAAAATTGATTTGCTTCTTTAGATACAAATGACAAAGCTCCAGAAGAGTTATGAGATGACATCAAGAAGGTTGTATTGGAAGAAAGTGAGAAGTCCCTACTAAAGGTAAAAAAGCAAAAACGACCAATGACCAAAGAAACTCTGAAAACTGCCCAAAAATGCAGACAAGCTACAGCCAGAGGAAAAAGAAAGGCAATCACAGAACTCAACAGAGATTTCCAACGTGCAACAAAACATGACAAGGAGAAGTACTACAATGACACATGCAAGGAAGTGGCAGAAAATATTAGAGGAAGAACAAGATCGGCTTTCCAAAAGCTATGAGAGTTAAAAAAAAAATTCCAGCCTCGAGCTGGAATGCTACAAGATGCTCAAAAATCCATGTTGAATGATGCTGAGAAGATCAAGAAAAGGTGGAAAAAATATACGGCGTCATTATATGATAAAGATCAAGTGGACAAACAGCCGTTTCAACCTGTATTTTATGATCCAGAACCATTGGTGATGAAAGAAGAAGTCGAAGCAGCATTGAAAGCCTTATCAAAGAACAAAGCAACCGGCACTGATGGCATTCCCATTGAAGTATTACAGCAATCTGATGTAGCTGTTACCATACTTACAAGGCTCTGCCAGGAAATTTGGAAGACAAATTCATGGCCAACGGACTGGAAAAGATCTGTGTTTATACCAATACCTAAGAAAGATGATCCAATTGACTGTGGAAATTATCACACAATCGCTCTGATCCACATGCCAGCAAGATTCTACTCAAGATTATACAGCAGAGACTACAACCAGACCTGGAATGAGAACTGCCTGAAGTGCAAACAGGGTTCAGGAAAGGACGAGGAATGAGAGACATCATTGCGGATGTGAGATGGATGCTTGAAAAGACAGAAGAATACCAAAAGGATATCTATATCTGTTTTATCAACTACAGCAAGGCTTTTGACTGTAAATCATGAGAAACTCTGGGCCACATTAAGAAACATGGGTATACCAAAACACCTGATCGTTCTCTTGCACAACCTTTACATTGATCAAGAAGCAACAGTTCAAAATGAACATGGAGAAATAGAATGGTTTAAAATTAGCAAAGGTGTATGACAAGGCTGCATACTTTCTCCCTACCTGTTTAATTTATAAGCAGAACAAATCATCAGAAAATCAGGACTGTACGAAGACAACCGAGGTGTGAAGATTGGTGGAAGACTCATCAACAACCTTCGCTATGCTGATGATGCCACATTACTGGCTGAAAGTGAAAATGATCTGAAACATTTGCTTCTCAAGATCAGGAAACATAATCTTAAAATGGGACTGCACCTAATGTAAAGAAGACAAAGATCCTGACAATTGGCAAAATCAATAAGTTCATCATTGATGGAGAAGAAACCGAAATAGTGGACAACTTTAACTTACTTTGATCAACTATCAGTAAAGAAACAACAAGCAG
This sequence comes from Ichthyophis bannanicus, assembly GCA_033557465.1. Lineage (NCBI taxonomy): Eukaryota > Metazoa > Chordata > Amphibia > Gymnophiona > Ichthyophiidae > Ichthyophis > Ichthyophis bannanicus. The sequence continues at coordinate 830,530,356 of CM066035.1, forward strand.
TCAAGAAATCCGATGATTCATTGCTCTTGGCAGAATGGCTATAAATGACCTAGACAAGATTCCCAAGAGTGGAGATGTCTCTCTCCATACAAAGATTTGACTTGTTCAAGCAATGGTATTTTCAATAATGTCATATGGATGCAAAGTTTGGACAGTGAAAAAGATGTCCAGGAAGAAAATCGATGCCTTGAATTATGGTGCTGGTGGCAAATACTGTGTATACCATGGACTGCCTGAAGAACAAATCAGTCGGCACTGGAGGAGATCAAACCTAAGCCTTTCTTTAGAAGCTCAGATGACAAGACTTCGACTTCCATACTTTTGACACATCATGCGAAGAGAGAGATCATTAGAGAACGACATCATGCTTGGCAAGGTAGAAGGTCAATGCAAAAGAGGAAGGCCAGCAATGAGATGGATCGATACAATAACAGCAGCTATGGGTGCCACTCTGTCAAGAATGAGCTGCCTGACTGAAGACTGAACACAGTTTAGGACAACTATCCAGAGGGTCACCATGAGTCGACACCAACTTGACGGCACTTAACAACAACAAATGTGAAAATGCCTGAATATCTTGTCAACAATAACTTCAATGTCAAATGGCAGGCATTCGGCAGCAGTGCTGATACAATTGTGAGCAATGTGAGCTGCACAGTTTGCACCAATTAAATTACTTCCTAAATATTTTTGCAGCTTGTAAAAAATATTGTTACTATCCTTCCTAGTGGCCCCACCAAAACTGCAATTGGTTTTGGATTTTAGCCTACTGGACTCAACTGTATCAAGAATGCACTTGGAAAGTATGTCTGCGGTTTCACCTTTATCTTCATGGACATCAAGAACTTTTTCCTGAACCCCTTTCTCAGGAAGAAGGTACCTTACTAAAATAGGGAACACTTTAATGCTTCCATGGTTTGAGGAATCACAAAAAACTTTTAAAAACCTTGTCTCAGAAAGGTCTCTCTTGAGGGATTCAATAGAACCAGGTTTGAAAACATTACAGATGATTGCTTCCATTTTGATTCGCACACAAGAGTGTTTTTCATAAAAACATTTTTTCATCAACTTTGAAGTAGTCTGACTACCAAAGGAATGGTTGTGGACAACAAAGTGATAAGCCCATGTACCCTCAGTTGTAACCAGTAATGGAGTTTTCTCATCAAAAGTTCACTTTAAAAAAAATAAGTCACAGTTCTACTTGAAGAAGGGCTTACATCTGCTATCTTATGTTTGTCTGTCCTTAGGTGCTGAACAATGTCACCCTTTTCTGCATGTGCGATTGAAAAAGAAGACCGACATTTGTTACAAAACACCGTGCTATCACCAGAATGTTTATTAATGAACAGGCATTCATTTTGCAGTTGATCATTAAAAACACTCTTTCTTTTCAGCATTTTAAAAAGAAAATAAAGTCTAAAGATGAAATAGAAACATGCACCCTAAGCTAAGAGCCTACATAGACGACAGAATCAACTAAATCAGCTGACCTCTGACTATGATACTGATATTGATGTTGGCCCCAGGATCATAGGTGCCATGTCTGTGGGCGCTGTAGGTGCTTGAGCACCCCTAATATTTTCTCCTGTAGATCTGTATACCTGTAGCAAAAAAAAAAAAAAAAACCACCACCATGTTCCAGAGCTGCAGGACAAGGGGAAAACGAAGGTTTCTGTATCCTAGCTACTGCTCCCACCTCCCCCTTCTCCTTACTGATTAGCTGTGTCTGCTGCAGCCTATTGGCTGGCTTTGTCTGACTGATGGTTGCCTGGGCCCTGGGGAGGAAGCAGAGTCAGATTTGTCAGATGTGCTGAGGACTCAGGAGTTTAGGATTGCCAACCATCTAAATAGGATTCTACAACTTTGTAAAGTAGCTGTCTTAGTCAGAATGATGTCTAAATTATCTGGGTATTTTGTTAGAGTTTAGCTCTACAGCTCATCAGTGTTCTCCCCTCACAGTGGAGAGTAAGTGGTAGGTTCCAGCCAATGGAAAGGCTGCATTAGTCACAGGACGAGTAGGCTGATTTTCTGCACAGGGTCTTGGAGAAAGTGAGTGGAATAAGTGGGTTTCTTGGTAAGGGTGAGTGGGGTTGCTGAGAAAAAGTAGAAATGTAAGAGGAATGTGGTAACGTGTGAGGAGGCTATTGCAGGCTGAGGAAAAGAGCTGGTAGCAAAAGCAAGAACTGGGGGCATTGAAGTAGAGGAGTGCAGAAGCAGCACAGCACCAGTAGACAGAGACAGAATCTGTCTAAAAAATGCTGGTGTGCATGTGTGTACCTGATTTGGGGGGTGGGGGGTGGATGAATGCATGTGCATGTGTGTGTGACTGAAGTACAACAGAGTGCATGCATGTGTATATGTTTCAGTGTCTCTGATGGAAATAGTCTCATATAAATAGAGTTTCCCTTTGAAAGTTTCAGCTGGAGTGGAAAAGTCTGCTGCTACAAAAGTGGAGGAGGGGAGGAATGGAGGAGTGGGACACATGTTTTAAAATAGGGGACATTTAGATGTCTTGACTCAAGTAATACAGTTCCAGTGACAAATCCTTAAAATATGGGATGGTTGGTCACTTTAATGTCTATTTAGTGCCAGGGCAGAGCTAGGGCAGAGTTCAAAATTATGCACATAGCAATATTCAGACTGCTAATCAGATAGCTATCCACATACTATAAAGTGTAATTTTATGATTTGTGAACTGCTTTAAATGACTGTAGTCATATTAGCAGTATATGAGATCTTATAAATAAATAAATATTGCCACTACTGCCAAACTCAAATATTCAGCGCTGGTCACTATCCAGATATTAGTGTCAAATACCTACATTTTATTTATCCAGGATGGCTGGTGTTTAAAAAAACGACAACCAACACAGCTGAATATGGACCCCTGAAGATTTATATCCTCTTTCAACCAAAGAGGATCCCAGCACTGGTGTAACATCCTTCAAAAGCATACATACTGCCACCTCCAGGATGGAGGACTTAAACAACAGATTTCTGGGATATCACCTGGCACAAAGAGATAAAATCACTTGTCCTGGACTTTACAAAAAGTCATGAGCATAGCCATGGCTAAAGCCTAAGGGTCCTGGTTTCCAGTCTATGTGGTATCATAGCACCTAGCTATCTGTCTATGCCTCTTCTCCTTTCTAAAGCCAAACATGACTCCAGTGACCTCTCCTGACTTCTCCATAACCCTGAATCCTAGTCAATGGGTTAAGATTTATCTAACTCAAACAATAACAGAGGGGAGAACACTCAACAAGCTATTCTAACTAATGCAAGTAATAATTAGGGACAAAGAAATATTATATAAAGGCCTAAGCTGTGTGCTGATGGTTTACCTTGGGACATCTACAATTCATGATACCACATAACTTGCACTATCAGACCCACACAGAGAGGGGGGGGCGGAGCTAGCCACTGAACAGAATGGACGCCTGAATTTTTGCTCCCGTTGCTGCCCAAGAATCCTGAACATATCCCGGTATTCCATTGAAGTTTGTACCCCCTACCTACATCAATAACACCGCAATACAGCTGGATGGCATCCCTGAAGCCTGCCCGGCTGGAATTTCCACAGGGATCCGGCTCAGCAGCGAAACGATCCAAACCCGAAGTGGGTTCCCCGCAGAAAATGGCCGCGGGAGAGAAGGAGGGAGTGACTGCCGGTGGCCTACGTGAAGTGCTACAGGAATTGAAATGCGTTAAAGAAATGATTGCAGCCAATTCTAGTTCACTGAACATGATTCAAGAAGACTTGCTGGAGGTAAAAGAGAAACTCCTCACCATCACCACTCGACTTAATGCAGTTGAATTACAAACCCAGAAGCATGGCGTTGCATTAGAACAGCTGGGCCCTTTGGCCAAACGAGTCCGGCACATAGAAAATCTGATTGAAGATCAAAATAACCATTCCCGTAGAAATAATATCCGCCTTGTTGGAGTCCCTGAAGGCGCTGAAGGTACCGATCCGATTGGATTTCTGGAAAAAACCATACCGGAGATGCTGCAGCTTGTCTTTGCAAGGCCTTTTGAACTAGAACGGGCCCATCGAATCCCAGCGCACAAAGCTGAAAACACACGATACCCGCGCCCACTCATAATGAAGGTACTGAGATACCCACAGGTCCTACAGATCTTTCAAGCTGCACGGAAGGCCGGATCGCTGCAAATCCAGGGACACAAAGTAACACTTTATCCGGATTTGAGCAAGCAAACGGTAGATCGGAGAAAAGCGTTGCTGGCCTGTAGACCCATGCTACAAAGTGCACAGGCAAGATACGGGCTATACTACCCAGGAACCATGCGGGTCACGCTGCATAATGAAACGAGGAATTTTGTTGATGCTGAAAAACTGAAAACTTTCCTACAAGAAAAATGCGGTATGGAAACCTGAGGTCAATATTCTGATCTCTCACGCAGTGTAGAGAACTCAGCATATACTCAGGGGGTGCGGCCGTGCGTTCTCACAAATTTTAGAACGCCTTAAGCCTTGTTAAACACCTCATTGATTGTATTTCTGTTGTTCTAAATAGTTTTAATTAAACAGATATTTCTGCTTGAAATGTAGGGGTGGCAACGGGAGGTCGGGGTTGGTTACTGTTTCAGTGGATTGTGTTCACCTTAGCGATACAATGTTTGCCAGTTATGCAGTTGTTTGTGTCAGTCCAGTCCAGTACAAAACCCTCCACATACACGCAAATGCAAGTACGCGGCAGGCCTATCCATAGGATAGCTTTCACCTATAAGACAGCTTATCCCAACGTTGATGTCTAGTGATCTTTTAATGCTTTCGTTAAATGTAAAAGGTATTACTGGCCCTGTCAAGCGAAAGAAGATTTTAGCGTACTGCCAGCAAAAAAAAGCAGATATTGCCCTCTTACAAGAGACACATTTAACAGATACTGAATCGCAGAAAGTAACCTCTAAATACTTCCTGGTGGCGGCCTCGGCCTCTGCCACTCAACGCAAAGGGGGGGTAATAATATTAGTGCGCAAATTCCTGCAATCCGCCATTACCGACACACGGATTGATCCGCTAGGTCGATGGGCCAGAGTGACGATGAAAATAAATCAACAGCTTTACACATTCTTCAATATTTACGCGCCCAACCTCGATGACCCTAACTTTTACAAACTGATAGCTAAAGAAGTTACAGCCGCGGCTCACACCAATATCATATTAGGGGGCGATTTCAATGTCATCTTGGATCCACTGTTAGATCGCACGCCCTATCGGGCTGTAGACAAAGTCAAATCACAGGCGATTCTTAAAGGCATCATAACAGAGCTACACTTGGTAGACCCCTGGCGCCTACTTCATCCCCAAGAAAGAGACTACACATTTTATTCCATCCCACATAATACCCAAACAAGGATCGATTTCTTCCTACTGTCCACAGAGCTGATGCCCCAAGTGTTGTCCGCAGAGATATATGCTACAACGGTATCGGACCACGCCGCTGTCTCCCTAGTGTTGAATACCAACGTTACACTGCATATTCCACCAAGATGGACATTTGATAAATCCCTACTAGCAGATGACTCCTTTGTACAGCTACTGTCAGGGGAAATTGAGACCTATTTTAAATATAATACACCCACTGATACCTCCATCTGGAGCTGGTGGGAAGGTTTTAAAGCGACCATACGAGCTCATATTACCACCTACACCATTAGACGGCGTAAAGCCAGGAAAAAAGAAAAAGATGAATTGGAACTCCAAATAAAAGCTGGGGAAAGGTTACTAGCCAAAAGAGCTGACTCAATGATATTGATTAGACTCCAAAAATTGCGATACCAATATAATGCTCTCCTCAACAAAGAAGCACTGAGTAGCATCCAGCTACAACGTAGTATATACTACTATGACAGCAACCGCTCAGGATCCCTCTTAGCTCGGCAGCTCAGACCAAAAACCAGCAAGACCGCTATAGCGGCGTTGCAGGACAATTCCGGGGGCCTTCTCCTGAGATCTGACAAAATACTAGACCGCTGCAAAGAATTCTATGAGGAACTATATCGCTCAGATACCCAATGTAGTGACAGAGCCTTTGAAGATTTTGTCTCCAAGATAGTAGGACCCACATTAACCAGTCATCAAAGTCGAACGCTGGAACAAGAGATCTCAGTAACTGAAATACAAGATGCGATCAAACAGATGGCTCGTGGCAAAGCCGCCGGTCCAGATGGTATCCCGTTGGAATTCTATAATAAATATTGCATTCAATTGGCTCCCATGCTACAGATCTACTACAGTGGCCTGCAAGATGAATCTCCAGAGATTGGAGCCCTGGCAGAGGCTGTGGTGGTAATTCACCCGAAACCGGGCAGGGATACACAAAAGATAGAGAATTACAGACCCATCTCTCTCCTAAACTCTGATTATAAAATCTATGCTAAAGTGCTTGCTAACCGATTAGGACGGATCTTAAAAGATTTGATACATGAGGATCAATGTGGATTTATACAAAACAGATCCACTACAGATAATGGAAGATTATTGGCACATGTACTGGCATCTGCCAAGACCAAGGCCGAGCCCCTGATAGGGCTAGCATTGGATGCCGAAAAAGCCTTCGATCGACTGGAATGGTCCTTTCTATTTCGATCCCTACGGTGGTTTGGGATAGGAGAAAAGTTCCTAAAACGCGTTGAATTGTTATATACCAAACCCACAGCTCGAATAGCGGTCAACTCACACCTCTCAGCCCCTTTTCAGTTGCAAAGAGGGACCAGACAGGGTTGCCCCCTGTCACCGATGCTTTTTAATTTAGCCCTGGAACCCTTATTAATAGCGCTCCGACAGAAGGAAAACATAAAAGGAATTGAGTTAGCTGATGGTCCCTGTAAATTGTCAGCATATGCCGATGACCTGCTCATTTTTCTACAACCATCAGACCTTCCTGAAACACTGCAACTCATAGATGCATACTCAGCGATATCCGGATATAAAGTAAATTTGAATAAAACAACAATTATTCCTCTGAATGAACAGGTCAGCGAAGAAATGATGCGTGGATACCCCTTTCAATATGAGAAGTCATCCTTTAGATACCTGGGCGTGACCTATGGCACCACCTTGGAAGAGACTGTCGCAATCAACATTAAGATGTGTCAAGAAATTGTACATGATAACATCTGCAAGTGGACCCCCCTTCATTTGAGCTGGTGGGGCAGGCTAGAAACGATAAAAATGATGTTGGTACCAAAACTCAGCTATATATTAAGTATGATACCCTTACGTTTCCCGACAGCCTTCTATAAGAAAATGAATAGTCAACTGATAGCCTTTCTATGGAACAACCGAGTACCCCGAATAGCTGCCTGGAAACTGAAGTTACCTAATACACAAGGAGGTGTCCATTTCCCAGATCTCGGCTGGCTACACACTGCCTCTCTTTTAAAGCAGGGTGCTCAATGGGTCGACTCTGACGACACGGATAAAGGACCTAGATGGCTGAGTGTGGAGCGGGCCCTACATTCCCCCCTGCCCACATGGCTACTGGTAGGCACAGTAGTAGACCAGACTGCACCACATAATGCTATTATTCGAGAAACACAGCATGCCTGTCGATTATTGGCATCATGTATCGATGGAGGGGATGACTTTGCCGCAGATATGCCCATATGGCTGAACCCGCGCCTTATCATCGGAGGGAAGCCTGTCTTATTGAAAAAATGGGTGGAACATGATCTTATCACCATTGGACAACTGATCAATGGAAGTGCATTTAAAACCTTTGACAGATTAAGAACGGAATTCCGATTGCCTAATACATGCTATTTCCAATGGTGTCAGCTCCGATCCTGCATGAGCAAAGCGGGTGTGTCACCTGTCTTGATACGTACAGGATGGCCACTGCGACAGAAACTTCAAGAATTACAAACAGATGCTAAAGCTGTTTCAAGATGTGTTGCGATTCTCCGATCCAAAAGTGACAAGACATGTTCTAAGATACAGTCGGTGTGGGCTACTGAAACCGGTCAAGATCTACCTCCGGAAAATTGGGACACTTTTTGGGGAACTCAAATACGTGCCACGAGAGCAGCGTCTCTCACACAATCTATGTACTTTATAGCACATCGAGCGCATATTACACCGGCTAAGAAAATGAAATGGACACTACAGGAGGGAAATCGATGTTGGTCCTGTAACATGGAAATTGGGACACTGGCACATATGTTGTTCCATTGTAAATCCCTGGAAATATATTGGAACAGAGTTTGGGAACGCATATCACAGATCCTCAACTTACAAACTCCTATCACTTATCGGATAGTGATATATAAATCCATAGCTCTGGAACCTACTCTGATGAAATGGGATGGTAAACTGCTGGACTTAATGCTCGGGATAGCGCTTAAAATAGTTCTAATACACTGGAAGAATCTCGACAAAGCTTGTTTCGAGCATTGGTGGAGTCTCTTAATCCTACATAAGACCTACGAAGAGATCTATATAGCCAAGAACCCATGGTCTGGTAAACTAAGTAAGAAATGGTCAGCTTTACAAAATTATGTTTGATGAAAATGATTGCTGGAGGCTGCCTTGTGGAATGGTCTCTGCTGTAACCACATTGAACGGAGAGAGGGAGGGTGGCGTGCTGGCATGGACTGATACTAGTTCTTGTTAACGTTATTGTACTGTCTTGTTCAAGTTATTATATTCTTTTGCTATTTTGATCAATAACATCTGCTTGTATCCTGTTATATCACGATCGTTTGTATTGTTATTTTATATGTTAAAACTGAATAAAAACTACTATTAAAAGACCCACACAGAGAGACTTAGTGGTATGTTTACTAAGGACCATTAAGGATGCATCCTTTAGCGTGCAATAAAGTCCGAGGCAGGGAGGAGGAGTTCCCATACAAAGGACTCTAGTGGCTGGTTAATAGGTGTTAAGTGGATAGTGGGCATTAAGTGCAGCAAGCGTGTAGGTTTCCGTGCGCTAAGGACGGTTGCCTTAAGACAGTATAAAGGAGCCTTTGGAGAGGTCAGAAGTGAAGTTCTGAATGGGAACAAAGGGAATTGGTGATGGGCAAGTCACATCCATATGTCACATAAGTGTGAGACAGTGAGTGCGGATAATGTGGAAGGCAGTTGGACTGTATCAGTGAGGGGTGCTCATGTAATCCACTGTGATGTCAGTGGGTAGAGGTGTACCATGGAGTAGCCACCATGGCCATGATGTAGGCATAGAAAGAATACCTGGATGGCAGTGATGACCTGCACATCTAGCCCCGTGGGATCAGAATCGTGATTCAGCTCAGCCTGCACCGTACAGGACAAGCCTGACTAACTCAGTCAGGGCTTTACAATGGAGCTGCGGCGCCATGGCGTCCGGTTCCCATGGCACCAGGGCTCCATTGTAAAGCTGCGATCCCCAGCTACCAGCTGCAGAGCTGGTTACCCCGTAGCCCAACCCCTGTTGGGACGTCCATCTCCGCTATTCGGGTGACAGAATAACCCCCATAAGGTCTATACTCATACTGTATGGTGGAACAAGGTCACTCGCATGATGTTACATATCTGGCGTCCACTCATGTCTCTGTTTTGTCTCTCATATTGGCCATATGGAGCAAGTAAGGATGTGTGATGATCTGTGCAGGTGGCCATTCCAGGAGTGTGACATTCCTGCATGTACTGAATATATGTGATGGAGCAAAAGATGTTCATTCACAGTTATCACAAAGGTTTCCAGTCATGTACAACTCATGTGTCAGGAACAAGTCCAGAGTGAGTAACAAACAAATTTTATTGGAGACTCTAGGTCAATTAGGGAAACAAAGCCCGACACTTCCTTACATATACTCTCTGCTTTCTTCTTAGAAGTATTAATTAAAAGTATCATTAGGTCCAAGGAACACTTACTGAGAATGACGTTCGAACATTAGATGGAATTACCATCATCTTGGAACATTCTTGGACCATTATTCACATGAAGACCTCTTGGTATAATCTTATAGCGACAATACTCTAATAATGAGGGAGAATGTAACTCTTCTGTAATGCATTTCTGGTTTTTATACAATTGTTCTCTAGAGATTAATTTTATTTTATGAGGATTACCAGTTTTTATTTTGAAATTTTATTTTTTGATCCATTGATGTTCTTATTATCATTTTGGATTTTACTAGACCTATTCTAGCAATTTACCCAGCTATCATTACTCATTGATTATGTCTATTAATTGATGAACATGTGCTTCTTTTTGATAGAGATTGCTATTACTGAATTGGGGATTACAGATTTCATCTTTCTATGATGCTGCGTAGTAAGTTTTGAATTTTTTTATTAGCCCTTGTCATACTCCATGGGTACACTAACTTGGAAATATAGGTTTTTTTGGATATGTACTGTGCGTCCCAGCCTCTGTGCGTCCGGTTAGAACTGGATGCACAGAGATAGGCGTGATTCTGATCCCGCGGGATCAGAATCGCGTTTGGACCTGTACGTGCAGGCCGGGACCCAATTCTCAGCAGCCTGCACGTACAGGCCCCTGCTGGGCTAACTCAGCTAGGCTCCTGAATGGAGCCGCGGTGCCATGGCCGCCGACCAATTCATTCAGGAGCTGCAATCCACGGCTGCCAACCACTTTCCACTTTCCCCACAGCCCTACCTCTGATCTGGCCTCCCATGACCAGGGTTGGGCTGCGGGGAATCTCCTGCATTGCCCCACCATTTTGATCCTGACCAGGCCTTCCGTATCCCGATGCCTAGGGGGACTTATTCCACCTATTTGGAATAAGTCTCCCATCCAGTCTGCTGGCCCTGGACTTACAGGGCCAATTTCAGAATCGGCCCTGTATGTCTGGGGCCGCGGACTGCCCACTGCCCACCCTAACTCCGTTCCGCACCATCCCTTCCCGCCCTCTTCTAAGCCTCCCCATACAAACTCCTTGTTCGTACAGGGAAGCTTAGTCAGGGACGGCAAGGGGGGCGAATAGCGAGACAGAATAGACCCCCATATGTTTGCAATATCATTTTATGTTTATTGTATTATGTTATTCATATATTTATTGGCTATAACCTTATTTTAACTATTTAACACACACATTAGTTTTTTATTGACAATTTGGTTTATTTATGTCTTGAATCACAGAATATGCATACTAATAAAGTTACACACACTAGAATCACCTGTTGGGTGACATCTCTGCTTTGCTTTTAGTAATATGTAACTTTTAATATTTATTTAATTAATTTCTATCATGTTTTTTATGTTTGTATAGTGCTACAAGGCATATGCAGTGCTGCACAGACACATGTAAATGATGGTCCCTGCTTATCAGAGCTTACAATCTAGTCAAGACAGACAGCACTGTAGCTGTAGACATGGGATACATCTAGGGGGAATGGTAAGTAAACACAAAGGAGAAAAGGTGAGTCAAGATCTGAAAGCAGCAGCAAAGAGGTGAGTTTTCAGCCTGGATTGTAAAAGCGCCAGAGAAGGCGCCTGTCATACAGACTCAGGTAATTTGTTCCAGGCATAAGGAGCAGCAAGGTGAAAGGAGCGAAGTCTGGAGTTAGCAATAGAAGAAAAGGGCACAGATAGAAGCAATTTGCTAGAAGAGCGGAGTTCTCGAGGAGGGGTATAGGGAGAGATAAGAGAGGAAAGGCGGTGAGGAGCTGCAGAGTGAATGCTCTTAGAGGTCAGCAGGAGAAGTTTGAACTGGATGTGGAAACAGATAGGGAACCAATGAAGTGACCTGAGAAGAGGGGTAATATGAGCATGATGAGGCTGGCGGAAGATTAACCGCTCAGCAGAGTGTTCAACAGATTGAAGGGGAGTGAGATGATTCAGACAGAGACCAGCAAGGAGTAGGTTACAATATTCTAGATGGGAGGTGAATAAAGAGTGTAGAAGTGTCTTAGTAGTGTGTTCAGAAAGGAATGGGCAGAATCTGTTGAAATTATAGAGAATGAAACAGCAGGTTTTAGCTATCAGTTGGCTGTGTGTAGAGAAGGAGAGAGAGGAGTCAAAGATGACCCCAAGGTTACGAGCTGAGGAAACAAAGAGGAGTAGAGAGCTATCCACAGAGAGTGAGAAAGGAAGAAGGGGAGAGGAGAGGAGGATTTGGGTGGGAAAAATAAGCAGCTCAGTTTTGGCCATGTTCAATTTCAAGCAGCGGTGAGACATCCAAGCAGCAATCTCTCAAAGGCAGGCAGAGATCCAGGCCTAGACTGCCGGAGAGATTTCAGGTGTAGAAAGGTAGATCTGGGAGTCATCAGCATAAAGATGGTACTGAAAGCCATGGGAAGAGATGAGTGCACTGAGGGATTGGGTATAGAGAGAGAAAAGGAGTGCACCCAAGACAGATTCTTGGGGTACACCAACTGAGAGTGGAATACCAATAGAGGAGGATCCACCAGAAAAAACACTGAAAGAGCGATGGGAGAAATAAGAAGAGAACCAGGATAGCACAGAGCTCTTAAAACCAAGCAAGGACAAGGTATCGAGGAGAAGGTTGTGGTCAATAGTGTCAAAAGCAGCAAAAAGGATGAGGATTGAGTAAAGGCCCTTGGATGTTGCCAGGAACACATAACTGGAGACGTTGGCAAAAGCCATTTCAGTAGAATATAAAGGACGAAAGCCAGATTGTAAAGGATCCAGGAGGGCTTGAGAGGAGAGAAAGTCAAGGCAACGGCAGTAAACTGCATGTTCAAATAGTTTAGAATCAAAGGGGAGCAGAGAGATGGGTCAATAGTTAGAAGGATAAGTAGGGTCTAGTGAGAGTTTCTTGAGGAGAGATGTGACCACAGCATGCTTGAAAGCTGCAGGGACAATTGCAGTGGAGAGCGATAGATTAAGAATATGAGAGATGGAAGGGACAGCAGTAGAGGAGATGGAGCTTATGGAGGAGATGGAGCAGTGGAGGAGATGGAGCTTAGGATATGGGTGGGAGTAGGATCAGAGGAGCAGAGAGTGAGTTTGGAGGAGGAAAGAAGGTGCGTGCTTTCCCCCTCAGTGATCATAGAAAAGGAAGAAAGGGTAGCAGAGGTAGGGGAGGAAAGTTGGGCATGAAGAGGGGGAGGAGGGGAAGTAGCTGACCTTGTAGGAAACTGGAGTATGATCTTGTGGATTTTATCATGGAAATAGCCAGAGTTTGGGCAGAAAGGGAGGGAGGGGTTGGAGGCAGAGGCACCTTGAGGAGACAGTTGAGAGTTTAAAGAGACGGTGAGGGTCAGAGGCAAGAGAATTAGTCAGATGGACATAATAGTCTTGTATGGCAAGTGCTATGGCTGACTGGAAAGAGACAAGCATGAATTTGAAGTGTAGAAAGTCTACAATGGTGCAGGATTTGAGCCAAGCACACTCAGTTGAACGGGCACAGGAACATAGATAGAGGGTAGTGGAAGACAGCCAGAGATGGGGTATAATACGCATCACAGGATGTGGCATGAGCAGAGCAAGAGTATCCAGAGCAGAGGAGAGTGCAGCATTATAGGAAGCTACTGCCTCATCAACAGACTCAGATGACAGTGGAAGAAAGAGGTGATGAGACAGTGGAGGAGAGAGCCAAAGGGTCAATAGCATGAAGATTTCTAAAGAGGTTGGAGGAGACGGGGAGGGGGGTGGTTGAGGTGGCGGGTAATGAAGAGTGAAGCTTAGCAGGTGAAGGTCCAATAAGGGAAGAATTGAAGTACAGAAGTTTGAGGGTAAGCAATTAGATAACACAAGGTCAAGTCAGTGGCCGTGCTGGTGAGTTGGGGCAATACAGCAAAGCTGGAGGTCGAATGAGGAGGTAAGGGAAAGGAGCTTTAAAGCATAAGGGTCAGAGGGGTTATCAACATGAATGTTAAAATCCCCAAGAATAAGGGAGAGGGAAGATGAATCCAGAAAGAAGGAAAGTCATGAGTCAAAATCAGTGAGAAAGGTAGAGGTGGACTTGTCAGGAGGTCCCTTTATTAAATAACAGCTAACCAGTGAGGTAGTAGGGTAAAAAGGCGGATAGAGTGGCCTTCAAAGGAGGGAAAAGAGTGAGACTGAGGCAGCAGGAGGGGTTGAAATTGACAGGAAGGAGAGAGTAGAAGCCCAACACCACCTCCAAGGCCAGTGGGACGAGGCATATGGGAGAACTGGCAGCGAGCAGAGACTGACGCTGAGTCTTTTGGGAGGAGCCAGGTCTCAGTTACAGCAAGAAGATGGAGAGCATTAGCTATAAAGAAATCATGAATAAAGGCAAGTTTATTTGAGATGAAGTGTGTGTTCCACAAGGCACATGAGGAAGGGAAAGGAGAGGATTATGAATATGTGTGACAATCTGTTCTGGGAGTGTGACAAAAGTATAGGGAGGGCCAGAGGGGTTGATATCTCCTGAAGAGAGGAGGAGAAGGAGTAGAAGAGTGCAGGGCAGAGAGGAGACAGCACAGTGGTAACAAGGGTGAAATTGTTTTAGAGAGAGAGGAGATGGCTGAATGAGAGGGAGCAAGCAGTGAAGCTCAACAGCTGACAATGGAGAAGAGAACAACTACTTACTGAAAACTAACCTTCTGCCCATCAATGGTGTCTCACACAGTTTGTGGAGTTGCAGAATTTCTGATCATGCAGCATGTTGTATGCACAGCCATAAAGTCTGGGCATCACATGCATGCACAGTGCATTGCTGCAGCTCACAGTCCTCTGGACAGGCACACATACCCATACATGACCCCACTGTCCAAAAGAGGCGTAAGTTGGCATTCTTACTTGTCCCTTAGTACTCCTTTAATCCTTGGATGATGCTAACGCCTGCTCTGAGTGTGTGCACACTGTTAGTGCCTGCACAAATTGTTTGTTAACACCTGCTCAGTGTGTGGGCACTATTAGTGCCTTCTGCCATCTAGCAGTGTTGGTGCACTTCTCAGAATGGCTATAGACTGTCAGGACTCATGCTGGACGAGATGGGTAGGGTTGAACTTGCAGATACAGATATGGAAAATGTAGGATAAAGTTAACACACCTGGACATATTGCTTGTTATCCATAGGCTGGTCTTAAACCCATGATGTCTCTCTCTCTCACACACAATGGCCATGGGTTAGAAGCCACAGAACAGCCACATGGGTGTGTGGGTGCATCACTCCATGTGTATATATGGGCTCTGCTTTAGCTGCCAGTGACATGCTTGGCATGCCCCTGACAGTACATACACCAGTGTTGCACCTGACACGCAGGGCAGGGACAGAGGTATCTTCTGCACCAGGCAGAAGCCACTGCCACCCCCACACATTACTAACATGGCTGTATGGTGACGGTGGCAGTGGCAGTGGTATGAGTCCTTTGTAACAGCGGCAACATGTATGTGTGCCACTGTTGTCACGGCAGATTTCACCAGACATTGCAGATGTGCACCTTAGGCAGCTGGCCCCCCTGAATTGCTAACATGGCACCACATTTGGCACTTTGGCACCAACAACATAGTGCCCTTTATTAAAAGGGCACCATGCTGTGACTGCCATTGGACCTCTACTTTCACTAATTTCAGGGATAGAGTCTGGGAGGTGCACACTGCATACCTGTGATGGGCTCCTTGTGTAGTGTTTAGCACATGAAAATGGCTCTCTCCCTGCAAGGGAGCCTTTAATGCCTGCTCTGCACAGATGTTAAAGTTCCCAGAAGCTGCGCTTGTAACACACGCTAATAGCACCTGGTGTTAAGGGAACATATACTGTCTCCACCCACAATTTGCCCACTTAATACCCCTTCTCCACCCCTTTTTGGAGAAGGGGTATTAACTACCAGCCATTAAGCCAGCATTATCAGCACTTTCTACTGCGTTAACTACTAACGGGTGCTAATAACGCCTGCTAACGGCACCTTCGCACCCTTAACAACTCTTAGGGGTATGTTTACTAAAACCCTGTTAGGTGCGCGCCGCGTTAGTGTGCGAGATGCCATAAAAGGAGTGGGCGTGTCAGTCTGAAAAAAAGCAAACCGGGATTAATCATGCGCTAATGTGCACTGTGCGCTCATGTGCTCCGCGCACATTAGCGCATGAGAAATGCGCGCGGCAAGCATAAGCAGGCGCGCTGATGTGCAAGTACAGGAACAGAGCCACAGTACAATGGTTAAGACACTGACCAATGGTGCAGGGATCATGGGTTCAATCCCTCACTGTGCCCAATGAATAAGGTTGGGTGAGGCACTACCTGTTATGTGTAATATTGCATTCTGAGGCATATTAATTTTATTTTAATTACTGCTACTAGCAAACGCACTCTCAAAGCACTGCAACATAAGGCGCCCCATAAGGTACCCCAGAGGGCACATTTTAAAGTGCTCTGTCCGCCAAGGCACCCTACAATGTTGCTTATAGGGTGGCCTATAGGGCACCATATAGGGTGCCCTATGAGGCACAGCAAGGTCATAGCACTGTTTTTGATGGCAGCACTGTGCATTTCAACGCATGAAAATCATAAGTAGGTGCGCTGAAATGCAAAGAGCAACAGCAGTGTAGCACAATGGTTAAGGCACTGACTGATGATACAGGGGTCATGAGTTCAATCCCCAGTGTGCCCAATACGTAAGGCTGGCTGAGGCATCAGCATTGACATGTAAGTATTGTTTCTTGAGGCATTTTATTTGTATTTTAATTATTGCTGCCAGCAAACACACCCTCACGTGCCGTAACCTAAGGTGCTGCATAAGGCACCCTATAAGGCACTCCATAGGGCACATTATAAAGTGCACTGTCCGCCACGGCACCCTACAATGTCCCCTATAGGGAACCCTATAAGACGCTCCATAGGACACCTTATAAGGTACCTTATACGGACTGGCATCCTATCAGTCGCTCCATAGCATACTGTATAGTGCACCTTATATGGACGGTAACCATAAGGTGCCCTATAGGGCGCCCTATAAAGCGCCCTATGAGGCACCTTATGGGTACAGTACGCTGAGGGTGTTTTTGCTGGCAGCACTAATGTACGTTAAAAATAGATAATGCTTTGGACAGCCATGACTTCTGACCCATTCCCTCTCAATCAAGGTGTACCTCAGGGTTCATCCCTATCTGCATTAATGTTCAACATATATATGCAACCAATTTGTACCCTAATCCGCTCCTTCAACATCCAGTGCCTAGTCTACGCAGACGACATCCTAATCTACTCACCATTCCTGATTGATCAACCTGACTTTTCACCTATATCAAGCTGCTTCGAAGCTGTATCACAATGGCTTACAACACAAAATTTAAGGATCAACCATAGTAAAACAGATGTCTTATTCCTCACCAAGAACCAGATGTTCTCCCTACCCCCCACATTAAAAGTAAACAATATTGAGTTGATAGCAAAATCAACTATCCGCTATCTTGGCATCACGCTTGACCAACAACTCGACATGTTTACACATGTGAAGAACATCACGAAAGCAATTTACCATAAGGTCCGGATACTACGTCACCTGCGCCCCCTATTGGACTTTAATGACTACCGAACTATCTTCCAAGCCTTGGTGCTCCCACATCTAGACTTTGCAAATATTATCCTTCATGGCCTCCCTCAGTCAACACTAGGACCTCTTCGCCTTGCAATGAATGCTGCAGCAAGGGTACTTGTAGGTACATCAAGAGCTAAACATATAACCCCAGTCATGATGGATCTCCACTGGCTTCCACTTCAGGCTAGAATCCAGTATAAGTCCCTAGTACTAACATTCAAAGCCCTAAGGAACCAGATCACCTCACCCATCAGCAAACTCATTCAAAGACGGCCGTTCAACAGGATCAGGAGATCTAATCAAGCAAACACTCTAGAGATCCCCAACATTCTAACTAAGTGCAAAAAGGCTACTGCCAATAGAGCCTTCTCCCTATTTGCACCCATGACCTGGAATGCCCTCCCCACTGAGCTCCGCTCCACCCCAGACCTATTGTCATTTAGAAAAGCCCTCAAACAACACCTTTTCCTCATCCATTACCCAGAATCCAATCCCAGAAACAACCACCCATCCTCACATCCTACACCCTACTCCACCCCACCCAAAATCCAACACCATAAAGAAAATGACTAGCTCTACCACCATATCCCCTCTCTTATTTATTATTGGTACTGATCACACATCTTATTGATTAAACCTCTTATAAATATGTTGAAACCAAGCTATATTATATGTATAATTTCTCACCATACTCCATGAATAATTACTCTGTAATTAGTTACCCCTGTTACCTCCAGGTTATCTCGTCCATCTTCAATGTAAAAACTCAATTGTCGTGTGACATTGCAGTATGTTTTTTGTACAATTGTAAACCGCACTGATTTTAATAGTGTGGTATATAAGTGAAGTAAATAAATAAATAAAATAAATAAACCCATGATCTCTGGCTCCACTGGTAGTGAAGTAACCAGTCGGCTACAGCTCTATAGCTGCTAGCAAACCCCTGGCTGGCTGCAGAAGGACTGCAAGTCACCACACAAACAGTCTGCTGTGGTCACCAGGATAGGGTTAACCCACCCATACCCATGATGCACTGCACATGCAAATCAGCAGTCTACAGATGATCACAAGATGGGGTATGCACTCCCACAGCACCTCGGCCTGGTAGGGGGAACTGACCGTGTGTGGTACTGGCACAGAGTAGCTACACACCGTCACATTGTGCAGGTACGGCACTCACCCTGAGGGTGAGGTGGGGCGCCCAGCACCAGGTCCCCAGCAGTGCTAATGTGTGAGATAGGTAGTTTCTGCAGACACACCTTGGATATATCTGTATGTCTCAGTCAGGTGTAGCCCCTATGGACACCTAGGAGGATTATGTACCACCACCCTCCTACTCCTCCAGGGCTGAGAGTGGTAAACAGGGTCTCCCACCAACAGATCCACATTCTACCTCCCTGCAATGGTGGCAGTAGAGGGGACCATCAACCCCAGGCCTGCTGGGGAACAGACACCCTACAGGGCAGTCAATGCAGCTCTGTACACATCCATAACGCAACAGCAGACAGACATTAGGCCTGGATATGTAAGCTGCACCCCACCTCTATCTGATATTCTCCTGCAGCAAGCCTTCAGCCGCTGCACCCTGCAAGGCGCTCCATCAAGACACATACCAGCTGCAGACAGTCTGCTAGCTAGTCCATAGTGCATGTTCCTGGTGGAAAAGCATGCACCCAGAACTGGAATGTCAGCATACACACCAAGCAGATAAGTCAGTGACTGGGCCCCAAAAGAAAACCCATAAATATCACATGAGTGAAATACTATACAGCACTATGGGGGTGCCTAGCCATGCTGTGGTCACTGCACAGTCAGGGTGAGAGTGATCTCCCAGCAGGACATGCTGTGGCCACCCTGTCTGTGCAGGTGGTGGCCGGGCACTACAATGTCCCAGCCAGTGCCCTATGCCCTGTGCAGATGCATCCTGGCCAGGCCACCCTGTCCGGGCTATACCCATGGTACCTTGCTCCTCATTATGCACATTGGCAGGCCAATACTGGCAACAGTGCTGGCAGTGTGGGCTGTGGAGGGTGTTTGCAGCCACCACACACTGGATAGACAGACACACACTCCCAAACCTATGCCAGCATCGTGCTACTCTAGAGGAGTTTAGCAGCCCTGGCCACCACACCAGTCCTGGGCACAGTGCAGGCATGGATATGGTATGCAATACTGTTGGGGTCACTCCCCAGGGTGCTAAACACTGTCAGAGACCAGACCTGAAGCACACTCCACAAACAGCAGAAAGGTTGCTATGATGGAGCTCAATCAGCAAACTGTGCTCAACGTAGGAATTGGTATCTGCCAGTAATCATAGCAGACGTATGATAGCTGTGTACCATATTCCCAGGTGTAGGGTAGCATTGCTAAGGTATGCAAGGGCTAGTATTGGGAGATGCACGCAGGGTCCAATGTCCTGACTCTCCAGGAGGCATTGGCTAATGGAGCCTGTGGGTGTGGGTGTGGGTGTGTCTGCCCCTGTTGGCTGCTGCTTTACGGCAGAGGTTCCCAACTCCAGTCATGGTGTGCCAAACACTGTTCGGGTTTTCATGCTGTCCCACATGAATATGCATGAGATACATCTGCATACCATGGGGGTGGTGCATAGATATGCAGCACAGGCATCTTTATTAGAGGCAGCATGGAACCTGAATGGTGTTTGGCCCTCCAGGACTGCATTTGCGAGACTCTGCTCTAGGTAATGCGCCTGTTTATGGTGTCTTTGCTCTGTAGGGTAAAATGTAGGTGTTTTGGGCATGTTTACGTCATCTGCAATAAAGGTTTTGTCTGTATTAGCATGTTGTAGTAGTGGGTAAAATATGGGGACTGGGTTGGCAGGCACCATAGCTGGGACCTGAACCTGTGACCTTCTGCCTCCAAACACACTGGTTGTGTGCACTGCACCACCTTGTTACCACAGAGACAGTGCATTCCCTGGTGATACCATGACTGTTTGTCCGGCAGGGCCTGTTTGTTGCAGTGCATGACACCCACCTACACAGGGCTAGGCCATGGTCTGTTCTGGGCAGCTGCCACTGCCCCCTCCACCAACAGTACCCCTCCGCCACCATGCTGACATGGCCTTATATTGGAGACAGCATAAAACCTGAATGATTTGTGGGCCTCCAGGACTGAATTTGGGGGACTCTGCTCCAGGTAAAGTGCATGTTTCTGGTGTCTGTGCTCGGTAGGGTAAAATATAGGCGTTTGAACCATGCGTATGTTCTCTGCAATAAAGGTTTGTCCTTACTATCATGGTTTGGTAGCGGGTAAAATATGGGGACTGGATTGGCAGTAGCCCCAGCTGGGACTTGAACGTGTGACCTTCTGCTCCTGAACACACTGGCTGTGCTCACCACACCACACTGTGCTCACAGAGACAGTGCAGTCCCTGGAGATACCATGGTTGTTTGTCAGACAGAGCCTGTCTGTTGCAGTGCATGGCGCCCACCTACACAGGGCTAGGACATGGTCGGCTCTGGGCAGCTGCCACATCCCCCCTCCACCACCAGTACCCCTCTGCCATCATGCTGACATGCCCTTCTGCTGGTGGTGCTGGTGGTGTGCAGTCTCAAGCCATCCAGTGTGCAGGTAGGCAGCTGCCTATGGTGCGTGTTCTGGGGTAGGGGTGCCTGCATAGGCGTCCACACTTCCCCCCAACACCGCCTGCCAATTTTCTGTGCCCTTGGGGGTACCTGCTGGGTACTATCCCCTGTGACACTGTGATAAACACTCTCGTGCCCATGTTGGGCCCTCATCAGTTGCTGTCTGGCTGATGTTCAGTTTCAGCATTCCTAAGTGCCACCTAGGCATCTGCCTAGTCTGCACTGTGCCCCTGCTGCACCACAGCATGTGCCGCCTGCAGCCCTCTGTATCCCCTTTCCCAGCATCTGTCCAGTTGCCCATTCTGACATGCCCGCCCTGCTGTTGTGGAACATGTGCATGCCATAGGAAACCTGTCCAATGGAGAGGGAAACCCTGATCAGTGCTATTTCACTGTGGGATCATTCACCTTGTATGGGGACGGAGCGTAGACCCTTCCAAAATTCATATTTATTTTTTGGGGCTTTCTTGGGAGTGTTTTTTGATGTTTCCCATTACTATCACTATTGCCCAGCTTGATTATAATTTTTTAAAATTTTGTTGGGGTCCTTTTCAATGTTTATTTGTACTTTTGTACCATGCACATGTATCACACTTATCACTTTTTTGTAGGTTTCCTTGGTTTTGCTGTACATTGCTGACAGAAATGGTTTCTCTTCCCTTTAAATCGGCTCTAACGCGAGGTTTTCACTCGCGGTATTTTTTGCCTCAGATTTCAACCTCGCTAATGTGCGGGGAGCCTCTCCCCTCCCCCTCTCCACCCATTGACCCCTTCTCTCCGCCCCTGGGGAGCCTTCCTCCGCCCTCCGGGAGCCTTTCCCCGCCTTCATCGCACATTATCGCGCCACGCACATGAGCATGCACAATAGTGCGCCACACACATGAGCATGCACAATAGTGCGCCGCGCAAATGAGCGTGCACAATAGTGCCCCGTAACATGACATTAGTGTGCGCTAAGGTACCTTAGCGCATGCTAATGTGCGTAGCACACATTAGCGCAGTTTAGTAAACATACCCCTTAGTAAACATAGCCCTTGGGGAATTAGAATTCAGAAGAAAAAGGGAAGATACAATAAGAAAGCATCCAAGTATCCAAGACTTCAAAGAAAGTACCAGAAATAAAAATTTCCCTAGAATGAAAAGTTCAAGGACAAGAAGCCATCATAGGATGCTGAAGGGAGGGAAGTTCAAAAGGAACGTGAGAAAATTCTTCAGCACTGAGAGAGTGGTGGACACTGGACCACTTTTTAAGTTGAGGTTATTACAGCCAAAACAGTGGCAGAATTCAAACATATAATGAACAGACACAAAGGGACCTTCATGATAGCGAAGCAAAAGACCATACATTTAATTGTAATTCAATTTAAGATGGTATTTATAACCTACGTCTGCTATAATTATGGTTCAAGGTAGTTTACAATGCAAAAAAGATACAATTCACAGAAATCTATGTGCGACCAGGTGACTACTGACAGTTTATTTATTTATTTATTTATTTACATTCTCTTATATACCGCGCTATTCTGCATCAGTGCGATTTACATTGAACAAACTGAAATTACATTGAACAGGGCATTATAACTTGGAGATAACTATTTTACAGGGAACATGGGCTATGGAGGGTTAAGTGGCTTGCCCAAGACCACAAGGAGCACCTGTGGGACTAGAAACCCCAGTCCTTCCGGCCTAAGGTTGCTGTCCTCTAGTGGGATTTGAACCCCCGACCTTCTGGCCTGAAGTACCTTGCCCCAACCACTAGGCTACTCCTCCACTCTATGTCTCTGTAATTTTTTATGTCTCTGTAATTTTACTGACCCAGACTTTTTTATTTGGCTTTTTAGGTAGCTGCTGTGGGCATACATAGGTTGTATGAGAAGGTGATGGCATTTTATTTCACCCACTTTCTTTTAGAAGCAGCAGAAACTGAGCACACAGAAAGTCTGACTGGAAGCAAGAGAGGCAGGAAGGAGAGAGAGAGAATGAGGACGGAGGGATACAACAGGGGAGACAGGAAAGATGACAGAGAGAAAGTGGTAGAACTGAAAAGAAAGAAGGAGCAATTTAAAACAGATCCATTTGGGAATTCAACAAAAAATACCCCTCAGACACAGCAACTTCTTACTGGAATCACAGAAAGAAAAGGAGTCAAGTCTATGTAATTCCTGACAGAAAATCTGCCAGTCCTGGACTCATCAGAGCTTGTCGGAGCACAATTAACCTGTCAATCTTCTGCACTCAAATATGCATTTCTCCTTTCTTAGCAAAGTGCTCTCTCATCATAGGATCCAGCTCCATAGGATGTGCTTGTAACCCTGGTTTCAAGAGTGGGTTTTGTCCACTCCACAGGGGTTACTTTAGTGGAACAAATGGGGGTCCTGTGGGTGGAGAAGGCAATAGCCCTAAGGTCCTCACTATCTGACCATTCTTCACCTTTTTTCCACAAAATTTAGACTGTAAGACTCTTTGTAAGAATCATCCTTATCAGTGAACTTGCACAAAATGATACACAGCAAATAAAATGTCAAGCAAGTGATTTCAAAACAGAAAGCAAATCAAAAGTAGAGCATTTTGTAGGTGATGCCTTCTCTTCAGAAGGTAGGTCTTGTCTCCTTTGTAGCTGAGCAGACTGTCTCCTGGTTTTACTTCCAGCCTTAGGTGGAAGGTTCACAATCTCTAATCTTTGGTTCTTTATAGGGCACCAAACATCTCACTTTTTCTTGTGCCACTGGGAGACACTCAATCTTATTTTCTTTCTGCGAGACACTCATAAAAATAGATCCTCTAACACAGTATTCGCTTACTTCCATCTAGTATTCGCTTACTCCTATCCACTGGAATTCTGTTCTTTACAGACTAGTCTGGAACTTCTCAGGCAATTCAGAAGGTGAAACTTCCAGGTCCTCAAAACTTCTCAGGGATACAAGAGAAGCAACTGAACTTGGAATTTTCAGGTGACCCAGGCTGGATTTCTCCAAACTTCTTCCTGAAACTGATTCCTGTAACCTGGCGGATGTACAAATTTCTGCAGATCCCTGGGGTCTGTACTCCTCTCAAACTTTGCTTTTCTCTATTAGGACTAACCAGCTTGGAGGAGAATCTTCCTCTTGCTTCTCCTCCTCTTGGGCACTAACAACCACTGTCCCTTACTCAGGGTCAGCCCGTCCACTAGACAAACTAGGTGGTTGCCTAGGGCAATAGACTCTGGTGGGCATCAGCCCTAGACAGCTCTGATGTGTCACCCCCACCACATCGCATGCCATCATTGCACTGCCTCCGACAACCAGCACTCACCTGGGGTTAATGGGCGGCACGGCAATCACCTCTTTGAAACCTTGACAGGCTTTAAAATGCACCTATAAGCGCACTTGCATCCTGCCGCTCCTGCCCCCTGTGTCAGAGGGGGCAGGAGCGGCAGGTCATTAATGCATGTACTCCAACTTATTCATTCCAATCATCTATTTCTCCCACCTCCATTACAAGCCCACCTACAGACCACCCATAATTCTGCTTTCTTTTTCCTTGGCTCTATCTTATAGAACTCCCTCCCTTTAGACCTCTGTTTAGAACTTTCCTTCTCCTCCATGATCTATTCCTTCTTCTCCCTTCACCTCCCTTTACTTTTTAGTATGACTGTCTCTTTCTCTTTCCTCTCTGACTAATGGTGTTCCATTTCCTTTTCTGTTTCCTGCAGCAACATTTAATTTGTATTGTACACCACTCTGATGCTTGAGCGTGGGCGGTATATTAAATTATTGAATAAAGATAAAGACCAATGATTCAGATGGAGTCTGCAGTAGAAAAGTAAGGCATGGATAAGAGTGATTTGCTTGATGAGCAGAGTTGCCGAGGAGGGGTGTAGGAAGAGATAAAAGAGAAGAGGTAACGAGGAGCCACAGAATGAATGTGCTTCTAAGTGAGTAGGAGAAGTATGAGCTGTATGCAGAAGCAGATAAGGAGCCAATGAAGTGACTTGAGAGAAAAGGGGTTATGTGAGCATATTGACAGTTGCTGAAGTGGAGATAGATGATTCAAGGAGAGATCAGTGAGGAGCAAGTTGCAATAGTCTAGATAGGAGGTGATGAGAGACTGAATAAAGGTCTTGGTAGTGTGTTCTGAGAGGAAGGGACGAATTTTGCTGATGTTATAAAGAAAAAAAATTAACGGTTTTAGCTACTACATCTGTTGGATACATGTAGAGAAGGAAAGAGAAGAGTCAAAGATAAACCTAAGTTTGTGAGTGGAAGAGACAAAGGAGGATGACAGTGTTATCCACAAAAATGGAGAAGGGAAGAAGGGGGGAGATGGATTTAGGGGAAAAGGTAAGAAGTTCTGTCTTAGCCATGTTCAGTTTCAGATGGTGGCAGGACATCCAGGCAACAATGTCAGACAAGCAGGCTGAGATTCCTGGAGAGATTTCTGGGATAGAGAGGTAAATCTGAGAGTCAACGTAAAGATGGTTCTGAAAGGAGATCAGAATACCAAGAGAATGAATAGAGAAAAAAAAAGAGATCCCAAAACAGAGCCCTGAGATACACCAACTGAAAGTGGGATAGCAGTGGAGGTTGATCCACCAGAACGTACACTCAAAGTACAATTGGAGAGATAAGAAGAAAAGCAAGACAGAACAGAGCTCCAAAATATTGAGAAGAAGGTGGTGATCAAAAGCAGTAGATAGATCATGAAGGATGAGGATTGAGTAAAGGATTTGGCCAAAAACAGATCATTGGAGATGTTGGCAAGGACCATTTCTGTAGAATGTAGAGGATGAAAACCAGATTGTAGTGGATCCACAATGGCTTGAGAGAAAAGAAAATCAAAACAATGGTGGTGAACCGCATATTTGAGTAGTTTAGATGCAAAAGGGAGGAGGGAGAGAGGCAATAATTGGAAAGGCAGGTAGGATCCAAGAAAGGATTTTTGAAGAGTGGTATAACTACAGCATGCTTGAAGGCAGCAGGAACAGCTGCAGTGGAAAGTCATAGGTTGAGGATATGATAAATGGAAGGGATAATAGCGGGGGAAATAGAGCTTTGTAGATGAGTGGGAATGGGATCAGAGGAGCAGGTAATGAGTTCGGAAGAGGAGGAGAGAAGATGTGCAGTTTCTTCCTCTATGATTTTAGTAAAGGAATAAAGGATGACAGGTTGAAGGAAGGATCTGAAAGTGAAGAGAGTTTGTCAGATGGACATATTAGTCTTGCTTGGTGAGTGCTATGGCAGACTGGAAGGAGGTTAGCATGAATTTGAAATTACAAAGTCAGCATGGGCACAGGATTTATGCCAGCGGCACAGCAGAGAAAGCACAGGAATGTAGGTAGCAGAAATTGGAGGACAGCCAAGGTTGAAGTACAGTACAGTACACCTCACAGGGCATGGAATGGAAGGAATGAAAGCATCCGAGGTAGAAACGAGTATAGTGTTATAGGAAGAGACTGCCTCATTGACAGACTCAGATGACATAGTGGCTGAGAGAGGATATGAGACAGCCATGGAGAAAGACAAAGGGTCATCAGCCTGAAGGTTCCTAAAGTGTTAGCGGAGATTGGTTGATACTGTGGCAGGGTGTGGATAAGAGAGAAAGTTAGCAGATGATAGTCAGATGGGGAAGAACTAAGGTGGAGAAGTGTAAGAGTGAACAGCTAGAGAAAAAGACATGGCCGAGGCACCGGCCATACTGATGAGTAGGGACAATAGAACACAACTGGAAGTCAGAGGTAAGGTTGCCAACCAGCCTGTTTTCAGCCAGCTTGGCCATTTTTTATATGGCCAGGCCGGTTGCCAGCAGAGACTTAAAACCGGCAGCTGAGAAGACGGGTTTTTTCTCTCTCTCTCTCTCTCTCTCCTTGTCCCCCCCCCCCCCGCATCCATCACCTGATCTTTCTTTCTCTCTCTCTCTCTCTGCCGACATGCTCAGTAGCTACTGCAGCAGCAGTATCACTCCTTCCTTCCTCCCTCCCATCCGCCACTACTGCTGCTGACCCAAACCTGGTTTTAAAAAGAAAAAACAAACCAACAAAGCATGGGTCTTTGCAACTCCAAAGCCTGCCAGTTCCGCCCCCCTCTGAAACATGAACCTGCAGGGCCTTGCACGCCCTTTGGACTCACGAAGACTCCGCGCTTTGTTGTTTTTCTTTTAATACAGCCCACCATTGGGAGCAGCCACAGCAACCGTGACTCTCTCTGATGCCAGCCAACCTCCAAATGCCGGGATCGGGAACGGCCACGTATTCTGGCTGCACCCTATCTGGCCAGCAGGACTCCCCCAGAAGCCAGAGATCCAGCGAAGCAGGGCCCAATTACTGCCATGGGACCGCGGCTTACCATAGGCCTCTGCCTGCAGCCCCACAGAGGTCCTCCGAGATTTTTCTTTTTTTTAAACCGCTGCGGCTGGTTTGGCTGCTTGGCAGCCCCAAAGCCCCGGAGCTAAAACAAAAATTTCTAAGCTGCGATCTGCAGTCCCACCTGCACCGGGGACCATTTTTTATTTATTTTTTCAACTTTAATTAATTTATTTATATATTTCCTCTGGGGTTACATTACAACTGCCACAGACGCCATAGGGTGTGCGCCTTGTAGAGCTAAACAAATGTTTAATAGTAGTAGTAATAGTAAATAGAGAGAGAGAGAGGCTGTGCTGGATAGAGGTTGGGGCTGCAGAGGTGGACAGCAGATGCTGGACATAGGGACAGGGGATATAGAGATCGGGGACTGATGCTGGCAATGGGGAGCAGGGGTTAGATGGTGGCTATGGGGAGGCAGAGGATAGCTGCTGGCAAAGGGGAGAGAGAGAAGATCGTGGCTACAGGGAAGTGGAGCGAAGATGCTGGTGATGGAGTGAGGAGACCGAGGGCAGATGGTAGCCATAGGAGGGATAGAGGTCAGATGCTGGGCATGGGTTGGGGAGAAAGGGCAGATGGTAGCCATAGGGGGGATAGAGGTCAGATGCTGGGCATGGGTTGGGGAGAAAGGGCAGATAGTAGCCATAGGGGGGATAGAGGTCAGATGCTGGGCATGGGTTGGGGAGAAAGGGCAGATGGTAGCCATAGGGGGGGGTAGAGGTCAGATGCTGGGCATGGGTGGGGGACAAAGGGCAGATACTGGACATATGGGCATGGGGAGAAAGGGCAGATACTGGACATGGGAAGGAAGAGAGAAAGGAGAGATGCAGGGTACAGAGAAAAGAGAAATGGGTGGACAAGGGGAGGGGGAGAGAGAGGAAAGGAGGTGGACGCACAGGGGAAGAGGGAGAAGAGATGCTGTACATGGATTGGAGAGCAAGGAGGAAAAACTAGACTGGAAAGGGGAGGGAGAAGGAGAGGAAAATGTGAAATGCTGGACATGAGGTGTGAGGAGAAGCAGAGGGGCGAGAACATGATGCAAGAGCACAGCACGGGGCCTATGTTTAGATCATACGTGCACTGATACAGCTCTGTGACATCCTATCCCATCCGAACTCTGACATTAGATCAGGACGGGACATTGCAGAGCTGTCTCAGTGAGTGCATGGTCTAAATGCAGGCTCTGTGCTGCTCTCTTGCTTTTTCTTTTGCTGGACATGTGGGAGAGGGGTATTTAGGGAAACAGAGCATGGGAGGTAGGGATGCAGAGGAGTGATGTTGGACACGATGGGGGCAGTGATACACAGGGGAAGATGCTGCACATGGGGGGACAGGGACACAGAGGGGGATGTTAGGGTGGAGGGGATAGGGTAGGGACAAGAGGAGAGATGGACATGGGGAACAGAGACACAGAGGGACTATAGTAGGCACGGAGGGATAGGAAAATACTGTGTGGTGGAGAGGAAACAGGACGTGGCGAGGGGGATATATTGTATATAGGGGAGAGAGGAGGAGTGTTAGTGAAAGGCTAGGAAATAAGAGGCTGGGGAAGGAAAGAGAACTAGGAAAGGGGAGGGTTTGGGTGACAGAAAGAGTGAAATTGAGGAGTGGTTGGTAAGAAGAAGGAGTGAAATCTGGATAGAGAAACAGAAAAATAAATAGAAGAAACTAAATGGAAGAGATCAGTGTTAAAACCTGATACTGTATAAGGGAGGACGTGAAGACAGGAACTGAGAGAAGAAATGGCAAATGGAGAGTTAAGAGAAGACAGAAGAAAACAAAAAACAGAGACTGGGACCAACACAGTTACAAACAGACAACGAAGGTAGAAAAAAAAGAATTTTATTTTCTATTTTATGACTGGAAAATGTTCGTGTTTGGAAAGTACATGCTCCAGGAGTCAGGAATGGTGTTGCACATGGCTGGGGCCTAGCCAAGGACAAAAATTTGAAAGGGGACCCTAAAGCCCACTAGCCAGCTATGTCTTTTTCAGCCTCAGATAGATCTGAGGCCCTCTGAGGCTTGGTGGCCCAGAACAATTGTCAGGTTGCATCCCTCCTAATGCCAAACCTGATATCTGCTGTCTTTTAATTTGTACAGTACGGAGGAAATGAATTTCTATTTCTCTTGTGTTGCACAGCATGCAGCGTCTGGCTTTTTAGTTTAATTTTTGTCTACATATTTCTCTTTTCATTTTGTGGTTACTTATTGGTAAAGACCTATCTGTATTGTGTCATGTGCGACCAATGCTGGTATTCTGTTAGTATGGAATTTCTGATTAAGAATGTGTGGCAATCTGGCTTGTTCAGCTTGCACATTGCCCTCTCTGAAGTTATTTTGTAGGGTGGAGCGTGGCTAGCCACTGGTGACAGGTTTTTCTCTTTCAAAATGTTGGCAACCCTAGTCAGAGGGGTCATCAATATGAACGTTAAAATGCCCAAGAATAATGGAGGGGGGAGGCTGATGATCAAGGGGCAGTAGTGCAGAAGCCAAGATGTTTGTTCTGTGGCACACCATCCAAGAAGTAAAGTACCACAAGATGAACTGTCACTCCCATGCGTCCTTGCGCTTCAGCGATGACCTCTTCTGGGAAACACAGAACTGCTCATTGCGCATAAGAGACTGGAAAAGAAGTTAACCAGTTTGATAAGGAGAGACACTGTAGCAAAGGTCAACCAAAGGAAAGATCCTTCTTTGCAGGAAAGCACATGGAAGAACCTATGCGCAAAGCAAACATGTTCAATAGTAGTAGTAATAGTAGAGAGAGAGAGAGAGGCTGTGCTGGGTAGAGGTTGGGGCTGCAGAGGTGGACAGCAGATGCTGGACATAGGGACATGGGGTATAGAGATTGGGGACTGATGCTGGCGACCCAGCAGCTCCTGGGTTTTCTTGGCAGTGTAACCGGAAGTAGATTGCAGGCTTTTCTTCCAAGGCAATGGAGGGTTAACTGACTTGCCTAAGGCTACAAGGAGCAAACAGAAGAGGCATAAATACAGAGAACCAGCAGCTCTGGCTACTTGTTCAGGAGGTCACATGACAGAACATAGAGCCTGCCTTCAACTTCCACTGACGTACATCAAAAGGAAATTACAGGGAAAATGTGGAAATCAAATATTTTTTAGACAAATGAGTGTCTTGGCAGCACTGGTAAAACAGAAGCCGAAGTCTGGACTATTCCCAGCAGACAAAGGGCACTTCCTGGACATCACTGTACAACACTGCAGGCAATCTGCCTGCTTGGAAACAAACTCAGAATTCTCCAGAGTTTAGCAAAATGGTTTCAAGAAAAGAAAAACCTGCTGGGCTAGCTCAGTGGTAGAGCTGTGTACTGTCAAGTGCAGGCCCAGCTGGGAATGCTGCAGGACCTTCGCAGGGCCAGATTGACACTACATTGGGCCCTAGGCAAACATACTTTGTAGGCCCTATGAAGGATTCCCATTTACTTCATTTATCACCCCCCAATCATATTCGCTCTATCCCTGCCCACTCCCACCCTCACTCTGCCATCTTCATTCACGACCTTCCTTCCAGGCTGCCATATTTCACCTTCTCCAGAAGTAGCATAGGGAAAATTGTAGGACCTAGATCCAATTGTGACAGTGGCAGCAGGGTGTAAGTGAGTATAGGGCCTATGCAAGCACATGTGTCTACTGGGGTAGCTTAGTAGTTGGAGCAATGGGCTGACAATTCGGGAAACTAAGCAAATCATTTCCACACTCCACTGTCTCTGGTACATGGGTTGGAGAGCTAGGGAGCTCTAAAGAGTGATATTTATGAGCAATATATCTGAGATACAAATTTAGGAAGTTTTAAGTGTGAAAATGACTTCACAAATGAATGAAGCAAGAGAAACTATTTAACTTTCTTTGGTGTCTCTCAAAGGATATAGACAGAGTGGGGGGAGTATTAGGACACTTTTCAGAGGAACTTGCCCAGGCAAAGTCCTTTCGCTTGGTATGCACACAGATTACCAGTGCGCTTCTCCAACCAACGGGGCCGAACTAAAGTTCTAGCACAGGGTTTCCAAACTCAGGTTTAGCACAGAAATTCTTGCATAGCCATGCTTTAAGCAAACAGCATGCAAGTGAGCTAAACCGGGAGAGCAAGCCTGGCACATGGGCATAGGGGTCTGTGTTAGCAGCACCTAGATCCTGTACACTAAAAGGTACTTATGCACATATGCTGGACTGCTATGTGGCAAATATCAGCAGGACCGTACCTAGCCCTGTGCAAGCAGTGCGGCCGCACAGGGCGCAAAGGCTTAAGGGGCACATTTTAGCTGTCTTCTGTTGCCTGCTGCCGCCACTTTTTCTTCTTTCAGTGGCAGCAGGCAATGGCAGGACAGCTAAAATGCACCCCTTAAGCCTTCTCGCCCGCATGCTAAACAGATCTTTCCCTAAGAGCTTTATCATTCTGCTCAGAATAATATCAACAGGACCGTACCTAGCCCTGTGCAAGCGGTGCAGCCGCACAGGGCGCAAAGGCTTAAGGGGCACATTTTAGCTGTCTTCTGTTGCCTGCCGCCGCCACTTTTTCTTCTTTCATTGGCAGCAGGCAATGGCAGGACAGCTAAAATGCACCCCTTAAGCCTTCTCACCCGCATGCTAAGCAGATCTTTCCCTAAGAGCTTTATCATTCTGCTCAGAATAATATCAGCAGGACTGTACCTAGCCCTGTGCAAGCTGTGCGGCCGCACAGGGCGCAAAGGCTTAAGGGGCTCATTTTAGCTGTCTTCTGTTGCCTGCCGCCGCCACTTTTTCTTCTCTCAGCAGTTGCAGACAATGGCAGGACAGCTAAAATGCGCCCCTTAAGCCTTCTCGCTGGCATGCTAAGCAGATCTTTCCCTGACAGATCTGCTTAGCATGCCGGCGACTTGCACATCGGGGCACCTCTTCTCTCCCACCGCAGGGCAGGGGTGTGTGCCCAATGTGCAAGTCGCACAGGGCGCGATCTTCACTCAGTACAGCCCTGAATATCAGTGTCTTTAAACACAGTGTCTTTGAACACCGATATTATTCTGAGCAGACCGTCAGAGCAGAGTGATTGCTCTTAGGCGCCACATAGAGTTCCAACACACTTCCCCTGCCCACTTTTTTGTTTCAGGCTTCACTCCAGCTTACCCCAAAATATCTGAAGGAGTTATCCAGTCAAGAAATCGGCATAAATTCTTCCTCGGCAATGACCACAGACCCATTACATCTCCTTCGACCTGGCGTTTACGTCTTGGCATTGAGCTCAGTCTTCTGCTCTTTGACGCACTTCTCTGCATCTGGGCAGCATAGATAACTGTTGAATTTTCATCTAGCTTGAATGGATTTACATGGGCTTTGTGCTGCCATTAGCGATGGCATCCTTGTGCAGTGATTACGCTCGCACTAAATCCCTTTCTACATTCGGCGCCCACACCACTGCAGAAAATGGTGGATAAACACCGCACAATGCCTGTGTTAATGGAGGCAGGGCCGGATTTGCCTATACGCCACGTACGCCGTGGCGTAGGGCCCACAGCTGGCAAGGGCCCACCGGGAATGTTTTTTGCACAGGGCCCCGCGTTTCAGGGGGCCCCGCGCAAAAAACATTCATTTCATCATTAAAATTAAAACAAACAAAAAAAAAAGCTGTCGCTGCCTCTGCCGGGGCCGCCGCGGCAGAATCGAGTGTGCCGCGGGGCCCCCCCTGCCCAGCAGAGCCTGGCCTGCCCTCCCCGGTATCACCTCTCGAGTCTCAGCTGCCGGCTTTCAGAGCGCGAGGGAAGAGTTTTTCCCTCGCTGCTCTGTTTAAGCCCGCGGGGGCTGATGGGACTTCCCATCAGCCCCCGCGGGCTTAACAGAGCAGCGAGGGAGAAACTCACCTCGCGCTCTGAAAGCCGACGCGTGTGACTGGAGGGAGGCAGCTGAGACTCGAGAGGTGATACCGGGGAGGGCAGGCCAGGCTCTGCTGGGCAGGGGGGGCCCCGCGGCACAATCGATTCTGCCGCGGCGGCCCCAGCAGAGGCAGCGACAGCTTTTTTGTAAAAAAAAATTTGCTGGGCTGGGGTGGGCTGGGGGGGTTAGGACTGGTGATGGGCTGAGGGGGTTAGGAGTGTAATGGCTGTGGGCTGTTGGGGGGGTTAGGACTGGTGATGGGCTGGGGGGGGGTAGGAGTGGTAATGGCTGTGGGCTGTTGGGGGGGTTAGGACTGGTGATGGGCTGGGGGGGTAGGAGTGGTAATGGCTGTGGGCTGCTGGGGGGTTAGGACTGGTGATGGGCTGGGGGGGGTTAGGAGTGGTAATGGCTGTGGGCTGTTGGGGGGGTTAGGACTGGTGATGGGCTGGGGGGGGTTAGGAGTGGTAATGGCTGTGGGCTGTTGGGGGGGTTAGGACTGGTAATGGGCTATGGGGGGGTTAGGAGTGGTGATGGGCTATGGGGGGGGCTATGGGGGGGCTATGGGCTATGGGGGAGCTAAGTCTATATGGGCTGATGGGATTAGGACTGGAAGTGGGTTGATGGGGGCTTAGGACTGGTAATGGGCTATGGGGGGGGCTTAAACTAAAAATTGGGTGATGGGGATTAGGACTGGAAATGGGCTGGTGGGATTAGGACTGGGAGTGGGCTATGGGGGGCTAGGACTGGTAATGGGTTGGGGGATTAAGACTGAAGGTGGGCTGATGGAGTTAGGACTGGTAATGGGCTGTGGGCTGTTGGGGGGGGGTTAGGACTGGTAATGGGCTATGGGGGGCTAGGACAGGAAATGGGCTGATGGGAAGGGGTTAGGACTTGAGGTGGGCTGATGGGGTTAGGACTGGTAATGGACTGTGGGCTGATGGGGGGGTTAGGACTGGAAATGGCCGAGGGGGGGGTTAAGACTGGTAATGGGCTGTTGGCTGATGGGGGCTGTCTGATAATGGGCTATGGGGGGTTAGGACTGATAATGGACTATGGGGGGGGGGGCTAGGACAGGAAATGGGCTGATGGGGAGGGGTTAGGACTTCAGGTGGGCTGATGGGGTTAGGACTGGTAATGGACAGTGGCCAAATTCGGAGGTCAAAGCACATCAAATTGGCTCTGGTGGGCCTGACTGGAAATGGGTTGATGGGGGTTAGGACTGGAAGTGGGCTGATGGGGGGTTAGGACTGGTAATGGGTTATAGGGGGGGCTTAAACTGAAAATGGGGTGATGGGGGTTAGGACTGGAAGTGGGTTGATGGGGGGGCTAGGACTGGTATTGGGTTGATGGGAGGGGCTAGGACTGGAAATGGGCTAATGGGGGGCTAGGACTGGAAATGGGCTGATGCAGGGACTAGAAGGGAATGGATGCTGGGTGAGGCTGGAACTAGAAGGGAGCTGGTGTTGGGGGAGGATTAGAATGGGATGGTGCTGGGAGAGTAAAATGGAGAGGGGAAAAATATTTTGTGTGGGAGGGATAAAAAATCTACAATTGGCCGGGTATTGGGAGAGTAAGTGGGGATTGAGGATGGAGGGGTAAATTGTGAGTAGATGAAATAGGAATGAGGAAAGAGCAAAAGGAGAAAGATTAGTATGTTAAAGCAGATGTAGAGAGAGAATGGAAAAAAAAAACCAAGAAGACAGAAGAAAGGACAAATGGACAGCAGATGGAGAGTTAGCAGAAGACACAAAGAAACCAGAAGAAAGTGGCTGGAACAATTGCAACTGAAAAAAAATGCACAAAAGGTAGAAAAATATCTCTTTATTTTGAATTTATTAACTGGAATATGTCAGCTCTGGGAAATGTGCATCATTAATTTTTGCGCTTTGTTTAGTACAAGAGGAAATTAATTTATAGTTTTATTTCTACAGTGTTGTTGTATATTCCAAGTTTGGCTTTGGGGTTCCCAGTTTAATTATTGTCTTCCTGTTTCTAAATTGTGATTCCTTGTTTGGTGATGGTCTATGTTGTGCATGTGTAACTGAGCTGAGGTATTCTGTTTATATAATTCCTATTTGACATTGCCACTTGTTCTTTCCCCAGTAGGTCATGTATTGTTGTTCTCTGAAATGTATTGGTTTAATATTTGCAGTGTTGCCTTTTGATAGTTAGGGTATGGTGCTTTGTGAGTCCTGGTAGTGCTGTTAGGATATGGCGGGTTTGCTATGGGTTCTAAATGGGCAGTGTTTGTAGTAGTTCCTAATGTGCCTGGCGGTTGGTACTGGATTATAGTAATGTAGAAACCTTTTTAGTCTTTCTTTATCCATATACTCATTAAGAGGCATGTTTACTAAAAGTTAGTGTATGGCAGAGCTACTCAATTCCAGTCCTGGTGGTCCACAATCCTGCAGGTTTTCAGGATATCCCTAATAAATATGCATGAGATATATATGCATTGGAGATATCCTGCTTTAACCTTTCCCAGCATTCCGGCTTCACAGAAAACAGCCGCCAGCGTGAAGGAAAAGGCTCTTCACGCTGGCGGCTGTACAGAGGGAGCCGGGGCCTCGCGCGGGCTTCCCCGGCCCCCTCTGAAGCCCCTCAGACAGCCGCGATGCTGTCCGGGGGGCCAGGACTGCATGGGGGGGCCCAGGACTGCACGGGGCGGGCCAGGACTGCACGGGGGCACGGGGGGGGCCCAGGACTGCACCGGGGCGGGCCCAGGACTGCACGGAGGCACGGGGGGGGAACACGGGGGGGCCCAGGACTGCACAGGGGGGGCACAGGACTGCACGGGGACATGGGGGGGGGGCCCACAATTTTTCTTGGCGTAGGGCCTCACTCTAGCTAAATCCGGCCCTGAATGGAGGCACACTTTTCTGCATCAGCCCCTACGTTTTCAAAGGGAAACTATTTGTATGGCATTGTCCCCATCAGAGAAAGATACAGAAAACACACACACACAAATACACTCACTCTGGCACACACGCACACACTGTCAGGCTTCAGACACATTCACTCTCTTGCTTTCACACCCCCCCCCCCTCCCCATACACACATGCAGAGATATGAAGCATGGACCATCACAAAGAATGAGATTTACTGCTGCAAACAGTGAGATTTTTTCAGACAGTGTGTCTGGGATGTAAATATAGAAAGATTTAAGCGTTGCATTGCTTTGCAAATGAAAAATGGAGCATAAAATGATATTTGTCTTTTTTTGGTGCCTGTGAAAGAATTCAGACAGAGTGGAGGCAGTATGAGGATAATTTTCAAACGAATTCTTCTCTCCTGTGTCACACATTTGATGTGTTTATGATATACCCCAAATTGTACTTGTCTTCTATTTTGCCTCTTTGCGGATGATACCAAAACCTGCAATAGAGTAGACACCCAGGAAGGTGTAGATTACATGAGGAGAATCTAGCTAAGCTTGAAGAATGGTCTAGAATTTGGCAGCTGAGATTTAATGTTAAAAAATGCAAGATCATACATTTGGGCTGCAGCAATCCAAGGGAGCGATATGGTATAGGGGGTGAGGTGCTTCTGTCCACAAAAGAAGAGCGGGACTAGGCGTGATTGTGTCTGATGATCTTAAAGTAGCTAAACATGTAGAAAAGGCGACGGTGAAAGCTAGAAGGATTCTTGGGTGCATACAGAGAGGAATGGCTATCAGAAGAAAGGAGGTGATAGTGCCTCTGTATAAGTCTTTGGTGCGACCTCATTTGGAGTATAGTGTGCAATTTTGGAGACCGCACCTTCAAAAGGATATGAACAGATTGGACTCAGTGCAGAGAGTGGCTACTAAAATGGTTGGTGGTCTTCGTTATAAAGCATATGAGGACAGATTTAAGGATCTTAATATGTACACCTTAGAGGAAAGGCGGGATAGAGACGATATGATTGAAATATTTAAATACCTCCGTGGCATAAATGCACAGGAGGAGAGCCTCTTTCGACTGAAAGCAAGCTCTGCTAGGAGGGGACATAGGATGAGGGTGAAACGGGAAAGACTCAGGCGTAATATGTGTAAATATTTCTTTATGGAAAGAGTGGTAGATGCGTGGAAAAGTCTCCCAGTGGAGGTGGTAGAGATGAGGACAGTATCTGAATTCAAAAAAGCATGGGACAAACACAGAGGATCTCTAAAGGAAAAAAGGGGACTGTTGTAGTGGTTGATATGGAAGGGTGGACCAGAAAGGCTATCATGTTTCTATGTTTCTATTTTCTTGATATTTTGACTTCGTAAACCACTGTGATGTAAAAACAGAATAGCGGATGCTAAATCTCAATAAATAAATTTGGTCAAGTAGTTACTCAGATAAACTCTATGGACTGACAACTAGTTAAAATATTCACCCATTTCCCAGCAGGTATAATTTTTGATGTGGGAAAAGGGATAGAGCAGAGAGAGGGAAAATAAGCATAAGAACATAAGATATGCCATACTGGATCAGACCAAAGGTCCATCAAGCCCAGTATTCTGTTTCCAATCCAGGTCATAAGTAGCTATCAGGTTCCCAAAAAGTAAACAGATTCCATGCCTCTTATCCCAGGGGTAGGCACTGGATTTCCCCAGTCCATTTCCCTTCAGGAACTCATCCAAACCTCTTTTAAACCCAGCTACACTAACAGCTTTTACTATATCCTCTGGCAACAAATTCCAGAATTTGATTGCACGTTGAGTGAAAAAATATTTTCTCTGATTAGTCTTAAATGTGTTATATTGTAACATCATTGCATGTCCCCTAACCTTTCTACTTTTTGAAGAACTAAACACCCAATCTATGTTTATTCATTCCACACCACTCATTTTTTTAATAGACCTCTATGATATCTCCCCTCAGCTGACTCTTTTCCAAGCTGAAGAGTCCTAACCTTTTAAGCCTTTTCTCGTAGGGGAATCCTTCAATCCCCTTTATCATTTTGGTGGCTCTTCTCTGTACCTTTTCTAATTTCGCTATATCCTTTTTTAGATAAGATAATCAGAACTACACACAATATTCAAGATGTGGTCGCACCATGGAGCAATTTGGAAGCATTATAATACTCTTAGGGGTATGTTTACTAAACCTTCTTAATGTGCGCGCTCTGCAATTATCGCGCGCTAAGGTACCTTAGCACACCCTAATGACGCTTTACGGGGAACAAATGTGCTTTAGTGCGCGCTCATGCGCGCAGCGGCGCAAATGAGCGCTGAAGGCGGGGAAAGGCTCCCGGAGGGTGGAGGAAGGCTCCCCAGGGGCGGAGAGAAGGGGTCAATGGGTGGAGAGTGGGAGGGGAGAGGCGCCCCGCACACTAACGATGTGAAATTCGAGGCCAAAACTAACGCAAGTGAAAACCTCGCGTTAGAGCTGATTTAAAGGGAAAAGAAACCATTTCTGTCAGCAATGTACAGCAAAACCAGGGAAACCTACAAAAAAGTGATAAGTGTGATACATGTGCACGGAACAAAAGTGCAAATAAACATTGAAAATGACCCCAACAAAATAAAAACAAATCATAATCAAGCTGGGCAATAGTGATAGTAATGGGAAACATCAAAAAACACTCCCAAGAAAGCTCCAAAAAATGAATATGTATTTTGGAAGGGTCTACGCTCCGTCCCCATACAAGGTGAATGATCCCACAGTGAAATAGCACTTGCTCCTCATTATGCACATTGGCCGGCCTATACTGGCAACAGTGCTAGCACTGAGAGCTGTGGGGGGTGTTTGCCAACACAGCACACTTTATAGTGGGGCACACACTCCCCACACCTATGCCAGCATTGTGTAGCTCTGGGGGTGTTGGACAGCCCTGCCCACAACAGTGGTCCGGGGCACAGTGTGTAGCAGCAAAGCGCAGACAAACCAATGATACCAGGAGTCTGTTCAGAAGGTCCAAATCATTTATTTGTGCACAAGTCTCAAGCAAGGCAATTTCAAAATGGCTGAGCAAAGTTTTCAAGCATTACAACAACTTTTATAGACTTCTATTCCATTCTAGGTATAGAAAAACATTTCATTGGTCCCGGTACACTCCCGTACCTCCCGTAGCCCTTCTATTGGTCCCGGTACTGATAAGTTTCTCCAATTATGTTCCTTCTGTGGGCTTCTGTAGGCATGACACCTGCCTGCCCCCCTTCTAGTCCCAATTACAATGGTCAGTTCATCAACTTGTTACTTTCACACTTTCAAGGCTATGGGACCATTTGTGCGTGCAGAAGAGCAAGGTTCTGTAACTCATCTGTCAGCACTCCTCAATATTTCTCTGCAAATGTACTTTTTCTTATCAGTAACTTTAAAACACATCTTTTCTGTATTTTTCCATTTCTTAATTCTGCAATTCTGCTTATCTAAGCTAATTCAATATTTCTACTGAGTTCTTTCTTGCAATAGCAGCATATTGGGGGATGTGCAATCCTATATGCCTCTCCACAGGCCTCATTTACAGGTCAAGCTAGCCATGCTGGCCTGCCTATGTCAGACACCGTGGGTCACAGGCCTGCACCTGCCACATTCCCCCCTTTGATTAATCTCACCCTATTACTTAATAAGGTGTGAGAATTAAATCACTTTCTGAAGAATCACATCATGATTGAAGGATTTCTACTAGGACTAGCTTTGTATAAAGCCATTATTTTAGTTGCGGTCTTCCGCTCTACTGTACTATCAATAGCACTATGAAGGGAACGCATACAACATGGGATTAAACATGGTAAGCAGAGGACAACAGCAACAAGGATTAGTACTAAGATAACGAAAGTCTTAAATCCTCCCAGCCAAGAGAAAAGGTTAGCAAACCAATTAGGAAATTTCAAGGCGTGCCAAGTCTGTACTGGCACATAAGCATGTCTTTGCATATCTTTAGCAATTTATTCAACTACTTGACCTTTATCATCTATTTTCAAACAGCAATTGGTTAAATTCAGTTTACCACATACTCCTCCTTCAGCTGCTAGCAAATAATCAAGTGCTAAACGATTTTGGTATATGGCAGTGCGCATCTGAGTACTTTGTCTAGCTAAGAGCGTGAGAGCATGACTAGTTTCATTGGTTATTATTTCAACTACTGCTTGTAAGCGAATAATACGATTGATCATATAAATTGGGGTACGATAACCATACATACCATCATCATTCCAAGTGGCAGGTCCATAATACTCAATAATTCTTTCTGGTGGCCAATCATCACCTTGCCACTTCTCCCACTTGCCTATCTGTAAGGCCTCTCTTCTTTGTCTAGATGCTCCTTTGTGTTTGTGGGTAGTATATACAGGGTACCCTAATTGTTCTCCATGTTCAGTGTTTAACAGGAAGAAAGAAGGTCTGATGGTTCCTAAGACACATGCTCCTCCCCATTGTGGTGGGAGTTGCGCATATGCTCGGTTTCCACAGATCCAATATAGGCCAGGTGGGGCTTGCCAGGCTTGGACTTTGGCAAGGTTAGTCCATAGACCTGCAAGTTCAGGAAATCTGGCTAATGGGTTAGGAGGTTCAGGATGCCTGATTCCTGACCACCATGCTGTCTTTTTAGTCGTGGCATTATAGTACTTCTGGCTAAGACAGACCAGCTGTCCTACTTTTTGGGTGAACTGAGGTCCAGTTCTGGCAAAGCAAAGACGTCCAACGATTGAGTGCGCTAACACCCATTCACTGGTTGTCTTGTGTAATTCAGTCTGATTGTAAATCATGGAATAATTTAATTCTTGGGCTTCCCAGGGCCATTGATCTCCCATTTGGGTTCCGCCACAGAAATAACAATCTGTGATCTTAAGACTAGATACTACTGCTCCGGCTAATTCTAGAAACAAATTCTGTGAAGGGTGAGGGATCTCAAACTTATTTACATGCATAGCTTCATAAAAGGTATTATGAATATGATATTTAGATGACTTATGGGCTTGAGTATTCAATCTAATATATACAATGGTCCCTGGATCTGTTCCTCCTCCAGCAATACGTAAACCAAACTTATATCCTTGTTTCCATGCATGAGGATTATGTACACGCAAATGTAAGGGGTTACAAGCATCTTTCTGACATTTATCATTTGTGGTTGGCTTGGTTAGAGTAGCCATCCGTTTATCTATTTTCTCATCAGTTATACCAGTGTTCCAGGTAGCATAGAAAACACATTCCCAATACGGGCAATAGTAATCTGCCGCTGTAGCAGTACTATACCCTGGTTCCTTTTTACCTGTACACTTCCTCCATCCTGTGGCTCCTTCTGGACACATATACTTATGGTCATTCCGATACGCTTTCTCCCATGTACCACAGGTGGACTGACTATCTCTATTAATAGCATTACATGCATCAAAATTCAAAACAGCAGGTTTAGTAATGTCTTTAAGTGGTGGTGTAGCAGCTAATATAGGTCCATCTGCATCCTTCCATCTTATTTCCAACGTGTAATAGGATGGATTCTGATGCGGATTATAGCATGCTTTAATTTTGCCATGAGTGCAAACATTTAGTTCAGTGGTGTTATAAATACACCGAGTTATTGTTCCCTTGCAGGTATAGTAAGAATGGTAAAGCAAAGTCTGAGTTACTTTCAGTCCAGTTCTAGTAGAAGTAATACAAGCTGTGCATGGAGGTAGAGCATAAGTCTGTTCAAAACCTCCAAAGAAGGCAACCAAGGCAAAGCAGAAGCAAAGATACATGTTGATGTTGATTGGAGTTCTTCTGAATCCTCAGCTTGCTGATCTTGATCACGACGGTCTATTATTCTTCGTCCCGTTTGCTAATGAAGCAATTTAACGGGTGCTGAGTGTTGATTGAAGATCCTCAAGGTGTCCAGCACACATTAACCAACTTAGCAATTCAGTTGGCTTGTGAAGTCTGGCTTAGTCAATGTAGTCTCAAAGTAGTGTGTCAAATCACACACACAAATTGGGTTCGTTGAAACAAAACTGTTGCTGCATGGAAAACAGCAATCCTCTTCGAAAGACTTGGCTACTGCAAAGCACTTGTGATGAAGTGTCTATGCTGCTGGTTGCCGTCTCAGAGTAACTCGCAAGGGTACATCAGGGTGCTGCTCTGCTGTCCACCACTCTGGTTCAGGATCGGCGGCGGGCTTGACTCGGCTGTGGTGGATCCAGGCGTCGATCTCGGCTACCTTTACTGCAGTTGGGGTAGACAGGATGACGGTGTACGGTCCCTTCCAATGGGGTTCCAACGGTATCTTCTTCCAATCTTTGATCCACACCGAAGTTCCAGGCTGGTAGGGATGCAAGGGTTCTGTCAAGTTGATAGGCAACTGGTCTTGGATCCACGTATGGAGAGTCTGCAGAACAAAACTAAGAGCTAGGAGTTCTTGTCTGGTTACTTCTGAACCAATCTGGGCTAGATTTCCTTTGACTCCCTGCACTATTGGTGGGGGTTTACCATACAAAACTTCAAAAGGGGAAAATCCTGTTGACTTTACAGGGGCTGAGCGTATTCTGAGTAAAGCTATGGG
Source organism: Ichthyophis bannanicus (assembly GCA_033557465.1). Taxonomy (NCBI): domain Eukaryota; kingdom Metazoa; phylum Chordata; class Amphibia; order Gymnophiona; family Ichthyophiidae; genus Ichthyophis; species Ichthyophis bannanicus. The sequence continues at coordinate 830,573,045 of CM066035.1, forward strand.
GAGCACTTGGGGCCATTTCAAGTGTGTCTCCTGACAAAGCTTGGACATTTGGGCTTTCAAGGTACGATTCATTCGCTCAACTTTCCCTGAGCTCTGGGGTCTGTATGCAGTGTGGAGCTTCCACTGTATCTGCAAAGCTTTTGCTAACTGCTGAGTAACTTGAGAGACAAATGAGGGTCCATTGTCTGACCCTATTACTGCCGGGATTCCAAATCTGGGGACAATCTCTCTCATTAAGGCTTTGGTAACTTCTCGGGCTTTCTCAGTTCTGGTTGGGAAGGCTTCTACCCACCCGGAGAAAGTACAAACTAATACTAGTAGGTAATGGTATCTATTGGCTTTTGGCATTTCGGTGAAATCAACTTGGAGGTTGTGCATGGGGGTCACACCTCTTGACTGAACTCGGGGTGCTGTAATAAGGCCTTGCTTGGCATTATTCTTGGCACAGGTTTGACATTGTCGTGCTACTGAGGCTGATATGGTTGTCATCAGAGGGATGTAGAAATGTGGTCTGAGTGCTTTCTCCATAGCACTCTTTCCATAGTGGGTGGCTTCATGAAAAGCTTTGACAAAGGATGGTCCTAACAGTTCAGGAATTACTATTCTTCCCGGAGGTTGACTGCCTTCTTCTGGTGGCAGCTCAATCCATCCGTCTTTCAATACTCCATTTTCTTTGTCACAATAGTAATCCAATTCTTTGGTGGTATATCGTGGGGTCCATAGATTCAAGGGTACTGGAAACAATGCTGCTTGCATTGGCATAGCTTGTGGGGCAATCTGTCCTGTCATAGCTGCTTGTCGTGCTGAGGCATCTGCGAATCTATTCCCTCGAGCAACTTCTCCTTTTCCTGCTTGATGTCCTCTACAATGCATGACAGCTACACGTGTTGGGGCCCAGACTGCATCAAGTAACATCAATATCTCGGGACCATATTTGACTGATTTTCCTCCGGATGTGATGAGTCCTCTTTCTTTGTAGAGAGCTCCATGGGCATGCAAGGTAGTGAAAGCATATTTGGAATCTGTATATACATTTAGCACAAGTTTTTCTCCTAATAACAATGCTCTGGTGAGTGCTATCAATTCGGCTTTCTGGGCTGATGTGCCTGAGGCTAGAGCTGATGATTCAACTACTTCATGTTGAGTGACGACTGCATATCCGGCACAGCGTCGTCCGTCAAGGATGAGACTGCTCCCATCAACATAATAGATCTGGTCAGGATTGTCTATGGGCACATCTGTTAGGTCAGGTCGACTAGAGAACACAGTTTCCATGACTTCGATGCAGTCATGTTCTGGGAGTTCTTCACTGATGGGTATCAAGGTAGCTGGGTTCAAGGCATGGCTCACTTCGAGTTGTATCTGTGGGTTTTCACATAACATGCTCTGGTACTTTAACATTCGGGAATTGGTGAGCCAATAATTTGCTTTCTGTTCCATAAGGGCAAGGACTGCATGTGGCACAGTGACTCGTATGTTCTGTCCTAGTGTGAGTTTGTCTGCTTCACTCACTAGTAGTGCTGTAGCTGCAACTGCTCTCAAGCAGGGTGGCCATCCTTTGGCCACAGGGTCCAATTGTTTCGATAGGTAGGCTACAGGTCGTTCCCAATTTCCTAATTTCTGAGTCAACATGCCTAAGGCATTTCCCTGTGCTTCATGTACAAACAAGTGGAAGGGTTTGTGGACATCTGGTAGTCCAAGTGCTGGTGACGACATCAATTCTTCTTTTAACTTCTGGAAGGCTGTATCCTGCTCAAGTCCCCACTCCAGTGGTGACTTCTCTTCTCCTTTTGTGGCTTCATACAGTGGTTTGGCAATTTGGGCAAAGTTGGGTATCCAGATTCGGCAATATCCTGCTGCTCCCAGAAAGGCTCTGACTTGCTTTCTGGTTGTTGGAGTTGGAATTCTGCATACTGCTTCTTTTCTTTCTCTGCCTAATCTTCTGCTTCCTTGGGTAATACGAAAACCCAAGTATTTCACTTCTGTTTGGCATAGTTGTGCTTTGGCTCTGGAAACTTTATATCCAGCTTCATTTAGTAACTGCAAAAGATCTTTGGTGGCTAATATACATTCTCTTTCTGATACGGCAGCTATCAACAGATCATCCACGTACTGGAGAAGCACTCTCTTCCCCGGGGCTACTGGATAGCTTGAAAGGTCCTGATTTAGTGCAGCACTAAAGATGGTAGGTGAATTCTTGAATCCTTGGGGTAATCTTGTCCAGGTGAGTTGGCCCCCTCTTCCAGAGATGGGGTCCTGCCATTCAAATGCAAACAATATTTGGCTTACAGGGGCTAATCTTATGCAAAAGAATGCATCTTTTAAATCCAGTACAGTGAAATGGGTAGCTTCAGCGGGTATCAATCCTAGAAGAGTGTAAGGATTGGGCACAACTGGATGTATAGTTTCAACTGCATCATTTACTCTTCTCAAATCTTGCACTGGGCGATAATCATCTGTCTCAGGTTTCTTCACTGGCAAAAGTGGGGTGTTCCATGGGGATTGACATACTTTCAGTAGGCCATACTCAAGCAATCTCTGTAGGTGGCGATGAATGCCTTCAATTGCGGCTCTTGGGAGAGGGTACTGTTTGACGTGCACTGGTGTAGCGCTAGGCTTGAGGGTTACAATCACTGGTGCTATATGCTTGGCTAGGCCTGGGGGACTGCCTTCTGCCCATACTTCAAGTGGTGCATGAATGTTCTTTAAAGTTTGTTCAAAATAGGTATCTTGAATCGAATCATCAATGTAGTATCTCCACTCTTCTTCTCGGGGTACTGTCAGCAGCATTACTCCTGCTGGTTTGGCTTGGGAATTCACTGTCATTTGCATTTCTCCTTGCTCAGAGAAAGATATTTGGGCTTGAAGCTTGGCTAGCATATCTCGTCCCAGTAGGGGTACTGGACATTCGGGCATGTAAAGGAATTGATGAGTTACTTGCTGTCCTCCTAGACTGCATATTCGGTTTTGTAGAAAAGACTTTGTGGCTTTGGCACCAGTTGCTCCTATAATGGTGACTGCTTTCTTGGTGAATGGGGCTATCTTTTTGTCTATTACTGAATGTTCTGCTCCAGTATCAACCATAAAGTTCATAAATTGGTCTCCTATTTGTATTTCGACCATAGGCTCCTGGAGACCTAAAGCAAACTTGGAGCCCGGTCTGTCCTAATCCACGTCATCCTCATCATGGGCCTGTGTGGCCAATGCTTGGATGGCTCCTCCTCCCCTCTCTCGCTGGAATTGTTCTCGATTGGCTCCTCCTCGGCCTCGGGGACGGCCTCGTCTTTCTTCTCGCCACTGATGATCGTATTCGTCATCTTGCTGGGCGTCTTCGAGTTGCGGGCATGTATCTCTCCAATGTCCTTCCTCTTTGCAATAGGCGCATTGGTTCACGCCTAGTCTCTGGGTCCGGCCTCCGCCTTGACCCCGCCCTCTTCCTCTGCTCCTTCGATTAGGGACACCTCCCCTTTTCTTTTCAACTATGGCCGCAGCCAAAAAATCAGCTTTCTTCTTCATCTTTCTATCACATTCTCTCTGTCTTTCAGTATCACGATTCACATACACTTTATGAGCGACTTCCAATAACTGTGTTGCATTCATGCCCGCAAACCCTTCTAATTTCTGTAATTTACGTCTAATGTCTGGTTGAGACTGGTTTACAAAAGCAGAATTCACCATGCATAAACTTCCTGGTGCCTCGGGATCATAGGGAGTATACATTCTATAAGCTTCAGTTAATCTTTCATAATAATCTGCTGGGCTCTCATCTATTCCTTGGATAACTCCTGCTACTTTGGAAAGGTTCATAGCTTTTTGGCCTCCCCTTCTCAGGCCTTGTAAAAAGCCTTGGCGAAAACGGGCTAGGGCTGTGGATCCTTCATCTGTATTTGGATCCCATTGGGGGTCTTCATTCGGGAATTCTCTCTGAGCTGCTTCTCTACGATCTATTATATTCTGCCCCTGCGCCGGAGCGGCAGGGTTTTCTGCCATCCATTCAATAGCTGCTTTTCTAATTCTCGCTCGTTCTTCTGTAGTGAATAGGGTGGTCAGGAGCTGACGGCAATCTGGCCAAGTGGGTTGGTGAGTTTCCATAATACTAGTTACTAATTCTGTCAGCTCCTGGGGCTTGCTAGTATAGGAGGCATAGTGCGACCTCCAATTTAATAAATCAGTTGTAGAGAAGGGAATATACACATAAGTTAAGGGTCCCGCTACCACTTCATCATTATCATTCTTTACGGGCACCCCCGGGACCTGCCTTAAGGGAAACAGTTTGGCTGTCGTCCCAGGCGTCATTTGGGTCTGGGATCTAAGGGCTATTGTCGTTGTCTTTGCAGGAGTTGCTTTCTTTTTCTCAACTGATTTTGCTTTGGGTTTTTCTTTCACTGGCTTGCTAGTGCTAGCGCTGGCTTTCTCAATTATTTGTACACTGTCCTCTTCTTCTTCTGGGGGATTCCCTCCTTCTTCTTCTAGCTCCGCTTCGGGCTCACTTTTTACATCCTCCTCTTCTCTTCCCGCTAATTCTTTCTCTTCCTCTCCTCCAGGAGGAGGGGGGTCAGGGGTTGGGTCTCGCCTCGGCTCTGGCAGTCTCTGGGGTTCTGGGGCAGGACGCCGCCGGGCTATTCTTACTGGACCTGGTGTTCGGGGCTGCCTGAGGACTACTTCTGGGGAATCGGGATCTGCCAAGATGGGTTTCTTCTTGGCTTTCTTATCCTGCTCTTTCATTCTAGGCTGTTCCGTTCTCTGTCTAGAATCTGTTTTAGCTAACATTATTCTGCACTGTTCCTCATAACAGCGCTGCGCCCAGGAGGGCGGATCTTCACAAATACTTAACCAGGAATCTATATAGGGATACTGATCGGGGTGCGCTACCCGCACTCTACGGTGTATTGACTGAATAATCTCTACGGTGAACGTTCCCTCTCGGGGCCAGATGGGGTCTAGATCGGGCCACTCCCTAGTACACAAAATCTGCAAACGGGCTGCTGTCATTTTAATACCATAATCTCCTGAATATCCTTCTTTAAAATGTGCGATCATACATTCTAATGGAGTGTTCCTAGTAGACTCCGCCCCTCCCATTTCGATGTGTGCGCGCAACAACAGACAGAAGGGAAAAGGTGGGCGGACCGTGGGTAAGGGGTCCTCACGGCCCTGGAAACGTACAGGGAATACAAATAACAAGACAAGACGACAATCGCTTCCCCCTTTTCGCGACCTGAACGCGGTCGCCCGGTCAGGAAATGCGCTAATCAGGGGTCCGCCTTCACTTGGTCCGTGCTGCCAGACCTCTCAATCACACTTCGTTCACACAATCATGCTAGCAACGTATTCCCAGAATGCATTCGTTTCTATCTGTTCTGACTAGTCTTTTTCCCAAATTACAAAAAGGATGAGGGTTTCACCTAGCGCATTCCCATGCCAGGCTACTCGGCTCTTCCTTGAGAGTTGATCAAGCTCTCTTACCAATTCCCAATATCTCGAGATTACAAATTCCAAATTCCAAGTTCCAATGGCAGTACTGCTCTTTCTATTTCTGTCTAGACCCAAAATCAAAACTATACTCACCGGATCCGGTCCTCAAAACTTCCCAAGCAGGCGCATGAGTTGGACCTCGGACTCCCCTCACTCGGGTTCGAGGCGTTGACTCCAGCCGGGCTCGTCACCCGCCGAGGTCCGACCAGCTCCCTCCGATACAAGGGACCGGTGGCGCCAGGGAGCGGCCCTCGTCGGAAGGGCGCGAACCCGGCAGGACCAAGCCTATAGAGGCGGAAAGTCGTGGTATATTGCCCTATATACACTTTGATTCCACAACTTCCCGGCCAACGCACCAAGGAATATGTAGCAGCAAAGCGCAGACAAACCAATGATACCAGGAGTCTGTTCAGAAGGTCCAAATCATTTATTTGTGCACAAGTCTCAAGCAAGGCAATTTCAAAATGGCTGAGCAAAGTTTTCAAGCATTACAACAACTTTTATAGACTTCTATTCCATTCTAGGTATAGAAAAACATTTCATTGGTCCCGGTACACTCCCGTACCTCCCGTAGCCCTTCTATTGGTCCCGGTACTGATAAGTTTCTCCAATTATGTTCCTTCTGTGGGCTTCTGTAGGCATGACACCTGCCTGCCCCCCTTCTAGTCCCGATTACAATGGTCAGTTCATCAACTTGTTACTTTCACACTTTCAAGGCTATGGGACCATTTGTGCGTGCAGAAGAGCAAGGTTCTGTAACTCATCTGTCAGCACTCCTCAATATTTCTCTGCAAATGTACTTTTTCTTATCAGTAACTTTAAAACACATCTTTTCTGTATTTTTCCATTTCTTAATTCTGCAATTCTGCTTATCTAAGCTAATTCAATATTTCTACTGAGTTCTTTCTTGCAATAGCAGCATATTGGGGGATGTGCAATCCTATATGCCTCTCCACAGGCCTCATTTACAGGTCAAGCTAGCCATGCTGGCCTGCCTATGTCAGACACCGTGGGTCACAGGCCTGCACCTGCCACAAGTGCACATATGCTTAGGCTACGCACAACTGTAGGTGTCACTGCACAGGTTGGTAAACACTGACAGACATGGAACCTGTAGCACACTCCACAGACATCAGAGAGGTTGCTATGCTGCAGCTCACTGTGGGAAAACCTGTACTTAGGCTATGAATTGCTATCTGCCAGTGGTCATAGCAAACCTTTGTAGGGTGTGTACCATATTCCGAGGTGTATGGTGGCATTAGTATGGTATGCAGCTGCTAGTATTGGGAGATGCACGCAGAGCACAATGTCCTGACTCCCAAAGGTGGCTTTGGCTGTTGGGCCTGTGGATGCGGGTGTGGATGCTCCTGTTGGCTGCTGCTTTACGCCAGGGTATCCCAACTCCAGTCCTGGTGTGCCATACACTGTTCAGGTTTTCATGCTGTCCCTCATGGCAGGGCATGAGATACATTTGCAGACCGTGGGTGTGGCGCATAGACATGCACCACAGGCATCTTGCTCATAGGCAGTGGGGAGACAGAATGGGTGTTTGGCACTCCAGGGCTGCATTTGGGGGGCTCTGCTATAGGTATTGGGTAGGTTTATGGTGTCTGTGCTCTGTGGGGTGGGATGTCGGTGTTACTGGCATGTTTCGGTCATCTGCAAATAAGGTTCAGTCTGTATTAGGACTTTGTAATGGTGGATAAAATATGCAGTGTGGGTTGGCAGGATCCACAGCTGGGACTTGAACCTGTGACCTTCTGCTTTCAGATACAGTGCTTTTATGCACTGCGCCACCATGTTCTCACATAGCTGTTGCATTCCCTGGTGGTGCCTTGACATGTGCTGCCTGCGGCCCTCGGTATCCCCTTCTCCAGCATCTGTCCAGTTGCCATTCCAACTTGCACGCCATGCTGTTGCGGGACATGTGCCCACCATAGACACCCTGTCTGGTGGTTAAGGTCACCGTGAACAGCGTTGTTTCACTGTGGATCCATTCCCCTTGTATGGGGACGGTGTTTAGTCCCTTCCACATTTTCTCTCTGTGCTATAAGGCTTACTCGGGGGGGGGGGGACGCATTGATACCACTGTTGCCCAACTTGGTTCTTGTTTTTATCCGTTTATTTGGGTCATTCTCAGTGTTTCTGTGCTCTTATGTTGTGTGCACATGTTTCACACTTATCACTTTTTTTTTGTTTCCCTGCCTGTGCTATACATTGCTGACAGCTAAATGGTTTCTCTCCCCTTTAACGGCAGGTTTTCATTCGCGTTGGAATTGTGCTGTGAATTTCAGCACGTTAGTGTGAGGGGAGCCTCTCCACGCCCACTCTCCGCCCATTGACCCCTTCTCTCCACCCACTAAGAACATAAGAACATAAGATATGCCATACTGGGTCAGACCAAGGTCCATCAAGCCCAGTATTCTGTTTCCAACAGTGGCCAATCTAGGTCATATGTACCTAGCAGTTTCCCCAAGGGACACAGGTTCCACAATGCTTGTATTGGTTTAAGCATTGATATCCTGGGTCCCTTCTTAATAATGGCTTATGGACCTTTCCTCCAGGAACTTGTCCAAGCCTTTTTTAAACCCAGCTACACTAACAGCCTTTACTACATCCTCCGGTAACAAATTCCAGAGTTTGATTACACGTTGAGTGAAAAAATATTTTCTTATTAGTCTTAAATAGTTTACCCTGTAGCTTCATTGCATGTCCCCTAGTCTTTCTATATTCTGATAAGGTAAACAATCGATCTACGTTTACCCGTTCCACTCCGTTCATTAATTTATAGACTTCTATCATATCTCCCCTCAGCCGTCTCTTTTCCAGGTTAAAGAGCCCTAACCTTTTTAGCCTTTCTTCATAGGAGTATCCTTCCATCCCCTTTACCATTTTGGTGGCTCTTCTCTGAACCTTTTCTAATAACTCTATATCCTTTTTAAGATACGGCGACCAGAATTGCACACAATATTCAAGGTGCGGTCCCACAAAGCATCAAACGGCGGGGGTGGGAAGGGGAACCTGCCAAATCACCATGTGAAGTTAATCTTTTTAATGTCCAGAAAGTGTGCAAGATCATTAACAGCGGACACCCGTGCATTGTTCCCCCCACTGACTGATCACCAGGAAAAAGCAGAAGCATGCAACCCCTCCCTCCATCCCCTGCTGGGCCATCAGCAAGTCACAGAGCAGAATCACATGCCAGTAGCCTGAACCATCTGTCTTTTGTGACAGGGTACTTGCGATGGGAATCCACCAAGTTCCCACCTAGCTGCATGGGAGTCCTCCGGCTGCACTGCTGCTGGCTGGGGGAGGTGCCACGATACTACGTTTTTGATTGTGAGTGGCAGGCACCCTTTCCTTTCGGCAGCAGCATAGTGGGAGGGCTTCCACGCAGCTTAGCAACAACTTTGAATCCAACTGTCTCAGTTTATTAGTGAATTCCCATTAGTGTGCATAGCACTGTCTGGTCAGAGCAAATAGTGGTTTCCCATTTCTTCTGCCCTGCTGCAGCTGTAAACATCCTGGGTCCTCATCACAGTGCCAGCTCTGTAGGAATGTTGGCAGTCTTTCCTGAAAGGGCCGCAAGTAGTGTTGGGATATTTCTGTGCAGGAATAGTGATAGTGCTTCTTGAAGGGGTTGTACTGTAGGTGGTATTATTTGGGCACCTCTTTGTAGGAGTTGATGGCATACGTCCGTGCAGGGAAGGGGCTGCCTCATGAACTGAGAAGGCTGTAAATTACGATGTATATGCTTAAGAGAAGCTCAGCAGGACCACATGGACCAGAATTGGGGATGAAGGAAACAAATGGCAGAGCTGCCAAGTTACCCAGCTCCAGGAAGGACATTTTTAGGCCAGTTCTGGATTTCCGACAAGCCCATCCTGATACATTATGGGGCAGGCAGCATTCATTTCAGTGGGAAGAATCAGGGACTGTAACTAGCACACTGCCTAGGGATATAAGTTCAAAACAGGGGCTTGGCCAAAAAATCTCCCTCCTGGAACTGGGCAACAGCAGCTCTGCAGACGTGATCTGGGTACATCAGCTGGTGCTTACTTGACTGGGCGCCTACGGAGAAGGCAAGAGTAGCTGCAGTATGTGATGCTCTATGGCTCATGCCAAATAGAGTTCCTTGCAGGCTGCATCTTTTTCAAACATCATCTTTTTTCTTCCTGATCTCTGTACTTCAGAAAGGTGTCATCTCAGGCGTCTTCCCCACTGGGGTTTCTGCTGCACTTTCTTCTCTGTGCCTGGCCTGTGATTCTCTGGTAATGAAGCCCTAAAAGTCAGCTATGAGCAGCAGGAGCCCATGTGTGCACAAGAGGGGCCTTGGTGGGTGTTCTCCTTACTTGCCTCCCTACTGCTTGGTAATAACTTTTTCTACTGCCCCCTCTCTCACCTGCCACTTCTCTCCCCCAAAATGTTGAGAATTATTATTATGATGATATTTATTTGGTACCTATATTTTCCTCTAATACTTTTCTTGTGTTCCAGCTTTGGAAGAATCTTGAAGTGGAATTTTTGTTGAAGTAAAGTTGTACCATTAGCTAAAGCAAAAAAGAAGAGCAAAGGGGAATCAAAAATAAAATGATTAAAACATAATGTAATAAAAACAATGGGAGTAAATATATAAATATATACAAATGTTTATTGAATATATTGGAATAATTCTGCAACTATCAAACTGTAAATGGAAATAGAAATTTACAATTTGATAGTTGCAGAATAATTCCAATTGTTTTTGAAAGCTTGCATACATTTTTACTCCTATTGTTTTTATTATATTATTTTATCAATTTATTTGTATTTTTCACTCACCTTTGCTCATTTTGCTTTGGCTACCTTTGCAAATGGGTCCGCTAGCAGACTTTTTTTTGCTGCTTGCTGCACTGATATAGTTGTGCCTGGCCTGGAGGTGTAGCCTAGTGGTTAGAGCACTGACTTTGTAACCAAGAGGTGAGGGTTCAATTCCCACTTGTGGCACTTAACAAGTCACTTAACCCTCTATTGCCTTGGAAGAAAAGCCTAGCAATCTATTTCAGGTCAGACTGCCATGAACCCCCAGAAGCTGTTGGGTTGTCAGGAAGCAGCCTTGACTGGAAGGGCATGCTTTGCATAGGTGAAATGGATCAATCTGCTTATAATGCAGTTAGAGAGGTGGGAAGAATGGGCCTATTGCATGCAAACTACTGCCCCCTGCTGACAGTACATGGAGCTAGTACAGTCACCACCAGGTGATGCAAATTTCTGCTCCCTGCTGAGAATGCATGGAGCAGATGCAGTCAGTGCCACACTATAGGAAATTGGCCTATTAAGTGCCATGTGATGCAAAGTGCTCTTCCCTGATATAGATCAGGTACTTAAAGGAGCAGCAGCTCAGTGTTCCCATACCCCAATCTATCTCTGGCACTAGGAAAAACACCCATATCTCTGCTCCAGTTATTCCTTTCACAAAATCATTTCTTGCTGCAATTCAGCTCAGGCTGCTGCTGCTGCTGTGCACAGCTGCATTCTGTGAGAGATTCGTCAGATGATGGTAATGGTGGTGGTCGGGGGGGGGAGGGGTTGTCCTGCCTTCTGCATGGACGGTCTTACAGATTAACAAGACAGTGCAGCGGAAATGCCTCTTTCTATTTACTATTCAGTTAATTCTCTGGGAGTAATCTCTGTGTGCTTGCGGATTAGCTCCATTGTCAGGTTCACCTGATCTCAGCACACAAAAATTTCCAGTCTCTGTGCTCACCGATTACTATTCTGCAGAGAGGAGCTTTTGCATGAGTGTGTCAGGGTGATACTGATTCTGGGCCATAAAGAATATAGAGTAAGTAGGACAACTAAAGTAGTGAAACTTATTATATTCAGAGATTCTGGCAGTGTTTTGCAGCAGGAAAAACAGATACATGCACAGACACAGTGAGACACAGACACACACGCTTCCATACATGCACAGATAAACACACACACAGTATCCACACCTACAGATAAAAATATGCACACCTGATTAATTATGCATATTTTGGTCATGGAAACCAGATCTTGGCTCCCTCTAGGTGTGAGCATCAAGGTTGCCAACTCATGAAATGTATTTTACTGACAGCCTGTCAGATTTTTATTGATCCCCTAAATTTTCATTGACACATGTTCCACCAGCAGCATTTTGTGCACAGTTGGTCAACTGAGATTCAGCCCTTTCTGTACCAACTCAGTGATTCCTGAGTCCATGCAACCAGGGGACACAAGCAGAGTCACTTTTCCCAAGACACAAGCCTGTCGCTCCTGAGTTTTAAATTATATGAAATTATTATTTTTACAAATATATCATTTTGAGGGTTTTTCTGTTTCTTCACTGACCATCAGTAAATCTACCTACAGTGGGTAACATAGCCAAAGACTATATTCCTGTCCACAGTGACTGTGTGACTCTTAGCAAGGCACTTAACCTTCTTTTTCTTACCCTCGGGTTGTAAGCTCTTTGAGGAGGATCATCAGAAATTCATTACAATCTATCCACAAGACTTTGGCTCTCTTATGTTTCCCTCTCCTCATTTCTGTTGCCCGCACATTGACTGCCATCTTTCTTATACTGCAAGCTGGGAGGCCTTCATCTGTCCCTTCTTTATTCTCTAGTTCAGGCCCTTGCTTTTCCCTCTGTTTACACCTGATGGGGATAAGACAAAGGAGAAGAGCGGAACCTCAGGAGAGAAGGAAGCGCCTCATTCTGGTCTTTGACTTGCCAACAGCAACAGCTGAAGATTTCAGAGGCACCTGCCCCACTATCACCACATACTGGAGGTAGTTCTGTTAAGAGTTTGCGCTCAAATGACCTCTTCTAAAATACCAACAAGGGTGAAAGTATGCGTATAGTTTGCATCATGTGTACTTTCATTGTGGGCATAAACATGGTTAGAGTTTGGGTGAGGCATGGGCGGACCGAGCAATTACATGCATAGATTATTTAAATTGCTTAATTTGCATGCATGAACTAATTTATAAAATTACCCTCACTGAGTTTATCAGGTCTTTTCAGTCCCACACAGTGCACCTGCTGCACCCTCAAAGCCACCCACCGAACACACATACTGAACCCATCAGGTGTCCTCAGCCCCACACTGCACGCATTTTACACTCCCAAAAGGACAGAGAACTGAGAAAACAGCTTCTCTGTTCTGGCATCCGGTGACAGACTCGGAGACTCCTCCACACAGAAGCTCCAGGCTTCTCTTGTGCTTTTACATGGATCACTGGCTGCTCTGCTAACAGCAACAACAGATGTCTGAAGTGTGAATGGCCTCGTGCCACATTCAGGGCTTTAGCTCAGAAATTGGTTTCAAGTTTGCCTTAAATCTGCAGCTAGACAGGTGCCTGTACACTGCAGCCATCAATGGGCAGAGCTGTGGGAGCCTAGCCAGAGGCTGGCAGAGCTGTGTGCACCCAGCCAGAGGCTGGCGGAAGTTCAGTCAGCCTAACCATCTGTCTACACTGAAGAGAAGCCAGTTCTCTGCACCTTGAAGAGAATCAAACTAGCAGATAGCAAGAGCTCTTGTCCATGGTAAATAAAAGGAAAAGGAAAAGGAGACCACTATAGTTTTCGAAAGAAGTAGCTGAAAAGAGGGAGGCCTACATGAAATAGAAAAGATCACAGAGAGAGAAAGACATCTATATTTGGAAAAACTTAGAGAGGTTAGCAGAGTCAGGAAAGCAAAGATTCAAAAAGAGGAGAAAATAGCCAATCAAATAAAATGGGGGAATAATACATTTTTCAGATATGTTAGTGAGCAGAGGAAGGGCAAAAGCGGTATTGTCAGACTCAAGGGTGAAGGGGAGGAATATGTAGAAGCTGATAAGGATAAAGCGGAATTGCTTAACAAATATTTTTGTTCTGTGTTCACAGATGAAGAACCAGGAGCAGGACCTCAGAAAACACCCACAAACAGGAACAGAAGCAAGGGGCATCTTGAACAATTTTCAGAAGACTGTGTTTGTGAGAAACTATCTAAACTTAAAGTAAACAAAGCGATGGGACCGGATGGGATACACCCTAGAATACTGAGGAAACTTCGGGACGTTCTAGCGACTCCACTGACTGACCTTTTCAATGCCTCATTGGAGTCGGGAGTGGTGCCAAATGACTGGAGAGAGGCACATGTGATCCCTTTACACAAAAGCGGTAGTAAGAATGTGGTTGAAAACTTCAGGCTAGTTAGTTTAACTTCGGGGGTGAGTAAATTATTGGAAGCGCTGCTGAAAGAGAAAATAGTGAGGTTTCTGGAGTCCAGTGCACTACAGCATCCGAGGCAGCAGAGGCAGGTCTTGTCAGACAAATCTGATTGATTTCTTTGACTGGGTGACCAGGAAGTTGGACCAAGGGAGAGCCCTAGATGTGGTGTATTTAGATTTCAGTAAAACCTTTGACACCGTTCCTCACAGGTGACTTATAAACAAACTGAGCACCCTAGGGATGGACCCTCAAGTTACTGCTTGGGTTAGAAATTGGTTGAGTGGGAGGCAACAAAGGGTACAGGTAAATGGAGCTCACTCTGAAGAAAAGGAGGTTATCAGTGGTGTGCCCCAGGGATCTGTCCTTGGTCTGATTCTTTTTAACATCTTTGTTAGTAATATAGCGGAAGGGCTGTCGGGTAAGGTTTGCCTCTTTGCAGATGATACCAAAATCTGTAATACAGTAGACACCCAGGAAGGTATAGATTCATGAGGAGGGATCTAGCTAAACTTGAAGAATGGTCTAGAATTTGGCAACTGTGATTTAATGTTAAAAAATGCAAGGTCATGCATTTGGGCTGCAGCAATCCAAGGGAGCAATATAGTATAGGGGGTGAAGTACTTTTGTCCACTAAAGAAGAGTGGGACTAGACGTGATTGTGTCTGATGATCTTAAAGTAGCTAAACAAGTAGAAAAGGCGACAGCAAAAGCTAAAAGGATGCTTAGGTGCATAGGGAGAGGAATGGCCAGCAGAAGAAGGGAGGTGGTAGTGCCTCTGTAGAAGTCTTTGGTGTGACTTCATTTGGAGTATTGGGTGCAATTCTGGAGACTGCACCTTCAAAAGGATATAAACAGGCTGGAGTTAGTACAGAGGGTGGATACTAAAATGGTTAGTGGTCTTCATTATAAAGCATATGAGGAAAGACTTAAGGATCTTAATATGTACATCTTAGAGGAAAGGCGGGATAGAGGGGATATGATTGAGACATTTAAATACCTCCGTGGCATAAATGCACAGGGGGAGAACCTCTTTTGATTGAAAGCAAGCTCTGCTACGAGGGGACATGGGATAAGGGTGAAAGGGGATAGATTCAGGAGTGATGCGGAAATATTTCTTTATGGAAAGAGTGGTAGATCCGTGGAATTGTCTCCCAGTGGATGTGGTAGAGATGAGGACAGTATCTGAATTCAAGAAAGCATGGGACAAGCACAAAGGATCTCAAAAGGTAAAATGGGGACTATTGTAGTTGATATGGAAGGGTAGACTAGATAGGCCATGTGGTCTTTTTCTGCTGTCATGTTTCTGTGTTTCTAAGTAAGGATCCCTGCATGACAAGGTTTGCAGCTGAGAGACTGCAAACAGAAAGACAGCCTCAAGGATCAGATCTTTAAGCATAGCTCGCTTCAAGGGCTCGAAGAGCTCAGACATTAAGGCCCAGAGGACCACAGGGGAGAATGCAGATGTTGTACCCTCGTAAAAAAACAGGAAACATCGGAACACAAGGCAAGAGAGTGTCCCGCCCTGGCCCCTTGAAGCAGGAAAGGGCCGCCAACTGATCATTCAGGGAACTAAGAGAAAGACCTTTATCCAGACTCTCCTGAAGAAAGACAAACAAGGATCTCAAGTCTGCTACATGAAGTCTAGTCTGGCACTAAAAAGATGCCAGATGCGTACATAGACCAGGCTAGTAGAACCTCTCCTAGCCTTTAGAAGCATGGAAACCATAGCAGGTGAGAACCCCTTACATGCTAAGTGGCGCCTCTCAAGAGCCAAGTCGTAAGCAAGAAGCAAACTGTGTCACCCAGAAGAACCAGCCCTTGATGTAACAGCCCTAGGGCTTGGGGCAGATACAGAGGGGGACCTCGCCAAAGCCTCAATAGGCCCTGAAGCCACAGACTCCACGGCCAATCTGATGCCACCAGGATCAACCAGCCTAGATGACACTCTATGCAGCGAAACACACGACCCACTAGCAGCCATGAAGAAAACATGTACAGCAGGCCGTCCTTTGGCCTTGGAGCTTGTATTCTTGCAGTGACTGAAGAAATATTTGGCTTTTGCACTGGATCAAGTCACCATCAGATCCATCATGGGATGACCCCCAACAGCATAGAATCTGCCAATAAGACATTCGGCTCAGTTCCCACTCCCCAAGATCAAGAGATGATGACTGAGGAAATCCACCTCGACATTGTCGATCCCAGGGATGTATTGCACCGAAAGAGCCAGCAGGTTCTTTTCCTACCCAGGAGAACAGAAGAGGCATCTCCAGGGCCACTCCAGCATGTCATGTGCTCCCTTGCTGATTGACATATGCTACTGCTGTGGCACTGTTCGAATAGACCCGGATGCCTTGCCCTTGACTATCTGACATTGCTGCCTTGATGTCTCACAGCCATTTGAAATTGAACACAGCCAAAACTGAGCTTCTTATCTTTCAACCTAAACCCACCTCCCCCTTCCTCCTTTCTCAATCTCTGTGGATAACGCTCTAGTTTTCCCTGTTTCCTTAGCTCGCAACCTTGGGGTCATCTTTGACTCCTTCCTCTCCTCCTTTACACACATCCAACTGATAGCTAAAACCTGTCATTTTTTTCTCTATAAAATCAGCAGAATTCACCCTTTCCTACTACTAAGACATTTATCCATTCTTTAGTCATCTCCCGCCTAGATTATTGCAGCCTCCTTCTTGCTGGTCTCCCTCTGAATCATCTCTCTCCCCTCCAATCTGTTCAAAACAGCTGTGTGGCTAATCTTCTGCCAGCCTCTATATGCTCATATAACCCCTCAAGTCACTTCATTGGCTCCCTATCTATTTCTGTATCCAGTTCAAACTTCTCCTGACCTAAAAGTGCACTCATTCTACTGCTCCTCACTAACTTTCCTCTCTTATCTCTCCCTACACCCCTCCTCGGAAACTCCGCTCTTCTGGCAGATCACTTCTATCTGTGCCCTTCTCTTCTACTGTCACCTCCAGACTTCAATCTTTCCATCTTGCTGCTCCTTATGCCTGGAACAAACTATCCGAGTCTGTATGTCAGACTTCATCTCTGGCCCTTTTCAAATCCAGGCTGAAAACTCACCTCTTTGAGGCTGCTTTTGGAACCTGATCCACTTAGTCTCCTATGTGTTTCCTTACCATTCCCCTAGACATGTCCTTGTCCTCAGCTGTTGTCTGTCTTGAATAGATTGTAAGCTCTGATGAACAGAGACCATCTTTTACATGTGTATGTACAGTGCTGCAAATGCCTTATAGCACTATGTAAATGATCAGTGCTAGTAGTAGTAGTAGAAGCTGAAGATAATCCCAAAATCTGGGAGCTTGCTCAGACCGGAAGGCTTCCAACTGGGTCAGCAACTTGATCATCCTTTCTCTGGGAAGGAAGACCTTGCCTATCTGAGTGTCAACTGACACTTCCAGGTATTCCAGCGATTGGGAAGGCACCAAGTGGCTCTTTCCTCAATTTATCACCTAACCAAGACCCTCTAGGAACTGCACTACCCAGGGCTGAAACTCTGGCCGCTTCAGACTGCAACTTGGCCTGAATGAGCCAATTATCCAGATACTGGGGGTGATGGAGAGGCCAAAGGGGAGAGCAGCAAACTGATAATGAGAGCCAAGAAACAAAGGAAGTGCTGCTGATCCCCCTGAATAGGGATGTGGAAATAAGACTCAGCTAAATCTAGCGGCACAAGGAACTCTCCACAGCATACCACCTGAAACACTGACTACAGGGTCTCCATACAGAATTGAAGGATGTGCAGATGAGCGTTGACTCCCTTGAGATCAAGTATTGGTTGAAAGGAACCATCCTTCTTTGGCACCACAAAATAGATGGAGTATCAGACCTGGCCCCAGTTGACTGGGAGAACAGGAATTACCACCCATAGGCATAGAAGTTGTCTAGGTGCACTGAATTGTGGCTCTCTTGGCCACAGAACCTCAAGGAGAGATGATGAAAGCATCCAGAATGGGCTCACTGCATTCCAAAAGATAGCTATGCTGAATGGTGTCTAGCACCCAGTGATCCTTGGTGATCCAAGCCTACTCCTAGAAGAAAAGGCAGAGCCTATCACCCACTGGAGGAGTCCCAAAATGAGCCCCAAGCCGTCATTGTATTAGATGTGAGGAAGCACCTCTGTGAGTGTTGGAGTCATGGGAGCCTTGTGATCCACGAAAAGACTGAGCCTGAGACCAGAACTCAGAATATGAAGAGAAGGAAGATTTTCTGGGACAGTTTCTGTGGAAATCCTGGGATCCCCAGGAATCCGAATAGCGAGCATGAGGAACATATGTGTATGCAGAAGAAGATGTGCCCATACGCCTCCTGGACCCTTTTGGTCTGAGGTTTGCACTTGCCCAAGTCCTTAACCAACTTCTCCAAGTCCACCCAAACAAAAGCTTCCCTGTAAAGGCTAGTTGAGTTAACTGGGATTTGGAGAATGAATCAGCTGCCCGATGAGGGAGCCATATCCAGTGTCATGCTACAGTTGACAGTGCAATATCTTTAGCCGTTACGCAGATGAGATCATATATAGTGGCCGTAACTGACTTCAAGAGGGGCATAATTTCTTCTGGATTAAGGGACTGAATCCACTGGAGCAGGGCATGAGTCATCAGACCCACACCCACCACTAACTGAAAGATAACAGCGGAGACTGTAAACTGATTCCTCAAGATTGAGTCAACCTTATGATCCATGATGTCCTTCAGGGCTGTTCCACCCTCTACCAGAAGCGGTCTGCTTTGTAACTGCTATAACCTGTGCATCCACTTTCAGGGTGTTAAGCCATTCAACATGTTTGTCCTGTGGCAGGGCCATAAAGCCTCTTGCAAACTATCAGCCCCTTCACTGGGGAGTCAAACCACTCTGAGAGGATCACATTTTTAATAACCTCTGGAAAAAGAAAGATCTTCTTGGACTTCCAAACCCCCTGCAAAAGAGGGTGGATCTGTGGCCCATGTTCAGCAGTGGGAGGGTTGACCAAATTCAGGGTGGAAGACACCTTAGCAATCAGGGCTGCCAATCAGATCATCCTGAACAGGCAAATAATATCAGCTGGAATGAACTCTTGGTCCTGGCCCAAATGCAGTCCACTCAAATCTCCTGACTCCAGTCTTTGGTGAGAGCATTTAGAAGGCAGGGACTGATCCAGACTTCGATTCACCTGCTGTCCCTTCTCTGAGTGGGAAAAAAGAGACCAAGAGGACCCGGAGGCTCCTTAGTCCACAACACTACACTAGAAAGTCCGTTGTAGAAAAGAGACAAACTCTGGGGAGGACAACTCAGAGGCCTGGAGCTCCACACTGACCAGATGGCCCCCCACTACTGTGGGGTACCAACAATGATGATCCCTTCCCTAAGGGGGAATATCCAGAGGAGAAAGCACTGAGATGAGAGACCACACGATCATCCTTCTTCAGGGAAGAGTCTGCTGCCAATGGCAGCAAGGAAGATAAGGCCAAAGTACTTGCTTCCCCTTGCTGCGAAGAGGGAGATGGACCATCTAAGGGAGTATCCAAAGCTTCCATGCAAACTGAGTGACACCAGAATCCAGCAACAAGACTTCTACTTTCCACAGATGAGACAGCGCCTCTTCAAAGACAGCATAAGCACCCTTTCATTGGCAATTAGCCAAAACAGTCAGAAGACATGCTAAGATGGCACATCATACTGGGCACTATTACCACCAAACAGAATTGCATGCTCTAATGCCACATGGATCATAGCCACGTGTGCGACAACAGTGCATGAATAGCTATGTGCTGAGGAACACACATAAACACCTTGTGCCACTAATGCATGCCAGGAAAGGTGTGGAGATAGTGTGGGAAGCACAGACAATGTACACTGGCAGTTAGGAAAGGCAGGAAATACCAGTGCCAGACCAACGGACATCTCGCATGATCCCAAACCCGACTGAGCAGCCCAACAATAGATGAAGTTGACAACCCTCACAGAAAGAGACAGGCTTAACCTTGATACTCACCCTTGGGAAGCCCTGGGCAGGTAAAAACCACGCCAGGCTCAGTGCTACTCCCCTGTTGCCAGACAGTCACATACCTCTGAAAAGCCTTCTTCTAATCTTCAGGGGAGAGCAGGGGGGAAAGAGAAGGTGGAAGGGGGCACTGAGGTTGTATGAAGAATGAAGAATCTGTCCAATTCCTTTCCCAATCTTTGGGCTGCTCAATGTGCCCCTAACCAGATAAGGGTAAGGAGCTAAACCGATTTCCTTCCTCCTATGACATCCAAAAGGAGCACCTGTTTTAAGGGTGACTCTAGTGGAGACTTCCATGTTGCGCTTTAGGTAGGATGGTTGCTCACGAGCAAAATCAATCTTTCCTCACAAACTTGCTTAATCTTTTAAGATTCTCACAGAGCTGAAAAACATGCATCCACCATCTGCTGGAGACAGAGAATTACTGAAGGCTCCCTCTGATGGTTCTGGCTCATATGGCATGGTGATGTCATAAGAAGCCTATAGAAGTTTCCTTTGTCTCCACATCTGCTGGTAGGGGGACACGACCCACTTATCTGGACTGACCTAGCAGGACGATATGTATGTATGTGCGCTTATAACTTGAGAAGGACTGCTGCTGTCTTTTTAAACTTTTGAAATTACTGATTGCTACCTAGATCAGTCATTTCAAAATATATGGAGTAAAGATATCTGAGGAGGGAGGATCCCTACCTCTCCCAACCCAGCTCAGCCTTGCCCAGGTGTCCAAGATTTGCTTTCCAAAACTCTGGTAACTCTAAACTGCAGGCATATGCATGCTCCCCACTCCCTAAATAAATGCTCCAACAAGCTCAACCAGACACTTACAAAATAACCAGACCTTCACAGCCTTCCAGGAGATAAAAAGATTCAGCTCCTGCTGAATTTTTCAATGGATCGCATTCAATGAAACAGAGACCAGACAACGCAAGGCCTCGGTCTTGTACATTCCAACCAAATCACTGGACAGGATGGTACAGTTGGAAGAGCCTGCCATGATGACCTCAGAGATCATCCTGCTTCAAAATAGGAAAGTAGTTTGGACAAATACTCTGGTCTCTTATTATGCCAGAAACTTCACACCTACCCTCTGGAACACACTTCCTGAAAGTCTAAGGGGTATGTTTACTAAACTGCGGTAACGGTAAATAACGTGCGTAATGTAACGTTAACGATCATTAGCGCATCATAACGCGCGTTATGATGCGCTAACGATCGTTAACGTTACATAATGCACGTTATGATGCGTTAACGATAGTAAAGCTCTGCGGCGCGGTAAAACACCGCAGAAGGTGGAGAGAGGGCGGAGAGAAGGGGTCAGTGGGCGGAGAGTGGGCGGGGAGAGGCTCCCTTCACACTAACGCACTGATCTGAAGAGCTAAATTCCAACGCGAATGAAAACCTGCCGTTAAATGCACATTACAGGGGAGAGAAACCATTTCAGTGTCAGCAATGTAAAGCCTAGGCAGGGAAACCTAACAAAAGTGATAAGTGTGATACATGTGCACAGAACAAAAGGGCACAGAAACACTGAAAATGACCTCAACAAACTGGAAAAAAACCATAACCAAGCTGGCCAATAGTGGTATTAATGAGAAACATAACCCCCCCCCCCCACCGAGAAAGCTCCATAGAAAAGATATAAATCGTGGAAGGATCTACACTCCGTCCCCATACAAGGTGAATGAGCCCACAGTGAAATAGCGCTGCTAAGGGTTTTCCACTGCATCGGGCAGGGTTCCTATAGCGTGCACATGTCCCGCAACATCAGGGCGGGCATGTCTGAACGGCAACTGGACAGATGCCGGAAAAGGGGATACAGAGGGCCGCAGGCGGCACATGCTGTAGTGCAGCTGGGCCACAGTGCAGACTAGGGTGATGCCTAGCTGGCCCATACGAATGCTGAAACAGCAGAGCAGCCAGACAGCAACTGCTGAAGGCCCAACATGGGCACGACTGTGTTTCCCACAGTGTCACAGGGGATAGTACCCAACAGCTACCCCCAAGGGCACAGAACATTGGCAGGCGGGGCTGGGGGGGAGCGTGGACGTCTATGCAGGCACCCCTACCCCAGAACCCGCACCATAGGCAGCCGCCTACCTGCACACTAGATGGCCTGAGACTGCGCACCACCAGCACCACCAGCAGAAGGGCATGTCAGCATGGTGGCTGAGGGATACTGGTGGTGGAGGGGGCAGTGGCAGCTGCCCAGAGCAGACCGTGGCCTAGCCCTGTGTAGGTGGGTGCCGTGTACTGCAACAGACGGGCCCTGTCTGACGAACAGTCATGGTATCACCAAGGAATGTACAGACTCTGTGACAACAAGGTGGTGCAGTGCACAAAACCAGTGTATTCAGAAGCAGAAGGTCACAGGTTCAAGTCCCAGCTGTGGTTCCTGCCAACCCAGTCCCCATATTTTACCCACTACTACAACGTGCTAATACAGACAGCACCTTTATTGCAGATGACGTAAACATGCCCAAGACACCTACATTTTACCCTACAGAGCACAGACACCATAAACATGCACATTACCTAGAGCAGAGTCTCCCAAATGCAGTCCTGGAGGGCCAAACACCATTCCAGTTCCATGCTGCCTCTGATAAAGATGCCTGTTCTGCATTTCTATGCGCCACCCCCATGGTATGTAGATGTATCTCATGCATATTCATGAGGGATAGCATGAAAACCCGAACAGTGTTTGGCACCGCAGGACTGGAGTTGGGAACCTCTGCCGTAAAGCAGCAGCCAACAGGGGCAGACACACCCGCACCCACAGGCCCCATTATCCAAAGCCTCCTGGAGAGGCAGGACTTTGGGCTCTGCTTGGTGTGTATGCTGACATCCCCGTTCTGGGTACATGCATCTCCTCCAGGACCATGCACTATGGACTAGCTGGCGGACTGTCTGCAGCTAGTATGTGTCTTGCTGGAACACCTTGCAGGGTGCAGCGGCTGGAGGCTTGCTGCTGGAGAATGTCAGATAATGGTGGGGGGCAGCTGAGCATTTCCAGGCCTGCTGTCTGTCTACTATTGTGTTATGGATGTGTACTGCTCTGTCTGTTCCCCAGCAGGACTGGGGTTGATGGTCTCCTCTACTGCTACCATTGCAGGGAGGTAGATTGTGGATCTGTTGGTGGGTGATCCTGTTTCCCACCCTGAGCCCCAGAGGGTGGGTTGTGTGGTGGTACATAATCTGCCTATGGGTCCATACACCCCCTTCACCTACAGCAGGTGACCATGGCACCAACACCGGATATGCACTATTCTGGGTGCATCATCGCCCATAAGGACTAGACATGACCGAGACATACAGCAGGACACAGATGTATCCTAGGTGTGTCTAATGGAACTACCTATCACACACTGATGGGAACCTGCAGCATGACGTATTTCAGCCATGAAAGGTGCTGTGGACCTGGTGCTGGGCGCCCCACCTCAACCTCAGGGTGGGCACAGTACCCGCACAATGTGACTTTCTGTGGCTACTCTGTGGCAGTGCCACACACGGTCTGTTGCCCCTACCAGGCCGAGGTGCTGTGGGGGTGCATACCCAATCTTGTGCCCATCTCTCGTCTGCTGATTTGCATGTGCAGTGCATCATGGGTACGGGTGAGTTAACCCTATCCTGGTAACCACAGCAGACAGTTTGTGTGGTGCCATGCAGTTCTTCTGCAGCCAGCCAGGGCTTTGTTCACAGCCTTATAAGGTGTTCTATAGGGGACATTATAGGGTGCCTTGGCGGACAGTACACTTTATAATGTGCCCTATGGAGTGCCTTATGGGGTGCCTTATGCGGCACCTTAGGTTATGCCACCATGAGGGTGTGTTTGCTGGCAGCACTAATTAAAATACACGTCAAATGCCTCAACAATCACTACTTAAATGTAAAGGGGGCTGCCTCAGACACCCTTATACAGTAGGCCCACTGGGGAATCGAACCCATGGCCCCTGTACCATCAGTCAGTGTTGTAACCATTGTGCTACAGCTCTATTGCTGTGCTTGTATGCCTGCGTGCCTTCTTAAGATTAACACGCGGTAACGTGCCCTGTAGCACTCGTTCATTTTTGGCGCCTTGTAACGCGCGTTCTCGGCGCGTTCTCGGTAACGATGTACCGCCCATGTCCTTATTTGGGCTTTCTGTCTCTACCGCGGCTCCTAATGCGAATCGCACTAACGCAGTTTAGTAAACATACCCCTAAGAGAGACAACAGATCTTTCCACATTTAAGAAAAAGCTTAAAGCACACCTTTTCACACAACACTTTGACTCCATACCTTACCCTAACACTCTATCTAATTACCCTTCACACAGCACACACACTCCTGAGAAACACTCACTAGATACACGATGACACACAATACTGTATAAAGTTAACAGGTTTCTTTACTGTCTCATTGTTTATTGTTTGTCTTTATTATACATAGTTTTGTACATAGTTAACCATGTTCCCTGTAAAACAAATTTGTAACTACTTACAATTCTTTGTTGTTCAAATGTAAACCGCAAGTGATCTCTTGGAACTTGCGGTATAGAAATTTAAATAAAATAAATAAATAAATGAATAAACTATCTATGCAATTTCTCTCTGAAAATCAATCGCAAAGTCCACAGGTGTCAAGTGTTTTGCCGTTATGAAGACTATTAACAATGACCCCCAGGACAATATCGTCCCTCCCCTCTACACAAAAATATATGCCCTAGCAGTAATCATATCTGACTTGCTGCCACCAGTCCGAGCTGAGAACTTTCTGCTGTCTGGCTCAGCTAGTAAGGATGCAAGTTAGCCTATAGCTATGGTGGTAGTTGGCAGCTCATTGCATATTCCTACTGGTCACATACACTATCCTGAGCTGACATAGGCATAAGTAACTCGTTAGTCAAGGCCAAAGTAGGGAAAGGTTCTACAGGGTCTTTCTCCCTCCATTCTTCCTGTGGGTGAGCTTGAAGTAGCCTTAATAAGGTTAGAAGTTTAAAAGTATATTTCGCGTATGTGTTTTTCAGAAGGTATGTGAAACATGCCTCAGGTAAGACTCCTCACCAAATTAAAAAGTCATGGAATAGGAGGCAATGCCCTGTTGTGTATTGAAAACTAGCAAAAAGACAGGAAGCAAAGGATCAGTTTTCCAAAATGAAAATGGTCTGTATGGGACCTGTGCAGGGCCCGTGCAAAAATTAGAGGTGCCCTTAGGAAGCCCTCCTTCCTGACACCCGCCCCCCTTCCCCCGCTGCCACCCTTGCCCTCATTGCCACTGCTGATGCTCCTCATCAAGACCTACAGCAGCGGCAATGGCTTTGAAATCACGACGCAGTGCTTACCTGAACTCTCCAGCACGGCAATGTGGTTCCTGCATTCTATGATCTGCCACTTCTGACATTCTCTGATACAGAATTGCCAACTTACCCGTTCTAGGTGTGAACATTTTTTGCCAGTTCTTGTTTTAAATTTTCATTGCAATGCAGTATGGTATTTGTAGTCCCTGATTTTACCCATTGGAATCAGTGCTGCAGGTCCCATAATGCATCAGAATGAGATTGTCAGAAATCCAGGACTGGCTTAAAATCTCATTCCTGAAAATGGGTAACTTGGCAACTCTGCTATCAATTAGCTTAAGTTCTATGTTTAATTCAAATCCAAACCTTAAACTGTAACCCTAACTTAAATCTAAGGTCCCACTCAAATCCAAACTCTAATGTGTGTCCAAAGGGTTAAGCAGTTGCCTGGAGAGAGATTCCTGGTAAAAGAGAAATGGAAAGTGTAACACAATAATATGTGTGTTATCGGGGGGGGGGGGGGAGGAGGAGAGGAGAGAGGAAATTTTAGAATGATGCCTGTCTCTAAATTCTTGAAATTTTTTTTGGAACATCCTTATCCCTTTAAGATTCAGTTGTTCACCAGGTGGACTAATGCTCGGCAGTGGGGATCTGGAAGTGCCACAGGGTATAGACAGCAGGACAGGATGGGCCAACCAATAGTTTCTCCAACACAGTATCAACAACTAAAGAGCTTTGGATTAGGGCTGGTTTGTTTGGCTCCTCCAAACAAAAAGATATTCTGCTGACCCCCACAGGGATCCCTAGTGGTCAAACCAGGAAAGACAAGTGCATGGGGCATGCCTAGTACATCATGGAGTACCTCTAAGGGGTATGTTTACTAAAACATCTTAATGTTGCCGGCGCTACTTGCAGCGATAATGTGAAGAATGCCATATAAGGAGTAGGCGTTCTGGTGTCAAGGTTGCAAGAATCTGTATCGTGCGATAGTGGGCGCCGTGGCACGTTAACGTGCGTTAACCCTAAGTTCATGCTAATGCAGTGCTAAACTATAAAGATGTAGCCCACTGGTTACTGCAATGACTGTGGAGGCAGAGGTCATGGGTTTAATCCTACAGTGGTGTTATGTAAGAAGGCTGTCTGAGGCATTTCCCTTTTCTAATTTAAATCAGTGCTGTCTGAGGCATTTCCTTTTTTAAGTTAAATCAGTGCTGCCAGCAAAAACACCCTCACAGTGCCGTAACATAAGGTGTCGCACAAGGCACCCTATAAGGCACTCCATAGGGCACATTATAAAGTGCCCTGTCCGCCAAGGCGCCTTTTAATGTGCCCTATAGGGCGCCTAATAGGGCGCCCAATAGGGTGCCTTATGAGTCACCTTAAGGTTACAGCACTGTGAGGGTGCATTTTGCTGGCAGCACTGATTTAAATTAAAAGGAAAAGCCTCAGACAGCCTTATTAAATAACACCACTGTAGGATCAAACCCATGACCTCTGCCTCCACAGTCTTTGAAGTAACCAGTAGGATACATCTCTATAGCTACTACCATGCTGCTGGCTGGCTACAGAAAGACTGCAGGTCACCACACAAACTGTCTGCTGTGGTTACCAGGATAGGGTAAACCCACCCGTACCTATGATGCACTACACATACAGATCAGCAGTCTACAGCTGATCAAATAATGGGGGTATGCACCCCCACAGCACCTAGGCCTGTTAGGAGGAACTGACCGTGTGTGCTACTGGCACAGAGTAGCTACAGACTGTGACATTGTGCGGGTCCTGTGCTCACCCTGAGGTGGGGCACCCAGCACCAGGTCCACAGCACCTGGCTTGCCTGAGATAGGCTATGCTGCAGGTCCCCATCTGTGCTAGTGTGTGATAGGTAGTCCTTGCAGACACACCTAGGATACACCTGTGTCCATCTGTATTTCCCAGTCACGTCTAGCCCTTGTGGACTATGATGCACCCAGAATAGTGTATATCCTGTGTGGGTGCCATGAGCACATGTCATAGGTGAAGGGGGGTGTTTGGACCCAAAAGCGGATTATGTAGCATCACCCAACTCACCCTCTGTGGCTCAGGATCTCCCACCAACAGATCCACATTGTACATCTCAGCAGTGCTGGCAGTAGAGAGGACCATCAACCCTAGTCCTGCTGGGGAACAGGCACCCTATAGGGCAGTCAATACAGATCTGTACACATCACATAAGGCAATGGAAGACAGGCAGAACACTGGAGAAGCTCAGCTGCCCCCCACCACTATCTGACATTCACCAGCAGAGAATACAGTCAGTCTTCACCCTGCAAGGTGTTCCAGCCATATACATGCTAACAGCAGACAGTCTGCTAATTAGTACATAGTGCATGCTCCTGGAGAAACTGTGCACCCAAAAATGGGATGCCAGTGACTAGGCCCCAAAAAAGAGAACCCATAAATATCACTTGCAAGAAATGCTACACAGCACTATGGGGGAACCTGGCCATGGTCACTGCTCAGTCAGGGTGAGAGTGACCTCCCAGCATGACATGCTGTGGCCACCCTGTCCGTGCAGGTGGTGGTTGGGCACTACAATGTCCCAGCCATTGCCCTATACCCTGTGCAGATGCATCCTGCCCAGGCCACCCTGTCCGGGCCATACCCACAGTACCTTGCTCCTCATTATGCACATTGGCAGGCTAACACTGGAAACAGTGCAAGCAGTGTGGGCTCAGTAAGGTGTAGGCAGCACAACACACTGGATAGACAGACACACACTCCCACACCTATGCCAGCATTGTGCAAATATGGAGGTTTGTAGCAGCCCTGGCCGCCACACCAGTCCTGGGCACAGTGCGGGAGTTGCTATGGTACGCAATACTGTTGGGGTCACTCCCCGGGGTGGTAAACATGGCAGAAGCAATAACTGAAACATACTCCACAGATATCAGAAAGGTTGCTATGATGAATCTCAAATCGTGTTTAACTTAGGATTGTTAGCTGACATTACTCATAGCAACCTTTTGATATATGTGGAACGTGTTCCCAAGTTTAGGACGGCATTGCTAAGGTATGCAGGTGCCAATATTGGGTGATGCTGCTCCGTGCAGGGCCCAACAGCCTGACTGTCCATGAGGCTTTGGATAGTGGAGCCTGTGGGTGTGGGTGTTTGTGCCCCTGTTGGCCACTGCTCTAGGGCAGAGGTTCCCAACTCCGGTCCTGGTGGGCCAAACACTGTTCAGGTTTTCATGCAGTCCCTAATGAATATGCATGAGATACATTTGCATACAATGGGGGCGATGCATACAAATGCAGCACAGGCATATTTATTAGGGACAGCATGAAACCTGAATGGTGTTTGGCCCTCCAGGACTGCAGTTGGGAAATTCTGCTCTAGGGATTGCACATGTTTAAGGTGTCTGTGCTCTGCTGGGTAAAATATAGGCATTTCAGGCATGTTTATTTTATCTGCAATAAAGGTTCCGTCTTTATTACCACTGGGTAAAATATGGGGACTAGGTGGGCAGGAGCCACAGCTGGGACTTGAACTTGTGACCTTTTGCCCCTGAACACACTGGCTGTGTGTACTGCACCAAACTGTTGCCTTGGGGGCAGAACATTCCCTGGGGATACCATGACTGTTCGTCAGACAGACCTTGTCTGTTGTAGTGCACGGCACCCACCTAAACGGGGCTTGGCCGTGGTCTGCTGTGGGCAGATGCCACTGCCCCTCTCCGCCACCAACACCCCTCCGCCACCATGCTGACATGCCCTTATGCCAGTGGTGCTGGTGGTGCGCAGTCCCAGGCCAGTAGGCAGCTGCCTATGATGTGGGTTCTCGGGTAGAGGTGCCTCCATGGACATCCGCGCTTTCCCCCAGCACCGCCTGCCAATGTTATGTGCTCTTGGGGGTACCTCCTGGGTAATATCCCCTGTGACACTGAGGGACACACACTCGTGCCCATGTTGGACCCTCATCAGTTGCTGTCTTGCTGCTTTACAGTTTTGGCATTCCTATGTGCCATCTAGGCATCTGCCTAATCCGCACTGTGCCCCAGCTGGACTACAGCATGTGCCGCCTGCAGCCCCCTGTATCCCATTTACAGCACCCCGTTTCTAATCTCCCCTTTCTTTCTAAGGTTCTTGAAAAACTAGTCTTTTCACAGCTCTCTGCACATTTGGATTCCACGCTTTTCCTTCATCCTCGGCAATCTGGTTTTAGGCCCGGGCACAGTACCGAAACTATCATGCTTGCACTTCTTAGTGATCTTCACCGCTCACATGATCAGGGTAATCTCTCTATCGCTGTTTCTCTCGACCTCTCCGCTGCTTTCGATGTTATTGACCATCATACCCTTCTCACCCGTTTATCTGATGCTGGTATCTGTGGCACAGTACTTTGCTGGTTTCGCTCCTTTCTCTCCTCTCGTACTTTTTCCGTCCGCTCCGGTACCACTGACTCTGCTCCCTCTCCTCTTCTCTGTGGTGTTCCACAGGGTTCTATTCTTGCCCCCCTTCTCTTCAACATCTTCCTTGCCCCACTTGCCCTTCTTATCCAACAGTCTGGTCTCTCCTGTTACTTTTATGCTGATGATATTCTTCTTGTCCACCATACTAGCTCTGTTTCTCCAGATCTTTCCCCTCTCAATTCTTGTCTCGACCTGACTGCCTCATGGTTCTCCACTAATTTTCTCAGTGTCAAACCCTCCAAATCATTGGCTATTTGGTTTTCCTTCTCAACTTCCCCTCCCACCTTGGCTCCTTTAATGTCATCCCTGCCCATTCCTCTTGTATCCTGCCTTCATTATCTTGGTGTAACCCTCGACACCTCCTTGTCTTTCCACTCCCACATCTCCTCCTTGGTCCGCAGCTGCTTCTTCCACCTTCGTTGTATCAGGTCCCTTCGTCCTTATCTTTCCTCTAGTTCTCTCACTACTTTACTCCTCTCCCTTGTAATTTCTCGCCTTGATTACTGTAATTCCATTTTTGCTGGTCTCCCCTCCTCTCAGATACGCCGTCTCCAACTTATTCAAAATACCGCCACCCGCCTAGTTACTTTCTCCTCTCCCCGTGATCACATCACCCCTTGTCTCCTTTCCCTCCATTGGCTCCCTATTCGATACCGCTTTATCTTCAAATACCTCATTACCATTCATAGAACCCTCCACTCCGGTATCCCTCAGTATCTCTCCGATCTCATTTTTCACCAGCCTGTTCCTCGCCTTCTTCGTTCCTCCCATGGTAACCGTCTCTTTCTCCCTTCCCCTTCTCAAGCGCACCTCGAACTTACTCGCCACTCCGCTTTCTTCTTCCTTGCTCCTGCCCTGTGGAATTCCCTCCCCCTCCCCCTCCGTACTGAGCCCTCTTTTCCACAATTCAAGTCCCTCCTTAAAACACACCTCTTTACACAAGCTTTTGATCTTCCAGTTTCTCTTTGACACTATTAGCTCCCTCATTCATACTTACTGCTCCCAGTACCCTCTAATATTTCATCACCATTCATAGAACCCTTCACTCCGGTACCCCTTACCCTCGTTTACCCCCCTCAGTCCCCTCTCTCTTGTTGTAAGTTTCTATTTGTGTCGCTCTGCCCTTTTTACTCTCTCTCCTCTTTTCTCCTTTTCTTTTCTTTCCTGTCATACCATGGCGTTCTTTTCTATCTTTCCTCCCTGCAGCCCATTTATTGTACACCGCTTTGATGCCTTATTGTTTAGGCGGTTTATCAAGAAACCGAATAAAGATAAAGATAAATACAGTTGCCCTTTCCTAAGTGCCCACTCTGCTGTTGCTGCACATGTGCACCTCATAACAAACCTGCCCAAAATAAACGACAAAAACCCTGATCACCACTATTTCAATATGGGATCATTCACTTTGTAGGGGGACAGAGCATAGACCCTTCCAAACATGATATCTTCCTTTTTACGCTTTCTCAGTAGTGTTGCTTTATGTTTATCATTAATATCACTATTGGCCAGTTTGGTTATTGGGATTTCAAATGTGGTTTTGGTCATTTTATATGTTTATTTGCCTTTATGGTTCCTGCACATGTATCACTACTATCACTTTTCTGGGTTTCCCTGCCTTTGCTGTACATTGCTGACTGAAATGGTTTCTCTCTCCTGCAAATATGCCTCTAACATGAGGGTTTCACTGGCGTTAGTGTTCAGATCCAGATTTCACAGCGTTAGTGTGCCTGGAGCCTCTCCTCGCCCACTCTCCGCCCACTGACCCCTATCTTCATCCTCTGGGAGGTCTTAATCCACCCTTCAGACCCGGATTTCACAGCATTAGTGTGCCTTAACACCGCTACCGACATTATCATGTGATACATGACGTTATCGTGCAATTTATCGCGCGATAACATTACATATCGCGCGATAACATCGCCGCTTCTACGTTAAGACAGTTTAGTAAACATACCCCTAAGCTTTGCATAAGGCAAGTTGATTTTCAAACACAGGGCGCTCACGTACAATGTGTCTGTAAATCAGATGGTTATGCAGTTGAAAGAACATTTGTATACTTCCATGTTTCAAATCACATGTGCATACTTTTGGGAAAATTAAATCTACAGATGTGGTTTTCAAACATGCCTTCAAAATCCTCCTAAAACATCTTCTACGCAGCCAAAAGGACGTAAATTATGAAAGTGTGAAACGTACTTTCATTCAGCTAAACATCTTCTTCCCCACATATGGATGACTTAGGGGGGTTAACTATTCTTACCTACGTACAAGGTATCTAAGCTTTTGACAGTGTACCCCATATGCAAAAGATTAATGGCTTAAGCCAGCTCATACTGTAAAGGAAAGCAGCACAGCTGGAAGTTTAATCCATTACACCACATTAACATAAAGAGCAGCACAACATAAAATATGTCTATTATAAGCAGGCAAGAGCGTATTTTTAAAAAAGGGCTTCTCCACAGGTTACAGCAGCTTCTATTGAGCCAATGTGACAATAATCCAAACATAATGATGTACACAAATCCCTTCAGAGACCACATAGTTCCCATCTGAAGAAAGAATCGCTGCAATCTTGAAAGCTCAGGTATGGCTTATACTGGTGTGATGAAAGCTAGCATACCCTGCAAGAGATTCTGGAAATAGAAAAGAGAAACCCTGTTTTATCTTGGTTTTCTCAGGACCGACCATCTTGTGTAGTAATGAACATCTTGGGGGTTTTAGCATAATTGATGGAGAAGGCATAAGGAGAAGCCAAACAGCTGATCAAAGTCCTGTGGATGTTCAGGAGCTGAGAGGTGTGTGAGCTGTGAGCTTCCATCATTTAATACTTAAAGAAAGATGGGGCTGGAAGAAAACTCAAGTGGCCATCTAGAACCATGGAAAGATGGAGGCTGGAAGGGTCTGAAGAGGCCAAGTAGTATATCCTTTTGCCACCCAAACTCTTCCTAAAATCTCATCTGCTATAATTTAAGGCTTTTAGTTTTGCCACTGGAGATAGAGCACACCTGGTCTTGTCCTCACTGTAACCTTCCCTTACACGTAGGAAGCATGAGAGCCTTTGGGGGCAGTGAGTAGGATAACCAATCCAATGTTCACATTCTCCATCTGGCACTCTGCTGCCCCCTACTGCAGAGGAGTACATTCAGTTATATCCTCACCAAAACCCTCTTATGTGTATCAAAATAGTTATTAAGTCCCACTCGGTGTGCTCTTTTCTAGGCTAGATTAATTTTGTATCTTTAGTGCAATTCTCTGTTTTGTTCAAAATTCCAAGTAGAAATAAAGCATACATAAACTTAAAGCTCTTTCATTTTCCAATAATTTTGGATGGAGGGGAGGGAACCATCTTGCTGGCTCAGAGCTCTGTGCTGAAGGTCAGGAGCTCCAGGTCCTGTTCCTAGTTTTGGCCCGTGCTTCTCCTACTAAAGCCTGGCAATAAAAGAAAGTCAAATATTAGAAGGCAGTAAAGCGGCACCTGACTCCTCCCCCTGCCCCCTCCTACCAGAGCACTGGCAGCATAGTCTGGCACCTACAAGGCATTTTTCACTTTCTGCAAGGTAGACAAATGAGGCTTCTCACTCCTGCTCTCTCTTTCCCGTAGCAACGTTCCCATGAAGCTGTATGGAAGTCCTCCTCCCACACTGCTGCCAGTAGGAGGAGGTGCTGCAATACTGCGTTATTAGTTACAAGCACTCCTATGGAGTCACAGCTAGGGTTGCCAACTTTTTCACCGAGAAAAACCAGACACCTGTGGCTCGCCATGCCCCACCCATTCTCCGCCCCTAGTCCCATCCCTGCCCCACCCCCAGTCCCACCCATGCTGCACCCCAGCCCCACCCACAAAAATTACCGAGGATAAGTGTAGGCTAACTCCCTTGGTCAGATAATAATTAAACTGGGAACCCCAAAAGCCAAACATGAAATGTACAACACTGGAGAAATAAAACTATAAAGTAATTTCCTCTTGCACTAAACTAAAACGCAAAGATGTTAGCAATACACACTTCCCAGACCAGACATATTTCAGTTAATAAATTCAAAATAAAAAGTATTTTTCTACCTTCTGTTTGGGCATTTTATTTTTCAGTTGCAGTTGCTCCAGTCACTTTCTTCTGGTTTCTTCGTGTCTTCTGCGAGCTATCCATTTGTCCTTTCTTCTCTTTTAGATGTTTTCCATTCTCTCTCTATATCTGCTTTAACATAATGATCATTTCCCTTTTGCTCTTTCCCCCATTTATTTCCTTATTCCTTTATCATCCACTCAAATTTCACCCTTCCATTCTCAATCCCCTCTTACACTCCCAATACCCGGCCCATCGTAGACTTTTCTTCCACACAAAATATCTTTTCCCTTCTCCATTCTCATTCCCCATCCCTTCTAGTCCTCCCCCAAAATCAGCTCCCTTATAGTTCTAGACCCACTCAGCATCCGCTCCCTTCTAGTCCCATTCTCCCCTGCTGCCACATCAGCCCATTTCCAGTCCTATTCTAGCCCATCACCCATTTGCAGTCCAAGCTCCCCCATCAGCCCATTTCTAGTCCTATTCCAGCTCCTCATCAGCCCATTTCCAGTCCTAGCCCCACATATGCTCTTTTCCAGTTCCACTCCAAGCTCCCCCATCAGCCAATTTTCAATCCTAGCCCCCTCGTCAGCCCACTTCCAGTCCTATTCCAGCCCCCATCAGCCCATTTCCAGTCCTATTCCAGCTCTTCATCAGCCCATTTCCAGTGCTAGCCCTCCCATCAAAGGCCATTTCCAGTCCTATCCCCCCCCCATCACAGCCTCTTTACAGTCCTAGCCCCCCCCCCCCACCATCACAGCCTATTTCCAGTCCTAGGCCCCCCCCCCACCATCACAGCCCATTTGCAGTCCTAGTCCCCCCCCCCACCATCACAGCCCATTTCCAGTCCTAGCTCCCCCATCACAGCCCATTTCCAGTCCAAGTCCCACCTCAACCATCACAGCCCATTTGGAGTCCTAGCCCCCCTAATCACAGCCTATTTCCAGTCCAAGTTCCCCCTCCCCCCACCATAGCCCAATTCCAGTCCAGGTCTCCCCCCCCATAGCCCAATTCCAGTCTAGGTTCACCACCAATAGCCCATTTCCAGTCCAGGTACACACACCCCCCCCATAGCCCAATTCCAGCCTAGGTCCCCCACCATAGCCCATTTCCAGTCCAGGTACACCCCCCCCATAGCCCAATTCCAGTCCAGTCCCCCCCCCAATAGCCTATTTCCAGTCCAGGTCCCCCCCCCCCCCATAGCCCATTGACAGTCCAAGTACACCCCATCACAGCCCATCCAGTCCTTGGCCTCCCCTCCCCCCCATCAAAGCCCATTTGTGGTCCTAGCCCCCCCCCCCTGACCAGCCCCACGGCTTTCTGAGGTGTTTCAGAGGGAGCCGGGGAAGCCCGCGCGAGGCCCCGGCTCCCTCTGTACAACCGCCAGCGTGAAGATCTTTTTCCTTCACGCTGGTGGTTGTTTCTGTGAAGCCGCGAATGCTGGGAAAGGTTAAAGGGCATTGCCTTTAACCTTTCCCAACAATCGCGGCTTCACATTAACAGCCACCAGCGTGAAGGAAAAAGATCTTCACGCTGGCGGTTGTACAGAGGGAGCTGGGGCCTCGCGCAGTCTTCCCTGGCTCCCTCCCCCGCAGACTTCGGGAGTCAGGAGAAAAGCCGTTTTTTGCTCTGGCCGCTCCTGATCTTGCGGCCAGAGCAAAAAAACGGCTTTTCAAGGGCCGGTTTTACATCTCTGCCGGCAGCCGGCCTGGCCAGCAGAGAAGCGGGGTGAGGAGTGGCAGTGGATGCAGCCCCAGTACCCCTTCTACTGCATCTCCTCTTCATCTTCTGATGTTTCCAGCACCCGTGTCCTATCTGCCTCAAACCATTTGCTTTGCTTTTTAAGTTTTGTCACATTTTCATTGCCTTTAGGCAGAAATTAGCCATGCAAACATACTTCTTAAGATGCAATAATTCTGTACAGTTCAGTCAATAAATAAAGATAAAAGCGGCCCCACCCCCACCTTCATTGAAGGCATGATAAGTTGATTAAATATAATCTTTGACCAAATTTATTGCCCTTTAGTGCTTCAGAGGTTTACTTTGCATAGCCTGGGCAGGGATTTCTCTTTTGCAACCACAGCATACTCCCTGCTAGGCATTTCTACCCTGTACAAGGCAGAACAATGGCATTTTCTATGTTACTGGGATCAGCTAGCCTGGAATTTTTCTTTACTGGTCTCTGGACACGGACAAAGCAGCTGGTAATAACCTGGGTTCTAATTACACAAACTATTTGTTTCGTCTCCTGAAGGCAACTTCCACGGCTGATATTTCATCGTCTTCATTAGGTAACTGATTTATCTCCAAATGACTGCCTAATTCATTCTGAAGGCGGGATATTTTTAATAACATGCTCTTCAAAGCGGCCCTGGATGGAACTCATTTACCGTTCCAGGAAAAGCATAAAAGTTTAAAGGCTTAGCTAAAATCTATGAACGCTTTTTATGCCTGCTCAAGTCCTAATAAATCTGCTGGATAATTTATCATCGCTCCATAAATGTGCTTTCTTTCTTCACACAAGCTCTCCCAGCGCCTCTTAATAAATTACCAGTAATGTGTAACCATCTAGTTCGTCTGCGGATGGAGATAGGAAAGAATCTCCCCCCATCATCCCTATGGGACTTTCTTAGCTAACGGAGGCACAGAGAGATGAAGGTACTACCTCAAGGTCACAGGGAGTCAGTGGAAGAGTCAGAAATAGAACCAAAACACAGGGAAATAAAATGATTTTCCAAGCTGGTACTAACTCACCAACAAATATGGGCTTAGAATTAAGCAAAGAGAGATATAACGGTTCCACCAGGTTCCAGAGTCAGCAACAAAGCCGGGGATTGGAAATGAGGCGCAGGAAGCATCTTATCTGCTTTCAAATTCAATGGGAGTGGAACAGGGAGGACTATGAAAAAGCAGGGTACAATAACAGGGGACCAACTCTTAAGATCCTCAGTGGAAAATAGACTGTATCCCTGTGTAGTGTTGCAGCAAATGTCAGTTATATCATCTAGCTCCTATTTGGGAGACATCAATATTAATACCTCTGATGCTTGGAAGCTAATTGTTGAAAGAACAGTCACTGATTCCCTTTCCTTTCACAGCCTATGAGAAGAGCGTCAGAGAAGCCAAAACTAGGATTGGAACCCACAGTTCCTCTTAGGAAAACTGTGCACTGGCCCTGCTCTTTGCATGATCTTTCACCTTTACCTCAACCTATAATAAGGACCTTAAGACCGAACACAGTATGAGCCCCCCATGCTATCTCCCGAATCTACACTGAGGCAGCTCCTAGCAAGAGAACAAGCGCAGCTCATTGCCTGGTCAACACACACATGTTTCAAGGGACAAGGAAAGGGTAGAGGAATAGGACAGAGGGAAGATGGAGAGCTGGGGAGACTCTTCTTTCCAGACCCACAACATAGTCATATACTGAAACAGCTTTCCCTCCATGTTACAATCTTAACTTTCCTCAAACCTTCCCTTCAGGTCCCTGAACAGTATCGGCTCTGCTTCCAGCAGTGAAACCCTTCTCAGGTCTCACAGTGAAGCAAAAATAGTGCCAATTGTATTGAGTGGCACCAGCTTGATTAAAAAGAACTTACCAAGGACTTCCGATTACAACCCGAGCAGTGCAGATATCTGTATGAGCAGCTCCTGCAGTTTCCTGAACATTATCCTTTGTTTTTAAGGGGTATGTTTACTAAACTGTCCTAACGTCGAAGCGGTGGTATTATCATGCGATAACGTCACTTATCGCGCGATAATGCGGCGGCGGCGTTAAGGCACACTAACGCTGTGAAATCCGGCTCTGAAGGGTGGAGTAAGGCTTCCCAGAGGGCGGAGAGAAGGGATCAATGGGCAGAGAGTGGGCGGGGAGAGGCTCCAGACACACTAACGCTGTGAAATCCGGGTCTGAAAACTAACTCCAGTGAAAACCTCGTGCTAGAGGCACATTTGCAGGAGAGAGAAACCATTTCAGTCTGCAATGTACAGCAAAGGCAGGGAAACCCAGAAAAGTGATAGTAGTGATACATGTGCAGGAACCAAAAAGGCAAATAAACATAGAAAATGACCAAAACCACATTTGAAATCCCAATAACCAAGCTGGCCAATAGTGATATTAATAATAAACATAAAGGAACACCACTGACAAAGCACAGAAAAGAAGATATCATGTTTGGAAGGGTCTATTCTCTGTCCCCCTACAAAGTGAATGATCCCACATTGAAACAGCGCTGATCAGGGTTTTTTCTCGTTTATATTGGGCAGGTTTGTTATGACGTGCACATGTGCAGCAACAGCAGAGTGGGCACGTAGGAAAGGGAAACTGTACTGATGCTGTAAATGGGTTACAGTGGGCTGAAGGCGGCACATGCTGTGGTCCAGCTGGGGCACAGTGCGGGCTAGGCAGATGCCTAGGTGGCACATAGGAATGACGAAACTGTAAAGCAGCAAGACAGCAACTGACGAGGGTCCAACATGGGCACGAGTGTGAGTCCCACAGTGTCACAGGGGATATTACACAGCAGGTACCCCCAAAGGCACATAACATTGGCAGGCGGTGCTGGGGGGAAGCGCGCATGTCCATGGAGGCACCCCTACCCAAGAACCCACACCATAGGCAGCTGCCTACTGGCAGACTGGATGGCCTGGGACTGCGCACCACCAGCACCACCGGCATAAGGGCATGTCAGCATGATGGCGGAGGGGGCAGTGGCATCTGCCCACAGCAGACCACGGCCAAGCCCCGTTTAGGTGGGTGCCGTCCACTGCAAAAGACAAGGTCTGTCTGACGAACAGTCATGGTATCCCCAGGGAATGATCTGCCCCTGTGGCAACAGTTTGGTGCAGTACACACAGCCAGCGTGTTCAGGCACAAAAGGTCACAAGTTCAAGTCCCAGTTGTGGCTCCTGCCAACCTAGTCCCCATATTTTACCCAGTACTAAACCATGGTAATAAAAATGGAGCCTTTATTGCAGATAAAATAAACATGCCTGAAACGCTTATAGCTTACCCTACAGAGCACAGACACCATAAATATGTGCAATCCCTACAGCAGAGTTTCCCAACTGCAGTCCTGGAGGGCCAAACACTATTCAGGTTTCATGCTGTTCCTAATTAATATGCCTGTGCTGCATTTGTATGCGCCGCCCCCATTGTATGCAAATGTATCTCATGCATATTGATTAGGGACAGCATGAAAACCTGAACAGTGTTCGGCCCACCAGGACCGGAGTTGGAAAACTCAGAGCTAGAGCAGAGGCCAACAGGAGTACAAACACCAACACCCACAAGCTCCACTATCCAACGCCTCATGGAGAGTCGGGCTGTTGGGCCCTGCGCAGAGCAGCATCTCCCAATACTGGCACCTGTATACCTTAGCAATGCCGTCCTAAACATGGGAACACATTCCACATATATCAAAAGGTTGCTGTGATTAATGTCAGATAACAAATCCTAAGTTAAACACGATTTGTTGATAGAGGTCCATCATAGCAACCTTTTTGATATCTGTGGAGTGTGTTACAGTTATTGATTCTGACAGTGTTTACCACCCCAGGGAGTGACCCCAACAGTTTTGTGTACCATAGCAATGCCTGGACTGTGCCCAGGACTGGTGTGGCAGCCAGGGCTGCCACAAACCTCTATATTTGCACAATGCTTGCATAGGTGTGGGAGTGTGTATCTGTCTATCCAGTGTGTTGTTGCTGCCTACACTTTACTGAGCCCACACTGCTTGCACTGTTTCCAGTGTTAGCCTGCCAATGTGCATAATGAGGAGCAAGGTACTGTGTGTATGGCCCGGACAGAGTGGCATGGGCAGGATGCATTTGTGCAGGGTATAGGGCAATGGCTGGGACATTGTAGTGCCCGACCACCACCTGCATGGGCAGGGTGGCCACACATGTCATGCTGGGAGGTCGCTCTCACCCTGACTGAGCAGTTACCATGGCATAGCTAGGTTCCCCCATAGTGCTCTACAGTATTTCTCTCAAGTGATAGTTATGGGTTCTCTTTTCTGGGGCCCAATCACTGACATACCTGCATGGTGTGTGTGTGCTGACATCCCAGTTTTGGGTGCACACAGTTTCTCCAGGAACATGCACTATGTGCTTGCTAGCAGACAATCTGCAGTTAGCATCTGTATGGCTGCACCACCTTGCAGGGTGCAGCAGGTGCACACTGCCTGCACTCTGATGGTGATTGTCAGATCGTAGTGGGGGCAGCTGAGCTGACTGGGCCCACTACCTATCTTCCAGTGGCCATGTCCCAAATGCAGATCCT
The DNA here is from genome assembly GCA_033557465.1 of Ichthyophis bannanicus. Lineage (NCBI taxonomy): Eukaryota > Metazoa > Chordata > Amphibia > Gymnophiona > Ichthyophiidae > Ichthyophis > Ichthyophis bannanicus. The sequence goes on from CM066035.1 coordinate 830,612,811, forward strand.
CAGCAGCTGCTGTTTGCCACCAGGACGGGGGTTGCTGGTCCCACAGCCTGTCCTCATGTACCTCCACTGCCCCCCTTGCAAAGGGTGAGAGTGCGGGTCTGTTGGGGGCAGGTCATGTCCCCCACCCTGACCCAGAGAGGGTGGTTTGCTAAGTACATTGTCACCATGTGAACCCTGACACACTCCTGCTCCCTAAGCAGGTAACCATAGCAAGCACAGTGGATATGCACTATGTTGTGTGCATCATGGTCCACAAGGGCCAGATGTGGCTGGCAATTACAAATGGACACAGAGACCTCCTAAAGGTTTCTGCAACAAATACCTGTCACACACTAACACTGATGGAGACCTGCAACACAGTCCACCTCAACCAATCCGGGTACTGCGGACCTGGTGCTGGCCACTCCACCTCACCCTCAGGGTGAGCATAGAACACGCACATTGGCATGGCCTGTGGGTACTCTGTGCCAGTAACACGCCCGGTCATTCCCCCCTACCAAGCTGATGTGCTGTAGAGGTGCATACCCCATCTGGTGAGCAGATGTAGACTGCTGTTCTGCATGTGAATTGCATTATGGGTATTGTTGGTTCTATCCTATTCTGGTAGCCACAGCAGACAGTTTTATGGTGACATGCACTATTTCTGTAGCCAGCCATTGGTGTGCTAACTCCCATGGTGATGCAGCACAATGGTTAATGCAATGACTTCAGTAGCAGAGGTCATGGGTTCGATTCCTCTCTGCTCCCCCTTTTTTTTTATGGCTGTCCTACACAACTATGTTTCATTCGTGTACATTATACCCTCATCACTGTTGCCATCCATCCTTCTGTCCATCTATGTGTGTGTGCCAGCTGTGTGGCGTCCTGCCCTAATGTGCAGGTTGCTACCCCATGTCCTTCACTGGCACACTTTTCTGCATTGTGGCTCTTTATGCTTGCCTCTCCTGTGTCTGCTCTGCATGGCACTGCTCTCCTCTGTCCTGCTGTCATTGCACTTATCCTGCCACCTCTACCTCCTCTGGTGGACACATATCCCCATCCTCTGCCACACACTGTCATTGTTGCACTGTACATTACCATCACCCTGTACATCGGTACAGCTGCCCCCGATATGTTTGTCCACTTTACCTGCTGCCACATGGGCTGTACTTCCTTCCATCACTTGTTCATTGCCTTTCCTTGGTGCTCTGTGCAGTGTTATGGCTACATCTGTGTTTGAGCCATACATTTCATGCTTGTGACTTTGGGGCACCTTTGTGCCCCTGGGCACCATCTCCTGTGTCACCTTGGCATCCCTGGGGCATCTGGATGAGGCAGAACAGATGTACATGTGAGTGCACTGGGAGACTCTGTTATTTCCAGTCAGCAAAAGCTGGAGGGACTCGAGCACAGATTCAAAAGTTTTGAGGAGTATCATGAAAATGTAGAAAATAGAAGTTTCCAAAATAACTTGTGTAAGGTCAGACTCTCAGAGCACATGGAGGAACAAAACCCAGTAGACATTCTTGCTACCATTCTGCCCATGCTGCTCAGCCTGGACTGTACAGATGGACCAAATGCATAGAGTGCTGGTGCCGGTATCACCTCCAGGAAGCCAACCATGTGCACTTCTCCTTTGGTCACACGACTTTGAGGAGTGCCCTTTTATGGCAGCTTGACCCCTAGCAGTAGTACAGCGAGACTACCGTTAGTGTCATGGGCACCATTTTGAACCTGGTGCTAGCAGAAACAAGGGTGAGTGGGGCTTGCTCCTGTCTGCTACCCCTAGATTACAAAGGAATGATGAGGTAGATCCACAGGGCCTATGGGGGCAGGAGGTCTTCAGGAGACTAGGATCATGATTGGGGGGTCCTGTGAGTCTGCGGGGGGCTTGGAAATAAGGCTATCTTATATGTTTTTGGGGGGTCTGTGTGGGTATCTTCAGTGGGGTCTTTGCTGAGAGGGGAGCCCCATGATCATGCTGGCCCCTTTAAAATGGCATCCGGGAGCACTGAGCTGAGTGTTAGCAGTTTCATGCTTGCGGGCCGGTATTAATTTTTCTGGAATAATGCAGATTGCAGAGTTCAATGCAAGCTGCAATATTCGTTTTCCATAATGAGACGTTTCCATGCATGTGCATGTCTTGCATATCGGTTTTACAGAATGTATGTTGTGATAAACACATGTTCATTTCAGTTAAATAACACAATTTTATCATTTAAATTGCGTTAAGGGGCAAAAATCATGCACTATTCTCTTAACGCACATGAGTAACTACCCCTGTTAGCATTTTCAAAATTTCTTTTGTTATTTTTCAGGGAAAATTAATCACAGAAAAAACAGGAGCAAATTCTTCCCAAGCGATTCTCAAATTTGGGAACTGGTACAAAGTCCACCTAAAAATCTCTGCGGATTTCTCAACTCCTGCCTAGTTCAGAATAGTGCCCATCTCATGTACAAACACACAAACACTAATTCACATAAACAATCATAAAAGTGCAAGGATATACATGCAGACTGCGTACAGATAGACATGTGTAGGCAGCTAATAAAAGATCTATGATATCGCTCATGACATCATGGAAAGGGAGGAAGCAGACTCAGGGCCTTGAAGGCAAAGAAAAATTCACCTTCTGCAGTGGGTGGGGCAGAGAGTTTAAATGCTTCTAGTAAAACTGTTGGCCATTAACAAGATGAAAACTGCTGTTATAATAAATAGACCGCTGATGAGATCCATTTACTTTAAACAGATGAAGAAGGGGAGACATTAATTCCCCCAAGCCTTTGTCCCTGAAGTGCTACTGCTGTGGAGGAGTCGGTGAATAATTGATTCCTTCTCCGTTTCCAGGCTGCACGAGGACTTCTGGAATATCTGCAATTATTATGTATAAATTCAAAGAGAACAGAATCGTTAAAGATACACAATAATTTGGGAAGTATTATCTGTCGTTGGCGCTCTGAATGCTGTTCTGTTGGTAATTTGTGCTGAGATGCCTCATTACAGTATGATACAAGAGGAGTACTTAACGTGCCGAAACAAAAATTAAACTACTTTTCAATAACATTTCCCAAAATAGTTGGAAAATTCTCTTGGGTATGCCAGGCCCAGCATGCAATCATATGTCTACCTTTCTTCACCAGGTTTCCTCATGAATATTCATACCATAAGAGATCTAGAATGCGTGAGCAAATAAGGGCCATAAAGCCATCTGGTCTGCCTAATTTGGTATATGGGGATCTCCCCTCCCTGTTCCACTCTCTTTTATAATTCAGACACTTTTTCGGCCTGACAATTTGTGCCTGTTGTAAAAGGAAAGAATTACAAAATATAGAAGAGAAATAACAAAGATAACTCCTAGGTTCTGATGCAGATCTGTATTGTCTTTGATCAGATTACTTTTCAGGCCTGATGGTAGGAAGCAATAGATTTTGCTGCTCTAGGTGCTCTTTCTTCTGTTTCCTCGGGAGTTACAGCAGGGGCCGCGGAACACCTCGCCAATTGGGAGGGCCAAGCTCCACCTTGACTCTGCCCCAAGCTCTGCCCCAAACCCTCCCCTAGCCCCCCATGGCCTTCCCCTCCTGTTTTGCCCGCAGGGATCCCATCTTCTGTGGGCAGAAGAGAAGGGAATGGCTGCGATTGTGGTGGACTCCTGTCACGGCAGCCTTTGCCTCCTGCCCGCCGTGATCCGATCTCCCATGGGCAGGGTAGAAAGCCACCACGATTGCGGCAGCCTTCCCCTCCTGCCTGCGGGAGATCGGATCCCCACAGGCAGGAGGGGAAGGTTGCCATGCTGGCAGCAAAGACTCCTTCTGTCTGCCCACGGGGATCTCCCGCAAGCAGACAGGAGTCTTTGCCACGATCGCGGTGTCCTTCCACCCTGCCCATGGGGATTCAATCTCCCACAGGCAGACAGAAAGAGTCTGCCGCAATCATGGCTGCTCTCTGCGGATGGTGAGCAAAATTTTGGTTGGGCCAGCCAGGTCCCGTGTGGCTCACCCCCTTCCGATGCCTATGAGTTACAGTAAGTTTTCCCTGCTCCTTATTTGTGAGCCAGAACAAAGGTCAATCAAGTTCAGTATCCTGATTCCAACTGTAGCCAAGCAGGTTCCCAAAGAGCTCTAACCTCTTTAACCTTTCCTCATAGGAGAATCATTCCATACTTTTATCATTTTCATTACCCTTCTCTGTACCTTTTTTAATTCCACTATATCTACTGGCAGGGTCTCCCAAGATGGACAGGTCTCAGCTGAGATGCCAGAACAAGACAAACCACCCATCTGGGCAGCAGCAGAATGGGATAGTGTTGACGGCGGAGGATCACATTTCTGTGACAACGGCAACAACACCAAACTTAAACTGCGCGGAAGAAAGGCCCGGCAATCTACTTCTGTATCTTGCCATGAAAACCCAATGGATAGTTACAACAAAACAAATTGTGCTGTAGTGCTGGAAGATGAGACCCCCAGGTTGGAAGGCACTCAACTAGCTACTGGGGAAGAGCTGAAGACCTTTCAGAGTAAAGCCAGCATTTATGATGTGGTTGGATCAAAGCCCTCGGGAAGTCTGACTGCTGATGTAGCTGCGCATGAAATGAGAGTCAGAAGCTGTAAAGATGTCTTACACATTGGAACATGGAACGTACGAAGCATGAGCCAAGGGAAGTTGGAGGTGGTCAAGAATGAAATGGAACGTGTACAACTTGATCTGTTGGGTGTCAGCGAACTGAAATGGACTGGCATCGGGCACTTTGCATCAGATGATCACATGGTCTACTATGCTGGAAATGAAAGACAAAGAAGAAATGGTGTTGCATTTATAATAAAGAAGAAACTTGCAAGAACTGTAATGAAATACAATGCAGTCAGCGAACGCTTAATCTCTATTCGTCTACGAGGAATGCCTATGAACACAACTATAATTCAAGTATATGCCCCAACAACAGCTGCAGAAGAGAATGAAATTGAAGAGTTCTATGAACAAGTACAAGCTGAAATTGACAGAACATGCAAACAGGATATCCTGATAGTCATGGGTGATTGGAACGCAAAGGTTGGCAACAAAGAAGAAGACAAAGTAGTTGGAAAATATGGACTTGGCAACAAAAATGAAGCTGGAGAAAGACTGATAGAATTCTGCAAGACCAACGATCTATTCATCTCGAACACCTTCTTCCAGCAACACAAGCGGAGACTGTACACATGGACTTCACCCAATGGATTGTATAAAAATCAAATTGACTACATCTGTGGAAGTCAACGATGGAAAAGCTCTATAACATCAACAAAGACAAAACCTGGAGCTGACTGTGGTACAGATCATCAACTACTAGTATGCAAACTCAAGCTAAAGCTGAAAAAGAGCAAACCACTCATGAATGCAGCAAAATATGACCTTGAGAATATACCACTGGAATTTAAAGACTGCCTGCAAAATCGATTTGCTGCTTTAGATACAAATGATAGAGTTCCAGAAGAGTTATGGAATGACATCAAGAAGGTTGTGTTGGAAGAAAGCGAGAAGTCTCTACAAAAGGTAAAAAAGAAAAAACGGCCAAAATGGATGACGGAAGAAACTCTGAAAATTGCCCAGAAACGCAGAGAAGCTAAAGCAAGAGGAGAAAGAAAGACAATCACAGAACTCAACAGAGATTTCCAATGTGCAGCAAGACAGGACAAGGAAAAGTACTACAATGACGCATGCAAGGAAATAGAAGCAGAAACTATTAGAGGAAGAACAAGATCAGCTTTCCTAAAGCTACGAGAGTTAAAGAAAAAGTTCCAGCCTCGAATTGGAATGTTACAAGATGCTCAAGGTTCTATGTTGAATGATGCTGAGAAGATCAAGAAAAGATGGAAGGAATATACAGAGTTTTTATATGCTAAAGATCAAGTGGACCAACAGCCGTTTCAACCTGTACCTTGTGATCTGGAACCATTGGTGATGAAAGAAGAAGTTGAAGCAGCATTGAAAGCCTTATCAAAGAACAAAGCACCAGGCATTGATTGCATTCCCATAGAAGTATTACAGCAATCTGATGCAGCTGTTACCGTACTTACAAGGCTCTGCCAAGAAATATGGAAGACAGCATCATGGCCAACTGACTGGAAAAGATCTGTGTTTATACCAGTACTAAAGAAAGGTGATCCAACTGACTGTGGAAATTATCGCACAATCGCTCTGATCCCACATGCCAGAAAAATTCTACTGAAGATTATTCAAAAGAGACTACAATCATACCTGGAATGAGAACTATCTGAAGTGCAAGCAGGGTTCAGAAAAGGGCGAGGAACGAGAGACATCATTGCGGATGTGAGATGGATCCTTGAAAAGACTAAAGAATACCAAAAGGATATCTATTTGTGCTTTATCGACTATAGCAAAGCTTTTGACTGTGTAAACCATGAGAAACTCTGGGCCACATTAAGAAGCATGGGTATACCAGAACACCTGATCGTTCTTTTGCACAATTTGTACATTGATCAAGAAGCAACAGTTCGAACGGAACAAGGAGAAACAGAATGGTTTAAAATAAGCAAAGGTGTAAGACAAGGCTGCATACTTTCCCCCTACCTATTTAATTTATATGCAGAACTAATCATCAGAGAAGCAGGATTGTATGAAGACAACAGAGGTGTGAAGATTGGTGGAAGACTCATCAACAACCTTCGCTATGCTGATGATACCACATTACTGGCGGAAAGTGAAGATGATCTGAAACATTTGCTTCTCACAATCAAAGAACATAGTCTCAAAATGGGCCTGCACCTTAATGTAAAGAAGACAAAGATCATGACAACTGGCATAATCAACAGGTTCATCGTCGAAGGAGAAGAAATTGAAATCGTGAATAACTTTAACCTAATTGGATCAACTATCAATAAAGAAGCAACAAGCAGTCAAGAAATCAGACGACGCATTGCTCTTGGCAGAATGGCTATGAAAGACCTAGATAAGATTCTCAAGAGCAGAGATGTCTCTCTCCATACAAAGATTCGACTTGTTCAGGCTATGGTATTTTCAATAACATCATATGGATGTGAAAGCTGGACAGTGAAAAAGATAGACAGGAAGAAAATTGATGCCTTTGAATTATGGTGCTGGCGGCGAATACTGTGTATACCATGGACTGCCCGTAGAACAAATCAGTCTGTACTAGAGGAGATCAAACCTAAGCTTTCTTTAGAAGCTCAGATGACAAGACTTCGACTTTCATACTTTGGACACATCATGCGGAGAGAGAGATCATTAGAGAAAGACATCATGCTTGGCAAGATAGAAGGTCAACGCAAAAGAGGAAGGCCAGCAATGAGATGGATCGATACAATAACAGCAGCTACGGGTACCAGTCTGTCAACAATGAGCCGCCTGACTGAAGATCGAACACAATTTAGGATAGCTATCCAGAGGGTCGCCATGAGTCGACTCTGACTCGACGGCACTTAACAACAACAACATATCTTTTTTGAAATGCAGTGAACAGAATTGCACACCATACTTAAGGCATGGTTGCACAATAGAATAATAGAGAACAATTATGACATTTTCCATTTTATTCCCAATTCCTTTCCAAATAATTCTTAATATTTTGTTTGCTTTTTTTGGCCATCATCACATTCCGAGCCAAGGGTTTCAATTTGAAGCCCACAATGATGCCTAAATCCTTTTCTTGCCTCTAATGTGGATCCTTACAATTATGCATCTATAGTTTGGGTTATTCTTCCCTATGTGCATCACTTTGCATTTTTCCACATTAAGGGGTATGTTTACTAAATCGCGTTAGTGCAGTTCGTGTTAGGAGCCGCGTTAGTGAAAGAAAAGCCAAAAAAGGACATGGGCGGGACATCGTAATGACTAACGCGCGTTCCAAAAACTAACGAGCGGTACAGGGCGCCGTGGTGCGTTACTGCCCGTTTATCATATGAAGGCGTACAGACACAAATCATTGAAACAGAGCTGTAGCACAATGGCTAGTGTACTCACCGCTGTTACAGGCAGCATGGGTTCAAGTCCCCAGTGTGCCTAACGCAGAATGCTGTCCCAGGCAGCACCCTGTACATTACATAGGGAATGAGGAGGCATATTTCTCTTTACGTTCAGAAGTTACTGAAACACACTCTCGCAGTGCGCATAGCCATGTGCATTGGTACATGCGTTGTTACGGGCATACAATCGTGCGTGGGTATGTGTGTTTTTACCAGCGTGGGCACCTTATATTACAGACTCTGTAGGGTGTCTTGCACCTATGCATTATGCTAACAGATGTACGTGTGATGGCCTATGGTTTATCAGAGCCTGTGAGCAGGTGCTGGAGTTTCACAGGGTTGGATTGGGCCAGTCACACCCATGATGCACTGCACATGCAAATCAGCTGTCCACAGATACACACCATGGGGAATGCACCCCCACAGCACCTCGGCCTGGTAGGGAGAACTGACCATGTGCACCCCCACAGCACCTCGGCCTGATAGGGGGTACTGACCGTGTGTTGTACTGGCACAGAGTAGCTACACACCGTCACATTGTGCGGGTACTGTGCTCATCCTGAGGGTGCAGTGAGGCGCCCAGCACTAGGTCCACAGCACCGTCCATGGCTGAAAGAGGCCATGGTGCAGGTCCAAAGCAGTGTTAATGGGTGAGATAGGTAGTTTATGCAGGACCACCTTGGACATCTCTGTCTGTTTCAGTCAGGTGTAGCCCCCATGCACCACCACCCCCCTCCCCCAGGGCTGAAGGAGGCAAACAGGGTCTCCTATCAAAAGATCCACAGTCTACCTCCCTGCAAAGGTGGCAGTAGAGGGGAACATCAATCCTAATCCTGCTGAGGAACAGACACCCCACAGGGCAGTCAATGTAGCTCTGTACACATCCATAACACAATAGCAGACAGACATTAGGCCTGGAGATGGTAAGCTGCACCCCACCACTATCTGATATTCCCCTGGTGCAAGCCATCAGCCACTGCACCCTGCAAGCCACTCCATCACAACACATAACAGCTGCAAACAGTCTGCTAGTGCCCAGTGGAGATGCCTGCACCCAGAACTGGGATGTCAGCATACACAGCAAGCAAATACATCAGTGACTGGGCCCCAAAAGGAAACCCATATTTATCACATAAGAGAAATACTAGATAGCACTATGGGAGTGCCTAGCCATGCTGTGGTCACTGCACAGTCAGGGTGAGAGTGATCTCTCAGCAGGATATACTGAGGTCACCCTGTCTGTGTAGGTGGTGGCCGGGCACTACAATGTGCCTGTCACTGCCCTATGCCCTGTGCAGATGCACCCTGGCCAGGCCACCCTGTCCGGCCTATACCCATGGTACCTTGCTCCTCATTATGCACATTGGCAGCCCAATACTGGCAACATTGCTGGCAGTGTGGGCTGTGGAAGGTGTTTGCAGCCACCACACACTGGATAGACAGACAGCCACCCCCACACCTATGCCAGCATTGTGCTACTATAGAGGTGGTCAGCAGCCATACCCACCACACCAGTCATGGGCACAGTACAGGCATGGATATGGGTGGTGAACACTGTCAGAGACCAGACCTGCAGCACACACCGCAGACATCAGAATGATTGTTATGGTGGAGCTCAATGAGCAAAATGTGCTTAACGTAGGAACTGATATCTGCCAGTTATCATAGGAAACGTTTGATAGCTGTGTACCATATACCCAGGTGTAGGGTGGCATTGCTAAGGTATGCAACTGCTAGTATTGGGAGATACAGGCAGGGCCCAATGTCTTGCCTCTCCAGGAGGCATTGGCCAATGGGGCCTGTGGGGGTGTGTGTGGCCCTGTTGGCTGCTGCTTTACGGCAGAGTTCCCCAACTCCAGTCCTGGTGTTCCATACACTGTTCGGGTTTTCATGCTGTCCCTCATAAATATGCATGAGCTACATCTGCATACCATGGGGGTGGTGCATAGCTATGCAGCACAGGCATCTTTATTAGAGGCAGCATGAAACCGGAATGGTATGGGGCCCTCCAGGACTGCATTTGCGGGACTCTGCTTTAGGTAATGTGCCTGTTTCTGGTGTCTGTGTTTGCTGTGGTAAAATATAGGCCATGCGTATGTTCTCTGCAATAAAGGAGTGTCTTTACTATCACTGTTTAGTGGTGGGTAAAACTATGGGGACTGGGTTGGCAGGAGCCCCAGCTGGGATTTGAACCTGTGACCCTCTGGTTTTACAGGCACTGGCTGTGTCTGTTGCACCACACTGTGGCCACAGAGACAGTGCAGTCCCTGGAGTTAGTTAAACCGGCCTGACGAGTCAGAAACCCTGCTCTGCAACAAGTTTACTGTGGCCTCATTTACCTTGTATGGAGACAAAGGTGCACATAAACCTCAGAAAAGACCTCAAAAAAGGGGCACACACCCATAACCAAGCTGGGCAACAATGATATCATTGGGCAACATTACACAACACTCCCAGGACAGCTCCATTACAATGCGGAGCGTAGACCCTTCCACACATCATTTCTTTTTTTTTGATGCTTTCCAGGGAGTGTTGTTCCTTGTTGCCCATTGCTATCACTGTTTCCCAGCTGAATTATGCTTTTTACAATGTTTCTTGTGGTCATTTTTAACGTTTTATGTGCAATTTTGTTCTGTGCACATGTATCACACTGCTCACGTTTTGTGGGTTTCCCCGGTTTTGCTGTACATTGCTGACGTAAATGGTTTCTCTTCCCTTTAATATGCCTTTAACGACAGGTTTTCATTCGCGTTGGAATTGAGCTCAGGAATTCAGTGCGTTAGTGTGAGGGGAACCTCTCCCCGCCCACTCTCCGCCCATTGACCCCTTCTCTCCACCCACTCTCCACCTTTTGCGCTGTTTTAACGCGCCGCGGAGGTTTACGATCGTTAACTGCGGTTAACGCGCGTAAAGTACGTTTAACGATCGTTCGCACGTCAGAACGCACGTTCGGACGTGCGAACGATCGTTAAACATACTTTACGCGCGTTATTCACGATTACTGCACTTTAGTAAACATTCCCCTAAGTTTCTTTTTCCGTTTGTATGCTGAGTCTCCCAATTTTGAAGGTCCTCCTGTAATTTCTCTCAATCTTCTTGTGATTCAGTGATTTGAAATGACTTTGTGTCATCTGCAGATATGATCATCTCACTCATTATTTTCATTTCCACCATTTCTAGTAGAGAACCCTAGGCACTCCATTAATTTTTGGATTCAGTTTGCACGTTTTCAGTGGTAGCTCAAGACGTTATATTCAGGTATTTCATTGGCCTCAGAGGACTAACAGTACAATCTAAGGGGAGAGAGATATGCAGAGCACAGGGGCCAGCGATGTAAATTAGCTGGCTGTTGCCTCTTTATTTTAAAACAGGATATTCAATGCCAGGTCATATTCAGCAATCAGCATTAAATATCCAGTTTGCCCAGAGAGCACTTTAGCTAGCCATTAAGTGGCAATATTGAGACACTAACTGGCTAACTAAACTCCTAAAGTTAGGACAGCCTTTTACCTTTCCTAACTTTAGTCATTTTAGATAGGCAATTAGCAGCTCCATATCACTGCTGTCTGGAGAGCTAAAGGTGCCACTCTCACTCCAACCCCGGAATGTGCCATTGCTAACTGGTGCTAGTGTTGGGATGTTTAACTGGGTTGGGAGAGACTATTCAGTGCCATTAACCACATTAGTGCTACTGAATATCCTAGTGAGTGGGATTTATGTGGCTTGCAGGTCTTCAGATGGCATAAATCCCTTTGAATATGCTCCCTAACTTATTCCCATGAGGCAGTAGTGAGTGAAAGGTTTTCCCAAGGTCATAAGAAGCATCACTAGGCTACTTTTCCACCTTTGAGAAAACTGACAATTTTGTTCTATTCTCAGTTTCCTATCTTTCAAACAGTTCTCAGTCCACAATAGCATATTGCCTGTTATCTCATGACTTTTTAATTTCCTTAGTAGTCTCTCATAAGGGACTTTATCTAAAGCTTTCAGAAAATCCAGATACACTTTATCAACTGGCTCACTTTTATCCATATATTTAATCATGCCTTCAAAAAAATATTGCAAACTGGTGAGGCAAAATGTCCCTTGGTTAAACCCATGTTGGCTTTGACCCATTCATGATTATGATGTTTATTCAAGTGACCCACTTATTGGTCAAACATGAGAAATTATTATGGGACAAACACTATGGAGAGAATATTCAAAACATTTTAGCTGTTAGCAGATCTGCTAATTGGCTAAAATGCAGTCACTGAGATATTCAGTAGCACAAATAAGTTAGTGCCATTGAATGTTGTTGTTAAGTGCTGTTGAGTTGGTGTTGACTCTTGGCAACCCTCTATATATTTGATCTAAACTTTGTTTGGTGTTCAGCCAAGCGGCTCATTATTGATAGAGTGGTGTCCATAGCTGTTTTTATTGTATCGATCCATCTCATTGCCGGCCTTCTTCTTTTATGGTGACCTTCTATCCTGCCAAGCATTATGTCTTTCTCCAATGATCTCTCTCTTTGCATGATATGTCCAAAGTATGAAAGTCAAAGTCTTGTCATCTGAGCTTCTGATTTGTTTTTCGGGTAGTCCATGGTATACACAGTATTCCTCACCAGCACCATAAGTCAAAGGCATCAATTTTCTTCCTGTCTATATTTTTCACTGTCCAACCTTCGCATCCATATGACGTTATTGAAAATACCATGGCCCGGACAAGTCGAATCTTTGAATGGAGAGAGACATCTCTGTTCTTAAGGATCTTGTCTAGGTCCTTCATAGACATTCTACAAAGAGTAATATGTCATCGGATTTCTTGACTACTAGTCCTTTCTTTATTGATTGTTGATCCAAGTAAGTTAAAGCTGTCAACTATTTCAATTTCTTCTCCATCAATAATGAACTTATTCATTTTGCCAATTGTCAGGATCTTTGTCTTCTTAACGTTATGGTGCAGACCCATTTTAAGACTATATTCCTTGGTCTTGAGAAGCAAATGTTTCAAATTGTCTTCACTTTCAGCCAGTAATATGGTATCATCAGCATAGCGAAGGTTGTTGATGAGTCTTCCACCAATCTTCACACTTCGGTTGTCTTCATACAGTCCTGCTTCTCTGATGATTTGTTCTGCATATAAATTAAACAGGTAGGGGGAAAGTATGCAGCCTTGTCATACACCTTTGCTGATTTTAAACCATTTTGTTTCTCCTAGTTCCATTTGAATTGTTGCTTCTTGATCAATGTAAAGATTGTGCAAGAGAATGATCAGGTATTCTGGTATACCCATGCTTCTTAATGTGGCCCAGAGTTTCTCGTGGTTTACACTGTCAAAAACCTTGTTGTAGTCAATAACACACATATGGATATCCTTTTGGTATTCTTTTCACATTTCAAGGATCCATCTCACATCCGCGATAATGTCTCTTGTTCCTCACCCTTTCCTGAACCCTGCTTGCACTTCAGGCAGTTCTCGTTCCAGGTATGGTTGTTGAATAATCTTCAGTAGAATCTTGCTGGCATGTGGGATCAGAGCGATTGTGCGATAATTTCCAGTCAGCTGGATCACCTTTCTTCAGTATTGGTATAAACACAGATCTTTTCCTGTCAGTTGGCCATGAATTTGTCTTCCAAATTTCCTGGCAGAGCCTTGTAAGTATGGTAACAGCTTCATCCGATTGCTATAATACTTCAATAGGAATGCCATCAATGCACGGTGCTTTGTTCTTTGATAAGCCATACAAAAGAACCTTATAGCTCCACTCTATGAACTATAAGCTATCACACGTTCCCAAATGGATAATTATTTCATTTTTAAGCGACGGGTCTCAGACTCGAAAGAGCTGTGGTCTTATCAGGTGATGACCTAGTGCTCTATTTTGCATCAATGACCCTTTTGTCGCTTTACCAGCTACATTTAACTTTTACTGGAAGATTTCATTGGACTTGTACTGAATGTTTCCATGACTTGTACTGAATATTTCCACTTATAACTGCAGTACAATTTCCAAGCAGTAATATTTATAAGAAGAGAATGAATATGTGCTTATCTTCAAAAATGCCCAACGCCAATTTCAGCGCTGCTGCGTTTCACTGCTGAGCTGTTTCATCAGGGGCTGTACTTTTTCGAACACTTCATTCAATTGTTCCAACAAAACATTCTTTTATCTCCTTCAAAATGTATCATGCGTTCGTCGCACTCTAAACAGGGAATCAAAAATTAATGCTTTAAAATCATAACTTCAGTTGTAATCCGCTATTCCTACTACGGTTTATGCCACAATCCTAAAGATGTACCTTAGATTTCATTATTACTCTCCTACATCTGTTCCAACTGTTCGTGTCTGACAACGCCGCGCATGCGTGCCACACACTAGGCAGTTTATATAGCTATGGGGACCCCACCTGTTAGATTTAAACGCACTGATTCCAATCAATTTGCATGTTAAGTCCCCCTGGTTGTACAGACTGCAGTGCAAAAATCCACCTTTGCTCTATCACTATTAATGCTTGATCTCTAGAGCTTCCTTCCAATCCCGTTTTTTTCATGTCTATGCAAAAACATACCAAATCTTCAAATTTATGATGTTCTTGAAGACAATGCTCGACAATTGGTGCTGTCATCGTCTTGCACTTTAACCTGCTACGATGTTCTGCTATTCGAACTTTAAATGGACGAGACGTCTTCCCAATGTATAAGAGCCGACATGGGCATTCTATAGCATACACTACGTATGTAGAGTTGCACGTTGTGCGCTGCCGTAAATTATATGTTCTGCCATGGTACTCAAACAAAGTGATTTCCTTAGCTATCTCACATATTTGGCAAGACCCACACCGATAATGTCCCACTGGTTGATTAGATGCGTTGGCATCAGTCTTACGTAACTTTGTTGGACTCAAAACTTCTTTAAAGTTACGGTGCCTCTGCCAAACGCACCTTATTCTCAGATCTTTAAACATGGACATACTTTGAAGAACATTCAAGTGTTTATTCAAAATCCTTTGAATATTGGAGTTAAATGGGGAGTGTTTCGTCACTAAATTCACCACTCCATTCTCTGTATGAGGTGTTTGCGGTATTAATAAATATTCACGATTATTAAACAGAGCTCTTTTATATGCCCTCTCCACTATTTGGTAGGGATATCCCTTCTCATAGAATTTCATTTTCAGTATCTTCGCTTGACGTTTGAAATCCTGTATGCTCGAACAATTTCTTCTATATCGGAGGAACTGCGAGAAAGGGAGCCCATTTTTTAACCCCTTCGGGTGAATGCTGGAATAGTGGAGTAATGCATTCCGATCAGTTGGTTTGTGATGTACTGTGGTGATCCATTCTCCCTCACTTGGTTTAACTTCCACATCCAAAAATGTTATGACTTCCTGGCTGTAAGTGCAAGTGAATTCAATTGAATCTTCTCTCCCATTCAGCCATTCCACATACTTTACTAATTGGGGGACTTGTCCTTCCCAAATGACAAAAATGTCGTCAATGTAGCAACACCACAGTTTTACATTAGGGTGGAATTCTGAATGTCTAAGCCAGCGCTCTTCAAACGATCCCATAAAGAGATTGGCTATCGACGGTGCGCAGGTCGCGCCCATAGCTACTCCAATCTTCTGATGGTAAATCTGTTCTTCAAATTGGAAATGATTGTGAAATAATACTAATTTAATTATTTCATCCATGAACGTAAGATGCTTCTCCGAAAGATCCTCCCGCACAATTAGTGCTTGCAAAGTAATCTCATGAGCTTTATCTTGGGGGATGTTGGTGTATAAGGCTTTCAATGCTGCTTTGACTTCTTCTTTTATCGCCAATGGTTCCTGATCATAAGGTACAAGTTGAAATGGCTGTTGGTTCACTTGATCTTTATGGTATAATGGTATTTAAATTTCAAGGAGGATATAGTGGAACTGGCAACTTTATGGAATGGCCTGGAAGCTGCTTTGAGGGGGAGGTTTCTTATGTGGACCTTCAATCTCAGGAGAAGCAAGAATCCCAGTTCTCATTAAAGGTGATGAGATTAGGAGCCCTATACAAAAGAGCTGGATCTCGACAAGTACTGAGCCAATTGGAGACGGTTAGATCAAAGCTGCATCATTGCAATTAGATAAGGTGGATTTTAAGTTGTGCATAGTATAGCAAAATACAACATTATAAATCTGAGAACAATCAAGCCACCTTTTGACTTGTAAACTTAAACTGAAGCAGTCTAAAACAGCTATCAAATGGATTAAAGGGGAAGGGAATGGAATATACAACTGTACAGATTCAGGGCAGGTTTGTTACATTTTATCAAAATTTATGTGAGAAGGATGCTACCATCCTAGACGCAGATATAATGAACTTTTTGGGCGGAGTTGACTTGCCTTGTATTCCCCCAGAATTCCAGGAGGTTATGGAGGCCCCTATTTCAGCCCTAGAATTATTTCAGGTTATAAAGGGATTACCTGGTGACAAGGTTGGATGGGTTTAGAGGAATGACAAGGCAGCTGGTTCCCTTGTTAATGTTGCTTTTTAATGGTATTTTGGAAGAGCAGCCATTGCCAAGCACCATGAGGGAGGTGGGCACTTCACTTATTCTTAGGCTGGGGAGGGAAGAGATATACTACCATATCATTGCCGAATATGTATATTAAAAAATTTGCAAATAGGTTAGCCCAGGGCCTGCCCAGCTATTAGGAAAACTAGGCAGAGCAGCCGCTTCTAGGGGCAGCAAAGAGCAGGGCATTCCAAGCTAAATAATTGATTCAGAAAGCCAAGGTAGGCCTAAGAGTTAAGGTTTGCCTAGGGCACCAACAGTTGAACCAACTCTGAACATAGCCCTGGGTTAGCGTTCACGCTTCCACAGTTGATTGGGTTAGATCAAACCGGTCCAGGTCCCCAAACAGTAGATAACACAGGTACACTAAAAAAAAAAATTTTTAAACTGCCTCTAATGTTTTGATTGATTTTTACGTTTTTTGGTGCGCTGAATCCAAATCTGGTAACCAATTTGCTCCATCACGTACAGATTTTTTGCTACATTGGGTTAGCAGTTTGAGGTGAACGTTTCAGATTGAGTGCGATCGAGATAAAAGTTTCTTGGATGAATTCTTTATACTAATTGTTTAGTAGTTATTCAAATAAGAATAAAGAAAATTGTAACAAGGCAGCACATAAGAATAGAGTAATGTCAACAAAACACACTGTGATGGTAGCAAAATTGTCTGCACTTAAAACAGCCACATACATGTGCACAAACATTGAGCATATAAGAGCGAGGTTAGACACAAAGCAAAGCAAAGAAATGTGCAAAAAATGTTGTACAGGTATGTATGTAAGAATAGAAAACGCAAACCGCACCATTGCAATACATGAAGACAAACACCCGATGGTGTGAAAATAAAATTCTAATAAATGAGATCCGACACTGTGGTAATAACTAGAAAATTTTTATTTCAAAGTTTAGTAAAAACACGATATTTGTCAACACAGTTTAGATTTTAAAGTCATTCTTGGGTCAATCAATCTCCTGGTGGGCCCGTTTCTTCTTCCCCCGAATGCTTCTCTTGGTGCGCTGCTTGGCATATTTTTCATCTGGGGTTTCCCGCAGCAGCAACCAGCAGAAATCAGCCATCATAGTGGTGTTCCATCTTCCTTGGTACCTTCTCTCTGCGTCCTTGATGTCCTGGTGAAACCTTTCACCTTGTTCTTCACTGTACGCCCCCAAGTTTTCGGGAAAGTAGTTCACATGGGAGTGCAAGAAATGGACTTTCAGGCTCATGTTACAGCCTTGTTCTTTGAAGGCATTGAGCATCCTGGCAACAATATCCTTATAGTTCTCATCCCGCCTGTTCCCCAAGAATTTGAGAACAACATCCTTGAAGGAATCCCAGGCTTCTTTTTCCTTCTCAGACATCGTTTCAGCGAATGCTCCATCTGAAATGAGTTTCCTTATATTAGGGCCAACAAACACTCCTTCCTTTAGCTTTGCTTCAGAAAGTCGGGGGAACTTTGAGCAAAGGTACCGAAAGCACTCACCATCTTTTGGAAGGGACTTGATGAATTGCTTAATGAGACCCAACTTAATGTGGAGAGGTGGTAATAGAATTTTATCACGAGGTACCAAGCTCTCATGAAGAACATTTTTCTCACCGGGTCTCAAATACTCCCGAATTGGCCAGTCTTTTTTCCCCCAGTGTAGGTCGCGGGCCCGGCTATCCCACAAGCAAAGGAAGCAGGGATATTTGGTGAAACCGGATTGCTGCCCTAATAGCATGGATAGAATTTTAAAGTCTCCACAAATCATCCACTTATGCTCATCATAACGAATCTTCTGAAGAATCAGGGCCAAATTCTCGTATTTTTCTTGGAGAATAAGAGTGAGCAATAGGAACTGAAGCGAATGTGTTGCCATTATGAAGAAGAACACCTTTTATGCTGTCTTTTGCCGAATCAATGAACAGCCGCCATTCAGCAGGATCATACTTGAGTTTAAACTTTTCCATCACTCCGTATATATCGTTGCAAAATACCAAATCTTCCTCTTTGCTGAAATACTTCAAAAATTATGTCTCGCGGTTGCGGTACCAATAAAAAGTTGTTCCTGGTGACAATAGATTTTTCTGTTTAAGCCGAGAACCTAGCAGTTGGGCAGCATCTTTTGGGAGTCCTAAATCCTGGACTAAATCATTCAATTCAGCTTGAGAGAAAAGTTCAGGTTTCGGATCTGGTTCAGTTTCAAACTCGGAAGTACTGGACTCATCGGGAAAAGCCATCTGATGAGTCTCATCATGATCAGAACCGTCCACACAAATATGATCCAAAGATTTTGGTGGTTCAGGCACAGGTACTTCGTTGCTATGAGGCATAGGCCTAATTGCTGAGGGAAGGTTGGGGTAACTTATTACATTCTTATTTTTTAAGTTGTGTCCCTTCACAATGCAAGAGCAAAAATAGCAGTCACTGCTGTGGTCTCTTTGTTCACGCCATATCATAGGTATTCCGAAATGAAATGCTTGTTTTTTACCTTTCATCCATAGCGTAGATCTTCCTCACATGTCTTGCACACTTTGTGAGGAGCCCATGGTTTGTCTTGATCGCCTAACTTCAAACCGAAATAGGCGAAATATACTTTTTTAATAAATGCAGAAATGTTCCTCTGCCGCTTTTTCACGGTATATTCCCCACAAATAAAACAAAAACTGTCCAGAGAGTTGACGCAACCTCTGGCTCTGTGAGCCATCACAAATACACAGCACTGCAAACTACAACTGTAGTGAACCACTTCGGAATAAAGCTGGATTATGACTGAGCAAACAAAAGGTAATAATGAACTTGCAAGAAACTGAAATTTGACAGGAACGTTCATGTCGCAACCACCGTGTTTGAGCGAGCGAACGAGGCGAGGCGAACAGGAAAGAACATGCGCCAGCGCGAGTACTGGATTTAGCCCCCCGCCTCCCAATTGTCCTGTTAATATATAAATTGAATACAAAACACTCTAAAATATCATGAGGGAGTGTTTCTAGTTAGTTAACCATTACAACCTCTATTTTGGGCCAAGAAAATAAACTGCAGTCGGCTAAAAAGAAATTATGTGAACATTCCTTATATGGGTAAGAAATCTAATTTTGCAAGAAAACGTGACGTGATGGAACATTTTGGCTATTTTTCCTGGAATCAGCACCCCAAAATCTATAGGAATCAGTTGCAAAACTGGAGGCAGTTTTTTGGTAGTGTACCTGTGTAATATAAAATAGGTCTTGCATTTGATTTGGGCAGCTAGAGAGGGGAGGATTCCCTCTTTGCTATTGGCAATCAACGCCGAAAAAAAGCCTTTGCTCAGGTAGCCTGGCTGTTTATGTTTTGAGTAATGCAGAAGATAGGAGTGGGCCCCAACTTTTTACATTGGGTGGAAGGGTTGTATACTTCTCTGGAGACCAGCATTAAAATTAATGGCCACTCTTCTGCCCAATTCCCTTTGGGTAGGGGAATGAGACATGGGCACCCTCTGTCCCTGCTCTTGTTGCCTTGGTGATGGAGCCTTAGACTTACAGCATTCAGACTCGGGCAAGGATGGGGCACCACAGTGGGATGGATGAAACACAAAGTGTCCCTTTTTTGCAGACGACATATAGTTGACCATGACCTCACTGTTGAAGTCTTTGGAGGAACTTTCTTTGATATTAGGGGAGTATGAGAGGGTTTTGGGATTCAAAATTAATGTAGTTAAGATGGAGATGATGGAACTTCCAGGGGAATGATTTTGCGGACTTGCAAGCAGCTTACCCTTTCAGTGGAGGGAGGGTTCTACAAAATATCTTGGCATAAAGGTTCCCAAAGATCCTGGTAGAAAAAATATATTCCCCTGATGTGGCAGGTGAACAATGATATCCATAAGTGACAGGATAGTGACATCTCATGGTTGGGCTCTATGGCCTCTTTAAAGATGAATGTTTTGCCACATCTTTCATACCTTTCTCTTTCTCTCCCTGTCCAGGTATCGGGTATGATTGAAAAATGGTAGAGAATCTTCACCCACTTTATTTGGGAGCAGCAAATAACTCGAAGGGTGCTCTTTCGGGGAAAAGACTGGGGAGGGCTTGGGGGTGCCAGGGCTTTGACCATATTATATGGTGGCTCAACTGAAGCATTTGATGGATTGGCAAAGGGGGGGGGGTCCAAACACTGGGTGCAAATTGAACAATGCTGTTCCCAGTTGTCCCATTCAACATTAAGGAGGAGTGGCCTAGTGGTTGGGACAAGTTACCTGAGGCCAGAGGACCAGGGGTTCAAATCCTTTTAGAGAACAGCAACTTTGGGCTGGAAGGACTAGGGTTTCTAGTCCCACAGGTGTTCCTTGTGGCCTTGGACATGCTACTTAACCCTCCATTGCCTCAGTTACATAGATTGTGAGCCCTTCAGGAACAAGGGAAATATATATACAGTACGTGAATGTACACTGCTTTGACGTGTAAAAAAGTGGTATATAAGCCTAGTTAAATAAATAAATATTTGTCTTGGCTGAGTCATTCCGGTTTTAGGGGGAGGAGGTTGAGTCATATTATGGGCATGTAGAGAAAGGTAAAGAAGATGGATATTCTCAATATTGACCCCTTTATGCTACAACAGGTAGTTTCCACTTCGTGGGGAGGAGTGGGCATATATACAGTGGTACAGAGTAGGGCTGAGGGTGTTTGAATAGTTTCATACACCCCTTCTGCTATACTCTTTCCCATCACATATGGAATTTCTTTCCCTGTAGGTTCGACAATGCATTTGTTTCCTGCAAAACCTTTATCCTATTTCACTCTATGCCACCTTTAATATATAGTGCCACCCTTCAACAATGTGATCCATCCTATCCTTCTGATATACGTAATATGTATCCTGGTATCACAGTGTCCCATTGGTTACCCTCTTTCCACCAGGTCTCCAAGATGCCAATTATTCTACTGCTTCATTCAGTGCTTTACTCTTGCATCTTGTTGTTAGGCTTATAGCATCTCTATACGTACATTTCAAGGTATGTTTTTGTTTTCTCTCTTAGCTGTAGGAAATGTGCATCTCTGATATCTGTGGATTTTGCACAGCTTTAATTCAGTTCAATCCTTACAAGAACATAAGGGTTTTAATCTTGTAGAGTAACCACAATATAGTACAAGAATAAATGTTACTCCAAAGGAAACAAAGTATTTAACACAAAGAAGGGAACCGAAGGTAATTTAATGGGAATTACGGAATGGCCTCAGACCAGTGGGTTACTTCAAGACAGACACCTGTAAACATAGTGTCTATCAGTACCCGTTAGCATCAATGGCCATATATCCGCAGTTTTTATGATTGTTAAGCATACCTCTCCCTTAACAATGACTAGTGTATACTTGACTTTTATAAATCTCTTCAATCAACTTTGGTAATCAAATCTTGCACTTAGCTTTTGGTAATGCTGAAGATATCTATAAAAAACTGTGTATTTTTCTCTCTTTCTTGCTAGATATCTCAGCTGTCCCAACGCCTCACAAACAACGTTGACACGCGTTTCTCTCAGTGGCTTGAGGTTCTTCAGGGGACTAGTTAATGAACAGCCAAATGTTTAACTGAAAAAAAGATCATAAAAACCAGTATAAATTCAAAATAATCACCTTGTGCTGTGATAAATACCAAAATATAAAACTTTTTTCTAAAATTACAATTAAAATCCTACCCAGAAGTTTGGCTGAAGTTGATGCACAGTTTGCGTTGAAAACAAATTCCTTCCGATCGCTCTAGTTGAATCTGGCGATCATTTAAAAAAACGCCGCGCATGGGCACTCATGTAGGACCTCCCCTTCTTATAGTCACTCATACTCTCTAAGCATTGCATCAACGTCATAGCAGTGAACCAATAGCCTTTAGCACACTCCCCATTCTATCTCGGCATTCAATCCTGCCGGCTGTAAAGTATATAGCAAAAAAATCCACCGTTGTTCATGAAACAACAGTGTTTGATTTAAGGATTTGCCAAACATGGAATAGTTTATTTGTTCTATACAAAAACAACGAAGTTCTTGGAAACAATGGTGCATCTCTTCACAGTGTGTCACTAGCGGTGCTGATAATACTTTCTGTTTTATGCGACTTTTATGTTCTAACATCCTGATCTTAAAGGGTCTAATTGTCTTCCCGACATAAAATAAATCGCAGGGGCATGTTACCACATAGATCACATTCATAGATTCACAAGTTGTTCTGTGTTTTAAAACAAAACGTTTCCCTTGATGGGTAAAATGTTGTGTTTCGTTAGTGATTGCACATATGGAGCAATGCCCGCATTTGTAATGACCTAAAAGGTCCTGTGAAATGTCCAAGGACTCAGATCGTAAGGCAGCTGGACTCAACCTCTCCTTCAGGTTCCTACCTCGCCTCCAAACACACCGAATAGATTTAGTGCCCAGCCCGGGGACAACCTGGAGTACTTTAAGATGTTTAGAAATGATCCTTTTGATTCGATAACTGAAAGGACAATAATGTGTTACAAAATTGACAACATCAGGGTCAGTTCGTTTCTCCTTATGGGGTGACATAAGCATTTGAAGTCTGTCGTTAAATAACGCCCGATGATATGCTTGAGTGATAATTCGTGTAGGATATCCCCTCGCCCGAAAATTAGAAGCCAGTTCTTTCGCATTTTTTCGATAATCCTGAGTGTCAGAACAGTTTCTGCGGTACCGCAGAAACTGTGAAAAAGGTAACCCCTCCTTTAGACGGGAGGGGTGTGCACTGTCAAAGTGGAGAAAAGTATTGCGATCAATGGCTTTACGAAAAATCGAAGTCTTCCATTTGGTGGCTGATTTCATAACTAGAACGTCTAGAAAAATAATTTCTGTGCTATGAATGTTGGAAGTAAATTGAATATGCTCATCCTGAGTGTTCAACCATACTAAAAACCGATGTAAACTTTCCATAGATCCTAGCCATAACATGAAAATGTCATCTATGAATCTTTGCCAAAGCTTAATGTGAACCAGAAAAGAAGATGACATAATGACCTGCCTCTCAAAAAATCCCATGAAGAGGTTAGCAATGGAAGGGGCCATTGTTGCCCCCATTGCTACCCCTGATGTTTGCTGAAAAATCGAAGTTTCAAACTGAAAATAATTGTGGCAAATCGTTAATTTTGTAAGATCTAGCAAAAATGACATCTGAAGTTCTGATATATCACCTCTACTTTGCAGCGCTCGAGCGACAGTTTTGACTGCTTGTGCTTGTGGAATGCTTGTATATAGCGCCGTCACGTCCAGAGTAACTAAAATTATATCTGAAGAACCTCAAGCCACTGAGAGAAACGCGTGTCAACGTTGTTTGTGAGGCGTTGAGACAGCTGAGATATCTAGCAAGAAAGAGAGAAAAATACACAGTTTTTTATAGATATCTTCAGCATTACCAAAAGCTAAGTGCAAGATTTGATTACCAAAGTTGATTGAAGAGATTTATAAAAGTCAAGTATATACGAGTCATTGTTAAGGGAGAGGTATGCTTAACAATCATAAAAACTGCGGATATATGGCCATTGATGCTAACGGGTACTGATAGACACTATGTTTACAAGTGTCTGTCTTGAAGTAACCCACTGGTCTGAGGCCATTCCGTAATTCCCATTAAATTACCTTCGGTTCCCTTCTTTGTGTTAAATACTTTGTTTCCTTTGGAGTAACATTTATTCCTGTACTTAATTCAGTTCAAAGCAACTTTGTTGGCACCACAATTTATCTGTGTGCTCACCATGTAATAGATTTAAGTAATAAAAGAAAGAAATAAGGAGAAAAGGGTAATACTTTTTGTTTCTCTGTCATAAACACTTTATATCTCAAAACAACAGGATAAACAATGTGAAAATTATAATGCATTCATTCCATTTTCCTTTGGCCCTGCAGTATAAGGCATAGTTCAGAACCTCTGGCTGATAATCACCACTTCTTTCCCTACATTTGGAGACGTCTCAATCTCATCTGGATCTAAGTTTATGAAAGAAGATCCAGCACTTACCCCCCAGCAGGCGGGCAAGGAGAGAAGGGAATCTGCCTCTGACATGGAAGAACAGAAGAAGCAATAAAACAGAGCCTGGCACCACCGGGCTTGCAGTATTAAAGCACTTCCATATGGTTGACTCAAAAAGGTTGAAAAATGTATTTTACAGATGGCTTAATTAGTGTAATTTATGCCCCCTGCTATCAATCAGAATGTACTTATTTTGAAATCTGTCAGAATAAAAATAGATGGCATGGGTCACTTTAAATTCAGAGTGTAATAACACTCATCCTTTGTGTTTCATAAGCAAATTCTCACTCATAGGTTTCACAAGACACATGTGGGAGGTGCTGTTTATTCAGGTGCAATCGCTGTTTTCCTCACCCTCACATCGTACCTAAATAGGTCCCCCAGGAAAGGTACATTACAGCGTCAGGCAACATTTCAACCAGCAAAGAACTAAGAGACAAAAAGTAAAGGAATAGGAGCGTGCAAAACTGAGGGTTGGATCATCAACCCAAGCTCAAAGCAAGTTACAAATTCAAATAGATAGGTTCCTGCCACAAAGAGGGCTTAGAATCTAAGCTGGTCCCTTCTGAGATAACCAGGAGGAGGAGAGAGAGGGAAACTTCATGAGAGAGGCAGAAGAGAAGTTAGAGAAGGTGCTTGAGACAGCCAGTTTGTTCCAAAACTGCACAATCAGAGAGAGTCCCCAGGGGAAGATGAAGTGTGAATATTTCTACAAATTGATACTATTTAAAAATGCAAATGTTTTCTGAAACAGTTGTGTATTTGTCCAATTTTTATAATTGCAATGCATCTGACGCTGTGATATTTATTCATTT
This sequence comes from Ichthyophis bannanicus, assembly GCA_033557465.1. Taxonomy (NCBI): domain Eukaryota; kingdom Metazoa; phylum Chordata; class Amphibia; order Gymnophiona; family Ichthyophiidae; genus Ichthyophis; species Ichthyophis bannanicus. Next base: position 830,638,106 of record CM066035.1, read on the forward strand.
ATTTCATCTTAATTAATCCCCTATTGAGGAGCTCAAGGTGATATACAAAAAGAATAGCACATTAAACATTTCTCAGTTTAATAGCAAAATATCAAATATAAGCAAAGAGCCTGATTCTGCCCCACACGTCCATCCCCTTTGTACATCCGGTCTGAACCAGACGTACAAAGGGGATCAGAATCGCAAACAGCAATGTACGTGCAGGCCAGGACTGTGATTCAGTCCAGCCTGAACATACATTAATAGCCCGACTAACTCAGTCAGGGCTTTTAAATGGAGCCGCAGCGTCATGGCATCCTGTTGCCATTGCACCGTGGCTCCATTTAAAAGTCGCGATGCCGGCCACCAAGAAAGAATTTATTTCCCGCAGCCCAACCCCTGATCTGGCCTCCTAAGGTCAGGGTCGGGCTGCGGGGAATAAACCCTGGCCCCCCCTGCTCCATCTGTGCCCCGGGCCTTCCAAAAATAAACATCCAGGGAAGAGGTGGAATAACTTCCCTGGACATTTCGCCGGCCCCGGACGTACAGGGCCGACATTAGAATCGGCCCTGTACGTCCAGGGCCGGTGACCGCCCACTGTCCGCCCACTATCTGCCCCGTGCCACCCATTCCCCACCTCCATCTAACTTCCTCACACAACCAGTGGGAAAGTTATTCAGTGGCAGGTGAAGCCACGAATAGCAGGGATGGATATCCCGTCAGGCCGTCCATCCCTGCTATGCATGGCTCAGAATAACCCCCAAAGCAAATAACTATGGACCCGATATTTGAAAGGCATTTACACGGTTTACAGCCAAGTAAACCATGTAAATGCCCTAAATCGGGATATTCAATGGCACGTACACGGTTAGTGTGGTTCAATATCCCCTTCAAAGCCCGCTACATGCCCCCATGCTCTGCAGTTAGCATTGGAGCATTTCGGGGTGGAGCGGAGGTGGAGACTGCCACTAACTGGGCAGCAGCGATATTGCACAGCTACCCGGTTAGCAATCTGGTGCTAAAACTAGGACAGCTTTTGGCTCGCCTAGCTTTAGCTACGGATGCTAACTGGGTAGCAGTGCAATATCGCTGTACCCAGTTAGGCTCTGCAGTGGTTTCCTCTGTTCACCTAACCCGGATATTCAATGCCGTCAGTGCAGCATTGAATATCCGGTGTTAGGGGTCAGCGGGCAGGGATATACGCCGTAGTGGATATAACTATAATTTATCTCTATCTCTATCTCTATATATCTAACAAAAACAATCAACTACAGTCAGATTATACTCAAGTTATTGAAAGTCAAATACATCAGTATTTACATGGCAACATTATCATACAAATTATCTCTCTTTCTTTAATAGTTACTTAAGTCATCCAGAATGTAATAGTTTCAACTAATCTTGCCATGTAAATACTGATGTATTTGACATTCGCTAACTGAAGTGTAATCTCCCTCTGTGGTATTGATTGCTTTTGTAATATTTGAATTTATTTTTGATTTAAATTACCCAGACTAAGAAGGAATACTGACCTAGAAGCAGAAAAATGGCTCACATATAAAACGCCAATGTCCTCAAGTTTGAGAGAAAAATAACAGATCCTCAAAAAGATTTCTGCCTCTCTGAGAGTCTTGTGCATCTGTACTGCTGCCAGACCTGAGAAACCAATTAACTGCCTCACCTGCAAAACCCTGCGCTAATTTTTGAAACAGTTGCATGGAAAAATTGGATAACAAAATTGATAAATTGGGGCAAGGTATGAGATTGTGCTCCATCTAAAGACAGCTCAGCAGCTGGCGATACATATATGGTGGCCTTGTATGCATCAAGTGATGCTTATCAATACTCCAACTCCTCCAGCCCTTCAACTGAAGAACCAGTATGCAGCCCTGGAAGTGGAGGAAGTGAAAGCTTCTGAGGAAAGTGAAGAACCACAGCTCAAGCACCCCGAAATTGCAGAATCATTCACCACAAGGAAGTGAAGGGTACTGAGGCATCCATTTGCCGACCAGATTCATTTATTTATTTTATTTATTATTTATTTACATTTCTTATATACCGCGCTATTAAAATCAGTGCGGTTCACAATGAACAGAAACATACTACAATGCGTAATCACATTGAGTTTACAGAGAACAGGATTTGAACTTGGGAGAACCAGGGAAAACTAATTACAGGTCGTCTTGAAATAACAACAGTGTATTTACAGTTGGATACAGTGTATTTACAGTGTATTTACAGTTGGATACAGTTGGATACAACAGAGTATTTACAGTTGGGCAGAGATTGGTAGTAAGGAGAGGTGTACCAGATGGTGTGAGCTGACTATCCGTTCTCTTTTCGAGTCAGGGTGGTGGAGCTACTAGGAAGGGGAGGCATGGGGTCTGTCGTGTTTCCTGTTTTAGTTTCTGGATAGTATTTTAAAAACAGGTAGTGTTTGAGCGCTTTTCTGAATGGGGTAAGGCTCGTGAGGGCTCTAATTTCGGACGGGAGGGCATTCCAGGCTATGGGTGCATAAATCGAAAAGGCTCTCTTGGCTGTTGCCTTGGTGCATTTTGTCAATATTTTAGGGATCTCTACAGCGTTCAACATTGCAGATCTGCGGTTTCTGTTGTCAGGCAATTTGTGGATCAACTTACTAATGGGTGTGGGGGGCTGGATCTTCAGAGCCTTGAATGTAAGGACTAGGGCCTTGTATTGGATTTGGGCTGGTAATGGTAGCCAGTGGAGTTTCATCATCACTGGCGTTATGTGGTCTGACCTTGATAAACCTACCAATACTCTAGCCGCCGAGTTCATGGCAAGCCGAAGCGGACTTAGGGTGGACTGTGGTAGGCCATGGAGGATGATGTTAGCAAAGTCCAGGTTTGATATTCAGAGAGGTATGCTGTCTGCAAGGTGCCAAAATCTGAGATGTTATGGAGAGTTTGTTGAGACTCATCAAGCCTACTGACTAATATCTGATGTTGCTCATCCATGTCAGCACAAATGATACTGGCAGGTAGCCCTCGAGCATATCAAAAGTGACTTCATGACTCTGGGATGGAGGGTGAAGCAGATAGGTGCACAGGTGGTGTTCTCTTCAATCCCCCTGTTGTGAGTAAAGGCCGAGGCAGAAAAGCTCACATCCTGGAAATGAATGCATGGCTGCGTGGATGGTGTCATCAAGAGCGTTTTTGTTTCCTAGACCATGGGATGATGTCCCAAGGGCTGCAGATCAGAGATGATGTCCATCTCTCCAAGAAGTGTCAAAGTGTCTTTCAGCAGCAGACTAGCTAATCTACTGAAGAGGGCTTCAAACTCGATTTGTTGGTGATGGGTGAAGAGAGACCTCAGGCAAGTGAAGAAAGCCCCCAGGTTAGTAAAACATTAAATACCTCTGTAGAAATGGGTAATAGGAGCAAAATCTGGAAAGTGTTGTATATAAATGCACGTAGCATGGGAAATAAGATCACAGATATTGAGGCTTTAATGGAAGAGGCTGACTTTGATTTAGTGGTGATTATGTAGACATGTTTCACGGAAAACCATGACTGGGATGTAATTATACCGGGCTATACTTTATTCAGGAAGGACAGAGTAGGAAGAAGGGGAGGTGGAGTGGCACTATATGAAAAAATAATATTAAAGCTATAGAATTGCAAGGCTTAAAAGGAAGAGAGGAGGCACTGTGGGTTAAACTAGAAAGAGGGAAAGGCAAATCCATTTGCACTGGAGTTATACACAGATCCCCCTCACAGGACGTAGAAGTGGATGGCGATTTAATAGAAGACATACACAGTAGGGTGCGTTAATTTTGGAGATGTCATAATTTTAAAAAGTACTAGTGAAAAAAATGATACAATTTCATGTGGCAAATCCACAACTAGCTTTAAATTTTGTGTAATATGTTACTTATCTACCTGTATGCAAATTATGCAGAAATACACAAATTACAGTTAGAAATAGGACCTGTGTCACATAGCAGATGGCTTACAACTGCTCTAAGGTTCATGAGAATACGGATTTCCAAGTATAATCTGAAAGGAAAGAATCTGAAAAACTTAAAATTGATTGTAGAATTCTGTGTTGGGGTTTACATGGTGAACTGGTTCAATATAAAAATAAATAGCAATTGGACACAAGGTCCCAGGCATCTCCTTTTCCAGCTGCAACTGTTGAAAGAGCAGTGTGAAGAGGTAAGGAGGATAGTCATGCCACAGTGAGAAGGTCAGCTTGGTATGATTACAGCGAGTCTGTTCTACAAGCTATGTTGTGCAGTGAAGAGGAACAGGAGAGAAGAGATGCAGTGGAGAAGATATCGAAGAACAGAGGTGAAAGAGATGAGAAGACTCAGCTTGTGGAGACAGCAGTGTGAGACCCAGGAGAACACCATCCATCCACACTGAGGCAACTACACTCACCCAATTACTTGACTGGAGCTCCGGAGTCTCTGCGCCTCCTCTTACCTGTACCATGACAACAGCAGAGATCAAGGCACTTCTGAGCAAGCCCATGGTGGTTACAGATTGACCATCACACACCCAGTCCATAAAAAGATGTATAAAAATGACAACTGAGGCTGCTGGTCATGTGTACAATCAGGGGAGGAGGGAACATTATATTAGGGGATAGATGGTCAGCAGAGAGCTCATGAGCTGAAACAGAAGCAAACAAGATATGGCTTCTTTGCTGGATTATGTTAAATAACATTAAATTAACTGCATAAATGACATTTTAAAGACAATTATGTGGCTACAGGTGTTGTTCAGACTATTTGTATGTTCAAATAAATATGACTTAATTTAAACATATTTCAACTGTGATTTGATGTAGGTAAGACTCACTTTATGCCGTTTCTGAAGATAGATTCAGCATGCAAAACTGCAGAATTTGGCCATTAGTAGCTTGTAAGTTTGGAAAAATAAAAATATACCCCTAAAATTGACATGCCTTAATATACAGTATTGCCATGAAATGAGAAGTGCTACTGACAGATGATTTCAATATGCCGGTTGTGGATTGGCACATCCCTGATGTGGTGTCATCTAGAAATAAGGAGATCCTGGATTCTCCACAGGAAGAACTATTCAGACAAATGTTAAAAGAACCCACGTGTGATGGGGCCATACTGGACTTAGTGCTTACCAATAGGGAAAGTGTTTCTGATTTACAGTGGGAGATCATCTCGCATCCAGTGATCACTGGATGATATGATTCAGTATTAGGACTAGGGCTGATAAAATCCATTCAAAAGCAAGGGTCTTAGACTTTAGAAAAACTAACTTGGCCAAGATGAAAAATACCTCTAAGGGGTATGTTTACTAAACTGCGGTAATGTTACTGTCATTAAGTTCCCTGGTAATGTTACGGATGCCCATATAAAGGAGTGGACGGTGCATCGTTATGGCAAGCTCTGTCAGGTAATGCGCGGTACAGTGCACCCTGGATCTACCGCACGTTAACGCCACCTTATAAGGCACCTAGGCTAAGGCACCATATAAGGCACCTTGTATGGTGCCTTATAAGGCGCCTTACACGTGCCTAGGCTAAGGCGCCCTATAAGGCACATTAAGCTGGGGTGCCTTATAAGGCGCATTTGGCTGATGTGCCTTATAAGGCGCCCTAATATAAGGCGCCCTAAGGGCTATAAGGTTCCTTAGCTTAAGGCACCTTATAGGGCTCCTTAGGTTAGGCGCCTTATCAGGCACCCTTGTTTAAGGCACCTTAGAAGGCACCTTGGGTTATGGTATCATAGGTTAAGGTGCCCTAACAATGCTACGGTGCCCTAGGTTAGTGTGCCCTAAGGGCTGCAAGGTGCTTCAGGTTGACATGCATGACCTGTTGGGCATAGAAACAGATGTAACCCTAACACTGGATAGAGCACCGAGGAAAGGCAATGAACAGGTGACTGAAGGAGGGAGAGCTGGGAGCTGCTGGACCTGCTATTTCTGCGGGCATCCTATGTGGCTGCCAGTAATGTTGACAAACATGTTGGGGGCAGCTGTACCACAGCACAGGGTGTTGGCAATGTAAAGTACTGCAATGATAGTGGGTGGCAGACAATGGGAAAACGTGTCCCCCAGTGGAGGCAGAGGTGGCAGGATAGTTACAATGATGGGTGGACAGAGGAGTGGTGGTGCCATGCAGATCAAGCACAGGCGAGGCAAGCATGAAGAGGCATAGTGCAGGAAAGGGTACCAGTGCAGGACATGGGGTGGCAGCCTGCACAGGAAGACAGGACTCTACACAGCTGAAAGACGCAGATAGATGGACTGAAGGATTGTTGGCAACTGTGGTGAGGGTAGTATGGGCTGGCAGCACAGATCTGCAAAAATATGACTGTTACAGGCAAGCAAACTATTTGAGTAGGACAGGTGTGAAAGGAGGGAACAAAGAGGAATTGAGCCCATGACCACTGCCTTGAATATCATTGTACTAACCAGTAAGCTATACCTCCACAGCTTGTCACACAGCAATGGCTGGGTACAGAAGGACTGCAGGTCACCGCACAAACTGTCTGCTCTGTGTGCCAGGATAGGGTAACCCCACCAGTACCCATGATGCAATGCACATGCTGAATTGCTGTCTACAGCTGATCACCAAATGGGGTCTGCACCTCTCCGGTATCTCAACTTGGTAAGACAAACTGACAGTGCGTGATACTGGCACAGAGTAGCTACAGACCATGCCATTGTGCAGGTTCTGTGTTCACCCTGAGGGTTAGGATGAGCGCCCAGCACTAGGTCCGCAGTACATGTGGTGCTAGAGATAGGTCCTGCTGTACATCCTTATTGCTGCCAGTGTGTGATAGGTGTTCCTTGCAATGCACCTGGTGTTAGCTCTGTGTCCATCTGTATTCTGCAGTCACATGTGGCCCTCTGGGACCAGACACCACCCAGATTAGTGCATACTCAGTGTTAAGGTCTGGCTGCCATGGGCACCTGTTATCATGGCAGAGGGGTGTCTAGACTTGCATGAGGTTTATGTAGCAGTGCCTCTACAGGTCAAAGTGCGATACACAATATTTCCCAAAGGGCCCACAGTCACCCTTGTTGTAGGTGAGGGAGTGGAGGGACAGGTACCTGAGCCCTGAAGAATGGCTGTAGGACCAGCAACCCCCATACTGCTGACAAAAGACAGCCCTCCTGGGTTGGTAGGCCAGAGCCATACCTGTGACTGGGGCAGTGGCAGACCAGCAGTAATGCTGGGGGTAGGTCTGGAAGACCTCAACTGCCCCACACTATAGTCTGCCATTCACTAGCAGGCAGCACAGTCAGACTGCACATGCAGCACCCTACAAGGTGATCCAACCATGCACAGACTAACTGCAGACAGTCCACTAGCCAGTCACATAGTGCACCAAGCAGCAGGATATACAACACAGACACCAAGCAGGTAGCTCAGTGATTGGGGCCCAGAACTGGGAACACACAGGTATCACTAGAGACAAATCATGTAGAGTACTATGTGGGAACATAGACATGCCATGGTCACTGCTCGGTCAGAGTGAGAGTGACCACCCAGCATGACATGCAGGTAGTGGTTGGGCAATACAGTGTCCCATCCATTGCCCTACACCCTGTGCAGATGCATCCTGGCCAATCTGCCCTGTCCGGGCCATACCCACAATACCTTGCTCCTCATTATGCATATTTGCAGGCTAACGCTGGTAACAGTGGGACATTGTGGGCCCAGTGAGGCGTAGGCAGCCACAAAACAATGGATAGAAATACACACACACACACTCCTATTGCAGCATTGTGCAAAGATAGGAGAGGTTGGCAACCCTGACCGCCACACTGGTCCAGATCACAGTGCCAACATTGCTAAGCTGTGCAGGAGGTAGTGGTAGTGCTCTGGAGATAACTGCTGCTCCATGCTGGGGCCAACAGCCTGACTCTCCATGAAGCTTTGGATAATGGAGCCTGTGTGAGTGGGTGTTTGTACCCCTGGTCGCCACTGCTTTGGGGATTGCACATGTTGATGTTGTATCTGCATTGTAGGGTAAAATATAGAGACATGCTCTGTAGGATCCACAGCTGGGACCTGAACCTGTGACCCTCTGCTCCCAGACACAGTGGCTGTGTGTACTGCACCACACTGTTGCCACAGAAGCACAGCAGTCCCTGGGGCTACCATTATGTTTCCTCAGCCAGACCTTTTCTGTTGCACTGCATACCATGTGCTGGTACAAGGCATGGCCGAGGTCCACTGTAGGCAGGTGCCACTGCCTTCTCCAGCACAAACACCTCCCCTGCCATGCTGACATGACCATATGCTGTTGATGCTGGCAGTGCACAGTCCCCAGCCATCCACTGTGCAGGTAGGCGGGTGCCTAGGGTGTGGGGTCTGGGGTGGGGAGGCATACATGGACATCCACACATCCCCCCATCACCACCTACCAATGTTATGTCCCTTCCACATGGGGGAGAGATGGCTGGGGGGATGTCAGGTTGGTGCTCTAGCAACTATTGGTTAGGGTGGACCAGGTAGATGTAGGTAGATTGTGTTGTGACAGCCGACTGTGGACAGGCTAGGGCATGCACCTCAGGTATGGTGTACTCAGTTTGGCCTACTGGGTGTATATATGTTTCTGACAACGTGTGGTCACACCCTGCAATGCCTTACTAGGGGCTGCAGTAAAGGGTGTTCAGTTAGCTGGGTTTACGAACTGTTTGGGACGCATCCTGTGTAAGGTCTGTGGAACCTTGTTAGAGTGGTCCCCAGATGCGCACTGATTGCCCTATTATAGGCATAGTGGTACCTGTGTGACCTTTGGGGTACTTTCTGGGTGATGTCCCCTGGATGGGACACTGTGGAACACCAACTTCTGGGCATGTTTGGGCTTGGTCAGCTGCTGTCCTGCTGATTTCCAGTTTCTATGTTCCTATGTGCCACCTAGGCGACAGCCTAGTCCATCTTGTGCCCCAGCTGCCCCCACTGCATTTCCCGCCTGCAGACCCCTATGCTCCATTTGCACTATCACCATAGTGGCCTTTCATACTTGGGCACTATGCTGTTGCTGCAAATGGAGCACTACTATCACCTTTCTTGGGCTCCCTGCCCATGCTTTACATTGCTGACGCTTAAATGGTTTCACCTTCCTGCAAATGTGCATCTAACAACAGGTTTTCACACCTGGTAATGTTCAGCCCTTCATATTCCCGCGTTAGTGTAGCAGGAGCCTCTCCCTGCCCACTCCCCGACCATTGACCCCTTCTCTCCACCCTCTCTCCACCCTCTGCGGGACTTACCACAGCCAGTGACGTTAACACGCGTTAAATAACATTAACGCGCATTAACGTTACTTAATACGCGTTAACATAGCCGCTGCTACGTTATCGCAGTTTAGTAAACATACCCCTAAGAGTCGTTAGTGGGATGGGAACAGCTATGGGATGTAGAAAAACAGTGGGCAAAACTGAAAGAGGATATTTTAAGGACAGCAAACCTTTTTGTTAGAAAGGTAAATAAATGTAAAAGGAAAAGGAGGCTGCTATGGTTCTCAAAAGAAGTAGCTGAAAAGGTGAAGAAAAAGAGGGAGGCTTTCATGAAATACAAGAGATCGCAGAAAGAGGAAGACAGGCATCTATATTTGGAGAAACTTAGAGAAGCTAGCAAAGTAGTCAGGAAAGCAAAGGTACAAAAAGAAGAAGAAATAGCCAATGCAATAAAATGGGGGGGATAAGACATTTTGCAGATATGATAGTGAGAGGAGGAAGTGAAAAAGTAGTATTGTCAGACTCAAGGGTGCAGGGGAGGAATATGCAAAAACTAATGAGGATAAAGCAGAATTTCTTAACCAATATTTCTGTTCTGTTTTCAGAGATGAAGGGCCAGGAGCAGGACCTCAGAAAACATCCACAAATAGGAACAGAAGTGACGGAGATCTCAAACGATTTTCAGAAGACTGTGTTTGTGAGGAACTAGCTAAACTAAAAGTAGACAAAGCCATGGGTCCGGATGGGATACATCCAAGAAAACTGAGGGAACTTGGGGATGTTCTAGCGGCTTCTCTGTATGACCTTTTCAACGCCTCTTTGGAGTCAGGAGTGGTGCCAGAGGACTGGAGAAAGGCACATGTGGTCCCTTTACACAAAAGCATACGTAAGAATGACATTGAGAATTACAGGCTGGTTAGTCTAACCTCTGTGATTAGTAAATTATTGGAAAGGCTACTAAAAGAGAGAATAGTGAGGTTTCTGGAGTCCAATGGATTGCAGGATCCGAGGCAGCATGGATTCACCAGGGGAAGGTCTTCTCAGACAAATCTGATTGATTTCTTTGACTGGGTGACCAGGGAGTTGGACTGAGGGAGAGCCCTAGATGTGGTGTATTTAGATTTCAGTAAAGCTTTTGACAACGTTCTGCACAAGCGACTTATAAACAAACTGAGCATCCTAGGGATGGACCCTAAAGTTACTGATTGGGTTAGAAATTGGCTGAGTGGGAGGTGACAAAGGATACAGGTAAATGGAGTTCACTCTGAAGAGAAGGAGGTTACCAGTGGTGTGCCGCAGGGATCTGTCCTTAGTCTGATTCTTTTTAACATCTTTGTTAGTGATATTGTGGAAGGGCTGTCGAGTAAGGTTTGCTTGTTTGCAGATGATACCAAAATCTGCAATAGTGTGGACGCCCAGGAAAGAGTAGCTAACACGAGGAGGGATCTAGCTAAGATTGAAGAATGGTCTAGAATTTGGCAGTTGAAATTCAATGCTAAAAAATGCAGGGTCATGCATGTGGGCTGCAAAAATCCAAAGGAGCTGTACAGCATAAGGGGTGAGGTACTTCTGTCCAAAAAAGAAGAGCAGGACCTGGGCGTAATTGTTATCAATCTTAAAGTAGCTAAACAGGTAGAAAAGGTGACTGAAAAAACCATAAGGATGCTTGGGTATATAGGGAGAGGATTGGCCAGCAGAAAAAAGGAGGTGATAATGCCTCTGTATAAATCTCTGGTGCGACCTCATTTGGAGTATTGTGTGCAATTCTGTAGACCGCACCTTTCAAAGGATATAAGCAGGTTGGAGTCGGTGCAGAGTGTGGCTACTAAAATGGCTAGTGTCTTTGTTACATAGCATATGAGGACAGACTTAAAGATCTTCATATGTATACTTTAGAAGAAAGGCGGGATAGAAGCAAAATAATAGAGACATTTAAATAACTCTGTGGCATAAATGTGCAGGAAGATCTCTTTCACTTGAAGGCAAGCTCTGCTACGAGGGGACATAGGAGGAGAGTGAAAGGGGATAGACTCAGGAGTAATATGCGGAAATATTTCTTATGGAAAGAGTGGTAGATGCATGGAATAGTCTCCCAGTGAAGGTGGTGGACATGAGGACAGTATCTAAATTCAAAAAAGCATGGGACAAACACAAACACAAAGCCCTTTGGCGCAGCCCTTAGGCGTGGATCCAAGGCCATCAAACTAGAAGAAACATAACCCCTATATGCAGAGAACTCCAGGAGCAGCAAGATTTCAACAATCCACTGACCGCTCAGACTTTATGGACTGCAACAAACTACAGCTGCAGCCTCACTCACCACACTGGGAGCTGTACCAGCATCGCGGAGTAGAGAGGGAAGTATTGCTCCTCCCCGATCAGCTCCATGAGGCCAATCCAGCTCCTTCCTCCACAACCTAAAAACATCCCGTGAGGTAACTCAACAGACAACATTGCACACCAACAATAAGGACAGGAAAAGCAGCCGGGAACCATGTTTTCTAGCGGTGAATAGCTCACCCCACATTAAAGACACTAACATGGAACACCAACCCCTTCAAGCTCTTCCAACACACAAAAGCAACAAACACTTATGCAGACATCAAATGCTGAAGAGGATATTCTACCAACAAATGTATGCTCTTACACTAATTCTTACCCTATGCTGTTACCAAACAAACGCATACTACTACACTACCTACTTTACAGCCTTATAAGCTTCCCCCATATACATATCATACCTCCCTACCATACACCAACCTATACACATACCTAATTACTACAAACCTTACAGCAAAAAAGACTTGCCAGATACACTCAAACGAACCCACCATCATACAAATCCATACCTCAATCACATCCTCCACATACCACCGGCATAACCATAGGCCTGATAAACGCAAGATCAATATGCAACAAAACAAACACCATTACCGACTACATCATGAAAACAACATTGACATCCTATGCATTACTGAATCATGGCTCAAGAATACAGACCAGGTAATACTGAATCAAATAACACCACCAGCATTCACAGCATACAACTGCCCCAGAACCCACAAACGAGGAGGCGGAGTATTAATCCTGGCCAGAACAGAATTAAGGCTCAAGACGTCAACATCCAAAAGCTCCGAACACTGCGAATTCATCAACACTGAAAACAAGCATCTATCCATCTGCCTGATCTACAGACCCCCCCAAAACCCCAACAGAGGACACATCCAATATCCTGGATATGATATATGCAGCTAACTCCCCACACAAGACCCTCATTGTGCTAGGAGACCTAAACCTCACATCTGTCTCAACAAATGGCGTTTCACAAAGCAATGGAATCCATTCAACTCAAGCAAGTACTATCGGGCCCATCCCACCTCTCTGGCTCTACACCAGATCGCATATACGTACCAACTAACACCCTAGATCATGGTCTCATGTCACCACCTAAAACTGCACCAATACCATGGTCAGATCACCATGCCATACTATTTGAGCTCCACCACAATACCCAACAGGCAGTTCAGAAAACTGAACAGCCAACCAGACGCTTCAAAGCCTTTAACAAAGAGGACTTCCTCAAAGACACCATACTGTCCCTACCCCAAGATTTCACCAACTTGGACGAAGCCGTTGACGCATGGAATACCACCATACTCGCCGCATCTCAACTCACACCTCGAAAAAACCCACACCACAACAAAAACAGACCAAGATCCACCCCATGGTATTCTAACAAAATAAGAGAATCCAAAAGAAAACTACGACAACTTGAACGTTGCTGGAGACGGAACAAAGCAGAAACTACTCTGAAACAATACCAGGAGAAGCAAAAAGAATACAATAACCTAATAAATAAACATAAACAACAATACCATACAAACCTTGTACTAAAAGCCTGTAATAAACCTAAAGAACTCTTCAACATCGTTCGGACCCTAACAAATGACCCGACCATGAAAGACAAATGCAAGATGCACCCACAAACCTTTTTATCTAATAGTCAAGAATAGTACTACCACACCCCAAAAGAATATCTCTCTTATGGATACAGCAACGGAAGATGGCTCTAAAGCTACCAATCAATGGGAGAACTTCTGCATCCCATCAACGAAGCAAATACAACAAACCATCACTGCCCTAAACACCACCACCTCTCCGTTGGACCCCTGCCCGGTGACTTGGATTAAATCCACCAAAGAAGAACTCAAGACATTCATCCAAAAAATAGTGAGCACATCTCTAACTCGGGTCTACATGCCAAAAGCACTCAAACAATCCACCATATGCCCCATTCCAAAAACCACCTCACCCAGCAACACAGACCCCTCAACATACCGACCTGTATCCAGCCTCCCATTCCTGGCTAAAATAACTGAAAAAAATAGTACAAAGACAACTCCAAGACCACATTGACGAATTTGCCCACTAGACCCACACCAACACGGATTCCGACCAAAACATGGCATGGAGACACTCCTTATACATCTATTCAACAACAATCAAAGGAATAAATATAAAGCATGGCTACTTATTAATATTTATAGATATTTCAGCAGGGTAAGAAGGAAACGCTTAATCAGCAACTGTTAATTTCCTCTAGTAACTATTTATAAGAGAGCGGCAATGTTATTAGTGGTAATATGAACTTAGTAGCCATCCCGTAATGAGAGAATGGATAATGTTTTGGTTAAGTAACTTGTAGAGCTACTCTGCAGGGGTTTCCTTTTTATGTAATAAGTTTGCCAAAATGTTCGTTGAATAAATATTTTTTAAGATGCTTGCGGAATCCTATTGTATCCTGGTCTCCAAACCTGTCCTGGAGGGCTGCAAACCTGCCAGGTTTTTGGAATATCCCTAATGAATATGCATGAGATATATTTGCATGCACTGCTCCCATTGTATTTGGATTTATGTCATGCATATTCATTAGGGATATCCTGAAAACCTGATTGGTTTGCGGCCCTCCAGGACTAGATTTGGAGACTCCTGATTCTTAGTACATAGACTGGCATTAAAGACCTAGGGAGGCATCTTCAAGGCATTGAAGCCAGTTAACATGCCTGCTAAGTGGCTAAAATGCATCAATCCCAATATTCAGTGTCACTCTCCGGATAGTGTTGCAGACCTTGTAAAAAATTCCTGGTTAAAACCATGGCAGTCTGTGGGTGGATTGGAGATGGTGCAGGTTACCGTTACTGTAAGCTTGCTACTCTCAGGGGGACGCTCCAGAGCAGCTGCTTCTTTCTCTCTGTGCCCCCCTTACCCCCTCCTTTCCTATACACAGAATCTATTAAATTGGTTTATTGTTATTTTAAAAAAAACTGCTTGTACTGGAATCAAGTGCTTCCCGAGACTGATTTCATGTCCTTTTACCATTACAGCATTGCAGTCAAGAGGCAAACGTCCACTGCTGTTAGCAGCACAACATCCATAGCAACACAGCCCACCACTTGCATACACAGTCAGGTGCACATTTAAACCCTACGTGCATACAGCCACTCACTCATGCATTCCCAGTTACACACCCTCACACCGCTTTTGCCTCCCCATATCACTCCATGGAGAGAGCTGTCAGCAAGCAGAAGGCTGGACAGTGGAGTTCTTGAGTACTGTACCTTCTTTCAATCGTCTTACTAACATTGCACTTATCAATAAGGTAATGGGGAGGGGTAACCTGTACCAAAAGGCAGTTACAAAGCTAACCCCCTGGAGTAAGTAGCAAGTGCAGAACCAGATCAGAGCCTTCATGGCTCTGCACTTTGAGCTCTGGGCATTATACAGGCAGATCCCTATTTACCCTCATCTTAAATAGGATTTATCCAGCATCCCATCTACTAGAAACCAGGGATGCACAAATTCAGTCCTCAAGGGATATAAACAGGCCAAGTTTTCAGGATAGCCCTAATGAATGCATGAGTTAGATTTGCATACAACTGACTTAGGTGTAGTTTGCAGTTGGCATGCGGAGTAGCACCCACCCAAATGTTGCAAGCACTAATACTGAATTGATGCCCTGCCAATATGATTGCCTTACCCTTTGCCCCTCTCCCCATGGATCTCACTTCTTTCAAAAATACTCCATACAAACAAGATGTGTATATTCAAAGTGGAACACAATCCAAAACTGTCTAGGAGGAAACTGTGGTAACTCTTAAGAAATATTCGATTGGTTGGATTCTGGCTAACTCCCACATAGTCTCAGACGATAGCGCTGTGAAACAGGCAACTGAATGTATCAGTAAATTCTTGCGCTTAATAGCATCAATGACTTCTCCAGGAGTGCTATTTTTTTCCCCCCCAAATGAATCCAGTTCCCCACCTCTGTGTCCAAAAAACTATTGAACATAAAACAGCTCTTATCTTATCATGATGGTTTCTCCTCAACGCCTCCTATGGCACCTCTCCGGCGTTTCACTCCAAAAGGAGTTTCTTCAGGAGGATCTAAAAATACAAAGTCAATAGTACCAAACTAATGTTCACAATTCCACATTAAGTACAAAATTCTATATTCACTTGCTGTCCATCACATGTTAACAGTTTTAAGAAAAATGCAAAACTCACGCAATTGTTTTAATGGTGCTGCCCGCATCCATCTAAACATAATCCAGCTTGTTAAAAAACGCCACGCATGCGGACTAACGTTCTTCAAAGGCTTTATATATCATTAGTACATCATTCACAACCATCAATCAGACCAGCTTTCTGCCCTCTTAAAGACACACGTTCCATTCTATTACTGAGTTGAGACCATAAGGTTGTACAGTATTGACCTCAAAAATCCAACATTGTTCTACCAATAATAATGTCTGATCCAGGGTCTTGCCTTGCTTCGCCGTTCGCACCCGATCGACACAAAAACAGCGTAAATGGTCAAACTCGTGCTGTAGATCCACACAATGTTGAACTATGGGTGCCGACATCACTTTACATTGTAAGCGGCTCTTATGTTCCAACATTCGGGTCTTAAAAGGTCTACTGGTTTTTCCTATATAAAGCTGGTTGCAGGGACACCGGATAGTATGGAGGCAGATTCTGTACCGAGCACACAATCGATTCCACCGCCCCAGAGTCCGGACATACCCGCTATGGCGGAATCGGGGAGATGTACATCCCGGTGCTCCCTGGATTCTATGGGGAAGAACGCATAGGAGCTTGCCTGTCCCCCCCACTCGAACGCCATTGCTGGGGTTAGTGTGCAGTGATGTCCGAGCACCATGGCAACTGGCCATCTATTTGGCAGCTGAGAATGTCATGGGCCACATCGACCCCCGCTGCTCACTCATCTATTGGCCCTGCTCACTCATCTATTGGCATCTATTGGCCCTGGTGATCATGGCGGCAGGGTCCCCAGAAGCCTTCACCAGTGCAAACGGGGGGGGGCTGGGGACTCTGGACTGAGCTGCACCCGGCACTTATTCTACCGCTGCAGTGGAATATGCCGGGCGTCCAAGTGGGTGTCAGGGAATGTACAGAGGCCTGACCTGAATGGCCTCTATACATCATGGCAGCTGGCCACTTCCCCACTCTGCCCCAGCACCACCCCCTCCCACTCCCATCCTGTGCTCTTCACACTCTGTGTATGTGCAGGAAGTGCTGGAGACAGAATCACATCTAGGAGCTGAGCGCGGGATGGACATCCAGCCCAAACGTCCAACCCCACTATTCGCTCCACAGAATGACCTCCAAAGTAAGCAAGCAGATCCCCACGGGCAGAGTGGAAGGCCGCCATGATTGTGGCAAAGACGACTTCTCTCTGCTCTTGGGAGATCCCCCCAGGCAAACAGAAGGAATCTTTGCTGCAATCACGACAGCCTTCCCCTCCTCCCCATGGGGATCTAATCTCCCACAGGCAGTAGGGGAAGGCTGCTGCAATCATGATGGCCTTCCACCCTGCCTGCAGGAGACTGGATTCCTGTGGGCAGGAGGAGAAGGCCACCACAACAGAAGGAGGCAGTCACAATCACAGCCATTCCCTTCTCTTCTGACCTCGGGAGATGGGATCCCCACTGGCAGAACGGGATGGGAAGGCCGTGGGGGCTAGGAATGGACATAGGGTGGAGCAAGGCAGACCTTGGCCCCCCAATCAGCGAGGTGTTCCGCAGTCCCTGTCTTTATAAAATACTGGGGTGTTGTTCTTAAGTGCTGTCAAGTCGATGTTGACTCATGGCAACCCTTTAGATAGTTGTCCTAAACTGTGTTTGGTCTTCAGTCAGGCGGTTCATTGCGTGTGCGGAGACTTACTGCAGGGCCTCATCTGCATAAATATTTATACAGTCATTGGACCTTATTTGCATAAATTTAATTAATTTTAACATGTATATGCTGCTCATCTAAAAACATAGATGGCTTCCAAACATACATGCATACACAACTGTTATAATAGAATAAACATAACAAAAATCATGTATCAAAATTAACTTTCACATACACACAAAAGAGTAAACCATTACAAATATTTGTATACTGGATTTATTTGGTCAGTGCTATGACCAGCTTATTGATGAGAGAAGATATAAAATGAGAAAAATGAATCCTGGTAGCCATGAATTCTAGATCACAGTGCCTAAGCTGGATTGGATCATTCCAGAGCTGGAAAAGCCCAGAAATCAGCAGCAGTGAAGCTATCAGGCTATTAAAATATTATTATTATTATTAGCAGACATTCTCTTAAAATCTGAGATTTCCTCAAATCTGAAGTGACAAAATATTTTAAAATTTCAAACTGGCAGCATCAAGAACACAAAACTTCAAATCTCAAAGACAATCCATATTGCACTACCAACCAACAACACCCTACTGTTAACTCCACACAAGGACTGTCTGCTTCTGCCCCCACTAAAGGTCAACTTCCTGTTTGCAGAACCACCCCCATGCAAACAGGGAGTCGGCCATCAATGGAGGCAGAAGCAGAGCTGAAGCAGACAGATCTATGGTGCCGTTTGCAGGTAAGCACTGCGGGGCTCTTTCAGTTCATTGCCTCCACTGTAGACCTCAGTGTGGGATGACATCAGCGGCAATGGGTTCCCCCAGGGGTGCTGGCGCTCTGGGTGACTGTCTAGATGTCCTAATGGTAGCCCAGCCCTGCCAACATGTACTCCCTGGGAGTCGGTCCCTGTGCTCATTATACAATAAGAATTCCTATGGACTCAGTCCATGGCTTATTACCATGATATAGTACAGTAATGCTGTCTCTACTACTACTATTACTTATCATTTACATAGCATTGCAAGTCATACGCAGCACTGTACATGCATCACTTTCTTCAGTGGACCTTTACAGCATTTAACTTAATGATATCCCATAATATACCATGCACTAAAGCCATTTCATTTTTTGGATCTGCCAGAATCATTGCATCTTGTAATATCTGCTTGTTATTGTAGTGAGATTCTTTGGTTGTTTGATGTAGTCAGTGTAGTGCCAGGACCGGCCCGAAGCATGTACGGGAATGTTACTCGCACATGACCCTGCTCTACTAGTGTTCCCGCGCCCAGCCATCCACATACAGTCAAACCTCGGTTTTCATGATTAATCCGTTCGAAAAAGTCTGACTAAAACCGAAACGTATGAAAACTGAAGCAATATTTCCCATAAGAAATAATGTAAATCCAATTAATCCGTTCCAGACACCCAAAAATATTCACAAAAACACATTTTATAGAGAATAACTATATTTTTACATACAGAAAACAATGAGAAATAAATATAAACGACTAATGAAATGGATAAATGAACATTTAACATCACTGAAAGCAAGCTAAGTTCAGTACTGTACAGTACAGTATGTTAACATCTGGCCTTAGCCACCCCTGACAAGCTGCTGTGCCCAGCTCTCTTCGGAATCACATTGGATTCAGCCCATTAAAATACCTTTACATTATCTGCTCAATGCTTCAGAATGGCAGAAAATCTTAATGATATAGCTTCAGACGTACCATGCAAGAGAAAGAACTGCCTCCCACATTCATGCAATATCTCCTGCTTACGTTGACAGCTTTTCTTCCCTGCTACCTCCGAGCCTGAGGGGGCGCTCCAGAGAACGGGCAGGCGGTGGACGAGATCGGGGCCTTCCTCTCTGCGCAATCCTTGCCTCTCTGACTCTGACCAGGCTCGAGGATGTGTTTCATTTACGTGCTCAGCTGGCTTTTGCTTCTCATCACGCTGGCGATCGGTGAGTCTGGGGGGCAGTGCTGCCGGGACCGGGCAGGTGTTCTGGCAGTGTATACAGAATGGTGTGCAGCGCGAGGGTGTATGTATTTACAGTACTGTACTTTACGAAAACCGAGGCGATGTACGAGAACCGGGACAAAATCTCAGTCAAAAAAGACGTTGAAAACCGAAGCGTATGAAAACCGGGGCAAATGAAAACCGAGGTTTGACTGTACTTTAAAAAAATTGGGATGCCCAAGAGACCCCAATTGGCACTCCTTCAACCAGGCAAGCAGTATTGCTGCTCCTTATCCTTTGTTGCTTTCTGAGATCGGTTCCCTGTCGCTTTCTGAGATCGGTTCCCTATGTCAGAAGTTTGCAGGTAAGCACCATCAGGCTATTTCAATCCATTGCTGCCATTGTAGGTCTCAGTGAGGGTGACAGCGGCAGCAGTGAGGGGTGGGGGGTGGCTGGGAGACACACGGGATGAGGTTAACCTAATGAGCACAGGGACTGAATCCTCCGGAGGTTCCTGCTGGATTATAAATGCAAGGACTGAGCTCCCAGGAGTTCCTTCTGGATAATGGGCACAGGGACTGAGCCCCCAGGAGTTCCTCATGTATAATGAGCATGAGACTGAGTCCTGGGAATACCTGCTGGATAATGAGCACAGGGACTGAGTCCTCAGGAGTTCTGGCTGGATAATAAGCATTGTGGGTGTAGTAAAAGCTGTTAGGGTAGCTGGGCTTAAAAAAGGTTTGGACAAGTTCCTGGAGGAAAGGTCCATAAACCATTATTAAAAAGGGGCCCAGGATATCAATGCTTGACCCAATACAAGCATTTTGGAACCTGTGTCTCTTGGGGAAACTGCTAGGTTTGTATGATCTAGATTAGCCACTGTTGGAAACAGGATACAGGGCTTGATGGACCTTGGTCTGACCCAGTATGGCATATCTTATGTTCTTATCTTCTTAGAGCATGGAATTTCCTGCCGGATAAATGCAGGGACTGAGCCCCCAGGAGTTCTTTCTGGATAATAAATGCAGAGATTGCATCCCTAGGAGTTTCTGCTGGAGAATAAGTGCAAGGATTGAAGCTCTGGGAGCTCCTTCTGTTAATAAGTGCAGGGATTGAGCCTCCAGGAATTGCTGCTGAATAACAAACATAAGCATGGCCTCTTGGGAGTTCCTGTTATATAAGGAGCAGAGAAATTGAACCCCCAGGAGCTCTTGCTGGATAATAAGTGCAGGGATTGAGGCCTGGGGAGTTCTTTCTGTGTAAGTACATGGACTGAGGAGTAGCCTAGTGGTTAAAGCATCAGCCTACAACTCAAGAGATCTGGGTTTTATTCTCGGTGCTACTCCTTGTAGTCTCGGGCAAGTCACTTTACCCTCCATTGCCTCAGAAGAAAAGGCCTGGTAATTTGCTTTCAGTGATACCTTGCTAAGAAAATACAAAGGCTACTGAGTCAGCATTGACTTGATAGCACTAAAAAAAAGCAGAAACTGAGCCTCCAGGAATTCCTACTGCATAGTAAGCACAGTGTTTGAGCTCTTGGGAGGTCCTGCTGTATAAAGAGCTCAGAAAGACCAAACTTCCAGGAGTTTCTGCTGGATAATAAGGATGGAAATTGAGGCCCCAAAAGTGACCATGCTGACTAGTCTTTACAGTCTTTTCTGTGACCTGACTCAGTCTGTCCTTATGGCCTTGGATTCATGTAGAGTTACAAGAACATTCTTTCTTTATACATCTACACTTGAGAAGGAAAAATTTGCCATCTTTATCTGATCTTAAACTACAGTTGAGCTAAGAATTAGATGAGGGAGTCTCTGCTTTGAGAGCCCTGCTGGGTCCCATCTCTCCTCCTAAGGCTAAAACCGCTCAGTTCGATGAACCGACTACATTGAAATTTAAGTCTTAATTGGTAAAAAGTGAAATGAGGCGAAAAGAATTGTGTTTTGATATTCATTCTGTCTAGTTTAGGGTCACCGGTGCTGATGAATTGAAACCAGTAGAACTGAGAAACCCCTAATTAAGCTCCGAGATTGATTGGTCTCTGAAGCAGAAGATGTCATTATGCGCCCTCTTTTCACCTAGCTGTTGCTGAAGGGTGGGGAGATTATGAAGGAACAAGGACAGGGTCACGCAGAGATCTCATCTTTCTGTTTTGCATAGGATGGGAAAGGAGGGGCACAAAAGAAGGCCTGTGGTGAATTAATTATTCCTGAGCCATGGGCTGATATCACTGGTCAACATTGAAATCATTACTAACTTTAAAAGGCCCTAATCTGTAGTATCTTGGTGAGCTGAACACGAATATAACATTAAAAAAATGTTATTGGCTCTTGTTTTGAAGATATTGCATGTAGTTCATTTTTGACGTTTCACCGAGTAAATTTATCCAGTAGGATATCAACAACATCCCAAATAAGCCTTGAATGGTATAATATTGCATCACATTGCATAATACCAGCATGCACACATCATCCAGAGTTGATTGCATCATTTTCTGATGCAATGCAATACTACTGCCAGATGGCTGCTGAAGCCATCTGACGTCAGCAGTGTACTATATGCAGTCAGAAAAGAAAGTAATCTGGTATTTTGTTCCGATATTGAAAGCCTCATGAATGCCTTAAAAATCACTCATGACCCACAAGACTGGAGACTATTTATAGACTCTTCGAAACTGAGTCTGAAGGCTGTGCTTTTGAACAATGGAAACCGTCTTCCATCTATTCCAGTAGCGCATGCCGTCAACATGAAAGAGACATATGATAACTTAAAGCATCTACTGACTTCCATTAACTATAACAAGTACAACTGGCACCTCTGTGGTGACTTGAAGGTAGTTGCCCTTTTAATGGGACTGCAGCAGGAATATATAAAATACATGTGTTTCTTATGTGAGTGGGATAGCCGAGCAAGGGATTGGCACTACTTGCGGAAGGAATGGAATCGCAGACAAAATGTAACAGTTGGAGAGAAGAATATCCAGCACCCAGCTCTGGTTGAGGCTCAAAAAATCCTGCTACCACCCCTTCACATCAAACTAGGTTTGATGAAAAACTTTGTGAAAGCCATGTACCGCACTTTGCCAGCTTTCCGATACCTGCATGAAAAATTCCCTCGACTCAGTGAAGCAAAGATTAAAGAGGGAGTTTTTGTGGCTCCTCAGATTCAAGAGCTCTTCAAAGATGACCGGTTCAACAACTTGCTGCAGGGTGATGCGAAACAAGCATGGAATGCTTTTCGCCTAGTGTCAACAAACTTTCTCGGGAATGTTAGGGCAGAAAACTACAAGGAACTAGTAGAAGACATGATGCAGTATCAGAAACTTGGCTGCAATATGTCTCTAAAGATCCATTTCCTTGATTCCCATCTCAATTTCTTTCCTGACAACTGTGGTATGGATAGTGATGAACAGGGCGAACGTTTTCATCAGGATATTGCAACGATGAAGCAAAGATACCAGGGAAAATGGTCCACTACAATGCTGGCTGACTACTGCTGGACACTCCCCAGAGAAGTTCCCGAACAGCTGTACAAGAGACAGGCGAAAAAATCTAAGAAGTATTCTATGACTTGGTTTTTTACAGGTATTAACCGAAGGCCTATTATATTTACTATTGACATGCATTTCGTGATGTAAACATTAATTCTTGTAGATTACAAAAAAACTAGAGCCAACTTTGCAATTTCACTGTCATATTCGTGTTCAGCATATAAAAATTGCTAAGAAATGACTATTTTTATTTCAGTAAAATGACTTTTGTAAAAATTTGTTGACCAGTGTATTTAGACATCTCCTTTTGCCCAAGAATGCTGTCATGTAATTGATCAGAGAATCGTCTTTGTGACAACATACTTGTGTCATAATGACCATGTGATATCACTGATCATGACAACCTCGGTAAGGTTTGCCCTTACTAACTCACTATCATCGTGATGGGTCCTATGCCTGAACGTTCAAGCTCATCTCAATGCTTATATCTCTCAAATTTCTACCTGAAATCTCCCAACCTACCGGATGAACGCTGGAAGAGCAGAAAAAGTTCAGTCTGACCACTCTATTGTAAAGTAACACTTATGTTGAACTTTTCATAGTGCTGAGGCTTTCAAAAACATAAATATAGTCAGCTCTGGTATGAGAATCAATGCGCAAGAGTACACACCTGCCCTACAGCATTCCCTGTTATTCCGTTACTGAGACTCCCATGCAAAAACAGTCAATGCACCTCAGTTCTGCCTGCAGCAAGAGGCACTGTTCCAGTATCGAGGCTCCCACACACACCTCCACCAATGCACCTCACTTGAATTTTGAATTTGAGATTTAATGACTTGCTTTTCCAAATCTGAATTCAAGGCGCATTACAAATTCAGTTACACAAGTTATTTCCTTATTCAAGTGGACTTACAAAGTTATACCTAGAGCGATGGAGAGGGTGAAGTGCCTGCAACACCCCGCTACTCTAGAATTACCCCCCCTAAACACACACACACATATCCTGCAGTTTCTCCTGACCTCTACATACAGCTCTACCAGTACACCTCAGTCCTTCCCTGCTATTAAGTGAGTACAATCTAACATGCTGTAAGTTTGTCTGTTTTATAATAGAAATGTCACTAGAGATTAAACTGAATTCACCAAACTCATTTCACTTGTGAACTGTGTTACATAATGCTAGACTCCAGAAACAAACCTTTTATACTTATATAGAAATCTATCGGAAACTCTGAAAGCACTCTAACATTGCTCTACCGGAAAGCACTGGGATCATGACCTTTGAGGATTATGGAAAACAAAGAGGTTGTGATCCTCTGAAACATCCCCTTTCCAACGGATAAAAACCTTGATGCAAGGAAATCAGACATAGTAGTAAAGGAGAAAAACACAAGAACGACTTTGATAACAGAAGTGTCAAGTGCCAAGAAATTATTCTGTGTATCGCATGGAGAGAGAAATGATCCTCGAGTACCGAGAAATGCATACAAAAACCAAGAAGATGTGACAGAAAGTTACAAAAATATTTCCCATTGTATTGGGGTCCACAAGCTTGATTAAAAGCAATTTACAAAGCACATCTTGATAAGTTGCCTATACATGTTATGTCCTATGAACTCCAGAAGGAAGCAGTTTGGCATGATGCAAGTACTATGGGAAGAGTTAGCAGTAAATCTGAGACCTTGCCTTAGGAGTGAGGTCTCATGGTATGCGTAAAACATTGCCCCAAGAGAAAATGTCAGAACAAGGATAATTTGGTCTACCCGGTCGGCCCATTTGTACCTTCCTGCTGTGTTGGCACAAATCTTAATTGATCTCTGGCTTTCTCCCTCCCTGTCACTAGGATCCCATGCGTGCGTGAATTCAGCCATTATTTTGGCTCCTATAGCCTCCATTTATTTATTTATTTATTTATTTGCATTTTTTATATACCGCGCTATTTCAATCAGTGCGGTTTACATTGTTTACATTGGTTTACATTGGATGTCCACCACTCTCTCGGTGAGACAGTATTTTTTCACATTCATTCACAGCAGTACTTCCCAAATGTTTAGCAAATGTGATCCCATTTTAATAGTTAAAAATGTATGTGAACCCAGATGATGATGAAAACAAATAGCAGCTCTTCGTTCCCCTCCTCCCCTCGTCTATCAAGTCCTCCTATCTCATTCCAAAGCATGAAGGCGGTGGCAGCCAATACAGAGCCCTGCATATACTCACAGACCCCAGTACTCTGTATAGATTTTTATTATAACTGGAAGCTCACACAGGATGAGGGTCTGCGAGCATTCACTGACACACAGGCCCCATGCTAATGAGACACAGTGGAGGTTCAGGGACAGGAGGAGCAGCCTTCTTTCTGTGACCCCATCTACTGATGATGTGATGCCACTTGGGGTCCTGACCCACAATTTGGGAACATTTGCTTTAGAGCTTCTCTCCCTATAGCTTTATATGATGACCCCTTTCCTTGAATTTTTCATTCTATGGAAAATGCTTCCTTCTGGGACTTGATTGAAGCCTGATAGATACCCCGTTAAATATTTTGAGGTTTATAGTGTAACTCCCTTTATTGACTTTCTTCCAGAGTGTATGCCTTTAGCTCCCTCAGTCTTTCTGTTTGTGACTTAATTTGAATTTTTTTGTATATGGTTTCATCTTCCTCTTTTAGCAATGATCATTATTATATTGTTACATCTTCAGTGGCATCGGGTACCAGGGTATTATCCCCCCCTATCATACAGGTTCTCCTTCTCAGTCAAAAAGCAAAGTGGGGATCATCCTCACCTACATGAAATGCCTGGCCATGCCAACACACCAAGCATACCTCCTCCAAGCCAGGGACCACCAACAAACGCCCCTGAAAGGAGCATAGTGGTTGGGGGAGGGATGATACCAATGCAGGAGGCTCCTCAAATACCCAGGATGATTGTTCATCAAGTCCCGGAACACGAGCACCAGCAGCTGATGTACTGAATTAAAAAATAACAATTACAACTATTTCCAAGATATCTAAGCTTTTCCATTTTATGCATATATATAGGGGGTCATTCCAATCAGGACGACCAAGCCCCTGTGCGCCTGATCGGAATCAGATGCACAGGGATAGATGTGATTCTGATCCCGCAGGGGCTAGACAAGCACCAACAGCTGATGTACTGAATTCAAAAAAAACAATTACAACTATTTCCAAGATATCTAAGCTTTTCCATCGTATGCATATATATAGGGGGTCATTCCAATCAGAACATCCAGGCCCCTGTGCACCTGATCAGAATCGAATGCACAGGGGTAGAAGCGATTCTGATCCCGCGGGGCATGTCTAGCCCCCCGCGGGATCAGAATCATGACTAGGCCTGTACGTGCAGGCCAGGACCTGATTCCCATCGGCCTGCACATACAGGCTTCTGCCCGGCTAACTCAGTCAAGTTTCAATTCAGGAGCCACAATCCCCGGCCACCGCCGACTGTCTCTTCCCTGCAGCCTGACCCCCAATTTGGCATCCCCTGCACTCACCTCACCTTGCTTTCCTGGCCAGAGCTCCTGTCCCCCAATTTCTAGAGGGACTTATTCTACCTCCAAGGTGGAATAAGTTCCCTGTCCATTCTGTCGGCCCTGGATATACAGGGCCAATGTCAGAATCTGCCCTAGGTGTCTGGGGCCATGGACCGTCGCTGCCTGCCTTAACTCCGCCTCCTCTTTGCCCCTTCCTGCCCCCATCTAAGCCTCCCTATACAAACCCCTTGTTCATATGGGGAGGTTAGTCAGGGATGACTATTCGTGGCTCAGAATGACCCCAATAGTGTATTGGTAGTAGAATTTTAATCACAAATTATAAATCTAGGTCTTTTCATGTGTTTATGGTTGCCATATATATGACCTTGATAGGAGTTCACTAGTCATCTTTGTTTAAAAGTTTAAAAATCAGCAAAAGTTTTATTTAAATACAATTTATTTAAAAAGTTAATATAAAACAGAAAACAAGAAACAATTTATGCATGCATTAGTATTCATTTCAGACCTTATTCAGTGTCTACTTGGCATCTCTTGGCTTGTCTCTTGTATTCTGTAAATGGAGTATCTCTTGTCACTGTCCAGCAACAGTCTGCAAGCAATGATGAGCTCCATTTGCCCTGATATCTTTTCTCCATCACCGCAATGTCCTGATGAAATCGCTCGTCATGCTCATCACTCACTGCTCCGCAGTTCGGTGGGAAAAAATCAAGATGAGAGTGCAAAATAATGCATCTTTAGTGACATGTTGCAGCCATGTTGCAAGACGTTTGTATGCATTGAGGAATTTTCTATCAACTCCCTGTAGTTGTCTGCCTTGTTTCCGAGAAAACTTGTTACCACTAACTGGAAAGCTTTCCATGCCGTCCTTTCTTTGCCATGTAGTGCACAATTAAATATGTCATCTAAAAGAAGTTCACAAATCTGAGGACCAACAAAGATACCTTCCTTTATCTTAGCTTCACTCAGTCTTGGAAATTTCCCGCTGAGATACTTGAAAGCTGGTTTTGTTTTTGTCCATGCCTCGACAAAATTTTTCATTAGACCCAGCTTAATGTGTAGGGGTGGTAACAAAATCTTCCTTGCTTTTCAACAAGTGGTGGATGCTGCACACTTTTCTTTCTAGGCTCCAATGACTGTTGGAGTGGCCAATCTCTCTTGATGTAGTGGGAATCTTTTGCACGACTATCTCATTCATAGAGAAAACAGCAGTATTTTGTGTATCCAGTCGGCAGATCGAGCAACAGAGCAACGGCTTTCAAACATCACAAAGCTGCCACTGATGTTGGTCATAGGTTATGCATCTCAACAGTTGTTTTATATTGTCATAGGTTTTCTTCATATGGACTGCAGGATCAACTGGAATTAATGGCAAAATATTACCATTATGTAGCAAAACAGCTTTAAGAAGAGTGAAGACTGTTTATTGATTCATCAAAGTCTTTGATGAATCATTGAACAGTCTCCACTCATCTGGATGATGAATGATGTTGAGGGCTTCCGCCAGATCATCGATGTTCTTGCTGGCTACAAGATCACCTTTCATGAAGAAGAATGCAATGTTCACAAAACATGGAAACACTAACATCACCTGACAGGAGATTCCACTGCTGCAATCTGGAGCCCAACAGCTCTTCTTTACTCTTAAGTAGTTCCAAATCTCTGACAAGGTCATTCAGTTCATCTTGTGTTATGAGGTGTGGTTTAGAGGAGGAGGATGGGAGAAAATTTGAGTCATGTGACATTGATGATTTGGGACCAGAAGTTTCATCCCCTTCCTCTTCCTCATCTGACTCACAAAAACATAGATTTATCACAAATCCAGTCGAAGATGCGCATGTATTTTAGTTATTCGTGGTTTAAATTGAGATCCCTTTCATTATAATGCTCATATCCTTGGCACTTCCAAAGTCAAGGTCCTATGTACTCACCCGGTAGTGTAAATCGAAAACTAGAGCCAATAAACAATTTTAAGCATCATTTTCGTTCTCAGCGATCCAGGCTTAGTAAAGTGTGACTGGCTTTATTTCAGAAGTATTTTGGCTGTAGAAAAGTGTTATTGTCTATTGATTGTCCAAGAACTTATCCAAACCTTTTTTAAACCCAGTTACACCAACTGCTTTTACCATATCCTCCCACAGTGAGTTCCTATTTGTTTTAAATGTACCATTTTGTAACTTCATTGTATGCTCCTATTATTTATTTAGCTCATGCCTTTCTAGTGGTAGTTCAAGGCCAGTTACATTCAGATATGTGGGTATTTCCCTGTCCCTGGAGAGCTTACAATCTAAGTTTGTACCAGAGGTAATGGAGGCTTAAGTGACTTGCTCAAGGCTACAAGGAGTGTCAGTGGGATTTGAACCCTGGCTGCCACCTGCTGCTCTAATGGCTAGGCTACTTCTCCACTTTCTTGAAAAACAATTGATTTGGGCTTTTCCCTTCCGTTACGCTTTCTTTCAGTCAAGGGAAGTTTTGCCTTGCCAAGATTTGTCGTGTGCCTTGATTTTTACTATTGCCCTATTTCAGTCTTCCCCTTTTGATTTAACTACCTAAATATATTTTTACCCCTTTCATTTACTGATTAGGTAACATCATCCTCTCACTTCCAGTCTGCTTCTCTTTACTTCTGGCAATTTTATCTATCTTCTTTCTGCGTGTGTTCGTATCCTTCTGTTCCAAAAATTGAGCTCTCCTGAGAAAAAAAATCATTTGTCAACATTATACCAGAAAGAGTTGCTTTTGATAGAAATTGAAATGGATCATTTGAGATTGATATATGGGTAGCAGTTTTCTTAGCAGGTCCTTGGGGAGCCTTATGCCTGCCTAGCTAGGCCAATCTCCTAAGTGAAACTTCAGAGTAGAGGAGGGTCAGCATACCAGGCATTACACCGAGAGGCAAAAACACTGTATGTGCTTGTGAAAGGCTTTTTTCTCATTTTCATTATCCAATGTTAAGAAGTGGAAGTGAGGGAAAATAGAAAAAGCAGGCAAAAATCAAAAAGGAGAGACAACCAAGGACCCAAGAGAAAAGATTAGTGGATAGGAGGAAAAGGATAATGGAAACCAAGGCTTTTTTGGAGGGGGTACATGGTGGTACAGACTACGGACCCTTTTTCATTGCTTGCTACAATTGATTCATGGTCTGAATGTATTAATGAAAGTGTCCTGCATATGCACACTCCTCACCACCCTCTTCAATAACATAATCACTGGAGTCAACAACATCCGCCAGGTGTTTACCCTCATCTTTTTGGATATAGCCGCTGCATTCGACTCAGTAAGCCACGAGCTCCTCCTGGTATGACTTAAGGAGAAGGGTATTCATGACGCAGCCCTGAGATGGTGCGAATCATACCTATCTGACAGATGGCAGCACGTAAGATCCGGTGCTTCAACGTCAGAACCTTTCCACCAGTGGCAGGGTGTACCGCAGGGATCCTCCCTCTCTGCCCTGATGTTCAACATATACATGCAGCCCATCTGCACCCTCATCCGATCTTTCAACGTCAACTGCCTGATATATGCCGACGATGTACTGCTCTACATGCCATTCACAACCGACTGGCCAGACCTCTCCCCACTGACAAACTGCTTTGACACCGTATCAAACTGGCTCCAAACACAAAACCTTTGAATACAGCACAAGAAGACAGAAGTCCTCTTCATCACGAGGAACCAAAGTTTTACCCCTCCAACCTCCTTAAAGGTCAAAGAAGCAGAACTAACTACCAAATCCACAATCCGTTACCTAGGAGTCACTCTAGACCAACGCCTGGACATGAAGGCCCACATAAGCAACACAGTAAGAGCAGTAAATAGCACCAAGTATATATCCATGGTTGATGACGCATACCTGTAAATAGCAGCTTGTATATACCCACACCCTGTAACGATATATATACTTGGACATTGCTGGGGTAACTATTTACAGAGTATATATATCTTTACAGGGTGTGGGTATATACAAGCTGCTATTTACAGGTATGCGTCATCAACCATGGTAGGGATATATACTTGGTGCTATTTACAGGTAAGTGTAGTTGATGCTGGCGCCCGGGGGTGTGGATGCCTTATTGCGTGCTGTGTGTGTTTGTGTGGTGGGCCTGGTGGAGGGGGGTGGCAGTATGTCCGCTGTCATCTGAGTAGTGTTTGAGGAAGAGGTGATGCTTTAATGCCTTTCTAAATTGGGCCAGGTCGGAGATTGCCCGTATGTTAGGTACCTTGTTCTCTGTAAATACAGTGCAGCTGCCTGCGCTGTATAAATCATTTGTTGTATGTAAACCGCACTGATACTAAATAGTGCGGTATAGAAGAGACGTTAAATAAATAAATAAATAAAATAAAATGATTACTGGCACGTTTCTTTCTAGGAAAAATATACTGATGGAGACAGTGAAAAACAGAGATGGGCAAGGAAAACAGGAAGAAAGGGAGAGAAAGGAGAGAGATGGGACGGGAAAAGAGCAGAGTCATCTTAACCTGTCTTGGGAACCTAGAGACAGAAGAATTTGAAGCGTTTCTATGGATATTAATGAGATAGTGAAGCAGGGGGTGAGGGTATAGGGACAGAGCTGGCCTTAACCCTGGAGACACCCTTTCTGGAGAGAGGTTACCCTTGCAGGCCTGAGGAGCAGAGGTAGGGTATCCTCCAAGAGGCTAAAGGAGGAGTAGGGCAATGGCACAATCAAGGGTGCCAACCCACTCTCCCTCAAAATCTGGAAATCTGCCCAACTGGCAGCAGTTTAAGTATGAGAATAGTCTGCATATATTTGCAAGCCCTGCCACCTCCTCTCACATGGGGTTTCTGCCAGTGCACACCAGTTTGCAGGCCCACTGCTGATTTTTTTTTTTTTTTTTTTTACTTATGCTGTTGATGTTCAGATCTCAGTGGTGGAGGGATTTTAGCACACCTGGTCTGCCAATTTATCTGGTAATGTAACAATAATATTCAATAAAATATTTTCGTATCTTTTTATTTTCTTACGTATTTTTCCTGATTTCTTTATTCTTTTATTTAAATGTATTATATCATTTCATCCAGTATACTCTTCCTAGTAAAAAAAAGTTGCCACTACTGATATGCAAGGCTCTTTCATTAATACATGAGGACTATGGGTCAGTTTGAGCAGGTGATGAAAAATGTGCCGGTACTCGGTAGCGCTGCGTCCTCCCTGCTTTTCTCTAGCCTTTCCTATTTATGCATTTTTCCTTTTTCCACATTGCTTCTCCCCCTTTGGTTTCTAGTCGCCTGCTATTCAGCATGTGACAATCTGTGTTTCCTTAAATGCCAGCCAAACTGAAACCAGATATTCCAGGGAGGTGCTCGGGTAGCGGTTTCCACTGAATATCCGGTTTCAGCTGTAACCAGATAGTGGCGACATTCAGCCGCTATGCAGATAGCCAGACCGCTTGCGCCTGATGTTCAGAAGGGTTTGCCCCTTGAGCCCAGTATTCAGTAGCACTGAATATTTTATCTAACTTCCACAGCACTTTCTAGATAATGCCGGGGCTGTCTGAGGATGGGACAAGGGCAGTAGAAGACCTTATCAGGTTAGTGGAGAGTTTCAGTTCGCTAAACAGATAAACCACATAAAGGTAGGCTGAATATCGGGCGGCTTTTTTTTTGGGCCTAACATCTCTTTCTCTCTTCCTCCTCATACACACTCACCTTTCCTACCTCTCAAATACTAATCTTTTCCTGCTCCTTTCACACATCCCTCACCTATTCCCCTCATCTCTTCTCTTCCATATCACCACCCTCCACTCCCCATCACATAGGTCCAAATTAAAGGCCCCTAAGCAAAATTTGCTGAGAGCCCCTCTTGATGGTGGGACCGATGCTCAGGAGAAAGGGGGAGAACACTTTCCCCCCCGAACACCTTTTTAAAAAGTCAGAGTGCAGCAAACATCATACTTAGAATAAAGATATTTGCCACCCCATCTCTCGCTGGCTCTCTGTTTGCAAAATACTTTACTGAAGCATTACACCACATGGAATCGGAGTCTCGGGTATCGCAAAACTTCGATTGCTCAATGGGAGATGCTATTCTGGGCTTCGGGCTGCTGCGGAAAAGTACTTTGCAAACAGAGAGGCATCAGAAAACAGTGCAGAAAACATTTTTACTGTAAGTACAAGGTTTGCTGTGCTTTGCCACTGCCGTTAGAGACTAGGGATCACTGGACCAAGTGGACCCCCCTGTCTAACCTGGGCCCCCCCCCCCCCCTGCATTGTGGGAGCTGCTTGGGCAGTATTTATGCCACTGCTTCCCCCCCCCTTTTAATCACTTCGCTCTCTTTCCTCTTTTCTTTTCTTCTACCCCTCCCACTTATCTTTCCGATCCACCACTCTTATACCCCTTTCTCAACCTACTCCTCCATCTCCTCCTCCTTCCTTTGTCCCTTATCATTCCCCATCTCCTCCTGCCCTCCAGCATCCCGCATTCTTTCCTCTCACCTTCTGCCCTCCCCTCTCCATCTCTCTTCTTCATTCTCCTCACACCCTCTCCTCCTATTTCTCACCTTAACATAGTAACATAGTAAATGAAGGATGGTCCATCTAGTCTGCCCAGTGAGGTGGCAACAGTTGTATCTGCCAACCATGCAGGTTTCTCCTCTGTGCGTTTGTTTATAGTTATACCCAGGGTTTAACTTGTAGGCAAAGTAGAAGTGATCAGTGGAGCAGGGCCAAGGCCAGAAGTAACCTGTGGGGGTGGGCCATGACTGAAACCCCCCCAGAATTTCAGGTTTTTCATGCCACGTTCAGATTAAAAATGAATGATAATTAAACGAAACAGTCAAGCGGCTCACATCAACCTATGCTCCAGGCAGCACTGCAGTGGGAGGCAGAGAGGTAAATCAGTAGCTGGCTCCACCCCTGGGGACAGAATCTGAGTGATGTCACTTCCTAAGCTGGAGAAGTGCTGGAACTCCATTCCACCCCGTTCCAGCACAAATTAAGCCCTGGTTGTACCCTGTGTTCCATGCAGGTTACCTCCCTCTCTTTTTTGAAGTGTAAAAGTTATTTAAGTTTGCTTTGATTCCATCCTCTTGCTAACAAGGGATCCTTTGTGTCTGTCCCATGCCTTGTTGAATTCTGTCACTGTTTCTACCCCCACCACCTCCACTGGGAAGCCATTCCAGGCATCCACCACCCTGTGAAAAAGTATTTGAGACCGCACTTTGAATATTGTGTGCAATTCTGGTCGCCGTATCTTAAAAAGGATATAGCGATATTAGAAAAGGTTCAGAGAAGAGCCACCAAAATGGTAAAGGGGATGGAAGGATACTCCTATGAAGAAAGGCTAAAAAGGTTAGGGCTCTTTAACCTGGAAAAGAGACGGCTGAGGGGAGATATGATAGAAGTCTATAAATTAATGAACGGAGTGGAATGGGTAAACGTAGATCGATTGTTTACATTATCAGAATATAGAAAGACTAGGGGACATGCAATGATGTGGCAGGTGCAGGCCTGTGACCCACAGTGTCCGAACATAAGCAGGCCAGCATGGCTAGCTTGACCTGTAAATGAGGCCTGTGGAGAGGCATATAGGATTGCACATCCCCCAATATGCTGCTATTGTAAGATAGAACTCAGTAGAAATATTGAATTAGCTTAGGTAAGCAGAACTGCAGTATTGAAAGATGGAAAAATACAGAAAAGACATGTTTAAAAGTTACTGATAAGAAAAAGTACATCTGCAAAGAAATAATTAGGAGTGCTGACAGATGAGTTGCAGAGCCCAGCTCCTCTGCACGTACAAATTGGTTCTATAACCTTGAGAGTGTGAAAGTAACAAGTTGATGAACTGACCATTGTAATTGGGACTAGAAGGGGGGTATGCAGGTGTCATGCCCACTGGAGGGACATAATTGGATAAACTTATCAGTACCGGGACCAATAGAAGAGGTACGGGAGGTACGGGAGGTTACCGGGACCAATGAAATGTTTTTCTATACCTAGAATGGAACAGAAGTCTATAAAAGTTGTTGTAATGCTTGAAAACTTTGCTCAGCCATTTTGAAATTGATTGGTTCGAGACTTGTGCACAAATAAATGATTTGGACCTTTTGAACAGACTCCTGGTATCATTGGTTTGTCTGCGCTTTGCTGCTACATATTCCTTGGTGCGTTGGCCGGGAAGTTGTGGAATCAAAGTGTATATAGGGCAATATACCACGACTTTCCGCCTCTATAGGCTTGGTCCTGCCGGGATCGCGCCCTTCCGACGAGGGCTGCTCCCTGGCGCCACCGGTCCCTTGTATCGGAGGGAGCTGGTCGGACCTCGGCGGGTGACGAGCCCGGCTGGAGTCAACGCCTCGAACCCGAGTGAGGGGAGTCCGAGGTCCAACTCATGCGCCTGCTTGGGAAGTTTGAGGACCGGATCCGGTGAGTATAGTTTTGATTTTGGGTCTAGACAGAAATAGAAAGAGCAGTACTGCCATTGGAACTTGGAACTTTGGAATTTGTAATCTCGAGATATTGGGAATTGGTAAGAGAGCATGATCAACTCTCAAGGAAGGGCCGAGTAACCCCGCATGGGAATTCGCCGGGTGAAACCCCCATCCTTTTTGTAATTGGGAAATTGGAAAAGACTAGTCAGAACAGATAGAAACGAATGCATTCTGGGATACGTTGCTAGCATGATTGTGTGAACGAAGTGTGAATGAGAGGTCTGGCAGCACGGACCAAGTGAAGGCGGACCCCTGAGTAGCGCATTTCCTGACCGGGCGACCGCGTTCAGGTCGCGAAAAGGGGGAAGCGATTGTCGTCTTGTCTTGTTATTTGTACTCCTTATACGTTTCCAGGGCCGTGAGGACCCCTTACCCACGGTCCGCCCTCCTTTTCCCTTCTGTCTGTTGTTGCGCGCACACATCGAAATGGGAGGGGCGGGGTCTACTAGAAACACTCCACTAGAATGTATGATCGCACATTTTAAAGAGGGATATTCAGGAGATTATGGTATTAAAATGACAGCAGCCCGTTTGCAGATTTTGTGTACTAGGGAGTGGCCCGATCTAGACCCCATCTGGCCCCGAGAGGGAACGTTCAATGTAGAGATTATTCAGTCAATACACCGTAGAGTGCGGATAGTGCACCCCGACCAGTACCCCTATATAGATTCCTGGTTAAGTATTTGTGAAGATCCGCCCCCCTGGGCGCAGCGCTGTTATGAGGAACAGTGCAGAATAATGTTAGCTAAAACAGATTCTAGACAGAAAACGGAACAGCCTAGAATGAAAGAGCAGGATAAGAAAGCCAGAAAGAAGCCCATCCTGGCAGATCCTGATTCCCCAGAAATAATTCTCAGGCAGCTCCGAACCCCAGGTCCAGTAAGAGTAGCCCGGCGTCCTGCCCCAGAACCCCAGAGACGGCCAGAGCTGAGGCGGGACCCAACCCCTGATCCCCCTCCCGGAGGAGAGAAAGAGGAAGAATTAGCGGGAAAAGAAGAGGAGGACCTAAAAAGCGAGTCAGAAGTGGAGACCGAAGAAGGAGAAAGAGAGAATCCCCCAGATAAGGAGGAAAGTGTACAAATACTTGAGAAAGCCAGCGTTAGCACTAGCACGCCAGAGAGAGAGAAACCCAAAGCAAAACCTGTTGAGAAAAAGAAAGTGACTCCTGCAAAGGCAACAACAATAACCCTTAGATCCCAAAAGACACCCATGGCAGCCAAACTGTTTCCCTTACGGCAAGTACCGGGAGTGCCCGTAAAGAATGATAATGATGAAGTGGTAGCGGGACCCCTAACTTATGTGTATATCCCTTTCTCTACAACTGATTTATTAAATTGGAGGTCGCATTACGCCTCCTATACTAGTAAGCCCCAGGAGCTGACAGAATTAGTAACTAGTATTATGGAAACTCACCAACCCACTTGGCCAGATTGCCATCAGCTCCTGACCACCCTATTCACGACAGAAGAGCGAGCAAGAATTAGAAAAGCAGCTATTGAATGGATGGCAGAGAACCCTGTAGCTCCGGCACAGGGGCAGAACATAATAGACCGTCGAGAAGCAGCTCAGAGAGAATTCCCGAATGAAGACCCCCAATGGG
This sequence comes from Ichthyophis bannanicus, assembly GCA_033557465.1. Lineage (NCBI taxonomy): Eukaryota > Metazoa > Chordata > Amphibia > Gymnophiona > Ichthyophiidae > Ichthyophis > Ichthyophis bannanicus. Next base: position 830,674,510 of record CM066035.1, read on the forward strand.
ATCCAAATACAGATGAAGGATCCACAGCCCTAGCCCGTTTTCGCCAAGGCTTTTTACAAGGCCTGAAAAGGGGGGGCCAGAAAGCTATGAACCTTTCCAAAGTTGCAGGAGTTATCCAAGGGATAGATGAGAGCCCAGCAGATTTTTATGAGAGATTAACTGAAGCTTACAGAATGTATACTCCCTATGATCCCGAGGCACCAGGAAGTTTATGTATGGTGAATTCTGCTTTTGTAAACCAGTCTCAACCAGACATTAGACGCAAATTACAGAAGTTAGAAGGGTTTGCGGGCATGAATGCAACACAGTTATTGGAAGTCGCTCATAAGGTGTATGTGAATCGTGATACTGAAAGACAGAGAGAATGTGATAGAAAGATGAAGAAGAAAGCTGTTTTTTGGCTGCGGCCATAGTGGAACAGAAAAGGGGAGGTGTCCCTAGTCGAAGGAGCAGAGGAAGAGGGCGGGGTCAAGGCGGAGGCCGGACCCAGAGACTAGGCGTGAACCAATGCGCCTATTGCAGAGAGGAAGGACATTGGAGAGATACGTGCCCGCAACTCGAAGACGCCCAGCATGATGACGACAGCAGCCATCAGTGGCGGGAAGAAAGACGAAGCTATCCCCGAAGCCGAGGAGGAGCCAATCGAGAACAATTCCAGCGAGAGAGAGGAGGAGCCATTCAAGCATTGGCCACACCAGCCCATGATGAGAATGACGTGGATTAGGACAGACCGGGCTCCAAGTTTGCTTTAGGTCTCCAGGAGCCTATGGTCGGAATACAAATAGGAGACCAAATTATGGACTTTATGGTTGATACTGGAGCACAACATTCAGTAATAGACAAAAAGATAGCCCCATTCACTACAAAAGCATTTACCATCATAGGAGCAACTGGTGCCAAAGCCACAAAGTCTTTTCTTCAAAACCGAATATGCAGTCTGGGAGGACAGCAAGTAACTCATCAATTCCTTTACATGCCCGAATGTCCAGTACCACTACTGGGACGAGATATGTTAGCCAAGCTTCAAGCACAAATATCTTTCTCTGAGCAAGGAGAAATGCAAATGACAGTAAATCCCCAAACCAAACCAGCAGGAGTGATGCTGCTGACAGTTCCCCGAGAGGAAGAATGGAGATACTACATTGATGATTCGATACAAGATACCTATTTTGAACAAACTTTGAAAAGTATTGATGCACCACCTGGAGTATGGGCAGAAGGCAGCCCCCCAGGCCTAGCCAAACATATAGCTCCAGTGATTGTAACCCTCAAGCCTAGTGCTACACCAGTGCACGTCAAACAGTACCCTCTCCCAAGAGCCGCAATTGAAGGCATTCATCGCCACCTACAAAGATTGCTTGAGTATGGCCTACTAAAAGTATGCCAATCCCCATGGAACACTCCACTTTTGCCAGTAAAGAAGCCTGGGACAGATGATTATTGCCCAGTGCAAGATTTGAGAAGAGTAAATGATGCAGCTGAGACCATACATCCAGTCGTACCCAATCCTTACACCCTCCTAGGACTGATACCTGCTGAAGCTACCCATTTCACTGTACTGGATTTGAAAGATGCATTCTTTTGCATAAGATTAGCCCCTGTAAGCCAAATATTGTTTGCATTCGAATGGCAGGACCCCATCTCTGGAAGAGGGGGCCAACTTACCTGGACAAGATTACCCCAAGGATTCAAGAATTTGCCTACCATCTTTAGTGCCGCACTGAATCAAGACCTTTCAAGCTATCCAGTAGCCCCGGGGAAGAGAGTGCTTCTCCAATACGTGGATGATCTGTTGATAGCTGCCGTATCAGAAAGTGAATGTATACTAGCCACCAAAGATCTCTTGCAGTTACTAGAGGAAGCTGGATACAAAGTTTCCAGAGCCAAAGCACAGCTATGCCAAAAAGAAGTGAAATACCTGGGTTTTCGTATCACCCAAGGAAGCAGAAGATTAGGCAGAGAAAGAAAAGAAGCAGTATGTAGAATTCCAACTCCAACAACCAGAAAGCAAGTCAGAGCCTTTCTGGGAGCGGCAGGATATTGCCGAATTTGGATACCCAACTTTGCCCAAATTGCCAAACCATTGTATGAAGTCACAAAAGGAGAAGAAAAGTCGCCACTGGAGTGGGGACTTGAGCAGGATACAGCCTTCCAAAAGTTAAAAGAAGAATTGATGTCATCACCAGCACTTGGACTACCAGATGTCCACAAACCTTTCCACTTGTTTGTACATGAAGCACAGGGAAATGCCTTGGGCATGTTGACTCAGAAATTGGGAAATTGGGAGCGACCTGTAGCCTACCTATCGAAACAATTGGACCCTGTGGCCAAAGGATGGCCACCTTGCTTGAGAGCAGTTGCAGCTACAGCGCTACTAGTGAGTGAAGCAGACAAACTCACACTAGGACAGAACATACGAGTCACTGTGCCACATGCAGTCCTTGCCCTTATGGAACAGAAAGCAAATTATTGGCTCACCAATTCCCGAATGTTGAAGTACCAGAGCATGTTATGTGAAAACCCACAGATACAACTTGAAGTGAGCCATGCCCTGAATCCAGCCACCTTGATACCCATCAGTGAAGAACTCCCAGAACATGACTGTATCGAAGTCATGGAGACTGTGTTCTCCAGTCGACCCGACTTGACAGATGTGCCCATAGACAATCCTGACCAAATCTATTATGTTGATGGGAGCAGTCTCATCCTCAATGGAAGACGCTGTGCCGGATATGAGGTCGTCACCCAACATGAAGTAGTTGAATCATCAGCTCTAGCTTCAGGCACATCAGCCCAGAAAGCCGAATTGATAGCACTCACCAGAGCATTGTTGTTAGGAGAAAAACTTGTGCTAAATGTATATACAGATTCCAAATATGCCTTCACTACCTTGCACGCCCATGGAGCTCTCTATAAAGAAAGAGGACTCATCACATCTGGAGGAAAATCAGTCAAATATGGTCCCGAAATATTGATGTTACTTGATGCAGTATGGGCCCCAACACGTGTAGCTGTCATGCATTGTCGAGGACATCAAGCAGGAAAAGGAGAAGTTGCCCGAGGAAATAGATTTGCAGATGCCTCAGCACGACAAGCAGCTATGACAGGACAAATTGCCCCACAAGCTATGCCAATGCAAGCAGCATTGTTTCCAGTACCTTTGAATCTATGGACCCCACGATATACGACCAAAGAATTGGATTACTATTGTGACAGAGAAAATGGAGTACTGAAAGATGGATGGATTGAGCTGCCACCAGAAGAGGGCAGTCAACCTCCAGGACGAATAGTAATTCCTGAACTATTAGGACCAGCCTTTGTCAAAGCTTTCCACGAAGCTACCCACTATGGGAAGAGTGCCATGGAAAAAGCACTCAGACCACATTTCTACATCCCTCTGATGACAACCATATCAGCGTCAGTAGCACGACAATGTCAAACTTGTGCCAAGAATAATGCCAAGCAAGGCCTTATTACAGCACCCCGAGTTCAGTCAAGAGGTGTGACCCCCATGCACAACCTCCAAGTTGATTTCACCGAAATGCCAAAAGCCAATGGGTACCATTACCTATTAGTATTAGTTTGTACTTTCTCTGGGTGGGTAGAAGCATTCCCAACCAGAACTGAGAAAGCCCGAGAAGTTACCAAAGTCTTAATGAGAGAGATTGTTCCCAGATTCGGAATTCCAGCAGTAATAGGGTCAGACAATGGACCCTCATTTGTCTCCCAAGTTACTCAGCAGTTAGCAAAAGCTTTGCAGATACAATGGAAACTCCACACTGCATACAGACCCCAGAGTTCAGGGAAAGTTGAGCGAATGAATCGTACCTTGAAAGCCCAAATGTCTAAGCTTTGTCAGGAGACACAATTGAAGTGGCCCCAAGTGCTCCCCATAGCTTTATTCAGAATACGCTCAGCTCCTGTAAAGTCAACAGGATTTTCCCCTTTTGAAGTTTTGTATGGTAAACCCCCACCAATAGTGCAGGGAATCAAAGGAAGTCTAGCCCAAATTGGTTCGGAAATAACCAGACAAGAACTTCTAGCTCTTAGTTTTGTTCTGCAGACTCTCCATACGTGGATCCAAGACCAGTTGCCTATCAACTTGACGGAACCCTTGCATCCCTACCAGCCTGGTACTTCGGTGTGGATCAAAGATTGGAAGAAGACACCGTTGGAACCCCATTGGAAGGGACCGTACACCGTCATCCTGTCTACCCCAACTGCAGTAAAGGTAGCCGAGATCGACGCCTGGATCCACCACAGCAGAGTCAAGCCCGCCGCTGATCCTGAACCTGAGCAGTGGACAGCAGAACAGCATCTTGATGCACCCTTGCGAGTTACTTTGAGACGGCAACCAGCAGCTTAGACACTTCATCACAAGTGCTTTGCAGCAGCCAAGTCTTTCGAAGAGGATTGCTGTTTTCCATGCAGCAACAGCTTTGTTTCAACGAACCCAATTTGTGTGTGATTTGACACACTACTGTGAGACTACATTGACTAAGCCAGACTTCACAGGCCAACTGAAATTGCTAAAAAGTTGGTCAATGTGTACTGGACAACCTGAGGATCTTCAATCAACACTCAGCACCCGTTAAATTGCTTCATTAGCAAACGGGACGAAGAATAAAAGACCGTCGTGATCAAGATCAGCAAGCTGAGGATTCAGAAGAACTCCAATCAACATCGACATGTATCTTTACTTTTGCTTTGCTTTGGTTGTCTTCTTTGGAGGTTTTGAACAGACTCATGCTTTACCTCCATGCACTGCCTGCATTACTTCTACTAGAATTGGACTGAAAGTAACTCAGACTTTACTTTATCATTCTTACTATACCTGCAAGGGGACAGTAACTCGGTGTATCTATAACACCACTGAACTAAATGTTTGCACTCATGGAAAAATTAAAACATGCTATAATCCGCATCAGAATCCATCCTATTACACGATGGAAATAAGATGGAAGGATGCAGATGGACCTATATTAGCTGCAACGCCACCACTTAAGGACATTACTAAACCTGCTGTTTTGAATTTTGATGCATGCAATGCTATTAATAGAGATAGTTATTCCACCTGTGGTACATGGGAGAAAGCGTATCGAAATGACCATAAGTATATGTGTCCAGAAGGTGCCACGGGATGGAGAAAGTGTACAGGTAAAAAGGAACCAGGCTATAGTACTGCCCCAGCAGCAGACTACTATTGCCCGTATTGGGGATGTGTTTTTTATGCTACCTGGAACACTGGTATAACTGATGAGAAAATAGATAAACGAATGGCTACTTTAACCAAGCCAACCACAAATGATAAATGTCAGAAAGATGCTTGTAACCCCTTACACTTACGTATACACAATCCCCATGCATGGAAACAAGGATATAAGTTTGGTTTACGTATTGCTGGAGGAGCAATAGATCCAGGGACCATTGTGTATATCAGATTGAATACCCAAGCCCACAAGTCATCTAAATATCATATTCATAATACTTTCTATGAAGCCATGCATGTAAATAAGTTTGAGATCCCTCACCCCTCACAGAATTTATTTCTAGAATTAGCCGGAGCAGTAGTATCTAGTCTTAAGATCACAGATTGTTATTTCTGTGGCGGAACCCAAATGGGAGATCAGTGGCCATGGGAAGCCCAAGAATTGAATTATTCCATGATTTACAATCAGACTGAATTACACAAGACTACCAGTGAATGGGTGTTAGCGCACTCAATCGTTGGACGTCTTTGCTATGCCAGAACTGGACCCCAGTTCACCCAGAAGGTAGGACAGCTGGTCTGTCTTAGCCAAAAGTACTATAATGCCACGACCAAGAAGATAGCATGGTGGTCAGGAACTGGACATCCTGAACCTCCTAACCCATTAGCCAGATTTCCTGAACTTGCAGGTCTATGGACTAACCTTGCTAAAGTCCAAGCCTGGCAAGCCCCACCTGGCCTATATTGGATCTGTGGAAACCGAGCATATGCACAACTCCCACCACACTGGGGAGGAGCATGTGTCTTAGGAACCATCAGACCTTCTTTCTTTCTTTTAAACACTGAACATGGAGAACAATTAGGATACCCAGTATACACTACCCACCGACACAAAAGAGCACTAAGACAGAAGAGAGAGGCCTTACAGATAGGCAAGTGGGAGAAATGGCAAGGTGATGATTGGCCACCAGAAAGAATCATTGAATATTATGGACCCGCCACTTGGAATGATGATGGTATGTATGGTTATCGTACCCCAATTTATATGATTAATCGTATTATTCGCTTACAAGCAGTAGTTGAAATAATAACTAACGAAACTAGTCATGCTCTTACGCTTTTAGCTAGACAAAGTACACAGATGCGCACTGCGATATATCAGAACCGCTTAGCACTTGATTATTTGTTAGCAGCTGAAGGAGGAGTATGTGGTAAACTGAACTTAACCAATTGCTGTTTGAAAATAGATGATAAAGGTCAAGTAGTTGAAGAAATTGCTAAAGATATGCAAAGACATGCTTATGTGCCAGTACAGACGTGGCACTCATTGAAATTTCCTAATTGGTTTGCTAACCTCTTTTCATGGGTGGGAGGATTTAAGACTTTCATCGTATTGGTACTAATCCTTGTTACTGTTATCTTCTTATTACCATGTTTAATCCCATGTTGTATGCGTTCCATTCATAACACTATTGATAGTACAGTAGAGCGGAAGACCGCAACAAAAATCATGGCTTTATATACAGCCAGTCCTGGTAGAAATCCTTTAGCCAGGATGTGATTCTTCAGAAAGTGATTTAATTCTCACACCTTATTAAGTAATAGGGTGAGATTAATCAAAGGGGGGAATGTGGCAGGTGCAGGCCTGTGACCCACAGTGTCCGAACATAAGCAGGCCAGCATGGCTAGCTTGACCTGTAAATGAGGCCTGTGGAGAGGCATATAGGATTGCACATCCCCCAATATGCTGCTATTGTAAGATAGAACTCAGTAGAAATATTGAATTAGCTTAGGTAAGCAGAACTGCAGTATTGAAAGATGGAAAAATACAGAAAAGACATGTTTAAAAGTTACTGATAAGAAAAAGTACATCTGCAAAGAAATAATTAGGAGTGCTGACAGATGAGTTGCAGAGCCCAGCTCCTCTGCACGTACAAATTGGTTCTATAACCTTGAGAGTGTGAAAGTAACAAGTTGATGAACTGACCATTGTAATTGGGACTAGAAGGGGGGTATGCAGGTGTCATGCCCACTGGAGGGACATAATTGGATAAACTTATCAGTACCGGGACCAATAGAAGAGGTACGGGAGGTACGGGAGGTTACCGGGACCAATGAAATGTTTTTCTATACCTAGAATGGAACAGAAGTCTATAAAAGTTGTTGTAATGCTTGAAAACTTTGCTCAGCCATTTTGAAATTGATTGGTTCGAGACTTGTGCACAAATAAATGATTTGGACCTTTTGAACAGACTCCTGGTATCATTGGTTTGTCTGCGCTTTGCTGCTACATATTCCTTGGTGCGTTGGCCGGGAAGTTGTGGAATCAAAGTGTATATAGGGCAATATACCACGACTTTCCGCCTCTATAGGCTTGGTCCTGCCGGGATCGCGCCCTTCCGACGAGGGCTGCTCCCTGGCGCCACCGGTCCCTTGTATCGGAGGGAGCTGGTCGGACCTCGGCGGGTGACGAGCCCGGCTGGAGTCAACGCCTCGAACCCGAGTGAGGGGAGTCCGAGGTCCAACTCATGCGCCTGCTTGGGAAGTTTGAGGACCGGATCCGGTGAGTATAGTTTTGATTTTGGGTCTAGACAGAAATAGAAAGAGCAGTACTGCCATTGGAACTTGGAACTTTGGAATTTGTAATCTCGAGATATTGGGAATTGGTAAGAGAGCATGATCAACTCTCAAGGAAGGGCCGAGTAACCCCGCATGGGAATTCGCCGGGTGAAACCCCCATCCTTTTTGTAATTGGGAAATTGGAAAAGACTAGTCAGAACAGATAGAAACGAATGCATTCTGGGATACGTTGCTAGCATGATTGTGTGAACGAAGTGTGAATGAGAGGTCTGGCAGCACGGACCAAGTGAAGGCGGACCCCTGAGTAGCGCATTTCCTGACCGGGCGACCGCGTTCAGGTCGCGAAAAGGGGGAAGCGATTGTCGTCTTGTCTTGTTATTTGTACTCCTTATACGTTTCCAGGGCCGTGAGGACCCCTTACCCACGGTCCGCCCTCCTTTTCCCTTCTGTCTGTTGTTGCGCGCACACATCGAAATGGGAGGGGCGGGGTCTACTAGAAACACTCCACTAGAATGTATGATCGCACATTTTAAAGAGGGATATTCAGGAGATTATGGTATTAAAATGACAGCAGCCCGTTTGCAGATTTTGTGTACTAGGGAGTGGCCCGATCTAGACCCCATCTGGCCCCGAGAGGGAACGTTCAATGTAGAGATTATTCAGTCAATACACCGTAGAGTGCGGATAGTGCACCCCGACCAGTACCCCTATATAGATTCCTGGTTAAGTATTTGTGAAGATCCGCCCCCCTGGGCGCAGCGCTGTTATGAGGAACAGTGCAGAATAATGTTAGCTAAAACAGATTCTAGACAGAAAACGGAACAGCCTAGAATGAAAGAGCAGGATAAGAAAGCCAGAAAGAAGCCCATCCTGGCAGATCCTGATTCCCCAGAAATAATTCTCAGGCAGCTCCGAACCCCAGGTCCAGTAAGAGTAGCCCGGCGTCCTGCCCCAGAACCCCAGAGACGGCCAGAGCTGAGGCGGGACCCAACCCCTGATCCCCCTCCCGGAGGAGAGAAAGAGGAAGAATTAGCGGGAAAAGAAGAGGAGGACCTAAAAAGCGAGTCAGAAGTGGAGACCGAAGAAGGAGAAAGAGAGAATCCCCCAGATAAGGAGGAAAGTGTACAAATACTTGAGAAAGCCAGCGTTAGCACTAGCACGCCAGAGAGAGAGAAACCCAAAGCAAAACCTGTTGAGAAAAAGAAAGTGACTCCTGCAAAGGCAACAACAATAACCCTTAGATCCCAAAAGACACCCATGGCAGCCAAACTGTTTCCCTTACGGCAAGTACCGGGAGTGCCCGTAAAGAATGATAATGATGAAGTGGTAGCGGGACCCCTAACTTATGTGTATATCCCTTTCTCTACAACTGATTTATTAAATTGGAGGTCGCATTACGCCTCCTATACTAGTAAGCCCCAGGAGCTGACAGAATTAGTAACTAGTATTATGGAAACTCACCAACCCACTTGGCCAGATTGCCATCAGCTCCTGACCACCCTATTCACGACAGAAGAGCGAGCAAGAATTAGAAAAGCAGCTATTGAATGGATGGCAGAGAACCCTGTAGCTCCGGCACAGGGGCAGAACATAATAGACCGTCGAGAAGCAGCTCAGAGAGAATTCCCGAATGAAGACCCCCAATGGGATCCAAATACAGATGAAGGATCCACAGCCCTAGCCCGTTTTCGCCAAGGCTTTTTACAAGGCCTGAAAAGGGGGGGCCAGAAAGCTATGAACCTTTCCAAAGTTGCAGGAGTTATCCAAGGGATAGATGAGAGCCCAGCAGATTTTTATGAGAGATTAACTGAAGCTTACAGAATGTATACTCCCTATGATCCCGAGGCACCAGGAAGTTTATGTATGGTGAATTCTGCTTTTGTAAACCAGTCTCAACCAGACATTAGACGCAAATTACAGAAGTTAGAAGGGTTTGCGGGCATGAATGCAACACAGTTATTGGAAGTCGCTCATAAGGTGTATGTGAATCGTGATACTGAAAGACAGAGAGAATGTGATAGAAAGATGAAGAAGAAAGCTGTTTTTTGGCTGCGGCCATAGTGGAACAGAAAAGGGGAGGTGTCCCTAGTCGAAGGAGCAGAGGAAGAGGGCGGGGTCAAGGCGGAGGCCGGACCCAGAGACTAGGCGTGAACCAATGCGCCTATTGCAGAGAGGAAGGACATTGGAGAGATACGTGCCCGCAACTCGAAGACGCCCAGCATGATGACGACAGCAGCCATCAGTGGCGGGAAGAAAGACGAAGCTATCCCCGAAGCCGAGGAGGAGCCAATCGAGAACAATTCCAGCGAGAGAGAGGAGGAGCCATTCAAGCATTGGCCACACCAGCCCATGATGAGAATGACGTGGATTAGGACAGACCGGGCTCCAAGTTTGCTTTAGGTCTCCAGGAGCCTATGGTCGGAATACAAATAGGAGACCAAATTATGGACTTTATGGTTGATACTGGAGCACAACATTCAGTAATAGACAAAAAGATAGCCCCATTCACTACAAAAGCATTTACCATCATAGGAGCAACTGGTGCCAAAGCCACAAAGTCTTTTCTTCAAAACCGAATATGCAGTCTGGGAGGACAGCAAGTAACTCATCAATTCCTTTACATGCCCGAATGTCCAGTACCACTACTGGGACGAGATATGTTAGCCAAGCTTCAAGCACAAATATCTTTCTCTGAGCAAGGAGAAATGCAAATGACAGTAAATCCCCAAACCAAACCAGCAGGAGTGATGCTGCTGACAGTTCCCCGAGAGGAAGAATGGAGATACTACATTGATGATTCGATACAAGATACCTATTTTGAACAAACTTTGAAAAGTATTGATGCACCACCTGGAGTATGGGCAGAAGGCAGCCCCCCAGGCCTAGCCAAACATATAGCTCCAGTGATTGTAACCCTCAAGCCTAGTGCTACACCAGTGCACGTCAAACAGTACCCTCTCCCAAGAGCCGCAATTGAAGGCATTCATCGCCACCTACAAAGATTGCTTGAGTATGGCCTACTAAAAGTATGCCAATCCCCATGGAACACTCCACTTTTGCCAGTAAAGAAGCCTGGGACAGATGATTATTGCCCAGTGCAAGATTTGAGAAGAGTAAATGATGCAGCTGAGACCATACATCCAGTCGTACCCAATCCTTACACCCTCCTAGGACTGATACCTGCTGAAGCTACCCATTTCACTGTACTGGATTTGAAAGATGCATTCTTTTGCATAAGATTAGCCCCTGTAAGCCAAATATTGTTTGCATTCGAATGGCAGGACCCATCTCTGGAAGAGGGGGCCAACTTACCTGGACAAGATTACCCCAAGGATTCAAGAATTTGCCTACCATCTTTAGTGCCGCACTGAATCAAGACCTTTCAAGCTATCCAGTAGCCCCGGGGAAGAGAGTGCTTCTCCAATACGTGGATGATCTGTTGATAGCTGCCGTATCAGAAAGTGAATGTATACTAGCCACCAAAGATCTCTTGCAGTTACTAGAGGAAGCTGGATACAAAGTTTCCAGAGCCAAAGCACAGCTATGCCAAAAAGAAGTGAAATACCTGGGTTTTCGTATCACCCAAGGAAGCAGAAGATTAGGCAGAGAAAGAAAAGAAGCAGTATGTAGAATTCCAACTCCAACAACCAGAAAGCAAGTCAGAGCCTTTCTGGGAGCGGCAGGATATTGCCGAATTTGGATACCCAACTTTGCCCAAATTGCCAAACCATTGTATGAAGTCACAAAAGGAGAAGAAAAGTCGCCACTGGAGTGGGGACTTGAGCAGGATACAGCCTTCCAAAAGTTAAAAGAAGAATTGATGTCATCACCAGCACTTGGACTACCAGATGTCCACAAACCTTTCCACTTGTTTGTACATGAAGCACAGGGAAATGCCTTGGGCATGTTGACTCAGAAATTGGGAAATTGGGAGCGACCTGTAGCCTACCTATCGAAACAATTGGACCCTGTGGCCAAAGGATGGCCACCTTGCTTGAGAGCAGTTGCAGCTACAGCGCTACTAGTGAGTGAAGCAGACAAACTCACACTAGGACAGAACATACGAGTCACTGTGCCACATGCAGTCCTTGCCCTTATGGAACAGAAAGCAAATTATTGGCTCACCAATTCCCGAATGTTGAAGTACCAGAGCATGTTATGTGAAAACCCACAGATACAACTTGAAGTGAGCCATGCCCTGAATCCAGCCACCTTGATACCCATCAGTGAAGAACTCCCAGAACATGACTGTATCGAAGTCATGGAGACTGTGTTCTCCAGTCGACCCGACTTGACAGATGTGCCCATAGACAATCCTGACCAAATCTATTATGTTGATGGGAGCAGTCTCATCCTCAATGGAAGACGCTGTGCCGGATATGAGGTCGTCACCCAACATGAAGTAGTTGAATCATCAGCTCTAGCTTCAGGCACATCAGCCCAGAAAGCCGAATTGATAGCACTCACCAGAGCATTGTTGTTAGGAGAAAAACTTGTGCTAAATGTATATACAGATTCCAAATATGCCTTCACTACCTTGCACGCCCATGGAGCTCTCTATAAAGAAAGAGGACTCATCACATCTGGAGGAAAATCAGTCAAATATGGTCCCGAAATATTGATGTTACTTGATGCAGTATGGGCCCCAACACGTGTAGCTGTCATGCATTGTCGAGGACATCAAGCAGGAAAAGGAGAAGTTGCCCGAGGAAATAGATTTGCAGATGCCTCAGCACGACAAGCAGCTATGACAGGACAAATTGCCCCACAAGCTATGCCAATGCAAGCAGCATTGTTTCCAGTACCTTTGAATCTATGGACCCCACGATATACGACCAAAGAATTGGATTACTATTGTGACAGAGAAAATGGAGTACTGAAAGATGGATGGATTGAGCTGCCACCAGAAGAGGGCAGTCAACCTCCAGGACGAATAGTAATTCCTGAACTATTAGGACCAGCCTTTGTCAAAGCTTTCCACGAAGCTACCCACTATGGGAAGAGTGCCATGGAAAAAGCACTCAGACCACATTTCTACATCCCTCTGATGACAACCATATCAGCGTCAGTAGCACGACAATGTCAAACTTGTGCCAAGAATAATGCCAAGCAAGGCCTTATTACAGCACCCCGAGTTCAGTCAAGAGGTGTGACCCCCATGCACAACCTCCAAGTTGATTTCACCGAAATGCCAAAAGCCAATGGGTACCATTACCTATTAGTATTAGTTTGTACTTTCTCTGGGTGGGTAGAAGCATTCCCAACCAGAACTGAGAAAGCCCGAGAAGTTACCAAAGTCTTAATGAGAGAGATTGTTCCCAGATTCGGAATTCCAGCAGTAATAGGGTCAGACAATGGACCCTCATTTGTCTCCCAAGTTACTCAGCAGTTAGCAAAAGCTTTGCAGATACAATGGAAACTCCACACTGCATACAGACCCCAGAGTTCAGGGAAAGTTGAGCGAATGAATCGTACCTTGAAAGCCCAAATGTCTAAGCTTTGTCAGGAGACACAATTGAAGTGGCCCCAAGTGCTCCCCATAGCTTTATTCAGAATACGCTCAGCTCCTGTAAAGTCAACAGGATTTTCCCCTTTTGAAGTTTTGTATGGTAAACCCCCACCAATAGTGCAGGGAATCAAAGGAAGTCTAGCCCAAATTGGTTCGGAAATAACCAGACAAGAACTTCTAGCTCTTAGTTTTGTTCTGCAGACTCTCCATACGTGGATCCAAGACCAGTTGCCTATCAACTTGACGGAACCCTTGCATCCCTACCAGCCTGGTACTTCGGTGTGGATCAAAGATTGGAAGAAGACACCGTTGGAACCCCATTGGAAGGGACCGTACACCGTCATCCTGTCTACCCCAACTGCAGTAAAGGTAGCCGAGATCGACGCCTGGATCCACCACAGCAGAGTCAAGCCCGCCGCTGATCCTGAACCTGAGCAGTGGACAGCAGAACAGCATCTTGATGCACCCTTGCGAGTTACTTTGAGACGGCAACCAGCAGCTTAGACACTTCATCACAAGTGCTTTGCAGCAGCCAAGTCTTTCGAAGAGGATTGCTGTTTTCCATGCAGCAACAGCTTTGTTTCAACGAACCCAATTTGTGTGTGATTTGACACACTACTGTGAGACTACATTGACTAAGCCAGACTTCACAGGCCAACTGAAATTGCTAAAAAGTTGGTCAATGTGTACTGGACAACCTGAGGATCTTCAATCAACACTCAGCACCCGTTAAATTGCTTCATTAGCAAACGGGACGAAGAATAAAAGACCGTCGTGATCAAGATCAGCAAGCTGAGGATTCAGAAGAACTCCAATCAACATCGACATGTATCTTTACTTTTGCTTTGCTTTGGTTGTCTTCTTTGGAGGTTTTGAACAGACTCATGCTTTACCTCCATGCACTGCCTGCATTACTTCTACTAGAATTGGACTGAAAGTAACTCAGACTTTACTTTATCATTCTTACTATACCTGCAAGGGGACAGTAACTCGGTGTATCTATAACACCACTGAACTAAATGTTTGCACTCATGGAAAAATTAAAACATGCTATAATCCGCATCAGAATCCATCCTATTACACGATGGAAATAAGATGGAAGGATGCAGATGGACCTATATTAGCTGCAACGCCACCACTTAAGGACATTACTAAACCTGCTGTTTTGAATTTTGATGCATGCAATGCTATTAATAGAGATAGTTATTCCACCTGTGGTACATGGGAGAAAGCGTATCGAAATGACCATAAGTATATGTGTCCAGAAGGTGCCACGGGATGGAGAAAGTGTACAGGTAAAAAGGAACCAGGCTATAGTACTGCCCCAGCAGCAGACTACTATTGCCCGTATTGGGGATGTGTTTTTTATGCTACCTGGAACACTGGTATAACTGATGAGAAAATAGATAAACGAATGGCTACTTTAACCAAGCCAACCACAAATGATAAATGTCAGAAAGATGCTTGTAACCCCTTACACTTACGTATACACAATCCCCATGCATGGAAACAAGGATATAAGTTTGGTTTACGTATTGCTGGAGGAGCAATAGATCCAGGGACCATTGTGTATATCAGATTGAATACCCAAGCCCACAAGTCATCTAAATATCATATTCATAATACTTTCTATGAAGCCATGCATGTAAATAAGTTTGAGATCCCTCACCCCTCACAGAATTTATTTCTAGAATTAGCCGGAGCAGTAGTATCTAGTCTTAAGATCACAGATTGTTATTTCTGTGGCGGAACCCAAATGGGAGATCAGTGGCCATGGGAAGCCCAAGAATTGAATTATTCCATGATTTACAATCAGACTGAATTACACAAGACTACCAGTGAATGGGTGTTAGCGCACTCAATCGTTGGACGTCTTTGCTATGCCAGAACTGGACCCCAGTTCACCCAGAAGGTAGGACAGCTGGTCTGTCTTAGCCAAAAGTACTATAATGCCACGACCAAGAAGATAGCATGGTGGTCAGGAACTGGACATCCTGAACCTCCTAACCCATTAGCCAGATTTCCTGAACTTGCAGGTCTATGGACTAACCTTGCTAAAGTCCAAGCCTGGCAAGCCCCACCTGGCCTATATTGGATCTGTGGAAACCGAGCATATGCACAACTCCCACCACACTGGGGAGGAGCATGTGTCTTAGGAACCATCAGACCTTCTTTCTTTCTTTTAAACACTGAACATGGAGAACAATTAGGATACCCAGTATACACTACCCACCGACACAAAAGAGCACTAAGACAGAAGAGAGAGGCCTTACAGATAGGCAAGTGGGAGAAATGGCAAGGTGATGATTGGCCACCAGAAAGAATCATTGAATATTATGGACCCGCCACTTGGAATGATGATGGTATGTATGGTTATCGTACCCCAATTTATATGATTAATCGTATTATTCGCTTACAAGCAGTAGTTGAAATAATAACTAACGAAACTAGTCATGCTCTTACGCTTTTAGCTAGACAAAGTACACAGATGCGCACTGCGATATATCAGAACCGCTTAGCACTTGATTATTTGTTAGCAGCTGAAGGAGGAGTATGTGGTAAACTGAACTTAACCAATTGCTGTTTGAAAATAGATGATAAAGGTCAAGTAGTTGAAGAAATTGCTAAAGATATGCAAAGACATGCTTATGTGCCAGTACAGACGTGGCACTCATTGAAATTTCCTAATTGGTTTGCTAACCTCTTTTCATGGGTGGGAGGATTTAAGACTTTCATCGTATTGGTACTAATCCTTGTTACTGTTATCTTCTTATTACCATGTTTAATCCCATGTTGTATGCGTTCCATTCATAACACTATTGATAGTACAGTAGAGCGGAAGACCGCAACAAAAATCATGGCTTTATATACAGCCAGTCCTGGTAGAAATCCTTTAGCCAGGATGTGATTCTTCAGAAAGTGATTTAATTCTCACACCTTATTAAGTAATAGGGTGAGATTAATCAAAGGGGGGAATGTGGCAGGTGCAGGCCTGTGACCCACAGTGTCCGAACATAAGCAGGCCAGCATGGCTAGCTTGACCTGTAAATGAGGCCTGTGGAGAGGCATATAGGATTGCACATCCCCCAATATGCTGCTATTGTAAGATAGAACTCAGTAGAAATATTGAATTAGCTTAGGTAAGCAGAACTGCAGTATTGAAAGATGGAAAAATACAGAAAAGACATGTTTAAAAGTTACTGATAAGAAAAAGTACATCTGCAAAGAAATAATTAGGAGTGCTGACAGATGAGTTGCAGAGCCCAGCTCCTCTGCACGTACAAATTGGTTCTATAACCTTGAGAGTGTGAAAGTAACAAGTTGATGAACTGACCATTGTAATTGGGACTAGAAGGGGGGTATGCAGGTGTCATGCCCACTGGAGGGACATAATTGGATAAACTTATCAGTACCGGGACCAATAGAAGAGGTACGGGAGGTACGGGAGGTTACCGGGACCAGGGCCGGATTTACCTTGAGTGAGGCCCTATGCCAACAAAAATTGTGGGCCCCCAGCAGGGGCGGCCCAAGGGGGGTGTGGGCCTCATTTGCATAAGGGGCCTCATTTGCATAAATATTTGCATAATGTTACCATATACTAACTTTTAGTAAACGTGCCTCTTAATGAGTGTATGGATAAAGAAAGACTAAAAGATTTCTACATTACTATAATCCAGTGCCAACTGCCAGACACATTAGGAACTACTACAAACACTGCCCATTTAGAACCCATAGCAAACCCGCCGTATCCTAACAGCACTACCAGGACTCACAAAGCACCATACTCTACCAATCAAAAGGCAACACTGCAAATATTAAACCAATACATTTCAGAGAACAACAATACATGACCTACTGGGGAAAGAGAACAAGTGGCAATGTCAAATAGGAATTATATAAACAGAACACCTCAGCTCAGTTACACATGCAGAACATAGACCATCACCAAACAAGTAATCACATTTTAGAAACAGGAAGACAATAATTAAACTGGGAATCCCAAAAGCCAAACTGGGAATGTACAACACTGTAGAAATAAAACTATACATTAATTTGCTCTTGTACTAAACAAAGCGCAGACGTTAATGATGCACATTTACCAGAGCTGACATATTCCAATTAATAAATTCAAAATAAAGAGATATTTTTCTACCTTTTGTGCATTTTTTTCAGCTGCAATTGCTCCAGCCACTTTCTTCTGGTTTCTTCATGTCTTCTGCTAACTCTCCATCGTCTGCTGTCCATTTGTCCTTTCTTCTCTCTTCTAGTTTTTTTTTCCATTCTCTCTCTACATCTGCTTTAACATACTAATCTTTCTCCTTTTGCTCTTTCCTCATTCCTATTTCATCCACACAAATTTTACCCCTCCATCCTCAATCCCCACTTACTCTCCCAATACCCGGCCAATTGTAGATTTTTTTATCCCTCCCACACAAAATATTTTTCCCTTCTCCATTATACTCTTCCAGCCCCATCCCATTCTAATCCTCCCCCAACATCAGCTCCCTTCTAGTTCCAGCCTCACCCAGCATCCATTCCCTTCTAGTCCCTGCATCAGCCCATTTCCAGTCCTAGCCACCCATCAGCCCATTTCCAGTCCTAGCAACCCCCCAACCCAATACCAGTCCTAACCCCCCATCACCCCATTTTCAGTTTAAGCTCCCCCTATAACCCATTACCAGTCCTAACCCCCCATCAGCCCACTTCCAGTCCTAACCCCATCAACCCATTTCCAGTCAGCCCCCCATAGCCCATTGCCAGTCCTAACCCCCCCATCAGCCCATCAGCCCACAGCCCATTACCAGTCCTAACCCCATCAGCCCACCTCCAGTCTTAACCCCCCCAGCCCATTTCCAGTCCTAACCCCCCCCATAGCCCATTACCAGACAGCCCCCATCAGCCCACAGCCCATTACCAGTCTTAACCCCCCCCCAAAGCCCATTACCAGTTCTAAACCCCCCCAACAGCCCATTATCAGTCCTAACCCCATCAGCCCACCTCCAGTCTTAACCCCCAGCCCATTTCCAGTCCTAGCCCCCCCATAGCCCATTACCAGACAGCCCCCATCAGCCCCCAGCCCATAACCATTCTAAACCCCCCAAAACCCATTACCATTTATAAACCCCCCCCACAAGCCCATAACCAGTCCTAACCCAATCCGCCCACCTCCAGTCTTAACCCCCCCCCCAGCCCATTTCCAGTCCTAGCCCCCCCATAGCCCATTACCAGACAGCCCCCATCAGCCCACAGCCCATTACCAGTCTAAACCCCCCAAAACCCATTACCAGTTCTAAACCCCCCCCAACAGCCCATTACCAGTCCTAACCCCATCAGCCCACCTACAGTCTTAACCCCCCCCCCAGCCCATTTCCAGTCCTAGCCCCCCCATAGCCCATTACCAGACAGCCCCCATCAGCCCACAGCCCATTACCAGTCTTAACCCCCCCAAAGCCCATTACCAGTTCTAACCCCCCCCCCCAACAGCCCACAGCCCATTACCAGTCCTCCTCATCAGCCCACCTCCAGCCTTAATCCCCCCAACCCATTTCCAGTCCCAGTCCCAGCCCATTTCCAGTCCCAGTCCCAACCCATTTCCAGCCCCAGTCCCAGCCCCCCCAATTACCAGTCCTACCCCCTCCCCCTCCCCCGGCCTAAAGTAAAATTTATTTAAAAAAAAAAAAACCTGCTGGCTGCCGCCGCAGGGCCCCCTCTGCTGCCGCGGCAGCATCGCCTGACCCGCGGGGGCCCCCTCGGTACGCTCGGTCCCTCCCTCCATGCCTCCGTGTCTCCCTCCGTGCAGGCTGTTAGAGACGCGAAGGCAGACTGTCTCCTGCGCGTCTCTGTTAAGCCCGCAGGGGCTGATGGGAAATTTCCCATCAGCCCTGCGGGCTTAACAGAGACGGGAAGGCAGAAGGAGACAGTCTGCCTTCGCGTCTCTAACAGCCTGCACGGAGGGAGACACGGAGGCACGGAGGGAGGGACCGAGCTTACAGAGGGGGCCCCCGCGGGTCAGTCCATGCTGCCGCGGCAGCAGAGGGGGCCCCGCGGCGGCAGCCAGCAGGTTTTTTTTTATTTTATTAAAAAAAAAAGCCTAACTACTTCAATTTTTGTGGGCCCTTTGCAGCTGTGGGCCCTACGCCATGGCGTACATGGCGTATAGCTAAATCCGGCCCTGACCGGGACCAATGAAATGTTTTTCTATACCTAGAATGGAACAGAAGTCTATAAAAGTTGTTGTAATGCTTGAAAACTTTGCTCAGCCATTTTGAAATTGATAGGTTCGAGACTTGTGCACAAATAAATGATTTGGACCTTTTGAACAGACTCCTGGTATCATTGGTTTGTCTGCGCTTTGCTGCTACAATGAAGCTACAGGGTAAACTATTTAAGACTAATAAAAGAAAATATTTTTTCACTCAACATGTAATCAAACTCTGGAATTTGTTACCGGAGGATGTATTAAAGGCTGTTAGTGTTGCTGGGTTTAAAAAAGGTTTGGACAAGTTCCTGGAGGAAAGGTCCATAAACCATTATTAAGAAGGGACCCAGGATATCAGTGCTTGACCCAGTACAAGCATTGTGGAACCTGTGTCTTTTGGGGATATTGCTAGGTACGTATGACCTAGATTGGCCACTGTTGGAAACAGGATACTGGGCTTGATGGACCTTGGTCTGACCCAGTATGGCATGTCTTATGTTCTTATGTTCTTATTTCCTGGCCTTGCTTTTGAGTTTACCTCCTTGCAGATTCATTTCAAGTGGTCTAGTTCTGTTCTTCCCTCCTCCTCCTCCTCCCTTTCTCTGATCTTCTCCCTTCCCTCCCTCTGTCCTCACACTTTTCCCCTTATTCCCTATCTCTCTCTCCCTCCTTCCCATTTCTCTCCTCCTTTACCACACCTTCCTTCCTTCCTTTTTTTCTCCTCCTCAGCCTCTCCTTTCCACTTTTCCATCATTCTTCTCCTTTTCCATCTACTGCTGCCAGTCCCTGCAGCTCCCTCCTCTTGCCAGTGTGTTTCTGCTTTGAAACCAAAAAAATGCAAGCAGAGGGGAGAGAAAGCCACCGGACTTGGCAGCAGTGCATACGGCATGAGCAGCTGCAGCCTGCACTACTGGGAGTGCTCAAGGAGGCCTGCTGTAACTGAAAGAGCACGACTGCTGCTGTTCCCGCCTGCCAGTTACACCACCTCTGCCTGCTGATCTGCCTCAGTCCCTGGGGCTTCTTGATCAAGGTATGCGATGGGGCTCTAGCACCTCCACCCTCTAGAATGCCCCGGGAGAAGGGAAAGAATCTGTCATTGGGTCCCTTAGAAATCTGGGGCTTAGGCCCTAAGGCCCATGGCTCAAGACGGCCCTGGAAAGGGAAAAGAAAGAGAAAACGTGCTGGAGAGGATGTGAGAGAAAGGGAGAGAAGGAATAGATTAGAAAGGGGAAGGGCACTAGCAATGGAGAAAACAGGAAAGGATGGCTAAGAAAGACAAAGAGTCTTCTTCAATAAAGATTTTTCCGTTTGGCAAAGAATGGGAAAAGGCCCTTTTGGAATAAAGCCTGAGGAGAGAGAAAGAGGTGGAAAGCACCGAGAGAAATGCTCATTTACATTCCTGTGTGGCAGGCACTGTTTTCTAGTCCCAGGATGTGATGCTGATGAAAGACATTTAATTCAATTTCAACACAGAAATTGATTAATGGACTGGATTAAAATAAATCTCTGGTGTCCGAAGGCTCTGCGAGGCATACATACCAATTCTATATTATCTGCCGGGCTCTCTCTCTCTCTCTCTCTCTTTCCATTCCCTTCCCCCAGCCCCCCCTACGCCTGAAGCGACAACACACACACAGAAGTAAAAGGAGAAAGGGGAGAAACAAAGTCACAGAGATGGGGAATAGCAGACAAGCAATGGGAATAGTCTTCAACTAGCTCTATTAATATTTGAAAGGAATGCGTTCTGCAGTGCACATGAGCTGCAACCTTCTACCCTGGGCATCCTTGTTGCTATAAGTTCCTCATAAAAGAGAGTTAGAGTAGAAGTGGACCTGAATTACAAGGTCTGTGTCTGTGTGTATGTATGAGAGAGAATTTGCTTGTTACATCCCTGCATCTCTTTCCTTCCTCTACCTTCCACTTCACTTATTCTTGCTTTCCATTTCTCCCTCTCCTCCGCTTCATACTAACACACAGCACACACCTGCATATGCAGGGCCTAATTTACTAGCTGTTTCTCTTATTCTGCACCTCTGGAAGATATCAGGCCCAAAGCTTCTGATACACACATGCATCTGAAGACAGGGTCTGCTTATGGTCTCAAAGGTTCCTCAACAGCCTCATCTTCAAATAATTCTTATACTGGTCCAGTGAAAGGTATCAATGTCTGCCCAGTTTGCTCCAGAACCAGTATGGCAACTGAAACTGTACACTACATATTGACATATGCACACATGCAAACACCTATACTTGCCAACACAGACATACACACACCCCACTACTTATACAGTACAGACACCTATAATTTATTTATTTATTTAACAGGGGTTTTTTTATACCACCTAATCTTACATTCAAAGCAGTTTATATTACAACATAAACCAGAAAATGTACAAAGAACAGGGTAATTTAACTTGGAGGATTATACATGGGTTATAACTAAAAGGAGAAATCAAAAGAGCAGGTCATTACAGACAAAAATAAATGTTGTTGTTATGCGCCATCGAGTCGGTGTCGACTCATGATGACCCTCTGGACAGTTGTCCTAAACTGTGTTTGGTCAGGTGGCTCATTGTTGATAGCGTGGCATCCATAGCTGCTGATACTGTATCGACCCATCTCATTGCTGGCCTTCCTCTCTTGCATTGACCTTCGACTTTGCCAAGCATGATGTCTTTCTCTAATGATCTCTCTCTTCTCATGATGTGTCCAAAGTATGAAATTCAAAGTCTTGTCATCTGAGCTTCTAAGAAAAGCTTAGATTTGATACATTCAAGTAAATATGCTGGGTATTTGCTGTTCCTAGGACGAGGGGAAGAGGTTCTCTCATACACACCTATACGTGCACATATATCTATCACTCAGACACAAACGTGGGTTGCACTTCTCTCCAGGGACCTGTAGTCACAGCAGGAAGATGTGAGATTGATTGGCATTTCTGATGGTTGTTGCTCTTCTCTCCTGGGGAAGACACTTGGGGCTTAATTTATTAAGAGAAGGATAGATCATGTTGTCTGGATGCCAGGAGATTGACTCCCAAAGATTCTTCTTTATGGTGAATTTAAGGAAGGAAAAAGGAGATTTTGATAAGGAATTGGAAGAAGGCAAATATCAGCCGATAGAACTGGGAAAAAGCTGCCTGAGATAAAAGACATCTGTAGTGAATAAATCTACTCAGAGAGCTGAAGTTGCAGCTGGTCCAACCATTAGGCAAGACTAGGCTGTTGCCAAAGGTGATAGCTTCAGAGCTGAGGCAAAGACCTGCAGTAGTCAAAGCAAATCAAGTTGATCCTGACCAGGCGCGGCCCAAGGGTGATGCAGAGCCATGTGTGGAGACTCATTTTTGGGCCTCATTTGCATATCCACTGGACCGCATTTGCATAAATTAAATTAATTTTATTTTAAAATTTATATGTTGCCCATCTAAAATTTTAGGCAGCTTTCAAAGGAGCTCTTTATTCTCCTGGCATTGACTTAGGGGCATGTTTACTAAATATTAATGTGCGTTAAGTGTCACTGTGCCAATAGAAATAAATGGATGTTCCTGAACTTAACGCACATTAACATTTGTGAATGCGCATTAACTTTTAGTAAACATGCCTCTTAATGAGTGTCTGAATACCATTTGCATGGGCAGTGAGGATACGGAAAGGCTACCAGATTTCTACATTACTATACTCCAGTGCCAACTGCCAGGCACATTAGGAAGTATTATAAACCCTGCCCATTTAGAACCCAAAGCAAATCCGCCATATCATAACAACGCTACCAGGACTTACAAAACACCAAACCCTACCTATCAAAAGGCAATACTGCAAATATTAAACCAATAGATCTCAGAGAATACCAATATATCTCCTACTGGGGAAAGAGAACAAGTGACACTGTCAAATAGAAACTACATGAATAGAATACCTCAGCTCGGTTACACATACAGAACATAGACCATCACCAAACAAAGAACAAGGGATCACAGTTTAGAAACAAAAAGACAATAATTAAACTGGGCACGCCAAAAGCCAAATTTGGAATATACAACAACACTAGAGAAATAAAACTATAAATTAATTTCCTCTTGTACTAAACAAAACACAGACATTAGTGATGCACATTTCCTAGTGCTGACATATTCCAGTTAATAAATTCAAAATAAAAAAAAGTATTTTTCTACTTTTTGCTGTTTGGGCATTTTATTTTTCAGTTGCAATTGCTCCAATCATTTTCTTCTGGTTTCTTCATGTCTTCTGCCAACTCTCCATTGTCTGCTGTCCATTTGTCCGTTCTTCTCTCTTCTAGTTTTTTTCCATTCTCTCTCTACATCTTCTTTATCATACTGATCTTTCCCCTTTTGATCTTTCCTCCATTTCTTTCTTTATTCCTTTTTCATCCACTCAAATTGCACCCTTCCATCACCAATCAACTCTTACTCTCCCATTACCCTGCCAATTGTAGATTTTTCTTCCCTCGCACACAAAATATCTTTTCCCCTCTCCATCTTCACTCCCTCAGCCCTAGCCCCTTCTAGTCCTCCCCAACATGAGCTCCCTTCTATTTTCAGCCCCACCCAGCATCTGCTCCCTTCGAGTCCCATTCTCCCATCCCTCCCCCCGCATCAGCCCATTTCCAGTCCTAGCCCCCCGTCAACCCATTTCGGGTCCAAGTCCCCCCCCCCCATCAGCCCATTTCCATTCCATGCACACCCAATCACATTCTTTTACCCACACACATACAAAGCAAAGTTTCATATTTCAAAGTATGGGTGGAGGGACATATTCAGCAGCGCCATCTCCACTTTAGATAATGCCGGGATATTCAATGCCAGGGCCATATCTGGCCATCAGCACTGAATATCTGGGTTGCCTGGATAGCAAATTAGCTCTTCAGTCAATGGCAATATTCATTCACAAGGCAGATAGCTAAACTAACTAAAGTTAGGCCAGCTTTTTTTTTGGTGCTTACTTTAGCCGGTTAGGGTTAACTGACCAGCGGCTCAATATCAACGCTGATTGGCTAACCCTCAGTGCTGTCCCCAGAATGCTCTGACACTATTATTTATTTATTTATTAAACACTTTTATACCGCACTTTCCCATGGATCAAGTGCGGTTTACAATGAACAACGGTATAAATGGCACAACAGGAATGCATACCTATTCATATTACATAGAACATTTGTGAACGTTTTACAGAGAACTTAGCAACTATATACATTACAGAATGTAGTGACAGTCTGACATTCTGATATTCATACAGCTATATACAGTGGGAAGAAATTGGTTGGTGTATCGCTGGTCTAGGCTTGAATGCTTGGATTATAATCTGTACTATAAACGTTACAGAGTGGAAAGACAATTAAACATTCTGATGGTTATGCAACTATATACAGGGAGGTGTGTTTGATTGATATAATAATGACCTAGGTTTTAACATTTGGATTATATTCTTTTAGCCTTTCTGATTGTGCTGTTATGGGGTGGGGTGTATTTTTGTCCGTTTGAGTGTCAGTGTTTGTTTGTGCACCATAGTTTGTCATAAATAAGTGTGTTTTTAATTTTTTATGAAATACCCTATTGTCAGTCAACTGTCAGATATCTTCTGGTAGATCATTCCAGAGGATCGGGGCAGAGTGTGAAAAAGCCTTGCTGTTAGTGAATTTTTTAACTTTTGTAAAGTCTTTCGGTATCTCGATTTTATTTCTGTTTTTACTCCTTTGACTGCGATTTGGTGTTTCCTTGGTGACTATGTGGTTAGCGTTGGGGTTTTCAGCATGATTAAGAAGGGACATTTAGCAGCACAACAAGATATGTGCCACTGAATATCTCACTCAGTAGGAGTAATGCAGCTGGCAGGTCTGCAAACTGCATTACTTCTTTTGAATATGCCCTTCCACCAAGATGTCCAAGCATGCATTTGTTACAGTATTGTGGGACTGGGATGATCATGATTGCTGAGTTTAGTTGTCAAGATCTTTCAGGGGATGGGGGCACATAAGGCTGAAGGTTTGCACCCAGTATCCTTGCACTGGCCCTGGATGATGTGCCTAGGGAGGCAGTATCTCAACAGCACTGTCTTCAATGCCACAATATCAAGCAGTCCTCCAATTCTTTCTGCCCGAATTGTCCAAGAGGCTTAATTTCAAATTTTAGGCTTGCTTCTCATTGCCCAAGTGTTAAATTTCCTTCCTCCATAGTTTTCACCATATGCGATGGACAACCAGAGACCAAGGGGCTTGTTTACTGAAGTGAGGTTAGTAGTTGCCACCTGAATTTGTGCATGGTAACTGTGAGCCCCTCACTTGGTTTGCAGCTGGTTGTGCTGTGAGGGCTTGTGTGCATCAGTGATGCTGAGGGCTAAGCTATTGGTAGCTTAACTACTGCCAGGGTCTCCCAAGATGGACAGGTCTCAGCTGAGGTACCCGACCAAGACAAACCACTCATCTGGGCAGCAGCAGAATGGGGCAGTGTTGGCAGCAGAGGATCATATTTCTGTGACAACAGCAACAACACTAGAATTAAACTGCGTGGAAGAAAGGCCTAGCAATCTATTTCAATATCTTGCCCAGAAAACCCAATGGATAGTCACAACAAAACAAATTGTACTATAGTGCTGGAAGATGAGACCCCCAGGTTGGAAGGCACTCAATTGACTACTGGGGAGGAGCTGAAGACTTTTCAGAGTAAAGCCAGCATGTATTATGTGGTTAGATCAAAGCCCTCGGGATGTCTGACTGCTGATGTAGCTGTGCATGAAATGAGAGTCAGAAGCTGCAAAGATGTCTTACACATTGGGACATGGAACATATGAAGCATGAACCAAGGGAAGTTGGAGGAGGTCAAGAATGAAGTGGAACATGTACAACTCAATCTGTTGGGTGTCAGTGAACTGAAATGGACTTGCATCAGTCACTTTGCATCTGATGATCACATGGTCTACTGAGCTGGAAATGAAAGACAAAGAAGAAATGGTGTTGCATTTAAAATTAAGAAGAAACTTGCAAGAACTGTAATGAAATATAATGCAATCAGTGAACAATTTCTATTCATCTAGAGCAGGGGTCGGCAACCCGCGGCTCCGGAGCCGCATGCGGCTCTTTCTCACCTTTGCCGCGGCTCCGGAGCACACTGCCCGCCCGGTATTTAAACGTGGCGTTATGGGCTCCCTCCATGTCAGCTCCCTCCCTTCTTCTGCAGCCGCGGCTCCCTGCCTCTTAGGGAACCGCGGCTGTGCTTTTAAAATCATCTCGGAGCCCTTCCTGTCTTGACGGGCTCCGTGCAGCATTGTCCCGCCTCTAAAGGAAGTTTTGGAGGCGGGACAATGCTGCACGGAGCCGTCAAGACAGGAAGGGCTCCGAGATGATTTTAAAAGCACAGCCGCGGTTCCCTAAGAGGCAGGGAGCCGCGGCTGCAGAAGAAGGGAGGGAGCTGACATGGAGGGAGGGGGGCTGACATGGAGGGAGGGAGCAGATATGGATGGATGGAGGGAGGGGGGCTGATATGGATGTGATATGGATGGATGGAGGGAGGGAGGGAGCTGACATGGAGGGAGGGAGGGAGGGGGGCTGATATGGATGGATGGATGGAGGGAGGGGGGCTGACATGGAGGGAGGGAGCTGATATGGATGGATGGATGGAGGGAGGGGGGCTGACATGGAGGGAGGGAGCTGATATGGATGGAGGGAGGGGGGCTGACATGGAGGGATGGAGGGGGCTGACAGGGAGGGAGGGAGCTGATATGGATGGATGGATGGAGGGAGGGAGCTGACATGGAGGGAGGGAGGGGGGCTGATATGGATGGAGGTAGGTAGGGGGGATGACATGGAGGGAGGGAGCTGATATGGATGGATGGATGGAGGGAGGGGGGCTGACATGGATGGAGGGAGGGAGCTGATATGGATGGATGGAGGGAGGGAGCAGACATGGAGGGATGGAGGGGGCTGACATGGAGGGAGGGAGCTGATATGAATGGATGGATGGAGGGAGGGAGGCGGACATGCAGGGAGGGAGCTGATATGGATGGAGGGAGGGGGGCTGACATGTAGGGATGGAGGTGGCTGACATGGAGGGAGGGAGCTGATATGGATGGAGGGAGGGGGTCTGACATGGAGGGGGCGGACATCGAGGGATTGGGGAGGCGGGCTGACATGGAGGGTGGGTGCTGATAGGGATGGAGGGAGGGAGGGGGCTGACATGGAGGGATGGAGCACTGGTAATGGGGTTGAGGGGACGAGCACTGGAAATGAGCTGATTAGGGGAGGCTAGGACTGGTAATGAGCTGATTAGGGGAGGCTAGCACTGGTAATGGGGTTGAGGGGGGATTAGCACTGGAAGCGAGCTGATTGGGGGGCTTTGACTGGGCATGGGCTGATTGTGGGGAAGGGAGGATAGAGCTGCTGGCCCTGGAAGATAACTGGGGGCTAAGGCTACAAATGGGCTGATATGAGGGGATGGGAGAATGGAACTGGATCTGAGAGGGGCTGCCATGGTATTTGTACTAGAAGGGACTGGTCAGTGGGGAAGGAGGGGGACTGGAAGGAAATGGACACCAGTGGCAATCATGGGAATGCAAGTTGACATTGGAAGGTACTGGGAGTGAGGACTGGAAAGGGGCTGTTATTGGGGAGGGTTACTGGGACTGGAAATAGGCTGATGGAAAGAAGTGAAGAAAACGAAAGAAGAGATAAGAAATGGCAGATGGACCATAGACCACAGAAAGAGAGCTAAGAGAAGACAGGAAAGCAGAAGCCTCAGATCGGGACCAGCATGATCAAAGAATAAATTGGTCAGACAACAAAGGTAGAAAAAATAATTTTATTTCATATTAGTGATTTGACTACAAAATCATCATAATTTTGAAATCAAATATTGTTACTTGTTGTTGTGATATTTTCTGGTGTATTTTTTTTGGTGTGCGAAGGAAGAGGGGTAGTCTTATACGGCGAGTATAGGCCAAACACCTATATTTTAACCGGAAAAGTAGGGGGTCGTATATAGCATTAAGGTAAGAAACAATATATGCAGTGTTAGATTTGTTTTAAATGTCGCAATGGTTTTGCGGCTCCCAGTTTTTTTTTTCCCTTCGGAAACGGGTCCAAGTGGCTCTTTATGTCTTAAAGGTTGCAGACCCCTGATCTAGAGGAATGCCCATCAACACAACTATAACTCAAATATATGACCCAATAACAGCTGCAGAAGAGGATGACCTTGATGAGTTCTACAAACAAGTGGAAGCTAAAATTGACAGAACATGCATACAGGATATACTGATAGTCATGTGTGACTGGAACACAAACGTTGGCAACAAAGAAGAAGGCAAAGTGGTTGGAAAATATGGACTTGGCAACAGAAATGAAGCTGGAGAAAGAATTCTGCAAGACCAACAATCTATTCATCTCAAACACCTTCTTCCAGCAACACAAGCAGTGACTGTACACATGGACTTCACCCAATGGATTGTACAAAAATCAAATTGACTACATCTATGGAAGTCAACAATGGAAAATCTACAACATCAACAAAAACAAAACCTGGAGCTGACCGTGGTACAGATCACCAACTACTAGTATGCAAACTCAAGCTAAAGTTGAAAAAGAGCAAGCTACTCACGAATGTAGCAAAATATGACCTTGAGAATATACCACCAGAATTTAAAGACTGCCTGCAAAATCGATTTGCTGCTTTAGAAACAAATGACAGAGGTCTAGAAGAGTTATGGGATGGCATCAAGAAGGTTGTTTTGTAAGAAAGTGAGAAGTCTCTACAAAAGGTGAAAAAGTAAAAATAGCCAAAATGGATGACTGAACAAACTCTGAAAATTGCCCAGAAACACAGAGAAGCTAAAGCCAGAGGAGAAAAAAGAAGCAATCACAGAACTCAACAGAGATTTCCAACGTGCAGCAAGACAAGACAAGGAGAAGTACTGTAATGATGCATGCAAGGAAACAGAAGCAGAAACTATTAGAGGAAGAACAAGACTGGCTTTCCTAAAGCTACTCGTATGAAAGCTAAAGAAAAAATTCCAGTCTCAAATTAGAATGTTACAAGTTGCTCAAGGTTCAATGTTGAATGATGCTGAGAAGAACAAGAAAAGGTGGAAAGAATATACAGTCATTATAAGGATCAAGTGGACCAACAGCCGTTTCAACTTGTATCTTATGATCTGGAAGCATTGGTGATGAAAGAAGAAGTCGAAGCAGCATTGAAAGCCTTATCAAAGAACAAAGCACCAAGTATTGATGGCATTCCCATTGAAATATTACAGCAATTTGATGCAGCTGTTACCATACTTACAAGGCTCTGCCAGGAAATTTGGAAGACAACATCATGGCCAACTGACTGGAAAAGATCTGTGTTTATACCAATACTAAAAAAGGTGATCCAACTGACTGTGGAAATTATCGCACAATTGCTCTGATCCAACATGCCAGCAAGATTCTACTGAAGATTATTCAGCTGAGACTACAACCATACCTGGAACGAGAACTGCCTGAAGTGCAAGCAGGGTTCAGGAAAGGACGAAGAATGAGAGACATCATCGCTGATGTGAGATGGATCCTTGAAAAGACTAAAGAATATCAAAAGGATATCTACGATTGTATTATTGACTACAGCAAGACTTTTGACTGTGTAAACCATGAGAAACTCTGGGCCACATTAAGAAGCATGGGTATACCAGAACATCTAATCGTTCTCTTGAGCAATTTTTACATTGATCATGAAGCAACAGTTTGAAAAGAACAAGGAGAAACAGAATGGTTTGAAATCAGCAAAGGTATACAACAAGGCTGCATACTTTCCCCCTACCTCTTTAATTTATATGCAGGACAAATCATCAGAGAAGACAACCGAAGTGTGAAGATTAATGGAAGACTCATCAACAACCTTCACTATGCTGATGATACCACATTACTGGCTGAAAGTGAAGATGATCAGAAAAATTTGCTTCTCAAGAGCAAGGAACATACACTTAAAATGTGCCTGCACCTTAAGGTAAAGAAGACAAAGATCCTGACAACTGGTAAAATCAATAAGCTCATTGTTGATGAAGAAATCAAAATAGTGGACAGCTTTAACCTACTTGGATCAACTATTAAAAAAGAAACAACAAGTCGTCAAGAAATCCGATGAAGCATTGCTCTTGGCAGTATGGCTATGAAGGAACTAGACAAGATTCTCAAGAGCAGAGATGTCTCTCTTCATGCAAAGATTTGACTCATTCAAGCCATGGTATTTTCAATAACGTCATATGGATGCGAAAGCTGGACAGTGAAAAAGATAGACAGGAAGAAATTGATGCCTTTGAATTATGGTGCTGGTGACAAATACTGTGTATACCATGGACTGCCCGAAGAACAATCCAGTCAGTACTAGAGGAGATCAAACTTAAGCTTTCTTTAGAAGCTCAGATGACAAGACTTCAACTTTCATACTTTGGACACATCATGCAAAGAGAGAGATCATTAGAGAAAGTCATCATGCTTGGCAAGGTAAAAGGTCAACGCAAAAGAGGAAAGCCAGCAATGAGATGGATCGATGCAATAACAGCAGCTATGGGTGCCACACTGTCAATGAGCCGCCTGACTGAAGACCGAACACAGTTTAGGGCAACTATCCAGAGGGTCGTTATGAGTCAACACTGACTCGACGGCACTTAACAACAGCAGTAATAACTGTGAGCACACACCCATGGTAGCCATTACCATTGTGAGAGCCAGAGGGGAAAGGGTTAACACAATAATACAAGAAAAATCATTGAAATGTCTGAATGCTGGAATTGTACTGAGGTGCGTATGTGCAGCTTTGAGAGGTATGTGACATCATATGGAAAAGTATGTGAAAAAACACTTATCAGTAAATGGTGGCCAGAGAGAGGGTAAAAGGCAATCATGAGATATAAACATGCCAGCTTAGCATGAAGAAGAACAAATGGCCCCCTAGTATAGTTGTCAGAACACGGGGAGTTGGAGAGATATATTTCTTGGGAACTGAGGGGTGGGAGAGAACCAAACAAGAGAACCAAGCAAGAAAACCAGGTAAAAGGGGGCAGAAGTCAGATAACAATATAAATCTGACAAGGCCAACTGATAATGCAGACATGGGCCCAAGAAAGGTCAACGGAGAAGGATACAGACATGAGTAGAATAACATCACACAAGTGGGGCCCCAGACAGCTGGAACAAGAATGATCTAATTAGAGAAGAATGCCCCGATAGTAAGAATCATCCTGAGCAAAGGTATATATTGTGACAGGACCAGATGTATGATGAGTTTGTTTCCTGCGCAGTGGAGGCTGCGTGGGGTATGAATTCCCTGGGCCCCCCCTCCCGCCTCCCCCCCCCCCCCCCCCGCCCAGTATCTCTTTTTTGTCGAGTGAGAGTTTTGTGTGAATGGCAGTATGTATTGTTTTGTGTACTGTTTCTCTTGTGTCCAGGGAGGCCTATCATGCATTTTCTCACTAGCTGTTGAGTCAGGAAGTAAGACAGTCAGGCAGGACCAGACATTCTGACTTGTAATTGTTTAGATCTAGACAAAACGACCCTGTTTGCTTGCAGTGAGAGGTGGTAAGATTTGTAATTCCACTGGACTGTTTTCCTTTGTTCTTAGCTTTCTGTTTCTGTAAGATAGGGAATAATAAAAAGATATTTGGGAAGAAAAATCTGTGAGAATTTTGTACCAGGTACGAGTATAATCTGCAGGAGGTGTGATTTATTGGGAAGAGGTGGTAAGCTCGCCCTGTATGTGTTTCATTTGTTTTCCCCTCTTGCACGGAAGAGGAGGGATAGCAATCCGTCTGGCCAACGGATTGGCCCCCCCTGGTTCCGTACACCATGCTGGCATGACAGAATGAACTAATTCAGATGTTAACCGCATACTGTGTTGTGGGGTGAGAAATGGGTGGGTTGTGGACTGGAAATGGATGTGGACTGCACATTGCAGTTAGCACATGGTACTTTACTACGTGCCTGCCATTTGTGCAGATAGAGTGTATGCATTATCATTTCCTAAATAGAAGATAGTAAGCAACATTTCCACAAGGCTATAATTTATTCAAAAAGGACAAGCTAGGAAGAAAGGGAGGAAGAGGGGCACTATATGTAAAAGATGATATTAAAGCTACAGAATTGCAGGGCTTATGAGAGAAGGGGGAAGCATTATGGGTTAAACCAGAAAGTGGGAAAGGAGCATTCATTTGCACTGGTGTTACAAACAAACCTCCTTCATAGGCAGAAGAAGTGGACAGAGATTTAATTGAAGACATCTGCAATATTGTTATGAAAGGAGAGATTTTGCTGATAGGTGATTTTAGTATGCCAGATATTGACTGGGACATCCCTGCTGCATTGTCATCTAGAAGTAGAGAGATCCTGGATTCTTTACAGGGAGAACTATTCCGGCAACTGTAACAGAACCCACACGTGAAGGGGCCATACTGGACATGGTGCTAATGAATGGGGAGAGTATTTTTGATGTTATAGTGGGTGATTATCTCACATCTAGTGATTATCGGGTAGTGTGGTTCAGTATTAGTACTAGGGCTGATAATATCCATTCAAAAGTGAATGTCCTAGACTTTAGGAAAGCTAACTTTGCCAAGATGGGACAATATCTCAAGCAGTCATTAGCAGGATGGGAACAGCTGGAAGATGTAGAAAAACAGTGGGTGAAACTGAAAGGGGATATTTTAAGGGCAACAAACTTTTTTGTTAGGAAAGTAAGTAAATGTAAAAGGAAAAGGAGACCACTATAGTTCTCAAATGAAGTAGCTGAAAAGGTGAAGAAAAAGAGGGTGACCTTCATAAAATACAAAAGATCACAGAAAGAGGAAGACAAGCAACAATAGTCAGAAAAACTTAAAAGCTAGGAAAGTAGTCAGGAAAGCAAAGATACAAATGGAAGAAAAAATAGCCAATGTAGTAAAATGTGGGGAAAAAACATATTTCAGATATGTTAGTGAGAGTAGGAAGTGCAAAAGTGGTATTGTCAGACTGAAGGGTGAAGGGAATAATACGAGCTGATGAGGATAAAGTGGAATTGTTTAACAAATATTTCTGTTCTGTGTTCACAGTTAAAGGGCCAGGAGCAGGACCTTATAAAACACTGACAAATAGGAACAGAGGTGAACCGGATCTTGAACGATTTTCAGGAGACTATGTTTGCAAGGAGTCAGCTAAACTAAAAGTAGACAAAGCAATGGGGTCAGATGTGATACATCTGGGAGTGCTGAAGGAACTTAGGGAAGTGGCTCCACACTAAGACCTTTTCAACGCTTCTTTAAAGTCTGGCATGGTCCTAGAAGAATGGAGAAAGACACATGTGGTCCCTTTACAGAAAAGTGGAACTAAGGATGAGGTTGGAAACTACAGGCTGGTTAGTCTGACCTCTGCGGTGAGTAAACTAATGGGAAGACTGCTAAAACAGAGGATAGTGAGGCAGGTCTTGTCAAACAAATCTCATTCATTTCTTTGGTTAACCAGAGAGTTGGATCTAGGGAGAGCTGTCAATGTGGTGTACTTTGATTTCAATAAAACCTTTGACACTGTTCCATTCGGGCGACATAAAGAAATTGAATGCCCTAGAGATGGACCCTAAAGTGACTGACTGGGTTAGAAATTAGTTGAGTGGGAGGTGACAAAAGGTATAGATAAACGGAGCTCACTCTGAGGAGAAGGATGTTACTAGTGATGTGCTGCAGGGATCTGTCCTTGGTCTGATTTTTTAAACATTTTTTGTAGTGATTTTGGGAAGGGCTATCAGGCAAGGTTTCAGATGATACCAAAATCTGCAATAGACACCCAGGAAGGTGCAGATAGCATGAAGAAGGATTTAGTGATGCTTGAAGTATAGTTGAGAATCTGGCAGCAGAGATTTAATGCTAAAAAATGCAGGATCATGAATTTGGGCTACAAAAATCCAAGGGAGCAGTACAATATAGAGGGTGCCCTGCTTCTGTTCACAAAAGAAGAGCGAGATCTGGGTGTGTTTGTTTCGGATGATCATGAGGTGGCTAAACAGAAAATGCGACGATGGAAGACAGAAGGATGTTTGGGTGCACAGGGAGAGGAGTGGCCAGTAGGAAGTAGGAGGTGATAGTGCCTCTGTATAAGTCTTTGGTGAGACCTCATTTGGAGTATTGTGTGCAATTCTAGAGACCGCACCTTCAAAAGGATATAAACGGAATGGAGTCAATGTAGAGGGTGGCTACCAAAATGGTCAGTGGGCTTTGCAATAAGGCATATGGGGAAAGACTTAAAGATATAAATATGTATACTTTGGAAGAAAGACCGGAGAGGGGAGATATGATAGAGATGTTTAAAGATCTCCATGGCATAAATTTATTTATTTAACTTCTCTTCTATACCGCGCTATTCCTTATCAATGCGGTGTACATTCACAGGAGGAGTCTCAACTAGAAGAAAGCTCTGCAACGAGGGGGCATAGGATGAAGGTGAAAAGAGATGGATTCAGCAGTAATTTGTGGAAATATTTCTTTACAGAAAAAGTGGTAGATGCGTGGAATAGTCTCCTAGCAGAGGCAGTGGAGACAAAAACTGTATCTGAATTCAAGAAATCATGGGACAAACACAAAGGATCTCTAAAAGAAAAAGGACTGTAGAGCTTAGTGGTTTATATGAAAGGGCAGATGAGATAGGCCATATGGTCTTTATCTACCGACCATCATGTTTCTTTGTTTCTTGAAATCCTCCACTCGCTTTGTTGCTGATGGGGAAGGTACTGCAATATCACAGCACCTCCCCCTACTGGAAGCAAGGTGGGCAGAGGATTACTATAGAGGTTGGCGGGAATGTTGGTAGTAGGTGCATCTGTTCTGTCAGTACACTTACTGCACAGTAAAATATTTATGGGAACATGCTGGGAACACCCCCAGGAGTTGCTGCACAGACTTTGCACTTACCACAAGTTAATTTGTGCATTTAAGGAACAGTAAATACAAAACTTTACTGCACATTAGCAAACAGGCCTCTAATATTTTTTCCCATTCAAAAAATGGGAAAAAGCCTTTGTCGGTGACGATCTTAGTCTCATGCCTCCTAAGCTCACCCTATGCCTGTGGCCATTCCTCGGATCTTCACCGTTCTGAAGAACTTGCCCCAGATATAGATCCTGGGATGACAGCTTGGAATTTTGATAAAATACAGAAACCTGAACCCAGAGACTCTACTTCCAATCCTTTGCCACCATTCATGGTGAGATCTTCGCCAAGACACTTATCCTGCCTGTGCACATACATGGCCTGAAGTGCTTTTTCACATAGCCCTAAAATAGGAACCCCCTATTGGGTTCAGACATTGTAACCCCAGAAATTCTCTTGCATAGCAGTGATGGAGCCGTTTTAATAATAATATATAGCTGCCTAATTTGGTGTCCTAAAACATGCTAAGATTCGCCCAAGCTCATGTCAGCAAAGACGAAGATGTTGAACATAGGCACCTCCTCTATCCAACTCTTTCACCAAGACAGATGAATAGTTAAACTTAGAAATGGGTTCTCACAGTAGCGGTGTAGCTGGATGAACATGAAATAATGTTGCTTTCACCAGTAAATCAGTTTAGAAAAGGATCTACAGAATGAACTTCCCTTTCTTATGACCAGCACCCTCATTTCTTTACGAATCTCATAGAGTAGCAATAGGAGAAGAAGAAGCAAACCATTAGCCTGGAGAAGCCTATGAAGGGGCCCCAGAAGTGTTGCAGAGCCCTGTCCTTTCCAGTCTCTAAAATTAAAGGTTTTGCATTAAGTGCAGGCTGCCAGAAGAAAAATTATGTTCCAGGATCCTGGTGCTTCATTCCTGGAAACATAGCAGAGCGTCTTTGCCTAAAGCACTTCATTTATACAGACTGCACAAACCCAGTTTTTACTTCAAAGGGGGACAGGTTGCATTTTCCACACTGAAAGTGGAACCTTTGAGCCAGCAGAGATGTTTCAAGCAGGCCCCCATCCAAACTCCAGTCATTATGGCAGACAAAGAGATAACTCATGCACTGACAGGACCCATGACACCCATTATTCTCAAATCATTTTCTCCCCGTCCATTTAAACTCCTATTACAGGTAGCAATTTTCAAACTCCTCTTCTACATACAAAATAAATATCACAAACCTTATACCTAATTTTCCAAGGGAAAGCATGCATATATATTCTGTTTGAAAATTATTCACAGGAACAAAGGTCCCGCACCCTTTATTGCCTGTTTTTCATGCAAAGGAAATTTCAGTGGAAACTATGCCTGTAGATTTGAAAATCGAACTTGCATATGTTATTTTTCT
The DNA here is from genome assembly GCA_033557465.1 of Ichthyophis bannanicus. Taxonomy (NCBI): domain Eukaryota; kingdom Metazoa; phylum Chordata; class Amphibia; order Gymnophiona; family Ichthyophiidae; genus Ichthyophis; species Ichthyophis bannanicus. The sequence goes on from CM066035.1 coordinate 830,711,287, forward strand.
CCCCTCAACCTAAACACGCCCACATGAACACCTCCTCTGCTCTAGCGAAAAGTACATGCACTATGGAACTCAAGCTGGATTGAGTGAGGGCAATTTTCAAAAAGACAATTTTTAGATAAGTAAACAGCTTTGAAAATTGCCTTCCCCACAATTCTTTGAAATTATGGATCACATTCCATAAAAACTAATTCCCCATAAGCTTTATACTCTACTTCTTCAGAAGTCTGCTTGCAGCCCTTTGCCAACAGCAAGAAGAGTACCAGGCTTAGTGTCCTAGCATTACAACAGTCTCCAGGGAGGGGAGTGAAGGCGACTTCAAAGAGCATTTCAATATAATCCAAATGCAGTTGGTTAATCAGGGACACAGGGGACTGTCCACAGGTAGAGCATACATAGGTGAGGGAAATGTGTATTGTGAGCATCAAAGATGGTGGGGGACTAGGAAGCCTGAAGAAAACTAGATACAAAGGGGAATGTCTTTATTCTGCCTAAGTACTACACAGAATACTAGTCTGCGTTACCAGGAGCAGAGGTCAGATTCCAGGGAATGTTTCTGTCTCAGAGGATGTGCCGCAAGTGGATGGGGGTAAGAGCAGGTGAAAGAATCTCATACATTAATAATCTTCTGTCTGCAAAGAGAGACAAAAATAGCAAATCTCAGTGTGACTGAGGATCTACAAGGTTAACTAACAACAGCTTCTCTGATTCAGGATCTTGGTGAATAATTTAATTAACGATAGAATTATTAGTGAAAGAGAGAGTTCAGCGTAAAAGTAATGCTGTTGTCAATCAGAGAGGGGAACAGAAGATTCAGCCATCTGGCTACTATATAACGATATTGAAAGCACTGCGGTTTGCTAGCCGCATTAATCCTGGCCACTGTGATGTTCAACATGAATATCCACGGATGCCGCCAGGTTTAACCGAGCACCCAGGGATAACTAGGCAACAGTGATATTCAGCCGCTTGGCCGCAAACGTCAGGCACAGTAAAGTCAGGCCTAATTTTCACTGCTGAAGCTAATTGGGTAGCAGCTGAATATCACCTCTGCCCAGTTATCGGGCTGACCCCGATATTCAATGCCGGTGGCCGGATTTGGACCCAGCACTGAATACCTGGGTCTAGGGTTCAGTGGCGACAGCTAGCTGTCACCGCTGAATATCGGACCCTTGGTTTCTTATTTTTATTTCGGATATTTGACTGCCTTATCCATTTAAAAAGGACCATTGAATATCTAGCCCTAAACTTACATGGGTAACATTATCCAAATTGCAGCTATGTATCTCTGCTATCTGCAGAATGTCCTACTAGTTTCATGTACGGATTTTCTCTCTCTGGATTTGTCTCAAATTAATGCTTGTCGGACTGAGGTCTCAGCCTAGCTGGCTTCATTCCAGTTGCCTACACAGATCATCGGCCATCTGACCCGTCCAGCTGCTGCTCCCATTCTCACTAGACATTCAGTTCCTCTCATAGATTCCTTCAAGTATCTTGGAGTCATCTTGAACTCTGAACTATCCTTTTCACAAACAGACGCCTGCCCCAACTAAATCAACTTTCTTAGCGCTTCAACAATTTTGAGCTGTCTGCTCTTTTCTGGATATTACTGCACAAAATACACTGATACATGCTCTCGTTATCTCACGATTGGATAACTGTAATGCTGTCTATTCTGGGTTACAAGCATCTGAAATTAAGTGCTTACAATTGTTACAAAATACCACAGTCTGTCTCCTTGCCCAAGCCGGTAGATACGACCTTGTTACTCCACTGTTGATTCAATACCACTGGCTTCCTATCTTTTATCATATACAGTGTACAGTTTTGACTCTGGCTCACAAAGCACTTCATACAAATCCTTCTCTATGTCTGGCATCGCTCATAATCCCTTATGTTCCTTGATGTGCCCTCCATTCTGCACATGAAAACTCTCATTGTATTCCACCTGGTCCCTTGCAGGACTTGAATTCACTAGATTGTCTGCATTTTTCTTTATTGCCCACTCATAGTGGAACTCTCTCCCTTCTCTGATACCTACTGAAGTCTCATGTGCAAAATGTTGTACTCTGTTAAAAACACATTTCTTTCATTTAGCATTTGAGTGCTATAGTGGGACTGTCCGGGGTCTGGGCATAGAGCTTGCGGCCTGTGCTAACAGAAGCAGATATACCTACCCCTACCTTCTCTCTGGTGTGAAGGAGCAGCCTAATGGTTAGAGCACTGGCTTAGTAACCAAAAGACCAGCATTCAATTCCCACTAGCCCTCCTTGTGACCTTGGGTAAGTCGCTTAGCCCTCCGTTGTCTTGGAAGAAAGGCCTGGCAATTTAGTGCCAAGAAAACCCAGGAGCTACACATTGCATTTTGTACCTTCTCTCTTCCTACTGTCCTATCAAGAATGGTGTTCCTTTCTGACAAATTGTAGTTTGGCAAATCACTTTGATACCTCCTGAAAGGTGGCATACCAACTGCTTAATAAAGATAATAATTTGGCCCTGCCCTGGAACACTTCTAATTCTACTTCCTTCTAAATACATAACTTTTTGCCCGAGATTAAGATGTCCAATCAAAGGTCATGTACTGAACACTGCTACATTTTCAAAACAAAGCACTTCTGTTGCCAGCGTCTGAGGCTGACTGCATAAGTCCTTTTGAATAATATCCCCCACACACATACACCCCTCTTCCTATATTACTTTAGCAGCACATGCACAAATGATCAGGTTTATAAAATTTCCTGAATGTTAATTTGAAAGGAAGAGACGGAATTTGTGAGAAGGTGCAGCGGATGCACGAGCCAACAGCCGAGAATCAGGACTATGGACAGAGACCCCCGGGGTTCTATCTGCATTCTATAGCCGTTCACCACTGCGAACTGAGAGGTGGAAAGCTGGAACTCTCCAACTTTTTCAGAGGCTGTACAGCTAAGGTGCAATAAAATGAACACATTAACGCACCATATTAATCATATGCAAATAAGTTCAGAGGTAAATGACTAACAAAAAAACACTTAACTGCACCTTCCTGAGGTAACATTCAATTTCTCACAATAACATTCGCACATTTTATTATGCATTATTAAGCTAAGAAAACATAGTTAACAAGCTGATTTGCATTGCAGCTTATTACCTAGTCTCGCATAGATTTTATGCCAAAGATCACAGCAGATATGAATACATATTCATCAAATATGTACAAAATGTTGCAGACAGAAGACATTACTTGATTTATCACAGAGCTGTGAAGCACAAAACACATTAGTCCATTGACATCACAGGAAGTTGCAGGCCCAGTATATATAGGTGCATGAGAGAATGCATACGCATATATGGAGTTTTGTATATGGGGCTGTGTGCAGGGATCTGTACTCACTACACCACATTGAACTGAGTGTATCATGGATATCTGTATAAAATGCTAAGGCCATTTTATTTATGAATCTTGCCCTCAGCATCTTTTAGATAAAAGGAGTAGAGTCTTTCCGAGAAAGGCGGATGTGCCCGGTGTGCTGAAGGAAGATGCCTGGGGGCTCTTCTCTGATCTTACACTAAAAGAAAACTCACTATCTTGTCTTCTGACTTCAAACATTAGCACATTAAAGATCCTCAAAGTTGTGTAAAACTGAACCATTCCCTCGGTAATTGTAATCTTTGTTTTAGGTGCTGGAAGCACAATTATTCACCCTTTCCATCCAGAGGGGCTTAATCGAGTCCTCAGCTGTTAGCACATCATTCCTTCCAGGGAAATTGGGCTGAGTTCTCTGTAAGGTATCACTCCCTCAGGGAAGAGTGCTGATCTCTTATAACATGACACTCCTTCCAGAGTGTGCAATAAAGCACAGTTACTTACCTGTAACAGGTGATCTCTGGGAACAGCAGGAATAAGTCTTCACATATGGGTACGTCTGTACCGACGGAGTCCGCGCGGGAATGCTTCCCAGCGTCCAATCAAAGAGCTTTTGGAAGCATCCCAGCACGCCTGCGTGATGCCTTCCCGCCTTTCCCAACTGCCTCTCCTCAGTTAAGTTTTAAAGCTGAGACAAAAAGAGAGAGAGAGGAAAGGAAAGATAGATAGAGATACAACTCCCGGGGAGGTGGGTGGGTTGTGAAGACTTATTCCTGCTGTTCCCAGAGATCACCTGTTACAGGTAAGTAACTGTGCTATCTCCAGAAACAAGCAGGAATGCAGCAGCGGCCAAGAGAGCAAATAGAATGCTAGGTATGATAAGGAAAGGAATGGAAAATAAAACAAAAGATATTATAATGCCTCTATATCGTTCCATGGTGAGACCGCACCTTGAATACTGTGTGCAATTCTGGTCGCCGTATCTTAAAAAGGATATAACGATTTTAGAAAAGGTTCAGAGAAGAGCCACCAAAATGGTAAAGGGGATGGAAGGATACTCCCTATGAAGAAGAAAGGCTACAAAGGTTGGGGCTCTTTAACCTGGAAAAGAGACGGCTGAGGGGAGATATGATAGAAGTCTATAAATTAATGAACGGAGTGGAACGGGTAAATGTAGATCGATTGTTTACCTTATCAGAATATAGAAAGACTAGGGGACATGCAATGAAGCTACAGGGTAAACTATTTAATACTAATAAAAGAAAATATTTTTTCACTCAACGTGTAATCAAACTCTGGAATTTGTTACGGGAGGATGTAGTAAAGGATGTTAGTGTAGCTGGGTTTAAAAAAGGTTTGGACAAGTTCCTGGAGGAAAGGTCCATAAACCATTATTAAGAAGGGACCCAGGATATCAATGCTTGAACCAATACAAGCATTGTGGAACCTGTGTCCCTTGGGGAAACTGCTAGGTACGTATGACCTAGATTGGCCACTGTTGGAAACAGAATACTGGGCTTGATGGACCTTGGTCTGACCCAGTATGGCATATCTTATGATCTTATGTTCTTATGTTCTTATGTAATGAGTCTTCACATATGGGGACTCCCAAGCTGAGATGCCTGGAGTCCCAGCATGTCATAGGTTGGAACATGCTATCTCGCACAACACCAGGCATCCTGAGGATGGAGGGTAGGAGTTGAGAAAGAAAGGTGCTGTGGAACAGCTAACCTAGCATAGGACTGCAGACAAGGAGTCTATATGTGGATGATAATTATCATTAATGATATTGAAAGAAATATTGCAATATGGACCTCCCCTAACAGGATTACACAGCGGCAAAGAGGTTCATGAGATCTACTGGGGAACCCAGTAGAGGAACCTCAAGGAGGACCTCACTGTGAAGTGGAGGTAATAAGCCTGTTAGGAAAAAACAGTGGAGGTCAGAATCCTGAAAGATAAGAGGGGACCCCGGTAATAACTGGGGTAGCACTAAAAAAGGTGGGCCTTCGGCGGAAGGCTTTATGATAAAAGCCAAACTCTTTTGGTGACAGAGTGGCTCACCCTTGGGAGCAAAAGGAGAAGGCCGACCGAATTGTACAAACAGGCACAGTCCTTGTGGGAGGAAAAGGTATGGAAACCCCTTGTATCCCAAGAGAAAGGACAAACGCCTAAGGCGTTAGAGCCTGTGATTAGCTGAAGATCCGCAATGTCTCTCCTAACTGGGGTCAGGTAGGAGAGATACTGGAACATGGAGAGCTTCAGAGGTACCTAAACCTTAAGGTTATGGTGGAAGTTGTTAACTACCAGAAAAATGGTTGTGAGTGTGGAACCCCAAACATGCTGGATAGCATAGGTATGGGTAAAGCCCATCTGTCAGAATCATATAGGTATATGAGCCTGGACAGTCAGGTAGATAAATGCAGGATACTTATCTACCGATGGTAAATATCTCGACAGATACATATATATACATATATATATCATATAGATAGATAGATATATGGGAATATATCTATAGTGAGATATGAAGGGCATAAAATACACACAAATGATAGACATAGACATCTGTAAGATGTATGCTATAGATATGAATATATATATATTGTAACACGGAAGATCTGCCCTCTGCCTCAGAAGCACAGAAATCTGCTGTTTGCAGTTTAGATTCTGACAGGCAGGCAAGTCACAAGGTTCCCAGTTACCATAGGCAATGTAAACAAACTCAGACACGAGGTCTGCAGTCACGCCTAGCTAGTAAGCATTCCCCAGCTGCTGATGAAAACGGCTTTCACCTGTGCAAGGGAACGCCCAAGAAGCTGTATAAAAAATGCTCAGTGCAGTCAGAGTTAGACTGGCAGGACACGAGAAACTTGCAAGACTGGCAAGACACGGGAGACTTGCAAGACTCAGAAGAAAGCTCAGAACATTCAGGAAATACAGACACAGAGTCAGAACTGCCTGAAACTTCTAGCAGGAAGTCACAAAGAAATTCACAGAAAGAAACACGGAGAGTTTCACACAGAGAGGTCAGCTGTAAGAAGCACTTACCTCTGACGCAGCTTGAATTTCCTAAGCACCGGGCTGTGCTGAATGAATGGGAGGCAGTGAAAGGCAAACCATATGTATCTGAAAAGCATGGCAGCTTAAAACAGTTACAAACCCTAGAGAGGGAAAGAAATGCTATTGAAGATGTGTGTATGTCTGACCCTGAAGAGCGTGTGCCAGTAAAACCCTGCAAAAGATTTCCAAGAGAGAAATCTTCACATAATAGAAGAGAACAGTGTTATGGTTTACAGCCAAATGTAAAAGGCAGGAAGTTTAAAAGTTTTAAGGATAAAGCTTACTCAGAGAAAGGTGTTTCTCCTTCCTACTATTACCAGTTTTATGACAGCTATTTGCCCTGCTGTGAAGAAGGCTGTTCAGAGAGCACTGACAGAGATACGGGACTAAGAAAGGTGCAAACTTTCTGGTCTAATGAAAATACTGTAAATGATAAAGCAAAGTGTGAGCCTATGATTACAGAGGCTGGTATTGAAAGCCCATGTGATGAAGCCATGGATTGTACGCTGTTGTTATCCGATATGGTTTCCTCCTTACGCTGAAGCCAGGATAAGAGTGCCTCGTGAGTGCTGAGAAAGCTAAGAAGAGACAGCTAGCATATCGGATAAGCTTTATACTGTGATTTATGAGTTCTGTTGAAGCAAGATGCTATGTTTAAGTTTTGTTCAGTTTACCAGAAGTATGGTTGTATCCTGAGTTTTTTGTATTATAATCTTTTTGAAAATCCAGCCCCGGGAGGGGAATAAAAATCCTTTTGAAAAACCTGACCACTTGACTCACAACTACAACTTTCTATAAGAAAGGTCAGGCCCAGCAGTCTGGCTGTTAGCTTAAGCCACAGTCCAGCTTCTGCTGGTGACAATATATATATATATATATATATATATATATATATATATATATATATATATATATATATATATATACATAGGCCTCTATATGGGAGTCTGCAAAGAAGCAGACAGAGATATGCCTACAAAAATGGTATTCACATAGGAAAATGTGGAGAGGGAAGATTCATCTAATAACAAGAAGGTGGAACCTACTTGAGAAGATATATAGAGAATCAATTCCCACTGGTTATGAGCTACAGGGATGCTAGGTAGTGGAATAACCAGAATAGTTACGTGAAAAACAGAGGATAATATCAGTCTGCAGCCAGCAAGTCCCAAGTATTTTAGAACTCTAGCATGGTAAGTGAACAGAAGACGCATAAAAAATGAGATACCATGCTGACCTGCTTAAGGGCAAAAAGGTACCATGCGTTCTTACCATAAGGACGAGCTGGAAGGAGAAAAGCATATTCCCGATTGGAGATACTATGGACCAAACAGGGAATTGGCAACTCCTTAAGCTTTCACGTAAAAGAAGGCCTATGTCCTTTATATTAAAAAGGAGAACCTTTCTAGTCATGGGGAACATGACTGAAAAAGCCTTTTTCAACCATCTAGGATAGCTGTTGGAGAAAAAGTCCTCATGCTCTCTAGCAAGGGCCCATAGTGGAGAGCTTCTCTGTAGAATTGCAGAGAGCATGATGCAGGAGAATGAGGAGATGGAACTGGCTACTGAAGAGCCAGTACCTATGTCAACCATGCTGCCAAACCCAGGGGAATGGAGATGGCAAAAAGAGAAGACAATCCAACAAGCTTGTAGTGAAAAAATGTCCAAGACAGATGATAGCACTGACTTGGAGCCACTACTAAGAACAGATAGAATGTTAGTGGAGGACAAATCTGGTTGCTGGTGGACAAGAACCAGTGGTCCAAACATTAAGGCTCCTGCATAGGCAGCTGCTTGCCAGTCAGCAGAAAGAATGGTACTGTTTAAAAACAGAAGAACAGACAGAACAAGAGTAGAAAACTCTGGACATGTCTGATGAACTGCTTCAAGGCAGGATTGAAAAAGAGGAGTCAACTCAGAGAAGAGAACTCCGCACTGGAAGTAACAAAACTAGAGAGGCTGAAGAAAAAGCCCTCCAGTGAAGCAATACCGCTCTTACAGAAGGAAAAAAACCTGGTAAGAGGGTAAAGAGAATGGAGCTGAAGAAGAGTTACAAAGTAGGAAGTCTATAGAAAGAAAAAGACATGCTGGCACAGGAAACTATCGTTTGATAGTATTTAGACATCTTTCCCTAGTAGGAGGAAGAGGAGAACCCTGTGACCTAGAAGCATGAATATCCTGACAACTCATAGAACATAGAAAGAATGGATATCTTTGGGAAGAGATCCATGTTTAGGATTTAGAATGACAGCAGTGTATTGACCCTATTGAGAAGAAGCAACTGCAGATTCTAACCCCCAGAGTCACAAGCATCTGATGGAGATTGATCAGAAACCCTGTGGTTGTTGGGTTTGCTTGGCCTGGTGAGAGGTTGAATTCTGTAGACCAGGACGATGCTTCCCCTGTTTGGGAACATCTGTATGATGGGCAGATGATGCAAAAACCCTTCTTCTCTTACAGGAAGAAAGTTTGGCAGGAAACTTCCTACCTACTGGGACAGAAGAAGGTGCAGACAGCCCCTAGGAACAGGTAAGTCAGTGGATAACTGAGTAACCTGACATAAAGACTCCTTGTTGAAAAGATTATCTCCAGTGCAAGGAGTATGTCCCAGTCTTTGCTGTGCCCATTTGACCAAGTCTGAAGCTTGGAGCCAGGCTCTTCGTCGTGCCCCTATAGTTATAGCAGAAGTCCTGCTAACAGACTCAAAAGAGTCTAGGGAAGCACGAGTAAGAAACCAAGAGATATTCTGAAGATGCTTGAGCAGTGAAGAATAGTCTGCACTCTTGGACTCTGGAAGGGAAGGAGTCAAAAGATGTAATTGCTTTGTGACCTCCTCAAGAAATAGACTCATATAAAAAATATATGAGAGAATTCTTGCAGAAAGCATAGATGTCTGGAAGGTTTGACGTCCAAAGCCATCTAGTGTCTTAGACTCACGTCCTGGCGGATAAGAAGAGTGTTTTTTCTTACTCTTTACCCGCTGCATTGCTGATTCCACTACTATGGAATGATGAGGAAGTTGAGTCTTTTGAAAACCAGGAGAGGGGGCACCTGATATAAGAGATCAGTTGCCCTAGAAGGTGGGGGTACCCTTAAAGGTGTTTCCCACATTCCTAGAAGGAGATCCTGCAAGGAATGATGCAAAGGAAGCATTATGTTCTCCTTTGCTTTGGTAGAAACAGAGCCTTGTGCAGGATCATGTCCTGGAATAGGAATGGCAAGGGATCTTGCTATATCCAGGAGGAAACTCTGAAAAGAGGGATCCCCAACAGGAAGCTCCCTTGGACAGGTTAGATCTGAAGAACTAGCCTGAGCACCCACAAAGAAACCGTGGGACACTATGAAGAAAAAAATATCCCGTGGAAAAGGAAGATTTTACAAGAAAAGAAAAGAAAACACCGGCGGTACCGGTGGCATCGGGAAGACAGCCACGACCACAAGAAAACTAAAGAAATAAAACAAGAATTTTCTGCGGTGACAGGAGGACGTCCTGCCGGCTCCGCGGAAAAACGAAAACTGAGGAGAGGCAGTTCAGAAAGGCGGGAAGGCAGCACGCAGGCGTGCTGGGATGCTTCCAAAAGCTCTTTGATTGGACGCTGGGAAGCGTTCCCGCGCGGACTCCGTCGGTACCGACGTACCCATATGTGAAGACTCATTCCTGCTTGTTCCTGGAGATAAAGGGTATCAACCACTATCTACCCCCAGAATAGGGGCAATGTCTTACTGAAAACTGGTTAAAAGATAGGAAACAAAGGGCAAGACTAAGTGGTCACCTTTCTCAATGAAGAGAGGTACATAGTGGAGTGCTTTATGGATTTGTACTGGGACTAGTGTTGTTTGACATATTCATTAATGATTTAGGAAAGGGAGCAATGAGAGAGGGAGCAATAAAATCGGCAAATGACACAAAATTTGTCATAGTACTTAAAACTCTAGCAGACTGAGGAATTATAGAAGGAGATTGTGAGATTGGGGAACTGAGCATCTAATCGGTAGATGAAATGTGAAGGGTAAAGACAAGTGGAGGCCTATTCCATAAAGAACGTCCAGTCCCTGTACAGCCAGTCAGGATCAGGGTGTACAGCATTAGACCCGATCCTGATCCCGCAGAGGCCCGATTCTGACCGGCCGCATGCCCAGTCACAACCCAACTAGCTTAGTCAGGCTCCTGAATGGAGCCTCAGAGCCATGGCCTCCTGTCGCCATGGCACCGCGGCTCCATTCAACAGCTCTGAATGCCGGCTGCCACTGAAATCTTCCTTTACTCAGAGTCGGACCCTAGATCCAGTCTCCCAGGGTCCGGCTGCGGGGAACTTCCTGCACCTCTGCCTCACCTGTCTCCACTGGCTGCCACTGAAACGCTGCATCCAGGGGGACCTATTCCATCTCTGAGATGGAATAGGTCCCCCATCTAGATCCAAGGCCCCAGACGTACAGAGCCGACCTCTGAATTGGCCCTGTACATCTGGGGTCATGGCCTGCCCATGCCCCGCCTTCACTCAGCCTCTGGAACGCCCTCTCCCGCCCCCATCTATTCCTCCCCGTACAAATGCACTGTTTGTACGGGGAGGCTTTTTCCGGGGCCAGCACAGGGGTGACAGAATGACCCCCATAGGCACCACAAATCCTGAAAAGATAGTGTCTACAGTGAGAGTGCAAACATTACATCTGCTCAAGAGCAGCTGTGAATGGGCGCATGTACAATACATGACTGACAATTGTGACTGCCTAAACTCTACCCTGAACATGCCTATACCGAATACATGTACTTTTACGTGTGAGGCAATTTTATAAGAGGCATTATATGCATGAAAATGACTTTATAATTGCAAGGTAATGCACATAGGAAAAAGTAAGCCCAAGTACAGTATATATATATAAAAATGTTGGGTTCCACAGTAAGGGACTTGTTTACAAAGCCGCGGTAGTGGTTTGCGATCGTTATCAGAGCCGCGGCCCATTGGCTCTGATAACGATCACAAACCGCTACCGCGGCTTTGTAAACAAGCCCCTAAGAGTTATCGTCCAGGAAAAGAATTATGCAGTCAGTGTGGACAATACATTGAACCCACATCTCAGTGTGCAGTAGCAGCAGCAGCAGCAGCAGCCATAAAAGCAAACAGAATGTTAGGAATAATTTAGGAAGGAATAAAATTCTAAATTGAAGACGTAATAATTCTTCTATATATCTTCATGGTGCAGCCACCTTTGGAATACTCTGTGCTGTTCTAATAACCCCAATCTCAAAAACTTTGCAGCAGAACTAGAAAAGGTTCATAGAAGGTTGAACACTGGGCACATAAAAAAGGCCAGAAAATGTATTTTTACTTAAAAAAGAACATAATTTAATATGCAAATTGATGGAACTGTGCCATATAATTGCAATAGTACCTGTAAACTCTTGTTACAGAATCTTGAAAAATCTGCTGCAAGAAACTGGAGACTGTGGTATATAACTATAATTTTCAAAGGTTCAGACAAGTGTCTGGAGGGCACATCCATTGATAAGTTTTAGTAAGGTAAGCCTGAGGAATGCCACTTCTTATCGTCAGGAGCTAGGGATGGATGGCGAGGAAGAAATTGCTCCTTCGGGAACTTCTGGACACTTCCAAGTCATCCGGATTGGCAACTATTGGAGATAGGATGCTGGGCTTAATGCACCATGGTCCTGACCCAGCCTTCAACCTCTTCTTCCTAGATGACCTTTGGTAATTCATATCCCCAGCTTTCCTTTGATAGACAAGTTGTCAGTCTGGATTCATTCTAAGTGTTGAAATCTATTAACTAGTACAAATGCTTCCTACTGTACACCAAACTTCGTTGAGTTTGAAAAATAATTTTCCCTAAGAACATAAGAACATAAGACATGCCATACTGGGTCAGACCGAGGTCCATCAAGCCCAGTATCCTGTTTCCAACAGTGGCCAATCTAGGTCATACGTACCTAGCAATATCCCCAAAAGACAGGTTCCACAATGCTTGTACTGGGTCAAGCATTGATATCCTGGGTCCCTTTTTAATAGTGGTTTATGGACCTTTCCTCCAGGAACTTGTCCAAACCTTTTTTAAACCCAGCTATACTAACAGCCCTTACTACATCCTCCGGTAACAGATTCCAGAGTTTGATTACACGTTGAGTGAAAAAATATTTTCTCTTATTTGTCTTAAATAGTTTACCCTGTAGCTTCATTACATGTCGCCTAGTCTTTCTATATTCTGATAGCGTAAACAATTGATCCACGTTTATCCGTTCCACTCCATTCATTAATTTATAGACCTCTATCATATCTCCCCTCAGCCGTCTCTTTTCCAGGTTAAAGAGCCCTAACCTTTTTAGCCTCTCTTCATAGGAGTAGCCTTCCATTCCCTTCACCAATTTGGTGGCTCTTCTCTGTACTTTTTCTAATAACGCTATGTCCTTTTTAAGATACGGTGACCAGAATTGCACACAATATTCAAGGTGCGGTCGTACCATGGAGCGATACAGAGGCATTATAATATCCTTTGTTTTATTCTCCATCCCTTTCCTTATGATACCTAGCATTCTATTTGCTTTCTTGGCCGCCGCTGCACACTGGGCGGAGGGTTTTAACATGTTATCCACGATGACTCCTAAATCCTTTTCCTGGGTGGTGGTTTCTAATGTGGAGCCTTGCATCGTGTAACTATAGTGTGGGTTGTTCTTTCCTAGGTGCATAACTTTGCATTTGTCCACATTAAATTTCTGTTCTAAAGCAATATTTTCAGCCCTGGAAATAATGCAAAAACTATGCAACATCTCCTGAAAGAGGACCTCCAGGCTGTGAAAGCTTTAACGGGGCATTAGATCTGTCCATGTTTCATATCTACCCAACTACCTTTGCTGGTTTTGTGTTTGTGTTCAGATGATGGTTCCTCTCTTTTCAACATTAATACTGTCCATGTTAGAATTTCTCCTGCCCCATACCTACAGAATTTGTTGAAAGACAGCTGAACTCCATAAGAACATAAGATATGCCATACTGGGTCAGACCAAGGTCTATCAAGGCCAGTATCCTGTTTCCAACACTGGCCAATCCAGGTTACAAGTACCCAGGGCCGGCCCGTCCATTGAGCAAGAATGTTTTTTGCACAGGGCCCCGCGTTTCAGGGGGCCCCGCGCAAAAAACATTCTTCAGCATCCCAAGTTTTAAAAAAAAAAACCAAACCGGCTGCTTCTGCCGCGGCAGCAGCAAGAGCTCTGCCGCGGCAGCAGCAAGAGCTCTGCCGCGGCAGCAGCAAGAGCTCTGCCGCGGCAGCATCAAGAGCTCTGCCGCGGGGCCCCCCCCTGCCCGGCAGAGCCTCCGTGCATCCTCAGCAGCTTTCTTCATGTCCAAAATGCGGGCTTCTTTCAGAGCCGCGAGTTCCTTTCTCGCGGCTCTGTTAATCCCGCCGAGGGTGATGGGATTACCCATCAGCCCCGCGGGATTAAGAGAGCCGCGAGAAAAGAAACTCTCGCGGCTCTGAAAGAAGCCTGCGTTTTGGACATGAAGAAAGCTGCTGAGGATGCACGGAGGCTCTGCCGGGCAGGGGGGGCCCCGCGGCCGAGCTCTTGATGCTGCCGCGGCAGAGCTCTTGATGCTGCCGCGGCAGAAGCAGCCAGTTTGGTGTTTTTTTTATTTTAATTTGGAATGATAGGGGGGGGGTGGTTAGGACTGGTAATGGGCCAGGGGGGGGGGTGGTGGTTAGGACTGGTAATGGGCCATGGGGGGGAGGCTAAGACTGGAAGTGGGCTGATGGGGGGGGGTTAGGACTGGTAATGGGCTATGGGGGGGGGCTAAGTGGGCTGATGGGGGGGGTTAGGACTGGTAATGGGCCATGGGGGTGGAGGCTAGGACTGGTAATGGGCCATGGGGGGGGCTAAGTGGGCTGGGGGGGGGTTAGGACTGGTAATGGGCCATGGGGGGGGAGGCTAGGACTGGTAATGGGCTGATGGGGGGGGGTTGGGAGTGGTAATGGGCTAGGGGGGGCTAACTGGGCTGAGGCCGCCGGGCTAGCACTGGTAATGGGGTATGGGGAGGGGGCTAAGGCTGGAAGTGGGGGGGTAGGACTGAAAATGGGCTGATGGGGGGGCTAAGACTGGAAATGGGCTGATGGGGGGCTAGGACTGGAAATAGACTATGGGGAGGGGGCTAAGGCACGAAGATGGGGGGTAGGACTGGAAATGGGCTGATGGGGGGGGTTAGGACTGGTAATGGGCGAGGGGGGGGCTAAGACAGGAAGTGGGCTGATGGGGGGGTGGTTAGGACTGGTCATGGGCCATGGGGGGGGTAGGACTGGAAATGGGCGGATGGGGGGGGGGTTAGGACTGGTAATGGGCTATGGGGGGGCTAAGACTGGAAGTGGGCTGATGGGGGGGGTGGTTAGGACTGGTACTGGGCCATGGGGGGGGGTTAGGACTGGTAATGGGCCGGGGGGGGGGGGGGTTAGGACTGGTAATGGGCTGATGGGGGGGAGGGTTAAGACTGGTAATGGGCCATGGGGGGGGGTTAGGACTGGTAATGGGCCATGGGGGGGGAGGCTAAGACTGGAAGTGGGCTGATGGGGGGGGAAGGACTGGTAAATGGCTAGGGGGGGGCTAAGACTGGAAATAGGCTGATGGGGGGGCAAGGAAAGGAAAGAGGGTGATGGGGGGGTGTTATGACTGGTAATGGGCTATGGGGGGCTAAGACTGGAAATGGGCTGATGGGGGGTAGGACTGTTAATTGGCTATGGGAGGGGGGCTAAGACTGGAAATAGGCTGATGGGGGGCTAGGACTGGAAATAGGGTGATGGGGGGTTAGGACGTAATGGGCTGAGGGGGCGTTAGGACTAGTAATGGGCTATGAGGAGGCTAGGACTGGAAATGGGCTGAGTGGAAGGAGGGCTTGAACTGCAAATAGCTGATGGGGACGGGGGCTTGGAATGGAAATGGGTTGTGAGGGGGAGGGAGCTAGGACTGGAAATGGGTGAGGGGGGGCTAGGACAGGAAATGGGCTGATGGAGGGGCTAGAATAGGACTGGAAATTGGCTGTTGGGGGGTGCTAAGATTGGAAATGGGCTGTGGTGGGGGTTTGGATTGAAATGGACTCATGAAGGGGCTAGAACTGGAAGTAGGCTCATGGGGGGCTTGGATTGGAAATGGGCTGAGTGGAGGGGAGCTAGGATTTTGACATGGGCTGATGGTGGGGCTAGGAATGGCCTAGACATGGGCTCACGGGGGGCTGGGATTGGAAATGAGCTGATGGAGGGACTTGGATGGGACTGCAAATAGATGGGGGAGCTAGGACTGGAAATGGGCTTATGGGGGGCTAGGACTGGAAATGGGCTGATGCGGGGACTAGAAGGGAGCGGATGCTGGTTGGGACTGGAACTAGAATGGAGCTGATGTTGGGGGAGGATTAGAATGGGATGGAGCTGGGAGAGTGAAATGGAGAGGGAAAAATATTTTGTGTGGGAGGGAAGACAAATCTACAATTGTCCGGATATTGGGAGAGTAAGTGGGGATTGAGGATGGAGGGGTAAAATTTGAGTGGATGAAATAGGAATGAGGAAAGAGCAAAAGGAGAAAGATTAGTATGTTAAAGCAGATGTAGAGAGAGAATGGAAAAAAACTAGAAGAGAGAAGAAAAGACAAATGGACAGCAGACGATGAAGAATTAGCGGAAGACACGAAGAAACCAGAAGAAAGTGGCTGGAGCAATTGCAGCTGAAAAAAAATGCACAAAAGGTAGAAAAATATCTCTTTATTTTGAATTTATTAATTGGAATATGTCAGCTCTGGGAAATGTGCATCATTAATGTCTGCGCTTTGTTTAGTACAAGAGCAAATTAATGTATAGTTTTATTTCTACAGTGTTGTACATTCCAAGTTTGGCTTTTGGGATTCCCAGTTTAATTATTGTCTTCCTGTTTCTAAATTGTGATTCCTTGTTTGGTGATGGTTTATGTTCTGTTCATGTGTAACTGAGCTGAGGTATTCTGTTTATGTAATTCCTATTTGACATTGCCACTTGTTCTCTGTCCCCAGTAGGTCATGTATTGTTGTTCTCTGAAATGTATTGGTTTAATATTTGCAGCGTTTCCTTTTGATAGTTAGGGTATGGTGCTTTATGAGTCCTGGTAGTGCTGTTAGGATACGGCGGGTTTGCTATGGGTTCTAAATGGGCAGTGTTTGTAGTAGTTCCTAATGTGTCTGGCGGTTGGCACTGGATTATAGTAATGTAGAAGTCTTTTAGTCTTTCTTTATTCATACACTCATTAAGAGGCATGTTTACTAAAAGTTCGTGTATGGTAACATTATGCAAATATTTATGCAAATGAGGACCCTTATGCAAATGAGGCCCCGCACCGAGTCTCCGCACATGGCCCCGCACCCCCTTGGGCCGCCCCTGCAAGTACCTGACAGGTTCCCAAAAGGCACACAGGTTCCACAATGCTTGTCCCGGGGCAAGCAATGGATTTCCGGGGCCCTCTAATGGTTTATGGACTTTTCCTCCAGGAACCTATTCAAACTTTTTTTAAACCTAACTACACAAACAGATTTCACTACATCCTCCGGTAACAAATTCCATAGTTTGATTTTGCATTGAGTGAAAAAATATTTTCTCTTATTAGTCTTAAATGGGTTATATTGTAACTTCATTGGGTGTTCCCTAGTCTTTCTACTTTTTGATGCAATAAACAACCGATCTGCATTTACCTGTTCCATTCTGTTCGTTAATTTATAGACCTCTATCATATCTCCTGTCAGTCGTCTCTTTTCCAATTTGCAATGCTCTAACTTTTAAACCTCTCCTCATAGGGGTATCCTTCCATCTCCTTTACCATTTTGGTGGCTGTTCTCTGTACCTTTTCTAATTCTGCTGTATCCTTTTTGAGATATGGTGACCAGAAATGCACACAATATTCAAGGTGTGGTCGCACAATGGAACAATACAGAGGCAATATAATATCCTTTGTTTTATTCTCCATTCTTTTCCTTTTGATTTCTAGCATTCTATTTGCTCTCCTGGCCTCCGCTGCACACCTAAATCTTTTCGGTGGTTGTTCCAAATGTAGAACCTTGCATCATCTAACTATAGTTTGTGTTCTTCTTTCCTAGGTGCATAATTTTGCACTTGTCCACACTACATTTCATCTGCCATATGAACGTCCAGTCTTCCAATTTATAAAGGTCCTCTTGCAATTTTTCACAATCCTCTTGGGTTTAACAACTTTGAATAATTTTGTGTCATCTGCAAATTTGATCACCTCACTCATTATTCCCATTTCCAGATCATTTATGAAGATGTTAAAAAGCAGCAGGCCCAGCACTGATCCCTGGGGTACTGCACTATTCATTTTTCTCCATTGAGAAAATTGGTCACTTAGTCCTACTCTCTGCTTTCTATCTTTTAACCAGTTCCTGACCCACAATACTACACTGCCTCCAATCCCACAACTTTTTAATTTGATCAGGCCTTAATAATGCCCCATCTGGACTACGCCAATGCCATTCTACATGGCCTACCAAAGAGTACGATTAACCCCTTACAATTGGCCATGAACTCGGCTGCAAGAATTCTCTATGGAGCCTCCAAGCGAACCCACATCACTCCAATACTGAAACAGCTACATTGGCTTCCTATGCACTCCAGGATCTCTTTCAAGATCCTTACCATGACTCACAAAGCGATCAATAATAACTCCGCATCTTCTATCACCGACCTGATATCAACTACACCCCCTAATCGCGCAAGGAGATCGACTGCCTCCAACTCTCTTGTATTACCCAAGGCAATCACGAAGTGCTCTCAAGCCACCAGATCCAGAGCCTTCTCTTACTTCGCACCATCATGTTGGAATGCCCTACCAACAGAAATCAGAACCATCAGTGACCTCTCCCAGTTCAGGAAGGCACTGAAGCATCACCTGTTCTTGCAGCACTACAATATTTCAGACACTGCCTCACACCAACCTACCTCTACACCCCATGTCAACACGTTAAACCCATGCTCTCCATAGTCTTAACGCGAAGAGCTGCAATCTCACCTTGCTTCTTCCCTCATCAAGAAACATATAGCTGCGCCTAGTTGTTCTGTACATAGTTGCTTTTTGTACATAGTTATTATGTTCCTCTGTTTATGGAACCTGTTGAATGTAAACCTGTTTAATGTATACCTAGCTGTTCATTGTAAGCACTGATCAATATTTGGTAAGTGTAGTTTCTGTTCATTGTAAACCGCGCTGATGTTGAATAGTGCGGTATAAAAGAAACTGTAAATAAAATAAATAAATCAAGAGTCTCTCATGAAAGACCTTATCAAAGGCTTTCTGAAAATCCAGGTACACTAAGGAGGTCATTCCCGAATGTGGGTTGCGGGGCTGCATGTCCCAGTGTGATGTGCAGCCCCGCAAGGTGTCTGGGGCCGTTTCCCCCACCAGTTGTCCCCATACATCCTGTGCATCAGGACTGGAGAACTGGCGGGGGGTTGGAGGGGGCAGGAGGGGGTAGAAGGGGGCAGAACAGGGGCAGGCCCGCTTGGCAGCACATACAGCGCCAATTCAGGTCACAGCCCTGTACGTGCTGCTGGACTCATGGGGATGCGCTGCTTATACCACCTCAAAGGTGGTATAAGCAGCAGTTTTTGTGCAGTTAGGGCCGGGCATCCCCCCCCCCTTCTGGGGCCAGGGCGAGATGCAAGGGGGTCCCCGCTGTCCGGTTCAGGCCCCGGATGGCCAGCCATGGGTCGGGCAGTAGGAAATAGGGAAGGCCAGAAACACCGGACTCGGGGGCACCTGCATTTTGTTCCCACAGTCCAGAATCGGGTCCAAACAGGCCCATCTTGTCTGGGGCCATCCAGATGGCACGAACGTGCCCCTCTTGGTATCGGGATCCACATCAATCAATCCACCTTGGTCTACCTGTTTATTCGCACCTTCAAAAAAAATAACAGATTAGTAAGACTAAACTTTCCTTGGCTAAAGCCATGTTGGATTTCTCCCATTAAACCATGACTATCTGCATGTTCAGTAATTTTATTCTTTGTAATGGTTCCTACCATTTTGCCTGGTACTGACATGAGGCTCACCAGTCTGTGGTTTCCCGGATCCCCCCTGGAATCCTTCTTAATAATTTGTGTTACACTGGCCATTCTCCAATCTTGAGATATTACAGATGATTCTAATGATAGTTCAAAGATTACTAACGGTAGGTCTGAAATCTCATATTTCAGTTCTTTCAACACTCTTGGATGTATACCATCCAGTCCAGGTGATTTACTACTCTCCAGTTTATCAAATACTTGTAATACTTCATCCCGGTTTATCAATATTTCTTTCAATTCTTCTGATATATCACCTTTAAATACTATTTCGGGCATGGGTAACTTCCCTACGTCTTCTTCAGTAAAGACTGAAGTGAATAATTCATTCATTCTCTCCGCTATGGCCTTGTCCTTCCTTAGTATCCCTTTTACCCCTCTATCATCAAATGGTCCAAATCCATAGATCAACTGATGTCTTCAGGCCAAACTAATCAGGTATCTATAACAGATGAAGTAATAGCATCACTCTGTGACATCCCAGTCGCACATTTATTTATTTATTTATTTTATTTATCTATTTTCTTTTATACCGCCCCTTCCAGAGATCAAGGGCGGTTTACATGGAACAATTTAACAATCTTGTACACTTCTGTATACATTTACATTGAACAGTAAAATTCAACTTTGTACAGGTAATAATGCAAAACAACTGTCAAACTATTTACATTGGCTATTTACAAAGGCTATGTATAGTGTGTTACAGGGTTGGATAGTTAATGGGCATGTGTAGATATTGGAATTTATTTCCTTTTTGTCGTAAGTCAGGAGTGTGAGTGGCGGAGGTCTGTCGGGAGTTAGTTAATTGTAATTTTGGGGGTTTTGTGTTTGTGTGACTGTGGTTGCTGTGGGGCTGGACTTGGGGGGTAGGGGATTTCAAAGTGTTCGGAGAATAGGTAAGTTTTTAGTTCTTTCCTGAATTGAGAGAGGTCTTTTATGATGCGAAGGTCTATTGGGAGGTCGTTTCAGAGCGTAGGGGCAGCAAATGTGAATGCTCTGGAGCTTGTAGCTTGCATCCCCACAGATAAACTGAAAAACTCTGTTCATGGAGATAAATATATACATCATACCATTGGTTCACACACACATGCACCTCACATATACCATCAGTTACTATCCACACTATGTTCCCTCATTCAGACACCCACTGGTAGTTCCCCTGCTAACCAGTTGAAACGCACTTAACATGGTTATGTGTGCATGCTTGAGTTTGGGGGTCATTCTGAACTGCTAAATGTCCAGATCACCCTGCCTGCAATAGAGCTCCTCACACACATTGCAGTTTGTACGGGAAGCTCTGTTTGTGGGTGGGAGGGGAAGGGCTGTGGGAGGAGTGAGGGTAAGTGGTGGGTGGCAGCTGACTCCGGTTGTACAGGGCCAATGCTGAGGTCATCCTTGTACATACAGGGTCGGTCACTTAGACTGGGGATTTATTCCACCTCAGAGGTGGAATAGATCCTCCAGGATATTGGGGGAAACAGGAGCCAGGGGGCAGCAAATAGGTGAGGGGAAGCAGGGGGGACCCTGTAGTCCAACCCTGGCCATGGGAGGCTGGATCAGGGACTGGGCTGTGGGGGAAAGAGGCATGTCGATTGCGTTCGGGGAGCACAGCCCCTGAACAAAGCCACTGTGCTATGGCGATGGGATACTATGGCACTGCAGCTCCATTCAGGGGCCTGGCTGAATTAGCCTGGTATGTGGCTGGACATACGGCTGATCAGAATTGGGGCCCGGCCTGTACGTCCAGACCATAGACCCAATTCTGATCCCACGGGCACATCTAGCCCCCGTGGGATCAGAATCGGGTCTACCTCTGTATGCCCCAATTCTAATCTAATACAGGGGCTGGATGGCCAGTACAGAATCGGCCTCTTAGTGAATGGAGGAAAGGGGAAAAGCATCATTGCATCTTAATTTTATTTTTATTTTTATTTATTTAAATCTACAATGGTGGAGTACAAAAAGCACTCACAATGTTTCTCACTGTAAATCTGCACGTTTCAATTTGCTTTCCATTTGGTTTGGAAGAAATACCCAGAGCATGAATGATTTTTGCATGGATTGTAAGAATGACTGATCTCCTAGGCCTTGGCTTCCCGTCTATTGCCATTTTCATCCCAAGAACCTATTGGGCTGATATTCAAAACCATTTATCCACATAACAGCATCTGCTGTGCTGATAAATGCCGCTGAGCCAGGTATTCAGTGGCACTGTCCAGAATCATTACAGACCGCCCCAGCACTATCTGAATAGTTCCAGGGCAGTCTGAAGGTGGAACCAGGGCAGGGACAGACATCATACGAATAACAGTGTGTTTTCAGCATCACCATCCACATAACCATCTAGATGACGTAGGAAAGCAAATAAGCTCTCCTTAGTGCTGTCTGGGTAAGCGATCCAGATAATGACCGAATATCACCACTGTCTGGATAGTGCCTACATAATCCACATATTCAGCAGTAGCCACTATCCAGATATTGCAGCTGAATATCTGGATTTTTTCAGCCAAGGTGGTCAGTGTTTTAAAAAAAATTCTGACCGCTGGGGAATGAATATTACCCTCTATATTTCCATACACTGCAGCCAAGGGATTATTTTGCAGTAGCCTCTAAAGCCTCTATTTGGATAAAAAATTGATTATATATATGTCACTCTTTCCTGACTTCTTTCTAGAAAATATAGGCCCAATATTTAAAAAGATTAACGCAGTTAGTAGACCTGCTAAACGCATTAATTGCGGTGAACAGAATATTCAGCAGCACTTACATGGTTAGTGCTGATGAATATTTGCAGGTGTCATCACTAGGTACCCCAATGCTAACCAATTAGTATCAGGGCATTCCAGGAGCAGAGCGGGGAGGCACCTGGGGATAACCGATTTACGGCAATATCAGACACTTTAAATCTCCAGCACTGGCAGGAGTCCCGACAGCAGACCACACCATCCCCGGATCTGATCAACGTCGGGGAGAGGAGTGGGAAGGTAAGCTCCTCTCCGCTCCCTGCCATAAGGCCAATTGGGCCCTCAGCAGACTCTTTAAATCTCCAGTGCCGGCAGGCACGCCCGACAGCAGACCACACTATCCGCAGACCTGATCAGTGTCGGGGAGAGGAGGAGGAAAGTAAGCTCCTTCCCACTCCCCGCCACAAGGCCAGTCAGGCCCGCAGCAGGCACTTTAAATCTCCAGCACCAGCAGGCGTGCCTGTGTCTGGTGGGCCCGCCTCTGAGGGCCTCACCTGGAACCCTTTGGCATGGCCCTTAGGCGCGGCCCAAAGTCAGCATCAAAGACTGTTATCTTTACGGAGCAGCCCTCCCATCTTCTTCCCTCCAGCCCAAGCAGTTACAACAATACCATTGCTTCTCCAAAACTGAGCATTCGAAAAAACCCTCTTAGTGATTGCAGTCATCACACCACCACCCAGAAAGCAAACCTCCAATATATGTAATTCTGCATCTCTACCACTAGAAAACACACTCCAACTCTTCAACCCACCAACATGCAACACCAAGGATCCTACTTGGCCTAATCCTTTTGCCATATCAATCAGATCATCCCCCCTCTACCACTACTTCTCCATCCCAGTCATTTATTACCCAAGAGACATCAAACAACCTATGTTATGGCCCTCACATTACCCAACAAGACAAGCCAACTACTCCAACCTCATTAAAATCACCTCAATAAACATCAGCAGCAACCTCATGCAACCAAAAAACAAAGACTATAGCACAATCAAATGTGGTCTAATTAATATCAGATCCAGTAGAAATAAAGTCCAGATCCAGTAGAAATAAAGTCATTGGAGATAACAATTTTGGCATTCTCTGCCTGACAGAAACTTGGTTCCAGGATACAAATAACATGTTCATCAACCAACTGAATATGTCCACTCACAATATCCACAACTGCTCACAGGCTTCTGGTAAAGGTAGAGGGGTTTGCATCCTTACAAGCAAACAACTTTGTTTCAAGAGCACTGAATTTATCACAAGCAAGCTCGACCTCATCACCCTATCAAACAAACACTATACAGTCTCGCTACTATACAGAGCACCCTCTACCAATCCAGACCATCTCCCCACTATTCTTGAAACAGTATGGGGGTTGTTCCAAGGCACGAAGAGCGGGGATGGACTTCCAACAGGATATCCGTCCTTTCTATTCATGTGACTGCTGTCCTCCAACTAACTTCCCTGCCAGTTGTGCGGGGAAGTTAGTTGGGGTGGGGAAAAGGCAGCCCGGGGACGGAGAGTGGGCAGGCAGTGGGTGGTCACTGACCCTGGTCATACAGGGCTGATTCTGATGCCAGCCCTGTACATCCAGGGCTGGCGAAATGTCCGGGGAAGTTATTCCACCCCTAGGGTGGAATAACTTTCCTGGACGTGTCTTTTCAGCACCTCTGGGACATGGAAGGGGCTGGGAGGACAAAAGTTAATTCCCCACAGCCCAACCTTGGCCTTAGGAGGCCGTATCAGGGGTTGGGTTGTGGGGAATTAACTTTTTGTGCGGGGCTGTCATCGTGGCATTTAAATGGAGCCGCAGCACCATGGCAACATGATGCCATGGCTCCGCAGCTCCATTTAAATCCCTAACTGAGTTAGTCGGGCTTTGCTGTACGTGCAGGCTGGGACTGAATCGCGATCTCCTTTGTACATCTGGCTCAGCCCGGACATACAAAGGAGATCTACTTCCGGGACAGAATCAGGCCCTATGCATTCACAACAACACACAAAATCCACACATTCTGCTCAGGAACTTCAACTTAGCTTCTCTAACTGAACAGCAAGCCTCAGGTTTTTTAGAGGCCATGAGGGACCTCCAATTCTCAAAGATCGTCACCGAGCCCACCCGCGATAAGGGAGGAATTCTGGACCTCATATTCATCCTGACCTCCTCAGACAACAGCCCCAATCTTACAAAAGCATCCATTTCTATCTCTTCTATCCCATGGTCAGATCACCTCCTGATTACCTTTTCTCTGTTCCAACAAAAAACGCCAAGGCAACACATAGAGTCCAGCAACACCTCTCATAGGTTCCTTTCCTTTGACAGCCACGACTTCATTCTGAAAATATCCTCCAAACTAATTTCACACCATACAGATGAGCAAATAGACTGCATGATGCAAACCTGGAACACAACCATTTTAAAGGCAGCAGGAGCTCCATCCTTGGCAAACAAATGCAAACGCACAAACTCAGGCCCCTGGTATTCCAAGATTTTAAAAGATCAGAAAGCTAAACTGCACCAACTTGAATGCAACTGGAGGGCCTACCAAGACAACAACACACATGCAATATACCTTCAAGAACTGAATAAATATTGTGACTTCACCGACAAAGCAAAGAAAGAATATTATTCAAACCTCATTAAGACCACCCTCAACAAGCCCAGAGAACTATTTGAAATTGCCAACTCACTTATAAAGAACCCTACACCAACCGACAACCAACCCCCACTTAACCCACAAAGCATGGCACAAAATCTTCAGGCCAAGTGCACAATCAAGATTCCACCCAGCTTGAGTATCCGTCACACTACATCAACTTAGATCAAGAACACCTATGGAATAGTTTCACCCTCGTCAGTCACGATCACATTGACCAAAAACTCTCAGCCATAAACACAACTACCTCCCCCTTGACTCCTGCCCAGTTTTTTGGATTAAGATGGAATGAACCCACCTCATACCATACATCTGCAAAATGATCAACAACTCATTATCACAAGGATTACTACCCTCCTCACTCATACAGTCCTCCATATGACCTATCCTGAAAAACATAACCTCAACACTTCCTGCCTGCCTCTTATAGACCAATCTTTAGCATACCATTTGTGGCTAAAATCATTGAAAAAGTGGTTCAAGAACAGCTCCAAGACCATCTGGATAGGCACTCCACTCTAGACATTCACCAACATGGTTTCCGCACTTTCCACAGTATGGAAACATTCCTGACCTCCTTACTAAGCATTTTAATCAAGGGTACAGAAATCATAACACAAGCATTTGTTCTCATTTTCTTAGATATATCATCTGCATTTCATTCTGTCTCCCATCAACTCCTCTTAAACAGACTCTACAATATTGGGATCCAAGGAAACCCACTACATGATTTCACGCTTATCTATCAAACCACATACAGCAGGTCAAGATTGGCACCCTAACTTCTACTCCATTCACCATCAATCAAGGAGTCCCACAAGGACCCGCCCTCTCCTCTATCCTGTTTAATACACATCCAACTGCTCTGTGACATCATCAGAAACCATGGCATCAATTACCTGATATATGCAGATGGCATTATGATATTCACCCCTTTCTCCACCACCTCACCAGACTACACCAAAATATCAAACTGTTTCTATGCAATCAATCAATGGTTCAAAGTACATAACCTCACACTCAACCACAACAAATCTGACATGCTTCACATCACAAGGAATAGGAATTTCAATCCACCACCAATGATCACAATAAACAATATCCCACTCATAGTCAAAACCCAAATCAAATAACTGGGTATCATGATTGACCAAGAGCTCACCTTTCAGCCTCAAATTAGCCGCATCACCAAATCTGTCTACTTCAAGATTCGCACTCTAAAACATCTATGCAAACTCCTCTCCCCAATGGACTTCTGCACAGTTTGTCAGGCAGTAATCACTCCATTATTCAATTACTACAATTCCATCTAGCATCGTCTCCCAAAGAGCATGCTATACCTCATGCAACTAGCGAAGAACACAGCAGCAAGAATCATCATGGTGAAATCCCAACAGACTCATATCATCCCTCATCTCAAACAGTTATATTGGCTACCAATCTTAAGCAGGATCAAATACAAGATCCTCCTCAACATTCACAAAATATTAACTTGCCATTCAGCAGACAGCCTTGCTATCTTACTAATGAATAACAGCTCTGGAAGACCCAGAAGATCAACTACAGTACACATGCTGGACATACCCACAGACAAACCTACAAGCAGTCAAAGGACCAACAACCGAGCTTTTTCTCTATATGCTCCCTCCATCTGGAATGCATTACCACATCACATAAGATACTCTGTTGTTCCTTGAACACTATGGACCAAACACAGAATAAAAGCACATCCTTATTCACATGTAACTCGCTACCACCTTGTAAAATGTTATATTTAAATTGTTAACATTAAGATTCTTTTTACTCATTGCTCTCTGTAATCCGCACCTTTTTGTTAAATCTACTATTTTTGTATGAAGTTCTCCATAAACCGTCTTGACTTGTAGAAAGACGGTATTAAAAAAAGATGTTAAATAAATAAATAAAATATTCAGCTGCTGCCCAGTTATCCCTCAGCAGTGAAAGTCAGGTGCAGCAAAGGCTGGCCTAACTTTCACTGCCAAAGCTAACCGGGCAGCACTACTGCCTGATTAGCTTCCTGACTATCCGGCTGAGCCGGATGTTCAATGCCAGTGGCTGGATATGGCCCTGGCACCGAATATCCGGATCTAGGGTTCAGTAGCGATGGGTAGCACTAGCCACTGGTGCTGAATATCGGGCCCTATCCTTCACTCAGTGTGTATAGCTTAAACTGTAAGTCAATGCACCATTTTGCTGGACTATCCAAAATTGGTGACCAAACATAAATACTCAGGGTAGCATTTTTGAAGGCATTTACACGGATGACTGCCCTAGTTAACTGTGTAAATGCCTTATCCGGAATTTTTGAAAGGCACCTCACGGGTAGTGCCTTTCGAAAATCCAGGATAAGTCCCTAACGTGCCCAGATGCTTTGCAGTTAGCATCGGGGCATTTTGGGGTGTTCCAGGGCAGAGCGGAGGCGGAAGAAAGGGCTAACCGGGTAGCACCAATTTCAATGCTACCCACTTAGTCCTCTGTGCCTTAAAGCTAGGCAAGTTTTTTCCTTGTCTATCTTTTAGGTGCAGGGGCTAAGCAGGTAGCATCGAAAATCACTGCTACCCAACTAGCTCCTGCGGCTTCTGGAGTGTGCAGCGAGAACCAGATTTTCAATGCCGGGGCCGCATATGACCCTGGTATTGAAAATCTGGGTTAGGCGAATGGCAGGCGAGCTATGCGCCAACGCGGCACATAGTACTGCTCAAATGAAAATTGAGCCCTCAGTGTCCAAAGATCCCACTAGTGAAAATAGGCAAGATTCAAACATTTTTTTGTCGGATGCACCATCAAAGGAACAGGAGGATCAAGGCCTCTACCCTCAATGGCAACTTCTTTTAATTAAAATCATTTAAGAAAGCTATTTAGCTCTAAGACGAAAGTGCTGGTGCAAGTAGCAGGTAAATCCTGTGTACAATGTGTTACGTTTCAAGTCCCATCTTGGACCCTGCTTCAGGTTAAACAGGATTTGCTGAAATTTCATTGCCCTGGACAAAACTTGCCAATTTTAATAGTAACAGTATCTGACGTCACTGAGAAAGAGCCAGTAGTTCCTCCAATCAAAATCTAGGGGCTGTCCTTATCCAAGAACCCCCCTAGAGTGATTGGATATGGAGTGATTCCAATCACTCTAGGGAGGTTCTTGGATATGGGTATCACATTCCCTTGAAACCATTGGAGATGAGAAGCCCTTGTATTTTTGCATCCTAAATGTATGTTTTTGCTCTAGTTTAAATTAAAGCATAGCTGTCATGCCAGTCTTTCAGGTTGTTTAATGTTATTTTCCATCTTCTGGCACGTCTGTTTTGTTGCAGCTTTTCATAGCATCTGGAGACGGGCTTTACCCTTCCAAATCTTCCCAATCGTCACCTATAAAGACATTGGAGGGAACTGGGCCTATCAAGAAAGCCAATAAAAAATATTCCTTTTCCAATCAGCACCTCATCTTGTGCTTTGAATGGAGCTGATCATGATCTCAGGCATCGAGTCAGGAGTCTCCAGCCTCATGGTGTTAGAGTTCTTCACTGCTGTACTGCTGACGTAGCTTCTACTTCTGCAGCCATCAGGTTCTAAGCGTTCACCAGCCCAGGAAGCACAAAAACTTAAAGCTGGGATTTTCTCAGGTATCTCAAATTTAGGAGGAAGGCAGTCAGCCAGTAACAGAGTGATTTAAGTACCAGCTCTGTGGGTGCTCGGGCAAACTCGGTACTGAGCAAACTCCTTCTCTATGTCTTTCATAGGGTCATGTATAGGGATGTGCATGGCCAAAAAAAGTTTGGTGTGTGCTCATTTAAAATGAAAATGTCCTGATCTTTATTTATTTATTTATTTTATTTATTTAACGATTTTTATATACCGCCTTTTCATTTAATCAAGGCGGTTTACAATAACTTTAACTTTTACAAAGAACTTGTAAATTTGAACAATAACAGAGAACTTGTAATTTTAGGCAGTATCATCGTGACTTTGAAAATGTAAACAGTCTCTTGTAGCATTAACTCTACTTTTGTGCATCTTAGCAAGTGTAGTAGGAAGGTTGACTGGTGTAGATGGCATTGCTAGTGTAAATCGGCTTGTGGAGTGGTTAGTGTGATTGGGGGTCTTCGTTGAATTGTTCAAGGTGGTTTTGAGCAACTTCCGGAAATCTTTTATATCGGTTGTTGATCTTAGATTTTCTGGGAGGACATTCCAAATAGCAGGGGCAGTTCTTTCATGTTCTTCCATGCATTATTTTTAAGGTACATCTTATGTGCATGCTAGAGCTTTATTACACATGCAAATTGATTGTACATTTGTAGGTATATGTGCAGAGAGGCAATTTGCGTACACTTTAAATTTTTAGGTGTCCAGATGAATTGAATGCATGCTTAAGAATGCACCTCCCACCCCCCACCCCCCCGGTGACAGCTCCAGATGCATTAATTTTGTGCATACCATGACGAAAATGAACCTCACACCTATGCAGGGTATGTTGGAGATGATCTCAATCGCTCAAATTCACTGATAATGTCCAGTGAAGGGTAATTTTGTTGAGCTTTATACCCAAGATCATTTTGAAAAGTTGGGGCTCATATTCAGCAATGGTACTAAGCACATTTAAAGCATCTAATAACCATTGCTTTATCTAAACTGTATATTCAGCACTGAAACAACTTCTGCATCCAGCGCTGAATATCTGATTTCACCAGACAGCGTGATCACTATCTGGCCAGTGGCAATAATCAGCCGCTAACTGAATAGCAAAAAACAGTCAAGACAGCCATTGATCTGTTTTCACTTTAACAGATTTAGCTATCCCATCCGCGGCTGAATATAATCACCAAGTGGATAGTGAGCAGAACTGACCCCGATCCATCCACAGACCTCCCTGGGTTTAACCGTGTGTCTTTTCTGAGGTCTGTGGGGCTATTCAGTGGCACAATCTAGGTAGCGCCACTGACTATCGGGATCACCACGGTTTAGCAGGTCAGTTAACCGGCTAAAGCGCTTTAAATATGCCCCGTCCACATTGGCTCTTATGAAGCCTGAGCCAATAGCAATCAGAAGCTCGAAAAGAAAAAGTCTCTGTGCGCACATCTCCCTGCAGTTTCAGAAACTGATGTGTTCATTCTCGCGTTCCTTTTGCAGTTTGCACTATTCTTAGTTTTATCTAATCAGTTCTTTGTTCTTCTCCACAGGGCCAGCCCCAACACTAGGCGGATTAAGCATCTGCCTATAGTGGCAAAGGTTGGGGGCAGCATTTGGACCACTGTCTGGACTCCTTTCCTATCTCCCTCCCCCCCTTGCCATGTGCAGGATTGCCCTATATGTCACCCTACCTTGTTTTTTCTCCCACACCACAGCTGCAAGTAAACTGCATGGCAGTGGGTCTTAGAGTTCTTGAATGTATTCCAGGCCAGCCTCGCCCTGCCTCCTCTGACGGGAAGTTTGTATCAGTGGGGGAAGGCCGAAGCCAGCCTAAAGACCACGCTAAAGCGCTGAGATCCCCGCCGCGCAGTTTACTTGCTGCTGCGGCTTGGGAAAAACACTGAAGTAGGATAGCGGCAGAAACAAGGCAATCCTGCACATATGAAGGGCAGGGAATAGGGAAGGAGAAATCCTAGACTATGGAGAAGAGGGTCAGGGAAGGGAGAAGCTGCACTGGGGATTGAGGGGGCACATGACTGAAGTTTTACCTAGAGCGTCCAGTGCCCTTGGGCTGTCTCTGCTTCTCCGGAGTATTCTTTTAGCCTTATAGACACTCTTTTGGCATCAGCTCCAATGTAATGGATTCTTCTAGCTCAGCCTGCCAGAATGCTCTCCATCCATCCCCATGAAAAAATGGGCATGACCCTCATACCTTCCTACATCATACTTTTCTGGCAAATGTTGCTCGAAACATATGGCCCCTATGGAGAAGGAAAAATGCTTCCTGTTTAGCAAGAATCTGAGAAAGAATGCTGAAGACCAACACTGATTGGTGTGGCATGCAAAAACTCTCAATGCCACAGTGTCCATATCGAAACACAGACACAAAAACAGACTATGATAGAAATATCTTTCCTCGGTCCCAGAAGACATCATCTGTAGTTCTATGTAGTAAAATGTTATTGGTTTGTAATTTGAAGAGGTTTTACTTATTCCAGTCAGTCCCACTTAAGTTCACCTCTGTCCAGTTTGACTCTAACTCTCCCTGTTTCGCTGACAGCTCACGTCATATACAAGGAGGGGCTGATAAGTCTCTGGCCTTGTAATGAAACAGAAAGCTACGGCGCACTGTCTGTTTCATTACAATGCCAGAGACTTATCAGCCCCTCCTCGCAACAAAGCAGAAGATATTTGTCTAAAACTGCAAAAACTCTTACACGGCGTTAAAAATGATTCCTAAGTGTATTTTTCCGTTAATCCTGGAAGTGTGGGAATGAAATATTTGGCTGTTTAGCCAGAGGGGTAAAACATCTATGCATTTTACACTCAAGTTTGACGAGGATTGCTGGGTTCTGTGTGCTGCTGCTTTACAGCAATATATCCAGAGAACCGACAGAAAGGGTCATAGTTTGAAGTTGTCCTCAGTCTGTTTTCTATTCAGGGCAACTCAAAAACAGGCCCAAAGAACATTAGGGAGCTGAGGGGGAGAGGGATAGTCAATACGTAACCAGCACTGCCAAATCAATCCGCTCACTGCCATTAACCATGGTAACATAGCAGAGCTGGACAAAGTGTCCTGGGAAGTTTCAATTTATATCCTCATTCTCAATAGGAAATATTGTATAATCCCAGCAGACACATTATCTTGCAACACAGGTCAGAACTGAGCAACATTCATTTTATTGATTTAGATTCATTAATGAACCACAGAAGATCATCAAAGCAAAGCTTCCTGGCTGCCACTAGCAGTTTCCTTACACATTCTTCCTACCTCCTCACTCATTCAGATGCAAGACACTTCTTTGCCTTGACAAGACGTACCTGTGCTGCCAAAGTAATAAAACGATAAAAGGGAAGAACTGCAAAATACTAAAGAGAAATGACAAAGACAATTCCTGGGTTTTGCTTCTGTTCTTTATTGGCTCTGGTCAGATTATATTTCTCGCTTAGTGCCTCTTTTCCCTACAATTATGCAGAGTTTCCTACTTCTTCTTTTCTGGGGAGTCTTTGATTTTTCTCCGTTAGTCTAGGATATGTGCATCTCTGATATCTTTGCATTTGGTCCAGTGAGAGAGGAAATGCCCTTGTGTTTTTACAGTATTTCTCCAGTATTGCATTGCAGGCAGAGTCTGGCTTCGTGAGGTTTCCAGTTCAGCTTTTGTCAGCATGCCTCTATCTCTAATTTCTCACCCCTCATTCTGTATTTGGTAAGAGTCTGTCTGCGCTCTGCATGTGTGATCGAGAGGAGGGATTCTGCTGACATGTGTAGTTGCCATGTATGGATGCAGAGTCGTCTGCTTTTTTCTGGTTTCCCAATAGGAGGCATATTGCTCTTCCGGTGTCCCGTATATTTACAGTGATGACTTTTCATAAGCAGGGCTGTTGCTATTTCAGTTCTGTTAGAGTTGTTATAGCATTTACAACACATATGCTGAGTGCACCTTTTAGGCACATTTCGCTTCAACAATCACACCTATTGTGAAGAGTCTATCCGTCTGTGTCCATCCGTCCATAGATGCACATCTATTTGTTTGCACATTCACAAAGAGATGCTGTGGCTTCACTCTGCCTCCCATAACAGTGGCATGAGCTGTGGGAGCCACCGGGTCCCGCCAGAAGGAAGAGAAAGGAGATACAGCTGAGAAAAGCTAGCAAAAATCCTCCTGGTTCCACTGGCCGGCATCAAGAGAAGGGAAAGGGCGGGAAAAGGGCATGGCTAGAGAAGAGAATAAAAAGAAAAATAGAGCAAAATGGAAGGGATGGGGTTAGAGGAGGAAAGGAGAAGAGGGTTGGAACATACGGTAAGGGGTGGGGTTAGAGAGAAGAGAAGGGGTGGATCATAAGGAAAGGGGCGGGGTTAAAGAAGAACCCGAGAAGAGAGAGAGAAGACAAGAAGGTAGGGGGTGAGGAAGAACAGAGTGAAAAAAGAGTGGAAGGTTGGGTGGCAGGGCAGGGAGAGTGCATAGGTGGGAGGTAAGGAAGGAGGGAGAGTGCAAGAAGGAGGGTAACTAAGGATAGGGAGGGAAAATAGTACGAGTGAGTGGGGGAAGAGGACAGTGAAAAGTGCTGGAAGAGAGAAACCTACATGCCCACAGTCATACACTCACTTCCAATATCGACTTCCCCAAACAATCCCACCCCCGCCCCGCCAACACAATACATACACACACCATCCCCCCCTCCAACATCATCTCCTAATACACATAAACACTTCCCAAAGACACACACTTTCAGCAAGCACACCCCACCCCAACTCACGCTGCCAACATGTGCACACCCCATCCCGAAATACACATATACTGTACACTCCCACACAAACCCATGATGCACATCCCTCTGACATCCTACCCTCACAGCTCTACAGAAACAGCTAAACTAGCCCCATGGAAAGAGACTTGCACATCACACCAGTGATTTACACACACATACGTACCTCATATGTACAATCAGTCACTAGGCACACTATGCCCCAACACCAACTTACACATCTCCTGCAACCCTGCTGAGACCCCCTTTATCATGATTGTTTCAGTTGAGTCCTCTGTATAGACATATCCGAGATTATGAAGCAAAAGCACCCAACCACTCCGATCAACTACTGAACATCCCGCCAGAACTACTAGCACGCCAATACAAGCAGCTTCAACAACCACAAATGAATACAGAGACGACAACAACCCACCCTACCAACATAGACACAGACTGGAGCACATTCGAAACAATCACAAAAGAAAAAATAGAATCAACCATCTCCCGCCTAAACACCACCACCTCTCCACTAGACCCCTGCCCTACAGAATGGATAAAGAAAACCAAAGAGGACTTAAGCACACCACTAACCCACATTGTTAATGAATCCCTCAGACAAGGACGCATGCCAGATCTCCTCGAAACCTCAATCATCCGCCCAACCCTAAAAAAAACACAACCGGGACCCCCTTGACCCCACTTCTTTCAGGCCTATAGCAAGTCTCCCGTTCACCGCCAAAATAATTGAGAAGATAGTTCAGCAACAACTCCAAGACCACCTAGATACCAACAACATACTGGACCCACAACAACATGGCTTCCATCCATTCCATGGAGTCGAGACCCTCATGACATCACTAACGAACACCCTCATCAAAGGCACACAGGCCAAGCACTCTGGATATGCTATGATCTTCCTGGACATATCTGCAACCTTCGACACCATCTCCCACAACATCCTCATACACAGACTCCAAGCAATTGGCATAAAAAATGTCGTACTTCAATGGTTCCACTCCTACCTAACCAATAGACAACAACTGATCTGCACAAACATAGCAACCTCCCCCCCCTTTCAGCAACACCAAGGAGTACCCCAAGGATCCACACTATCTGCCATGCTCTTCAACATCTACCTGCAACCACTCTGCTCAATCATACGCGCCCACAACATCAACTACCACATCTATGCGGATGACATAATGCTCTATGGTCCAGTCACAACCACTAACCCAATGAACAAACACCTAGCAGACTGCTTCATAGAAGTCTCCAGCTGGCTACAAAAGAACAACCTATCCATCAACATAAAAAATCGGAAGCCCTCATAGTCACCAAAGACCCAGACTTCACACCACCTACACACCTCAACATAGGAGCCACATAAATACAAATTCAACCACACATAAAATACCTAGGAATTATCATAGACCAAGCACTCACACTCAAGCAACAGATTTAAAAAACTACCGGTAGAGTATTCCACAAGACAAAAACAGTACAATGCCTCAGACCTCTCATTGAACTGCAGGACTTCAGGACAGTCATGCAAGCCATGACACTCCCCCACCTAGACTACTGCAATATAATCTACCACGGTCTACCTGCCATCCACACCAACCCACTATGAACTGCCTTAAATACCACAGCAAGAATTAACCAGAAAGAAGAAAAACAAGATCACATCACCCCAGTCCTTAGGGAGCTACACATACTCCCTCTCGAAGCAAGAATCAAATACAAATCTGCCTTACTCATTCACAAAACCCTTTACCAAACTCAGACTTCCCAGCTCCGCACCCTACTGCCCCAACCCACCCACAACAGAACAACCAGACAAACCACCAGCAGCTCCCTCACCATCTCCCATAAACGGACCAAATACAATCAATGGACCTGCAACAGAGCCTTCGAACTATACTCAGCATCCCTCTGGAACTCTCTACCAAGTCATATCAGAAGCAACAGAGATCCCTTGACATTCAGGAAACAACTAAAAACCATCCTATTCCAGGAATATCTCGGACCAGAAACAAGCACCCACCACTGACTACCCCCCAGACCCCCTAATTCACTCCCCCCGGCTCTATTCTCTAAGAGACTGATGTACATTGTCTATGTCCTTAATATTTGTTCAGATCATTAATGTTGGCCCCCCGGTGATAGCCCCAATCTCCAGGAACAAGCAGGAATAAGTCCTCACATATGGGTACGTCGGTACCGACGGAGCCCGTGCGGGAAAGCTCCCCAGCTTCTTAGAATAGAAGCTTTTGGGACCTCCCACTGCACATGCGCACTGCCTTCCCGCCTTCCTGAACAGCTCTCCTCAGTTTCTCTTTTTCCGCGGAGCCAGCAGGTCGTGTTCCTGTCACCGCTGAAGAAATTGTTATTTTATTTGTTTCTTTAGACCGCGTACCTGCCTTCCCCATACCGATACCGGTATCGCCGGTCTTTTCTTTCTTTCTTTAAAAAATTATAATTCTTTTTTCTTATTTTTTTAGCTTTTTGGTCACTTCAGAGAGGCCTCTCGGCCTACTCAATTTCTCCTCATGGAGAAGCCAGCCCCTGGATTTAAGAAGTGTACCAAATGTAATGCTGTTATTTCAGTCACAGACACCCATGACTGGTGTCTGAAATGTTTGGGGCCTGACCATTCCATACCGGACTGCCCATCTTGCTCCCACATGTCTAAACGTGGGCTGCAGAACCGGGCCAACAAATTCCATGTGCTGTTTGCTTCAGAGAATACAGCATCACAGTCATCCAGGTCTTCTTCTCCGGATGGATCTCAGGTAACCAAACCTTCTGTGGGCAAGTCCTCAAAGAGCAAATCTCCTTCAAAGCATCGAGAGGCTCTTAGCTTAGAACTTGAGGACCCTGCCCCAGCCAAACAACCCCGGCGGGAAGTCCAACTTCCAAAAACGCCAATTCAGGGGTCTCAGGTTGATATCGATGCTACGGCCTCGACAGATCACCTGTTAGCCTGCTCTGGGGTACCGGGTCACTCCGGTACCGACATCCAGGCAGCTATGGCGTCCATGGGCGATACTGTACAGTCCATGCAGCAGGCCGTCATGGCTTTCATTAAAGCTGCAACGCCATCGGTTCCGCTTTCAGCGGTTCCGGGCCCGATACCGGTATCGTCCGCCATGCCGGTATCGAGGCCATCCACCTCTAAACGCAAGTCGGTACCGTATGGGCTTTCGCTCCATACCGGTTCCATACCCGATACGCCCGATATCGATACCGATCGGTACGCGTATCGTGCGTTAGAGGAAAGCACCGATTCCTCTGAGGATTTTCACTCCTCTGATGATTCTGCTGAGTTTTCACTCAACTTACCTGAGGAGCCCTCTTCTCCTAAAAGGAGAATGTCCCCTCCAGAGGATTTGTCCTTCCAGGACTTTGTTTTAGATATGGCTACAGCCCTTTCTATTACCACATCCTCTGAAAAGGAACCCAGATCCAAAAAAACTGGATATTTTGGGATACTCAAAGGCCCCTAAGGAGGCAGTTACCCTGCCTATCCATGAAATCCTTCAAGAACAACTGATGGATTTCTGGGAAAATCCTTTGACTTTGTCTCCTTATTCCCGTAGGTTGGACACCATGTATAGGGTCCCTCCTTCTCCTGGTTTCCAAAAGACTCAATTGCCCCACCACTCTATTGTGGTGAAGTCTGCAATGAAGAAGATTAGGAGTACCAAAAGGCACTCTTCCACCCCTCCAGGACGGGAATGTAAGACTTTGGACTCTTTTGGTAGGAAAATTTTCCAGGCTAGTATGCTTATAGCCAGGATTAATTCCTACAGTCTCTATATGGGCATGTTCCTGGAGGAACTTGCCAAAAAGGTGCGGCATTTTGCCCCCTTTATCCCTGAGGATAAAAAGCAGGGATTCCTTTCCCTAGTGAAACAACTCTTAGAGGTTTCTAAGTTCTCTAATAGGGCAGCATATGATTCCTTTGAGGGAGCCAGTAGGGCTTCGGGCATTGCTATTGCAGCCCGACGTCTTGCTTGGCTCCAGGCCTCTGATCTGGAACCTTGGGTTCTAGATGGCTTACGGAATCTGCCCTGTACAGGTGAGAACTTATTTGGGGAAGAGTGGCAAATCAAAGCCACCCAGATGGATGCTGAAAATGCCACCTTGGAAAGACTTTCAAAGTCCACTTCAATTCCTACTAAGAAAAAGTCTTTTAAAAGGCCTTACTATAAGAAGGCCAGAGTTGCTTCAAATACTGGCCAGCAGTCTTCTCAACCTCGCTATACTGCTAAGCGTCAGCAATCCAAACAAGCACGAGCTAAGCCTGCAGCAGCTACTGTAGCTCAGCAGGCTCCAACCCCTCAGGGGTTTTGACTTGCTCCTAGGGAACTTGCCACTTCTGGTTCTAACACAACCAGAACCTCTCACCATACCCGGAAGGTTGGTTCACTTTGCTCCCAGATGGGAACAAATCACAACAGAACAATGGACCCTCTCTATCATTCGAGAGGGTTACAAACTTCATTTCTCCAGCCTTCCTCCC
Organism: Ichthyophis bannanicus; assembly: GCA_033557465.1. Taxonomy (NCBI): domain Eukaryota; kingdom Metazoa; phylum Chordata; class Amphibia; order Gymnophiona; family Ichthyophiidae; genus Ichthyophis; species Ichthyophis bannanicus. The sequence continues at coordinate 830,749,080 of CM066035.1, forward strand.
CATCATATGGTGAGACCATTCAATTCTCCCCCATCTCTCCTAACCCTGTTGGGTCAAGAGGTTTCCTCTCTTCTTGCCCAAGGGGCCATAGAAGAGGTTCCTCTTCCTCAACAAGGGTCCGGTTTCTACTCCCCTTATTTTCTCATTCCAAAGAAGACAGGGGGATTCAGACCAATCCTAGATCTGAGAGAATTGAACAAATTTCTCTTCAAGGAGAAATTCAAAATGCTGTCTCTCGGCATTCTCCTTCCTTACCTCCAGGGTCAGGACTGGCTTTGTTCTCTAGACCTACAGGATGCGTATACACATATACTCATCCATCCATCCCACAGAAAGTATCTTCGCTTTCTGTTTCAGGGAAAACATTTCCAATACAGAGTACTCCCCTTCGGTCTAGCCTCTGCTCCAAGAGTATTCACAAAATGCATGGCAGTCGTAGCCGCATTTCTAAGAGGCATGGGAATCTTTGTCTTCCCATATCTGGACGACTGGCTCATCCGAGCTCCAACTCAGTCACAGGCCCAGATTTCCCTGGACCACACAAGGAGCCTTTTGCAGTATCTGGGACTGGTAGTAAACCTTCCCAAGTCCAGACTCATCCCTACTCAATCTCTAGAATTCATAGGGGCCCAGTTGGACACCATCACTGCAAGGGCCTACCTTCCACATGTTCGAGGCCAGCGCCTCCTGAGTTTGGCCTCCCAAGCTCAGTCCAGCACTCACTTGACAGCCAGGGAAATGCTACGCCTACTGGGTCATATGGCCTCCACAGTGCATGTGGTGCCCTATGCTCGTCTTCATATGAGAGCAGCTCAATGGACCCTGGCCACTCAGTGGACTCAGGCGTCAGGAGCGCTCTCAGACCAAATACAAACCTCCGATCGTCTGTTTTGGTCCCTCCACTGGTGGACTTCCACCAAGAATCTGTTGTTGGGGGCTCCATTTCAACCATTGCTACCCCAAGCAACCCTCACAACAGATGCCTCCCAAACAGGGTGGGGAGCCCATCTGCAAACTCTCTCCACTCAGGGCACTTGGTCTCTACAGGAGACCACCCTTCATATCAATCTTCTGGAACTGCGAGCAATTTACCTTGCCCTCAAGGTCTTCCACTCCCTCCTAGCCAACCTCACTGTCCTAGTTCAGACGGACAATCAGGTGGCCATGTTTTACATAAACAAACAAGGAGGGACGGGCTCTCTGTCGCTTTGCAACGAAGCTCTAAGACTATGGGCCTTCGCCAGAGAGCATCAGATTCACCTGCTAGCAGTGTATCTCCCAGGAGTTCAAAACTCTCGGGCAGACAGGCTCAGTCGAGTTCTGCTGCCACACGAATGGTCCCTACATTTGGACCAAATAAACCGAATCTTTCAGGAATGGGGGACCCCGGACATAGACCTCTTTGCAAGTCCGTGGAATGCCAAACTTCCCCGGTTCTGTTCCAGAACTCCGTGTCAGGGAGCTCAGGCTACGGACGCCTTTCTCCTGAATTGGAATCAGGCATTCCTATATGCCTTTCCACCCATTCCTTTGATTCCCAAGACTCTGTTCAAACTCCAGAGGGATCATGGAACTATGATCCTCATAGCTCCACGCTGGCCACGCCAAGTGTGGTTCCCTCTACTTCTACAGCTCTCCCAGGGATCCTACTTGGATCTGGGAGCTGCGCCAGACCTCCTGTCTCAGGAGGAGGGGACTTTGTGGCACCCAAACCCCAAATCCCTTCACCTCAGTGCTTGGTTACTGAAGGCTTAAGCCTTCAAGACTTTCATCTTTCCCAACCAGTGAAAGATATCCTTTCTGCCTCTAGGAAACCCTCTACCAGGCGTTCCTATGCTTTCAAATGGAAACGTTTTTCCATTTGGTGTGCTCAGCAGGGTCTTGACCCTCTGGCACTTCCTTTGAATTCTCTTCTTGATTATCTCCTGCATCTATCCAATGCAGGCCTCAAGACGAATTCGGTAAGAGTCCATTTAAGTGCTATTGCAGCATCCTTGAAACATATAAATGGACAACCTATCTCCTCTCATCCTCTTGTTGCAAGATTCATGAGAGGCCTGACTCTCACTAAACCTCCCATCAGACCACCCCCGGTCGCATGGGATTTGAATCTAGTGCTCGGTCAACTTATGAAGCCACCTTTTGAGCCAATGTTTTCCACCTCCTTGAAATTTCTTTCCTGGAAGGTCATCTTCCTCATTGCAGTCACTTCGGCTCGCCGCATCAGTGAGCTGCAGGCTTTAGTGGCTAATCCACCTTACACAAGATTTCATCATGATAAGGTGGTCCTTAGGACGAATCCCCACTTTATGCCTAAAGTGGTCTCGCCTTTTCATCTTAATCAAGAGGTATATCTACCTGTCTTTTTTCCAGCTCCTCATGCATCCAATGCAGAGAGGAACCTTCATACTCTGGATTGTAAAAGAGCTCTCGCTTTTTACCTTAATAGGACTCAGCCACATCGAAAGTCTTCTCAACTTTTTGTGGCCTTTGATCCTTCCCATTTGGGACTTCCAGTCTCCAAGCGTACACTTTCCAATTGGATTGCTCAGTGTATTTCTTTTGCTTACCAGAGCAAAAACATTTCTCTGGAAGGCCATGTCACTGCTCACAATGTGAGGGCCATGGCAACTTCTATGGCTCATCTGCACTCTGTTTCCATAGATCAGATCTGTCGAGCCGCTACCTGGGCCTCGGTTCATACCTTCACAGCCCATTACTGTTTGGACAAGGACTCCCGCCGGGATGCCTTGTTTGGCCAGGCTGTCCTCAAGCACCTGTTCCATTCCTAAACAACTCCTGCCCACCTTCCCAGAATGGATGCCTGAGATCCATACGAAGATGGCGAACCTTTACAGGGGATCCCATGCATCTAAGCTAGGGAGTCCCCATATGTGAGGACTTATTCCTGCTTGTTCCTGGAGATAGCACAGTTACTTACCTGTAACAGGTGATCTCTGGGAACAGCAGGAATTAGTCCTCACAACCCACCCACCTCCCCTAGGAGTTGTATCTTTTATCTATCTATCTTCCTGTCCTCTCTCTGTTGACTCAGCTATAAACTCGAAACTGAGGAGAGCTGTTCAGGAAGGCGGGAAGGCAGTGCGCATGTGCAGTGGGAGGTCCCAAAAGCTTCTATTCTAAGAAGCTGGGGAGCTTTCCCGCACGGGCTCCGTCGGTACCGACGTACCCATATGTGAGGACTAATTCCTGCTGTTCCCAGAGATCACCTGTTACAGGTAAGTAACTGTGCTACCCCAGAGTTGATCATTGTCCCCCTCCATTTAATGTCAAACTGCTTTGACCCAGTGCAAAGTGGGATATAAATACAGTTAAATAAATAAATACATGAATGGAGGAAAGGGGAAATGCACTACTGTGTCACACTATCAATGTGCACTTTTCACCTTGGTCTTTTTTCAGAGTTTTGTGCCTGGTAGTAGAGAAAATGTATGTTGTGGTTACTGAGATGACATCTGAATTTGAATTGCTTGGTGCATAATGAGGAATAAAGGGGAAGTATTGTAGTTCTGTTCTGGGCTCACTGTTAGGGGGGTTTCTGTCTGCAGTGCTGAAGGGGCAAGGTTTCTCCTAGGATTTTGTCCCATTCTATATACTTTGAGATCATTGATAAAATCCAGACCTCATTCCCATATAAGAGAATTTATTGAGTGATGCCACTGAATAATTTCGATAGTAGTTTTACTGCTGGGAGGGTTTTAATTGCTCGAGAGGTTTCTTTATTATATAGAAGATCCTGTTCTCTCGCTTCTTTTTTATTACCACCTCCTCTGTGTCTGTTTATCCCTCATTCCCTCTTTCCTCTCTTGATTTTTTCCTTTAACAATTTTTTTTTATCCACATATGAACAAATTATCCTGCATCAGTCTTCTCCAGAGGCACATAATGCAAATAGGTGGTGTGAATAGAATACCTGTGGAAACCCACTTAGGGCTGATGTAATAAGCTATACATTAGAACTGAGCTTCGGTGCACAGTGTTCTACTGCATGGGCTGAAAAAAAGGTTTACTCCTGATAGGGTAAACTAATTGCATGCAGATTACCGCAGCATAAAAAGATGTGCACGGACAGAAAAACAGTGCATACAGACGCAGCAATATGCCACCATTTTCTGTATCAAGTGGACTGTTTTTTATCTTTCTCCTATTCTGTCAGTGCATGAGCCAATCCTCATTTAGTATCCAGTACTAAATGGGGATTGGGTCACAGACGGACAGGAGGAGAAAAAAAAACACTTTCCTCAAGAGTATCAACTGCAGGGCAGCCCTGGTTCAGGCTTCAGCACAGAGAAGCCCTCAGAGGGCCTCCGAAGATACAGCACTCGCAAGGACTGACAATACCAATCTGGTCCAAGTGAGGAATTGAGTGGTGTTCTCCTCTTATGCTGTCCTCTGAATGCATTTTGACATATCAGTAGGCATTAGGTGCCACCATCTTTCAAGATGGCAGTTCAGAGGGTGAGTGAGTGGGCATTGTTCCTGCATCTCAACCCAAAGTAGATGGGAGGGGGGGTCACAGAAGGATGTCCACAAGGTCCACTTCTTTGAGGGGTGTGGGGAATCTTTGAGGACCACTAGGGCCACCAGGAATCTTTGCTAAAGTGGGTCGTCTGAGATGAAGTGCTGCACTTCACTTCAGATGACCTTTTGCTTCTGGTCTAGAATTGAATTAAAGATTCAGCACTACAGGGGAAGTAAACAATTGTTGCCAACATTTAGCATATTTTTTATGCCAGGAGCAATTTTGGATTCTGCCTTTTTACATTTCCACTGCATTATTCTTTAGTATAGTGGTTTTACTGAGAATTTTCTCTGCTGAAAACTTACTAGGACATAAGATATGACATAATGGGTTAGACCAAGGGTCCATGAAGTCCACTATCATGTTTCCAACAGTGGCCATTCCAGGTCTCAAGTACCTGTCAGGTTCCCAAAGGTATAAATATTCCATGCTGCTTGTCCGAGGGGTAAGCAGCTTATTATATCAGGAATAAGATTGGCACAGGAAATCCAGAAGGATAGCCAGGGCTGAACCAACAACTAGGCAGACTAAGCATCTGTCTAGGATGGCATAATTTGGGGGTGACATTGATGCACCAATCATCATCACTAATCAAGAGTTACCACAGCATCTCAAGCAACTACACATGTTCAAGGTCTGCAGCATCCTGCCCCCTCTGAAACAGGAAGTTCAGATGGGAGGAACACAGCATGTCTTGAGCATGTGCAGACGCTCAGGATCCTGCTCCACCATGCTGATTCATGTTCAATGCCACGGGCCTGAGCATACTTAGTGGAGAGCTGCAACAGCAGAGATCGCAAATCTGATAGGGGCGAAATAGGTCAGCATAGATTATTACAGTGGCCCCTCAGAGATGAGCTGTAAAAATGTTTATGTGTTTCCAGAGCATTATAAGCAGGGACGACATGACCATTAAGCAAACTAGGCGGTTGTCTAGAGCAGCAATGGTCAGGGGACACCCATTGCCGCTGCTCCTCTCTAGGATGTGCAGCAGCAGCTACACATTTAAAAAGGCATCGCAATTCTGGAGTTACCTTCTGTTCTGGCGCAGTGGTGCCATTTGTGCTGCTGCCCCCTCCCCTCCGTTTCTACTTCCTTCCTGTTAAAGAAAGTGAAATTGGAGGAAGGCAGAAGTGTGAATGGCGCTAGAAGAGAAGGTAACTCCAGCGCCGCAGTTCCTTTTTAAATATTTTGCCACCGCTGCATGTCCAGGTTAGGGTGGCAGAGGCGGCAGTGGGTGCAGGGGTGGAGCTGGGGCAACACTGGGAATGAGGTTTGCCTAGGGTACCTTATACCTTTGCACCGGCCCTGATTACAGGTATACACAGGGCTTTAAGAGGCTACACTAAACATTCAGAAGGAAGAACCTCAAAGAAAATCCATCAACAGCTTCAATTCCATCACCTGCCATTAGAGCCCCTTGGAGTTCTACAGGCTGGGGCTCCCACCACTGGGCCCCTTCTCATGCTGTACAGATGTGACTGAGGGGAGTGGTCGTTAGAATTTTTTGTAAGCATCAACTGCCTAACACTTTGCAGTCAAATGACTTGAAGATGCGAAGCAGATAGAAAGCAGGGGTAATAGAATATTTAATGAATTTCTGCACATTGGCTCCACAAAGGCTGGGGGAGGGGTGCACCTTTACTAATTAGCTATTGTTCAATTATCTGCATTTGTCTTTGCTAATGTGATCAATGCTGTGCCCTACACAGAAAAGAACAGGGAGCACAGAAGATACCAAGGAAAAATCACTGCAAACCTTGCCATGCTGGACAGAGAATAGAGCAGAGAGAAAAAGGTTATTATTAAACATGCCTGCCGCTGAGATTCTGAGCATGAAAAGCTAAGCCGTATGGAGAGCTATCACTGGAGCAGCAGGGTAACTATTTGTAAGCAACAAAATATTTACATATATACATGCTTTTGGAAACCGCTATGGTGCAAAAATCAAATGGCGGTATAATCAAGGCCTACCAAATAACTAAATAAATGCATCTACAAAAGCATACTTAAAATAACCCGAAATCATCATTGCATATCTCACAGAACTTTAACATTCAGAAACATTTGCCAGATAACCCCAGAATGCTTCATAGCAAAATGGGATCTAATGTCAAAATCAACAGCGTCCTGTTCACTGTGGAACGATAAAGGGCCCCAACAATTTTGACTGGGGGGGGTCACAAAAAGACCTAGGAAGACAGAATTCGTACAAACTGCAGAGGGAAACTGGGATTCTAGGACAATAAGTGGATGATTGTGTAAAGGGGTAAAAGCAGTACAAGATGATGGCAGTGGAGGGATACAGCGCTTAGAGGACAGTGCCTGCCTGGAGCTTTATGAAGCAGCTGCTCCTGAGAGTGGTGAAGGAGAGAACTACTTTAGATCTTGTCCTCACTGGCAGAGAGCACCTGGGCTAAAGGATGGTGGAACTGCTTGGCAATTGGGATCATAATGCAATCAAATTTTAGATATTGAAACTGGAGGGAGAAAAATAAAGGGGAAATTTCTCAAAAGATCAAGGTCAGGTGCAAAGATGACATGTACTTTCCCATTGTAAAATTGGGTTACTAGTACAACTAGCCCATGAACTTTGCAGCTGCTTTTCCTGCAGACTAAATTTGCATGGGAAATACATGCAGGGCTATGGACATTCAGAAACCCATGACCGAAACTGGAGAGGGAGCCCTAAAGTTCTTCAGCAGGTTATGCCCTCTTCAGCCTGTGGCAAACTTTGGACCCCCTGTGGCATGAAGGCCCAGGGCAGTTGCCCTGGTTGTCCTCCCCTCCCCCTCAAGCAGAGAATGCCTATATGATTGGGGGGCCCAATCTCTGCCCTAACTCTACCCCTAGCCCACCACAGCCTTCCTCTCTTGTCCTTCCAACTGGGATTCCATCTCCCATAGACAGAGGAGAGGGGAATAGCCATGGTCATGGCAGGGACTCCTGTCTGCCTGCGGGAGATCAGATCCCTACAGGCAGACAGAAGGAGCCTTTGCTGCAATTGCAGCCTTTCTCTTCTCTTCTGGCTGTGGGATAGGGGATTCCCACGGGCAGACAGCCTGCACTGATCCAATCTCCCAAGGGTAGACAGAGGGAGTCTTTGCCACGGTCTGGTTGCTTTTCTTTTCTGCCTGTAGGAGATGGCATCCACATGGGTAGAACAGGAGGGGAACCTTAATGTGGGTTGCGGCTGGCAGGCAAACCTCTGGTGGGACTAGAGCCCATGTGGCCCACCCAGTTCTGACATCTATGTTCCAAGGCCAATCTGCTCTACGAGGTGTGACAAAAAAGAAATGAGACTGTGACAGCCACGCCCATGACTCAATGCCAGTTGGTTAACCACTTATGTCACTGTGTTGTGCAACATCTCACCACTATTCTGCTATAATATTTTTCATCTCTCTCACTCTGTTTTTCTCTTTCAGGTTTTTTTGTAGCACACTGCTCCATCGCTTTGTCATGCAACTGGAGGTGGCAGGAATATGGAGCAAAGAATCAACTTCAAATTTCTGATTAAGTTGGAGAAAGGTCCAACTGAGTGTCTCCAACTTCTCCAAAAGGCTTATGGAGAAGATGCAACATCAAGGCCGCGAGTCTTCGAGTGGCACAAATGCTTCAAGACTGGCCGTGAGGAGGTGGAGGATGACTCCAAGTCAGGACGGCCTTCCATGACAAAGAAGGCTGAGAACATTGACAGAGTGAACCAGCTGGTGTGGAGTGATCACAGACTGATGGTGTGGATGATAGCTGAAGAGCTCAGCCTGAACAGGGAGTCAGTGCGGACCATCTTGGTCCAGGAGCTGGGGACGCAGAAGGTGTGCGCCAAGATAGTGCCCGAGCTTTTATCGGATGACCAGAAGGAGCACCGGGTCAATGTTTGTCGAGACTTGCTAGAGAAGATTGGAGAAGATCCAGAGTTCATTGGCCGAGTCATCACAGGAGATGAGACTTGAGTCTTCCAGTACGACCCTGAAAGCAAGAGACAGAGCCTGCAATGGAAGACTCGACTGTCCCCCAGACCCAAGAAGGAACACATGTCCAAAACAAGGATCAAGGTCATGCTGATCACATTCTTTGACCAGAAGGGAGTGGTCCATCATGAGTTTGTGCCTGAGGGTCAGACAGTCAACCAGCACTTCTACCAGCAGGTCCTCAATCGCCTCTATGACCGGGTTCAGCGCAGCAGGCAGGCTCTGTGGAGAGACAAGTCGTGGCTGCTGCACCACGACAACATGGCCACACACACCACGCTCAGTGTGAGGCAGTTCTTGGCCAAGAAACAGATCACAGCTCTCGACCACCCTCCTTATTCCCCAGATCTCACACCATGCGACTTCTGGCTGTTCCCCAGGCTGAAGACTGTGCTGAAAGGTACTCATTTCACCTCTGTAGAAGAGATCAAGGCCACTGTGATGAGGGAGCTGAAGGACCTCAAGGAGGAGGACTTTACCAAGTGCTACCATATGTGGCGGAAGCGAATGCAGAAATGCATTAACTGGGGGGGGGGATTACTTTGAAGGGGACAATGCGTAATTTCTCTGTAGATTTTGTAATAAAACATTTATGGGACAGTCTCGTTTCTTTTTTGTCACACCTTGTAAATACATGCACTCATTAGAAGATACAATGAACATGTGCTATTTAATTATCACACCCAAACCATGCCCCCAGGAATGCCTTGCCTGAACCTGTGAAAGCTCATGTCAAAGGTGAGCAGTTTTCAGACTGGCTGAATCAGTACTAAGCTGAGTAAATTGCTTTCCAAAATTGCCCTGAAAACTAATCTGGTAGCATTTGTTTAAAAGGGGAGATGATGATAAATTAGTTAGGAAGTTAATCTGCATAAGGCATGGAAACTGTTTAAAAATATCACCTTGGAAACTCAGACAAAATGTATTCCACAGGGTGAAAAAACATGGTCAAAGGAAGAACAAATGTCTGCCAGTATAGCTAAATGCCGCTGTGAGACAGACTATCAAAACATTCAAAAAAAAATGGAAAGCAGGATTTAGTGAAGAAAACAGAAAAAATACAAGTACTGTTAAATTAGATATAATTCATTAATAAGGCAGGCCAAAAAGAATATAAGGAAAGACTCTCCAAGGAGGAAAATGTTTTTATTACTTACTTTTGCAAGTACATTAAAACAAAAAAGTCAAGAGAGAATCGTTTCAGCTATTAGATGACCACTGTCTGAAAGGGGTTCTCAGGAAGGAAAAGGTCATAGCTAGAAAAGTACATGAATTATTTGGTTTAGTTGTGGAAACTGAGGTTATTGAGGAGATACCAGAACTGGAATCATACTTTGTAGGCAATTCTCGTAACTGAAGCCAATCAGTGTGAATCTGGAAGGGGTGCTACTGCTAGAGCAGTTTGGCAAATGAAACAAATCAGCAAAGGAACTCAGGCACACAATTGAAGACCTGCTACTTATAAATAAACTAACTTGTTATTGAAATCTCCCACTTGAGAACTGAAGCATGGTCAATAGAGTGCCAGTTTATAAAAAGGGCTCCAGGAGTGATCCAGGAAATTACAGAGCACTGAATCTGAGTTTGGTGCCAGATAAAATGGTGGAGGGCGCTACTGTTACAAACAGACTTATATTTATATGGCTTACCAGGGAGTCAGCATGGATTTGGCAAAAAGAAATCATGCCTTCTGGGTCTGTTTGCAATTTTTGGAGACATAGCCAGTAGGAAAAAAAAGGAAATAGGGAATGGAATGGCCAGTAGGAAAACAGAGGTGAGAATTGGTCCAGAGGGCGGTCACTGAAATAGTTAGTGACCTTCGTGCCAGGAGATCAGGCCACATTTTACATACCCTCGTTTGACCTCCCGGCACTCAGGAGGAGGACTGTTACTGGGGGGCTAGAACTGGAAATGAGCTGATGAGGGGGGATGAGCGAATGGGACTGGAAGGGCGTGGATACTGGGAGGGGCTGAAATTAGAAGGGAGCTGATGCTGGAGGAGGACCAGAAGGGGGTACGTCTGGGACTGGCGAGAAAAAATGAAGCTGGGGGAGTGAGGATGGAGAGGGGAACAAATAGTTTGTATGGGAGGGATGAAAAATCTATGATTGGCTGAGTACTGGGAGAGTAAGTGGGGACTGAGGATGGAGGGATGAAATTTGAGTAGATGAAAAAGGAATAAAGAAAGAAATGGAGGAAAGAGCAAAATGGGAAAGATCAGTATGTTAGAGGCAGATGTAGAGAGAATGGAAAAAACTAGAAGAGAGAAAAAAAGGACAAATGGACAGCAGGCAATGGAGAGTTAGCAAAAGACAGGAAGAAAGCAGAAGAAAGTGACTGGGGCAATTGCAACTGAAAAATAAAATGACCAAACAACAAAAAGAAGAAAAAAACTATTTTATTTTGAATTTATTAACTGGACTATGTCAACTCTGGGAAATGTGCATCGCTAACGATTTGCATTTTGTTTAGTACAAGAGGAAATTAATTTATAGTTTCATTTCTCCAGAGTTGTTGTACGTTACAAGTTTGGCTTTTGAGGTTCCCAGAGTCTCATGGTGTGGATGAGACAATGGTGCAAAAAAGAAGGTTTTGGATTTGTTAGGAACTGGGCAACATTCTGAGGAAAAGAGGGCCTTTTCTGAAGGGTTGGGCTCCACCTTAACTGGGATGGAACCAGGCTGCTGGCTTCAACCTTTAAAAAAGAGATAGAGCAGCTTTTAAATTAGATAATAGGGGAAAGCCGACAGTCGCCCAAGAGCTCATGGTTTGGAACGATGTATCCTTGAAGAATACTAGCAAAAGACTGAAGTTAGGGCATATTGACAGAGAGGTTCCAATAAAGACAAAAGTAACCCAAATGCAGATAGAGCTTAAAGATTCCAAATTACCCCTGCTTACCGATAATAATATGAATAAAATACAACCTCTAAAATGCTTGTATCCAAATGCCAGAAGTCGAAAAAATAAGATGGGAGAGTTAGAATATATAGCACTAACTGAGAGGTTGGATATAATTGGTATCTCAGAGACCTGGTGGAAGGAGGACAACCAATGCAACACTGTGATACCTGGGTACAAATTATATCACAATAATAGAGTAGATCAAATTGGTGGAGGGGTTGCACTCTATGTTAGAGAAGGCATTGAGTCATATAGGATTAAAGTTTTGCGGGAAACAAAATACACTGTAGAATCTGTATGGATTGAAATTCTATGTAAAAAAGGGGAAGGCGATGACAGTGGGGGTGTACTATTGACCGCCTGGCCAGAATTAACAAATGGATGATGAAATGAATCAAGGAAGCTAACAAAAGTTACAACATAGTAATAATAATGGGTGATTTCAGTTACCCCGGTATCGAATGGATCAGTGTCATGGCAGGACATGCTAGGGAGATAAAGTTTCTAGATGAAATAAATAACTGCTTTTTGGAGCTGGTTCATGAACTGACAAGAAGGGAAGCTATTTAGGACCTAATCCTTAGTGGAACACAGGATCTGGTGCAAGATATAAGGATGTTGGGGTTCCTTGGCAATAGTGATCATAGCATGATTGTGTTTAATTTAATAAATGAAGGAAGAACAGAAAGGAAATCCACAGTACTACCTTTTAACTTTCAAAAGGGAGACTTTAATAAAATGAGGAAAATAGTTAAGAAAAAACTAAAAGGAGCAGTTGCTAAGGTTAAAGATTTATATCAGGCATGGCCATTGTTTAAGAATACTATCTTGGAAGCCCAAACTAGCTGTATTCCACACTTTAAGAAAGGTGGAAGGAAGTCCAAAAAACTGCCAACATGGTTTAAAGGTTAGGTCAGAGATGCTGTTGTTGCCAAAAAACATCTTTCAGGAATTTGAAAAAGGAGCCAAATGACAAAAACTGGAAACAACATAAGCACTGGCAAGTTAGATGCAAGGCATTGATAAAGTAGCAAAGAGATAATTTGAAAAAAAGTTTGCTTTGGAAGCAAAAACATATAATAAAATCTTTTTCGTTTACTGAGGTAGCAAGTTATGTAACCCTATGATTGCAATTATTAAGATAATAAATCACTGTTTTAGCAACCAACATCACTGATTCACTCTGCATTCAGATGTACAGAAGATTATCTGTCTGGCTGGCTGGACACAACCTCGGGAGAATTCAGACCAGTACCTTAGCTTTTGTCAAAAGAACAATTGTGAACGGCTCTGAGAAGTCATCTGTCTCCAGAATGACACAAAGTCCAAAGAATGGGAGTGGTCCAACACAGGCATGATAGCACTGAGCTTCAGGTCTGTGGGAGAGATTCACTCCTTCCCGAGGTTAGTCTTTGTCCTTGCACACTGTCTTTTAGAAAGGAGATAGTCAGGCAGTAGAGCTAGAGTCTGCAGAAAGCAAACCTGCCAGTGTCAGGGAGCTAAGTTAAAGTTCCCACAAAGTTCTGCAAGTCTAAACGTCATCCCCAAATGTTCTGTGTCCCTCTGAGTCCAGCATATAATTCTTTGTCCTGAACTCCTCGTCACGGCCCAGTGATTGGCTGCTCTTAGATACTGTATGTCATCTTCAGTGGTCCTTCTCCAAACAAAGGTCCATGGTGTGAGAAACATGCTGGTGTTCAAGTCCATACATTCTTGCAAATGATAATGCCAGCAGTACAGTCTCTGGATAAGAGTGCATTCTCTTGCATGTAGTCATAAACAATAACTCAGCTGCATGGTTCATTACCATTCAGAATTGCCTGATCTGCAGGTTTCAAGCTGAGAATAGCAGAAAAGGAATCTATCTTGTTTGGTTCATGCTCTAATTCAGAACAGACCCCATCTTGTACAGGAAGCCATGTCACATGGTTCAGGCTTTAGTTTCTGAGCAGGCCCCAGGCACCAACCCTACACACCTATTATCCCTACAGGAGTACACCCCGAATCCCTCCCACTGTCCAACTTCAATATCTGAACTCAGTTCTTCCATGGCAAGGGGTCTCTGCCATCAGCTTGGCGGGTTCAGATCCTTGCCCGACCTCACTGCCTTACCTATCTCATTTTCTTACCCTAGCTACTGCTGCCACCTACCCTAACTACCTAACCTACTCTTCCCTGCCTCTATTTTTTTCTTACCCTAGCTACTGCTGCCACCTACCCTAACTACCTAACCTACTCTTCCCTGCCTCTATTTTTTTCTTTTGAGGGCCAGGGCCAGACTGAAGCCCATTTACACCCAGCTGCCCCAAGCAAAGTTTGTGGGAACTTTTCCTACGCTGGCTGTGAACCATCTCATCCAGAATCTACTGTCTTTACTGCAGCTATTGATTTTTTATCCTTAGACTTAAGTTTACCTTTCCATAAGCATTCCATGGGGCTGGTTTTGATAGATGTATGGCCCCTGGAGTAACAGTTTATATTTTCCAAGTTTAAGGTTTAAAACCAATTCTGGACATTTACCATTATACTTCAACACTTTTGGGTCTGCTTATACTGTTAAATAGGCCCAGAGACCTACAAACGTAGCTTCAGTTTTGGAATGTGTAGTCTCAGCATCTGATTCTTGTAGATTAACTCGTGGGCATGGAAGAGTTTTCTTGTTTATACATCCAATTTTTCAAGATCTTTATGAGACCTCACAGTTCCAAAGCTGTTTGAGAGTACAAAATCTTAAAACTGATTGATGGCTTGTATCTTATTCCATGCTGTTAAAGCACTTTTAAATATCAGTTTTAACCTCCTGTAATATTCTTTGTTGATCTTTTCTATCACTAATTTGTGCTGGATCGTTGCTCCTTCTTCTACTCCTAGATATTTATATACGCCTTCCTGTTCAAGTTCCTTTATGCCACATTCATTACTCAGAGAGATGTTTTCAGTTTTTCTCAAACTTTCCACTGAGGAAGATTGCCTTAGCATGTCTCTCCAGGACAAAAGTCATACTTGTGGAGAAATAAGACCCTCAGTGCCCCCAGATTTACAGAAAGGTCAAAAGAATAGAAGTAAAAGCGTTGTGCAAAAGTACAAAAGTTCAGTTAATGCTGCTTAAGAACATAAGATATGTCATACTGGGTCAGACCAAAGGTATCCTCTTTCCAACAATGGCCAGTCCAGATCGCAAGTACCTGTCAAGTTCCCAGAAAGTAGATAGATTCGATGCTGTTTATCCCAGGGTTAAGTAGTAGATTTCCCTGATCCACTTTAATAATGGTTAATGGACTTTTCCTCCAGGAACTTGTCCTAACAGGGGTTTATTTTTATTAAATTGCTAGCTCTCTGAATGGGAGCTCTTAAAAGGGTTTTGGTATATTTTTAAAGCATATTTACATTCTTTGTGGTGCTTTAGTAGAACTATTTTCTTTACTGGACTAGGTTTTAAGCTCTACTAACCTTTCAGCTTTTGTGAAATTGCTGACACCTAATCAGGTGTTAGTGGGCCTGATTACCTGAGAGCAGCTGAGGCCTGCATAAAAGGCTTCAGAGCTCTGCCCTGTTGAGGCAGTTGTAACAGGGGTTCTACAGGTCAAACAACGGTAAGGATTTGAGAGTTTATTTTTATTAAATTGCTAGCTCTCTGACTGGGAGCTCTTAAAAGGGTTTGGGTACATTTTTAAAGCATAGTTACGTTCTTTGTGGTGCTTTAGTAGAACTATTTTCTTTGCTGGAATAGGTTTTCAAACTCTAGTAACCTTTTCAGCTTTTGTGAAACTGCTGACACCTAATCAGGTATTAGTTCCCTCCCTACCCACCCCAACTCCCACCCACCCCTAGTGGGCAGTCTTGCTTTATAGGGCACCTCCCCATTTAACAAAGCACAGGGACTTGGAACAGCACATTTTGAATATAATTAAGGAGATTTAACTGCTGATTCTCTGAAAGGACAGCTGGGAAACCAGCTGGTACTTTGGTAGATCTCTCTCTTTGCTTTAACAGATACCTAAGCTCCACGAACAGAACAATGCCTGGGAAAAATCGTACCGCTAAAGCTGTTGCCCCCATTACAGCTTCTGCCTCTGTCCAGACAGAGGTCCCAATGCCAGTTGAAGGACCGGTTCCATGTGCAGGATGCCTGCATGCTGAAACTCTGAGGAAACAAGTGGAGGAACTCAGAGGGGAGGTGGCGAGGCTGAGGAGCATTCAAAACAGTGAGAAGTACATTGATGAGATGCTTCTTGCAGCAACCAAGCTCTCCAGCAGAGGAGAAGATGGGTGCCAACAGAATGACGAAGGTTGGACACAAGTCACCAAGGCCTGCAGAATCACCAAACCAACTTCTCCAGCCCTTGAATTGGAGAACCATTATGCAGCCCTGGACGTGGAGGAGGTGAAAGCATCCCTGGAAAGGGAAGAACCAGAGCTCAAGTACCCCAAAGTTGCAGAATCAGTGACCACAAGGAAGCGAAGGGTAGTGGTGGTTGGTGATTCTCTTCTGAGGGGTAATGAGGCATCCATCTGCCAACCAGACTTGATGTCCAGAGAGGTATGCTGTCTGCCTGGTGCCAAAATCCAAGATGTTACGGAGAGTTTACCGAGACTCATCAAGCCCACCGACTATTACCCAATGTCGCTAATCCATGTCAGAACATATGATACTGCCATGTATCCCTCTGAGCATATCAAAAATGACTTCATGGCTCTGGGACAGAGGGTGAAGCAGTTAGTTGCACAGGTGGTGTTCTCTTCAATCCTCCCTGTTGAGAGTAAAGGCCAAGGCAGAGAGGCTCGCATCCTGGAGATGAATGCATGGCTGCGTGGATGGTGTCATCGAGAGCGTTTTGGTTTCCTAGACCATGGGAAGCTGTTCCAAGGGTTGCAGAGCAGAGATGGCATCCATCTGTCCAAGAAAGGGTGATGCGTCTTTAGTAGTAGACTGGCTAATCTACTGAAGAGGGCTTTAAACTAAATTCATTGGGGATGGGTGAAGAAAGCTCCCAGGTAAGTGATACATTAAATACCTTTATGGAAATGGGTAACAGGGGTAACATATGGAAAGCAGTGTGTATAAATGCCCATAGCATGGGAAATAAGATTGCTGATGTTGAAGCTTTGGTGGGAGTGGCCAACTTGGATTTAGTGGCAGTTACAGAAACATGGTTCACAGAAAACCATGACTGGGATGTAACTATACCTGGCTATACTTTATTCAGAAAGGACAGGGTAGGAAGAAGGGGAGGAGGAGTGGCACTATATGTAAAAAATACTATTAAAACTTTGGAATTACAGAGCTTAAAAGGGAGAGAGGAGGCATTGTGGGTTAAACTAGAAAGAGGGAAAGAGAAATCTATTTGCATTGGCGTGATATACAGACCTCCCTCACAAGAGGAAGAGGTGGACAGAGAGTTAATTGAAGATATACGCAGCATTGCTAGGAAAGGGGAAGTGCTACTGATAGGGGATTTCAATATGCCAGATGTTGATTGGCACATTCCTGCTGCAGTATCATCTAGAAGTAAAGAGATCCTGGATTCTCTACAGGGAGAACTATTCAAGCAATTGGTAACAGACCCTACACTTGAAGGGGCCATACTGGACTTGGTGCTTACCAATTGTGAAAGTGTTTCTGATGTTATAGTAGGAGATCATTTTGCATCCAGTGATCACCAGATGGTGTGGTTCAGTATTAGGACTAGGGCTGTTAGAATCCTTTCAAAGCTGAGGGTCTTAGACTTTAGGAAGACTAACTTTGCCAGGATGGGCCAATACCAGGAGGGGCACAGCCAACCGCATTAACACACCAAAAGTCATAAACAAGATACACAAAGATACTGAGAAACGAGCCATATCAAAGGCAGCACCAGCAATCTGGAACTCACTCTCCGATGAACTTCGCTCAACAACGGACATTAAGGACTTTAGGAAGCTCCTCAAGACTACCCTCTTCAGGGAGTACTACGAGGATGTCACCTAAGCAACCCAATGGACAGCAACAGAGTCAAACTTTATCCCCCCCCAACCCACACACATATGAAAGCAAGCTTGTGTTGTACATAGTATTGTATATAGCGCACACTGTAAATAGCCACACAAGAATCAATGACACACCACAACTACACACACGCACCGCCCATTGCATGCCCACACTTAACACATTGTCTGTCGATTGTTTGCTGTGCAGGCCGCTTTGATTGAAGGATAAGGCGGGATAGAAATCAGTTTAAATAAATAAATACCTCAGGTAGTCGTTAGCAGGATGGGAACAGCTGAGGGATGTAGAAAAACAGTGGGCAAAACTGAAAGGGGATATTTTAAGGACAATAAACCTTTTTGTTAGAAAGGTAAATAAATGTAAAAGGAAAGGGAGGCTGCTATGGTTCTCAAAAGAAGTAGCTGAAAAGGTGAAGAAAAAGAGGGAGGCCTTCATGATATATAAGAGATCACAGAGAGAGGAAGACAGGCATCTATATTTGGAAAAACGCAGAGAAGCTAGCAAAGTAGTCAGGAAAGCAAAGATTCAAAAAGAGGAGGAAATAGCCAATGCAATAAAATGGGGGATAAGACATTTTTCAGTTATGTTAGTGAGAAGAGGAAGGGCAAAGGTAGTAGAACCAGGAGCAGGACATCAGAAAACACCCACAAACAGGAACAGAAGCGAGGGACATCCTGAACAATTTTCAGAAGACTGTGTTCGTGAGAAACTAGCTCAGCTTAAAGTAGACAAAGCGATGGGACCCGATGGGATACACCCTAGAATACTGAGGGAACTTGGGGATGTTCTAGCAGCTCCACTGACTGACCTATTCAATGCCTCATTGGAGTCGGGAGTGGTGCCAAAGGACTGGAGAGAGGCTCATGTGGTGCCTTTACACAAAAGCAGAAGTAAGGATGTGGTTGAAAACTACAGGCTGGTTAGTTTAACTTTGGTGGTGAGTAAATTATTGGAAACGCTTCTGAAAGAGAAAATAGTGAGGTTTCTGGAGTCCAGCGGATTACAGGATCCGAGGCAGCATGGATTCACCAAAGGCAAGTCTTCTCAGACAAATCTGATTGATTTCTTTGACTGGGTGACCAGGGAGTTGGACCGAGGGAGAGCCCTAGATGTCATGTATTTAGATTTCAGTAAAGCCTTTGACACTGTTCCTCACAGGCGACTTATAAACAAACTGAGCACCCTAAAGTTACTTCTTGGGTTAGAAATTGGTTGGGTGGGAGGTGACAAAGAGTACAGGTAAATGGAGCTCACTCTGAGGAGAAGGATGTTACCAGTGGTGTGCCCCAGGGATAGGTCCTTGGTCCGATTCTTTTTAACATCTTTGTTAGTGATATAGCGGAAGGACTGTTGGGTAAGGTTTGCCTCTTTGCGGATGATACCAAAATCTGCAATAGAGTAGACACCCAGGAAGGTGTAGATAACATGAGGAGGGATCTAGCTAAACTTTAAGAATGGTCTAGAATTTGGCAGCTGGGATTTAATGTTAAAAAATGTAAGGTCATGCATTTGGGCTGCGGCAATCCAAGGGAGCAATATAGTATAGGGGGTGAAGTACTTTTGTCCACTAAAGAAGAGCGGGACCTCGGCGTGGTTGTGTCTGATGATCTTAAAGTAGCTAAACAGGTAGAAAAGGCGACGGCAAAAGCCAGCAGGATGCTTGGGTGCATACGAAGAGGAATGGTTAGCAGAAAAAAGGAGGTGATAGTGCCTCTGTATAAGTCTTTGGTGCGACCTCATTTGGAGTATAGTGTGCAATTCTGGAAACCGCACCTTCAAAAGGATGTGAACAGAATGGAGTCGGTGCAGAGGGTGGCTACTAAAATGGTTAGTGGTCTTCACTATAAAGCATATGAGGACAGACTTAAGGATGTTAATATGTACACCTTAGAGGAAAGGCGGGATAGAGGTGATATGATTGAGATGTTTAAATACCTCCGTGGCATAAATGCTCAGGAGGAGAGCCTCTTTCAATTGAAAGCAAGTTCTGCTACGAGGGGAAATGGGATGAGGGTGATGGGGGATAGATTCAGGAGTGATATGCGGAAATATTTCTTTACGGAATGAGTAGTGGATCCATGGACTAGTCTCCCAGTGGAGGTGGTAGAGATGAGGACAGTAACTGAATTTAAAAAAGCATGGGACAAACACAGAGGATCTCTAAAGGAAAAAGGGGACTGTTGTAGTTGTTGATATGGAAGGACAGACTAGACAGGCCATGTGGTCTTTTTCTGTCATCATATTTCTATGTTTCTATGTTTCTTTTAAACCCAGCTACACTAATAGCTGTTACTACATCCTCTGGCAATGAATTCCAGAGTTTCATTTTGCCTTGAGTAAAAAAATATTTTTTCTGATTAGTCTTAAATGTACTACATTGTAGATTCATTGTTGTTCCATAGTCCTTCTCCTTCTTGAAGGAGTAAACAATCAATCTACGTTTACCTGTTCCCTCCACTCATTATTTTATAGACCTCTATCATATCTCTCCTCAGCCGTCTCTTTTCCAAGCTGCTTTGTAATGTGTGAATCATGAATTTGCTGATATCAGTAAAGCTGGGCATAGTAAGGAACCCTGAGAAGGGGTGATGATCACTCTGAAGAATGGTGAATTATATGCTTCAACCTTTTAGTATTGTGAAATTAATGATGTATCTCAATCCCTGATAACTGCTCATTTTGAGAACATAATGGAAAAGCAGAAATTCCTGTATTACAGAAATACTATTTCTACTGCCTTGCAAGGGAGGGAGGGAACAGAAAGAGAATGTGGTCTCTGTTTTTTTGCAGAAGTCTGTCTCTTTCAATAGAAGTCTGTTTAACAAATCCTAACCACGGAGTGAAGCTTTGTTTCTTCCACATCCTGTTATCTGAAAAAACTTTTACTACACAGAGTTGCTCTGCCAAGTGTTGATGCATGGAACTATAGAGCTTCAAATCATCTACAAACAGTAGGTATGATTTCACCTGTGTATCACGGCATCTTTAGGCTTAAGGCTAAATCCGTTCCCTAAGGGGTTAATAAGAGAACTGAAGAGATTAAGCTCCATACAAAACAAGAGTGAGAACTCTCTGAAATATCCCTCACTGGATCCTTATGTTAAGGATGACAAACAGTCCATCTTCAAACTTCCGATGGGATGTTTTTGCTAAATGTTACCTCAATTGTACTGTCTAAATGCTGTTAAGTAACTGTACTAAGTGTTTACACGTACCCTAATGTTAAATGTAACCCTCCAGTCGTAATGTGACGTGACCACCTTGATTGAAGGAAAAGGTGGCATACAAATCTGTCTAAATAAATAAATAAATATTCACCTTAATGTACTTGATCAATCCAGGATTTACTTTGCACATTTCAAAGCAATTTACGAGGTTCAATCAAAAATTATCAAGACTTGTACAATAACACAAGAAGTATAACACTGACAGTTATTGCACTCAGTTTCCTGATAAAGCACACTTCCTCCAGCGTTCCTGCCACTGCTGGAAACAATTTTGAAATGCCTCTTTCATTATACTTTGAAGCTACTGTGTCAAATTTTGCTTAATTGTCTCCAAGTCATCGAATCTCCTTCCTTTCAGTGGTAATTTCAGTTTTGGAAAAAAAGAAAAAGTCACAGGGCACAAGGTCAGATGAGTATGGAGGATGACTGACCTGATCGATTTGGTGTTTGGCCAAGAACTGCTGGACAAGATGTGATGTGTAAGTTGGGGCGTTATCATAATGAAGCAACCATTCATCATTCCTGTGCAATTCTGGCCTCTTATGATGAATTGCATCTCTCAAATGAGTCAGAACTTAGACGTAGTACTCCTTATTGATGGTTTGGCCTTTTGGAGTATACTTATGCTGAACAATACGCTAGTAATCAAAGAAAACTATGAGCATGACCTTGATATTGCTCCTCACCTGACGGGCTTTCTTGGGTCTGGGAGAGTTTGAAGTCTTCCATTGTGAGGACTGAGCCTTAGGGTTATGTTTACTAAACCATCTTAATGTTACCAGCGCTAGTTGCAGTGATAATGTGAAGGATGCCATATAAGGAGTGGGCGTTCCGGTCTTAAGGTAGCAATGACGGGCAATCGCGTGATAGAGGGCGCATGTCCGTTATCACGCGATAGAGGGAGCCGTGGCACGTTTACGCGGGTTAACCTTAACTTTGCACGTTGACCTACAATCAAAGCAACAGAGGTGTAGCACACTGGTTAATGCAATGATTGCTAAGACAGGGGTCATGAGTTTGATTCCTCAGTGGGCTCAATGAATAAGGGTGCCAAAGGCAATTCCTTTTCCTGTTTGGAACGTCAGACACATTCCAACAATCTGTGCTGCCAGCTAAAAATACCCACACCCCAGTGCCGTAACCTAATGCACCTTTTAGAGCGCATGAGAAGGCACATCATAAACCACCACTTCAGCCAAGGTGGGTCATAATGTGCCCCAGAGGGCGGCGCAAAAGGTTGGCAACCCCCAAGGCACCATATAAGGTGCACCATAAGCTGTCAGAATCTATGGTGCCGCCAAAGATGCCCCAGTGATCTATATGTGACTCAAGAAATGGTGGCCAAGGGCAGTAAGGTGCCCCAAGCTGACAAGCCAGAAAGTTATGGCCCAAACACAGATGTAACCCTAACATTGCATAGAGCAACAAGGAAAGGCAATGCACAAGTGATGGAAGGAAGTAGATCAGAGCTGATGGACCAGACAAATCTGTGTCCAACCCATGTGGCAGCTGGTAAAGTGTACAAACATGTTGTGTGCAGCTGTACCGATGCACAGGGTGATGGTAATGTACCGTGCAACAATGACAGTGTGTGGCAGAGGATGGGAAGACGTGTCCAGCAAAGGAGGTAGAGGTGGCAGGATAGGTGCAATGACAGGAGGACAGAGGAGTAGCAGTGCCATGCAGAGCAGACACAGGTGAGGCAAGCAGGTAGAGCCGCAATGCAGAAATGTGTACCAGTGCAGGACATAGGGTAGCAGCCTGCACATCAAGGAGGATGCCACTTATCAAGGCAGGATACCACACAGCCGGCAGACACATATAGACAGACAGAAGTATGTTTGGCAACTGCGACAAGGGTACAATGTGCCAACAGCACAGATCTGCACAGATATGACTGTTACAAGAATGAAAAGTAGCTGAGTAGGACAGGCATACGAATGAAATAGAACAGAGAAGAATCAAACCCATGACAATTAGCACAAATGTCAATGCACAAACCAGTAGGCTACACCACCAATGTGAGTTCATTAGCAAAGGTTGCATACAAGAACACTGCAGGGTACAACACAAAAAGCCTGCTGTCTGCCAGGATAGGGCAACCCCCAACAGTAACCATGATAGAATGTACATGCAGAACTGGTGTGTACAGCCAGATCACAGTCTGTAATTGGGACGAGAGCCACATATAACTACATGCATACACACAATGAACTGTTATGCAGTGGATGCAGCATGCAAAAGAGGAAAGAACCTAGACCCAAAGGGCGGCAGCGGATGCATAACATTTCATTGGGTGTGTGCATGTAGTTATATGTGGCTCTCGTCCCAATTACAGACTGTGATCTGCCACCAAAATAGGGAACAGAACAGGAGCAGGAGCATGTGATGGTTGAACCTGCAGGCAGGTGTGGCCCAGATTAGCTGAACAACAGCAATGCCAATCCCCCAAGTGGACTGCCCACATGGACAGTACAAAGAAAGAGACATATGTTAAAGCTAATGTGATGGATAGGCAGCACAGAGGGCACACTGTGGTGTACAGTGAAGAGATGGAAGGGTGTGTGGAGAGGTGACGAACCTGCAGGCAGCTCATGGTCAGGTTAGCACAACCCCCCCACCCCCAAAAAAAAACCCCTGTGGGAATCAAACCTGCAACCTATGATGTGCCAACACATGTCTGTAACTACTATCCCAAACAACCACTGGAAGCACAATGCAAAGATATTACTTCAAAGGGAATGTGTGAAGGGGAACCCGTAACACCCAGTGATGTGGCAGACGGCTCGCAGATAGACAGCTGGAACCGTACAAGGATGTGAGCACAGGTGGACCATGTACCTGACCAGGAAATCACTAAATACGTTTGTTAGTGTGGTCAAGCAGCAGCAGAGACAAATGTACGTCCAACACATATTTTTATTCTGGTAAACCATGAGACATAACGTAGATACCGCCTTATATAATATCAAGGTGTATGGATAACGGTGAAAAAAGTGAAAACACATTTGGCAGGGCAGCAACCCACATGTCACAGAAATGTCACTGATCCGTCTACAGATGATGGTCTGGAGAAATAATGTGCAGTAGGTGCATGGTGTGCACTATGCATTAGCCCCCCACCCCCCACATGGTGGCACACGCCCCAAATGCCTCATTCACATAAGTGTGCATGTAGACAGTAGGCAGTTCATGATGAGGGCCCAACACACAGTAGTCATAATTTTTACCCCAAAACATATCTGTGCGCAAATACAGGAGGCACAAAAATGAAACGGCATACATTGTTAAAAGTAAGAAAGTGTAAACACAGATATCGAAATATATGTTACAACTGCCACATAATGACTGATATAGGTGTCAAAGCGGCAATAATGTAACCAAAAACAATTGCCAAATGCAAAAGAGGATATGGTAACAGGTACAAGAGGCACATGAACACAGCGAATTCAAATAAAACGAACCGCAGACACATGCAGAGATAGCACTATGCAGAAGGTCCCCTGCAATGGGTGGTGTGGATACAGTGTCTGGACACATATATCACGGTACATAGAATACACAAATGAGGAAGAAAATGGACACCCACACTGCCACACTCCAAATATAATGGGGCAATGTGAGTGCCGGAACCTCAGGGGATAAATAGGACTGTGCAGACATGCAATGCTAGGTTTGTAAATCAATGTAGAGTGACACGTCTGTACAGTAAACAAACACAATAACCTGTCTGTAGAGATTGAAAGAAAGGTCAAACATGTTCCAGTAACCCACACAGAAGCCATATTGTCCCATGCTGTGTTGCACCAACATATCCAGTCACATGCACATGCACCGTGTACATTGACACATGATACAGTGAAGCCACATATGCACTGTAACACCCTTGCTGAGGGCAAACATCAATCAAAATAGCTGGTGTGCAGTAAAGTGGTGTGGTGGCAAATACTGTCTCATGTCCAAGTGGAGGGTGGGCCGACATGGACAAGAGGACCTTCCCAATGTGCCCCCTGTGCCACACACATGGCTGTATGCCCCTGCTGAACTAAACAGATGAGGGTATCCTGCTGTTCAGGTCACACACATGGGCAAAACACACCAACACAATGTCAGATGGATGTACAACATACAGCGACAATGTCAGTCCCTGCTGCACACGTAAGGACCAGTACACAGTGTCCACAGTGCAAATGGTGTCTGCAACCCAACAAGTCCCGTTAAGACTGTCCCTGAAACCATGGGCATGCATAGTGAAGTGTAACATTTCAGTATGCCACAGTACTGGAGAGGTCATGTGTGTCTCCTGCGATGAACACAACACCCAGCCAGAGCACGGTAGCAACGGTGTGTTGGACAGGCCTGTTATGCTCAAAGTAGCAGTCCAACAATAATGTCCATCTGAGGCAGGTGTCCCACTCTCAGAGGTCAAACATCCTATTGCTCCTTCTCCCAGGGATAATTGCATGGTGTTGTTGTGTCCACCAACAGGTGGGTGATGGTGACCGCGGATGCACTGTAGTAGATGTGCTATGTGTGTCCTCTGCTCTATGCAGAAGAAGGAGAAACAATGCATTGGTATGCCGCTCACAACATCAGGCCACATTGCAGGGAGTCAAACATAAATATGTACGTAATGAAACGTCACACAGGCAAACATAACATGATCACAACACAGAACACACTGCATGTTGTGGACATTTGGAAATGGAACTGCAGATGAGGGTGTCACTTGGATATGGTCATGTCCATGCCCATGTCACACAGGCGTTGCAGAGCTACACCCCATGTGCATCAGCGCTGGTGTAGAGAGACTCAACAGGAAAGGTCCATGAAACAAACAGCAAATCACTAACATGAAAAGGCTGATGTCATTCCCAAAAGACCCAAGGTGCAACCTACCGTGTGTCTGCAGCAAGTGTCTGCTCGGGATCCTCTGAGGCTGGCAAAGACCACAACACGTCACAGTGAAGGGAGAAGATGTCATCGAAATGTGTAGAATTACCATGTCCAGCCAGTGTTGATGCATGTCCAAATTATGGCGATATCTGTGATACATAAATGCTGTTGCACAGTGGTCTGTCAGTACACAAGAGATAGGTCAGCTCACAACACACAACACATGCCCACAATGTTCACATGGTCAACAGCAGTAAGGTAGAGATAGCACGGTCACCACCGCTCCACAGGTGTACAGACTCCTCACACCACATGATAATGCAAAATGCCTGCACACTGTATCATCACAAAGCCAACCAAAACACACACACACACACACACTATGCTAAGGTGAGCGTGCCACCAGTAGCATACAGCCTGTATGTGCACAAATGGAGATTAGTGGAGGTAAAGACTTGTCAAATGCAATGATATACTGCTGCTGGCTGATTCTACAATGTCAGGGAAGGGTGTATGTGCAGCCCACCACCAGGACACCTAGGACCTGCAGACACGCGCAGCTCTGTTGGATGTGTCCCAGAGACAGTGTTGGAGATGACAAACTGGCCAGGCACACATGTGGATATGTGTGCCAACAGCAACAGATAGGGTTTGGGGGCCAGCGCAAAGAGGTGAACAACAACATATGTGCACTATGACAGATTACCTCAGACATGTGCTCCCCCTGATTGTTCTCACAGACAAATTACTTGTAGGTCCACCTACCCCAGACTACTGCATGTTGAATGACGTACAGTCAGCTGGCACTGCACCACAGGACCAGGAGGGTCACCAAGGATATCCTGTTGATTGAGAAACACAAGAGAAACATACATATGTCATGTTGGAGTTGCGCAACACACACAGCACCTTCACGTTCGCAGCTCTCATACCCCCCAATATCCTTTAAGGACTGGCTGTTCTCCATCACACTGTTCCGACTCGATTCATGCTAAAGTTCTCACTGAAGTGTGTGTGGCAAAATACAAGGGCCCCTACTCTGTCCGTCCCCATCCTGATCTCACTGCTGCCCCCAAAACTGTTGAACACAACCGTCTCCTCCCTACTGTGTGCCTGCTCATCTCTAAGGCCTCTGTACTATCCTGCGCCCCCATATCTCTCACACTGCCCCTTAAGTGTATGTTCTGGTGGCTCCATGTCCTCTGCTACCCTGCTGCCAGTACCTGGACCACAGGGATATATCCAGAGGCTTCTTCCTTTCCCTCCCCCGATATCCAGTTCCTTGGTGTGGCTATCTCATCCCTTGACTCACATTACCAGCTGTGTGCTGATGAGCTGCAAATATATCTCTCTACGCCTGAGCTATTTCTGCAAAACCACACACCGATGTCTGCTTGCCACATGACATTGCTGGCTGCATGTCACCCCACTGCGTGAAATGTACAATGGCAAAGAATGGATATACCAGATTTCCACATAAACCTTGCTCTCCCAGTACAGCGTCTGTGTGTGGGTGGCCACACCTTCCTTTCTCCAGGGTCCTCAATGTAGGGGTTGTCTTGGACTTCACTTTCCTCCTCTCCACACATACCCGGCTTGTAGCTGAGGCTTGGGGTATCTTTCTAGATGACATCAGCTATATTTCCCCAGTCTCCCCTGAACACACAACTAAAACGCCAACCCACCCCTTAATCAGTTCCTGGCTTGCCTACGGTAATCTACATCTTGCTGATCTTCCTTTGAATCATCTGTGTCTGCGTGAAAATATGCAACACTGCACTGCATGGCCAATCTACCGCCAGACGCATAATGGCAATAATACGCCCCCTGTCATGACACCTCACAGGCTCCCTATCCGTCTCCGCATCCATGTCAAGGCTCGCCTGCTGACCTATACATGCAGTCACACTGTGGCTTTGCAGTACCTTTCCTTTATGATCTCAAATACCACTAATACAACTACTACTGAGCATGTATATGGTGCTACCTGTCATATGTAGCGCTATACTGAAACAAGTAACACACAGCCCCTGCTCAGCAGAGCATACAATCAAATCAAGCGCCTCATATTACAAAATGTGAACCACACACATCTAGGCAACTGGTCCCATCTATGCTCCGCTCACCTACTGCTGACCCCAGACTACACGCTTTTCACCTTGCTGCACCCAAAGGCTGGAACTAATTACCTGTGGCTGTACAGCAGCGCCCTCCTTTGGAGGCGGGCAAGGACCTCCGGGCAGTGCAGCCGCAACTCCCGACCCTTTTTCCATAGATCCTCTACCTGGGAGGGAATGCAATGGGTGGGAGCATTAGGGGCCAGATATCTCTGGTGGGTGCCCAACGCATATCACACATCACTGTGAGCAGCAAGGTGCTGCTGCTGCTGCTCTGGCCAGTGTGTCCTCTACTACCTGTTGCCAGCTCTGCCTGTATGTGTGGCTGTGGGTCAGGGGATGTGTGAGGTGTCACCTATGTGTACTGTGCACAACCCCCCGGACTCCCCCCCCCCCCCAATACCCTGTTCCTACACTCTCCTTGCATGACATGACAGGACCATGCCATGTGTGGGTTGACCATGCTGGTCTCCAGGGGAGGTGTTCCCTAACTCCCTGTGTGGTCCGGCACACACCTTTGTGTTTGCCTGACCTACACACATCAGCCGACATACCCGCCATGGCACCATGATACCCTTACAAAACATGGGTGATGTGTTCTGAGATGGAGCGGGAGGTGGGTGGCCCTGAACACATCGCCAGGCGCCACTACCATGACACAAGGCCTTCCACTATATCTCTATGGTCAGGACTAAGGCCTCCTGTGAATAGGGCAGTTGTGGGCGACTGCAACAGGAGCATGGCCCACCACACCTAGCTGAGCTATTAACATCTGTGATCTGGTCTGGGGCCTCTTGGATTTAGGGCAGAGCTGTGAAACTCCAACAGGTGCAGGTACCCTAACACCAGCATCTATAATAGTCCTCTGTGATCAGGTATGGGCCTCCTGTGGATAGGGCAGATGTGTGACCTGAAACTACATACACTACCATAATATCTGGATTTATTACAGACCTTTGTAATCAGGTCTTAGGACTCCTGGGGGTGGGGTGGGGTGGATTGGAACACATCCACAGCAGCACCTACCATACCATCAGGATCCATAACAGACCTGTGTAATCTGGTCTGGGCTTCCTGGGAATATGGCAGATGTGTGACCTGACCCTGCATAAACTACCACAATATCTTGATTTCATACAGACCTTTGTAATCAGGTCTCAGAACCCCTGGGGGTAGGGTGGATCTGAACACATCAACAGCAGCAGATACCATAACACCAGGATGAATAACAGAACACTTTGATCAGGTCTCAGGCATCCTGGCGGTAGGGTGGAATAGAACACATCAACAGCAGCAAATACCATAACACCAGGGTGACTGACAGACCACCTTGATCAGGTCTCAGGCCTCCTGGGGGTTGGGCAGATGTTTTAACCTGCAACTGCATAAACGACCATAACACCAGGATGGATAACAGACCACTTTGATCAGGTCTCAGGCCTCCTGGGGGTAGGGTGGAGTAGAACACATCAACAGCAGCAAATACCATAACGCCAGGATGAATAACAGATCACTTTGATCAGGTCTCAGGACTCCTGGGGGTAGGGCAGATGTGTGAACCTGCAACTGCATATACTACCATACTAACAGGATTTATTACAGACCTCTGTACTCAGGTCTCAGGACTCCTGGGGGTGGGGTGGATTGGAACACATCCACAAGCCACTTAACCCTCCATAGCCCATGTTCCCTGTAAAATAGTTATCTCCAAGTTATAATGCCCTGTTCAATGTAATTTCAGTTTGTTCAATGTAAACCGCACTGATGCAGAATAGCGCGGTATACAATAGAGTGTAAATAAATAAATAAATAACATCAGCACCTACCATACCATCAGGATCTACAACAGACCTGTGTAATCAGCTATGGGCCTCCTGGGAATAGGGCAGATGTGTGACCTGACCCTGCATACACTACCACAATATCTGGATTTAGTACAGACCTTTGTAATTAGGTCTCAGGACTCCTGGGGGTAGGGTGGATATGAACACATCAACAGCAGCAGATACCATAACACCAGGATGAATAACAGACCACTTTGATCAGGTCTCAGGCCTCCTGGGGGTAGGGTGGATCTGAACACATCAACAGCAGCAGATACCATAACACCAGGATGAATAACAGACCACTTTGATCAGGTCTCAGGCCTCCTGGGGGTAGGATGGATCTGAACACATCAACAGCAGCAGATACCATAACACCAGGATGAATAACAGACCACTTTGATTAGGTCTCAGGCCTCCTGGGGATAGGATGGATCTGAACACATCAACAGCAGCAGATGCCATAACACCAGGATGAATAACAGACCACTTTGATCAGGTCTCAGGCCTCCTGGGGTAGGGCAGATGTGTGAACCTGCAACTGCATACACTACCATACTAACAGGATTTATTACAGACCTCTGTAATCAGGTCTCAGGACCCCTGGGGGTGGGGTGGATTGGAACACATCCACAGCAGCACCTACCATACCATCAGGATCCAAAACAGATCTGTGTAATCAGTCTGGGCCTCCTGGGAATAGGGCAGATGTGTGACCTGACCCTGCATACACTACCACAATATCTGGATTTAGTACAGACCTTTGTAATCAGGTCTCAGGACTCATGGGGGTAGGGTGGATTTAGACACATCCACATCAGCACCTACCATACCATCAGGATCTATAATAGACCTGTGTAATCTGGTCTGGGCCTCCTGGGAATAGGGCAGATGTGTGACCTGATCCTGCATAAACTATCATACTAACAGGATTTATTACAGACCTCTATAATCAGGTCTCAGAACTCCTGGGGGTAGGGCAGATGTGTGAACCTGCAACTGCATATACTACCATACTAACAGGATTTATTACAGACCTCTGTAATCAGGTCTCAGGCCCCCTGGGGGTAGGGCAGATGTGTGAACCTGCAACTGCAGAAACTACCATATCAGCATGCTGTTTACCAGACCTCTTTAGGAAGATCTAAGGCCTCCTGGGGTTAGGGTGGATTTTAACACATCAACAGCAGCAGGTACCATAACACCAGGCTGAGAACTGGACCTCTGTGATCAGCTCATTAGCCTCCTCGGGATAGGGCATACCTACACACAGCAGTATACGCAGCTACATTCAGCACTGGATGGCCCAAAGACTGGTGTCTATGCCATGTTGTACATGTATGATGAGTATTCATTGCTGGATAATGTATTGCACACCTTGCATTGTGTGACCTGTTCCCATACACTTACCTCACGTGGGTAGTCCGCAATACGATTGTACCGCCTTGTGACGCGCTCCCATGCCCTCCTAACGCAACAGAGGTCCTGGCATTTGGAGGAGCCTGGAAATAGTTTGAGCTGCCTAGCGCAGATTAGTCCTGCAAGGTGTCGCAGCTCCCGGCGGGTGAAGGCAGGCTTCTTTGACCGCGTCGCCATTTTC
The DNA here is from genome assembly GCA_033557465.1 of Ichthyophis bannanicus. Classification (NCBI taxonomy): domain Eukaryota; kingdom Metazoa; phylum Chordata; class Amphibia; order Gymnophiona; family Ichthyophiidae; genus Ichthyophis; species Ichthyophis bannanicus. Next base: position 830,780,150 of record CM066035.1, read on the forward strand.
TCCGATGCCTTGCTGACGCATGCACACATGTCGCATATGCGCTGCTGCGCATCAACACGCACTGCTGTGCATCACTATGGCGCGCTAGCTACATGCCAGTGCCATGGCCGGTACACAGCAAACAGTGGTGCCGCCAAGATACGCGACGTAGCAGGCTTTCTGCCCTTTGTCCGGGCTGCTTCATAGGGCGCCTTATCACGCACTTTCCGCCACGCCATGCTGTGAGGCACCTTAGGGTACACGGCTGCGGTGAAAAGATTTATGCTGCAGACACACATTGCAGAGATGTGTCTGACTATTCTTACCATGATATACATCTTAGGCATTTATCTTAATGTTGGCACACTGGGGTCTCAAACTCGTCATCACTGGCTGTGAAGGCATTGTATCAAACAGTGTGCTATGCCTTTTAACATAGCAATGGCTGGCTACTCAGCAACACCAGGTCATCTGCACACACTTTCTGCTCTGCTTACCGAGATAGTGTAAGGCCACAGCTAAGGCACTTTACAGGGCACCTTAGTTTGGGCAACTGAGCTGAGGGTGCTTTGTGGTGTGCACACTGATTTCAGATCAATGTCAGGCATAAACGGCCGTAGCCTCGAACAGTTTTACTGACGGACACACTTTGTATATAGCTCACCAGCTAATCTAGCAACCTGCAGCCCACACCACTCTTCCAACATACCTACTGCATGCAACTGGCCACACTCGTAAAAATTGTTTCATGTAGTAAAACGCTCTGATGTAATGATAATACAATATATTATATCTGTCCGTATACAGGCTCACTGGGGTATTGAACCCATGACCTCTCCCACCAAGGTCATTATATTAACCATTGTCCTACATCAACATTGGCTGTAACGAAGCTATGGCTAGCTACTGAACCAGTGCAGATCACCAGACACACTGTTTGGTGTGGCTACCAGGATAGGTTTGCACCAAGAGTACCCATGATGCAATTGACATGCAGAACAGCAGTCTACATCTGCTCACCAGATGGGGTTTGCATCTCTGCAGCACGTCAACTGGGTAGGGAGACTGACCGTGCGTGTTACTGGCACAGTGTGCCTACTGACCATGCCATTGTGTGTGTTCTGTGCTCACCCTGAGGGTAAAGTCGTGTGGACAGCACCAGGTCCACAGTATCCATGTTGTTTGCGGTAGGTTTTGCTGCAGTTCACCATCACTGCCAGTGTGTAAGGTATTCTTTGCAGAGAGCCTAAGGAGTTTTCTGTGTCCATTTCTATTTGCCAATAATGTGTGGACCATGATGCTTGCAACATAATGCATATTCAGTGAGGTTGCCATGGGCACCAGCTTTTGGAGCAGGGGTGTGTCTGGACTCACATGACGTAGCAAGCCTGCCCTCTGTGGGTCAGGGTAGGGTACATAACCTGTGAACAACACTATCACCGTTTGCAGTAGGGCCATTTGAGGTAAATGATGACAGACTGTGGAACCAGCAAACACTGGACAACTGGTGAACAGAGAGCTGATGCAGATCTGCACATGGAACTGGACCACTGGCAGACAGGTAGTGTGCCTGGTCAGCTCAGCTGCCCCCCACTATGATCTGACATTCCCCAGTAGAGGGCAGTCAGCATGCACCTATATAGTGCATGTTTCAAAAGGAACAATGTGCACCCAGGCATGGGATCTGGCATACACACCAAGCAGGTTTGTCAGTGATTGGGTCCCATAATTTGGAACCCACAAATATCACTTACAGAAACAGTATATAGCATTATGTGGGAACCTGGACATGCCGTGGTCACTGCTCAGTCAGAGTGGGACTGACCTCCCAGCATGACATGCTGTGGCCACTGTGTCCTTGCAGGTGGTGGATGCATACTACAATATCCCAGCTATTGCCCTATGCTCTGTACACATGCATCCTGCCCAGGCCGCCCTGTCTGGCCCATGCCCACAATACCTTGGCCCTCATTATGCACAATGGCAGGCTAACGCTGGAAACTGTGCAAGCATTGTGGGCTCAGTAAGATATACACACTCCAACGCCTATTTCTGCATTGTGTAATGGTAGAGGTGGCTGCCAGCCCTGGCCACCATACCAGTCCTGGGCACTGTGCAGGCAGTGCGAAGGTACGCAATACTATTAGGATCACTCTACGGGGTGGTAGACAGTGTTGTAAACACATATGGCAGCACACTCCACAGATATCAGAAAGGTTGGTATGATGAATCTCTTTTAGCAAATTTTTTAAAGTTAGGATTTGTGATCTCACATTAATCATAGCAAGCTTTTGATACATATATGGAACTTGTTTCCATGGTTCTGACTGCATTGTTACGGTATACAGGTGCAGGTGGTGGTAGCTGCTGCTCCGCACATGGCCCAACAGCCTGACTCTCCATGAGGCTTTGTATAGTGGGGCCTGTGGGTGTGGGTGTGGTGTTTGTGCGTCTGTTGGCCACAGCTCTGGTGCAGAGGGTCCAGACTCCGGTCCTGGTGGGCCAAACACAATTCCAGTTTCCTGGATGTCGCTAATGAATATGCATGGATATATTTGCATACAATGGGGGCAGTGCATTTAAATGCATCTCATGGGTATTTCTTAGGGACATCCTGACAACCTGAATGGTGTTTGCACCTCCGGGACTGGGGTTGGGAACCTCTGCTCTAAGCAGTGGACATGTTTATGGTGTCTGCACTCTGTAGGGTAAAATAGTGGGACATGGTCTGCAGTGGCCCCAGCTGGGATGTGAACCTGTGACTTTCTGCCTTTGGGCACACTGGCTGCGTGTACTGCACCACACAGGCAGGTTGTTCCCTGAGGATCCCATGACTGTTCCTCAGACAGACCTTATCTGTTGCACTGCACACCACCCACCTATACAGGGCTTGGCCTTGCTCTGCTGTGGGCAGCTGCCACTACCTCCTCCGGTGCCGGCACCCCCTCCACCACCATGCTGACATGCCCTTATGCCGGTGGTGCACAGTCCCATGCCATCCAGTGTGCTGCTAGGCGGTTGTCTATGGTGTAGGGGCTGGGGTAGGGGTGCTGACATAGACATCAGCACATCCCCCCAGCATCGCCTGGCAATGTTCTGTGCCCTTGGGGGTATCTGCTGGGTGATATCCCCTGAGACACTGTGGGACGCACACTCGTGGCCATATTGGACCCTGGTCAGTTGCTGTCTTTCTGCTTTTCAATTTCTGCATTCTTATGTGCCAGGTAGGCATCTGCCTAGTCCACATTGTGCCCCAGCTGGCCCACTGCATGTGCTACCTGCAGCCCCCTGTACCCCAGTTACACCATCACCATAGTGCCCTTTCCCATGTGCCCACTCTGCTGTTGCTGCACATGTGTAAGCCACAAAGGCAAGCTACCCCATACACACCACAGAAAACCCTCATCAGCACTATTTTTCTATGTTGGCACATTCACTTTGTGGGGGGACTGTGAATTGACCCTTCCAAAAGTGAGCTCGTCCTTTTTCTTCTTTATAGGTTGTGTTCATTACCACTTGTCATTATTTGTTCTATTGGCCAGCTCGGTGTTTTGGATTTCAATTTTGGTTCTGGTCATTATTTATGGTTTTTGCCTTTTTGGTTGCTGCACATGTATCACTACTATCACTTTTCTGGGTCTCCCTGCCTTTGCTGTACATTGCTGACTGAAATGGTTTCTCTGACCTGCAAATGTGCCTAGCGTGAGGTTTTCACTGGCGCTAATTTTCAGAGTTTCATTTCATGGCGTTAGTGTGCATGGAGCCTCTCCCCGCCCACTCTCTGCCCATTGACCCCTTCTCTCTGCCCCTGGGGAGCCTTACTCCACCTTCTGGGAAGCCTTACTCCAACCTCTGCGCACCTTTACACCGCCGCAGACATTATCACGCGATATGTGACGTTCTCGCATGGTAATGCACCATTATCGCATGATAACATCGCAGCTGCTACGTTTGCGCCATTTAGTAAACACACCCCTTAGTTTCTGGGTCATAACCAAAAACCCATTATTCATCACCAGTAATAATCTTTTTGATGAAATCGGAGTCATTTTCAAGGTATTCCAACGATTCCCTGGCTACAGACAGTTGATCTTTTTGGTCAGGGGACAGGAGTTTCAGCATGAATTTTGCAGACCAATGTCTCATCCCCAAATCAACAGTAAGAATGGACTGTACCAACTTGAAACTGATGTCCATGTCCTCAGCAAGCTCCCTGATAGTCAATCAATGATTTGAGTGTATTGTGGCATGTACCGTTTCAACTTTGTCTTCATTCCTGCTTGTGGATGGCCTTCCAGAATGTTTGTCACTGTCAACACTTTGGTGACCCTCTTGGAAACGTTTTTACCAGTCATAAACTCAAGCATGACTCATACATTCATCGCTATACACTTGCTGTAACTTGTCATAAGACTCTTTGCATGAATCCCAAGTTTCTGTCAGAATTTAATACAAGTTCGCTGTTCATTTTTTTCACTCATCATAAATCTGACAAACTGCTTTTACACGATACCAAACATCATGTGATTAAAAAAGTACAGGTGTGCTGAAGCCACACTACACTTCGCATATGCAGAGCACATTACTAGTTCATCGCGTGCTTAATAGCATCGTGGTACAACGTATTGTTATATAGCTACACTACAAGTCTCGATACTTTTTTATTACATCTCATATTATTCAGGAGTGTGAGATGCTATCAAAGGCTTATAGGCAATGCATGCTATACTGAGATTTCTGCCTTTCTTACCACTGGCTATAATGCCTTTATTTAGCATTAACTGGTTTTTCGTTCCCCTTTTTTTGCCTTCAGAGGAACATATAGGTAAATATATTGTTTTAGAAATTTAAAGACACATATTAGAAATGACATCCAGGTGTAATCTGAGATGTCCAGTTCAAAACGTATATAAAAAGGCCAGCCAAGCGCAAGTTTCAGCCTGACGTTAGAACCTTCTACAGGCCCGAAATGGACAGAAGCAACCACAGCCACATAGACATCTCCATGGCAATAATTTAGGATGGAACCATCTATTCCATGCTGCATACATGTTCCTACCTGCTATTTTGCAAGCGGAGATGTGCATCGGTACACCAACCATAAAACAAGTGTCCTCCTCGCCCTTCATTTTTCTTTATGGTTGTGAAACATATTGGGGATATCTGGGTACTTTCGCCTCTATTCCCTCCAAGTTTGTGGTGGCAGAATGAGAGCTTTGTTGATGCCTATTCATGCCCTGGTGGGCATGAGATGTGCTGGTGGGCATGAGATGTGCTGGTGGGTTGAGATGTGCTGGCCATTTCTGAAATTGACCGTAGAGGAGTATTTTTTGCTTTTCTCTGATCAGAGAAAGGCTGAACTTTTACAGAGCTCTGCTAGTGAGTGGATTTTTGCCTCCTGGGACATCTTACTGTGAGTTCTAGCTGTTTATTTAATTATTTACTGTTTGTCTAACTGTTGTTTGTTTAATTATTTAGTGTTTGTCTTAGTGGTGTGCAAGTTTCAGCCTTCTCAGCTGTACTTACCTTGCCTCTCTCAATTAACTGGGCCTTGTGTGGTAGCCATTTTGAATTAATCTCTCTCCCCAGAGCCTGCTGTTGTTAAGCTTTTCCTGTCCTTGCCTGCCTGAGTGACTCCTCCCCCTGTGTGTGTGGTAGCCATTTTGAATTAATCTCTCTCCCCAGAGCCTGCTGTTGTTAAGCTTTTTCCTGTCCTTGCCTGCCTGAGTGACTCCTCCCCCTGACCCCCTCCCCCTGAGGTATCCTGTAACCTTGTTCCTGTTTTCTCCACGTGTGCATAGGCTGTTTTAGTTTGCTTTTCTCTGATCAGAGAAAGGCTGAACTTTTACAGAGCTCTGCTAGTGAGTGGATTTTTGCCTCCTGGGACATCTTACTGTGAGTTCTAGCTGTTTATTTAATTATTTACTGTTTGTCTAACTGTTGTTTGTTTAATTATTTAGTGTTTGTCTTAGTGGTGTGCAAGTTTCAGCCTTCTCAGCTGTACTTACCTTGCCTCTCTCAATTAACTGGGCCTTGTGTGGTACCCCCATCCCCCTGCTGAGGGTTCAGGACAGGGTACCTTGTAACTGCCCTCTTTAATAGGACTTATCTCCCCCCCTCCCTCCCCAGCACCCACCCACCCCTGGGGAAATTGTAGTTTTATAGGTACTTGGACATCTTAGAGGAAAGGGGCTGCTCTCAGGTGCAGCTCTTAATCCAAATCAGTCATACACAGAGGACCTGTGATTAATTAGCTTCAGGTACACAGGGTGTATTAGGGGTATTAGATACACTTTTATTAGTATAAGCATCTACACCAATCCTTATTATATACCGATTTAAAAGACCTAAACACAAGCTTTAAACTAAGATGCAGTCAGAGGTCCAGCAACGAGATGGGGGTTCTCCAGTCTTTTGCATCGAGTGTCACATGTATGATTATCTCCCAGTTGGTGAGAGGTCCTACATATGCACTAAGTGCAGGGAGCTCTTTGCTCTCAGGGAACGAGTCCGTTCTCTAGAGGCTAGAGTAGCAGACCTGGAAGACATAAGAAAGACAGAGAAGTACATGGACGAGACCTACAGGGATATAGTCCTGAAGTCCCACCTCCAGTCTGGCAGCATCCCTGTTGCCATGGAGGAGAGAGGTCACGTGACAGGAGAGCATCACCCTGGTGTGGCAGGAAGTGATCCTGTAACTAGGACCTGTCCTCCAGGTGATGTAAAACCCTCTCGCACCGAGGACGTTTCTCCAGGGCCATGTCCCCATGAGGGGAGGGTCAGGACAGCTGTTATAGTTGGTGATTCAATCATTAGGAATGTAGATAGCTGGGTGGCTGGTGGACGTGAGGATCGCCTGGTAACATGCCTGCCTGGTGCGAAGGTAGCAGATCTCACGCACCGCCTAGATAGGATCATAGATAGTGCTGGGGGGGAGTCTGCTGTCTTGGTACATGTTGGTACCAATGACATAGGAAAATGTGGTAGGGAAGTTCTGGAGGCTAAATTTAAGCTTTTAGGTAGGAAGTTGAAATCCAGAACTTCCAGGATAGCGTTCTCCGAAATGCTTCCTGTTCCACGTGCAGGACCCAAAAGACAGGCAGAGCTCCGGAGTCTCAATGCGTGGATGAGACAATGGTGCAAGGATGAGGGTTTTGGATTTGTTAGGAACTGGGGAACATTCTGGGGAAAGGGGGGGCTCTTCCGAAGGGATGGGCTTCACCTTAATCAGGATGGGACCAGACTGCTGGCATTAACCTTTAAAAAAGAGATAGAGAAGCTTTTAAACTAGAAAATAGGGGAAAGCCGACAGTCACCCAGGAGCGCACGGTTCGGACAAAGGTATCCTTGAAGGATGCTACCAAAAGCAGTGAGGTTCCAAAAGGGAGTATAGTAGCCCAAATGCCCTTGAGTAAGGAGCAGACAGAGCATAAAGATTCCCAATTACCCATGCCTACCAATAGCCAGATTAATATTAATAAAATGCAGTCTCTAAAATGCTTGTATGCCAATGCTAGAAGTCTAAACAATAAGATGGGAGAATTAGAATATATAGCATTAAATGAGAGGTTAGATATGATTGCACTCTCAGAGACATGGTGGAAGGAGGATAACCAGTGGGACACTGTGATACCTGGATATAAACTATATCGTAATGATAGAGCTGAACAAATTGGTGGAGGGGTTGCGCTCTATGTTAGAGAGGGCATTGAGTCAGAAAGGATTAAAGTTTTGCAGGGAACAAAATATGCTGTAGAATCTCTATGGATTGAAATTCCATTTATGAAGGGGAAGGTGATGGCAGTGGGAGTATACTATCGACCACCTGGCCAGAATGAACAAATGGATGATGAAATGCTCAAAGAAATCAAGGAAGCTAACAAAAGCCACAACAGAGTAGTAATAATGGGTGATTTCAATTACCCCGGTATCGACTGGGACAGTGTCACAGCAGGACAAGCTAAAGAGATAAAGTTTCTAGATGAAATAAATGACTGCTTCTTGGAGCAGCTGGTTCATGAACCGACCAGAGGGGAAGCCATACTGGACCTAGTCCTTAGTGGAACGCCAGATCTGGTGCAAGAAATAAGGGTGTTGGGACCACTTGGCAATAGTGATCATAGTATGATCATGTTTGATTTAATCAGTGGAGGACAGATAGTAAAGGAATCCACAGTACTACCTTTTAACTTTCAAAAGGGTGACTATGATAGAATGAGGAATATAGTTCGGAAAAAACTAAAAGGAGCGGTTCCAAAGGTTAAAGACTTACAGCAAGCTTGGGTGTTATTTAAAAATACTATCCTCGAAGCCCAGACCAGCTGTATTCCACGCATTAAGAAAAGTGGAGGAAGAAAGTCCAAAAAAACTGCCAGCATGGTTTAAAGGTGAGGTCAGAGAGGCTGTTGCTGCCAAAAGAGCAACCTTCAGAAAATGGAAAAAAGAGCCAAATGATGAAAACTGGAAACAGCACAAGCACTGGCAAGTTAAATGCAAAGCATTGATAAGGCAGGCAAAGCGGGAATTTGAGAAGAAACTTGCTACGGAAGCAAAAACACGAAATAAAGACTTTTTCAAGTACATTCGTAGCAAAAGGCCTGTGAGAGAGTCAATTGGACCATTAGATGATAGAGGGGTAAAAGGGGCAGTAAGAGGAGACAAGGCTATAGCAGAGAGACTGAATGAATTCTTTGCTTCGGTCTTTACTGAGGAAGATGTAGGGGTGTTACCCAAGACTGAAGTGGTATTTAAAGGTGATACTGCAGAGGAATTGAGAGAAATATCGCTACACCGGGAAGATATATTACAACTATTTGATAAACTGAATAGTAGCAAATCACCTGGACCGGATGGTATACATCCCAGAGTGTTGAAAGAACTGAAATATGAGATTGCAGACCTGTTATTGGTAATCTGTGAACTTTCATTAAAATCATCTGTAATACCTGAAGATTGGAGGGTCGCCAACGTAACACCAATTTTTAAAAAGGGTTCCAGGGGTGACCCGGGAAATTACAGACCGGTGAGCCTGACGTCAGTACCAGGGAAAATGGTAGAAGCCATCATAAAGAACAAAATTACACAGCATGTAGATAGTCATGGCCTAATGGGAGACAGCCAACATGGCTTTAGACAAGGCAGATCTTGTCTTACTAATCTGATCTGTTTTTTTGAAGGTGTGCATAAACAGGTAGACAAAGGTGAGTCGGTTGATATAGTGTATCTGGACTTTCAGAAAGCTTTTGACAAGGTCCCCCATCAGAGACTTTTGGCGAAGCTAAAAAGTCATGGGATAGGAGGCAGTGTACTATTGTGGATCGGGAACTGGTTAAAAGATAGAAAGCAGAGGGTAGGGCTAAATGGCCAATATTCCCAATGGAAAAAGGTGAATAGTGGAGTACCCCAGGGATCTGTACTGGGTCCGCTACTTTTTGACATATTCATAAATGACCTGGAAAAGGGAATAACTAGTGAGGTAATCAAATTTGCAGATGACACAAAACTGTTTAAAGTTGTTAAAACCCAAGAGGATTGTGGAAAACTGCAGGAGGATCTGGATAAATTGGAAGACTGGGCATCCAAATGGCAGATGAAATTTAATGTGGACAAGTGCAAAGTTATGCACCTAGGAAAGAACAACCCACACTATAGTTACAAGATGCAAGGCTCCACATTAGAAACCACCACCCAGGAAAAAGATTTAGGAGTCATCGTGGATAACATGTTAAAACCCTCCGCCCAGTGTGCAGCGGCGGCCAAGAAAGCAAATAGAATGCTAGGTATCCTAAGGAAAGGGATGGAGAATAAAACAAAGGATATTATAATGCCTCTGTATCGCTCCATGGTACGACCGCACCTTGAATATTGTGTGCAATTCTGGTCACCGTATCTTAAAAAGGACATAGAGTTATTAGAAAAAGTACAGAGAAGAGCCACCAAATTGGTGAAGGGGATGGAAGGCTACTCCTATGAAGAGAGGCTAAAAAGGTTAGGGCTCTTTAACCTAGAAAAGAGGCGGCTGAGGGGAGATATGATAGAGGTGTATAAATTAATGAATGGAGTGGAACGGAATAAACGTGGATAAATTGTTTACGCTATCAGAATATAGAAGGACTAGGGGGCATGTAATGAAGCTACAGGGTAAACTATTTAAGACAAATAGGAGAAAATATTTCTTCTCTCAACGTGTAATCAAACTCTGGAATCTGTTACCGGAGGATGTAGTAAGGGCTGTTAGTATAGCTGGGTTTAAAAAAGGTTTGGACAAGTTCCTGGAGGAAAGGTCCATAAACCACTATTAAAAAGGGACCCAGGATATCAATGCTTGGCCTAGTACAAGCACTGCAGAACCTGTGTCTTTTGGGGAAACTGCTAGGTACGTATGACCTAGATTGGCCACTGTTGGAAACAGGATACTGGGCTTGATGGACCTCGGTCTGACCCAGTATGGCATTTCTTATGTTCTTATGTTCTTATGTTCTTATCTTTAATGGAATGCCCTGGACATGCCTCCGTCATGCTCCCATGTATCATAGACATGTTTGCTCCAGAGACATTCATATACCCAGCTTTCTAAAATAGCTCCGAGGATATCTTTGTAATTTGCATGTCTGAACACCCATTTTCAAATGCCCAAATCACAAATAGAGCTCCTAAAATGACTACATTAGGATTTAAGAACTATGGAACCCATTTTTGAGCACAATGCCGTGGCATAAATGAAAACATCTAAACAAGACATTTCCTTTTAGCTGAAATTCAATGGTGCTAACAGCTTACCATTTGCTGAAGTAGAATGGTGTGATCAACCAAGTCAAAAGCTGTACTAACTTCCAAGGAGATAATGATGGCAATTTGGTGATGATGGCTGTCTTGCTGAAGTAGAACCTGGTGAGCACTGCTCATCTGTGAGGTCTAGGAACTGGGACCTTGATCTGAATACCCTCTGATATGGATGCCTCCTGATATAGGTACCCAGGCGTGCTCAAAAGTGGGCTCATAGACTAAATGTCTGGGTGTCAAAAATAGGCACCTATACATGGATGTATTTGGCTAGGCACTCCAGGTTAAAGCTGATTTTGTGGTGCCTAAACCAAATACATGGAGCCCGATTTTGGAAGGGGCATATCTGGGTTGTCCAGATGGCCCCGAGCAGAATGGGCCTGTTAGGACCCGATTCTGTAATGCGGGAGCAAAATGTTCCTGCAGCACACAAAATCAGGCCTGAGGATGACCAGGCATGCCCCAGCATGGCCTGCAGGATGTCCACCCTGCAGGCCCGTGCATGCCTGCAGTGCCCTAGCACTTACCCTACCACCCAACACCCGGCAAGGGCTGCCAGAGCCTGGATTGGGCAGCAGGGACACATCTCTGGTGTCCTGCTGCTCCGGTGGTGGGCCATCATGCTCCCATGAAAGGCAGCCGGGCAGGACCGGGGTGTGGCCTGCCTTTATTCCATCCCCCCCCCCGGTGACTCAAGGATGTACAGGGCCATCAATGGAATCGGTCCTATATGTCTCTGAGTCAGGCCTGCCCATGCCCCCCATCACACCCACATCCCCTGCTGCACACACAGCTGCTCTGTGCATGCAGCGGGGGAGTCAAGCGGAAAACCTCCAGGGTGGATAGTGTGGCAGCGCTGAACATCTAGAGGCACTTTAAAAATGGACCCCTATATTAAATAATTTAAAAATAATCCTCTGATGAGCCAGGAGCCAATGTAGTACAAAAAGAAGGGAAGGTTCCACATCTTACTACTAGCTGAAGATTAGCCAAGGTCTTCTGTGGGAGTCTCATGTAAACAAAGTTATAATAATCTAAATGTCACAGAACTGCAGCTGCATAACCTATCATAAATCCAACTGACAAAGAAAAGATTTAATCTGCCTGGTCAAATATAAATTATTATAGGCTTTCTTAAAAAACTGCTTTTTACCCAAGAGGAGCAACAAATTAATCATAACTCCCAGACTTTGCATCATGTTTTGACATGGGAGCACCATTCCATCAACATCTGGGTCTCATCTGGGAGCAAGTTTCTCCTGACCTTTAACCCACGGAATAATGACTGAGTTTCAGTTGATTTTCCAACATCCATTGACTTATTTTTTGAAGACACATTTCCATTTAAAATATGTGTCATGGAGAGCAATATTGCATAAGATACAGATTTGAATGTCATTGGTGTAAATAAAGGGGATTATTTTAGCAGCCCTATTTGCGTTTTAAATGTGGATGTGGCAGCAGAAAAATGTGGATGCCACATCCATGTGGAAAACACCATTTTGGAAAGGCCACGATTTTCACGTTTTAGTACCAGGTATGACATTTTTTGCATGCTTTCCTGGGAGGCATTCCAAGGGCATTTCAGGGTATGGCTTGAGCAGCAATGGTGTTTTGCACCTCTATGATGTATTTCACATAGTCCAGCGACATGTAGGGCAGAGTGTCTGAACATGCTAATACGGTATACCCCTGCTATGTTGTTGTTGTTAAGTGCCGTCGAGTCGGAGTCGACTCATGGCGACCCTCTGGATAGCTATCCTAAATTGTGTTCGGTCTTCAGTCAGGCGGCTCATTGACGACAGACTGGTACCCGTAGCTGCTGTTATTGTAGCAATCCATCTCATTGCTGGCCTTCCTCTTTTGCGTTGACCTTCTATCTTGCCAAGCATGATGTCTTTCTCTAATGATCTCTCTCTCTCTCTTCGCATGATGTGTCCGAAGTATGAAAGCCGAAGTCTTGTCATCTGAGCTTCTAAAGAAAGCTTAGGTTTGATCTCCTCTAGTACCGACTGGTTTGTTCTTCGGGCAGTCCATGGTATACACAGTATTCGCCGCCAGCAGCACCATAATTCAAAGGCATCAATTTTCTTCCTGTCTGTCTTTTTCACTGTCCAGCTTTCACATCCATATGATGTTATTGAAAATACCATGGCTTGAACAAGTCGAATCTTTGTATGGAGAGACACACCTCTGCTCTTGAGAATCCCTGCTATAAATCATGAATAAGCACCGGCCTCACTCATCTTTTGGGACTGCTTGTGGCATAAGTAACTGCAGGAACTTTGGTTGCGATTCCTTGGCCTGACTGTTGTCTGTGTCCGTGTAAGTGTGTTTGTTTCCCTGCAACCTTTCCTGTTTCTCTCTCAGACCTGTCTTCCACCCCTTTTCTTAGACCCCTGTACATTTGATCTCTCTGAAACCCTCTTCCCTCCCTCCTCAGCAGTGCTCACTCCAAACTCCCAGTGTCTCCTACCCTGCCCTGGTGTGTATCACTCTTCCTACTGTCCAGTTGCTTGATGCTTTTGTCTGTCTGTGTGTCTGAGGGTTCCTTGCTGTATCCATGTCTCTGTATGTTTCCCTGCTGCCTGTGTTGTGTCTCTCTCTTCCTAGTTCAGTGTATGAGTGAGTGTAGGTGCATGTTCATTGCTGTCAGTGTGGGTAGAGAGAGAATCACTGGGTGGAGGAAGGCAGGAGCCATGAGTGACCTGAACAGATAGTTTATGCAGGCCATGCAGCATGAGGTCTGCAAAAAACATAAGAAAGGTACCAGGAGGCGTTCATATCAGAAGGTACGCAGGCTCAGGACCCAATTCCTAGACTTCACAGATGAGCAGTGCTCACTAGGTTCTACTTCAACAAGGCAGCCATCATCACTAAATTGCCTTTGGCCTGGTTGATCACTCCATTCTACACTCAGCAAATGGCAAACATGCTGGTACCAATCTCTCCTCGTTCTCATATCTCTAAACTCGCACTTTCACTGTCTCTACTCACATCTCTTCTTCTGGTACCCAGTTTTCCCTGTGGAGTTCCCCAGGGTACCATACTTGCATCTACTTTGCTTAACCTCTTTCTAGCCCCACTAGCAACTATTATTCAAAGTCTTTATCTGCACCAATACTTTTTTTGCTGATGACATTCAAATAGTTCACTACACTGACCCCAGTAAGATCTGAAGAGGAAAGGTCAGTATAGTGAACTATTTGAATGTCATCAGCAAAGCAGTATTGGTATAAATCAAGACTTTGAATAATAGTTGCTACTGGGGTCAAAGAGAGGAGCAGGCTGGTTGTGGATGAGTAGAGCCAAGGAAGGGCAGGGTTGGTAAGAAGAAACTCACATGGCCTTTGATTTCATGGAATTTAGCTTCATAATATGGTTATTACAGAATTACTAGAGGACCACATCATGAAGCTGAATTCCATGAAATCAAAGGTCATGTAAGTCTCTCCTCTCCTTGGTTCTACACATCCATAACCAGATTGTTCCTCTCTCTGGTTGTATCTCAGTTCTGGGCTGTAGAGATTGATTCCTCCCTCATCTTTGAGATGCAGATCTCAGCTGTTGTCAACGTTTTTTTAGACAAATCTGTTCCATCAAACCTCTTCTGGACCTATGTCATCTTAAAACTATAACTTTCACCCTTATTTCCAAGTGTTTGGACTATTACAATTCTCTACCACAGATTAAATCAATTTACCTTACACCAACTTCAACTACTCCAAAATTCTGCAGCTTGACTTCTAACAAATACTAAGAAATTCAATACATTATCCCTGCATTAAAGCTTCTTCAGTGACTTCCGATCGCTTTTTACAGCCCTATTTAAAATTTATCTTCTGATTCATAAGGTCCTATACACAAATATTCTGCTTTTTCTCTCTTTTCCCATAGCTCCACACAGCCAACCCACTCTAATTGCACAAATCAATTTATTTTAGCTACAGCTTATAAATTGGTATCTAGACACAAACACCGAGACAGCCTTTTCCTGTTATGGCACTCTACTGTGGAATTTTCTCCTACTCCATATGACAAGCAAATCTAAGTGCACCCATTTCAAGACTGCATTAAAAACTCACTTCTTCAGTTAGAGGCCAATTCTGTTCTGGGCATCCCCCGCATGTCCAGGAGTCCAAAATCAGGATGTGCCCCGGTTGCACCTGGTTCTGATGCCGCGGGGGCTAGATGTGCCTGTGCGATTAAAATCGGGTGCAGCCAGCCTGGATAGGCAAGCCATGCCTCGATTCTGGGCGCCCAGATGTCCAAGAAGCTCCCCAACTAGCCAAGCTAGGCTCCTGCATGTAGCCGTGGGGCCATGGCATCCACAGCAGGTCCGGCAAACATGTTTCCCCCCCCGTAGCCCAACCCCCAATCTGGCCTGCTGTGAAAGGGGAGGCCCCTGCACCTCCTTACCTCATCCTCCGGTCCTGGATGTCCCATTTGTCACCATCCAGGGAGACTTATTCCACTCCAAAGTGGAATAAATCCCCAGTACAAATGGCCAACCCTGAACGTACAGGGCCGGATGTACAGGGCCTGTATGTCCGGGGTCATGGTGCTACCCAAAATCTGCCCTTGCTCCTCTCTCAGCCCGCTTCCTCCCACCCATGAACAAAGCTCCCCATACAACTGGGAAGTATGTGCAGGGAGCTCATGGCACGGAATCGAGATGGGGGAATAGTGGGGGCTGGACGTCCATGCCGGACATCCAGCCCCTGCTATTCATGCTCGGAATCAACCCCTAAGACTCTTGGGGAAGAACCAGGCACTCCTCTGAGATGATGCTGGAGATAACACCCCACTTCCTTCTCTCTTCTTACCCACGCTTAGGTTTTTTCTGCTTTCTCTTTCATTCTTTTGATTTTGTATTATAAATCCTTATGAAATATCCTTCAGGTTGGAAAGTGGCATATCAAATTCTCAACTAAACTAAAAACCACACCATCTCTGCAAGGAATTAGAGCCACTCCTCTGCCCTACCACACAGAGGAACCAGTCCATGCCTGCCCATCTCAAGGTCACCTCAGCCCTTGCCTTCTTTGCCATTGGCAGTTTGCAGTCCATGTTGGCTGTCACAGTGGGTCTCGGCTAGTCAGCCATCTCACAGTGCATCTTATGGTTTTTAAGGGCCTTTCTCAGTCACACTGCAGAATATGTAGCCTTCCCTCCAACAATGCAATACAGACAACTAACCTTGACCCAGTTCTTTGAGGTGGTCAGATTGCATTTAGGTCCTTGCATACATATGGCCATCAGATCACCATGAGGAAGGGAGGCTTCCTACTGCAACAGATAGGCATTCCTCTCATTCAACATGTAGGTGTTCTGAAATGCACAGGAGGATGTGTTTCCAAAGTCCCCAGGCTCCTGCTATGACATATATCCTAAACTACTGTATGGCTGCTAGGTAAACCCTACATCTGCCACATAGACATGCACATGCAAGGAGGTCTCAGTGGTCCCCTGGCTGCAAATAATGACAGAGAGCACATAGTTGCAGTGCCTGCCCACCACCTTTGTCTCACAGGCTACCCTCTAAGGAGATGGCTCCTGACAGATGCAGAGGAGCATTACAAATAAAGACAAAAAAACCACAGCTTTCAAAAAATGTAGGAGTTCACAAACAGAGGAACACAGAAAAGAATACAAGATAAAGCTAAAAGAGACAAAAAGAGAAATAAGGATAGCAAAATCAAAGGCAGAAAAAAAGATGGCTAAAAATCTAAAGCATGATAACAAAACTTTTCAGGTATATTCGGGAGAAGAGGAAGATCAGAGGTGGAATTACAAGACTCAAAAGTGCCAAAAACAGAACCATGGAAAGTGACATTGAAAAAGCAAAAATACTAAACCAATACTTCTGTTCTGTTTTTACTAAAGAAAATCCTAGAGAAGGACCACCTGTGATTGTTAAATATACAAATGGGAATGGAGCAGATGCCACACCATTCACAGAAGATGATGTGTTAGAGTAGCTTGCAAAACTGAAAGTGGACAAGTCCATGGGACCAGATGGGATACATCCCAGGATACTGAAAGTGCTCAGAGAGGTTCTTGCAGGGCCGTTAAAAGATGTTTTCAATAGATTCTTGGAGACAGGAGAAGTTCCACAGGACTGGAGAAGGGCTGATGTGGTACCTCTTCACAAAAGTGGTAATAGGGAAGAAGTGGCAAACTATAGGCCGGTAAGCCCCACCTTGGTGGCGGGAAAAGTAATGGAGGCATTCCTGAAAGAGAGAATAGTGGACTTTCTTGAAACCAATAGGTTGCATGATCCGAGGCAACATGGTTTTACCAAAGGACGATCATGCCAGCAAAAGCAAAATGACATTGGAAACAGCTATACTTTTAAACTACACATCAATGGCAAGTGGGAAGAGATGAGTAGAACAAAATCCATGCAAACCACTGGCAGGCCAGTCAATGAACGCTGGAAAGTGATGAGCACAAATGCTCAAAGTCTAGCCAACGAAGTTCCTGACCTGGAAGCTCTAATAGTGGGAATGGACTTGGACATTGTGGCCATTACAGAAACATGGTTTAACGAGTCTCATGAATGGAATATAGCCATAGCTGGCTATAATTTATTTAGAAGAGATAGAGAGTGTTGAAAATGAGGAGGAGTAGCCCTATATGTCAAAAGCAATATTAAAGCTGCGGAAATGCAGGGGACATGGGGAAAAGAAGAAGCGCTGTGGATTGTGTTGGAAAGACAAGATGGCACTGTCATCCATACTGGTGTAGTCTACAGGCCTCCAACTCAAACCGAAGAAATGGATAGCGAATTGATTGCTGATATTGTAAAGATAGCCATGAAGGGAAAAGTAATCATACTGGGTGACTTTAATCTACCCGATGTGGATTGGAGTATTCCTTCTGCAAATTAGGAAAGAAGTAAAAAAATTGTGGATGCCTTCCAAGATGCATTACTTAAACAAATGGTGAT
Organism: Ichthyophis bannanicus; assembly: GCA_033557465.1. Classification (NCBI taxonomy): domain Eukaryota; kingdom Metazoa; phylum Chordata; class Amphibia; order Gymnophiona; family Ichthyophiidae; genus Ichthyophis; species Ichthyophis bannanicus. The sequence goes on from CM066035.1 coordinate 830,797,863, forward strand.
GGAACTGACCAGGGAGTGCTCGGTACTGGATTTAGGGGTATGTTTACTAAACCGTCTTAACGTGCGCTCTCCCACGTTATCGCACGATAAGGCACCTTATCGCGCGATAATGACACCTTATCACGCGATAATGGCACCTTATCACGCGATAAGATGTTGAAGGCGCTGAAAGGCTCCCGGAGGGCGGAGGAAGGCTCCCCAGGGGCGGACAGAGAGGGTCAAGGGGCGGAGAGTGGGAGGGGAGAGGCTCCCTGCACACTAACGCTGTGAAATCCGAGGCTGAAAACTAACGCCAGTGAAACCCTGGCGTTAGAGCTGATTTAAAGGGAAAAGAAACAATTTCCGTCAGCAATGTACAGCAAAACCAGGGCAACCTACAAAAAAGTGATGTGTGATACATGTGCACGGAACAAAAGGGCAAAGAAACAGTGAAAATGACCAGAAGAAAATGTAAAAAAAACATAACCAAGCTGGGCAATAGTGATATCAATGGGAAACATCAAAAAACACCCGCAAGAAAGCTCCAAAAAAAAGATATGAATTTTGGAAGGGTCTATACTCTGTCCCCATACAAGGTGAATGAGCCCACAGTGAAATTGCGCTGATCAGGGTTTTTCTCTCCATTGGACAGGTTTCCTATGGTGTGCACATGTTCCACAACAGCAGGGCGGGCATGTCGGAATGGGCAACTGGACAGATGCTGGAAAAGGGGACACAGAGGGCTGCAGGCGGCACATGCTGTGGTGCAGCTGGGGCACAGTGCGGACTAGGGTAATGCCTAGCTGGCCCATAGGAATGCTGAAACAGTAGAGCAGCCAGACTGCAACTGCTGAGGGCCCAACATGGGCAAGAGTGTGCTTCCCACGAGGGAATAGTACACAGCAGGTACCCCCAATGGCATGGAACATTGGCAGGTGGTGCTGGAGGAAAGCGTGGACAGCTATGCAGGCACCCCTACCCCAGAACCCGCACCATAGGCAGCCGCCTACCCACACACTGGATGGCCTGAGACTGCGCAGCACCAGCACCACCAGCAGAAGGGCATGTCAGCATGGTGGCAGAGGGGTACTGGTGGTGGAGGGGGCAGTGGCAGCTGCCCAGAGCAGACAATGGCCTAGCCCTGTTTAGGTGGGTGCCGTGCACTGCAACAGACAGGCTCTGTCTGACAAACAGTCATGGTATCTCCAGGGAATGCACTATCTCTGTGGCAACAGGGTGGTGCAGTGAACACAGCCAGTGTGTTCAGGCGCAGAAAGTCACAGGTTCAAGTCCCAGCTGTGGCTCCTGCCAACCCAGTCCCCATATTTTACCCACTACTAAAACGTGCTAATACAGACAGAACCTTTATTGCAGATAACAGAAACATGCCCAATAAACCTACATTTTACCCTACAGAGCACAGACACCATAAATATGCACATTACCTAGAGCAGAGTCTCCCAAATGCAGTCCTTGAGGGCCAAACACCATTCAGGTTCCATGCTGCCTCTAATAAACACGGCTGTGCTGCATGTCTATGCACCGCCCCCATGGTATGCAGATGTATCTCATGCATATTCATTAGGGACAGCATGAAAACCCGAACAGTGTTTGGCCCACCAGGACTGGAGTTGGGAACCTCTGCCCTAGAGCAGTGGCCAACAGGGGCAGACACACCCTCACCCACAGGCTCCATTATCCAAAGCCTCCTGGAGAGGTAGGATGTTGGGCCCTGCGTGCATCTCCCAATACTAGCACTTGCATACCTTAGCAATGCCACCCTACACCTGGGAATATTGTACACACCTATCAAATGGTTGCTATGATTACTGGCAGATAGCAATTCCTAAGTTAAGCACAATTTGCTGATTGAGCTGCATCATAGCAACCTTTCTGCTGTCTGTGGAGTGTGCTTCAGGTCTGATGTCTGACAGTGTTTACCACCCTGGGGAGTGACCCCAACAGTATTGCGTACCATAGCCATGCCTGCACTGTGCCCAGGACTGGTGCGGTGGCCAGGGCTGCCAAGAGCCTCTATAGTTGCACAATGCTGGCATAGGTGTGGGAGCGTGTGTTTGTCTATCCAGTGTGTGGTGTCTGCCAACACCTTTCTCAGCCCACACTGTTGCCAGTGTAAGCCTGCCAATGTGCATAATGAGGAGCAAGGTACCATGGGTATAGCCCGGACAGGGTGGCCTGGCTAGGATGCATCTGCACAGGGCATAGAGCAATGGCTCGGACATTGTAGTGCCTGACAACCACCTGCACGGACAGGGTGGCCACAGCATGTCCTGCTGGGAGGTCACTCTCACCCTGACTGAGCAGTGACCTCGGCATGGCTAGGTTCCCCCATAGTTTTTATTTCATGTGATGTTTATGGTTCCTTTTTGGGGCCCAATCACTGACTTATCTGCTTGGTGTGTATGCTGACATCCCAGTTCTGGGTACATGCATTTCCTCCAGAAACATGCACTATGGACTAGCTAGCAGACTGTCTGCAGCTAGTATGTGTCTGGATGGAACATCTTGCAGGGTGCAGCAGCTGGAGGCTTGCTGCTGGAGAATGTCAGATAGTGGTGGGGGGCAGCTGAGCATTTCCAGGCCTTCTGTCTGCCTTGCCTAATGGCTGTGTACAGAGCTGCATTGCCTGCCCTGTATGGTATCTGTTCCCCAGCAGGACTGGGGTTGATGGTCCTCTCTACTAACACCATTGTGGGGAGATCCTGTTTCCCACCCTGAGCCACAGAGAGTGGGTTGGGTGGTGGTACATAATCCACCTATGGGTCCAAATACCCCCCCCCCCCTTTCCCCTACATCATGTGACCATGATACCAACACAGGATATGCACTATTTTGGGTGCATCATAGCCCATAAGGGCTAGACATGACTGAGAAATACAGATGTGTCTGCAGGAACTACCTATCACACACACTAGCACTAATGGGGACCTGCAGCATAGCCTATTTCAGCCATGAAAGGTGCTATGGACCTGGTGCTGGGTGCCCCACCTCACCCTCAGGGTGAGCACAGTACCCGCACAATGTGATGGTCTGTAGCTACTCTGTGCCAGTAACATACATGGTCGGTACCCTCTACCAGGCTGAGGTGCTGTGGGGGTGCACACGGTCAGTTCCCCCTACCAGGCCGAGGTGCTGTGGGGGTGCATACCCCATCTTCTGATCATCTGTAGACTGCTGATTTGCATGTGCAGTGCATCATGGGTACAGGTGGGATAACCCTATCCTGGTAACCACAGCAGACTGTTTGTGTGGTGACATGTAGTCCTTCTGTAGCCAGCCAGGGACTTGTTGATAGCTGTAGCCTACTGGTTACTTCACTGCCTGTAGAGCCAGAGGTCATGGGTTCAAACCCACAGTGGGGTTATTTGATAGGGCTATCCGGAGCATTGTCAATTCTTAATGTACATTAGTACTGCCAGCAAAAACACCCTCAGAGTACTGTAACCATAAGGTGCCTCAGAAGGCGCTTTATAGGGTGCCCTATAAAGTGCCTTCTGAGGCACCTTATGGTTAAAGTCCATATAAGGTGCCTTATAAGTTGTCCTATGGAGTGCCTTATAAGGTGCCCTATAGGGGACATTATAGGGTGCCGTGGCAGACAGTGCACTTTATAATGTGCCCTATGGAGTGCCTTATAGGGTGCCTTATGTGGCACCTTAGGTTATGGCACGTGAGGGTGTGTTTGCTGGCAGCAATAATTAAAATACCTCAAGAAACAATACTTACATGTCAAGGCTGATGCTTCAGCCAGCCTTATGCATTAGGCACACTGGGGGATCAAACTCATGACCCCTGTATCATCAGTCAGTGTATTAACCATTGTACTACACCTCAGCTTCTGTATTTGCATGTCTGGGCGCCTACTTAAGATTACCACGCGTTAACGCGCTTAGCGGCGCTTAGCCCGTTAATGTGCGCAGCAGCGCGCATTATCGCACGATAATCCCGTTTTGCTACTTTAAGACTGAAACGCCCACTCCTTTTATGGCAGCCTGCACACTATCGCCGGGCGCACATTAAGACGGTTTAGTAAACATACCCCTTAGTGTTCACCAACGGAGATAGCATGTCAAATATCTGGGTGGGCGCCCATGTGAGCAGCAGCGATCATCACGCAGTGTGGTTTGAGATAAAAGCCAAAGTAGAATCACAGCAAGCTCAAAGTCCTAGAGTTCAAAAACACTGATTTCAGCAAAATGGCTAGGTACCTGAAGGAGGAGTCGGCAGGGTAGGAGGGTATAAGGGAAGTGGAATTGCAATGGACTAAACTAAAGGAGGCAATAAAAGGGGCAACAGATACGTATGTAAGGAAAGAAAATAAAAACAAGAGGGAAAGGAAACCTATTTGGTTCTCCAAAGAAATGACTGCACAAATAAAGCCAAAAAAACACAGCTTTCACAAAATTCAAAAGTTTGTAAACAGCGGAACACAGAATACAGGTTCAAACTAAAAGAGAGAAAAAGAGAAATAAGAATAGCAAAATCAAAGACAGAAGAAAAGATGGCTAAAAATCTAAAGCTCCGACAAAAAAAGTGACTTTAGTTTGGTAGGGGACTTTACCAGTGAAGTTATTTTTATGATTTATTTCATTCACTGAAGTGGGGTTGCTTTAAAATTGTTACATGAGAAATGGCAACTCAAACTCTATCCACTGCAAAACATTGTGTGAAGTAACACAAAATCCCGCAAAAGGATACTCAGAAGCTTGCCTTACCAGCACCAAGTCCAAGAACTCAAACTGCATCAATCTCATCTACAAAAAGCCACGACTGCAATATTCTTAAACACCTGTATGCTTCCAGTTAGGATAAAAAGAACTAGATAGACTCATACAGATTCCTACACAGAGAATCTACATATCAACAGATTCTCTCACCGACCATCAACTATTAAAGAATAAGAGGTTACAAATTATTAACAAACATGCAGACAACAAATTAAATAGAAAACCCAAGGAACCAGACTGTGAGTAATGGAACACTAAAAAAATAATACCAGAAATGCATTTTCTCCCCCATTAATGGAAATATAAGAAATTCACATTTTCAAATCTGATAAATTTCATTCTCTAAAACATGGATGCCCTGTATAAGAGGCCTTCCCAACCCCAAGTGCTGCTCCCTCATTGTGCCATGGCTGCCATCACTGCGGCGGGTGAGTGATGGTCGGGTCATCCTCTAGCACCTCTTTCCTGTACGAAAAAGAAGCAGTACCTAGAAGGTCATCAAAAAGAGGGGGAGCAGCAGGTGAGAGGTTGTAAATAGAGCTGAGGAAGTAGTAAAAAGGGGTAGTCAGAAATCGGGTGGGAATAAGGAGAGAGGGACTGGAGGGGATAACCAACAGAAGAAGCTGGGTCTTTTAAGGGGATGAGAGAGAGAGGAAAAGTAGATGAGAGTTGAGCGTGGGGGCAAGTACAGAGGGTTGAAATGTACTAATGGGGAGTAGGTGTAAGACAGAAGGGAGAAAGGCTGAAGGAATAGTGAGATAGAGGGAGGGCCAAGGAAAGGAAGTGGGAGGGGATAGAAAGTTTATAGGCAGGTGAAAACAAAGGAGATTGGACTGAAGGGTAAGAAGCAGTGTCAATTTTGAGTGGATGGGGAGGCAGAAAACAAAATTAATGGAAAAGCTGAAAGGGAAAGAGAAAAATTGAAGGAGGGGAGGAATGGAAGAAGACAGAAGAGGAGAAATAGCAAGCAGTTGATCCATGAAAGAGTTAGGAAAAATAGAAGACAGCAGAAGAGAGAAACTGGGACCAAACAATAAGAGAATAAAATGCACAAAACTAAAAAAAAACATTTTATTTTGAAATTATTAATTGATATATGTCAGCTTTTGTGCCCAGTACAAGCAGAAATGGAGTTTTTAAAATTTCTACAGTGTTGCTTTACATGCAAATTCTGACTTCTTGAGATTTCCAGTTCAGTTTTTGCCTTCATCTATTACTAATATGTGGACCCTTGTTCAGAGCCCGCCCAAGGATTTCTGCTGCCCTAGGCAGAAACCATGGCCTTGCTGCACCTCCTCCCTCCCCCCCCCCCCCCCCGCTGATGTTGCTCCCCTCTCCAGCTGCCGCCACCGCCCCCTCCCCTCTCTAGCTGCAGCACCGCTGCACCCCCCCCAGCTGCCACCAATTCCGTCTCAGGAGGGGAAGGCGGGCAGCAGCAGTATTTCCAAAAGCGGTGGCTTTTTGCCACTACTTTTAGAAATTCTGCCGCTGCCCTCTTCCCCTCCAAATAGAATCGATGGCAGCTGCCTATATGTGCCATTGCCACCGCCACTGCTGCCCACCCGGGCTGGCCACCCGAGGCTTCCACCTAGCTCGCCTAATGGATGGGTCGGCCCTGCCCTTGTTCCATATTTGGTGAAGGTCTGTCTATGTTCTGCGTGAGGGATCAAGGTGAAGTATTTTGCCAGCATATAGCAGTCCTGTTTGTTATGTTTTCTCATTAGGTGGTGGATTGGTGTTTTAGGGGCCACTGTAATATTTGCAGTGTTGCCTCTTCATAGATAAAGTTGTTGGTGTTTGAGTGCTGGACGTTAGTTCTGGTACAGAATGGTAAGATTCCGAGCATCTTTGTTCAAGGTTCTGTGCACAATGTCCAGCACCGGAGGGATGTGTTGCCGTTACTGAGATTTATTTATTTATTTAACTGTTTCTTGGTATACTGTTTTTCTATCAGTCAAAAAGGTGTACAATTTATTAACAGGATAGTGAGGAGTACTTATACATTTCAGGGCTCATGGCCCAGGGTATCATGGGGGGGGGGGTCACAGGATCAAGTTTGGTACTGGTGTGTAGGTGGTTAAGTATGCTGTGCACGGTAGGCAAGAGTGGGGGTGATTTCTTGGTGGGTCATCATATGTCGTAGTATTCCTGGAAGAGATTTGTCTTTAAGTGTTTGCAAAAGGCTTTTCTCTCCTGGATATTTCTTAAGGTAGGTGGCAGTGTGTTCCATAGAGTGGGGACATAGCGAGGGAAAGACCTCTGACAGGCATATTGAGTGCTAGTGCGGATTTGTTTTGGCAGCCTGAGTAGGTTATGTGTGGTCTGCCTGTTGGGCTTGTCGGAGCTCGGGGTGCTGATTGATCTTTGAAGGTGTTGGGTAGTAAGCCCATTCCAAGCTTTATGGATGATGGTGAGGGCTTTAAATTTGATCCTGGAAGAGATGGGTAACCAGTGGAAGGACCTTAGAATAGGTGTAATGTGGGAGTGTCTAGGTGTTCTGCAGATTGATCGTGCTGCAATATTCTGAGCAATGATGTAGTGGATGGATGGTGCGTTTGGGTAACCCATAGTATATAGAATTGCAATAATCAAGTAGGGGGGTGATCGTGGCCTAGCAGACCATGCAAAAGTCATCAGAGGAGAATAGGGGCGCAGATTGCGTAGTGTTCTGTACTTGAAGTAAACTGCTTCTGTGACATTTTTGAAATAGAAACATAGAAAAATGATGACAGAAAAAGACCACATGGCCTATCTAGTCTGTTCTTCCATATCAACAACTACAACAGCCCCCTTTTTTCCTTGTGCTTGAAAGTCAAGGCGCTGGTCTATGGTGACTCCAAGGTATTTCATCTGGTTTTTAACTTGGATGTCTGTGTCACTGATTTTGATGGATGTTGGAGGCATGAACTCAGGGTTTCTGATAACATATAGAATCTCTGTCTTATTGAGGTTGATTGTCAGGTTGCGATGCTTGAGCCTTTGGACCATTTATTCAAAGCATGCTGAAAGCTTGAAGTAGTCTGGGGCAGCTGTGGAGAATGGCGTGAATGCCGTTATGTCATCGGCGTAAACCAGATATCTGTGTTTTTGGATGGTTGTGCAGAGGGTGCGGACGAATATGTTGAATAGAAGAGATGAGAATGCGGATCCCTGGGGCACTCCTTGTGGTAGTGTGTAGGGGGAGGATGCAAGTTCACTCCTTCAGGTTCATTCCCTCATTCTCAAGCTCATTCTGTCATTCAGAGTGGGTGTAGGTGGGATATATGGGTGAAGGGTTGGTTGGAGGTGGGCGCAGTAGATAGAGGGATAGGAGAGTCTCCAAAAGTGATTTCTTGTGGTCTTTATGTGGACGTACCTGAATGAATGCAAGGGCATGTATGTGTGTGTGACTGAGTGGATTTGCAGAAGAATGGGGATGTGACTGTCAGGGTTATATGTGTGTAACTGGCTGCTGTGCATTTATGAGTGAGACTGAGTGAGGGATATCTAAGTGTGTAGATGGAATCTGTGCATGAATGTTATGTATGTCGGAAGGATGAGGATGAGTGTGTGGATTTTGTGTGTGTATGTGTATATATGATTGCATAAGAAGTGAGTGATAGGGTGTGGTGTGTTTGAGAGTATGTGATACCTGAGTCACCCATTTTTCTCCCTCTTCTTTTTCTCCTCTCCCCTCCATTCTTCTCTTCTGTCTGCTCTTACCATCCTACATTCCCTTCTCCTTTCTTTATTTTCCCTCCAATCTATTTCCTCTCCCCTTCTTTTCTTCATATCCCCTCCCCTGCCTTCACTCTCCAACCAAAGGCTGATGACCACAACCCACATATCCAGCTTCTGCCTCTGCCCAGACAGAGGTCCCAATGCCAGTTGAAGGACCGGTTCCATGTGCAGGGTGCCTGCATGCTGAAGCTCTGAGGAAATAAGTGGAGGAACTCAGTGAGGAGGTGGCAAGGCTGAGGAGCATTCAAGACAGTAATAAGTACATTGATGAGATGCTTCTTGAAACATCCAGGCTCTCTAGCAGAGGAGAAGATAGGTGCAAACAGAATGACGAAGGTTGGACACAAGTCACCAGGGCCTGCAGAATCACCCATCCAACTTCTCCAGGCCTTGAATTGGAGAACCATTATGCAGCCCTGGAAGTGGAGGAGGTGAAAGCATCCCTGGAAAGGGAAGAACCAGAGCTCAAGTACCCCAAAGTTGCAGAATCAGTGACCACAAGGAAGAGAAGGGTAGTGGTGGTTGGTGACTCTCTTCTGAGGGGTACTGAGGCGTCCATCTGCTGACCAGACTTGATGTCCAGAGAGGTTTGCTGTCTGCCTGGTGCCAAAATCCAAGATGTTACGGAGAGATTGCCGAGACTCATCAAGCCCACTGACTATTACAAAATGTTGTTAATCCATGTCGGAAGAAATGATACTGCCAGGTATCCCTCTGAGCATATCAAAAGTGACTTCATGGCTCTAAGACAGAGGGAGAAGCAGTTAGGTGCACAGGTGGTGTTCTCTTCAATCCTCCCTGTTGAGGGTAAAGGCCAAGGCAGAGAGGCTCGCATCCTGGAGATGAATGCATGGCTGCGTGGATGGTGTCATCGAGAGCGTTTTGGTTTCCTAGACCATGGGATGCTGTTCCAAGGGTTGCAGAGCAGAGATGGCATCCATCTGTCCAAGAAAGGTCTTCAGTAGTAGACTGGTTAATCTACTGAAGAGGGCTTTAAACTAGATTTGTTGGGGATGGGTGAAAAAAGCCCCCAGGTAAGTGAAAGCCCCCACATAAGTGATGCATTAAATACCTTTATGGAAATGGGTAACAGGGGTAACATATGGAAAGCAGTGTGTATAAATGCCCGTAGCATGGGGAATAAGATCCCTGATGTTGAAGCTTTGGTGGGCGTGGTCGACTTGGATTTAGTGGCAGTTACAGAAACATGGTTCACAGAAAACCATGACTGGGATGTAACTATACCTGGCTAGACTTTATTCAGAAAGGACAGGGTAGGAAGAAGGGGAGGAGGAGTGGCACTATATGTAAAAATACTATTAAAGCTTTGGAATTACAGAGCTTAAAAGGGAGAGAGGAGGCATTGTGGGTTAAACTAGAAAGAGGGAAAGAGAAATCTATTTGCATTGGCGTGATATACAGATCTCCCTCACAAGAGGAAGAGGTGGACAGAGAGTTAATTGAAGACATACGCAGCATTGCTAGGAAAGGGGAAGTGCTACTGATAGAGGATTTCAATATGCCAGATGTTGATTGGCACATTCCTGCTGCAGTATCATCTAGAAGTAAAGAGATCCTGGATTCTCTACAGGGAGAACTATTCAAGCAATTGGTAACAGACCCTATACTTGAAGGGGCCATACTGGACTTGGTGCTTACCAATGGTGAAAGTGTTTCTGATGTTATAATAGGAGATCATTTTGCATCCAGTGATCACCAGATGGTGTGGTTCAGTATTAGGAATAGGGCTGTTAGAATCCATTCAAAGGTGAGGGACTTAGACTTTAGGAAGACTAACTTTGCCAAGATGGGCCAATACCTCAGGGAGTTGTTAGTGGGATGGGAACAGCTGGGGGATGTAGAAAAACAGTGGACAAAACTAAAAGGAGATATTTTAAGGGCAAACAACCTTTTTGTTAAACGGTAAATAAAGATAAAAGGAAAAGGAGACCGCTATGGCTTTCGAAAGAGGTAGCTGAAAAAGTGAAGAAAAAGAGGGAAGCCTTCATGAAATACAAGAGATCACAGAGAGAGGAAGACAGGCTTCTATATTTGGAAAAACGTAGAGAAGCTAGCAAAGTAATCAAGAAAGCAAAGATTCAAAATGAGGAGGAAATAGCCAATGCAATAAAATGGGGGGATAAGACATTTTTCAGATATGTTAGTGAGATGAGGAAGGGCAAAAGTGGTATTGTCAGACTTAAGGGTGAAGGGGAGGAATATGTAGAAGCTGATGAGGATAAAGCGGAATTGCTTAACAAATATTTCTGTTCTGTGTTCACAGATGAAGAACCAGGAGCAGGACCTCAGAAAAGACCCACAAACAGGAACAGAAGTGAGGGACATCTTGAACAATTTTCAGAAGACTGTGTTCATGAGAAACTAGCTCAACTTAAAGTAGACAAAGCGATGGGACCCGATTGGATACACCCTAGAATACTGAGGGAACTTGGGGACGTTCTAGCAGCTGCACTGACTGACCTTTTCAATGCCTCGTTGGAGTCGGGAGTGGTGCCAAAGGACTGGAGAGAGGCTCATGTGGTGCCTTTACACAAAAGCGGAAGTAAGGATGTGGTTGAAAACTACAGGCCGGTTAGTTTAACTTTGGTGGTGAGTAAATTATTGGAAACACTGCTGAAAGAGAAAATAGTGAGGTTTCTGGAGTCCAGCACATTACAGGATCCGAGGCAGCATGGATTCACCAGAGGCAGGTCTTGTCAGACAAATCTGATTGATTTCTTTGACTGGGTGACCAGGGAGTTGGACAGAGGGAGAGCCCTAGATGTGGTGTATCCGTGGAATAATCTCCCAGTGGTGGTGGTAGAGATGAGGACAGTAACTGAATTCAAAAAAGCATGGGACAAACACAGAGGATCTCTAAAGGAAAAAAGGGAACTGTTGTAGTTGTTGATATGGAAGGACACACTAGATAGGCCATGTGGTCTTTTTCTGTCGTCATATTTCTATAACCCTGTTAGGGTGCGCGCCGCGCTAGTGTGCGGATGCCATATAAGGAGTGGGCGTTTCAGTCAGAAAAAAGCAAAACCGGGATTAATCATGCGCTAATGTGCACTGCGCTCATGTTCGCCGCGCACATTAGCGCATGAGAAACTTGCGCGCTGATGTGCAAGGACAGGAGCAGAGCCACAGTACAATGGTGAAGACACTGACTGATGGTGCAAGGATCATGGGTTCAATCCCCCACTGTGCTGAATGAAGAAGGCTGGCTGAGGCATTACCTATTATGGGGAAAATTGCTTTAGGAGGCATTTTATTTATATTTTAAATACTTCTACTAGCAAACGCACTCTCAAAGCGTGTTAACATAAGGCGCCCCATAAGGCACATTTTAAAGTGCACTGTCCGCCAAGGCACCCTAGAATGTTGCTTATAGGGTGCTTTATAGGGTGCCGTATGAGGTACCGCAAGGTCACAGCACTGTTTTTGATGGCAGCACTGTGCAGTTTAAGGAATGAAAATCATAAGTAGGTACGCTGATGTGAAAGGAGGAGCAGCAGTATAGCACAATGGTTAAGACTCTGACCAATGATGCAGGAGTCATGGGTTCAATACCCCACTGTGCCTAATGAAGAAGGCTGGCTGAGGCACTACCTATTATAGGTAATAGTGCTGTAGGGGGCATTTTATTTTTATTTTAATTAGTGCTGCCAGCAAACACACCCTCAAAGTATTGTAACATAAGGTGCTGCATAAGGCGCCTCATAGGGTACCCCAGAGGGCACATACTAAAGTGCACTGTCCGCCACGGCACCCTACAATGTTTCTGAAAGGGTGGCCTATAGGGCGCCATATAGGGTGCCCTATGAGGCACAGCAAGGTCATAGCACTGTGTTTGATGGCAGCACTGTGCATTTAAACACATGGAAATCTGAAGTAGGTGCGCCGACAGACAAGGAGGAACAGCAGTGTAGCACAATGGTTAAGGCACTGACTGCTGATACAGGGGGCATGAGTTTGCTCCCCAGTGTGCCTAATATGTAAGGCTGGCTGAAGCATCAGCTTTGCAATGTACATATTGTTTCCTGCAACACTTCATTTGTATTTTATTAATTGCTGCCAGCAAACACGCCCTCACGTGCCGTAACTGAATGTGCCGGATAAGGCACCCTATAAGGCACTCCATAGGGCACATTTTAAAGTGCACTGTCTGCCATGGCACCCTAAAATGTCCCCTATAGGGCACCCTATAAGTCGCTCCACAGGATAATGTATAGTGCACCTTATATGGACGGTAACCATAAGGTGCCCTATAGGGCGCCCTCTGAGGCACCTTATGGGTACAGTACACAGAGAGTGTTTTTTCTGGCAGCAATAATGTACATGAAAAAGACATAATGCTTTGGGCAGTCCTATCAAATAACCCCACTGTGGGTTTGAACCCATGATCTCTGGATCCACAGACAGTGAAGTAACCAGTGGGCTACAGCTCTATAGCTGCTAGCAAGCCCCCTGGCTGGCTGTAGAGGGACTACATGCCACCACACAGACTGCTGTGGTCACCAGGATAGGGTTAGGCCACCTGTACCCATGATGCACTGCACATGCAAATCAGCTGTCCACAGATGAACACAAGATGGGGTATGCACCCCCACAGCACCTCAGCCTGGTAGGGGGAACTGTCCATGTCCACTCCCACAGCACCTCGGCCTGGTAGGGGGTACTGACCGTGTGTGTTACTGGCATAGAGTAGCTACACACTGTCACATTGTGCAGGTACTGTGCTCACCCTGACTGTGCGGTGGGGCGCCCAGCACCAGGTCCACAGCACCTTCCATGGCAGAAATAGGTCATGCTACAGATCCCCAGCAGTGTGAATGTGTGAGATAGGTAGTTTCTGCTGAAACACCTTGGGTATATCTGTCTCAGTCAGGTGTAGACCCTATGGACCCCTAGGAGAATCATGTACCACCACCCTCCTTTTCCTTCAGGGCTGAGGGTGGCAAACATGGTCTCCCATCAACAGATACACATTCTACCTCCCTGCAATGGTGGCAGTAGAGGGACCAACAACCCTGGTCCTGCCAGGGAACAGACACCCTACAGGGCAATCAATGCAGCTCTGTACACATCCATAACACAATAGAAGACAGACATTAAGCCTGGATATGCTAAGCTGCACCCCACCCCTATCTGATATTCTCCTGCAGCAAGCCTTCAGCCACTGCACGGCACTCCATTAAGACACATACCAGCTGCAAACAGTCTGCTAGCTAGTCTATAGTGCATGTTCCTGGTGGAAATGCATGCACCCAGAACTGAAATGTCAACATACACAACAAGCAGATAAGTCAGTGACTAGGCTCCAAAAGGAAAACCATAAATATCACATGAAAAAAATACTATAGTGCACTATGGGGGTGCCTAGCCATGCTGTGGTCACTGCACAGTCAGGGTGAGAGTGATCTCCCAGCAGGACATGCTGAGGCCACCCTGTCTGTGTAGGTGGTGGCCGGGCACTAAAATGTCCCAGCCAGTGCCCTATGCCCTGTGCAGATGCATCCTGGCCAGGCCACCCTGTCCGGGCTATACCCATGGTACCTTGCTCCTCATTATGCACATTGGCAGGCCAATACTGGCAACAGTGCTGGCAGTGTGGGCTGTGGAGGGTGTTTGCAGCCACCACACACTGGATAGACAGACACACACACCCACACCTATGTCAGCATTGTGCTACTATAGAAGAGTTTAGCAGCCCTGGCCACCACACCAGTCCTGAGCACAGTACAGGCATGGATATGGTATGCAATACTGTTGGGGGTCACTCCCCAGGGTGGTAAACACTGTTAGAGACCAGACCTGCAGCACACACCACAGACATCAGAAAGATTGTTATGATGGAGCTCAATGAGCAAACTGTGCTTAACGTAGGAATTGCTATCTGCCAGTAATCATAGGAAACGTTTGATAGCTGTGTACCGTATACCCAGGTGTAGGGTGGCATTGCTAAGGTATGCACGTGCTAGTATTGGGAGATGCACGCAGGGCCCAATGTCCTGCCTCTCCAGGAGGCATTGGCTAATGGGGCCTTTGGGTGTGGGTGTGGGTGTGTCTGCCCCTGTTGGCTGCTGCTTTATGACAGAGGTTCCCAACTCCAGTCCTGGTGTGCCAAACACTGTTCGGGTTTTCATGCTGTCCCTCATGAATATGCATGAGATACATCTGCATACCATGGGGATGGTGCATAGATATGCAGCACAGGCATCTTTATTAGAGGCAGCATGGAACCTGAATGGTGTTTGGCCCTCCAGGACTGCATTTGGGAGACTCTGCTCTAGGTAATGTGCCTGTTTATGGTGTCTGTGCTCTGTAGGGTAAAATATAGGCATATTAACCATGCCTATGTTCTCTGCAATAAAGATTTGTCCTTACTATCATGGTTTAGTTGTGGGAAAAATATGTGGATTGGATTGGCAGTAGCCCCAGCTGGGCTGTGAACCTGTGACCTTCTGTTTTTGCACACACTGTCTGTGTGCACTGCACCACCTTGTTGCCATAGATATGCTGCATTCCCTGGGGAGTCCATGACTGTACATTCGATAGGGCCTGTTTGTTGCAGTGCACGGCACCCACCTGGACAGGGCTAGGCCATGGTCTGCTGTGGCCCCCAGCTGCTGCCACCTCCACCACCAGTACCGCTCCATCCTTAGATTGGAGACAGCTTAAACCCTGAAGGTTTTGTGGCCCTCCAGGACTGCATTTGGGGGAATCTGCTCTAGGTAATGTGCATGTTTCTGGTGTCTGTGCTCTGTAGGGTAAAATAGAGGTGTTTGAGCCATGCTTATGTTCTCTGCAATAAAGGTTCGTCTTTACTATCACTAGTTAGTTGTGGGTAAAATATGGGGACTGGATTGGCAGGAGCCCCAGCTGGGGCTTGAACCTGTGACCTTCTGTCTCCAAACATGCTGGTTGTGTGCACTGCACCACTGTGTTGCCACAGAGATAGTGCATTCCCTGATGATACCATGACTGTTTGTCCGGCAGGGCCTGTCTGTTGCAGTGCATTGCACCCACCTACACAGGGCTAGGTCATGGTCTGCTCTGGGCAGCTGCCACTGCCCCCCTCCACCTCCAGTACCCCTGTGCCACCCTGCTGACATGCCCTTCTGCTGGTGGTGCTGGTGGTACGCAGTCTCAGGCCATCCTGTGTGCGGGTAGGCGGCTGCCTATGGTGCGGGTTCTGGGGTAGGGGTGCCTGCAAATTTGTCCGCACGTCCCCCAATCACCGCCTGCCAATGTTCTGTGCCCTTGGGGGTACCTGCTGGGTACTATCCCCTGTGACACTGTGGTAAACACTCTCGTGCCCATGTTGGGCCCTCATCAGTTGCTCTCTGGCTGCTGTTCAGTTTCAGCATTCCTAGGTGCCATCTAGGCATCTGCCTAGTCCGCACTGTGCCCCAGCTGCACCACAGCATGTGCCGCCTGCAGCCCTCTGTATCCCCTTTCCCAGCATCTGTCCAATTGCCCATTCCAGCCTGCCCGCCCTGCTGTTGTGGAAATGTGCATGCCATAGGTAACCTGTCCAATGGAGAGGGAAACCCTGATCAGTGCTATTTCACTGTGGGATCATTCACCTTGTATGGGGACGGAGCGTAGACCCTTCTAAAATTCATATTTATTTTTTGCGGCTTTCTTGGGAGTGTTTTTTGATGTTTCCCATTACTATCACTATTGCCCAGCTTGATTATAATTTTTTTAGATTTTGTTGGGGTCATTTTCAATGTTTATTTGCACTTTTGTACCGTGCACATGTATCACACTTATCACTGTTTTGTAGGTTTCCCTGGTTTTGCTGTACATTGCTGACAGAAATGGTTTCTCTTCCCTTTAAATCGGCTCTACCGCGAGGTTTTCACTCGTGGTATTTTTTGGCTTGAATTTCAGCCCCGCTCATATGCGGGGAGCCTCTCCCCTCTCACTCTCCACCCATTGACCCCTTCTCTCCACCCCTGGGGAGCCTTCCTCCGCCCTCCGGGAGCCTTTCCACGCCTCTATGCACATCAGCGCGCCGCGCACATAAGCGGGCACTTTAGTGCGGCGCGCACGTGTGCGGGGCACAAAAACACATCATTAGCGTGCGCTAAGGTACCTTAGCGCACACTAATGTGCGCCGCGCACATGAGCGCGGTTTAGTAAACATACCCCTATGTTTCTATATCTCAAAAGGGTATTTCATTGGACCTGTTTTCTGTATAATGAAGTAATAAAGTCTTCAGGAGTTAGTGTAATGGTGATATCTAAGAATTGAATTTGAGTACATTCCACCTGAGCTGTAAATTGACTATTGGACTTGTGAATATTAAGCGATGATAAAAATAAATCTAACTCCAAATTTGTCCCAGTCCAAAGAAAAAAGACATCATGGCGAAAAAAGAGGAGCAGAATAAATGTAAAGTTCCTCAAACTGAGCCATATAAATTGTTGCTATTGAAGGGGCTACTGTAGCACCCATTGCTATACCGAATATTTGTAAATAATATTATTGTTGATGAAGAAAATAATTATTATTCAAAACTAGATCAAGCAGATCCAGCAAGAAAGCCCTGGGGATGCGTGAAGGGAGATCCAACGGGAACGTAGTGAGACAGGATAACACCATATATTTATATGAAATAAGGTCCGTACATGTAGAAAACTGCATTAGAAAATCTCCGGTATCTTTAATATAAGAAGGTACTCGGGCTGCTGCAGGTTGCAAAAAAATATCACAGTATTTAGACAGTGGTTCTAATAAGGAATCTCTGCAGGAGACAATAGGTTGTCCCGGTGGGTTCTGTAAAGATTTATGAATTTTAGGCACAAGGTAGAATACTGGGGCCTTCGGATGTTTATTCACCAAAAAGTCCAGTTCTCGTTTTGTTATCCATTTATAACCGAGGCACAGCAGACGCGGAGCTCTCCTTTCGCCCCCTCCCAAACCCGCCTTTCTCCCCCCTCCCCCCACCCCATAAGAATCACACAACTCCATTGTTGGCATAACACCGGTTGAAGCTTTATTAACTTTTAATCGTATCCAACAACAATTCCAACAATCAACTTAAACTTCCGCTTCAACAGAAATGTCTCACCAGCCATGTAGGTAGCAAAGTGAAGTCATTTCTGTTTTTATTTATTTGCATTCTCTTATATGCTGTGCTATTCTGCATCAGTGCAGTTTACATTGAACAGGGCATTATAACTTGGAGATAACTATTTTACAGGGAACATGGGCTATGGAGGGTTAAGTGGCTTGCCCAAAACCACACAGAGCACCTGTGGGACTAGAAACCCCAGCCCTTCTGGCCCAAGGTTGCTGTCCTCTAGTGGGATTTGAACCCCTGACCTTCCGGCCTGAAGCACCTGGCCCCAACCACTAGGCCACTCCTCCACTCTTTTGGCTGTAGAGAGACCACGGCTAACAACCTACCACCCCTCTTCCAGCTTCGCCATATTATTAGTAAAAGCCCCACCGGGGTTATCCGGGTTGGGGTTACCCCACCCCCGCCCTACTAATAGCTAAGGCTCCGGACCTGGAAACCTCTGGGATCCCGCCACCCCTTCCAGTTGCAACACCCCTAAACCACCAGACACCCTGCCCCCTGTCAATGGGTGGGAGGGCCGGATGCCCGCTGCCTTCTTCACGCCTTGCCTGCCCGGAATGAAGGTCCCGCTGCTCCCCACAGGCAGGCCGTGGAATGTTATCCAACCATAACAAAATTACATCCGGAAAAACCATCAATACTGCTCCCATATCCCGTTTTTCTGCACATATCAACTGTTTACAGGTCCAGGAACCCAAGTCGTTGCCTCCCAAATGTATCAGAATCAATGCCGGCCACTCCTTCATTCGATCGTGGTGCCGCAGCAAAGGCAAGAGCTGCGGCCAACACAGACCGCGCTCCCCCAGCCATAATATCACCACTTCTGTCGCGTCTATTCCCAGATTAGGCCCCACCGGCCACACTGCCACTCGTTGCTCTGCCCAGTGCACAAAGGAGTGACCGATTCACCAGCAAGTACCAGGATTCCTTTCCCCATCTGCAAAGAAAAAACAACAGTTAGCAGCCACCCCGTACCCATCCTCCCACTCAGATCCGCACATAACCCTGAAACGCTTGCGAGCGCCATCGACCTATTCGTTGGATTTCTCACGGAGGCAACCCCACTACCGCCGCACTTATTGCGGCACCAATATGGAAGGAATGTGGGGCGAAACCAAGAGGATCGACACCTAACCGCAAAGCCAACCTTAGCACCGCCGCAAACTGAAAGCACGTCAGCAGGCTAGAATCCTCATGCAAGAATAACTGCCCTTCCACCGCTGGCCGCACCCTCAAGTATTCCATTAACGATGACACAGGGCATGTCGGGGAATTGCTGATCGCCCTTAACACTACCCACTGACCTCTGCCCATCTGGTCCGTCTTGGACTTTGCCAGCAATATGCGCATCTCTCCTTCCAGAAGACGTACCTGATGCCTCTCAATACCATTCCCTTGAGATGCCGGGTAGGAATCTGCAACTAACTCCCCCACCCTGAAAGCGCCAAAAAATGCTAAGCAGTAAACTTTCTGAAACAAACAAGCTTCATAGGGTGAGCGCATCACTTGTGGCAACGTTTCACAGATCTGCACCAGCAAGTCATGCGTGATTGGCATCCTCCTGTCCCGCGAAGTCGGCTGAGACCGCTCCCACCCCTGTAAAAGTCTACACATCAGGAATCCGCCTACCTGCAAGCCCCAACCCACCGCTCATGCAAAAAAGGTAAACCCTGCCAGGTTTACCCGCACCGTTGCTTTTGACACCCCTGTAGCCTTTGCAGAGGTCACATATTCTGCAATCAACTGGTCGGATGCCTGCCCCTTCCGCCACCCCCGCGTCAAGAGGAAGTTCACCACTCTAGCGCAACCTCACTGATACTTCACCCATATTGCTGGTGACACTGACTTCTGCAGCAGCATCAGCATCTCCGCAGGCCAAGCTGCCATAAGTGCTATGGGACCTTCGCACCCTCGGCGTCTGCTTCTGGTGCCAGCTTCCTGGACTGATCCCACTTAAAATGAGAAAGAGCATCAGTAATCCTGTTAGTGCTACCCGGTATATGATGGGCCCTTACCGACACATTCAAACTCAAACAGGTTAAAACTAATGCTCTCATTAAGGTTGCCACCTGCAGACACCGCAGCGTATAATGGTTGAGCATGCTAACCACAGCCTCGTTGTCACACCACCAAACCACTCTGCGATTATGCAACCTGTCCGGCCACAGCTCCAACACTACCAAGAACAGAAACAGCTCTAAGAAGGTGATATTGGTAATCAGCCCCTTGTCATGCCAGGCTTGTGGCCAGGACTCCGCACACCACGCACCGCCAAAGTATATACCCAATCCTCCACTTCCCGTCACATCCGTAAAAAGCTGCAGGTCAACTGTAGAGATTGCCGCCTCCATCAAAACTGATGTCCCGTTGAACTCTTGCAAGAACATCCCAGACCCCTAAATCTGCCCGAATACTTTGTGACAACCTGATACGGTGATGAGGCTTCCATACTCCGGCCGTAGCCGCTGCTAAACGCCGCAGAAACACCCTTCCCATGGGTATCACCCTACAAGCGAAATTCAGTGAGCCTATTAAGGCCTGCATCTCCCTCAGTGTGATCTTGCGTGATCCCAACACATTGGCTACCAACCCTCGCAACCGTCCCACCTTCTCCACCGATAATCTCGCAACCATAGCCACTGTATCTAGCTGTATGCCCAAAAAGGTGATACTCGTAGCTGGACCCTCCATCTTTTCCTCCGCCAAGGGCACCCCCCACTCACATGACAATTCCAGAAATCCCTCCAGTAGCGCATGGCACTGTAACGACTGTGCCCCGCCGACGAAGAGGAAGTCATCCAAGTAGTGTACCACGTTCGCGCATCCCACAGTTTGAACCACTGCCCAATGCATAAACCTACTGAACATTTCAAAGTACGCACATGAAACAGAGCAGCCCATCGGCATGCATTTATCAAAATACCAGCAACCCCCAAAACACAACCCCAACAATTGAAAGGCCGACGGGTGCACTGGCAACAATCGGAAGGCTGATTCAATATCCACCTTTGCCATCCAACTTCCCGTACCACATCTGCGGACTAAGTCCACCGCTGCATCAAAGGACGCATATTGCATCGTGCACCACTCCCTCGGAATCCGATCATTTATCGATATCCCGGCAGGGAATGAGAGGTTGTGAATCAGCCTGTACTTCCCTGGTTCCTTTTTTGGTATGATTCCCAATGGAGAAACCACCAAATTCTCAAACGGCGGACTCTGGAATGGGCCGGCAATTCTTCCCAATTCCAGTTCCTTTCCCAATTTGTCCTGCACAATACGGGATAACCGTTTAACCGCAACCGCATTCGGAGCTTGTACCGACTCAACAGTCCCTATCACCGGTATAGGAAACCCAGAACTAAAACCTTCCTCAAGCACCACCCAGTCCCTCCTCCTCGGGTATCTCCGAAGCCAAGGCCGCAAGGCCTCCAACCGTATTGGCATGGAAGCCAGCCCACCCCCAAGTCTATGCTACTTGGGAGCCGGGAGGAAGGGGGTGGCTGCCCCTCGCTTTGCACATTTGAGTGCAGAATGCCCCCCACTGCAAATGGAACACGCATGTCTAAACTTGCAGTCGGGAAATGGACAGGACGACTTGTTAAATCACCAACAGACATCACCCGCTCCATCACCCCCTGATCTCTGCGACACGGAGGCCCCTGCAGCTCGAAAGGATATGCCTGTCCCCGTTGCCCCTACTCCCCCCCCCCTTTCGCTCTCCCAATTCCCCCCAACCCCCCTTGCCCCCCGGTTCTGGCCGACATTTGGGTCAACCACAAACTAATATCCTGCGTCCCCCAGGACAACAATTTATTTTCTTCAATTTTGTCTTGAAACTTTTCATCATAGTTCAGCCATGCCCAACCTTCATGCATCTGAGCCACTTCCAAAATAGAATTTGCATAGGCGAGCAGTATTCCATATTGCTCTGGGTACTGGTGACCCCACACACTTGCTAGCCTCAAAAATGCCCTTGCCCAATTTATCATGTTACGGGAGACTCGTTTGAGCCTAAGAACATAAGATATGCCATACTGGGTCAGACCAAGGTCCATCGAGCCCAGTATTCTGTTTCCAACAGTGGCCAATCTAGGTCATATGTACCTAGCAGTTTCTCCAAGGGACACAGGTTCCACAATGCTTGTATTGGTTCAAGCATTGATATCCTGGGTCCCTTCTTAATAATGGTTTATGGACCTTTCCTCCAGGAACTTGTCCAAACCTTTTTTAAAACCAGCTACATTAACAGCCTTTACTACATCCTCTGGTAACAAATTCCAGAGTTTGATTACACATTGAGTGAAAAAATATTTTCTTTTATTAGTCTTAAATAGTTTACCCTGTAGCTTCATTGCATGTTCCCTAGTCTTTCTATATTCTGATAAGGTAAACAATCGATCTACGTTTACCCGTTCCACTCCGTTCATTAATTTATAGACTTCTATCATATCTCCCCTCAGCTGTCTCTTTTCCAGGTTAAAGAGCCCTAACCTTTTTAGCCTTTCTTCATAGGAGTATCCTTCCATCCCCTTTACCATTTTGGTGGCTCTTCTCTGAACCTTTTCTAAAATCACTATATCCTTTTTAAGATACGGCGACCAGAATTGCACACAATATTCAAGGTGCGGTCTCACCATGGAACGATATAGAGGCATTATAATATCTTTTGTTTTATTTTCCATTCCTTTCCTTATCATACCTAGCATTCTATTTGCTCTCTTGGCCGCCGCTGCACACTCGGCCGAGGGTTTTAACATGGTATCCACAATGACGCCTAAATCTTTTTCCTGGGTGGTGGTTCCTAATGTGGAACCTTGCATCGTGTAACCATAGTTTGGGTTGTTCTTCCCTAGGTGCATAACCTTGCACTTGTCCACATTAAATTTCATCTGCCATTTTGATGCCCAGTCTTCCAATTTATCAAGATCCTCTTGCAATTTTCCACAATCCTCTTGGGTTTTAACAATTTTAAATAGTTTTGTGTCATCTGCAAATTTGATTACCTCACTTGTTATTCCACTTTCCAGGTCATTTATGAATATGACAAAAAGCAGCGGACCCAGCACAGATCCCTGGGGTACACCACTATTCACCTTTCTCCATTGGGAAAATTGACCATTTAGCCCTACCATCTGCTTTCTGTCTTTTAACCAGTTCCTGACCTACAATAGTACACTGCCTCCTATCCCATGACTCTTTAGTTTTGCCAAAAGTCTCTCATGAGGGACCTTGTCAAAGGCTTTCTGAAAGTCCAGATACACAATATCAACCGACTCACCTTTGTCCACCTGATTATCCACTCCTTCAAAAAAACATAACAGATTAGTAAGACAAGATCTTCCTTGTCTAAAGCCATGTTGGCTGTCTCCCATTAGGTCATGACTATCTACATGCTGAGTAATTTTATTCTTTATGATGGTTTCTACCATTTTTCCCAGTACTGATGTCAGACTCACCAGTCTGTAGTTTCCCGGATCACCCCTGGAACGTTTTTTAAGAATTGGTGTTACATTGGCGATCCTCCAATCTTCAGGTATTAGAGATGATTTTAGCGGGAGTGATTACCGCTGCTGTTCTTCTGCGGAGGGGGTGAGTCCACCTGGTCTGTGCAGCTTGCCGGCTTCTTCGGGGCAGCTCCATCTACGTCACCGAAGGCCCCCATAAAAGATCTCTGTGTGCTCTTGGTGTCGGGAGTGATTACCGCTGCTGTTCTTCTGTGGAGGGGGTGAGTCCACCTGGTCTGTGCAGCTTGCCGGCTTCTTCGGGGCAGCTCCATCTACGTCACCGAAGGCCCCCTAAAAGATCTCTGTGTGCTCTTGGTGTCGGGAGTGATTACCGCTGCTGTTCTTCTGCGGAGGGGGTGAGTCCACCTGGTCTGTGCAGCTTGCCGGCTTCTTCGTGGCAGCTCCATCTACGTCACCGAAAGCCCCCTAATTGCCTCCTCCTCCTTCTTTCCCAGATAAAGCTGGGCTGAGCTGCTTCGGCGTCTGCCGTCGGCGTCTGCAGTGGGCGTATCCTAAGGGGCGTATCAAAAGGGGCAGGACACGCCCCTTGGGAGCCCCTTAGGAGCAACTTTGGAGCGAGTTTGTGGTTCTCTAATATGCCTGGGGGTAAAAGAAAGAAAAAGACCACTGCCACAGAGACGACAGAGGGCCCTATGGACAGGCATGTGGTGTCGACATCGGTTCCTGTGAAATCAGGTATTGTTTCTTCTGTCCCCTCCGTCGAGGGTGCTAGCCTCAGTTCGGTGGAGCGTACTCCGCCTTTACCTCCAGGTTTTTTGGAACTCTCAGAAGTGCCTTCTCTTTCCTCGGAGCCTCTGGAAATTGGTGTTCTGCCCAAATCTGTAAACTGGAAGGAGCCGGTTTTTTCGGCTGAAAGTCCCTTGGGGTCTTCAATTTCTTTGGTGGATATATGGCATGTAGTTAAAAGAACTGAACACGTCTTGATGGAGACTGTTCCCTCACTTTGCCAATTCACTAAAGATGTAATCTGCAAGTTTCAATCTGTGGACTTGCAAGTAAAGAATCTGTCTTCCAGTTTTGCAAATTTAGATACTCAGGTTAAAGCATTGTCTTCTCTCCAGTCTCTCAATGTCAAGGATAGCTTGGTTTTTTCTCAGAAATTAGAAAATCTAGAGAATATGCATAGGTGTAAAAATTTACGGCTGTTAAATTTTCCTTGTATTTCTTTACTTTCTCCCTCTATTCTCTTCAGAAAATATTTGAAAGACATATTGCTACTATCTATTGCAGATACCTTACCATTACTTAAGTGTTATTATCTTTCTTCGAAGGTAGCTACACATACCAATGGCAACGATTTAGCTGTTTTGGAGGAACCTGTTGCGTTTGATTTAACCGCTTTTTTGGAGGACACACAGGATATTATTCCCACTAGGGCGACTTTGTTAGTTGCTTTGTCCTCTGAGGAAGAAAAAATCGTAATCCTCAAGGCTTATTTTCGGAAGAAGGATCTTTTGTTCTGTGGTGAGAAGATTTCCATCTTTCCCGATGTGTCTCGGTCAACGCAACTTTGTAGGAAAGCTTTCCTTGCCTATAGAGCACGAATCGTCGCTATTGGGGCTACCTTTTTTCTCCGCTATCCCTGTAAATGTATAATTACTAAGGATCAGGATAAGTTTATTTTTATGTCTTCCACTGATTTAGATAGATGGCTCTTAGAAAGGGAAAAAAGGCACTGAGGGTTTCTCTTTTCTCTTTTTATGCTGTTTAATATGTTTCTTTGTTGGAGGGAATCTGTAGGTTGGGTTATGATGTTAGTCAGGGATTCTTGGTTGATGTTCCTGACTTTGTTTTCTTGGGATATATTTTTTCCTTTTTGTTATCCCCGTGATGTGGGCTGAAGTACCTGGGATATGATTATTTTCTGATGGTTTCCTGCTGATATATTTATTGCTACTTTCTTTTGTCTTCTGATACTATATTGCCAGAATATAATATTTCAATAAACATAAATTTAAAAAAAAAAAAAAAGAGATGATTTTAATGATAGTTCACAGATTACTAATAGCAGGTCTGCAATCTCGTATTTCAGTTCTTTCAACACCCTTGGATGTATACCATCTGGCCCAGGTGATTTGCAACTCTTCAGTTTATCTAATAGTTGTAATACATTTTCCCGATGTATCGATATTTCCTTCAATTCTTCTGCACCTTTAAATACCACTTCAGTCATGGGTAACATCCCTACATCTTCCTCAGTAAAGACTGAAGCAAAGAATTCATTCAGTCTCACCGCTATCGCCTTGTCGCCTCTTAGTGCTCCTTTAACCCCTTTATCATCTAATGGACCAACTGACTCTCTCACAGGTTTTTTGCTACGAATGTACTTGAAAAGGTCTTTACTTCGCATTTTTGCTTCCGCAGCAAGCTTCTTCTCAAATTTCCCTTTGCCTGCCTTATCAATGCCTTGCATTTGACTTGCCAGTGCTTGTGCTGTTTCCAGGTTTCGTCGTTTGGCTCTTTTTTCCATTTCCTGAAAGATGCTTTTTTGGCAACAACAGCTTCTCTGACCTCACCTTTAAACCATGCTGGCAGTTTTTTGGACTTCCTTCCACTTTTCTTAAAGCGTGGAATACAGCTGGTCTGGGCTTCCAAGATAGTATTTTTCAACAACAGCCAAGCCTGATGTACGTCTTTAACCTTTGCAACTGCTCCTTTTAGTTTTTTATTAACTGTTTTCCTCATTTTATCATAGTCTCCCTTTCGAAAGTTAAAAGGTAGTACTGTGGATTTCCTTACTATCCCTCCTCCACTAATTAAATCAAAGGCGATCATGCTATGATCACTATTGCCAAGTGGCCCCAACAACCTTATCTCTTGCACTAGATCTGGTGTTCCACTAAGGATTAGGTCTAATATGGCTTCCCCTCTGGTCGGTTCAGGAACCAGCTGCTCCAAGAAGCAGTCATTTATTTCATCTAGGAACTTTATCTCCCTAGCATGTCCTGCCGTGACACTGACCCAGTTGATAACGGGGTAGTTGAAATCACCCATTATTATTACTGTGCTGTAACTTTTGTTAGCTTCCTTGATTTCTTTGAGCATTTCATCATCCATTTGGTCATTCTGGCCAGGCGCTCGATAGTACACCCCCATTGCCATTGCCTTCCCCCTTTTACATGGAATTTCAATCCATATAGATTCTACAGCAGATTTTGTTTCTTGCAAAACTTTAATCCTTTCTGACTCAATGCCCTTTCTAACATAGAGAGCAACCCCTCCACCAATTTGATCAGCTCTATCATTACGATATAGTTTGTACCCAGGTATCACAGTGTCCCACTGGTTGTTCTCCTTCCACCATGTCTCTGATATTCCAATCATATCTAACCTTTCATTTAGTGCTATATATTCTAACTCTCCCATCTTATTTTTTAGACTTCTAGCATTTGCATACAAGCATTTTAGAGAATGTATTTTATTTATATTAATTTGGCTATTGTTAGACATGGGCAATTTAGGATCTTTAAGCTCTGTCTGCTCTATACTTGAGGGCATTTGGGCTACTTTACTCTTTTGTGGAACCTCTCTGCTTTTGGTAGTATCCTTCAAAGATACATTCTTCCAAACCATCCACTCTTGGGCGACTGTCGGCTTTCCCCTAATATCTAGTTTAAAAGCTGCTCTATCTCCTTTTTAAAGGTTAATGCCAGCAGCCTGGTTCCATCCCGGTTAAGGTGAAGCCCATTCCTTCGGAAGAGCCCCTCCTTTCCCCAGAATGTTTCCCAGTTCCTAACAAATCCAAAACCCTCATCTCTGCACCATTGTCTCATCCACACATTGAGACTCCGGAGCTCTGCCTGCCTTTTGGGTCCTGCGCGTGGAACAGGAAGCATTTCAGAGAATGCTACCCTGGAAGTTCTGGATTTCAACTTCCTACCTAAAAGCCTAAATTTAGCCTCCAGAACCTCCCTACCACATTTTCCTATGTCATTGGTACCGACATGTACCAAGACAGCAGACTCCTCCCCAGCACTATCTAAGACCTTATCTAGGTGGCGTGTGAGATCCGCTACCTTCGCACCAGGCAGGCATGTTACCAGGCGATCCTCACGTCCACCAGCCACCCAGCTATCTACATGCCTAATGATCGAATCACCAACTATAACGGCTGTCCTAACCCTTCCCTCATGGGCACATGGCCCTGGAGAAACTTCCTCGGTGCGAGAGGGTTTTACATCACCAGGAGGACAGGTCCTAGTTACAGGATCACTTCCTGCCACACCAGGGTGATGCTCTCCTGTCACGTGACCTCTCTCCTCCATGGCAACAGGGATGCTGCCAGACTGGAGGTGGGACTTCAGGACTATCTCCCTGTAGGTCTTGTCTATGTACCTCTCTGTCTGTCTTATGCTTTCCAAGTCTGCTACTTTAGCCTCTAGAGAATGGACTCGTTCCCTGAGAGCAAAGAGCTCCTTGCACCTAGTGCACACGTAAGACCTCTCACCAACTGGGAGAAAATCATACATGTGACACTCAATACAAAAGACTGGAAAGCCCCCATCCTGCTGCTGGACTGCTGTCTGCATCTAAGTTTTAAGTTTGTGTTTAGATCTAAGTTCTTTACTTACTAAGGGTTGCTATGGATATTTATACTAATAAAACTGTACCTAATACGTGTAATATACCTTGTTCACCTGAAGCTTAACTAATCTCAGGTCCTTAGTGTATGACTGATTTGGGTAATGAGCTTCACCTGAGAGCACCTCCTGTCTTGTAAGATGTGTAAGTACCTATAAAGCTACGATTATCCCAGGGGAGGGAGGGAAATAACACTTATTAAAAGAGGGCTGCTACACAGTACCCTGTCTTGTGCTGCTGAGGTAAGCTATATTCTGATTTGATTTAAATTATAGCTCTTAGCTGCTGCTAGGCTCTAACTTCTTATGAAATTTAAACTACAAGCTCTCTGCTGGGTTCTAAATTTAACCAGAAAGCTCTCTTCTGTGTTTTAAATTTAAGCTAAAAGTACTTTGCTGATGCTAGGCCCTGAGCGACTATTAAATTTAGACTACAAGCTCTCTGCTGGGTTCCAAATGTAACCAGAAAGCTCTCTTCTGTGTTTTAAATTTAAACTAAAAGTACTTTGCTGTTACTAGGCCCTGAGTGACTATTACATTTAAACTACAAGCTCTCTGCTGGGTATGAAATATAACCAGAAAGTTCTGCTCTGTGTTTTAAAACTAAAAGTACTTTTCTGATGCTAGGCCCTGAGTGACTATTAAATGTAAACTACAAGCTCTCTGTTGGGTTCCAAATGTAACCAGAAAGCTCTCTTCTGTGTTTTAAATTTAAACTAAAAGTACTTTGCTGTTACTAGGCCCTGAGTGACTATTAAATTTAAACTACAAGCTCTCTGCTGGGTATGAAATGTAACCAGAAAGTTCTCCTCTGTGTTTTAAATTTAAACTTAAACTGCTGCTACTAGGCCCTGACTGATTTAACAAAAATAGTGGGTTCACAGATTAATTAGCTTTAATACAAAGAATTCCTTTTAGAAAATTACCAGAAGTATATACTCACAGTTGCAGATCTCTCTCCAGAAGTAACAGTCCCTTTTTCTAGTCCTTCAAGATAGCCTTCCCGCCTTCTCGTCTTCTTTTCTCTTCTTTCAGCACTCACCCGATCTCCGCCTCCCCTCCAGTAAACGGACAATGTTTATATATCGATTCTTCCATATCTTCTGCCGCAAAGCCCGTGGGACCCCCTCCCATAACTCAGAAAAGGACGCTAAAGTAGGGGCACTTCCACTCCCCCCAACCCCTTCAGCAATCGGAACCCTCCCCCCGGGCCGGTTCCTCCCCCGAGGTAGACGACGAGGACTCCCCAGACAAGGATGAGGAAGTAGTATCCCCTCTTTGCCGCCTACAAGAATGCTTCTGTTTCCTTCGTGCCTTACCTCCCACCCTTTCACTCGGCTCCTCCCCTTTGTCCTTCACTACATCGCACCCTGCTGGTAACTCACCGGTTACCCTCATCACGTCCACGACAGCCGGTGTCTCAGTCAGCCGCGCTGTTGGCACGTCTGGATTCTCTCGTCAGTCGTCCCACCAGCTGTATCCAACACTCCGTCAATCCTCAGAGCCATTCTCGCCATCCCTGTTTCCACTCATGCTTAACCACTCACTCCGAACCCGCCTGGTTGCTGCCACACTGTAGATGCCTGAGGAGATAAAAAGGGGAAGACAGGGGGGGGAACTGCTGCGAGCCAGGCAGGTTGCCAGGCCCCCAGCCATTCCGCCCTAGATGAACCTTGCCCTCCACCTCTCCAATAATCCCATGCCGTGGATGTGCCCATAGGGTAATACCCCTCTTGGGTCAAGGGCCCAAGCCCCAGGCCCGTGCTACTTTGACCCCCTGGACTGGGCTGCCTGCCCCCACCTCACCCTACCATGTCATACCCCCACATCTGCGACGGAAGCACCCCCTGCCCTTGCCCGACCACCATCTCCTCCAGTGGTACTGCCACCCCAGATGCGCTGCCCCCCCTTTCTGGTGCCTCACCCTCGGGCCCCACAAGCCCAAGATCCCGGGACTCCAAAGCTCTCATCCGACCCCTGACTCTCCTGGGCGCACCAGGACTAGCACTGCCCTGCCCTACGGTCCCCCGTGCCCTAACAGCCCTTTCTGATGAGGCCTCCGACCCCCGTCTTCCCCCACCCCTCCTCCCTCTCTCCTCCCTGCGCAGATGGCCCCTCACTCTCTGTGAAGGGCCTTCAGAGCGCTGCACTGCAGTGCCCAGCCTCCCTGCTTCTCTCCCTCTCACTGCACGTCCCCTGTGAATTGGCATGCTGTCGTTATATATTTTTATATGATTCTTTTATTTGTTTAATTATGTGCGAAGCAACTTGCCTGGGCTCTGGCTGATCCCCACTCCACGAATCACTCCTCTCCTACAGCTCCCTGCGTGCCGAGACAAGCTCCTGTAGGCCTCAACCGTGCGTCCACCGCCCCCGGGATCCTGCCTCACTATCTGACACAACGCCCGCTGCCTTCTTCACGCCTTTCCTGCCCAGAATGAAGGTCCCGCCGGCTCTCTCTTCCTCTTCCCTCCCTCCTCCGTCCATCATGCTCCTGATTGGCTCCCGCCGCTGACCTTCACCCGCGGAAGCCAATCATTTAAAATAATGCCGCCCGTCCTCCCATGCTGCCTCCCTCCATGCGGCATTCTGCCTGGCTGGATCATCGCACGCCGCTGGCCCGGTTGCCGTCGGCCTGCAGGTACGGGCCCCGCGGCCATAGTAATTGTGGAATGCATCAGACATCAAAAATTGAATACGATCTAAGAGTCGTGGTGTGGGATCAGTATCTAGAAGAATGTAATGAGCACGATTATCCAAGTGAACATTTATCTCCCGTTGGTATTGATCACTAGATAAAACTACCACCGCTCCACCCTTGTCAGCTCGACAAATGACCAAATCAGCTGCAGATAGTTGTTTTAGAGCTTCATACTGTCCACGAGATAGATTGGAATAAGAACGTAAAGACGTTTTTTCCATTTTAGTTACTTCATGCAATACAAGCTCCTGAAAGGTGGATAATGTGGCATCTATTTCACCCAGAGGTGTCCACTTGGAAGGATTGCTAATTAAAGATCCATCAGAAGAAGCATCCTGATGTGAAAA
Source organism: Ichthyophis bannanicus (assembly GCA_033557465.1). NCBI lineage: Eukaryota > Metazoa > Chordata > Amphibia > Gymnophiona > Ichthyophiidae > Ichthyophis > Ichthyophis bannanicus. The sequence continues at coordinate 830,828,564 of CM066035.1, forward strand.
ATAGTGGATAACCCGTAGTTTTCTAAAAACCCGATAAAGTGCCACACGAGACTCAAATCGATCATATTTAGGAACAGGCACAAAAGAAAGCCCTAATTCCAATACCTGCATTTGGGACGAAGTTAATAATTGTCCCGATAAGTTGATAACTGTTGATTCTTCGTCCTGGACCTGGTGTCCGGACCGTCCCAAAAATCCTGTTGGTAATTTCTACGAAACCTGCGTCCTCGGTAAGAATTTCCCCGTCGACCTTCAGAGGAATCATAACATGAACGGGAAGAGCTATGTTGACCCATTTCGTTGAATCAGTGTCCGTAGAGTCATCTGAGCCGGTTGCAAAAGTAACTTGCTTAACAGAACTCTGCTCCTTAGTTGACATCCATTTATAGACACAGTTGTTGTCATAATCCGATTTATCAAGTTTAAATTTCTTAATCTTAAGCCCACATACATGATCACGAAAGGCTTCCAATTGCTTTTCAGCTTCCAATTGCTTTTCGGCTTCTACCCATTCTGTTTGAAAACTCTGAGGTTCCTGTGTCTCCAAGATCTTAAGCTTTAATTCCGCTGCCTGAGACATGAGTTTTTCTTGTTCCACTATAGAACATAGTAACATAGTAAATGACGGCAGATAAAGACCAGTATGGTCCATCTAGTCTGCCCAGCAATATGGCAGGAGTAGGTGCACCCCTTCCCATGTATTTAGAGAGTAGGTGCACCCCTACCCATGTCTTCACCCCTCCCCATATCTTTGTTTTTTTGTTTGTTTAGGGGTGAACCCACCGCTCCTCCCCTCATCACTCCATGTAGGACACCCCTATTTGTTGAGAAATTAGATGGTTCAGTTTATTTTGATTTAATCTTGTTGCTGTAAAGTGATCCACTGTGTCTGTCCCAGGCCACTTTGAAGTCCGTCACTGTGTTTGACCCCACCACCTCCACCAGGAGGGCATTCCAAGCATCCACCACCCTTTCAGTAAAAAAGTATTTCCTGACATTGCCTTTCAATTTACCACCTTGCAGCTTCATGTCATGCTCACTAGTTTTACAGCTTCCCTGTCTCTGGAAGAGGTTTGTTTGTTCATTATTTCTCTTTAAGTATTTAAAGGTCTGAATCATATCTCCCCTATCCATCCTCTCCTCCAAAGTGTACATATTTAGGTCTTCAAGTCTCTCCTCATAAGGCTTCTGACGCAGGCTCCAAATCATTTTGGTCGCCTTCCTCTGAACAGCTTCCATTCTTTTTACATCCTTTGCAAGATACGGTCTCCAAAACTGAACACAGTATTCTATAAGAAGAGCAATTAAATCAAAGCTACATTTATTAAGAATAGCATTCCATTTTGTAAGAAAGGCTGAGTCTTCAGTGAATTGGCATGGAGGCTTTAACATTCTTAAGCCTCTAGGAATAATCATAGATTTTAAATATTGTGCCATAGTAGAGCCATGTAATTGTGCCCTTACTAACCGCTTGTGCAAATCTTTTAGTTCAAGAACAGTAGGTGGAAATTTATCCACGGTAGCCGAAAGATCATCAAGTGATTTGTGTAAGCTGTTTCAATTGTTTATCAGTGTACGCAAACACGTCAGAAGCCATGAAAATTCGGGCTTATAATTTACAAAATCAAAAAACAAATCCCACTGTCAGAATACTGCAAAACATCAAAGAAAAGATTCTGACTTATTAAAGTGAATTTCTCTTTTTCCCTCTTTTCTTTTTGTTGGAGCTGCCCCAACAAAGTGGGCGGAATAGAATCCGTCCCCCCGCTGTGGCTTCTCCGTTTTAATAAGATTATAAATGAGTGAATAATTTTCAAACTCTTAAACTAGCTTTTGTCGAGTTTTCAAACCGCCGAAGAATTTCAGAATAACTGTTGAGCTTTTCAAACCATGTTCTTTTTATTACATAGGACGCATCACTAGGCCTATAAAGGTACGTTTAGGAGAACATGCATCTCGCCTTCACACAAAAACTCTTACAGCACCAATGGTTGACCATTGTCTTCAGCATGGACACATTTTTGAACATTTGCGTTGGCGTATATTGGATTATGTTCCAGTCGATCCAAGAGGAGGTGATCGTACTCAAAAGCTACAAAAACTGGAACAAAGATGGATTTTCTCTTTAAACACTGTTCACCCGGCAGGTTTAAATGCCCAGATCAATTGGCATACGATCATATGAATGTTGTTCTTTGCACCTCAGTACCACCTTTGGACATGAGCAATCAGCCAATCGGATTTGGAGGTTCCCTTGGCAGTAGGGTATTTCCCTTTTGGATAGGCTGTCTTCCAATTGTGAACTTTTTTGATAGGTCCTTTTTGCTAGTTTCGTCATTGTCGATGTCAGACGCTGCTCTATATTTCAAAGGCGGCTTTTCTCTTTTCATGGATTGAAGCTTCTATGACTACAGGATTTCAATGACCTGATGCAGGGTCGACAAGTTCAGACCCGAAACGTGGCACGTTTTTATTCTGAAATTTTTCGTCGGTTTGAAAAGCTTGACAGTTATTCTGAAATTCTTCGGCGGTTTGAAAAGCTCGACAAAAGCTAAGTTAAGAGTTTGAAAACTATTCACTCATTTATAATCTTATTAAAACGGAGAAGCCACAGCGGGGGGACGGATTCTATTCCGCCCTTTTTTGGGGGGCAGCTCCAACAAAAAGAAAATAGGGAAAAAGAGAAATTCACTTTAACAAGTCTATAGATTTATAGACTGTCTGGTGAATAAGGGTATTGAGTTCCATTTGCAATGCAATAAGTTCCTCTCGACTATCCCTTGAATGATGACGCCCCAGTTTCTCGAATCTGGCGGCCCAAATGATGAATTTGTTCATCTATATGCCTTCAGGTGAAGCCGATCAAAGCGGCGCATGGTCTGAAACAGCAATATTACCAATTTTTGCATCACTCACCCAGAAGAGAAGGCTTTCAAACAGCAAACATTAATCCAGTCATGACAACGAGCCTTGCGCTTGCAATACATGGGTGTAATCCCGCTCAGAAGGATGGAATGTCCACCATACATCTACCAAGTCTAGAAGTTCACACATCTGCAGGACACCCCGGGTAGAGAGGTCCATTCCCTGCCTACCTGGGGGGGATTTATCCAGGGTGGGATCTAGAATACAATTGTAGTCACCCCCCACCAACAAAGTGCGGATGTCAAAACCCTGTAGTTGCTTACCCAGACATGCAAAAAAGTCCATGCTCGGGGTGTTTGGCCCATACACATTGTAGAATGTGACTGGCTCTCCTGACAGTTTCCACCCCACTATCAAATATCAGCCATGTGGATCTATCACCTGTGTCTCCAGGTCAAGTCTAACCCTTTCTGTATTAACAGGGCCACCCCTGCCTTTTTAGTTCATGAAGAGACCCCAAAAACATGTCCCACCCACCATCATTGTAGTTTGTCATGTTCTTTCTTGTCCAATTGAGTTTCTTGTAGCATGGCCACATCTGCCTTCAAATCTCTCAAAATTTTTAAGATCTTATGTCCCTTTACAGGGGATCCCAACCCATACACATTCCAAGAGATACAACACAATGTCAGATCACCCATTATCAGGCAAGAAGATCACAGACATAAGGGGCCCGATTCTGTCCTGGACATCCCGGCCCTCTGTGTGCCTGGTCGGAACCGGACACAGAGAGGTAGATGGGATTCTGATCCAGCGGGGCACGTCTAGCCACGCGGGATCAGAATTGTGTGCAGGCCGGAACCCTAACTCAGTCAAGGCTCCTGAATGGAGCCACAGCGCCATAGCGTCCGGTTGCCATGGCACCGTGGCTCCATTCAGGAGCCGCAATCCCTGGCCGCAGAAAAGACTTTTCATTTTCTGCAGCCCGACCCCCGATCTGGCCTCCCAAGGCCAGGGTCGGGCTACGGCGAATTCCCTCTACCCGTCCCGCCTTTGCTGCACCCCAGGCCTGCCAAAAGCACCTAACTAGGGGAACATATTCCACCTCAGAGGTAGAATAAGTTCCCCATTCAGCCCGCCAGCCCCAGACGAACAGGGCCAACATTGGAATCGGCCCTGTATGCCCAGGGCTGTGGACCGCCTACTTCCCGCCCTAACTCTGTCCCTGCAATGCCCTTTTCCCACCCCCGTCTAACCTCACAGTACAGTGAATGGGAAAGTTAATTGGGTTTGGCAGAAGGGCCAAATAGCAGGGATAGACGTCCCAACAGGATGTCCATCCCCACTATTCGCGCCTTGGAATGACCCTGAAGGCATCCAATATACACTTGCCTAAACAGGATTCTTCCCAACTTAAGAACCACATTATGTATCCTACCCCGTTCCCCAGGACCTTTCCCACAATTTCTCAGTGCCCCCCAACCTCCTGCCCCTCCCCCACTACCTCCCAACTCCCTAATCGCCTACTCACTCATCCATTTACTTTACACACACAAGACTCCTTCCACCCTGATGACTTCCACCCCCAACCTATCATGTATCCTCCTCCTTAGCCTGGGTCCCCATCCATCACCCTTAGCCCACTATCCCACATACTCACAATGCACTCATCACTCATATATCTCCCCAAGTGGGTCCACTGCACAGCAACCTGGGCTGGCCTGGATATCATCCCTACAAGTCTTCAAACCAGTTATAGGACACAATAGTTCTCCAGGCCAACACAGCTTCCAATCGAAGGTCCTTGGACATCTGCTTCCAACCTGTGATTGCAAAATTACAAGCTGGGCCTAAGCCCAACCCAGCAATGACAACTGTCCCAGTGATCCATAAAATCCCTGCGGATGCAGCCTTAGTGTTCCCAAGAGCTGACCTCACAGTCAGCCCTATCACAGTGGGGTGGGTACTGCCAGCTATCGAAGATGTTCGAAAAGCAGCGACATATTCCCAGGTTTGGTCTTCTTGCAAGTCTATCTCCCTCAAGTAGCTTCAGGGCAACCAGAGGTATCATGTCTGTGCCAAGCCCAAGACATCCATAAACTTACGTGCAGCGTACACTGTGTTGAAAAGTTCCATCTGCCCATTCACGACAACCTTAAGTCATGCTAGGTAAAGTAGAGCAAATTGCATTTGCCATCCATGCAGGTAAGCGCAGATGGGAGAAATTGCTTTACGTAGTTGTGCCATGTGATTCAGGTAGTCTTGAAAGATGAAGACTCTGGAACCATTGTAGCTGAACTGCATCTTCCTGGCAGCGCAAAGAATCTCTTCTTTATGTACAAAGTTCAACATTCGCACTAGTACCACATGAGGCCAGGTTTCAAGACCCCTCTGAGGGTCCGTGTGATGTACCCACTCCATGGGTGCCACATGGGCCCCAAGTTTGAGTTCCAGGGTCAGCCAGGTCTCAAGAAACTCCCACAATTCTGCATCTGCGAGGGTTTCAGGCAGCCCCACTATTCACAGGTTATTAAGTCGCAGTTTTCTTGATCATCAATTTTTGTCTTTGCAGCTGGTCACAGCTTTCTTTGGAGCATACACCTCAGCCTGGAGAGCCTGAGCTTCATCTTCTGTGCTAAATAGTCAGCGCTCCATCTCTGCCAAGTGGGGATTAAATGCTTCAAGGGAGCTTGCTACGTGGTCCAGCTTGATTGTAACACAGGTACACTACCAAAAAACTGCCTCCAGTTTTGCAACTGATTCCTATAGATTTTGGGGTGCTGAATCCAGGAAAAATAGCCAAAATGTTCCATCACGTCACGTTTTCTTGCAAAATTAGATTTCTTACCCATATAAGGAATGTTCACATAATTTCTTTTTAGCCGACTGCAGTTTATTTTCTTGGCCCAAAATAGAGGTTGTAATGGTTAACTAACTAGAAACACTCCCTCATGATATTTTAGAGTGTTTTGTATTCATTTTATTTTTATTTATTTATTTAGCTGTATTTATATTCCGCTTTTCACCGGGTCAAAGCGGTCAATTGGGGGATACATTTAACACGAGGGGATATGACACACATACGTTAATACTTTTATACATTAACAGGACAATTGGGAGGCGGGGGGCTAAATCCAGTACTCGCGCTGGCGCATGTTCTTTCCTGTTCGCCTCACCTCGTTCGCTCGCTCAAACACGGTGGTTGCGACATGAACGTTCCTGTCAAATTTCAGTTTCTTGCAAGTTCATTATTACCTTTTGTTTGCTCAGTCGTAATCCAGCTTTATTCCGAAGTGGTTCACTACAGTTGTAGTTTGTAGTGCTGTGTATTTGTGATGGCTCACAGAGCCAGAGGTTGCGTCAACTCTCCGGACAGTTTTTGTTTTATTTGTGGGGAATATACCGTGAAAAAGCGGCAGAGGAACATTTCTGCATTTATTAAAAAAGTATATTTCGCCTATTTCGGTTTGAAGTTAGGCGATCAAGACAAACCGTGGGCTCCTCACAAAGTGTGCAAGACATGTGAGGAAGATCTACGCTTATGGATGAAAGGTAAAAAACAAGCATTTCGTTTCGGAATACCTATGATGTGGCGTGAACAAAGAGACCACAGCAGTGACTGCTATTTTTGCTCTTGCATTGTGAAGGGATACAACTTAAAAAATAAGAACGTAATAAGTTACCCCAACCTTCCCTCAGCAATTAGGCCTATGCCTCATAGCAACGAAGTACCTGTGCCTGAACCACCAAAATCTTTGGATCATATTTGTGTGGACGGTTCTGATCATGATGAGACTCATCAGATGGCTTTTCCCGATGAGTCCAGTACTTCCGAGTTTGAAACTGAACCAGATCCGAAACCTGAACTTTTCTCTCAAGCTGAATTGAATGATTTAGTCCGGGATTTAGGACTCCCAAAAGATGCTGCCCAACTGCTAGGTTCTCGGCTTAAACAGAAAAATCTATTGTCACCAGGAACAACTTTTTATTGGTACCGCAACCGCGAGACACAATTTTTGAAGTATTTCAGCAAAGAGGAAGATTTGGTATTTTGCAACGATATATACGGAGTGATGGAAAAGTTTAAACTCAAGTATGATCCTGCTGAATGGCGGCTGTTCATTGATTCGTCAAAAGACAGCATAAAAGGTGTTCTTCTTCATAATGGCAACACATTCGCTTCAGTTCCTATTGCTCACTCTGTTATTCTCCAAGAAAAATATGAGAATTTGGCCCTGATTCTTCAGAAGATTCGTTATGATGAGCATAAGTGGATGATTTGTGGAGACTTTAAAATTCTATCCATGCTATTAGGGCAGCAATCCGGTTTCACCAAATATCCCTGCTTCCTTTGCTTGTGGGATAGCCGGGCCCGCGACCTACACTGGGGGAAAAAAGACTGGCCAATTCGGGTGTATTTGAGACCCGGTGAGAAAAATGTTCTTCATGAGAGCTTGGTACCTCGTGATAAAATTCTATTACCACCTCTCCACATTAAGTTGGGTCTCATTAAGCAATTCATCAAGTCCCTTCCAAAAGATGGTGAGTGCTTTCGGTACCTTTGCTCAAAGTTCCCCCGACTTTCTGAAGCAAAGCTAAAGGAAGGAGTGTTTGTTGGCCCTGATATAAGGAAACTCATTTCAGATGGAGCATTCGCTGAAACGATGTCTGAGAAGGAAAAAGAAGCCTGGGATTCCTTCAAGGATGTTGTTCTCAAATTCTTGGGGAACAGGCGGGATGAGAACTATAAGGATATTGTTGCCAGGATGCTCAATGCCTTCAAAGAACAAGGCTGTAACATGAGCCTGAAAGTCCATTTCTTGCACTCCCATGTGAACTACTTTCCCGAAAACCTGGGGGCGTACAGTGAAGGTGAAAGGTTTCACCAGGACATCAAGGACACAGAGAGAAGGTACCAAGGAAGATGGAACACCACTATGATGGCTGATTTCTGCTGGTTGCTGCTGCGGGAAACCCCAGATGAAAATACGCCAAGCAGCGCACCAAGAGAAGCATTTGGGGGAAGAAGAAACGGGCCCACCAGGAGATTGATTGACCCAAGAATGACTTTAAAATCTAAACTGTGTTGACAAATATCGTGTTTTTACTAAACTTTGAAATAAAAATTTGCTAGTTATTACCACAGTGTCGGATCTCATTTATTAGAATTTTATTTTCACACCATCGGGTGTTTGTCTTCATGTATTGCAATGGTGCGGTTTGCGTTTTCTATTCTTACATACATACCTGTACAACATTTTTTGCACATTTCTTTGCTTTGCTTTGTGTCTAACCTCGCTCTTATATGCTCAATGTTTGTGCACATGTATGTGGCTGTTTTAAGTGCAGACAATTTTGCTACCATCACAGTGTGTTTTGTTGACATTACTCTATTCTTATGTGCTGCCTTGTTACAATTTTCTTTATTCTTATTTGAGTAACTACTAAACAATTAGTATAAAGAATTCATCCAAGAAACTTTTATCTCGATCGCACTCAATCTGAAACGTTCACCTCAAACTGCTAACCCAATGTAGCAAAAAATCTGATTTGGTTTCAGCGCACCAAAAAACGTAAAAATCAATCGAAACAGAGGCAGTTTAAAAAAAATTTTTTTTAGTGTACCTGTGTAATAGTTTGGAATTTGCACTCTAAGGCAGATACAACTGCCCCAGATATCTTGGAGACCAGTTCCTCGCTGCTCTTTGTTGGACAGCATGGCATGAGTGCTGCATCCACCATCTTGGAGTCTGCCAGTCAGCCCTTCTCCCTTTCTTTCTTCTGCAATTCGGACATGGTGCATCAATTGTCACTGTCAGGTCACCCCACATGTAGGGTAGGCTGCCATGCAATGGGAGGGGGGGAGCACTCGAAGGAGGAGTCTGGTCAGAAGATGTTTGCGGATGGCAGGTGAGCCTTGGAGCTCAGAAAGCTACATCCTTCCTAGCTCACCACATTACGCGACCCCCTTTATGATTGTTTTATTATAATTATGTGGCTCTCTGCCTTGAATATTCTAGATTAGGGACTTATAAACAGGCACTGATATTTGCTTTAATACATGATTGATTTATTCTGATGTTTCTATAATGTCTTCTTTGCTTTCTATATAATATTGTGTGTTTATAAACTGAAACTGATATAAAAAGAAAAGAATGTTTCTGAGGTATTTACCTGTTTTATTGCTATAGATTAATAAGACATTTGTCATAAAACAAAGTTGAAGGATATGTGCTAAATAATAATTATTTTGTCATAAGAATAAATGGGATTTTACTTGGCAGGATGTGATGTGGTGGGCTTTATAGCAGACATGTGTCTGATTAGGTTTAAACTGAGTTTTAGGACACTGTTCCTGAGATATTTTGAAACATAGCTGAATTGTTTCCATAGGATTTAGCACTGGTAAATGCTTGAAATAATTGAGTTAAAGATATATAATGTAAAGGGTCACCTACGATGCACAAATCCATTTTTAGATGTGCACAAGTCATTATTTGTCAATAAAAGTATAATTAGTATGACTCAAACCTTGTATCTAATGCTCCCCCCCCCCCTCTTGTTAACCTGGGGCCCTTCCAAAAAAAAAATCAGTTCTGCCTATGCCGCTGCTCCAAAAATTTTCACTCAACTCACCACCGCCCCACTCCCAAAAAGGCGAGCCACTGAACGCCTACACTCTAAAAATTAAAAATAATTTTTTGTACCTTTGCCTGGACACTTTATTTTCTATTTGGGTTGATCCTGGTCTCTTTTTGTTTTTCTCTTAATTCCTTTTTCAGGATTTCATTTACAGGTTCTGTTTCTTCCCCCTCCCTCTCTTCTTCCCTCTATTCCTACATCTATGACATTGTTATTTTTCATCATTTTTTCTCCATTTGTTTATCTGTGGGAGTGCACATCTATTTGCCGGCACGTCCAGCAAGAGCTACGATTTTAAAAAGCTGCATATGGGAAAAAAAAGAGCATCTAACTCTCCCCAGATGTCTACATCTGCAGTTTTATAAAAATCGCTGCTCCTGACAGCCAAGAATTCCCCCAGCCTCTGATCTCACCTCCCCCTCCCCCCAAGTAAGAATCCTACTCCCGATCCCAGCAGGTAAGACCCATCAATTAACACCACCTCCCACGTAGGCCTACCTCAACAATCCCAGGGGGCTAGCAGTATGGGGCAGTAGTGATCCCCAGTTGCTCCTGCCCCATCAGGCACCAGGTTCAAAATGGTGCTAGTCAACCCCTAGCGTCAGTCTTGCAGTACTACCACTAGGGGTCAAGCTACCAAATAATGGGTTTGCTCCTTATTTGGCTGCTTGATTCCCAGTCCCCTTGGCACCTGGGGCGGTTGCCCCCCATACTGCCAGCGCCCTCTCCCTGTGTGGCACAGTATTGTGCGCCGTGATGCACCCACCCCCTGGGCTGGGCCCATGAAGGCAGCACAGCAAACTTCCAAAAAGTTAGTTTACCACAGTGTCTCACACTTTGTGGCCCAACTACTCTTCTCTCCTGACCAAAGTCTCGCGAGAGAAGAGCAGCCAGGTCACGGAGCACAAGGCACTGCAGCAAGCCAGCTTCTCAATAAGTTTGCCACGCTGCCTCCATGGGCTGAGCGGAGATGCACCTCCTCCCAGCCAGCACCAGGAGCGGCCCGCATCCACCACCCTACCCTTGGTACGCCACTGTCCCTAGAAGTAATACCGTGGCACCATTTTGAAAATGGCATCCAACAAAGCAGGAACGACTGGGACCACTCCTACTCTGTACTGCTAGAAACCAGGGATTGAGGAGGAAAGCTTTGGGGGAGAGAGGTTTGGGAGTGTCTTGCCTCAGATAAATGGATCAGAATATCTAAAGAATAAGTTAGCCCTCTATACATATTTGTGACCTCTAAGATGCTCTCACGGAACATCCTTAGCTGTTACCCTCATCACAGGAATTCACACAATGTTACACTCGCTAGCTAGTAGCCCCACACTCGAACTCACTCCCAGAGGGGCTGCACCTAACTGAAGACTACCTCTATTTCAGGAAGCAGGTGAAAGCCTAGCTGTTCTTCCATGCCTTTAATGGCTGTGGTGACTGGCTATCCAATCTGTCCAAATACAGTGTGTAACTGCAGGGCCGGCTCCAGAGTTGGTTCAAGTTGTTGATGCCCTAGGCCAGCGATGGCGAACCTATGGCACGCGTGCCAGCTGTGGCACGCGAAGGCCTTGCAGCTGGCACGCGGGAAGGTCGCAAATTGAGATATGCCGGCTCATGGCAATTAAAAAAAAAAAAAAAAGTTGGCCGCGGCGGCATGGAGTGTCCCGCGGGGCTCCCTCTGCCCGGCGGGACTCTCCCGGCGCGACTCAGCCCCTCTCTGCAGGCTTGCAGATACGCGAAGGGAGAGAGAGTCTCCCTCGCGTCTCTGTTAAGCCCGCAGGGGCTGATGGGAAATTTCCCATCTGCCCCTGCGGGCTTAACAGAGACGCGAGGGAGACTCTCTCCCTTCGCGTATCCCTCCCTCGCGTATCTGCAAGCCGGCAGAGAGGGGCTGAGTCGCGCCGGGAGAGTCCCGCCGGGCAGAGGGAGCCCCGCGGGACACTCCATGCCGCGGCAGCGGCCAGTTTTTTTTTTTTTAATTGCCATGAGCCGAGGGGGGGCGGGTAGGACTGGCAAAGGGCTAGGGAGGGAGGGGGGTTAAGACTGGCAATGGGCTAGGGAGGGAGGGGGGTTAAGACTGGCAATGGACTAGGGAGGGAGGGAGGGAGGGGGGTTCAGACTGGCAATGGGCTAGGGAGGGAGGGAGGTTCAGAAGGGCACGGGGCTAGGGAGGGAGGGAGGTTAAGACTGGCAATGGGCTAGGGAGGGAGGGAGGGGGTTAAGACTGGCAATGGGCTAGGGAGGGAGGGAGGGGGTTAAGACTGGCAATGGGCTAGGGAGGGAGGGAGGGGGGTTAAGACTGGCAATGGGCTAGGGAGGGAGGGAGGGAGGTTAAGACTGGCAATGGGCTAGGGAGGGAGGTAGTTAAAGACTGGCAATGGGATGGGGAGGGACGGAGAGGGGTTGAGACTGGCAATGGGCTAGGGAGGGGGGTTAAGACTGGCAGTGGGCTGGGGGGTTAAGACTGGCAGTGGGCTGGGGAGGGGGGTTAAGACGCAGTGGGCTATGGGGGGGTTAAAACTAGCAATGGGCTGTGGGCTGATGAGGGCTGGCAATTGGCTATGGGGGGGTTAAGACTGGTAGTGGGCTGATGGGGGGGTAGGACTGATAATGGGTTATGGGGGGGCTAGAACAGGAAATGGGCTGATGGGGAGGGGTTAGGACTTGAGGTGGGCTGATGTGGTTAGGACTGGTAATGGGCTGTGGGCTGATGGGGGGGGGTTTAGGACTGGCAATGGGCTATGGGGGGCTGACTGGAAATGGGCTGATGTGGGGTTAGGACTGGTAATGGGTTATAGGGGGGGCTTAAACTGAAAATGGGGTGATGGGGGTTAGGACTGGAAGTTGATTGACGGGGGGCTAGGACTGGTAATGGGTTGGGGTGTTGCTAGGACTGGAAATGGGCTGAGTGGAAGGGGAGGCTTGAACTGCAAATAGCTGATGGGGAGGGGGCTTGGAATGGAAATGGGCTGTGAGGGAAGGGAGCTAGGACTGAAAATGGGCTGATGGAACAGCTAGGATAGGACTGGAAATGGGCTGTTGGGGGGAGCTAAGATTGGAAATGGGCTGTGGTGGGGGCTTGAATTGAAATGGACTCATGGAGGGGCTAGAACTGGAAGTGGGCTCATGGGGGGGCTTGGACTGGAATTGGGCTGAGTGCAGGGGAGCTATGATTTGACATGGGCTGATGGTGGGGCTAGGAAATGACTAGAAATGGGCTGATGGGGCTAGGATTGAAAATGAGCTGATGAAGGGACTTGGACTGGAAATGGATGGGGGAGCTAGGACTGGAAATGGGCTGATGGGGGGCTAGGACTGGAAATGGGCTGATGCAGGGACTAGAAGGGGATGGATGCTGGGTGAGACTGGAACTAGAAGGGAGCTGATGTTGGGGGAGGATTAGAATGGGATGGGGCTGGGAGAGTAAAATGGAGAGGGGAAAAATATTTTGTGTAGGAGGGATGAAAAATCTACAATTGGCCAGGTATTGGGAGAGTAATTGGGGATTGAGGATGGAGGGGTAAAATTTGTGTGGATGAAATAGGAATGAGGAAAGAGCAAAAGGAGAAAGATTAGTATGTTAAAGCAGATGTAGAGAGAGAGAGAATGGAAAAAAAACTAGAAGAGAGAAGAAAGGACAAATGGACAGCAGACGATGGAGAGTTAGCAGAAAACATGAAGAAACCAGAAGAAAGTGGCTGGACCAATTGCAACTGAAAAACAAATGCACAAAAGGTAGAAAGATGTTTCTTTATTTTGAATTTATTAACTGGAATATGTCAGCTCTGGGAAATGTGCATCATTAACATCTGCGCTTTGTTTGGTACAAGAGGAAATTCCTATTTGACGTTGCCACTTGTTCTCTTTCCCCAGTATTCTCTGAAATGTATTGGTTTAATATTTGCAGTGTTGCCTTTTGATAGGTAGGGTATGGTGCTTTGTGAGTCCTGGTAATGCTGTCAGGATACGGCGGGTTTGCTATGGGTTCTAAATGGACAGCTTTTGTAGTAGTTCCTAATGTGCCTGGCGGTTGGCACTGGATTATAGTAATGTAGAAATCTTTTAGTCTTTCTTTATCCATACACTCATTAAGAGACATGTTTACTAAAAGTTAGTGTATGGTAACATTATGCAAATATTTATGCAAATAAGACCACTTATGCAAATGACATGCTGGCACTTTGAGGAAATTCTTTGGTTTTGTGCGGCAGTTTGGGCACTCGGGCTCAAAAAGGTTAGCCATCACTGCCCTAGGCAAACCTTAAGCCATGTGCCCCCCTGGCAGTCAGAATCTATTGTATTGTTATCTTTGAATGCCGCTCCCCAGAAGCTGTCGCTCTTGTTTGCCTAATGGTTGGACCGGCCCTGTGTAACTGAGACCGTTCCATTTACCTTATTCAATTGTACCCTTAATCTAGCCACTCTCTTTTATTTATTCTGAAGTCTTTGTCTTACCCATCTTGTCTACTTATATGTTCTAATTGCATGTGTCCTCTCTACTGCCTAATAAGATGTTTCTTTGTATTCTGCTAATATTGTGAGCATCATATATCTATGTTAGGTGAATGTTCTGTCGTGCTGCGTCATTTTTATTATGATGATTTTGAATATTTCTGTCGGGAGCAATTTCTCCAAACGGGTTAGTTTTGTGCATACCACAACAGTCGTGAAAGTCACTTCTAAGCCAGGGTACGTGGAGTATGATCTCAGTCTCTCAAATTCACCAACGCTCACCACAGGACTTGCATTGGGCCATAGAGCGCCTCCTTCTGGAGATCATAACATGTAATATATAGGGGTAATTTTTCAAGATGCGATTGGAAAGTCCGCTTAATCAATAAATAAAATAAATAAAATACACTAGGAAATATTTCTGTATCTTTCTGCCACATTTTCTTGGTCTCTGACTGCATTTCTTGGTACTTCAGGATCTTCTCCCTCTCCACACGATTCACAGAATAATCACTTGGAGCCGACACCTCCGTTATCTGTGTCATTCTGTTTTTTTCTCCTTTACCACTGTGTCAGGTTTCCTCACATCCAGTTTCTTATCCGTTGTAATAGGAATGTCCCAAGTTATCAGAACTTCTTCATTCTCTGTAATTGTCTGAGGGTCATGATCCTAGTGCTTTTCTGGTACAGCAATGTCACGGTGCTTGCAAAGTTCAAATGGATGAAATGTGACACCTTGTTGTGTCTTTCTGTATAGAAATTTTCTGTCGTCAGTACTTCACAACCAGCTACTGTTATATAAATGCTCTACTGTGCTATTCTGTGTATATATTACTGACACTTGATCATTGTACTACTGTTCCGCTGTTTCTACAATGGAACTTGTTGATATCAATGTTATATCTGCTTATCACCTTGGGTGAATTTCTTCATAGAAGCAATTAATAAATCTTAATAAATAAGTAAGAATCATTGTCTTCAATCGTGTCTGCAGTTTCATTGGGTGTGCTTTGCAGTTCTATCAGGACGACCAATTTTTTCTAGTTAAAATGTTGTAGTAGCTACGGGAACAGTTTAGCAGCAGTGATTGCTGCCATCCTTGGCTACACCCCAGGAAGGTATGTCACTGTTTCCAAGTACTTTGAGGACATATTCACCTACATAGTGTAAGCACAGAGTTACCATTTACCTCTGCCTTTGTCCAGGCACTCACAAAAATATCTAGCTGTTTCATAGTTGGAAAACACCTTCTTCAGCAAAACAGAACTGCAGTCTATTGACATAACAGTTATGATGCATGACAGTATGGAAAGCAAAAATACTTCCGCTATGGACATGGCATTTCTATTTTCCTTCAAGGTTTTACAAAAAGGTCTGCTAATTTTGAAGATGAGCTCTCTCCTTGAGCAGACTTCTTATGTTTATTGGAGTCTATGCGAGCTCATAAATCACTGGTATCTTTATTTGCCAAAAGAGACACATGTGCCAGATCTGCAAACTAAGCACTAAGCTTCTGAATCATCTTGGCCCTTAACAATATAAGATTTGGCATTCTGTGTCCAATTCAGGTCACAAACACCTGCCAGTATCCCCAAAAGTAGGCAGATTTCATACTGTTTATCCCAGGGATAAGCAGTGGATTTTCCCCATTCTACTTTAATAATAGTTGATGGACTTTTCCTCCAGGAACTTGTCCAAATCTTTTAAAAAAACAAGTTGTGCTTTTACTATATCTTTTGGCAATAAATTCTAGAGCTTAATTACACATTAAGAAATACTCTGTAGCTTCATTGCATGTCCCCTAGCCTTTGTACTTTTGAAGGCATAAATAACCGATTCATATTTACCCGTTCTACTCTGCTCATTATTTCATAGACCTCTATCATATCATCCCTTCAGCCATGGGGCAAGGTTCTTCAGGCCGGAAGGTCGGGGGTTCAAATCCCACTAGAGGACAGCAACCTTGGGCCGGAAGGACTGGGGTTTCTAGTCCCACAGGTGCTCCGTGTGGTCTTGGGCAAGCCACTTAACCCTCCATAGCCCATGTTCCCTGTAAAATAGTTATCTCCAAGTTATAATGCCCTGTTCAATGTAATTTCAGTTTGTTCAATGTAAACCGCACTGATGCAGAATAGCGCGGTATATAAGAGAATGTAAATAAATAAAATAAAAAATAAATCTCTTCTCCAAACTCAAGGACCCTAAACTTTTAAGCCTTTCCTCATAGGGATATCCTTCCATCCCTTTTATCATTTTAGTTGCCCCTCTCTGTTACTTTCCCAATTCCACAATAACCTTTTTAGATGCAACAACCAGAACTGCATGCAATACTCAAGATGCGATCACACCATGGAGTGATACAGAAGCATTATGATATCCTTTCTTGTATTCTCCATTCCTTTCCTTATAATTTATATCATTCTATGAGCTTTCTTGGCTGCCACTGCACACTGAGCAGAGGATTTCAATGTATTATCTATGATGAAGCCCCAGATCCTTTTCCTGGGTGGTGACTCCTAATGTGGAACCTTACGTCATCGAGCTATAATCTTAGTTCTTCCCTAAGTGCATAACTTCACACTTGTCCACATTAAATTTCATCTACCATTTGGACACCCAGTTTCCTAATTTCTCAAGGTCCTCTTGCAACTGTTCAGAATCCTTTTGTGAAAAATTGTGTGTTGTCTGCAAATTTGATCACCTCACTTGTTATTCTCCTTCCCAGGTCATTTTTAAATACATTAAAAAGTGGTGGACCCAGCACAGATCCTTGAGGTACTCCACTATTTACCTTTCTCCATTGAGATAATTAACCATTTAACGCTGCCCTCTGTTTTCTATTTTTTAACCATTTCCCAGTCCACGATAAGATACTGCCTCCTATACGATGACTTTCTAATTTTCTCATGAGAACCTTGTCAAAGGCTTTCTGAAACCAACTCATATTTACCTATCTGTTTATTCACCCCTTCAAAAAATGTAGCAGATTGGTGAAGAATTCACTTGGTTAAATCCATATTGACTTTGTCCCATTAAACTACTACTATCTATATGTTCAGTAATTTTGTTCTTTATAATGGTTTCTACTATTTAGCCTGGCACTGACATCAGGCTCACCAATCTGTAGTTTCCCAGATTACCCCTGGAACCCTTTTTAGAAATTGGTATTACATTGGACACTCTCCATTCCTCGAGATCTATAGATGATTTAGTGATAGTTTACAAATTACTAATAGTAGGTCTGCAATTTCATTTTTTTTAATCATTCATCACCCCGTGATGTATACCATCCACTCCAAGTGATTTGCTACTCTTTAGTTTGTGAAATTGCCCTATTATGTTTCCAGGTTCACTGAGATATGTTTCAGTTCCTCAGATTCATAACCTTTAACTATCATTTCTGGCATGGGTACCTCCACTACATCTTCTTCAATAAACACCAAAGCCAAGAATTCATTTAATCTCTCTGCTATGGTCATAGGTGGTCATTCTGAAACACAAATAGGCCGCCTGGACATACGGAATAAACTTTTTTCTCTCGAAAATGTCTAGAACCATATTCTGAAATGACGCGGCCCTGCACATACACAGCACTAAAACAGGGATCTCAGAACGTGGGTGAGAGGGGACAGAACAGGGGCGTGGCAAGCTGCAGAGATGTATAAAGCGCATTCTGGGAAAGCCCATATACGTCCTGTGAGTATCCCATGGATGCCTACATTATACCAGTGGCAACGTGGAATAAGGCCAGCACTTAGATTTTCTGCTCGATCTTCTATGTGTCCCATAGAGATGAATGGCTGTGACAAGACTTTATTGAACCGGTGCATCTGCTATCTGGGAGGGCACAAGATGCAGTTGTAAAGAACAGAATGCACAGGTGAGGGATGTTTGTAAGGTGACGTAACAATAAAAAAAATACCCCTATGGAAATATAAAGCACTGCAATAGTCTTTATTCTGGCTATGCTGGCAGTTTCTATTTGTGCTGAAGGGGCTATTCTAGGCTTCGCTAATAATTCCTGTGTTCGGAAAAATGGGAATGTTGATGTAGGGATGGTATGTGAGTTATTATGGAGCAGAAGCGTGTTTAGCTGAGAAGTGTGGTCTTGAGATGCCCTGCTATTATGTATTACCAGCAGTTGTTTATAGGTGCAGGACATGGTTTTGGCTGGGGTATGCTATTTATAACCACAAGCAAGAACGTGTGTGTGTGTGTGGTATGAGGGTTGCAGGGGAGGCCCTTGTGTGCTGATCTGCAACTCTGGGGAGACATGTATGCCTGGCCAGTACCTGGACCTTAGGTCTGACCGCAGCATCACCAGGTGACAGTGTGAATGGGCAGTAACTTCTGTATAGTTGCTCTGCAGGGCATGTCTTTATCAATGGTAGTGGACCTCGGAGTGGGGGCATGCTGCAGGGCAAACAGCACGAATACATATCCAAATGCACTAGCAGAGGTCTCTAACATTGTGCACATTTGTCAGGACAGATGATGGTGCTTTTGGACATATATTTCTGATGTTTGCACTTTTGCATGTTCTCATCCTAATGGTTTCCTAATAATGACAGGGATACGTTTTGACATGTAGCTGTACAGACCCATTTCCGTTTTTTCTGGCCCATTCTTAGCATTGCAAATACTGTTTTCAGCAATGACCACTGAAAGAATAACTAAGGTGTTCATCAAATGCCATGGATGTTTTGCTGCAGGTTCTGTCAGGACAAACATCTCACTTTTCACTTGTTTTTACAATAGCTTTGGTGCACTTAGATAAACTTGTAGTGTTATGGGCATGCAACAGAAGTAGTATATATAGTCTGGGTTATATGACCTTATCTATTTCATCAGTATTACTATGTTGTTTGCATGAGCACAACACAGTTAGTGTGAGCATTAGCTTAGGAGATGTACGTTTTGCCAGCGGATTTGTGGCCACATGGAGACGGGAAGCATCACAAATGTCTATCTTTTCAGAATTCAGCAAACACAGGAACGTACAGGCCATTTGCTGCATTTATCCGTGTCCTATTATAGCAGCGAGGGCCCAAATGTGTTATTCGTGCTACGCCAGAAACATATATCTCCCTGATTCCAGAACTGCAGGTGTGTCTATGTCCACAGTTACAGAATCAGGTATATTACGCGTCCATTTTCACTTTAGACATTTCTGCTGGCAAGAAATGGATGTTATAGAATCTGGTTCCATGTGTCCCTTTTACTCTTCTATCATCTAATGGCTCATCTGACTCCCTCACAGACTTTTTGCTTCAAATGTACTTGAAAAAGGTTTTATTATAAGTTTTTGCTTCAACAGCAAGCTTCTTTTCTAATTCTCTCTTTGCCTGCCTTAACAATGCTTTGCATTGAACATCCCAGTGCTTTTACTGTTTCCAGTTCTTTAGTCAGATCCTTTTTCCATTTTTTGAAAGATATTTTTTGGCCTTCTCACCTTATCTTTAAACCATGCTGGCAGTCGTTAGGTTGATACCAGGGTAATTTAAATCACCCATTATTACTGTGTTGCCAGTTTTGTTAGTATCCCTAATTTCATCATCCGTCTGTTCATCCTGGCTAGGCAGATGGTAGTATACCCCTCACTGCTATTCCCTTCCTCTTTCCACATGGAATTTCTATCCATAAGGATTCTACAATCCATTTTGTTTCCTGCAAAACTTTAACATATAGAGCCACCCCTTCACTTATTTATTTATTTATTTATTTATTTAAAGTCTCTTTTATACCGCGCTATTCAGCATCAGCGCGGTTTACAATAAACAGTGAACATACACATTTCCAATAGTACTTTGTGTTTACATATGAACAGGATATTCAAATAAATAAATAAATAAATAAATTCAAATAAATAAATAAATAAATCCTTAACCTATCACTTTCCACTGCAACTGTTCCTGTAGCCTTCAACCATGCTCTGGTCACATCTCTCCTCAAAAAGCCTTCACTAGACCTTACTTGCCCTTCCAGCTATCAGCTTCTCTCTCTTCTCCCCTTTGCTTCAAAATTACTTGAATGAACAGTTCACCACCACTTTGACTTTCTTTCCTCTCAAGCCCTTGTGGAACCACTGCAGTCTGGCTTTTATTCTCTACATTCCACAGAAATGACTCTTGTCAAAGTCAGCAAATCCAAGGGTCTTTACGCGATCTTTATCCTTCTTGACCTTTCTGCTGACTTTGACACTGTTGATCACTACCTTCTCCTCGATACCCTGTCCTCACTTGGATTTAGGGGCTCTGTTCTGTCCTGGTTTTCTTCTTATCTCTCCCATTGCACTTTTAGGGGTATGTTTACTAAACCGTCCTAATGTTACCGGCACTAGTTCCAGCGTTACTGTGAGGAATGCCATATAAGGTAGTGGGTGTTGTGGTCTTAAGGTAGCAATCGCGGGTTATCGCGCGATAAAGAACGCCATGTCCGTTATCGCACGTTAACCTTAACTTTGCACGCTGACCTATAATCACAGTAACAGAGGTGTAGCACACTGCTTAATACAATGACTGCTGAGACAGGGGTCATGAGTTCCATCCCTCAGTGGGTTTAATGAATAAGGGTGGCCAAGGCAGTTCCTTTTCCTGCTTGTAACAGTCAGACACATTCCAACAATCTGTGCTGCCAGCTAAAAATACCCACACCCCAGTGCCGTAACCTAATGCACCTTTTAGGGGGCACCAGAAGGCACATCATAAACCACTACGTCAGCCAAGGCGGGTCATAATGTGCCCCAGAGGGCATGAAGAAAGGTTGGAAACCCCCAAGGCACCATATCAGGCGCCCCATAAGCTGGCTGAATCTAAGGTGCGGCTAAAGATGCCCCAAGGATGTATAGGTGACTCAAGAAATGGTGCCCAAGGGCAGTAAGGTGCCCCAAGTTGAAAAGCAAAAAAGGTATGGGCCAAACACAGATGTAACCCTAACACTGCACAGAGCACCAAGGAAAGACAATTCACAAGTGATGGAAGGAAGTAGATCAGAGCTGATGGACCAGACAAATCTGCGTCCAGCCCATGTGGCAGCTGGTAAAGTGGACAAATATATCGGGGGCAGCTGTACCGATGCACAGGGTGATGGTAATGTACCGTGCAACAATAACAGTGTGTGGCAGAGGATGGGAAGACGTGTCCAGCAGAGGAGGTAGAGGTGGCAGGATGGGTGCAATAACAGGAGGACAGAAGAGTAGCAGTGCCATGCAGATCACACACAGGAGAGGCAACCAGGAAGAGCTGCAATGCAGAAATGTGTACCAGTGCAGGACATGGGGTAGCAGCCTGCACATCAGGCATCGAGAGGGCAGTAAGAGACATTCTCTATGAGAAAACTGCGCTCTTTTATAGGCCTTTCTGATCAAAGAATGAGAATAGCCTCTAAGTACCAGACAGCGCTGCAATCATCTTGATCATCTCAGAGGGAGCAGTTATCAGTTGACACAGTTATTGGTGTTCTCGCATATGTAGGTGGCATCTCAAGGATTACCAACATATTACACCATTTCTGGACGATTTTAGGGTTACATTCTTGCTTTTCCAACAAACTTTTAATGATAGTGTACTCTAGAGGATCTAATCTAAGAGATCTGGTGGTCAAGACAACATCTCCAATGGACCAGCCCCTTTCCTTTCATCAGGACCCGGGCCACTTTGAATGCGACTCATGCCGCTATTGCATGTTGGCCATAGTAGGGCCCATTTGGACAGATGTTCATACTTCGATCGTCTATAAATCAAAGTGGCGTACCACATGTGATTCTACTTTTGTACTACTGTTCTACATTTGTGGTGTATTTGATCCAATGTCCTTGCTCCCTTTATTACATCGGGCGCACTACACGGAGTGTCAAAGTCCGTTTAGGCGAGTACACCTCTCGGCTTCGCACAAAAAATCTCGCAGCACCTATGGTAGAGCACTGTTTGAAGAAAGCACACACTTTTGAACAGCTCCGCTGGTGAGTGGTGGATGGTGTCCCGGTGGATCCTAGAGGAGGAGATCAGATCTCTAAACTGCAGAAGTTGGAACAACGATGGATTTACACATTGGGTCAGCCTCCCCCTCTGGTTTGAATATTTATTTGGAATGGTATAGCATTACTTGATTCAGTGTTATTACCTCTTTTGAATATAAAAGATTGCTTTATCCAGCCAATATGGTTTAGGGAATCCCTTATCTATAGGGTTTTCCCTAGCCCTTACGGTTGTAGTATGAGCCGTCACGCTGTGATTGGTTCTTGGCAGTAATTGTTAAATCGTCAGCTTCTACATCACACGCTGGTTCTTATAAAAGTTGAAAGGCTCGGTTTGTTTTGGATTTTGAAGCTATTATTACTACAGGCATCTCATTCAACCTGATGCAGGGTCATGGCATTTTTGACCAGAAACGTGCCACGTCGTTCATGCTCATCATAGATTCTGTGGTATTCTCCAGCTCATGATGATGTTCGTTTGCAGCTAAGTCTACTCTGCAGCTTAGTGTTTTAAATGTAACATTGTTTTTTGAAATTAATAAAAGGAACTATCACGGCAAGGGGTAGGATTTGATTCCTCCCTCTTTTGAATGATTGCGCCGACAAAAAGATATTAATAGGAGGCTTTCTTCATTGCTTCAGAGTTTGGTGTCTGCCAGGATAGGGCAACCTCCAACAGTAACCATGATGGAATGCACATGCAGATCTGGTGTGTACAGCTCAGATCACAATCTGTAATTGGGATGAGAGCCACATATAACTACATGCAGTGGATACAGCATGCAAAAGAGGAAAGAACCTAAACCCAAAGGGCGGCAGGGGATGCTCTGTGGAGCAGGGCAAAATAGGGAACAGAACAGAAAAGGTGCATGTGAGAATAGAACCTGCAAACAGGTGTGGCCCAGACCAGCTGAACCACAGCAATGTCAATCCCCCAAGCGGACTGCCTATGTGAATACTACCAAGAAAGAGACATATGTAACAGCTAAAATGTGATGGATAGGCAGCACAGAGGGCACGCTTTGGTGTACAGTGAAGAGATGGAAGGGTGTGTGGATAGGTGACGAACCTGCAGGCAGCTCATGGTCAGGTTAGCACAACCCAAAAAAAAACTCACCCATGTGGGAATCAAACCCACAACCTATGGTGTTCCAACACATGTCCGTAACCACTATCCCAAACAACCACAACAAGCACAATGCAAAGATATTACCTCAAAGGAAATGTGTGTATGGGAACCCGTAACACCCAGTGATGTGGCAGACGGCTGGCAGATAGACAGCTGGCACCGTACAAGGATGTGAGCACAGGTGGACCATGTACATGACCAGGAACTCACTAAATACGTGTGTCAGTGTGGTCAAGCAGCAGCAGAGACAAATGTATGTACAACACATATTTTTATTTTGGTTAATCATCAGAGATAGCATAGATACCGCCTTTCATAATATCAAGGTGATTGGATAACAGGGAAAAAAGTGAAAACACATTTTGCAGGGCAGCAACCCACATGTCACAGAAAAGTCACTGGCCTGTCTACAGATGATGGGCAGGAGAGATAATGTGCATTAGGTGCATGGTGTGCAGTATGCATTAGCTCCCCACCCCCCACATGCTGCTGCATGCCCCAAATGCGTTAGTCACATATGTGTGCATGTAGACAGTAGGCGGTGCATGATAAGCGCCCAACACACATCCGTCATGATCTGTTCCTAAAAACATATCGGTCTGCCAACACAGGAGGCACAAAAATGAAACAGCATACGTTGTTAAAAGTAAGCAACTGTAAACACAGATATCGAAATATATGTTACAGCTGTCACATAATGCCTGATATAGGAATCAAAGTAGCACCAATGTAACCCAAAACAATCGTCAAATGCAAAATGAGGATATGCTAACAGGTATCAGAGGCACATGAACACAGAGAATTCAAATGAAACAATCTGCAGAAATATGCAGAGATAGCACTATGCAGAAGGTCCCCTGCACAGTTTGGTGTGGATACAGTGTCTGTACACATATATCATGATACATGGAATGCACAAATGAAGGAAGAAAATGGACACCCACACTGCCACACTCCAAATGTAATGGGGCAATGCGAGTGCTGGAACCTCAGGGGATAAATAGGACTGTGCAGACATGCAATGCAAGGTTTGTAAATCAATGTAGAGCGACACGTCTGTACAGTAAACAAACACAATAACCTGTATATAGAGAGTGAAAGAAAGGTCAAACATGTTACAGTAACCCACATAGAAGCCATATTGCCACATGCTGTGTTGCACCAACATAGTCAGTCACATGCACATGCACCGTGTACATTGAAACATGATACAGTGATGCCACACATGCACTGTAACACCCTTGGTGAGTGCAAACAACAATCCAAGATGTTGGTGTGCATTAAAGTGGTGTGGTGGCAAATCTGTGTCATGTCCAATTGGAGGGTAGGCGGACATGGACAAGAGGACCTCTCCAATGTTCCCCCTGTGCCACACGCATGGCTGTATGCTCGTGTTGAACTAAACAGATGAGCATATCCTGCATTCCAGGTCAGACACATGGGCAAAACACAACAACACAATGTCAGATGGATGTACAACATACAGCGACAATGTCAGTCCCTGCTTCACACGTAGGGACCAGTACACAGTGTCCACAGTGCAAAGGGTGTCTGCAACCCAACAAGTCCCGTTAAGACTGTCCTTGAAACCCTGGGCATGCATAGACAAGTGTGACATCTCAATATGCCACAGTACTGGAAAGGTCATGTGTGTCTCCTGCGATGAACACAACAACCAGAGCACAGCAGCAATGGTGTGTTGGACAGGCCTGTCATGCTCAAAGTAGCAGTCCAACAATAATGTCCATCCTAAGCATGTGTCCCACTCGCAAAGGTCAAACTTCCTATGGCATCATATCCCAGGGATAGTTCCATGGTGTTGTTGTGTCCTCCAATAGGTGGGTGATGGTGACGGCGGATGGTGACGGCGGAAGCACTGTAGTAGATGTGCTGTGTGTGTCCTCTGCCCTGTATCAGAAGAGGAGAAACAATGTATTGGTATGCTACTTGCAACATCAGGCCAAATTGCAGAGAATCAAACATCAATATATATGCAATGAAACGTCACACAGGCAAACATAACATGATCACAACACAGAACACAGTGCATGTTGTGGACATTTGGAATTGGAACCGCAGACGAGGGTGTCACATGGATATGGTCATGCCCATGCCCATATTACACAGGCGTTTCAGAGCTCCACCCCATGTGCATCAGCGTTGGTGTACAGAGACTCAACATGAAAGGTCCATGAAACAAACAGCAAATCATTAACATTTAATTTAATTTAATTAATTAACAGATTATTTATATACCGCTTCTTCCATTGATCAGGTGCAGTTTCCATATAACAACAATAAACAGAGTGAACTGTTTTTACATATAACAATTTGCAGCTTGGTTATTACAGTTAACAGATAACAATTAACAATTAGTGAACTATGTACAATTGAACACAATTAATTAACATGTAAAGGCTGATGTCATTCCCAAAAGACCCAAGGTACAACCTACCGTGTGTTTGCAACAAGTGTCTGCTCGGGATCCTCTGAGGCTGTCAAAGGCCACAACACGTCACAGTGAAGGGAGAAGATGTCATCGAAATGCATAGAATCACCATGTCCCCATGTCCAGCCACTGTTGATGCATGTCCACATTATGGCGATATCTGTGATACATAAATGCTGTTGCGCAGTGATCTGTCAGCACACAAGAGATAGGTCAGCTCACAACACACAACACATGGCCACAATGTTCACAAGGTAAACAGCAGTAAGGTAGAGATCGTACAGTCACTACCGCTCCCCAGGTGTACATATCCCTCACACCACATGATAATGCAAAATGCCTGCACACTGTATCATCACACAGCCAACCCAAAAACACACACCCACACAGTATGCTAAGGTGAACATGCCACCAGTAGCATATGGCCTGTATGTGCACAATTGGAGATTAATGGAGATAAAGGCTTGTCAAATGCAATGATACACTGCTATTGGCTGATGCTACAATGTCAGGGAAGGGTGTACATGCAGCCCACCACCAGAACACCTAGGACCTGCAGACACATGGAGCTCTGTTGGATGTGTCCCAGAGACAGTACTGGAAAAGACAAACTGGCCAGGAACACATGTGGATATGTGTGCCAACAGCAACATATGGGGTATGGGGGTGCAGGGCAAAGAGGTGAACAACAACATATGTACAATATGAAAAATCACTGCAGACATGTGCTCCCCCTGATTGTCGTCACAGACAAAGTAGCTGTAGGTCCACCCACCTCAGACTACTGCATGTTGGATGACATACAGTCAGCTGCCACTGCACCAGAGCACCAGGAGGGTCACCAAATATGTCCTGTGGATTGAGAAACACAAGAGAAACATACATATGTCATGTTGGAGCTGTGCAACACACACTGCACCTTCATGTCCTCAGCTCGCAGACCCCCCCAAGATCTTTTACAGACTGGCTGCTCCCAATCACACTGTACAGACTCACTTTATGCTAAAGTTATCACTGAAGTGTTTGTGACAAAATACAAGGGCCTGTACTCTGTCCGTCCCCTTCCTGATCTCTCTGCTGCCTCCAAAACTGCTGAACAGAACTGTCTCCTCACTACCATGTCCCTGCTCGGCTCTAAGGCTGCAGTACTATCCTACGCCCTCCATATCGCTCCCACTGCCCCTTCAGTGTCTCCATGTCCTATGCTACCCCGCTGTCAGTTCCTGTACCACAGGGAAATATCCAGAGGCTTCTTCCTTACCCTCCCCCGATATCCAGTTCCTTGGTGTGGCTATCTCATCCCTTGACTCACATTACCAGCTGTGTGCTGATGAGCTGCAAATATATCTCTCTATGCCTGAGCTATTTCTGCAAAACCACACACTGATGTCTGCTTGCCACCTGACATTGCTGACTGCATGTCATCCCATTGCGTGAAATTGACAATGGCAAAGCATCGATATCCCATATGTGCACCTAAACCCTCCCCTCCCATCAGAGCGTCTGTGTGTGTGTGGCCACACCTTCCTTTCTCCAGGGTCCTCAATGTAGGGGTTGTCTTGGACTCCATTCTCCTCCTCTCCACACATACCCAGCTTGTAGCTGAGGAGTGTGGTTTCTTTCTAGATGACATCAGCTATATTTCCCCAGTCCTCCCTGAACACACAACTAAAACCCCAATCCACCCCCTAATCAGCTCCCGGCTTGCCTACTGTAACCTACACCTTGCTGATCTGCCTTTGAATCATCTCTGTCTGCCTCGAAATATGCAATACTGCACTGCATGGCCAATCTACAGCCACATGCATAATGGCAATAATACTTCCCCTGTCAGGACACCTCACAGGTTCCCTATCCGTCTCCGCATCCATGTCAAGGCTCTCCTGCTCACCTATACATGCAGTCACACTGTGGTGTTGCAGTAACTTCCCTTACTGATCTCAACTACCACTAATACAACTACTACTGAGCATGTATATAGTGCTACCTGTCATATGTAGTGCTATACAGAAACAAGTAACACACAGTCCCTATTCATCAGAGCATACAATCTAATCAATCAACTCATATTCTAAAATGTGAAGCACACACGTCTAGGCAACTGGTCCCATCTATGGCCCGCTCTCCTACTGTTGACCCCAGACCACACGCCTTTCACCTTGCTGCGCCCAAAGCATCAAACTAACTACCTGTGGCTGTACAGCAGCCCCTTTCCCAATCAGCCACAAATCATGTGTGACAGCTTACCCCTCCCCCAATCCTACTAATTCTGACACACATAATCCCCCTCCACCCGCTGTTGTGCCCTGCTCACACCTTCTGTGTTTCAGTCATGACTAGATTGTAAACTCTGATGGCCAGGCAGTGTCTGTTATATGTCAGTGGAGTGTTGTGTCTTAATGCTATTGCGATACAAATGTTCACTAAACAAATGTATGTTCCAACATATGTAGTACTTACATGGGAAGACCTCCTCAATCACCTGCCGCCTGACTGCTGTGCCCTCACGTGTGTCACCACAGCCACGTACAGGAGGGCACATAGGATCATCTTCCAGATCCTCATTAATTTGGACAGGGATATGGTGCCTGAGAGCAATGTTGTGCAGGATGCAACAGGCTATAATGATTTCTGCCACAGTCTGTGCTTTGTATTGTAAGGCCCAGTCGGTCCTATCCAGACACCTGAAACAACTCTTTAAAATGCCAAAGATGCGCTTTATGATGGAGCGGCTGGAGGCATGGGCCTCATTGTAATTCCTCTCTGCACGTGTCCGTGGGTGACGCACAGGGGTCAGCAACCAGGGGCAACACCCATATCCTGCATCACCTGTAGAAAGAAATGTGAAACGTTAAAGCAGGAGCTCATGTCCACCCAAATGGACAAAAGTATGTACGTGCAAACCAAACGCACAAAACATCCTGACACAAACATATGACATCACATTGTAAACAACATAATCTGTAACCACGACACAAATGCTGCAAATGTGTCGTGGTTACAGATTATGTTGTTTGCAATCCTTACACCTACCCCTTGTGTTGTGTGTCAGGCCTTCAAACGCTGCTGCATAGTTGTGGTATCCCAGAAACCGCCTCAAAGGCCTGATTCAGGGTCCCCCACTGTTGCCTAGTGTTGGGAATGGCAATGTAATTCCCCACCCGGCTGATCATGGCACGCAGTACCTGGTGAAGAGAGCGTGAGAAGATGGGGTGGCTCATGACACCCACTGTGTGGAAACAGCTAGAGGCAAAGAAATGTAGGGCACCAAGGAGCTTGACCAAACCCGGTATGGCATGTGATCGACCAGTCAGGGCTCGAGGTCAGGTCTTAGATCCTCATAGAGCTCCCTAATAGCCCCCGTGCTCAGGCGGTAGAGGGAGATGACCTGGTCCTCACGCATGTCCTGGAGCTGGGCCCTGGGTCTGTAGAGGCGAGGCTGGCGAGCCTGCAAATCCATACGCCTCCTGCACCATGCCAGCACAGCCCCTGCCTGGCCTGCCCCCACAGCTGCAGGTCTGTGTTGCAGCAGGACTAAACCCATGTCCTGTGCCTCAGCCTCATGGACACCATCTCCCCCGTCAGGCAACCGCAGCCCCTGCACACCTCCCACTGCACATGCAGCAACCACAAAGCCCGCCATAAACTCCACCCCCTCAGCTCCTCTAACTCACACAAACCAAGACACTCACCTCCCCCAACACTCACCAACCTAGCCACACACCTCCCCCACCACTCACCAACCCTGCCAGTCACCTCCCCCACCACTCACCAACCCAGCCACTCTCCACACCAAACCTGCCTCTGACACTCTCCTTGCTTCACCAACAACCAACAGCGCACGCCTTGTCTCCCTCGCCTACACAAACCCCTCGCCTACACAAACCCCTCAGTGTGTACCAGGTGTGCATGTGTAGTTATGGGTTTATTTTTTACTCTGCGCGTCTTTGCGCATGTTGCGCATGCGCAGTGGCATGAGCTTGTTGGCTGCAAATGCTGCACATGTTGCGCATGTGCAGGGGAGACATGGTAACATAGTAACATAGTAAATGACGGCAGATAAAGACCAGCATGGTCCATCTAGTCTGCCCAGCAAGATGGCAAGAGTAGGTGCACCTGTCACTCTGTGCAGGCCACCCCTCCCCATGTCTTTGTTTAGGGGGAAACCCACCACTCCATGTAGGACACCCCTATCTGTTGAGACGTTATATGGTTCAGAAGTTAGATGGTACTGTTTATTTTGGTTTTATCCTATTACTGTAAAGGGATCCACTGTGTTTGTCCCATGCTGTTTTGAATTCCGTCACCGTGTTTGCCCCCACCACTTCCTTCGGGAGGGCATTCCAAGCATCCACCACCCTTTCAGTGAAAATTTTTTTCCTGATATTGCCTTTCAATTTACCACCTTGCAGCTTCATGTTATGCCCTCTAGTTTTACAGCTTCCCCGTCTTTGGAAGAGGTTTGTTTGTTCATCATTTCTCTTTAAGTATTTAAAGGTCTGAATCATATCTCCCCTGTCCCTCCTCTCCTCCAAAGTGTACATATTTAGGTCTTCAAGTCTCTTCTCATAAGGCTTCTGACGCAGGCTCCAAATCATTTTGGTCGCTTTCCTCTGAACATTTTCCAGTCTTTTTACGTCTTTTGCAAGATATGGTCTCCAAAACTGAACACAGTATTCCAAGTGAGGCCTCACCAGTGACTTATACAGTGGCATAAGTACCTCTTCTTTTCTGCTGGTAATCCCTCTCTGTATGCAGCCCAACATCCTCCTGGCTTTTGCCACCGCCTTGTCGCACTGTTTTGCCACCTTGAGATCATCAGAGATAATCACACCAAGGTCTTTCTCCTGAACCGTGCATACCAACCTCGCGCCCCCTATCTTGTACATTTCCCTTGGATTTCTGCTACCCAAGTGCATGACACTGCACTTTTTCGCATTAAATCGTAGTTGCCAAGCATGTGTGTCTGTGTGCGCATGCGATGTGCCGCTCTGCGCATGTGACATGAGGCTTGGAGCATGCGCGTAACAGCACGCAGCACATGCGCATGTCTCACGCTCACGCACAGTGCATGTGCAACATGGTGTCCCATGCACGTACCTTCCATGTCTCTGTGGCGCATGTGCAACAAGCGCAGCCAATGCACTCGCGCCACTGCGCATGCGCAACACACGCAGAGTAAAAAAAAGCCATAAATACACATGCACACCTGGTACACGCTGAGGGGTTTGGTTCAGTACATCTATTTGAAAAGCTGAACAAGTCAAATTACTACAGTACAGTATATATCTTTATGTACAAACTCCATGTTAACAGAACACCTGACCTCAGTCACACACTCACAACATCAACCCTCACCAAGTACAGAATAAGTAACCACAATCTAAAGTAAAAATAAAAATATGTAGACAAAATTTAAATTGAAAACCCAAGATGCCAGAGTCCACATGCAGTGCAACATCAGATAAATGTGAGATGCAGTTCCCCAATACTGTGTAAAATATAAAAATAGCATAAAGTCCAATCACTAAAATTAAATACAATTATTTTTCTACCTTTGTTGTCTGACCATTTTATTCTCTGATCATGCTGGTCCCTATCTGAGGCTTCTGCTTTCCTGTCTTCTCTTAGCTCTCTTTCTGTGGTCTATGGTCCATGGTCCATCTGCCATTTCTTATCTCTTCTTTGGTTTTCTTCACTTCCTTACATCAGCCCATTTCCAGTTCCAATAACCCTCCCCAGTATCAACCCCCTTTCCAGTCCTCCCCTCCCAGTACCTTCCAATGTCAACCGCCTTGCATTCCCATGACTGCCACCGGTGTCCATTCCCTTCCAGTCCCCCTCCTTCCCCACTTTCCAGCCCCTTCTAGTCCAAATACCATCCCAGATATCAGCTCACACCCACTCTCAGTGCCACCCCCCCCCAGTCAGTTCCCTTCCAGTTGCCCTAACCTCTGTCCACCCCCCTTCCACTGCCATTTGCATGTCAGCTCCCTTCCAGCCTCCTCCCCATCACCCAACCACCTACCACTCCCATCCCCAAGTGTCAGCTCCCTTCCAGTCCTCCTTCAGTAATCCAAGGTGTCAGCTCCTTTCCAGCCCCCTCCTTCCCCTGTGTCAGTTCCCTTCCTGCCCCCTCCTTCCCCTGGCAGACCCTCTCAGTATCTGCTCCCTTCCAGTCCTCTTCCCGCATCAGCCTATTTGTAGCCCTAGCCCCTAGTTTTCTTCCATGGCCAGCAGCACTCTCCTCCCCTCCCCCATTAGCCCATTTCCAGTCCCAGCCCATTTCCAGTCCTTTCCCCCTTATCAGCCCACTCTAGTCCTAGCCCCCCATCTGCCCATTACCAGTCCTAACCCCCCAATCAGCCCATTTCCTGTCCTAGCCCCCCTCCCGATCAGCCCATTTCCAGTCCTAGTCTCCCCTTCCCAATCAGTCCATTCCCAGTTCTAACCCCCCATCAGCCCATTTCCAGTCCTAGCCACCCCCGATAGCCCATTTCCAGTCCTAGCCCCCTCCCGATCAGCCCATTTCCAGTTCTAACCCCCCCTCAGCACTTTTCCTGTCCTATCCACCCCCAATAGCCCATTTCCAGTCCTAGCCCCCCTTCTGATCAGCCCATTTCCAGTTCTAACCCCCCATCAGCCCACTTCCATTCCTAACCCCCCCATCAGCCCATTTCCAGTCCCAGCCCCCCCCCGCCATAGCCCATTCCTAACCTCCCCCCCCCCCCCTCAGCCCAGGGAAATTGAAAAAAAAAAAACCTGGCTGCTGCTGCCGTATTTTAAAAGCAATCCAATGCAATTGGAAGGGTGCAAAGCAATAACATATAAATTCTTCTCACAGCCGAAGTGTTTCAGACTTATAAATTGCAAATTCAGGTGATGTGTGTTAAGCTACTGCACTTTATCTAGTGCACATTTGCTCAGTGTTTCCAGTTATTAGCCATGAGGTAGCCAATTGATTTACTTTTTTGTAAGAACTGTCTGCTGGGTCAGACCAAAGGTCCATCAGCCAAGTTTCTTGTTTCCAATAATACAGGTCACAAGTACCTCCAGCATCACAGAAAAGTGTATCCAGATATTCTCATGAGCAACAGTTTTCCCCAAGTTTACCCTAATAACTTGTCCAAACCTTTATAAGTGTGTTTTGCTTATGTGAGAGCATCTATTGGGGATGGTCTATCCGAATCTGTTTGCGCATGCATAAGCAAACAGATGAATAGGGCTTCCCAAAGAGCAACACACGGCCCATGATAAACACTGGCGAAGAGCTGGTAGGAATCCCTATGTCCCACCAGCATGGAGTGGGCACTAAACTGCAGAAGAGCCAGTGGAAGGCCTCAGGTCTCACCAGTAGACAGGAGGGAGGGAGCCACCTGAAGCCACTGCGGCTGCAACCCCCCCTCCCCCCCGCCTCCCCGGCAGAGCCCTCCTTGTATTATCTCCCTCAGCGCCGGCTTTTCAGAGCTACGAAGGGAGAGTTTCCCTTTCTCACGGCTCTGTTAAGCCCGCCGGTGCTGATGGGAAACATAGTATAGGCCATGCACTAAACAAAGAAGGACTTCATGGGCAAAGGCCAAGGAGGACCCCACTGCTGAAAGACAGACATAAAAAGGCACGCCAAACCTGCCTTGAGAAACCACAGTCCTTCTGGGAAAATGTTCTGTGGACAGATGGAACCAAACTTGAGCTCTTTGGCAAAGCAGACCAGCGATACATTTACAGGCAAAGAAATGACGTTTATAAGAAAAACAAGACACCCTTCCTACTCTTAAATATGGTGGAGGTTCCATAATATTGTGGGGCTGCTTACTGCTGCCTCAGGAACTGGAGGCCTGGAATGTATTAAAGGAATCATGAAGGCAGAGGACTACCAAGGCATTTTGGAGCAAAATGTGCTGCCTAGTGTCAGAAAGCTAGGTCTGGGTTGAAGATCATGGGTCCTCCAGCAGGATATTGGCTCAAAACATACATCCAAGAGTACAAAAGAATGGTTTAAAAGGAACAATAGACTGTTTTAAACTGACCAGCAATGAGTCCTGATCTCAATCAAATTGAGAATCTTTGGAAAGAGCTGAAATCTTCCATTGGTAAAAG
Source organism: Ichthyophis bannanicus (assembly GCA_033557465.1). NCBI lineage: Eukaryota > Metazoa > Chordata > Amphibia > Gymnophiona > Ichthyophiidae > Ichthyophis > Ichthyophis bannanicus. The sequence continues at coordinate 830,862,170 of CM066035.1, forward strand.
GAATCCTGGAAACTTTCATGAGCTGGAACAAATCGCAGTTGAATAGTAGGAGAGACTACTAGCAGACAGATGTAAAAAACTACAAGAAACATTTGGAGGCTGTCATCACTACCAAGGGTTGTGCAACCAAATATTAGTAAAGGGTGCTATTAATTCTGTCCATTATTGTTTTGTTTTTTTCTCAGAGATTACTACATCTAAGTGCACAGACATCTTTTTTTTTGTTGGATACCTTTGAACATACTACGAGTATTACAATATTATGATGACATACAATTGGAATAGTTCTAATTATTTCTCAAGATATTGTACACAACATACCTGCAATGCAAGGGTGTCAATAAGCTTGATCACAACTGTATACAGAGCAAGACTGCAGCCTCTGAAGTCTGGTGCCTGTCTCTCTTTAGCACCTCCATGTGTCTAGACTTACAAAAGATAAGAGATGGTTTCTCTTGGGGGCAATTTCTCCAAATGGGTGAGTTTTGCACATACAATGACAGTCATGAACCTCACTTCTAAGCCAGGGTACATGGAGTATGATCTCAGTTTCTCAAGTTTACTGCCAATGTTCAGCATAGTACTTGCATCATGGCAAAGAGAGCCTCCTTCTGGAGTTCATAAGATGTAACGTGTGGGTAATTTAGCAAGGTGTGCTTGGAAGTTCCTCTTTATTAGGCCTGTGGCACTCAACATGATGGGATATAACTCTGTATCTTTCTGCCACATTTTCTTGCTCTCTGACTGCATTCCTTAGTTCTTGAAGATCTCCCTCTAAATGTGATTCATACAGTAGTCACTTGGAACTGACACTTCTCTAATCAATGCTGTATGGGTGTTTTTCTCCTTTAACACTATATCTGGTTTCCTTGCATCCAGCTTTTTATCTGTCAGAATAACCTCTTCATTCTCTGTAACCATTTTAGGATCATGATCCCAGTATTTCTTAGGCACAGTGATGTTGTAGTGTTTACAAAGTTCTCAATGTCTAGGTGTGCTGTGTTGGTTATGAGCATTGTGACAGGGTGTACTTCCCCTCACAGCCGGAGTCCTGACAGACACTGGCCAATACCTGCTCTGGAGGTGCAGAACCAATGGTGAAAATCCACTTAGAGTAGCAGAGAAGGAGAACAGCCAGAGGCCCAGGAAGGGTTTGGGCTGAACACCTTGTCCCTTCCCCACTCACCTTGAAAAGCCAGGATCTTATTCTCCAACCACACTAAAATTCAGAAGCAGGTGGAAAACTTAGCCTAAACCCCCATGGAAGTGAATTTTCTTTTGGAAGAGATAAGAAACTCCAAAGAGAAGGGCCTGGGGGGGTGAGAAACAACAAAATGCTGAAGTGATCCCTATGGATACTCAACTGGTAGACAGCCCGCCACACTTGGGATGGATGTAGCAACAAGAAGCTACGTGGGAGGTGGCGGGGCATCCAGGTAACTCAACACCCGGGACACATCCTAATTGAACCAGGGATTTGGGGGGTGAGTTTATGGTAAGATTTGACGTCTATGTTTGCTTGAACTGAAGAATATTAGGAACACTTAATTTGCATACTTCCTACTTGACTTACATATTGTCTACATTTGTATTGCCAAGAAGGACCCTGGTGAGGACTACTTTGGACCCAGGGACAGGACAGTTGACCACGGGGGGGGGGGGGGGGGCGCCGACTCCAGCCTGTGAAAGATCCAACCAAACGTGGACTGTTGGATTACTCACCCTAATGTACAGGGGAACCCTGGAGATAGACTACCCTGCAAGAGAGACCACAAGGTATTCAGACTATTCTTGTATACAGAGATTTGGTTAGAAGAATTATGGGAGTGACCTGCCAGAACCACTTGATTTCTGGATTTGGAGACAGATAATACAGAACCTGACCTAAGGAGGGGGATTTTATAGAGAATTCTGGAATAGAATTGCTGATCTCTTGATAAAGAATTATGCAGAAACTGGAGGAGGGGACTATCCCAGCAAAGCCAACAAATTAACAATGCTGAGACCCATCTGCATGGAAATTATGAGATGGGGTAGGAGGGTTAGTCTTGGTAAAGACAGGGTGGGTTGCTTTTTCTCTGCTTTTTTTTCCAGAGCTATGGCTTCAGAGGAGCTGATTCATTGGCTTGCAGAACAGACTCGACTCCAGCAAGAGGCAATGGATCAAAGGATCATCTAGATCATAGAAAGACAGGTGAAATTTAACCAGCCACTCTTACAGCTACTAGAGGTACAAACGCAAGAGCTTAAGAAACTCACAGATGGGATGACTGGATCGGCAAGGAAACCAAAGCTTGAGGTTGGCCCAGTTGAAGGATGTGTTACAATGGGAGGACTGGAAGGGGCTCGTACCCTCTCTTCAACAAAAATGGTACCTGGGGATGATCCGGAGGCCTACATGATGACTTTTGAAAGGGTGGCTACTACAGCGGGTTGGCCCTTGGACCAGTGGGCTATGTGTTTAGCACCGCTGCTTACAGGGGAAGCCCATGCAGCCTATCAGTCCCTAAACACTACTCAAGTCGTGGACTATTCCGAGGTTAAAGTGGCTATTCAGGACTAATTGGGGCTATCCCCAGAGAACTATCAAAAGTGTTTTCAGGCCACCGAATTTCACCCAGGAGAAAGGCCTAGGGCCGTGGCCCACTGATTAACTGATTTCACCACCAGGTGGCTGGAACCTGTTAAGAACTCTGTAATGAGGAAGGTAGTCCTAGAACTCTATAATGAGGAAGGTAGTCCTTATTATAGAGTTATTTTCAGTGCCTGTTGCTTTGGCCATGTTTCTCCCCTCCTTGTTTCTCTTCATTGGCTTCCGGTTCATCAATAAATAAATAAATAAATATAATAAATAAAGGAGAAATAGAGAAAACATATAGCACGAGACGTGGAGTATGATTCCATAACATGCACATCTGGGCCGCAGGCACATACAAATCAAAGGCAGGCCGGATTTAAACCCGATCCCACAACCGCGAATGTAGACGGAATCGAAGACATAGGCAGTTCCAGTACAGCATGCACAAACCCCGGAACATAGGCATGCGCAGCAAGTGGCCTGGACGTCCCTGCCCTCAGTGAATTCCTCTCCAATGCTGCCTATCTTCCTGCAGCCACGCCTCCCCAGTTAAAATGTGCATCCCCGAAGCTGCTCCTCATACTGATGGTGTGATGCTCATGCAAACTACCCATGAAAATGGATGGTACAGATGTGCTTATGCAAAACATACCTGATAATCTAGTCCTTTGCATGACCAGAACACTGCTACATGATATCTGTGCACTCAGAGATGTTACAACAGCAAGTAGAAAGTGATATGTTTGTCCTGATATACCCTGCAGCAAAACATACATGGCAGTAGGAAAACATTTTAGTTGTGCTTGCATTGGTCATCTCTGACAACGGTCTATACATTGCTATGTATGGACCAGAAGATATCAGAAAAGGTCCTTTACAGCTAAATGTCAGAGCATATCCCTGACAATAATTAGGGGCCCTCAGAATGAATGCATGACCAGTGCAAACAGCACTACTAGATGCCCAAGAGCACCAGCATCTGCCTATACAAATGCGCACGTTTGTGAGTCCGCTGATAGTGTTGTGTGCCCTGTTGCATGTACTTATTCTGGAGGGTCCCTTATTGTTGACAGGGATATGCTGTGACATTTAGCCATAGAGACCCCTTTTTGATGTATCCTAGCACTAGGTCATGCTGCATTCATCCCTACATACCAGGAACTAGCCAGGCATTGATGTCCCCCCCAATATTGCAGTTGAGCATACCAGGTGCCCCCATGCAGCCCTCTAACCACACACACACACACACACACTTGCAGTCACACAAAACATACATCTGAAGTAAAGATGCCCTGCACTTCTAGAAAACAGCTGGTAGACCATAAGAGCATGGAGTCCCAGGACTACTAATTGGAGCTGTATTACTCACTCACACATGAATCTATCCTATACTCACCCACATACAATCCCTACACCAACAGTCCCACTTCTAGTAAGACAAGAATTGTCAGGGTGCCCCAGATTATCTCCTATAGCTCACACAGCAATTGTCAGCATAGCCAGAATAATCACCATTGCACCTCTGAATATTTCTGTAGGGGTGTTAACATACCACCTTCCCTCATCTCTGCATTCTGTTCTTTACAACTGCATTGTATGGTCCTCCAGACTGCAGACAAACCAGTTCACAACATCTTTGTCACAGTCATTCATCAATATGGGATGCATTGCAGAGCAGAGCAGAAGAAACATAGAAACATGATGGCAGAAAAAGACCATGTGGCCTATCTAGTCTGCCCTTCCATATCACCCATTACAAGAGAAGTTTCTAAGTCCTAGCCTTATACCATGTTTCCGCAGGTTTAGCGTGGACATCCATGGGAATCATGCAGAACGTACACGTGCCTTTCCTGAATACGCATTGTACGTCCCCACTGCTGACCACACCCCCATTCTGCCCCCTCCAGCCCAAGTTCTGAGATCCTTGTGCTAGCGCCATGTACATGCAGGGCCATGAGGTTTCAGAATACGGTTGTAGTCATTTTTTCTAGAAAAACGTCTATGCCGCACATCCAAAGGGCTTATTCATGTTCTGGAATGACCCCCTAAGTGAGCAGCCTTGTCCAATTCCTGACTGATCCTCGACTGCTCTCCCATTCATCCATTAATGACAGTGACATCATGTGCCAAGTGTAGAGACAAGATGGTCATTTAAGAAAAGTCCCAGGAATGCCATAATATCTGAATCTCAAAAAGGTAACAGTGATCAACCCAGTCAAAGGCCTTTTCCCTTGATCGAGAGCATAAGCAGAAAGGAAGTCCTCTTCTCTCTCCAGTGCCAGTATATTTCATACACAGGCTAAGCTGTTGGCAATCTGCCTGCCTTTTACAGCACATGCCTGTTTTGCGAAGATGAAGGATGGGGTCACTTCAAACAATCAGTTTAACAGAACCTTGGCTAATATTTTATATTCACCATTAAGCAGTGATATGGGTCTTCATTCTGCCAATTCTTCACTGACCTCTCGCATCATGTAGAGATATTCATTCATTAGTGCTCATTTGGTTCATTAGTGCACCTTCAAAATGTAGTGCATGCTGAATTGATTTAATGCACACTAATTGATTTGTTGTTGCTGTTGTTAAGTACCATCAAGTCAATGATGACTCATGATGACCCTCTGAATAGTTGTCCTAAACTGTGTGTGGTCTTCCTTCAGGATCCTCATTGTTCATAGAGTGGCATCCATAGCTGTTGTTATTGTATCGATCAACTGCATTACTGGCCTTCATCTTTTGTGTTCATCTTCAACCTTGTGCAGCATGATGTCTTTCTGTAATGATCTTTGTCTCTGGATGATGTGCCCAAACTATGAAAGTCAAAGTCTTGTCATTTGTGCTTCTAAAGAAAGCTTAGATTTGAGCTTCTCTTCTACCAACTGATTTGTTCTTCAGGTAATCCATGGTATAATTTAATTTAATTTAATTAGCAGGTTTTATATACCGCCACTTCCATAGATCAGTTGCGGTTTACAATGAACAACAATTAACAAGCAAGGCTGTTTTACAAGGAACAGTAATAAGCATCATGCTGTTTTTACATATAACGGTGTTAACAATAAAATCAATTTCTATAATAACAATAATGGGTTCAAACTATCAGAAACAGGTTGATAGTTGAGAACTATATACATTGAACTATATATATATATATAACTATAACTATATATATATATAACTATAACTATATATATATATATATAACTATATATATAACTATATACATACTATATACATATATATATATATATATACAACTATATACATGTTCTTCACCAGCATGCGACTTGTAGCGCTATACAAATGCTCAGTAGTAGTAGTAGTAGTAGTAATTTGAAGGCATTGATTTTCTTCTTGTCTTTCTTCTTCACTGTCCAACTTTTACATCCATATAACATTATTAAAAATACCATAGCCTGGACAAGTCAAATCTTTGTATGTAGAGATATGTCTCTGTATTTTAGAATCTTGTTTAGGTCCTTCATTGCCTTTCTGACAAAGGCAATGAGTCATCGGATTTCTTGAGTGCTACTAATTGACTTAATATGCCTTAATTCATTGGTGAGTGCACTTAAACTCAATTTAACCCGCACTAGAAAGCCCCTATTAAAATGAATATGTGAAACTAACCAAAAAAACGTCCAAACATCAGAAACAATTCATTAAAAACATGGAAACTAACTGAATTGTTCTTGCCTGTGCATCTCTCTGCATGACTGGGACTATGAGGGGCTGAGATGCCAGTGGTGACAATCTGAGCACAGGGATGTTTCTCAGGAAGGCCTGGATTTTGGAGTTGGTATGTTGCATCCCTTAAAAAGCCTTTGGTAATATTCCATAACACGTTCCACCATAGCTTCTGGACAGCTCTGCATATTGCCCTCTGAATTCTGTACATGGGTAATGAGTTTTCTTTTAACCCTTTCTGTTAAGGAGTCATACAGTTCTGGAGAAAATGCAGGACTCTTATTTCTCCTCGTTCCCAAAAACCTTCAATGCTCTTTCAGTAACTGCATACAACTTTCTCATCTCTGCCTTTGTCTGGTTGTATAAGAAGATATTCACATTTCCCAAAGCTCAGCGTGAGCCCTGCTGAGGGCAGCCATAAATAGGTGTACCTTCTCTTTTTCTGCTTTGTTCTCCAGGCAGCTTCTTTTTTAAGGAAGAGATCGGAGGCAGTTCTTGTTGTCATTCCACCGCTCCTTAACTGAGTTACAGAACAATAATTTCTTCACTTTTTTAATGTTTTGTTTGGGATTTTGTAGGAACTCATTATTCAGGTTCCAAACTCTCTTTCCAAAACAGGTGATTTCAGACGTGTTTAATAGTCACTGTACTATGCAGTGGTCAGAAAAGGCAGAAGGTATGACCTATACTGAGCTGTTGACAAAGGCAATCAATCCAGTTTTTCTGTATATCACTGGTGAATGTGTATCCTAGGTGTCTAGGGTAGTGTTGTCACTACATATCGCTTAGATTATTTTGCTTTATCATTGTTAGGGCCCAAATTGAACCCTGATCCAGACAACTCTCCACATAATTGAAGTCACCTTCAAACTCCGGGAGTCTGGATGTTACAAGAAATGGTTTCACTGCCTAGAACAAATCCTTCCTTTCTCCTTTTTGTCTGGGAGCTGTACATGGTTATCAGTTATAAGCTCATCCCTTTCACTTGCAAGTCTATCAAAAGACATCTGCCGGGCACTGCTCTACCACTTTCATCAGCATCAGGCTTGTAGAGGTGAACAGAATTCCCACCCCACTCTCCAACAGCCCATAGTGAAAGACCATCTCTCCACTCCCACTTAGCAATAGATACATTGATCAGGCTGCACAGTTTCATGCAGAAAGGATATATCAAGCAATCATACACTGCATTTTATGATTGACTTGTCTTAATACTGTTAACATTCCAGGTGGCGATGGCAAGGAGAGTAACTCATGCTGTGCTGTTGCCCGAACTTTCACAACAGTAGTTTAGTTCTTCATGTTACTTCTTTTGCCTATAATCTCATCCTGTGGTAGGGACTGATGCCTTTTGAAGGCCTCCAAGTGTATGCCAGTGTTTATGCTCTCAGGTTTAGTGGTGAGTACAATTGAGGGCTGTGATCCACAGCTAGATTTTAGGCCCCTCAGAATTTTGTGCTATCTCTTGGTCAGAGAGGGGGATCTACTTGATCTGTAGTGGCTCAAAGTGGTTAGAAGTAGGGATAAAATGTCCAAAAGTCAAAAGGACCTTCTTGCTGTCTATTTCCTTCTTCTTTCCAGGTATTTGACATTTCTCTTTTGCTGTTTTACTGATTTTCTGTTTCCTTGTGAAGGAGGTGGTGGGGGGCGCAGCAGATTCAGACTCTGTTAAGCTATCATAAGGAATTGACTGTAATAAAGATTCCTTTTCACCATCGCCATTGAATCCTGTGAGTATCCTCTTTCCCCAGAATCATTATACTTTGGGGTTTCTTCTGCCAGTTCCCCCTTGGAGTCTGCTTCATCTATTCTCAGAGTATTCATCTGCTTCTCGGGTGGATTTGGCAGTGTAGTTCTAGTTGTCTGTTCTGGCTAGGGTTTAGAATGGCTCACAGCCACTTCAGTTCAGGCTGATACTCAACAACCTTCTGCTTCATTTGGCATAACAGTTGGCTTACAATAAGTTCCTTCTCTGGTTGGAAACATGTATATTATATTTACCTGATAATTAGGGGTATGTTTACTAAACTGCGGTAATCGTGAATAACGTGCGTTATGTAACGTTAACTATTGTTAGCGCGTCATAACGCGCGCTATGATGCGCTAACGATCGTAATGCCCAGCGGCGCGTTAAAACACTGCAGAAGGTGGAGATAGGGCGGAGAGAAGGGGTCAATGGGCAGAGAGTGGGCGGGGAGAGGCTCCCTTCACACTAACGCGCTGATTTTCAGAGCTGAATTCCAACGCGAATGAAAACCTGCCGTTAAAGGCATATTAAAGGGGAGAGAAACCATTTAAATGTCAGCAATGTACAGCCCAGGCAGGGAAACCAAAACAAAGTGATAAGTGTGATACATGTGCACAGAACAAAAGGGCACAGAAACACTGAAAATGACCCCAACAAACTGGAAAAAAGCAATAACCAAGCTGGCCAATAGTGGTATCAGTGAGAAACATCAACCCCTCCCCCCCCCGAGTAAGCACCATAGAACAGATATAAATCGTGGAAGGGTCTATACTCCGTCCCCATACAAAGTGAATGGGCCCACAGTGAAATAGCGCTGCTCAGGGTTTTCTCCACCATCAGACAGGGTTCCTATGGCATGCACATGTCCCGCAACAGCAGGGCGGGCATGTCAGAACGGAAACTGGACAGATGCCGGAGAAGGGGATACAGAGGGCCGCAGGCGGCACATGCTGTGGTGGAGCTGGGCCACAGTGCGGACTAAGGTGATGCCTAGGTGGCCGATATGAATGCTGAAACAGCGGAGCAGCCAGACAGCAACTGCTGAAGGCCCAACATGTGCACGAGTGGGTTTCCCAAAGTGTCACAGTGTCACAGCTACCCCCAAGGGCACGGAACATTTGCAGGCGGGGCTGGGGGGGAGCGTGGACGTCTATGCAGGCACCCCTACCCCAGAACCCGCACCATAGGCAGCCGCCTACCTGCACACTGGATGGCCTGAGACTGCGCACCACCAGCTCCACCAGCAGAAGGGCATGTCAGCATGGTGGCTGAGGGATACTGGTGGTGGAGGGGGCAGTGGCAGCTGCCCAGAGCAGACCGTGGCCTAGCCCTGTGTAGGTGGGTGCCATGCACTGCAACAGAAAGGCCCTGTCTGACCAACAGTCATGGTATCACCAGGGAATGCACCATCTCTGTGATAACATGGTGGTGCAGTGCACAAAACCAGTGTAAGCAGAAGGTCATAGGTTCAAGTCCCAGCTGTGGTTTCTGCCAACCCAGTCCTCGTATTTTACCCACTACTATAACGTGCTAATACAGATAGAACCTTTCTTGCAGATGACATGAACATGCCTAAAACACCTACATTTTATCCTACAGAGCACAGACACCATAAACATGCACATTACCTAGAGCAGAGCCTCCCAAATGCAGTCCTGGAGGGCCAAACACCATTCAGGTTCCATGCTGCCTCTGATAAAGATGCCTGTGCTGCATTTCTATGCGCCACCCCCATGGTATGCAGATGTATCTCATGCATATTCATGAGGGACAGCATGAAAACCCGAACAATGTTTTGCACCGCAGGACTGAAGTTGGGAACCTCTGCCGTAAAGCAGCAGCCAACAGGGGCAGACACACCCGCACCCACAGGCCCCATTATCCAAAGCCTCCTGGAGAGGCAGGACTTAGGGCTCTGCGTGCATCTCCCAATACTAGCACTTGCATACCTTAGTAATGCCACCCTAAACCTGGGAATATGGTACACAGCTATCAAAAGGTTGCTATGAGTACTGGCAGATAGAAATTTCTAGGTTAAGTACAATTTTCGGAGTGAGCTGCATCATAGCAACCTTTCTGATGTCTGTGGAGTGTGCTACAGGTCTTGTGTCTGACAGTGTTTACCAATCTGGGGAGTGACTCCTACAGTATTGCGTACCATAGCCATGCCTGCACTGTGCCCAGGACTGGTGTGGTGGCCTGAGCTGCCCAACACCTCTATAGTTGCACAATGCTGGCATAGGTGTGGGGAGTGTGTGTCTGTCTATCCAGTGTGTGGTGGCTGCCAACACCCTCCACAGCCCACACTGCTAGCACTGTTGCCAGTATTGGTCTGCCAATGTGCATAATGAGGAGCAAGGTACCGTGGGAATAGCCTGGATAGGGTGGCCTGGCCTGTCCGCATCTGCACAGGGCATAGGGCAATGGCCGGACATTGTAGTGCCCGGTACCACCTGCACGGACAGGGTGGCCATAGCATGTCCTGCTGGGAGGTCACTCTCACCCTGACTGAGCAGTGACCATGGCATGGTTAGGTTCCCCCATAGTGCTATATAGTATTTCTTTTATGTGATATTTATGGGTTTCCTTTTGGGGTCCAATCACTGACATCTGTTTGGTGTGTATGCTGATATCCCCGTTCTGGGTACATGCATCTCCTCCAGGACCATGCACTATGGACTAGCTGGCGGACTGTCTGCAGCTAGTATGTGTCTTGCTGGAACACCGTGCAGGGTGCAGCGGCTGGAGGCTTGCTGCTGGAGAATGTCAGATAATGGTGGTGGGCAGCTGAGCATTTCCAGACCTGCTGTCTGTCTGCTATTGCGTTATGGATGTGTACTGCTCTGCATTGCCTGCCCTGTAGGGTTTTTGATCCCTAGTAGGACTGGGGTGATGGTCCCTCTACTGCCACCATTGCAGGGGGTTGAAAGTGGATTTGTTGGCGGGAGATCCTGTCCTCCACCCTGAGCCCTAGAGGGTGCGTTGGGTGATGGTATGTAATCTCCCTGGTAACCACAGCAGAATGTGGGTGTGGTGCCGTGCAGTCCTCCTGGAGTCAGCCAGGTGTTTATTAGTAGCTCTAGCCCACTGGTTACTTCACTGCCCTTGGAGCCAGAGGTCATAGGTTCACAACCCACAGTGGGGTTCATCGATAGGGCTGTCTTAGGCATTGTCTATTTTTATTGTATATTAGTGCTGCCAGCAGAACCACCCTCAGGGTACTGTCACCTTAGGGTGGCTCATAAGGCGCCCTATAGGGGCGCCTTATACGTTGCCCTATAGGGCGCTCCTTACAAGTCGCCCTATAGGGCGCCTTATATGTCGCCCTATAGGGCGCCTTATACGTCACCCTATAGGGCACGCCTTACAAGTCGCCCTATAGGGCGCTCCTTACACTTCGCCCTATAGGGCGCGCCTTACACTTCGCCCTATAGGGAGCGCCTAAATATTCCTATCAAATGGTATATAATACATGACCATGTCAGAGGGAACGTCACTATTGGAACATATTGCATAAGACGGGTACAGTTTTCCTGACATATGCAAACTTTAACCCGGCTGCAGACTGTGGATTAAAATATTATAGTTGGCTTTCAAAGGGCTACACAGGACGCCTCAGCCAGCCTTATTCATTAGGCACGCTGGGGAATTGAACCCATGACCCTTGTACCATCAGTCTGTGTAGTAACCATTGTGCTACAGCTCTGTTTCTGTATTTGGGTGTCTGGGCGCCATCTTGTGCTTAACGCGCAGTAACGCGCCCTGTAATGATCGTTGCTGCGCGGCGCATTATAGCGCGCGTTATCACTAACGATGTACCGCCCATGTCCTTTTTTGGCATTTCTTCCACTAACGCGGCTCCTAACGCAAATCACACTAACGCAGTTTAGTAAACATACCCCTTACTGTTTCTTGAGTCCTTCCAGATGAGTCCTTCACCTATGGGATCTTGCCCATATTATCAGTCAGAGACAGAGAAAAATTAGGAGATTTGACAGCTAAGGGCAGATCGGCGAAGCAGCAAGCATCTCCTCCAGATCTACAATCACCAGACCTCAAGTAAATCAGAATTGCCCACCCTCAATCATAGGACAGCTACATGAACCATAGATGGAACTCAAAACTAACCTCAGAGCCCTGTTCCAAAGGTTCAGAATGGTATTGCTGCTAAATTACCACAACTTTACTCCATCTGGAAGGAGAAACAAGGAATGACTGGTCTGGAAGAACTCAAGGAACTGTAGTTATCAGGTGAATACAATATACATTTCCTCCTTATCCTTTCAGACCAGTCCTTCATCTATGGGATGTACCAAAGTGAATTCCCAAGGGTGGGAAGATGCCAACACCCTTTGAAGCACTCTTACAGCAAAGGTTGCCGCCTCCCTACCTGAACATCCAACTGATAGTGTCTGGAAACAAATATGTAATTATAACCGGGTTGCCACTTTGCAAATCTTGACCGGGTTGCTGCTTCCCTTTCTGTCCATGAAGAGGCTTGCACCCTAACAGAGTGTGCCTTAAGCTCATCTGGCACTTCTCCAAAATTCAAAAGAAAGGCAGAACTGATGGCTACTTTCAGCCATCTGGACATCATTGCCTATGAAGTAGCTAGTCCTTTTTTCCTACCTTGATGATGATGATTGCTGTATTCAAGTTGTTTGTTGATGAATTGTTGCTTGATGGATGTATCTTGTGTTTGTTTCCATCTTCTTTCTATCAGTCTGAGCTCTCATCTGATAATAATGAGATCGCGAGAATACCAGGGCAGGTGGTAGAGTTATGGGGGGTCGTAGAGCATCGTGGAGTGAACACAGCAGCGTTGTTAATTACTGAGTTCCAGAAGTAGATGAGACTGTCCAAGTCATCTAAGTCAGATTCAATAAGCAGGGAGACATTATCAAGAAAGGATTGCATTTTGAACGCTTTAAATCAGCATATTTGGCGCTGTTGCTGGGGGAGGTGTTCCCATATAGGAATAGACTTAAAGATCTCAATATGTATACTTTAGAGGAAAGGCGGGATAAGGAGTTATGATAGAGATGTTTAAAAACCTCTGTGGCATAAATGTACAGGAGGAGAGCCTCTTTCAATTAAAAGAAAACTCTGTAACAAGGGGACATAGGATGAAGGTGAAAGGAGATAGACTCAAAAGTAATTTGTGGAAATATTTCTTTACAGAAAGAATGGTAGGTGTGTGGAATAGTCTCCCAATGGAGGTAATAGAGCAAAAACTGTATCTGAATTCAAGAAAGCATGGGACAAACACAGAAGATCTCTAAACAAACAAAAGGAACTGAGGAGCTTAGTAGTTGGTATGGAAGGGCAGACTGGAGAGGCTGTATGGTCTTTATTGCTGTCATGTTTCTCTGTTTCTACCGCCAAAGAGTACAAAGAGATGCTCCATCTTCCAAAATGCATCTATGACCTTCAGATAGATTCTGAGGTAGCTTCTACCTGAACTTTAAGGAAATTTCAAACCAGCCTCCTATCCAACCCATCCTGGAGGAATACCAGAATGAACAAGACATTCATGTCAAAAGGCGAGCAAGCTTGCACATGGCACCAGTGGAAAACAAATTTGCAATATGCAGGCATATGTCCATGAAGTAGAAGACTTCCTGGCTTGCAGAATGGTTTCAACCCCTGCACTTGCATAGCTTCTCCTCTTCAGCTTCCTCCTTTCAACAGACAAAGTATAAGACAAAAATGATAAGGGTTTTACATGAGCATGAAACCTTGCATTGGCAGGCCTCTTACCCCTTCCCTTACCCTTCCCACTGGAGAATTCCACAGACATGGCATTAGACCAAGTTCCTGGCCAGTTCTAAGCCATCCTGGGTGATTCACAATTCTTCTGATGTTCCTGCTGACTGTCGGCCAGAGGAGGAAAGACAGTAACTCTTCTACCAGACAGAGATGGACAAAAGCGTCCAAACCAGATGACCTCAGCCCATTCCTGCAGCTGTAGAAATTGGGAGCCTTGGCATTGCATTTGATCATCATCAGATCACAAAAAGGAACACTATATTTCCATGATACAATGAAATGCTTCATTTGCCAGCTCCCATTTGCTTGGGTTGAGTGGTGTTTGACTGAGAATGTCTATAACCACACTGAATGCCCCAGCCATTTGCTATGCATCAGGGCTGCAAGGTGACAATATGCCTAGTGCATCAGTAAGATTGCTTCCTCCACCATCTGAGCACTCCTGGTGCCACTCTGCCTGCTTGCATTACCATGGCATTAGCTGACAGCATTCTCACCACCTGATCTCGCCTCAGGAGAGAGAAGCATTGTGTTTCCAACCAGTTGATGGACCACTTTCTCTCTGCTAGTGACCACTCTCCCTTAAACTGTACTCCCCAGACAAATAGAGTCACATCTGTAGACAGCAATATCCACCTACTCTTACCTCCTTGCTGGGCAGACTAGATGGACCATTATGGTCTTTATCTGCTGTCATATTCTATGTTGCTATGTTACTATGAAGGGAAGCATCTGAAACTTAAAATGTAGGCCAAGGACTGCAGTACTTAAATAGCGCTGGAATTTTCTCTGAATTGGAATATGCAGGTACGCCTCTGCTAGATCCAGGGAGGACAGACATTTGTCAGTCCGTACTGTGGTTATAATGGTCCACAGGGTTTCTATATGAAACCTGGGAATATACAGGGAATGGGTCACCTTCCAAAGATCTAGGATGGGATGAAATCTGCCCCCTCTCTTGTTGTTGTTAAGTGCCGTCAAGTCGGAGTCGACTCATGGCGACCCTCTGGATAGCTATTCTAAATTGTGTTCGGTCTTGAGTCAGGCGGCTCATTGTTGACAGACTGGTACCCGTAGCTGCTGTTATTGTATCGATCCATCTCATTGCAGGCCTTCCTCTTTTGCGCTGACCTTCTATCTTGCCAAACATGATGTCTTTCTCTAATGATCTCTCTCTTCGCATGATGTGTCCAAAGTATGAAAGTCGAAGTCTTGTCATCTGAGCTTCTAAAGAAAGCTTAGGTTTGATCTCCTCTAGTACCGACTGGTTTGTTCTTCGGGCAGTCCATGGTATACACAGTATTCGCCGCCAGCACCGTAATTCAAAGGCATCAATTTCACAGGTACACTACCAAAAAACTGCCTCCAGTTTTGCAACTGATTCCTATAGATTTTGGGGTGCTGCATCCAGGAAAAATAGCCAAAATGTTCCATCACGTCACGTTTTCTTGCAAAATTAGATTTCTTACCCATATAAGGAATGTTCACATAATTTCTTTTTAGCCGACTGCAGTTTATTTTCTTGGCCCAAAATAGAGGTTGTAATGGTTAACTAACTAGAAACACTCCCTCATGATATTTTAGAGTGTTTTGTATTCATTTTATACATTAACAGGACAATTGGGAGGTGGGGGGCTAAATCCAGTACTCGCGCTGGCGCATGTTCTTTCCTGTTCGCCTCGCCTCGTTCGCTCGCTCAAACACGGTGGTTGCGACATGAACGTTCCTGTCAAATTTCAGTTTCTTGCAAGTTCATTATTACCTTTTGTTTGCTCAGTCGTAATCCAGCTTTATTCCGAAGTGGTTCACTACAGTTGTAGTTTGCAGTGCTGTGCATTTGTGATGGCTCACAGAGCCAGAGGTTGCGTCAACTCTCCGGACAGTTTTTGTTTTATTTGTGGGGAATATACCGTGAAAAAGCAGCAGAGGAACATTTCTGCATTTATTAAAAAGTATATTTTGCCTATTTCGGTTTGAAGTTAGGCGATCAAGACAAACCATGGGCTCCTCACAAAGTGTGCAAGACATGTGAGGAAGATCTACGCTTATGGATGAAAGGTAAAAAACAAGCATTTCGTTTCGGAATACCTATGATGTGGCGTGAACAAAGAGACCACAGCAGTGACTACTATTTTTGCTCTTGCATTGTGAAGGGATACAACTTAAAAAATAAGAACGTAATAAGTTACCCCAACCTTCCCTCAGCAATTAGGCCTATGCCTCATAGCAACGAAGTACCTGTGCCTGAACCACCAAATCTTTGGATCATATTTGTGTGGACGGTTCTGATCATGATGAGACTCATCAGATGGCTTTTCCCAATGAGTCCAGTACTTCCGAGTTTGAAACTGAACCAGATCCGAAACCTGAACTTTTCTCTCAAGCTGAATTGAATGATTTAGTCCGGGATTTAGGACTCCCAAAAGATGGTGCCCAACTGCTAGGTTCTCGGCTTAAACAGAAAAATCTATTGTCACCAGGAACAACTTTTTATTGGTACCGCAACCGCGAGACACAATTTTTGAAGTATTTCAGCAAAGAGGAAGATTTGGTATTTTGCAACGATATATACGGAGTGATGGAAAGGTTTAAACTCAAGTATGATCCTGCTGAATGGCGGCTGTTCATTGATTCGTCAAAAGACAGCATAAAAGGTGTTCTTCTTCATAATGGCAACACATTCGCTTCAGTTCCTATTGCTCACTCTGTTATTCTCCAAGAAAAATACGAGAATTTGGCCCTGATTCTTCAGAAGATTCGTTATGATGAGCATAAGTGGATGATTTGTGGAGACTTTAAAATTCTATCCATGCTATTAGGGCAGCAATCCGGTTTCACCAAATATCCCTGCTTCCTTTGCTTGTGGGATAGCCGGGCCCGCGACCTACACTGGAGGAGAAAAGACTGGCCAATTCGGAAGTATTTGAGACCCGGTGAGAAAAATGTTCTTCATGAGAGCTTGGTACCTCGTGATAAAATTCTATTACCACCTCTCCACATTAAGTTGGATCTCATTAAGCAATTCATCAAGTCCCTTCCAAAAGATGGTGAGTGCTTTCGGTACCTTTGCTCAAAGTTCCCCCGACTTTCTGAAGCAAAGCTAAAGGAAGGAGTGTTTGTTGGCCCTGATATAAGGAAACTCATTTCAGATGGAGCATTCGCTGAAACGATGTCTGAGAAGGAAAAAGAAGCCTGGGATTCCTTCAAGGATGTTGTTCTCAAATTCTTGGGGAACAGGTGGGATGAGAACTATAAGGATATTGTTGCCAGGATGCTCAATGCCTTCAAAGAACAAGGCTGTAACATGAGCCTGAAAGTCCATTTCTTGCACTCCCATGTGAACTACTTTCCCGAAAACCTGGGGGCGTACAGTGAAGAACAAGGTGAAAGGTTTCACCAGGACATCAAGGACGCAGAGAGAAGGTACCAAGGAAGATGGAACACCACTATGATGGCTGATTTCTGCTGGTTGCTGCTGCGGGAAACCCCAGATGAAAAATACACCAAGCAGCGCACCAAGAGAAGCATTTGGGGGAAGAAGAAACGGGCCCACCAGGAGATTGATTGACCCAAGAATGACTTTAAAATCTAAACTGTGTTGACAAATATCGTGTTTTTACTAAACTTTGAAATAAATATTTGCTAGTTATTACCACAGTGTCGGATCTCATTTATTAGAATTTTATTTTCACACCATCGGGTGTTTGTCTTCATGTATTGCAATGGTGCGGTTTGCGTTTTCTATTCTTACATACATACCTGTACAACTTTTTTTGCACATTTCTTTGCTTTGCTTTGTGTCTAACCTCGCTCTTATATGCTCAATGTTTGTGCACATGTATGTGGCTGTTTTAAGTGCAGACAATTTTGCTACCATCACAGTGTGTTTTGTTGACATTACTCTATTCTTATGTGCTGCCTTGTTGCAATTTTCTTTATTCTTATTTGAATAACTACTAAACAATTAGTATAAAGAATTCATCCAAGAAACTTTTATCTCGATCGCACTCAATCTGAAACGTTCACCTCAAACTGCTAACCCAATGTAGCAAAAAATCTGTACGTGATGGAGCAAATTGGTTACCAGATTTGGATTCAGCGCACCAAAAAACGTAAAAATCAATCGAAACATTAGAGGCAGTTTAAAAAAATTTTTTTTTAGTGTACCTGTGTTTTCTTCCTGTCTATCTTTTTCACTGTCCAGCTTTCACATCCATATGATGTTATTGAAAATACCATGGCTTGAACAAGTCGAATCTTTGTATGGAGAGAGACATCTCTGCTCTTGAGAATCTTATCTAGGTCTTTCATAGCTATTCTGCCAGGAGCAATGCGTCGTCTGATTTCTTGACTGCTTGTTGCTTCTTTATTGATAGTTGATCCAAGTAGGTTAAAGTTGTTTACGATTTCAATTTCTTCTCCTTCAACGATGAACCTGTTGATTATGCCAGTTGTCATGATCTTTGTCCTCTTTACATTAAGGTGCAGGCCCATTTTGAGACTATGTTCTTTGATTGTGAGTAGCAAATGTTTCAGATCATCTTCACTTTCAGCCAGTAATGTGGTATCATCAGCATAGCGAAGGTTGTTGAGTCTTCCACCAATCTTCACACCTCTGTTGTCTTCATACAATCCTGCTTCTCTGATGATTTGTTCTGCATATAAATTAAACAGGTAGGGGGAAAGTATGCAGCCTTGTCTTACACCTTTGCTTATTTTAAACCATTCTGTTTCTCCTTCCGTTCGAACTGCTGCTTCTTGATCAATGTACAGATTGTGCAAGAGTACGATTAGGTGTTCTGGTATACCCATGCTTCTTAATGTGGCCCAGAGTTTCTCATGGTTTACACAGTCAAAAGCCTTGCTATAGTCGATAAAGCACAAATAGATATCCTTTTGGTATTCTTTAGTCTTTTCAAGGATCCATCTCACATCCGCAGTGATGTCTCTCGTTCCTCGCCCTTTCCTGAACCCTGCTTGCACTTCAGGTAGTTCTTGTTCCAGGTATGGTTGTAGTCTCTTTTGAATGATCTTCAGTAGAATCTTGCTGGCATGTGGGATCAGAGCGATTGTGCGATAATTTCCACAGTCAGTTGGATCACCTTTCTTTAGTATTGGTATAAACACATATCTTTTCCAGCCAGTTGGCCATGATGTTGTCTTCCATATTTCTTGGCAGAGCCTTGTAAGTACGGTAACAGCTGCATCAGATTGCTGTAATACTTCTTTGGGAATGCTATCAATGCCTGGTGCTTTGTTCTTTGATAAGGCTTCCAATGCTGCTTTAACTTCTTTCATCACCAATGGTTCCCGATCATAAGGTACAGGTTGAAACGGCTGTTGGTCCACTTGATCTTTATCATATAAAAACTCTGTATATTCCTTCCACCTTTTCTTGATCTTCTCAGCATCATTCAACATAGAACCTTGAGCATCTTGTAATATTCCAATTCGAGGCTGGAACTTTTTCTTTAACTCTCGTAGCTTTAGGAAAGCGATCTTGTTCTTCCTCTAATAGTTTCTACTTCTATTTCCTTGCATGCGTCGTTGTAGTACTTTTCCTTGTCCTGTCTTGCTGCACGTTGGAAATCTCTGTTGAGTTCTGTTATTGTCTTTCTTTCTCCTCTGGCTTTAGCTTCTCTGCGTTTCTGGGCAATTTTCAGAGTTTTCTTCCGTCATCCATTTTGGCCGTTTTTGCTTTTTCACCTTTTGTAGAGACTTCTCGCTTTCTTCCAACACAACCTTCTTGATGTCATTCCATAACTCTTCTGGAGCTCTGTCATTTGTATCTAAAGCAGCAAATCGATTTTGCAGGCAGTCTTTAAATTCCAGTGGTATATTCTCAAAGTCATATTTTGCTGCATTTATGAGTGGTTTTCTCTTTTTCAACTTTAGCTTGAGTTTGCATACTAGTAGTTGATGATCTGTACCACAGTCAGCTCCAGGTTTTGTCTTTGTTGATGTTATAGAACTTTTCCATCGTTGACTTCCACAGATGTAGTCAATTTGATTTTTATACAATCCATTGGGTGAAGTCCATGTGTACAGTCGCCGCTTGTGTTGATGGAAGAAGGTGTTTGAGATGAATAGATCTTTGGTCTTGCAGATTTCTAACAGTCTTTCTCCAGCTTCATTTCTGTTGCAAGTCCATATTTTCCAACTACTTTGCCTTCTTCTTTGTTGCCAACTTTTGCGTTCCAGTCACCCATGACTATCAGGATATCCTGTTTGCATGTTCTGTCAATTTCAGCTTGTACTTGTTCATAGAACTCTTCAATTTCATTCTCTTCTGCAGCTGTTGTTGGGGCATATACTTGAATTATAGTTGTGTTGATAGGCATTCCTCGTAGACAAATAGAGATTAAGCGTTCGCTGACTGCATTGTATTTCATTACAGTTCTTGCAAGTTTCTTCTTTATTATAAATGCAACACCATTTCTTCTTTGTCTTTCATTTCCAGCATAGTAGACCATGTGATCATCTGATGCAAAGTGCCCGATGCCAGTCCATTTCAGTTCGCTGACACCCAACAGATCAAGTTGTACACGTTTCATTTCATTCTTGACCACCTCCAACTTCCCTTGGTTCATGCTTCATACGTTCCATGTTCCAATGCGTAAGACATCTTTACAGCTTTTGACTCTCATTTCATGCGCAGCTACATCAGCAGTCAGATGTCCCAAGGGCTTTGATCCAACCACATCATAAATGCTGGCTTTACTCTGAGAAGTCTTCAGCTCTTCCCCAGTAGCTAGTTGAGTGCCTTCCGACCTGGGGGTCTCATCTTCCAGCACTATAGCACAATTTGTTTTGTTGTAACTATCCATTGGGTTTTCATGGCAAGATACAGAAGTAGAGTGCCGGGCCTTTCTTCCGCGCAGTTTAAGTTTGGTGTTGTTGCCGTTGTCACAGAAATGTGATCCTCCGCCGTCAACACTATCCCATTCTGCTGCTGCCCAGATGGGTGGTTTGTCTTGGTCTGGCACCTCAGCTGAGACCTGTACATCTTGGGAGACCCTACCAGTAGTTAAACTACTGATAGTTTAGCTCTCAGCATCACTGATGCACACAAGCCCTCACAGCACGACAAGCTGCAACCTCTCTTAAGAACCACAAAATACCCGGAGTAGCACTCTTAATTCTGTTCCTCCACAGGGAATTGTGACATTGCTTCTAAGGCAAGAAGATGCTGTAAGATAGCCCTGATCAGATCTGCCTGTAAGGGTCATGAACATTCAGGGAGAAAAAAATTGTCTCCAATATGAGTCCAATATGAGTTCCACGCTGAATGACTTTCAAGATCCAATTGTCTAAAGTAATCTGGACCCACTGTGGAAGAAACCATAGGAGCCTTGGAAACACCATTGAGGGACTTGGGATTTCCCTTGAATCGGTGAATCAGAGCAAAACCCTGCTGAACCAAAGCTGTGAAAATCAGGGCATCTGAAGTAACCTTTACCTCTCTGGGAAGCCCCTCTTGACTGAAACCGCTGGAAGGGATGAAAATTACTTTCGTCCCACAGGCCCTCCAGGAGATGTAGTGATTTATAGTCCACTGATCCCTTCACAGTTTTTCAGCTCTTCTGAAAACAAGAGCTGCCCCTAAAAGGAAGTCTGCTGAGATGAATCTTGGAGGCTGCATCTGCCATCCAGTTCCTCAACAAGAGGTGCCTTCTCGAGGCAATCGATGAAGCCATTAATCTGGTAGACAGCCTAAACAAATCAAACATGGTGTCAGCCAGAAAGGCAGTCAGCGATTCCAGCAGGGCTAGTCCAACATCACCCTCAAGGGTCTTCTAACTGCTTCTGCAGCAAGGACAACTGTTGAAGTAAAATACCAGCTGCCTGAAAGGACTGTTTTAATGATGATTCAATCTTTCTATCCTAGAGGTCAATTAATGCTATAACTCTTTCCATTGGCATGGTAGTCCTGTGAGAAACAGCCAAAACCAGGGAAGGGCCAGCAACCTATCAGCTACTTTCTTTGGCTAAGAATAATGTTTCTTTTGGGGACCTGGAGAACCCCAACCTAGTCCATGGTTGATGCCGCCATTTCTTTGATAGCAAGATGAACCAGGAATGCTTTTGATGGTTTTTTCCCCCCCCCCCCCCCCCCCGTCAGGTTAGGATGCCCAGCTGCTATCTCCCGAGGCTGAGAGGCTTCAGAAATCTGAAGAACCTTCACGACCCAGATGATGATCTCTAGAAGTTCATCTTTACCAAACACAGAGCACCATTGTCCTTCATGTTTGACTTTGGGTCCTCCTTGTCCTAGTCATCCCTGTCACTCTGACAACTCTAGACATGACATGAACAGGAAGGCCTCTGATCTTGGACTGGCTGGAAGCATTTTTCATTTGAGAGGCAATGCTAGCAGAGCTTGTTCAGGAGAAACCAGACCAAGAGTGGGACCCTAAACTTTAGGGGAGGAAGGAATCCCCTGTCCCATACTCAGCTACACCTTATACATTGCTGAAATAAATTCTGGTGTAAACACTGGGAAGCCAGGATCCACCTGTGGAGGGGATAGCGTTTATAGGCTGGTTGCTCCCCCCCCCCTACCCCCCTCAACACCTCTGCCCAATCAGCTCTTCATCAGGTTGGACTGTTAAATCTCGTGAAGAAGAGGGGCCTCTGACATTTTGGCCCGAAGGTAGGCTTGCCACCTCCTGCAAGTCGCTATCACAATTCCTGCAGAAGGAGCCTGCCACCAAAGGCTACCTTCTTTCCCTGTAGGAAATGCAATAATGGCCCTAGTCCATGGCCTCTCCCCAGAACATAGGCTGAACAGGAATTTTCACTGGAGAGGAATTCTTCCTCCACCACACTGCAAAAGAGAGTAAACACAGAAAGACTGCAGATCTGTGGAGGTCTGTTTTTGTTGTTGTTGTTATTGTTGTTGTTACATCAGGTATGAAAAGAATAGTCTGCACCCTTTGCCAGACCAACCGGGAACCATGGTGCAATTTTTTTTTATTTTTTTTTGCATATAAATATTACGGCCAGTAAGAAAAGGAAAGCAGCCAGTACTCATGTTAGATACTGCAGGACACAGTCTCCAAGAGAAAGGAGAGAGCACATGCATGAAGCATGCGCAGCAGGGGAGTCTCTCATAGTGCCGGAGCCTGCTCCTGCGCAATTCACACATTTAAAAAAAATCAGATTCAGGGAACCAGCCTGCTCCTACCCCCTGCCTCACAAAGCTCTGGACATCGTTCCAGTGAGTTTCAGGGACCCAAGGTGCAGAGGGTACACCAATGGAGGCAGGCCGAAGGAGAAAAGCACCCACATTGCCCTGGGGCTGGGATTCCGAGGAGACCTCCTGAGCCTGGTTCAGTCAGAGATTGTTGCTGCAGGCACTATACAGAGTTTAGATACGTCACTATTAGCATTTCCTACTTTGTTTTCTTTTTTTTTCTTCATCCACCAGTCCTTCATCCTTGGCTGAAAACAAAGCAAATCCCAGGAACCTAAGGCCACACCACCTGTTACGAGCTAAATCATGTGATTTTGCTCTGTTTCTGGCTAATGACGTAGGTGAAGGGCTAGTTTGGCTAGGATGAGGAAGAACTAGCAGATTTTCTGACTCCTTGTCAGGGACTTCCTCCTATAGGTTATTTTCTATAGGGAAGCAATTGTGATATGCTTGGCAAAAGTGCACATACTAAGTGACCCTGCTCCTCATACAGGTTACACTTCACTCATTCAGGGTATTTAGCATTAGTGAAGCCTCTTTGCTCACATCTTCCACACTTTACATGTTTGTTCAAGGTGTGAAAATATCCTTTGGGGTCACATTTGAAGCATTACTTTATTTGCCCAAGCAGAAGCCCCTCTCCCATCCAATCATAAAGCTATTTGATAAGTGCTATGTAAGACCGTGTACCAGTGGGAGGTGCACTACTGCTTTTCAGCTTGCTACCCAGAGTCAAAGTCCAGCACCGGCCATTTCTCTTTCAGCAGCTCTGCAGCCAAGTGCTCACCTCATAAGCCTCAATAGCCTCCGTTTTAAACTGTACCATTGCTCTTCTCACAGTGTTGAGGGTTAGGATGTTTACAGTCAGGTCTTTCTATTCAGGGCTGTCCTTTGCTTTTCTATACCAAAAGGCCATTAGGTGATTCCCAGCTCCAAATGCAATGTCACTCAGAGAGCTTCCTGAGCTCTGAATTAAAACCTTCATATGCAAGGGGAAAAATAAACTCTTCTTCAATAACATTTTCCCAACATATTCTCTGCCTGGGAAAGGCAGCAGTGATTCGCATATAATAGAATCTCACCTGAGTATGGGACATGGGATTCCTTATTCCCCCTTCTCAAGTGTTAGTGTTATTAATTAGCTTGTTTAGGAGCCAGATAGCTGAGTATCGTAAAAAGGTCTATAGTGCCTTACACATACTGCCATTCTTAAAGAGTCTCCATTGCAAGCAAGGTAATTCTGTGGCTCTTGAATACAAACTCTCTGCCTGAGAGCTCTTAAGTGGGGCTTTTTTCATTTTTAATTGCTAACTTTTTCTGCTGCATTGCCTAGTGTATTATAGCTGTATTACAAAAAGGGTATTTTTGTCTTCTAAGGCAAAGCTTTTTCTGCTGTTATAGCTTTTTTTTTCTTTTCTACCTTGTCCTCTAGCCTTCAGGTTCAAAGAGAAAGGCAAGCTCTTTGAAATCACTGCCCTTCTCAGGTGTTAGATCCTTCCCTTTCCACCCCAGCTCCCACCCACCCCATGTAAGAATTCTTGCTATATAGAGCAACTTACCAATTATCAAAGATAATCAATTTTTTATTGGTTGATAGAGAAAATATAGGAAGTAAACAGTTCCACATTTGGATATCTACTAAAAGTAAACAACTTCATATTCTGGAAGGAGCTTTGATTAGGTAATTTTACATAGGGAACACATTAAATGATATATCTGAGATGCATAATATCAGAATTTAGTAGTACAAAATAATAGCTGTTTAGTAAGCTAACAGGGTTACACACAGGTACATAGAACAGAGCTGTTAGAACACACATAAAAGAGGCTAGTTGCTTTGTCTCAGAGGAAAGTTGGGTACTTTGATAGGTCTTTCTCATTTCCTTAAACAGGAACCAGAGCTCTTACAACTGGAATATGGCTGGGAAGAATCATGTTGCTAGAGATGTTGCCACTGTTACAGCTTCTGCCTCTGTCTAGACAGGCATCCCAAACCCAGTCAAGGGACGAGTTCTGTGTGAATGATGCCCACGAGCTGAAGCCCTTATGAAAAAAGTGGAAGAGCTCAGAGAAAAGGTGGCAAGGCTGAGAAGCATCCTTGACAGTGAGAAATACATTGATGAGATGTTTCTCAAGGCATCCAAGCTCTCTGACAAAGGTATAGATGGTATGCTACAGAATGAAGATATTTGGACAGGAATCAGCAGAGCCTGAAGAATCAATAATCCAACTCCTCCTCCTCCAATTGAAGCCCTGGAAGGGTAGGAGGTGAAAACATTCCAGGAAGAACCAGAGCTCAAACACCCCAAAGTTTCAGAATCAATGACCACAAGGAAGCAAAGGTGGTTGGTAACTCTCTTCTGAGGGGTACTGAGACATCCATCTGCCAACCAGACTTGATGTCCAGGGAGGTGTGCTGTCTGCCAGGTGCCAAACTCCAAGATGTTATAGAGAGTTTACAGAGACTCATCAAGCCTACTGACTATTATCCGAGAAGCTCCTCCATGTCGGCACAAATGATACTGCTAGGTATCACTCCAAGTGTATCAAGCATGACCTCGTGGCTCTGGGAGAGAGGGTGAAGCAGATAGGTGCACAGGTGGTGTTCTCTTTAATTCTCCTTGTTGAGGGTAAAGACCAAGGCAAAGAAATTTGCATCTTAAAGATGAATGTATGGCTGTGTGGATGGCATCTCTGAGAGTGTTTCAGTTTTGTGGACCATGAGATAGTTTTCCAAGGACTGCTGAACAGTGATGGTGTTCATCTATCCAAGAAGAGCTGAAGTGTCTTCCACAGCAGACTGGCTAACCTACTAAAGAGGGCTAGATTCGTTGGAGATGGGTAAAGAAAGCTCCCAAGTAAGTAGAAGCCCTCAGGTAAAAAATGCAATACCTCTGTAGAAATGGGTTAAGGGGGCAATGTCTGGAAAGCAGTGTGCATTAATGCCCATAGTATGGGAAATAAGAACCCAGATGTTGAGGCTTTAATGGAAGAGGCTGACTTGGATTTAGTGGCAGTTACAGAGACATGATTCACAGACAACCATGACTGGGATGTAATTATACCAGTCTATACTTTATTGAGGAAGGACAGATCATGGAGAAGGGGAGGAGGAGTGGTACTATATGTAAAAAATCATATAATAACTACAGAATTACAGGACATACAAGGGAAGGAGGAGGCACTGTGGGTTAAATTAGAAAGAGGGCATGTGGAATCTATTTGCATTGGTGTGAAATACAGATCTCCTTCACAGGCAGAAGAAGTGGACAGAGATTTAATTGAAGACATTCGCGGCATTGCCAGGAAAGAAGAAGTGTTACTGATAGGTGATTTTAATATGCCAGATGTTGATTGGCACGCTTCTGCTGTGGTTTCTTCCAGAAGTAAGGAGATCCTGGAATCTCTACAGGGAGAATTATACCAGCAACTAATAACAGAACCCACACATGAAGGGGCCATACTGTTCCTTGTCCGTACCAATGGGAAGGTTTTTCTGATGTTATAGTGGGAGATCATCTCACATCCAGTGATCACCAAATGGTATGGTTCAGTATTAGGACTAGTCCATTCAGAAGTGAAGGTCCTAGACTTTAGGAAAACTAACTTTGCCAAGATAGGATAATACCTCAATGAGGTGTTAGTAGAATGGTAACAGCTGGGGAATGTAGAACAGCAATGGGCAAAATTGAAAGGGGATATTTTAATGGTAACAAACATTTTTGTTAGAAAAGTAAATAAATATAAAAGGAAAAAGAGGCCTTTATGGTTCTCAAAAGAAGTAGCTGAAAAGGTGACGAAAAAGAGTTGACTTCATAAAATACAAGAGATCACAAAAAGAGGAAGACAAGCATCAATATTTGGAAAAACTTAGAGAAGCTAGGAAAGTAGTCAGGAAAGCAAAAATACAAATGGAAGAAAAAATAGCCAATGCAGTAAAATGGGGAGACAAGACATTTTCAGATATGTTAGTAAGAGAAGGAAGTGCAAAAGTGGTATTGTCAGACTCAAAGGCGAAGGCTGAGGAAAAAGCAGAATTGCTTAAAAAATATTTTTGTTCTGTGCTCACAGATGAAGGAGCAGAACCTCAGAAAACATCCACAAAGAGGAACAGTAGTGAAAGGGATTGATTTTCAGAAGACTGTGTTCGTGAGGAACTAGCTGAACTAAAAGTAGAAAAAGTGATGGGGCTGGATGGGATACATCACAGAGTATTGAAGGAACTTGGGGAAGTTCTAGTGGCTCCACTATCTGACTTTTTCAATGCTTCATTAAAGTCAGGAGTTATCCCAGAGGACTGGAGAAAGGCATGTGTGGTCTCTTTATACAAAAGCAGATGAGGTTGAGAACTACAAGCTGGTTAGTCTCACCTCTGTGGTGAATAAATTAATAGAAACGCTGCTAAAACAGAGGTTAGTGCAGTTTCTGGAGTCCAATAGATTGCAGGATCTGAGGCAGCATGGTTTTACTAGGGGCAGGTCTTGTCAGACAAATCTTATTAATTTCTTTGACTGGGTGACCAGACAGTTGGACAGAGGGAGAGCCCTAGATGTGGTGTACTTCAATTTCAGTACAGCCTTTGACATTGCTAAGCACAGACGACTTATAAATACATTGAGCATCCTTGGCGCAGACCCTAAAGTGACTGACTGGGTTCACAATTGG
This sequence comes from Ichthyophis bannanicus, assembly GCA_033557465.1. NCBI lineage: Eukaryota > Metazoa > Chordata > Amphibia > Gymnophiona > Ichthyophiidae > Ichthyophis > Ichthyophis bannanicus. Next base: position 830,889,812 of record CM066035.1, read on the forward strand.
TTTAGTGGAAGACAACAAAGGGTGCAGGTAAATGGAGCTTACTCTGAGGAGAAGGATGTGACCAGTGGTGTGCTGTATGGATCTCTTCTTGGTATGATTCATTTTAACATTTTTGTTAGTGATATTGTGGAAGGGCTGTTGGGTAAGGTTTTCCTCTTTACAGATGATACCAAAATCTGCAATAGAGTAGACATCCAGGAAGGAGTAGATAACATGAGGAGGGATAGTGCTAAGCTCGAAGAATGATCGAGAACTTGGAAGCTGAGATTTAATGCTAAAAATTGCAGGGTCATGCATTTGGGCTGCAAAAATCCAAGGGACAGTACAGTATAGGGGATGAAGTACTTCTGTCCACGAAAGAAGAGCGGGGCCTGGGCATGATTGTTTCTGTGGATCTTAAGGTGGCTAAATAGGTAGAAAAGACGATGGCAAAAGCCAGAAGGATGCTTGGGTGTATAGGAATGGCCAGCAGGAAAAAGGAAGTGATAGTGCCTCTCTATATAAGTCTTTGATGAGACATCGTTTGGAGTATTGTGTGCAATTCTAGAGACTGCGCCTTCAAAAGGATATAAACAGGATGGATTCTGTGCAGAGAGTGGCTACCAAAATGGTCAGTGGACTTCATCATAAGGCATATTAGGACAGGCTTAAAGTTTTCAATATAAATACTTTGGAGGAAAGGCGGGAGAGAGGAGATATGATAGAGACTTTTATACCTCCATGGCATAAATGCACAGGAGAGCCTCTTTCAATTGAAAGAAAACTCTGCAACGAGAGGACATAGGATGAAGGTGAAAGGGGATAGACTCAGGAGTAAAATGCAGAAATATTTCTTTACGGAAAGACAGGAAAATGCATGGAATAGTCTCCCAGTGGAAGTAGTAGAGACCTGGACAGTAGCTGAAGTCAAGAAAGCATGGGACCAACACAGAAGATCTTTAAAGGAAAAAAGGGACTATAGTAGCTGGTATGAAAGGGCAGACTGGATAGGCCATATGGTCTTTTTCTGCCATTATGTTTCTATATCTTGCTCTGCTTGAAGGTCTAGAAGGACTAGAAAGGGGGACTGTTACTTCTGGAGAGAAATCTGCAACTGTGAGTATATACTTCTGGTAATTTTCTAAAAAGAATTCTTTGTATTAAAGCTACTTAATCTGTGAACCCACTGTTTTTTATTGGATCAGTTAGGGCCTAGTAGCAGCAATTAAAGTTTGAATTTAAAACACAGATGAGAGCTTTTTGGTTACATTTCATACCCAGCAGAGAGCTTGTAGTTTAAATTTAATAGTCACTCAGGGCCAAGTAACAGCAAAGTACTTTTAGTTATAAATTTAACACATAGAAGAGAGCTTTCTGGTTAAATTTCGTACCCAGCAGAGAGCTTGTAGTTTAAATTTCATAAAACGTTAGAGCCTAGCAGCAGCTAAGAGCTATAATTTAAATCAAATCAGAATTTAGCTTAGCACAAAAGGCAAAACAGGGTCTGTACTCTTTGAGCAACAAATAAAGTCTTCTAGAGACCTTTACAAAGAGGCCTTCTACCTAGGGGGCAAGAGACCTGTGAAACCTTTTCAATAGGTGTTAACACCAGGTGGCAGATCAAAAGGCCATTTTGAAAGACTCCTCCTATCCAAGCAAGGACTGTTAATTACCCAGAAAGTTGGTCACAGCATTACCTCAGCAGCAGAGGCATAAATAGCTCAACCAGAGCTCTGTGAACCTCTATCTTGAAGGACTAGAAAGGGGGACTGTTACTTCTGGAGAGAAATCTGCAACTGTGAGTATATACTTCTGGTAATTTTCTAAAAAGAATTCTTTGTATTAAAGCTACTTAATCTGTGAACCCACTGTTTTTTGTTAGATCAGTTAGGGCCTAGTAGCAGCAATTAAAGTTTGAATTTAAAACACAGAGGAGAGCTTTCTGGTTACATTTCATACCCAGCAGAGAGCTTGTAGTTTAAATTTAATAGTCACTCAGGGCCAAGTAACAGCAAAGTACTTTTAGTTTAAATTTAACACACAGAAGAGAGCTTTCTGGTTAAATTTAGTACCCAGCAGAGAGCTTGTAGTTTAAATTTCATAAGAAGTTAGAGCCTAGCAGCAGCTAAGAGCTATAATTTAAATCAAATCAGAATTTAGCTTACCTCAGCAGCACAAGACAGGGTACTCTGTAGCAGCCCTCTTTTAATAAGTGTTATTTCCCTCCCTCCCTCCCCACACCCACCCTCCCCTGGGATAATCATAGCTTTATAGGTACTTACACATCTTAAAAGACAGGAGGTGCCTTCAGGTGAAGCTCATTACCCAAATCAGTCATACACTAAGGACCTGAGATTAATTAAGCTTCAGGTGAACAAGGTATATTAAACGTATTAGGTACAGTTTTATTGGTATAAATACCCATAGCAACCCCTAGTAAGTAAGAACTTAAAGATCTAGACACAAACTTAAACTAAGATGCAGACAGCAGTCCAGCAGCAGGATGGGGGCTTTCCAGTCTTTTGCACTGAGTGTCACATGTATGATTTTCTCCCAGTTGGTGAGAGGTCTTACGTGTGCACTAGGTGCAAGGAGCTCTTTTCTCTCAGGGAACAAGTCCGTTCTCTAGAGGCTAAAGTAGCAGACTTGGAAAACATAAGACAGACAGAGAGGTACATAGACGAGACCTACAGGGATATAGTCCTGAAGTCCCACCTCCAGTCTGGCAGCACCCCTGTTGCCATGGAGGAGAGAGGTCACGTGACAGGAGAGCATCACCCTGGTGTGGCAGGAAGTGATCCTGTAACTAGGGCCTGTCCTCCAGGTGATGTAAAACCCTCTCGCACCGAGGAAGTTTCTCCAGGGCCATGTGCCCATGAGGGAAGGGTTAGGACAGCCATTATAGTTGGTGATTCGATCATTCGGCATGTAGATAGCTGGGTGGCTGGTGGACGTGAGGATCGCCTGGTAACATGCCTGCCTGGTGCGAAGGTAGCGGACCTCATGCGCCACCTAGATAAGGTCTTAGATAGTGCTGGGGAGGAGTCTGCTGTCTTGGTACATGTCGGTACCAATGACATAGAAAAATGTGGTAGAGAGGTTCTGGAGGCAAAATTTAGGCTTTTAGGTAGGAAGTTGAAATCCAGAACTTCCAGGGTAGCATTCTCCGAAATGCTTCCTGTTCCACGCGCAGGACCCAAAAGGCAGGCAGAGCTCCGAAGTCTCAATGCGTGGATGAGACAATGGTGCAGAGATGAGGGTTTTGGATTTGTTAGGAACTGGGGAACATTCTGGGGAAAGGAAGGGCTCTTCCGAAGGGATGGGCTTCACCTTAACTGGGATGGAACCAGGCTGCTGGCATTAACCTTTAAAAAGGAGATAGAGCAGCTTTTAAACTAGATATTTGGGGAAAGCCGACAGTCGCCCAAGAGCGGATGGTTCGGAAGAATGTATCCATGAAGGATACTACCAAAAGCAGAGAGGTTCCACAAAAGAGTAAAGTAGCCCAAATGCTCTCAAGTATGGAGCAGACAGAGCTTAAAGATCCCAATTTACCCATGTCTAACAATAGCCAAATCAACTTGAATAAAATACATTCTCTAAAATGCTTGTATGCAAATGCTAGAAGTCTAAAGAATAAGATGGGAGAGTTAGAATATATAGCACTAAATGAAAGGTTAGATATGATTGGAATATCAGAGACATGGTGGAAGGAGGACAGCCAGTGGGACACTGTGATACCTGGGTACAAACTATATCGTAATGATAGAGCTGATCAAATTGGTAGAGGGGTTGCGCTCTATGTTAGAGAGGGCATTGACTCAGAAAGGATTAAAGTTTTGCAGGAAACAAAATCTGCTGTAGAATCTATATGGATTGAAATTCCATATAAAAGGGGGAAGGCAATGGCAGTGGGGGTGTACTATCGAGCACCTGGCCAGAATGACCAAATGGATGATGAAATGCTCAAAGAAATCAAGGAAGCTAACAAAAGTTACAGCGCAGTAATAATAATGGGTGATTTCAATTACCCCGGTATCGACTGGGTCAGTATCACGTCAGGACATGCTAGGGAGATAAAGTTCCTAGATGAAATAAATGACTGCTTCTTGGAGCAGCTGGTTCATGAACAGACCAGAGGGGAAGCCATATTAGACCTAGTCCTTAGTAAAACACCAGATCTAGTGCAAGAGATAAGGGTGTTGGGGCCACTTGGCAATAGTGATCATAGCATGATCGCCTTTGATTTAATTAGTGGAGGAGGGATAGTAAGGAAATCCACAGTACTACCTTTTAACTTTCGAAAGGGAGACTATGATAAAATGAGGAAAACAGTTAAGAAAAAACTAAAAGGAGCAGTTGCGAAGGTTAAAGACGTACATCAAGCTTGGGTGTTGTTGAAAAATACTGTCTTGGAAGCCCAGACCAGCTGTATTCCACGCTTTAAGAAAAGTGGAAGGAAGTCCAAAAAACTGCCAGCATGGTTTAAAGGTGAGGTCAGAGAGGCTGTTGTTGCCAAAAAAGCATCTTTCAGGAAATGGAAAAAAGAGCCAAACGACGAAACCTGGAAACAGCACAAGCACTGGCAAGTCAAATGCAAGGCATTGATAAGGCAGGCAAAGAGAGAATTTGAGAAGAAGCTTGCTGCGGAAGCAAAAACGCGAAATAAAGACCTTTTCAAATACATTCGTAGCAAAAAACCTGTGAGAGAGTCAGTTGGTCCATTAGATGATAAAGGGGTTAAAGGAGCACTAAGAGGTGGCAAGGCGATAGCGGAGAGACTGAATGAATTCTTTGCTTCGGTCTTTACTGAGGAAGATGTAGGGATATTACCCATGACTGAAGTGGTATTTAAAGGTGCGGAAGAATTGGAGGAAATATCGATACATCAGGAAGATGTCTTACAACTATTAGATAAACTGAAGAGTAGCAAATCACCTGGGCCGGATGGTATACATCCAAGGGTGTTGAAAGAACTGAAATATGAGATTGCAGAACTGCTATCAGTAATCTGTGAACTATCATTAAAATCATCTCTAATACCTGAAGATTGGAGGATCGCCAATGTAACACCAATTTTTAAAAAGGGTTCCAGGGGTGATCCGGGAAACTACAGACCGGTGAGCCTGACGTTAGTACCGGGAAAAATGGTAGAAACCATCATAAAGAATAAAATTACTCAGCATGTAGATAGTCGCAACCTAATGGGAGACAGCCAACATGGCTTTAGACAAGGAAGATCTTGTCTTACTAATCTGTTATGTTTTTTTGAAGGAGTGAATAAACAGGTGGACAAAGGTGAGTCGGTTGTGTATCTGGACTTTCAGAAAGCCTTTGACAAGGTCCCTCATCAGAGACTTTTGGCAAAACTAAAGAGTCATGGGATAGGAGGCAATGTACTATTGTGGATCAGGAACTGGTTAAAAGATAGAAAGCAGAGGGTAGGGCTAAATGGCCAATTTTCCCAATGGAGAAAGGTGAATAGTGGTGTACCCCAGGGATCTGTGCTGGGTCCGCTGCTTTTTGACATATTCATAAATGACCTGGAAAGTGGAATAACGAGTGAGGTTATCAAATTTGCAGATGACACAAAACTATTTAAAGTTGTTAAAACCCAAGAGGATTGTGAAAAATTGCGAGAGGATCTTGATAAATTGGAGGACTGGGCATCAAAATGGCAGATGAAATTTAATGTGAAGATGTGCAAGGTTATGCACCTAGGGAAGAACAACCCAAACTATGGTTACGCGATGCAAGGTTCCACATTAGGAACCACCACCCAGGAAAAAGATTTAGGCGTCATTGTGGATACCATGTTAAAACCCTCGGCCCAGTGTGCAGCGGCGGCCAAGAGAGCAAATAGAATGCTAGGTTTGATAAGGAAAGGAATGGAAAATAAAACAAAAGATATTATAATGCCTCTATATCGTTCCATGGTGAGACCGCACCTTGAATATTGTGTGCAATTCTGGTCACCGTATCTTAAAAAGAATATAGCGATTTTAGAAAAGGTACAGAGAAAAGCCACCAAAATGGTAAAGGGGATGGAAGGATACTCCTATGAAGAAAGGCTAAAAAGGTTAGGGCTCTTTAACCTGGAAAAGAGATGGCTGAGGGGAGATATGATTGAAGTCTATAAATTAATGAACGGAGTGGAACGGGTAAACGTAGATCGATTGTTTACCTTATCAGAATATAGAAAGACTAGGGGACATGCAATGAAGCTACAGGGTAAACTATTTAAGACTAATAAAAGAAAATATTTTTTCACTCAACATGTAATCAAACTCTGGAATTTGTTACCAGAGGATGTAGTAAAGGCTGTTAGTGTAGCTGGGTTTAAAAAAGGTTTGGACAAGTTCCTGGAGGAAAGGTCCATAAACCATTATTAAGAAGTGACCGAAGATATCAATGCTTGACCCAGTACAAGCATTGTGGAACTTGTATCTCTTGGGGAAACTGCTAGGTACATATGACCTAGATTGGCCACTGTTGGAAACAGAATACTGGGCTTGATGGACCTTGGTCTGACCCAGTATGGCATATCTTATGTTCTTATATGTTCTTATGCTTTGCCATTCTCTAGGCTGATTCTGTTGCTTAAACAATTCAAAAAAAATAAAGATTTACTTGTGGTTCTGTGTCCTTAGTTTTCTCTTTCTGTTTCCACTTCATTAATTAATTTATAGACCTCTATCATATACCCCATCAGCCATCTCTTTTCCAAGTTGAAGAGCCCTGACCTTTTAAGTCTCTCCACAATAGGGGTATCCTTCCATCCCCTTTACCATTTTTGCCGCGCTTCTCTGTACCTTTTCTAATTCTGCTATATCCTGTTTAAGATACAGCAACCAGAATTGCACACAATATTCAAGGTGCGGTCACACCATGGCATTATAATATCCTGTGGTTTATTCTCCATTCCTTCCCTTATGCTTCCTAACATTCTACTTGCTTTCTTGGCTGCCGCTGCACACTGGGCTGAAGGTATTAACGTATTATCCACGATGATGCCTAATTCTTTTTACTGGGTGGTGGTTTCTAAGGTGGAACCTTGCAACGTGTAACCATAGTTTGGGTTGTTTTTTCCTAGGTGCATAATTTTGCATTTGTCCACATTAAATTTCATCTTCCATTTGGACGTCCAGTCTTCTAATTCTTGCAGTTTTTCACAGTCCTCTTGCTTTTTAACAACTTTGAATAATTTTGTGTCATTTGCAAATTTGATCACCTCACTCGTTATTCCTATTTCCAGGTCATTTATGAATATGTTAAAAAGCATCAGACCCAGCACAGATCCCTGGGATACTCCACTATTCACCTTTGTCCATTGAGAAAAGTGGCCATTTAGCCCTGCCCTCTGCTTTCTATTTTTTAACCAGTTCCTGATCCACAATACTACACTGCCTCCAATCCCATGACTTTTTAATTTTGCCAAGAGTCTCTCATATGGGACCTTGTTAAAGGCTTTCTAAAAATCCAGATACACTGTATCAATCGGCTCCTCATTCTCTTGTCCACTACTTTTGTGTATCTTGCCATACTCTAGTCCCCGGTTTTGCGATGTTTTTTCATCTTGATAAAACTGTAAGCTCTGCTGAGCAGGGGCTATATCTTATATCTATATGACAGCACTGCTTATGCTTTGTAGCGCTATACAAATGGTTAATAGTAAGAACATAAGATATGCCATACTGGGTCAGACCAAGGTCCATCAAGCCCAGTATCCTGTTTCCAGCAGAGGCCAATCTAGGTCATACGTACCTAGCAGTATCCCTAAGAGACACAGGTTCCACAATGCTTGTATTGGGTCAAGCATTGATATCCTGGGTCCACATTTAATAATGGTTTATGGACCTTTCCTCCAGGAACTTCTCCAAACCTTTTTTAAACCCAGCTACACTAACAGCCTTTACTACATCCTCCAGTAACAAATTCCAGAGTTTGATTACATGTTGAGTGAAAAAATCTTTTCTCTTATTTGTCTTAGTTTACCCTATAGCTTCATTACTTGTCCCCTAGGGGTATGTTTACTAAACGGCGCACAAGTGCGCGGCGCACAAGAGCGTGCGCTAAGGTACCTTAGCGCACGCTAATGATGCGTTTTTGTGCCCCGCACATGTGCGCGCCGCACTAACGGGCCCGCTCATGTGCGCGGCACGCAAATGAGTGATAGAGGCGTGGAAAGGCTCCGGGAGGGCTGAGGAAGGCTCCCCGGGGCGGAGAGACGGGGTCAATGGGCAGAGAGTGGGAGGGGAGAGGCTCCCCGCACAGGAGCGGGGCTGAATTTCGAGTAAAAAAATACCGCGAGTGAAAACCTCGCGTTAGAGCCGATTTAAAGGGAAGAGAAACCATTTCTGTCAGCAATGTACAGCAAAACCAGGGAAACCTACAAAACGTGAGCAGTGTGATACATGTGCACGGAAGAAAAGGGCAAATAAACATTAAAAATGACCCCAACAAATTATAAAACAATTATAATCAAGCTGGGCAATAGTGATAGTAATGGGGAACATCAAAAAATACTCCCAATAATGCCCCAAAAAATAAATATGAATTTTAGAAGGGTCTACGCTCCGTCCCCATACAAGGTGAATGATTCCACAGTGAAATAGCACTGATCAGGGTTTCCCTCTCCATTCGACAGGTTACCTATGGCATGCACATTTCCACAACAGCAGGGCGGGCAGGTCGGAATAGGCAACTGGGCAGATGCTGGGAAAGGGGATACAGAGGGCTGCAGGCGGCACATGCTGTGGTGCAGCTGGGGCACAGTGCGGACTAGGCAGATGCCTAGATGGCACCTAGGAATGCTGAAACTGAATAGCAGCCAGTCAGCAACTGATGAGTGCCCAACATGGGCACGAGAGTGTGTAGCACAGTGTCACAGGGGATAGTACCCAGCAGGTACCCCCAAGGGCACGGAACATTGGCAGGCGGTGATTGGGGGACGTGCGGACAGATATACAGGCACCCTTACCCCAGAACCCGCACCATAGGCAGCCGCCTACCCGCACACAGGATGGCCTGAGACTGCGTACCACCAGCACCACCAGCAGAAGGGCATGTCAGCATGGTGGCACAGGGGTACTGGAGGTGGAGGGGGGCAGTGTCAGCTGGCCAGAGCAGACCATGGCCTAGCCCTGTCCAGGTGGGTGCCGTGCACTGCAACAAACAGGCCCTGTCGGATGTACAGTCATGGACTCCCCAGGGAATGCAGCATACCTGTGGCAACACGGTGGTGCAGTGCACACAGACAGTGTGTGCAAGAACAGAAGGTCACAGATTCAAAGCCCAGCTGGGGCTCCTGCCAATCCAGTCCACATATTTTTCCCAAAACTAAACCGTGATAGTAAGGATAAACCTTTAATGCTGAGAACATACGCATAGTTAATACGCCTATATTTTACCCCACCGAGCACAGACACCATAAACAGGCACATTACCTAGAGCAGAGTCTCCCAAATGCAGTCCTGGAGGGCCCCACACCAGTCAGGTTCCATGCTGCCTCTAATAAAGATGCCTGTGCTGCATATCTATGCACCACCCCCATGGTATGCAGATGTATTCATGCATATTCATGAGGGACAGCATGAAAACCCGAACAGTGTTTGGCAAACCAGGACTGGAGTTAGGAACCTCTGCCATAAAGCAGCAGCCAACAGGGACAGACACACCCACACCCACACCCAAAGGCCCCATTGGCCAATGCCTCCTGGAGGGGCAGGACATTGGGCCCTGCGTGCATCTCCCAATACTAGCACTTGCATACCTTAGCAATGCCACCCTACACCTGTGTATATGGTACACAGCTATCAAACGTTTGCTATGAGTACTGGCAGATAGTAATGCCTACATTAAGCACAGTATGCTGATTGAGCTCCATCATAACAATCTTTCTGATGTCTGTGGAGTGTGCTTCAGGTCTGGTCTCTGACAGTGTTTACCACCCTGGGGAGTGACCCCCAACAGTATTGCGTACCATATCCATGCCTGCACTGTGCCCAGGATTGGTGTGGTGGGCAGGGCTGCTAAACACCTCTATAGTAGCACAATGCTGGCATAGGTGTGGGAGTGTGTGTCTGTCTATACAGTGTGTGGTTGCTGTAAACACCTTCCACAGCCCACACTGCCAGCACTGTTGCCAGTATTGGCCTGCCAATGTGCATAATGAGGAGCAAGGTACCATGGGTATAGGTCAGACAGGGCGGCCTGCCCAGGATGCATCTGCACAGGGCATAGGGCACTGTCTGGGATAGTTTAGTGCCTGGCCACCACCTACACAGACAGGGTGACCTCAGAATGTCCTGCTGGGAGATCACTCTCACCCTGACTGTGCAGTGACCACAGCATGGCTAGGCACCCCCATAGTGCTATATAGTATTTCTTTCATATGATATTTATGGGTTTCCTTTTGGAGCCCAGTCACTGACTTATCTGCTTGTTGTGTATGCTGACATCCCTGTTCTGGGTGCACGCATTTCCACCAGAAACATGCACTATGGACTAGCTAGCAGACTTTTTGCAGCTGGTATGTGTCTTGATGGAGCGCCTTGCAGGGTGCAGTGGCTGAAGGCTTGCTGCAGGACAATATCAGATAGTGGTGGGGTGCTGCTTAGCATATCCAGGCCTAATGTCTGTCTGCTATTGTGTTATGGATGTGTACAGAGCTGCATTGATTGCCCTGTAGGGTGTCTGTTCCCCTGCAGGACCGGGGTTGATGGTCCCCTCTACTGCCACCATTGCAGGGAGGTAGAATGTGGATCTGTTGATGGGAGACCCTGTTTGCCACCCTCAGCCCTGGAGAAGGAGGGTGGTGGTACATCATCCTCCTAAGCAGCACTTGACCCATTTAAATTGGTACAGGCCTCACTTTCCAGGACTGGATAAAGTATGCCAGGCAAATCTGGAGCTAGGTGGCAACCCTACGTACCACAGGGCCTGATTTTCCAATTGCATTTTCTGAAAAGCAAGGTTGCAAGTACCTGCCTGCAACAGAATAAACCAAGAACTGGATCAAACATGCTGGGTAATTATGGAGCTAGTGGGAAACCTATCTCTACCTCATAGCAGATCTGCCAAGTTATGCAATTCCAGGAGGTAGTAGGTTTGCCAACTGGCTCAAGATTCACCTGACAGGCTTGATCCAAGCCTGAGTTTACCCCATTGCATGCAGGGACTTGTAGTTCTGATATCTATTGCACACCTTAAGAAGAGCAAGACTGGACTTCCGGTGATGTCATCATCATCCATGGCGGCATAGCGCTGGAGCTCCGCTGCCGATGCCCACCAAAGTGGCGAAAAATATCCCTGAAAAAAATGTCTGAGTGGAGAGAGGCAGGGGGAAGCAGAGGGGCATAGAAGGAGACAGGAGATGGCAGTTCAGCTGGCGCATCGTGCCTGACACCGGAGTGTGGTGCCGGATCGGAACCAGAGGAGGATCAGGGTGGCGGAGGACAAGCGGCCAATGATCACGACGAGTGATCTGGTGAGTGCTGGACCCGCTGTATCAAGGTCCCCGCAGTATCAAGGCCCCCGTGACTGCAGTGAAGGCGCGGCGTGTGGTGGGACGGCACAAGGCAGCAATACAGCGATCGCTTGCCGAACTGAAAATGCAGGGGGAGTGATGGGCCCGACCGGGCAGCCACTTGGCAGTGTGTGGCAGAGGCCAAAGGAGTAGCGAGACCAAGGGGCAGGAGGTGGAAGGAGGCAGCATTTGTTGGTAATGGAGGGTGAAGTAACCTCCAGCACAGCAAAGCACTTCAGGATATGCGAGCTTTAGAGAATAAGGACTACCCTATAGTGCCTCCGGCCCAACTAACAACTCTACAAATACCAACGTCTCTAGAAAGGATAAGCAGGGAGGAAGGAGTTTCATAGAGTGTATAGCATCAGAGCCCAAAAGGGACGGCCATGAGGAAGATGGAGAAGTCTAAAGGAGGGCTCGCAGCTAAGAAAAAATTGTGTAGATCCTCTTATGCCCCCCTGAGAGGAGCAAAGGAAGGAGAACGGGAGGGCAAAATGGTGGCTGAGCCTGAGGCAGAGCCTGTGGAGGAGCTGGAGAGTTCATGGGGCTCGGGAATCACAGATATGATCAAGATGTGGCTGAATGAGCTGAAAGAAGAACTTAAAGTGGAAATTAGTGGAGTTAAAAATGACCTGACAGAGACTTTACAATCGCTAAGACAAGATATAGGGGATCTAGGTGCCCGAGTGGAGGAAACGGAAATGCAGCTGGAACAACAAGGGGACATACTGGAAGAGATTCAAAAAGGTTGGGCAGAATTAAAGCAAGTGCAGGAAGAGTTGAAGGAGAAGACGGAGGACCTGGAAGATCACTCCAGGTGAAGCAATATAAGAGTGTGCAGCATCCCAGAGAGCCCCCAATATAAAAATTGTGAAGACATCCAAAAAGTGTTTGCAGTGGTGTTACAAGCAGCTGCCCTAGATAAGAGCGGGGGGGGAGGGGGAGTCATTGCAAATTGAAAGGGCACACAGAGGGCTGGGCCCAATCCGAGACAACAGACCAAGGGACATAGTGGTGTGCCTGAGATCTTTCCAAAGTAAAGAGACTATCTTGAAGGTGGCACGACAATTAGGTCATTTTCAGTGGGAAGGACAAGCGGTGGAATTCTTTCAGGACTTATCTCTGGGCACACTACAACATAGGAGAGAGATGAGGGAGGTTACAGCATTCCTGAGGAGAGAGGGGGTGCGCTATAGATGGTTGTACCCTTTTGGACTACTTATAACGGTGAAAGGAGTGTCGAGAAGGGCGAAGTCCAGCGAAGAAGCTTGGGGTGTGCTCAGAGAATTGGGACTAAGCAATCTGCCAGAGAGCAAAGAAAGCCAAGCACCAACAACAAATGGCACGGTGACCGGGGACAGGGCATCCAGTTCACGATGGCAGAGAACACCAGCTCAGGGTCGAAGACCGACAAGGCTGACCAAAGGTAGTCCAGGAGTAAAATCAACAGCGAAGGATATGGGTTGAAGAGGAGGATCCCAGAGAAATGGACATCAGAAGTTTTATTAATTGAACTGTGATGTGGGACTTTGATAAGCGTTTTCTAAGAAATGATAATGAAGGGCAGGGGAGGAAGGTGGGGGGTAAGGAGGAGGTGGGGAGGAGGAGGGGGAGGAGCAGGGAAGTGGGGGTGGAGGGATTGGAGAGGAAGGTTAAGCTGCAAGCATCATGAATGAAAATAATGGATGGCGACAGGGGGGGTAGCGGGAGGATTAGGTAGAGGGGGGAGATAAATGGGTAGCGCGGTGGGGAGAGGTAGACGGCAAGGAATGAGAGGGGGGAGATGGAGATGGGACGGGATGGAGGGGGGATAGGCCGGGTCATCAGAGGAGGGGAGCAGGGGTAAGGAAGGGGAAGGGGAAAGGGGAATGGGAGGGGGAGCAAGGCAGAGGTCTGATAGATTGTCACCATATATGGAAGAAGAGTCTCCAAGGAGGGGACAAGGGAAGGGGAAGGGGGGAGGGGGAAAGGGCACTAGGGGGGAGGGGGAGGGGGAAAGGCACTAGGGGGCAGGGGGGAAGAGAAGGGAGGGGTGGGGGAGGGGGAAGGGAAGGAAAGGAAAGGAAAGGGGAGGACAACAAAATTTAGGGAAGGGGAGAGTGGAGGAGTAGCCTAGTGGTTAGAACCCTGACTTGGTAACCAAGCCACCAGGGTTCAATTCCCACTAACACTCCTTGTGGCCTTGGGCAAGTCACTTAACCCTCCATTGCCTCAGAAGAAAGGCTTGGCAATCTATTTCCAGTGACACTGCCAAGAAAACCCAGGAGCTTCTGGGTCACCAGGAGTCAGGACTGACTCAAAGACACACATTGCATTTTGCATAGCTAGCCAGGGGAGGGGAAGGGGAGGAATTATCAAGCGGTGAGTTGAAGATCATGACATTGAATGTGAAAGGTCTCAACTCGCCATTTAAAAGGCAAAAACTTTATAAAGAGCTTCAGCGTCAAAGGGCCGCAGTGGTGCTCTTACAGGAAACACATTTGACCAGGGCAACAGAGCATTTGGTCAGACCCAAGGGCTACAGCCTGGGTGTCTGCATCAAACACAGTTGAAAAGAAAAAAGGGGGAGTGGTGATTTTGATTGATTCAAAGATTAAGGTGGTGCTTCAAAATATCATTCGGGACAGAGCAGGAAGATATGTGTTAATACGTGCAAAAATAGGGGCGGAATGGTACTGTGTAGTGAATGTGTATGCACCAACTGGGGCACAAGGGGAATTTTGGAAGGCCATTAACGAAGAGGCGGGCAAGCTAGGGACAGGTACACTTATTTGTGGTGGGGACTTTAATATAACCTGGCATCCGGAAAGGGATGCCACAGGGAAAAGGGAAGGTAGGAAGGCGGATAGGAATAAATATCATAAATTTGTGCAACAACAATGCCTGGTAGACAGCTGGAGATTTCACCACCCCCGGAAAAAACAATTTTCATATTTTTCGCCAGTTCATGAGTCTTATTCCAGAATAGATGCCATTTGAGTTACAAAAGAGGTGGTAGGGAGGATTAAGGGGGCTGAGATGGACCCAATAACATGGTCCGATCACGCGCTAGTGGTGGTGGAGTTGCGAGGGGAAGGGGAAGGGAGGGGGAATTAATTTTGGAGACTGAATGAATATTTATTAGAGGATGAGAGAGTCAAGGTGGAAGTTGAACGAGAAATAATGGATTACTTTAGAAGAAAAGATAACGGGGAAGTGGCATGGGGAGGGGTTTGGGATGGGTTCAAAGTGGTAGTGAGAGGGGTATTGATTAAATGGGGAGTGCGTATAAAGAAAGAGAAGGAAAGCAGGGAGAAAGAGTTACGGCTGCGGCTCTTGAGACTGGAGGAGCTGGATGCACTAGATCGAAGAGGAGGGTATCGAGGTCAAGTACTGGCAGTAAGAGTACAACTTAATGCCATGCAGGCCGAAACAATTAGATATCATATGCAATTATTGAAACAAGAATTTTTTGAGGGAGGGAATAAGGCGGGCAGGTACATGGCGCTAAAGTTGAAACAAAGGAAATTAAAAGCACACATACTACAGGTACGTGACTCAGGAGGGAAATTAGTTCAGCAGGATGGAGAAAACAGAGTGGCATTTAAAGACTTCTATCAGGCATTGTATGCTGCAAAGAATGTACCACTGGTGGAACGGGTGCAGAGTTATTTGGACTCGACCAAATTGCCAAGGTTGGAGGAAGAGGCTCAAGAAGAATTGAACAGGGTTATATAGCCCGAGGAAGTTAGGATAGCCATAAAACAGTAGAAGGTAGATAAGGCACCTGGGCTCGATGGTCTTACAGCGAAATTCTATAGAAAATTTGAGGACGTATTACTTAACCTGCTAGTTAGGTTGTTTAATTTGCCAAGGGAAGGAGGAGTATTGGCAGACATGATGGGTTGGGAAGGCATTTCTTTAATACCCAAAGAAAGTAAAGATCCACACGACTGGGTATCCTATCGCCCAACTTCATTGTTGAACCTAGATGCCAAATTGTTGGCGAAGATATTGGTCAAACGATTTAAAAAAGTAATAGGGAAATTGGTTCATCAGGATCAAGCAGGGTTTATCCCAGGTAGACAAGTAGCGGATCATATTCGGAAGACTTTAAATTTAATATGGTCAATTGAACAGAGTAAGGAGAAGGTGCTATTATTGTCCCTAGACGTGGAAAAGGCCTTTGATCAGGTCTCGTGGCCCTTTCTATTTATGGTGATGGGGAAAATGGGGTTAGGCGAGAACTTTATGGGATGGATACGGGCGTTGTATCATAGTCCTAAGGCATGTGTTAGAGTAAATGGGGGCTATTCTTCCTTCTTCGAGCAAGGAAGGGGAACGAGGCAGGGTTGTCCACTGTCTCCCTTGTTATTTGCTATCTCAATAGAACCCTTTGCAGCAAGGATTAGGGAACATGCGGACTTGAGGGGGATCGGTATAGGGACGCAGGAATATAAGCTATCGTTATTTGCAGATGATATATTGATGTGCATGACCAGGCCACGTGTTTTTCTGCCAATAATTATGTGGGAAATCGGCAAATTTGGGAAGCTATCGGGGTTTACTATAAATTGGACGAAGTCGGAAATATTAAATTTGTCACTAGCAAAGGAGGAACAGGAAATTTTGGCAAAACAATTCCCGTTCAGGTGGGCACAGCGTGCTATTAAGTATTTAGGGATCTGTATAGGTAACCAATTGAATTCTCTATATGATCTAAATTATCCTGGGATATTCGGGCAAGTGGAGGGATGGCTCAGTACTTGGGGCCAGGGATATCTATCTTGGCTGGGACGAATTGCAACAGTGAAGATGATGCTGTTGCCCAGGTTGCTCTTTCTGTTTCAAACATTACCAATAAAGGTGCCGTGGAAGAGACTGGAGCGATTACAAAGGCAGGTTAATAGGAACCCCAGGGTGGCGATACGCACGCTGCAAAGGGCTAAGGAGGAGGGAGGATTGGGGGTCCCCAACTTCAAGAAGTATTATGCTGCAGCGCAGTTGAAAGCAGTGCATGATTGGCACAGGGGGAAACAGAAACATTGGGTTCAAATGGAGGAGGTGTCAGTAAGGGGAGAGGGACTTGAAAAGTTAGTATGGAGGGGGGGTAAGGCTAGGGAGCAGAACCCCATTATTGAGCACACACTGAATATGTGGCATCAGCACAAGAAGACACTAGTGCAGGATAAAGGGTATATACAGGGGATGACCTTGGAAGCATGCCTCGAAGAGGGGAAGGGGCCTGATGGGAGTATAATAAGGTGGTGGGCTAAACTGAGATTAACACATATCATACAAGTAGGGCACAAAGCGGGAGTAAGGGACTTTGAAGGGATGAGAGATTTATATGGTCTATCCATGCATGATCACTATAGTTATCTCCAGCTGAGTCACTTTTTACAACAGAGGACGGTGTGGCAAGATTTATGGGGTGATAGGGGATGCTTTGAGGTACTATGTACAGGGCAAGTGGGATGCAAAGGAGTTTTATCAAAAATGTATAAGAGCCTACTGGAAGGAGGGGTGGGCAAATTAGAGTACATGAAAAAGTGGGAAGAGGATTTAGAAGTGGAATGGGGGAGCAAATATGGGATAAAACAGTTCAAACTATGACAGCCATCTTGATAGCTACCCAAATAGAAGAAAATGCATACAAAGTGATGTGTCGGTGGTATTGGACACCGATACGACAATGGAGGGCAGGGTGGGGACAATCGGATAAGTGTTGGAGGGGATGTCAGGAGAGGGGTACCCTGTTACACATGTGGTGGAGCTGCGGGAAAATACGCCAATATTGGGAAGAAGTGTTGGATATAATAAAGGGAATGACAGGCCATCAATTAAGAAGTCGGCCGGAGGTGTGTCTATTGCATTATATAGAAGAGGATATCCCGGAGAGGGACAAGGAAGTGCTGAACCACTGTATAGTGGCGGCAAGGGGCGAAATTGCTAAACTATGGACAGGCATCCGACCACCAAGGAGTAGGGACTTCGTCCGCCAAGTTGCGGACTTGTGTTTGATGCATAGATTGACGGGACTCAAGAAGGGGAGAGGAGATAAAATTCTGAAGCAATGGAAGCCAGTTTTCACATGGTTGGAAACACATGGAGGAGGCAAGGGGGAGGGGAGCTCAGGGGTGCCTAACGTTTAATGTGTATCCATAAGGGTTGTTCTGGGCATAGAGACCTGTGGGATCATTGAGAGAATGTTAAATGTACAGCAGTGTGAACTGATGTAAAGTAATTGATGATTAATTCTGTATGTAGGGATAATGCCAGTGGCTAAATCTCAAGGGGGGCATATGAGGGGGACTAACTAGGGGAGGGAGGGGGATAGTGGGGGTTAGTTTAGGCTACCATTAATGGAAGGGAATCTAAGAAGTTGATAATACTATAAGGGGTAAGATGGAACAATGTATAACACGTGATATGAAATGGGTGTATGTTAACTTGAAAATTCAATAAACGTTAAATGGAAAAAAAAAAAAAAAGAAGAGCAAGACTACAGGTTCATGAATGCAATGGAGTAAACCCAGAATTGGATCAAACCTTTTGGATGAATCTGGAGCCAGTTGGCAAAAAAAAGTCTCCCTCCTGGAACTGGTTACTTGGCAGCTCTGCTATCCTCGCTCCTGCCTGAAGCTGTCTGTCTGCATAGTGTTTACCAAATTCATACTCAGAAAACTTTATTGGCACCACAGTTTGTACATAGGTTGCCAATAGGGATGAAACTGGCTCCAGATTTGCCCAAGTGATTCAGTCCTAGATTTACCTCAGTGCATGCAGGATCTTGTAATTTTTATTTCCCAATTGTATTCCCTAGGAAAATCAGGATAAGTCCCTGCATTCAAAGGGGCAAAGCCAGGATTGGATCAACCCTGTCAGATGAATCTAGAGCCAGTTGATAATCGTAGTTGCCAAAGTAATGCACACCAACACACACTCTAGCTCTCTCCTGCTTACTTACCAATGTTATGCTGTAAGAAATACCTTCTATGATATGAATATTTCTCCTTTTCTGTGACCCCATCATCCTGAGAAAGTAAAATACCAGAATACCATAAGAACAGAGGATTTGAGGCACAGTTAAGCTCTACAGTGTTGGGGTGAAAGGTGGCAGGAAGTCAGGACCTTTCTTTAATTTGTCAATTTATTATGGAAGAGGTCATCCAAGAACTATAGAGGGCATTGGCTTTCCCCCACTGTAGGTATAGATAGGGCAGACTGTGTACCACCATAGCATGAATGCCAAATTCATATTGTTACTGGGTAAATAGTGTATACATGCTCCAGTCCCATACACACACATCTGAAGAAGAATGCCTCCCTCAGAATCTTAATTTTTTGCAGAAAAGAAGGAGGCGTGTCTTGTGGTATGCAAAGGAACCCAATTTCTTCTCCTCTTTATTGCCTTGTGTGGGGCCAGTAAATCAACAGAGCAAGGGGGCAAAATGCATCTTTCAGATTTTTCGCAAAGTCAAGCTGTAAATTTTGTGGGTCTTATTAGCTTTTGTAAAATTGCATTCTGCCAGTGGATTGGATTGCTCAAGGAGCCGAGAGATGAATGCCTGAGAAGCGATGCAGACATGCAAGCACATCTAACCGAGGTCAGGGAAGAATCACAGGTCAAAGTGTGCAAACCAAGATCACCAGCATGGCAGAGGTCACTCATATAATCACTTCCATCATTTACTTCACAAAGAAAGACCTGGAAAAGCCCGTATTCACGTAGAACAATCATTTACTCAGCCCTGTACCCAGGAATCCACAGGCTTACAGCAAGGTCTCTGCCGCTTAGGATCGGATTATCCATTAGGCAGACTTTGCAGACTCCTAGAACAGCACCTTCTGTGGGGCAGCAAAGAGCAATTGCAGACAAGGTCCCAACACCAGACAAACTGAAAGACACATCAGCCTATTTTTAATTTCATTTTATTATATTTATATACCACAAAACGAAAAAACATCAATGTGGTTCACAATAAAATGTGCATAATCAAATTACAACATAAACTATACAGTAAAATTTTTACCCCTAGGGACAGTGGCCATTTACCCAGATAAATACACATTTTCCTAGATAAATGGCTTTTTGGAAACTGCCACACAAAGTTTAATATTTAAAAGTAGAACATTCAATTATGCATTTCTACAGGATCATTCTGGAAAGAGAGATGGATTAATCATGACTGCTGAATTTAATTTTTGAAATCTCAGAAGTGGTGCCTAAAGGCCTGAAAGATAACTGAGGGGGAGGCACAACACTGAGGGTTCTCCTAGGACAAGCAGGATGTGTCAGCCACACCTGGTGACGTCATCCGACGGCGCCGAGACGGAGTGCTCTCTAGCTCAGAAGCTTCTGAGCATGTGCGTGGTGGTCCCACCTCCCCGGTCCGCCCCTAGCCCCACCAGTTTCAATTCTTCCGCCTTTGCCTCAAGACGGATTCTACTCTCTCTCACCATCATTATGTCTAAACCTGGATTTAAACTATGCCCGCAATGCAAAAGGAAAATGAATATATCAGACGCTCACCTGAGTTGCCTCCGCTGCCTCGGGGCAACCCACAACGTGGAAGACTGCTCCTGCTGTGCCCGGATGTCCCCTCGAGCCCGAAAACTCAGGGACTACACACTTAAAGGATTTTTTGACTGCTCCGGAGCAAGCTCCTCTTACCGACGCCAGGCCTGAACGCAGTAAGTCCTCCAAAGGGAAAGCCCCTGCCAAAGCCTCACATCGGGCAGCCAAGGGCTCTGCTGTGCCTCTGCCTCCCTCCTCGGGAAAGTCTGCCTCCTCCGCAGCCCCTGCGGTGCTTCGGGCAAGCCCCCCCACCGCTAGCGGCTCCTCCGAGATGACTCCTCGCTGCTCCAGCGTTCCGGTCTCTGACCTGCCCGAGGAAAGCCTGCCTTCCACCTCCGGACACTCTCCCCGGCCATGCGGCTCAATGGGACCTCCCCCTCAGCCATGCGGCTCAGGCAGCCGTGGGCAAGATGGCGCCGCCCACGTGGCCTCGCCTGTCTCCGCCCACAGGGACTCCCCCTCCAACCTGATTGGCCGGAGCGGATCCCGCGTCAGCGATGATGTCACCCGGCTTCCAGAGCGCCGATCTCCCTCTCCTCCAGCTGGCGATCAAAGGACTGCCCCCGAGCTGGTGCATCGCGCCGACGACTCTCGCAGCAAGGGACACAGCAAACAACAGAAACGCCGCGCTGACAGCCGGGAGTCCCCACTTCGGCGCGGAAATAGCCGCAAAAGACACACGAGTGCCCACAGGAGCAAGAGGCACAGGAGGGACTGCCGTTCACGATCCAGCAGCAGGAGTGCTGACAGGAGCTCGTCTCGTGGCCGCAGGGAAAGCAGGCGATCCAGATCTCATTGCAGCAGAAGGCACAGGAGCAGCAACTCCTCAAGGTCCACCACATCGGATGCTATCTTACAGCTGCTGACACGCCTGGTGCAGCAAACTGCCCCTCCAGGTCAGGAGAGCTCTGCTGCCCCCATGGATGTACAACCGCCAGCAGAACATGGAAACAGATCCCCTACTCCTGCCTCGCCTCTGCGAACCCCTTCTAGGGAGCAGAGTCCATCCCCTGCGCTGGGACCAGACTCCGGAGCTAGTGCTGAGGAGGAAGAGCACACAGAATCCCCTTCCTCTAAATCCAATACAAACGAGCAAGAGGAAGCACAACCGCAGATGCCGGAGGACCTGACTTATCCTAAATTCTTGAAGAAAGTCATCGCTAAGCTGGGCCTTACCACGGAAGAGACCGCAGACGAAAAGGACCCGGAGGTCATGAAGTACCTCAACGGCCCCAAGCCGGCTCTGGCTCTTCCCCTCCACCGGAAACTCAAGGATAAGCAGTCCACCCTGTGGCAGTCACCGGCCTCTGTTCAGGCCTGCGCCAGACGCCTGGACAGCAAATACCTCCTTTTGACTGCGCCTGGCTTTGATAAGCCTCAGCTGTCACACCAATCCATTGTGGTAGTGTCAGCGCTCAAGAGATCTAAGTCTTCACGCACGCAGGCTACCCATCCCCCTGGTCGGGATCCTAAGCTCCTCGACGACCTAAGGCGGAAAGTATTCCAAGGAGCTATGCTGAGTGCCAAGATATCAGCGCACCAATTCCAACACCTGTTGTTCCAAGACGCCCTGCTAGCAGAACTTAAAAGCCAACTGCTCACTCCTCCTAAGCAGTCCCAGCGCTCAACCACAGCCACGCTCCAGGAATTGGCCGAATGCTCCAAGCACCTTATGAGCACAGCCTTCGATGCCTTTGACACGGCCATCCGGACAGCGGGCACGGCCATTGCGGCTCGCCGCTGGGCCTGGCTACGTGCGTCCGGCCTGTCAGACAACACTCACGACAGGATCGCAGATGCACCTTGCCTGGGAGACTCCCTTTTCGGGGACAAGGTCGCGGCCACTGTGAACGGCCTTCGGGAGGACTGCACCACTCTGAAAACGTTAGCGGCGGACGGACTCGAACGCCCCTCCTGGTCACAGAAAGGGAATTATTTCCGCAAGCCTTTCTCCTCGTCAAAGAGATACTACGGGACCAGCAGACAGTGGCAGGCCCCAAAGTTCAAGCAGAACTATAGCAAATCATCCTTTCAGAGACAACCGCAAAGAGAACGCAAGCAGAAGCAAGCGAACTCGCAACAGTCTGGTAAGAGCTCATCTTCCTTCTGACTATCTGCCCCAGCTGCCTACGAGTGTCCCCTCGGCCACACTGGTGGGAGGCCGCTTGTCCAACTTCCTGTCTGCCTGGCAGGAAGTCACCACGGAACAGTGGGTCCTCCAGATCATCCAATCGGGCTACCACTTGCGGTTCTCCTCCCCACCGTGGCAGCGCACGCAACCCACCAGCAAACCTCCACCACATCTGGAAGCGGCGCTCTCGGAACTCCTGCAGCAACTCATCAGGACAAGGACGATTGAACGGGTTCCCCCCAACGAAATAAACACTGGCTTTTACTCCCGGTACTTCCTTATTCCCAAGAAGTCCGGGGGCCTTCGCCCGATTCTGGACCTCCGCAAACTCAACCACTTCCTCGTGAAGGAGAGGTTTCGTATGTATTCCCTGAACACCATCCTTCCCCTCATCAGACCGGGGGACTGGATGGCTACCTTGGACTTGCAGGACGCGTACTCTCACATACCTATCCACTCCGCGCACAGGAAATTCTTGAGATTCATAGCAATGGGTTGCCACTACCAATATCGTGTGCTCCCTTTCGGGCTCTCCCCAGCTCCCAGAGTCTTCACGAAGTGCGTAGCCGTGGCGGCTGCCCACCTCCGCAAACAAGGGCTCGCCATCTTTCCCTACCTGGACGACTGGCTGATATCCGCACCCTCTGCCACAGACCTTATAACAGCAGTTCAAAAGACGACGGCCTTGCTGACCAAGCTGGGATTCTTACTCAACAAGGACAAATCCCGGTTAGAACCCACACAGCGCACGGAGTTCATCAGGACAATAATCGACACCACTTCCTCCAAGGCCTTCCTTCCCGAGAGCCGGCAGAAAACCATCATCCACATGGCCAAGAAGGTGGCAACCACGAAGCATACCAAGGCCCACGACATCCTACGCCTTCTGGGCCACATGGCAACAACTACGTCAGTCCTGCCCTTCTCCAGACTGCAAATGCGCACACTCCAGTGGCACCTGCGCTCACACTGGAAGCAGCTCTCCCAACCACTCACCACCCTCATTCCCTTCAAAGCGAGGGTGAGCCAGAGCCTACGCTGGTGGACGAATCCAGCAAACCTCGCCGTGGGCAAGAGCCTACAGCCATACGACTATCAGCTCATCCTGACCACGGACGCCTCCGCCACCGGTTGGGGAGCCCACCTGTTACAACTCCGCACACAAGGAGCCTGGACCAGAAGAGAACAATCCTTGCACATCAATGTTCTCGAGCTCCGGGCGGTCAAGTATGCGCTCCAGACCTTCATGTCCCACCTGGCGGGGAAAACGGTCTTGATCCAGACCGACAATCAGGTGGCAATGTTCTACCTCAACAAACAAGGGGGTACGGGCTCTCGTCCTCTCTGCAGGGAGGCACTCGAGATATGGTCTTTGGCCCTAGCCCACAACTGCCTGCTGCAAGCAACTTACCTTCCCGGAGAGCAGAACACACTAGCGGACAAGCTGAGCAGACAGCTCCAACCACACGAGTGGACGCTCCACGAGGACGTGGCGGAGTCCATCTTCCTACGTTGGGGGAATCCACGGATCGACCTCTTTGCCACCGAAGTCAATTCCAGGTGCCCCCTCTTCTGCTCGAAACGCCCCTCGCCCAGGAGAGTGGCTTCTGATGCGTTTGCAGTACCGTGGGGGGAGTGGGAACTGGCATACGCCTTCCCCCCGACCCCTCTCCTGACAGCCACCATCCAGCGCATCATCAAGGACAAGGCACACATTATCCTGATTGCGCCCCACTGGCCATGGCAGATGTGGTTCTCCCTGTTACTACAGCTCTCACAGGAGCCGCCAATCCGACTGCCGCTGCGACCGGATCTGCTCACCCAAAACGGCGGCAAGACCCTGCACCCCAATCTACGGACGCTTGCCTTGACAGCCTGGAGGCTGAAAGGGTAGGCCTCCTCGACCTACACTTGCCCGCTGAGGTACAGCGAATAGTGCTAGCATCCAGGAGACCGTCCACCAGAAAGTCTTACAGCCTCAAGTGGAAACGTTTCAGTATCTGGTGCACAGGACAAGGCATCCCACCTGCCTCCTGTCCCGTCCCTTTGGTGCTACACTACCTCTCCACCCTCTTCAGCCTGGGTTTAAAGCCCCAGTCTATCAAGATACATCTCGCAGCCATCGCATCCCTGCATCAGCTGCGCAGCGACTCTCACAAGGGCTCCATGGCCGCCCTTCCCATCGTGACCCGCTTCATGAGAGGCCTCAGGAACCTTCAACCCCCGGTTCAGAAACTGGTGCCTTCTTGGGACCTCAACATTGTCCTCCAGCAGCTCACACAAGAGCCGTTCGAGCCCCTGCCCTCCGCGGCGGAAAAGTTCCTAGCCTGAAAGACACTCTTCCTCATCGCCATGACATCTGCGAGGAGGGTTAGTGAGCTACAAGCCTTAGTAGCGCACCCCCCGTACACCAAAATCTTCCACAACAGGGCATCCCTCCGGACACACCCTACGTTTGTCCCCAAGGTCGCCTCTGCCTTCCACGTTAACCAAGCTGTGGAGCTGCCCTCCTTCTTCCCGGCCCCCCACGGGTCCCCAGAAGAGCAACGCCTCCATTCACTGGACTGCGTCCGAGCTCTGCGCATCTACATTGACAGGACAGCCTCCACCCGTCAAGGGACCCAACTCTTTGTGTCCTTCGACCCCAACAAACCGGGGCGGCCTGTCACCAAGCGCACACTCTCCCACTGGATTTCTGACTGTGTCGCCTACTGCCTACAAAAGGCCGGCGCGCGGCCGGCGAACAGGGCTAGCGCCCACCAACTCCGCACGCTAGCCACCTCCCTCGCCAACACACGGGACATCCCTGTAAGCGAGATCTGCAAAGCCGCAACTTGGTCCTCGCATCTCACCTTCCAGAAACACTACTGCCTTGACCTGCAAGCAGAAGCCGACAGCTCCTTTGGCAGAGCAGTCCTATCTGCGGTAGCAGGACCCGCTACCACAGATACCACCTGACAAACTCATTGCGCAATTGATGTTCATTGCTCTGTTGACTCACACCCTGAGGATTGTTAACGCATATGCTATTGCACAGTTCATATCTCATTGCACGGTTGTTGTTGCACTTTCAAAGTTGATGTTCATTTGCACGTGTCCTTACACTGTCGTTTGACACTAGTACACAGAAGTGTTATTGCAAGTTTTGCACTATTTATTGCACAAGTACACAAGAAGTGTTATTGCACAAGTTTGCACTTTTACTCAATAAACAAATGGTGGTTCACCTCACTGACGCCTCTCTGTGCCTCCTTGCCAGCGTCCGGCCTCAGGCCCCCCCTCAGCCACTGCGCAGATTAACAGCTTGGGAGACACCAGGTGTGGCTGACACATCCTGCTTGTCCTAGGAGAAAACAGAGTTACTTACCTGTAACGGAGTTCTCCGTGGACAGCAGGATAGGTCAGCCACACGATCCCGCCCACCTCCCCTCTGAGGGTGGCCTACACGGTCCGCGCCCTAGCCTCGGGCGAAGCTAATTACCAACTGGTGGGGCTAGGGGCGGACCGGGGAGGTGGGACCACCACGCACATGCTCAGAAGCTTCTGAGCTAGAGAGCACTCCGTCTCGGCGCCGTCGGATGACGTCACCAGGTGTGGCTGACCTATCCTGCTGTCCACGGAGAACTCCGTTACAGGTAAGTAACTCTGTTTTTCTCACCAGGAGTTACAGGACTTCCCTGAAGTCATACAGTGGCCAATGGAGGAGATGTGAACTCTGGTTGAACACAGGATTCTGTGTTAGTTCTGCCATGGCTACCTGAAGCTTAGCAGAATGATAAAATGAAAGAAAAGCGCTGATCGCAAAAAAGGACAGAGCACAATGAAAAGTGGGAAGAATTGAGAGAAGGTGAGCATAAGGAGTATAGACACAGAAAGAGGGATTGATAAGAGCATAACTTGGAGAAAACAGTGAGAAGGGCAGCAGGGCCGGTGTTACCCAGTAAGTCAGGTAAGCACAGCAAGGGGGCACCGGTATTAAGGGGCACCAAAGCTGCAGCCTCAGGCCAGAGGAGAAAAAATCACGGTCAGTGAGATGGGAAAGGGGATAGCATGCTAGAAGAAAATGGCTTGCTGGCTGAAATATCTGGCAACAAAGACAGAAGCAGCAGCAGCACAAGAACACCCACAGGCTAAAACCAGATAAACTACCTTTACAACCAAACTGACAAAAGAATGGAAGGGGGAGGTAGAGAGATGCCTTTGCTAGAGTTATCTTCTCAGGCACACACACAAAGGAGTAGGGTGTTAGCCACAAATACCTTAGACTGCAGGGAGAGATAAGGTAGCCACCCCTCAACTGACCAATCAGGGAATCCTAGCCGTTAGGTACATTCCAGATATGCCACCTAGATAAGCAAGGGGCCCAGAGAATTCTTCCAAATTGCTATTCTGCTCTAACCCACGTGACAAACTGCTATGCTAAGACTGTATAAAAACCCAGCTTGTATCCTGTGTGAGTGCTGGACTCCTTGATAGCTTACTGTGAGCCAGCCCTGCTATAGCAGTATATAAAAAGGTATCTGCCTGGAAATTTTGTCTCTCTCTTTCCTTGTTTTGTTCTCTCCTTGCCAGGTATTATCTGGACTGGACTGGGACCCCGCTAGATGCTCGTCCCACGACAGTCAGCAGTGGTGCCTGTGCTGACAGAAGCAACTTGTCCCGCGAGCACACAAAAGTACTGCTGGCCTTGATTGCGGCTTTCTTTTGCTCTTTGGCCCAAGGGAACAGCCTGTCCAGCAGGTCAAAGAACAAAAGAGAGCTGTGATTGTAGCCAGCAGTACTTTTGTGTGTCCGTGAGCCAGACTGCTACCACAGGCTGAAGACGTGATCACGACCAGCGGTCATGCCTGTGCCTACAGAGCAGCCCATCCTGCGGGCTAAAGAAAAGAGAACCACGATTCGCAAGAATGCTACAGGAGTTGGGGCCAGAGAAGCACAGGAGGTAGGCCACATTTAAAGGGGCAATGGTTTGGTGAAATACAAGTGGGAGGAGTGGAATGGAGGGCCAGGGGTGGGAATGAAAGGGGGAGAAAGGGACAGAGGCTGGAAAATGAACAGGGTTGGGAGAAGCAGCAGGAGAGAGTCTGCAGGGGAGGTGAAGAGTGCAAGGGATTGGAGGATGAAGAGAGGGGAGAAAAGGGCACAATGAATATATGCTAAAAGATGCAGTCACCTTCCAGAAGGCACACAGGCACTCCATCCCTGCATCACACACACAACCACCCTTCCCCCATACCACACAAACATACACGCACAGGCACCTGACTACACAGAGGCACCCCACCCCTGTACCACACACACACATACACAGGCACCCCACACCCGTACCACACACAAACAAATATGCACAGGCACCCCACACCTGTACCACACAGCTACACTGCACCACATGCACACATAAGCATCGCCTCCGCGCACCACACATCCACTGTCTGAAGAGAGCGGCGTCCCAGTTGGAGTCTTTTTTGATGTCATTGAACACATTTAAGCCAAATAGCCAGTTTATGGCTCAAAAGAGTCCTGTCCAGATCCAGTTCTTGGACATCACAGTTACCCTGACCCTAGAAGGTTTTATTATTTCGCTTTTTAGAAAGACGGTCCAGCACAATGCGTTTTTGAATTATAACAGTTACCATCCACCTTTGTTGAAACGGGGGCTCCCTTATGGCCAGTGTTTACGTTTGCGATGCAACTGCTCCTCTTTACAGGATTTTTACAGACATGCTGAGGATTTAACACAGCATCTGTTGCATCGTGGTTACCCTTTGAAGATACTCAAGGCCGCTTTCAAACGGGCTTGATTTACCCACCGTGAATGGTTACTTACATCAGTATCCCAAGCCACGGTTACCCAGTTTTCTGGTGACACTATCACTGGCATTTTGCCTTATGTTGGAGGAGCTACGTTGGTCTCTAAGATTATACGCAGATTTTGGCCAATTTTGTGGCTTCATCCCTGTTTTAGTAACAAACGTTTATTGTTAGCTTATACTAGGGGTGCAAATTTAAGGGATCGTATTGTTCATTCAGCCTCCACATTGGATCTCCCTATTTCATCCCATGAGGATCCGGGACATTTCTCATATGGTTCCTGCAGTTTTTGTGCGTCATCGTTGATGGGCAGAAAATGGTATGATATACGGGCATCTGTCTGGATTTTGTACCGTTGGCGCACTACTTGTCTTTCCACCTATGTGGTCTATTTACTTATCTGTCCTTGTTCTTTATACTATATTGGGCGTATGTCTAGATCTGCAAAAGTTCGTTTAAAAGAGCATGCTTCACGACTGCATACTAAGGGGTATGTTTACTAAACTGCGTTAGTGTGATTCGCGTTAGGAGCCGCGTTAACGGAAGAAATGCCAAAAAAGGACATGGGCGGTACATCGTAACCGGTAACGCGCAGGTGCGCGCGTTAGTGCGTGCTGCGCAGCAATGATCGCTACAGCATGCACGCTACTGCGTGCAAGCTTAAGACAGCGAGCAGACACCCAAATACAGAAACAGAGCTGTAGCACAATGGTTACTACACAGACTGATGGTACAAAAGTCATGGGTTCAATTCTCCAGTGTGCCTAATGAATAAGGCTGGCTGAGGCGTCCTTTGAAAGCCGACTATAATGTTTTAATCTGCAGCCGGGTTAAAGTTTGCATATGTCAGGAAAATTGTACCCGTCTTATGCAATATGTTCCAATAGTGGCGTTCCCTCTGACATGGTCATGTATTAGATACCATTTGATAGGAATATTTAGGCGCTCCCTATAGGGCGAAGTGTAAGGCGCGCCCTATAGGGCGACTTGTAAGGCGCGCCGTATAGGGCAATGTGTAAGGCGTGCCCTATAGGGCGACGTATAAGGCGCCCTATAGGGCGACATATAAGGCGCCCTATAGGGCGACGTATAAGGCGCCCTATAGGGCGACGTGTAAGGTGTGCCCTATAGGGCGATGTATAAGGTGCCCTATAGGGCGACGTATAATGCGCCCTATAGGGCGATGTATAAGGCGCCCTATAGGGCGACTTGTAAGGCACGCCCTATAGGGCGACGTATAAGGTGCCCTATAGGGCGCCTTATGAGCCACCCTAAGGTGACAGTACCCTGAGGGTGGTTCTGCTGACAGCACTAATATACAATAAAAGTAGACAATGCCTATGCCAGCCCTATCGATGAACCCCACTGTGGGTTGTGAACCTATGACCTCTGGCTCCATGGGCAGTGAAGTAACCAGTGGGCTAGAGCTGCTAATAAACACCTGGCTGGCTACAGGAGGACTGCACGGCACCACACCCACATTCTGCTGTGGTTACCAGGGAGATTACATACCACCACCCAACGCATCCTCTAGGGCTCAGGGTGGGGGACAGGATCTCCCGCCCACAGATCCACTTTCAACCACCTGCAATGGTGGCAGTAGAGGGGACCATCACCCCAGTCCTACTAGGGATCAAACACCCTACAGGGCAGGCAATGCAGAGCAGTACACATCCATAACGCAATAGCAGACAGACGGCAGGTCTGGAAATGCTCAGCTGCCCCCCACCATTATCTGACATTCTCCAGCAGCAAGCCTCCAGCCACTGCACCCTGCACGGTGTTCCAGCAAGACACATACTAGCTGCAGACAGTCCGCCAGCTAATCCATAGTGCATGGTCCTGGAGGAGATGCATGTACCCAGAACGGGGCTATCAGCATACACACCAAGCAGATAAGTCAGTGATTGGACCCCAAACGGAAACCCATAAATATCACATAAGAGAAATGCTATATAGCACTATGGGGGAACCTAGCCATGCCATGGTCACTGCTCAGTCAGGGTGAGAGTGACCTCCCAGCAGGACATGCTATGGCCACCCTGTCCGTACAGGTGGTACCGGGCACTACAATGTCCGGCCATTGCCCTATGCCCTGTGCAGATGCGGACAGGCCAGGCCACCCTATCCAGGCTATTCCCACGGTACCTTGCTCCTCATTATGCACATTGGCAGGCCAATACTGGCAACAGTGCTAGCAGTGTGGGCTGTGGAGGGTGTTGGCAGCCACCACACACTGGATAGACAGACACACACTCCCCACACCTATGCCAGCATTGTGCAACTATAGAGGTGTTGGGCAGCCCAGGCCACCACACCAGTCCTGGGCACAGTGCAGGCATGGCTATGGTATGCAATACTGTAGGAGTCACTCCCCAGATTGGTAAACACTGTCAGACACAAGACCAGTAGCACACTCCACAGACATCAGAAAGGTTGCTATGATGCAGCTCACTCCGAAAATTGTACTTAACCTAGGAATTGCTATCTGCCAGTACTCATAGCAACCTTTTGATAGCTGTGTACTATATCCCCAGGTTTAGGGTGGCATTACTAAGGTATGCAAGTGCTAGTATTGGGAGATGCACGCAGAGCCCAAAGTCCTGCCTCCCCAGGAGGCTTTGGATAATGGGGCCTGTGGGTGCGGGTGTGTCTGCCCCTGTTGGCTGCTGCTTTACGGCAGAGGTTCCCAACTCCAGTCCTGTGCTGCAAAACACTGTTCGGGTTTTCATGCTGTCCCTCATGAATATGCATGAGATACATCTGCATACCATGGGGGTGACGCATAGAAATGCAGCACAGGCATCTTTATCAGAGGCAGCATGGAACCTGAATGGTGTTTGGCCCTCCAGGACTGCATTTGGGAGGCTCTGCTATAGGTAATGTGCATGTTTATGGTGTCTGTGCTCTGTAGGGTAAAATGTAGGTGTTTTGGGCATGTTCATGTCATCTGCAAGAAAGGTTCTGTCTGTATTAGCATGTTATAGTAGTGGGTAAAATATGAGGACTGGGTTGGCAGAAACCACAGCTGGGATTTGAACCTGTGATCTTCTGCCTCTGAATATACTGGTTTTGTGCACTGCCCCACCATTTTATCACAGAGATGGTGCATTCCCTGGTGATACCATGACTGTTGGTCAGACAGGGCCTGTCTGTTGCAGTGCATGGCACCCACCTACACAGGGCCAGGCCTGTCTGCTCTGGGCAGCTGCCACTGCCCCCTCCACCACCAGTATCCCTCAGCCACCAAGCTGACATACCCTTCTGCTGGTGGAGCTGGTGGTGCGCAGTCTCAGGCCATCCAGTGTGCAGGTAGGCGGCTGCCTATGGTGCAGGTTTTGGGGTAGGGGTGCCTGCATAGACGTCCACGCTCCCCCCAGCCCCGCCTGCAAATGTTCCGTGCCCTTGGGGGTAGCTGTTGGGTACTATCCCCTAAGACACTTTGGGAAACCCACTCATGCACATGTTGGGCCTTCAGCAGTTGCTGTCTGGCTGCTCCACTGTTTCAGCATTCGTATGGGCCACCTAGGCATCACCTTAGTCTGCACTGTGGCCCAGCTCCACCACAGCATGTGCCGCCTGCAGCCCTCTGTATCCCCTTCTCCGGCATCTGTCCAGTTTCCTTTCTGACATGCCCGCCCTGCTGTTGCGGGACATGTGCATGCCATAGGAACCTTGTCTGATGGTGGAGGAAACCCTGAGCAGCGCTATTTCACTGTGGGCCCATTCACTTTCTATGGGGACGGAGTATAGACCCTTCCACGATTTATATCTGTTCTATGGTGCTTTCTCGGGGGGGGGGAGGGGTTGATGTTTCTCATTGATAGCTCTATTGGCCAGCTTGGTTATTGTTTTTTTCCAGTTTGTTGGGGTCATTTTCAGTGTTTCTGTGCCCTTTTGTTCTGTGCACATGTATCACACTTATCACTTGTTTTTGGTTTCCCTGCCTGGGCTGTACATTGCTGACATTTAAATGGTTTCTCTTCCCTTTAATATGCCTTTAACGGCAGGTTTTCATTCGCGTTGGATTTCAGCTCTGAAAATCAGCACGTTAGTGTGAAGGGAGCCTCTCCCCGCCCACTCTCCGCCCATTGACCCCTTCTCTCCGCCCTCTCTCCACCTTCTGCGGTGTTTTAACGCGCCGCGGGGCATTACGATCGTTAGCGCGTCATAGCGCGCGCTATTCACGATTACCGCAGTTTAGTAAACATACACGTAAGACTCTTATGGCCCCGATTGTGGAACATTGCCTCTTAAAGAATCACACTTTTGACCAGTTACATTGGCGAATTTT
Source organism: Ichthyophis bannanicus (assembly GCA_033557465.1). Classification (NCBI taxonomy): domain Eukaryota; kingdom Metazoa; phylum Chordata; class Amphibia; order Gymnophiona; family Ichthyophiidae; genus Ichthyophis; species Ichthyophis bannanicus. Next base: position 830,922,114 of record CM066035.1, read on the forward strand.
GGATTTTGTCCCACCTGATCCTCGTGGAGGAAACTGACAATATAGGTTGCAAAAAACTGAGCAAAGATGGATTTTTCGTTTGAATACAGTTACCCCATATGTATTGAATGCAGTTCTTGAATGGAACACTTTGCTTTCTTAACCCCAAATGATCTTGTGGGTTTGCACTTTGTGACATTTCTTTTAACTCCATCTACCAATCCTGTGGCTGGGGCTCCCTTGTTTCAGTAGGGTTTTCATCTCCGATTGGTTATTCACATGGTTAGGAGCATTTCATTGGTTCCTATACCCTGTCAATCATTCCACAGCTGATTCTGACACCAGACGCTACTTTCCAGCACTATAAAGGTTGTTGTCTGTCGATTCATTTTCTTGCTTCCATGACTGCAGGATAACATTTTTGCTTCAACCTGATGCAGGGTCAAAGAGTGTAGACCCGAAACGTGGCACGTTGTTGGCATGGTTCCTCCTGAAGCAGCATTGGAGCACCGGAGAATTTTGAAGTTCAGATAAGTGGCTGAAAAGTTCAGTTTTATATATATTTGATTAAAAGGGAGCGTCTGTTTCCAAGAGGGGGTGGTTTTCCCTGCCCCCTCCGGTTTAGCGCTCCGACAAAAAAAGTGTTTTGAAACTTGAGTAAGCACTCTTTCATTGGGAAAAAGCTTCTTGGGCACAGCGGCTGCAATAACAGGACTTTTTTGGTGAAGAGAGAGTGAGACATATATATCATAAAACCAGTCATAAACATTCCTCATACAGCCCTTGCTACCATAACAAGACACATTTTATCATCTCTCTTTGAACTCGTCTTCCACACTTTTTCCCCTCCCCACTAGATATGTATGATTTTGCAAATGAAGAGGAAATGCATTGCTTTGTCACACTGTAAGTGTGCTGTGTTCACATGCACACACAGTCCCATGAGAAATATTAGTATACACAGCCTAACACACACACACACACACACACATCATTCTGGCTTTTGCTGTCACTTTTTCTACCTGTTCAGCCACCTTAAGATAATCAGAAATGGTCACACCCAGGTCGTGCTCATCTTTCGTGGCCAGAAGCAAACCTTACCCAACTGCCCTTCCGCAATATCATTTACAAAAATGTTGAAAAGGATCAGACCAAGTATGGATCCCTGCAGCACACCACTGGTAACATCCTCCTCCTCAGAGTTAAGTCTGTTTACTGTATCCTTTGTTGTCTCCCACTACCAATTTCTAACCTAGTCAATCACTTCAGGGTCCATCCCTAGGGTGCTCAATTTATTTATAAGTTGCCTGTGTGAAATAGTGTCAAAGTCTTTACTCTAAAGTATGCGCGTTTCAATTTGTTTGAGCTTTACTGCAGGGCAGCAAACATGCCAAACCTCCTTCCTTCTCTCTTGTGGTATGCTGCTAGGGTGGTATTTAACTTTATGTCCTAGCCAGGAAGCCAGCCACAGAGAACAGAAGGAGTGGAGAGAGCTTTGGGTGCAGCACATTGCTTGGTCAGAATCAGACACATGTGCACCACAGCACAGGGTCTTAAACTTGTGGTTAGCATCACTATGTCATCATGTTTCTATGTTTCTATGTTTCTACTATCTGTCCAATACAAGGAGCACTACTGTTGGCTCTCATGGGAGACTATGGAATGATCTTTCCATTTTCATCCAGTTTGGCTGTAATGCCAGGAAAGTTTCTACTTGTTTCACAGTTGCCGCAGCTTCAAAAGGCAGCAGCGAAGCAGCGCTCTCAAAGCAATCTCAAAGTTCAGCCAAGTTGCTCTCACATTGTTGCTGCCACTGTCAACTGTTGGGACTGCCAACATGAGCTTGGGGATTGAATCCTGCTTCTTAGTGCTTACTGTGGCTTCTATTCTGCTTATACACAGGGATAGAAGTGACTTTTCCTCCAGGAGCATGTCCAAATCTTTTTTAAGCCCAACTACACTAATTGCTTTTATCACCTCCTCCTTATCACCACCTGTTAAGACCCTAAGAACATAAGATATGCCATACTGGGTGAGACCAAGGGGACATCAAACCCAGTGTCTTGTTTCCAACAGCGGCCAATCCGGGTCACAAGTACCTGTCAGGTTCCCAAAAAGATACATAGATTCCATTTTGCGTATCCCAGAGATAAGCAGTGGATTTTCTGAATCCTTAATAATGGCTTATGGACTTTTCCAGAAAGTTATCCAAACCTCTTTTAAACGCAGTTACACTAACAGCTTTTACTACATCCTCCAGTAACAAATTCCAGAGTTGAGTGAAAAAAATATTTTCTTTGATTAGTCTTAAAAATGCTACATTGTAGCTTCATTGTGTGTCCCCTAATCTTTCTACTTTTTGAAGGAGTAAACAACCGGTCTACGTTTACCCATTCCACTCCATTCATTATTTTATAGGCCTTTATCATATCTTCCCTCAGCCGTCTTTTTGCCAGGTTGAAGAGCCCTAAACTTTTAAGGTTTTCCTCATAGGGATCTCCTTCCGTCCCCTTTAGGTGGCTCTTCTCTGTACCTTTTCTAATTCTATTTATACAATGTTAAATATTTACTGCTCAGTACATATTTTTATTCCAACGATGCATTTGCCCCTTCACTGCAATTTTCTTGTTACAATATTTGATTTGAAGGAGAACTACTAGCATCATGTGAATAGAGTTCACAAAGGAGTTTTAGGAAAGGGGGGGGGGGGGTGCAGCCTACCATTAATAGTAATGACAGAGGAGGGGCACCGGAGACCTGAAGGGTGAGGTGCTTGCAACTGGTATTCAGTGGGGCACACCATGAGCTTCTGATGGTGATCGATTTGGTAGCATCCCTTAGTCTCTTCGGTTCTATCATGGAGGCCAGGACCAAGTAGCTTTCATCCATCTCAGCCATGAAGTGAACATGTGGCATACAACAGGGAGGGATGAGGCAGAGAGAGAGGGGCTATGTTTTCAGTGCCTGAACATTATTGTTTTAATTAAAGACTAAAATGAGGGAGGGTGAAAATGCAGCCAGACAAGGGCTGTAGAGAAATGGTAAGAGTGAGTGATAATTGATTTCATGTTTTAGCAAAGACTGCATTCTCTTAATGTAGGAGATATGCTGAAGCCGAGCCTTTTGTTCAAGCAGGACACATTTTTGAATAATTGAACAATATTCTGAAAAGTGCATATTCAGAAGTCATCTGCAATATACAGCCAGAAAAGCCTGTACTTACACAGAAGCAGAGAAACGCTGGGAGGGGGAGCAGTCTGCAAATGAGTTTCAGAAGCCTAGTAGCCAGGCCACCCTCTGCTGTCTGTGAGAACTCAGGATCAGGCTGGAAATGGGGTGTGAGATCTTCCAAGTACTCTAAAGACTGTAGGAAGGAATTTTACAAAGGCTCAGAAGGAATACTTTCATTCCTCTGAGCCAGTACTTGTTGAGAGGAATGGTGTTAAGGAGCATACTACCCTGAGCCAGTACTGACCTACTGTCCTAGCTAGAGTTGCCAACCGACTGGTTTTAGGCCAACCCGGCCAGTTTTACAAGCAGGAGGAGGGCAACTGGCCGGATGGTAAAACTGGCCATGAAGGGCTGGTTTTCTGCTGCCTGCTGATCACTCCCACATTCCATTGGCACTCTTCATTGCCACCACTGCCAACCCTAGTCAGGCAGCTCAAGTCTATAATTACTGCAGTAAGAGTGTGGGACGGGGCCTGTGTTTAGACCATGTGCAAGCTTCAGACATCGTTGGATGGGACAGGACTTGGCACAGCCACCTCAGCACGTGCATGGTTTAAAGGAGGGCCCCATGCCCTGCTCTTGCTTTGTCTTATGCTGGGATTATGCTGGACATTGGGTTGGGGGGGAGAGAGAGACACACACTGAGGGCATATGCTGGACATAGGGGGGGGGGGTAAGGATGCAGAGGAGTGATGCCGGACATGGGGTGGGGGGCATAGGGACACAGAGGGGAATGCTGGATATGGGAGTGAGGAGGATAGGGACAGGGACAAAAAGGGAAGATGTTGGACAGGGGGGATAGGGATACAGAGGGAAAATGGTAGACATGGAGGGACTGGATTAAGCATGTCGGGTACATCTGAAGTCAGCTGGCAACTCTATGTGTGACCAAGGCTGGATATTCTCTTTGCATGGAATTTCTGTTTAAGAATGTGTAGTAATCTGGCTTATTCAGCTTTCCTAATAGGTTTACTGATATTTTAAAGGCAATGAAATATTTACAGTGCTGCCTTTTCTTAGGTAGGGCCCTTGTGTGAGTTCTGCAGGTTAGTACTGGCATGGCAGATTTGCTCTTGGTCCTGAATGGCTTTTTTGTGTTGATTCCAAGACCAGCCCAACCATTAAGCAACCTAGAGGGTCACCTAGGGTAACAGCTTCTGGGGAGCAGCAAAGAAGAGGGCATTCAAAGTTAAACAATAGATTCTGACAGCCAGGGGAGCATAAGGATTAAAGGTTGCCTAAGGCACAAATCTTTCAATGAACTCTGGGGCCAGCCCTGTATATTCTGGTCTGGACTTGATGGGGTTGTGACGGAGAATAGGGACACAGATAGGGAGAGGTTAAGTTTAGGGGGAAGAGTGGAGAGGATGTGTTGGACATGATGGGCTGAGGGAGACAGAATAATGACATAGATGGGGCAATGCTGGATTGAAAGAGAGGAGGGAATAGAGACACACATAGCAGATGCTGGATCACCTGGGCAAGGGAGACTAGGGAGACAGAGTGGATGCTGGATGTAAGACATTGGGTAGGGGGAGAAGAGAGAGGGGATGCTGGACCAAGGGAGGAGAAGGAAAAAGGATAGATGCTGGACCTGGGGAGGAGGAGAGAGGGGAGATGCAGAGAATGAGGGGATAGAGAGAGTGAGAGGCTGGAAAAGACCACATGGGCAACAAACCTTATAATAATTGTATACAAATGGTACATTCTATTTTATGAAAACACTGGATGATTCTTTCGGTTCATAATTGTTTCCGGAAAAGGCTTTGTGTAGCGTTTACTAGAGGAGAGAACTTGCGAGACAAACTAGTTAGAACCTTTCCAAGGTCTTTTGACCCTATGAATCAAGAAGGACATTCCCCTTGTTGACATTGTTCTTATTGTTCAGGGTCTCTGTTGGGTACCACCTGGACTGACCCTCGTACAAAACAGTTATGGACATTTCAACATTCAACTACATGTGATTCTTCATATGTTGTATACTTGATTTGTTGCCCATGTGGTCTTATTTATGTAGGTCGAACTATTCGTCCCTTACGAGTTCGGCTGTCTGAACATGCATCCCGCATTCGTACTCGGACGCTTACGGCTCCACTAGTCCAGCATATGCTTACCTGTGATCATACATTTGAGGAACGTTTATGGAGAGCAATTGATTGGATTCCTCCGAATCTATGTGGGGGCAATAGGATCCAAAAATTACAATATATCGAACAATGCTGGATTTTCCGACTTAACACAGTTGCTCCACATGATCTTAACCTGGAGTTAGATTGGCAAAGTTTGCTATGACGTCTCTGGGGAATGGTAGTGGAATTATCTCCCTTCTCCTTGATTGGTCTAGTAGACTGGATGACCTATTACGTCAGATGCCATGTTCTTTAAAAGTGACTTCCCGCAAATGGTTTTTCATTCATTTGGTGATGGCTTTCGATTGGTGATGACAACTTTTGAACTGAATCGGGATAAACTAAATTTTATACCTGAAATGCAGGACTGTGTCGTATGTGTCTTTCATCTTGATGATTTCGCCGTGGGCAGTTAAGTATAAATCTACTTTTTACTGCTTGTTTGATTAAAATAGACTAAGATTTACCATAGCCTGGGAGTCTGGTTTAAATGGACCCAGGCAAGGTATTATATAGTCCGACACAAAAAAAAACATCTTGATGGGAACGTTTCTTATTCTTTCACCCATATTGTGTGGATATTCATTTTGAGCCGGGTGATAGGTTTTGGCTCAAAGAGTTCGGCTTGTTGCCGTTGTTGATAACTGTTAGTGAGATGGCAATAGAAGGATTTTTAGTTCTTTGGGGAAATATCCTAGCTCTGCTCTGCACCCCTTGTTGAGGGAGGGACATGGGGCTCTGTGAATGCAGAATATCAGGGTTGCCAAGTTACCCAGTTCCAGGAGTGAGATTTTAAGCCAGTCCTGGATTTCTGACAGTGTCATCCTGGCGTATTATGGGACCTGCAGCCTTGATTCTAATGGGTAAAATTAGGGACTGCAAATACCATACTGCATTTCAATGCAAATTTAAAACCAGAACTGACAAAAAAAATCTCACTCCTGGAACTGGGTAATTTGGCAGCTCTGGAATATATATTTGGATTTAACACCATATGGGTGACTATATATGCGTTGGCAGCTTGAGGAGGGTTGTAGCTCATTGTGGGCTGAAGATTGCAACTTCTTGTACCACACGTTACCCCAGGCTACCCCAATGTGGCCTGAAGAGGCTAAAGCATGCAGAGGGCATGGCAGGGGTAGAGCCTGGCTGGAGCAAGGGTAGCAGCAGGTAGTGGGCTTTTCTCTTTCTAAAAGTTGACAACGGTTGTCCCAGCATGTTAAGAAAACATTTCCTTCTGAGCCAGGATTCACTATCTCAGCATGCTCAGGGCTGGTGCAAGAATATTAGGAGCCCTAAATGAACCTTTAATCTTGCACACACACCCATCTCATCATTCTCTCTCTTCCCCCTATAATCCAGTATCTTCCTGTCCGCCTCCCCCATGACTAGCAATCACCATCTCTCTTATTTCCCCCTCCCCCTCCGGCAGTCCAGCATTCTGTGTCCCCTACCTGGTGGTCCAGCATCTCCCCTTTCTCCTTCCCAGGTACCTTGCCACTGTCAGTTCCATGGTGGGTGTAACAGGTGGAATAAGCAGATAAACTGTCAGCTACATAAGGAAGCACAAGACCTCAGCACATGCCCACACTGAGGTCCTACCACTCTGTAACAGAGAATGTGGCAGGTCTTCAGTGTACATGTGCTGAGGCCCCATGCTACCTTGCTATTTGGCTGCCAGCTTACCTCCTCATTCCCATTGTTCATCTGACAGCTGATTGTGTGGGAGGGTAATTTAATATTTGCCCGGGCTGTCTACTATGTTGCCAGTCCCTAGAGTAACTGCCTAGTTTACATAATGGAAGCACCAGCCCTAAGTATAGTGTTGGGGATATTATGCTACTGAGGGTACATCTTTCAGCTGAGAAATTGAAACAAGGCCCTGTCTGTTCTGTTAATGATCAGGAAGGCAGAACACTAGTGGGCGTGTTTCTTCCAGAGTCATAGCTTAGACCCTGCTTAGTTATGCAGTCGGAGGTCTGGTGGAATTCCTTTTAATGCAGTGAACTTACAGTAGGATATCAACACTGCTGCATATTGATGTGACCCTCCATTTGCAAAGGTAGTTTCCTTTGTTTATCTGTTCTTTTCTCACTTTTCCAAATGATGCTCAAGGCAATTTACAGCATTATAGGGATCAGGTAGACTATGTTCCTTCCCCAAGGAGCCTGCAATCTAAGGAGCTGATGTGGTAAACTGCACTATCCTTTAGAGTAGCAGTTTTCCTCTTGACTTTCCCATACTAAAATAACTCTTGATACAGGAAGAAATATTAACATAGGAAAATAAGCATAAACCACTGAGCTCAAAGGTAGATCAGTGGATATGTAAAATGCAAATCGATGAATATAAAATAGCTACCAGTTTTTTACTTCTCTTGTACTGCAGACTCTTCGCACCAGCTCAGGCTGGTCCTGAAGATGCAGCGAAGTAACACTTCACCAAGTGTGTCCCTGGGCCCCTCCTACTGACTCCTTAAAAGAAAGTCCCTGGTGACCCCAGTGTGCCCCTGGGCTCCCACTTCCTCTCCCATGCCCATAAAAACAATCTCCTGCAGTCCAAGTGGACCCCTTAACCCTCCCTCCACAAAAACGCACATGCACCTATAAATATTGGGAGACAGGAGTGATGTCCAATTGCTCCTATCTCTGGTGCCGCCATTTTGCAAATAGGAGGCACCTAACCCCCAGCGGCATCTTGGAAAGCACTAGTAGGGTCGGTCTACTAAATAAAGCAATGCAGGGAAAACAGGTAGACTGACCCTAAGGGGTATGTTTTACTAAACCGGGCTAACGGTTAACTCGGGCTATTTGCCACTAGGTCCCATATTATTCAATGGGACCTAGCTGCAGATAGCCCGGGTTAACCGTTAGCCCGGTTTAGTAAACATACCCCTAAGCTTTGTATCCTGACATACCACTAGGGGCCAGGCACTACCATTTTGCAAAATGGCAGCTCCAGAGGCAGGAGTGAATGGGCATCATTCCTGCCTCCCAAGGTTTGGAGGTGGGTGGGCGGCTCCAGATTACATAACGGACTCACCGGTCTAGGCTCTCCCTATCTGGGCTATCCAAGCATGGATGCCTGGGCCAGAGATGTCCTGGACCAGATAACCCTAGGGGGGAAGGTCCATTGAGGCAGGTGAGGTCAGGAGTGTCAGAGGGCATCCAAAGTGTCAAGAAGGGAATCAGAAGTGTTGGGGGGGGGTGGAAAATCAGATAGGGTAGATCCGAAGTATCATAGGAGAATCTGGGCTCTAGGGTAGTATCCAACGGGTCAAGGGAGGGGAACAGGGTAGGTCTGGGGTCCACTGGGCCACAGGGAACTTTGCAGAATGGGTCAGGGGATGTCCGATTAGATCAGCCTGCTTATTTTTATATCTTTCTTATAGTCAGTGTGTGATCCAATTCCCTGCTCACATACTGACAGTAAGGGGGATATTTACTCGTGGTATAGCAAACAACTGCATATTATAAGGTTGCCAGAAGCTTTGGAGGCAAATCTGGGACACTCATCCAATGTCTACAGGATGGGAGAGGGGGAGTGAGTAACTTAGTTCCAGGATTGCACAATAGGGATGGAAGAGGAAAGAAGAGTCATTATCCTCTCTCCCATTAGCTCATGAAAGCAACAAATCAAAGAAATAGAAACAGTCATGCATTTCTCCACTGTACTATGCAAACTATAAAAACTGCAGATGTAAAATCCTAAAACAGGCATATTCCAATTATTATATTGAAAATAAAATTATTTTTTCTACATGTCTGGCCATTTTTACCTAATTATTTCACTTCCAGTCTCTGGTTTCTGCTTTTGTCTATCTGTCTTCAATTAACGCACACTTGCTCCTTTACCGCGGTTTAGTAAACATACCCTTATATGTGTTTTAACAACTTTGAATAATAATGTGTCGCTTCACTTGTTCCCATTCGTAGATCATTTATAAATATTTTAAAAAGCAGCGGGCCAAGCACAGATCCATGGGGTACTCCACTATTCACCTTTCTCCATTGAGAATATTGACCATTTAATCCTACTCTCCATTTTCTTTCAGCCTATCCCAAATCCACAATAGGACATTGCCCCCGTCCCATGATGTGTTCATTTCCTATCATCTCTCTTGAAAGTCTTTGTCAGACACTAGTACACTTTAATAATGAAACATAGACATTTTATTTATTTATTTATTTTATTTAACAAGGCTTATCTACCACTTTCTCGTTTAGTCAAAGAAGTTTACATATAAAATTAACAGAACTAGATTACGAGAATTAGAGGGGTCACATAACTTGGGATGAACATAGTAGTAGAAGCAACAAAGAAAGCATTAATTTACATGGGAGTGGTGTAGGGGGTATAAGCTTGGGATAACATGGAGGTTGAGGTAACAAGTCACATTTGGTAGTGAGCATGTGGAGAGTGATGGTTAGCCTATGTTGTCGGATCCAAAGAAATCAGTGAAAAGGTAAGTTTTGAGGTTTTTCTCATAGATCTGGTACAGTTTCAGCAGTCCGTTCAGTTTCTGGGAGAGCATTCCATATTGTAGGCATGAACAGGATGAAGGGTTGGTGGCATGCTCGTTGAGTGCTTTTTCTTTTGCTTTTTGGGTTAGTGAATAGGTAATGCTGATTGCCTTGCCTTAACCTTGTGTCTGGAGTTTTGTTATTAGTGTTTGGAGGCTGTGTGTGGCTTGGTTATGTGGTAACTTAAAGATGGTGATGATAGCTTTATACTTTATTCTTTGTATTATTGGCAGGCAGTGGAGAGTTTTTAGAATGAGTGTGATGTAATCATGTCTAGGTGAGTCGATTATGATTCTGGCAGCAGTGTTCTGGGACATTTGCAGTGGGTATAGCGCTTGTTTTGGTAGGCCTTGGTATAGGATATTACAGTAATCTAGGTGAGGGGTGATGATGGCTTGGCATACTGTTATTAAGTTGCTTCTGTTCAGGAGTGGGCATAGGTTCTGCAGAGTCTTCATTTTCTGGTATGCAGAATTGGTGGTCTTGTTGATGTGCAAGCGCATGTTCAGGTTCTGGTCGAGTGTAATACCCAGGTATTTGACCTCCTTCAATTGTGTCATCAATTGTGAGTTTTACTGGGAGGGGAAAGAAGGTTGTGTCCCTAGTGATGTAGAGGACTTCAGATTAGTTGTAGTTCACTGATAAGCTGAGCTTTTCAAGAAGATGTGTGAGAGCTTTGAAGTATGATGTTATATTTGAGTAGTGGGGCTCTTAGTAGAAAAGTGGGTGTGTATTATTATGTCTTCTGCATAGATGTGAAAGAGTATGTGGTAGCTTCTAATGAGTGTGCAGATTGGTTGAATATAAAGATTGAACAGTAGAGCATTATGTTGGGCAAAAGATTTTGAAATTTGTGTGGCCATTTTAGACTGTTGCTGTTGGTCAGATAAGAATAATTTAAACTAGGATAGGGTTGTGTTGCATAGTCTGATTTCTTGTAGTCTGGATAGTAGGATACTGTGATTTATGGAATCAAATGCTGCAATGGGTTTCAATACTATGTGAGGGGCGGAGGTCATGCTGTTGGAGGTCTAGAGGTTCATGGGCGCCGATGTATTTCTGGAGTTGCAGTTGTGCTACTTTTTCAATTAGTTTGATGATGAAAGGAAGGCTGGAGATGGGTCTGAAGGAGCTGGATGTTGTTGGATTCAGGGAGGGTTTTTTTAAGGTTGGTCTGATCAATGCTGTTTTTTTTTTTTTTTTTTTTTTTTTTTTAGTATTTAATCTTTTTATTTATTGTAAATAGTTTACATATTAGACAGCATACATTTTGATTCCATTGTAAGAAGCTAACATATTGAAACATTATAAACAATATACACTTTAAGATAACTTAAAAAGCATACATATTGAAACAATGTAAACAGCATACATATTAACAATGTTAAACATATTTTATTTTTCTCCCCTTCCTCCCCCTTTATCCACCACCCCCATCCCATACTCCCTCCCATTCCTTACCTTTATCCCCTTCCCCCCCCATATACCACCACCCCCATCCCATACTCCCATACTCCCTCCCATTCCTTACCTTTATCCCCCCCTCCCACTCAATAATAATTCATTTAAAAAAAAAGTCAATTAATACATTATAATTTCCCCTTCTCCTTCCTGCACCTTCACCCTTTTACACTTTCCCCTTCCAATCCCCATCCTCCCTACTAAACCAATTCTAACCTAACCCTTATGTAATTCTAACTTAGCCAATTTAAATTGTTAAAATATCATTCCTTGCCCTTGCTGAAACCCCATCAAGATAAGGAGACCAAACATTTAAAAAATAAGCTCTTTTACGCACATGTTTCCTAGTAGATACTCCTTCCCATAAAATCAATTGATGTAATACGTTTCTCCACTCCCAAAATTCTGGACCTTTAGGATCTCTCCAATTCCGAAGTATACATTGTTTAGCAAGCAGACAACATTTCCTCACTAAATGTCTATTCCCTGATAATGAAAGCCCTAAAGAATCTGGAACATCAAGAATTGCAAACCCTGGAGTCAAAATTAAAGATTGCCTCAATATACCACTTAGAAATTTTTGAATATTAATCCAAAATTTCTTCACACATATACAAGTCCAGAACATATGCCCCAAATGTGCCTTCTCCATTCTACACCTTGGGCATTCACTACATTGAGCAAAGCCCCCTCTCCATGCTCTATATGGTGATATGTAAGCACGTTCTATTATCTTAAATTGCATTTCACGTAATTTTGCCCCCGCTATTTGTCTAGGAATACACCCAATGGCCTTTTCCCAGGCAAACCTTTCAAGATTGATTCCTAATTCTTTTCCCCAATGCAAACTCAAATGGTCAAAATTCTTGACATGAACTAAATTAAATAAAGCCTTATTATATTCTGCTACAGTTATCCTTTCCTTGTCCTTCAACGTAAACCAATCTTCCAATTTTCTAAAATTTTCTGATCTCAAACCAATTCTCCTATCAGCTATGGAAATCAAATAATATTTTAAATGTAGATATGCATAAAAATGCCCCTGAGACAAACCATAACTTCTTTTTAATTCACTAAATGGTTTAAGTACACCCTCTTCATTAATTACTTGATACAGCAGAAAAAGACCCTTTTTCTCCCAACCTTTAAATAAAATTGACTTTGTACTCAGATGAAAGTCAATATTACCCTGCAGTGGCAAATAACCTGAAATTTCACTTGAAACACCCAATATTTCACAAAGCTTCTTCCAACTCCATCGAACCCCCTGCCATAATATATTACTTTTAAATACTTTAGGAAACTTCATGCTCGATACATGTAACATTGACCGAAGAGAATAAGGAGCAACTAATGCTGATTCAAAATCATAAGGAGTATAAACCGAAGTACCACCTATCCAATCACATACGTGACGAAGTAAACAACCCATATTATATAATTCTATACAAGGTAACCCCATACCACCTTGTTGCCATGAACCATACAAACGATCAATTCTAAACAGCAGAGGGAATTGAACACGGAGCTACACTAATCTGTAGGATTCTTTATTTATATCCAAGAGTTTTACCTTCTCCTGGATGGTAAGCATCTTCCTCTGGCACTTAGTTTCATCGTCAGAAGGCTTAGAAGAAGCAGCACGTTTAGGAGACATTGTGGGGCTTAGATAAAGATCTACAGTCCATACGTACAGTAATTTTAATTTTAATTGTAATACAGGGGTGTATCATTTTCACTGTCTCAATCAACTTTTTAATGAATATACATGTATTTGAAAAAAACGTGATAGAGTGAAGCCGTGAAAGTCGAAGCGCGAAGTGGCGAGGGACGACTGTATTTAAATGTCTCTATCATATCTCCTCTCTCCTGTCTTTCCTCCAAAGTATATATATTGAGATCTTTAAGTCTCTCTCCATATGCTTTCTGATAAAGCCTACTGATCATCAGGGTAGCCATCTTCTGTACCGACTCCATCCTGTTTATAGCATTTTGAAAGTGTGGTTTCCAGAATTGCACATGATGCTCCAAATGAGGTCTCACAAAAGACTTATACAGAGGCCATTCCTCCCTGTTGGCCTCCTTCCTGCTGGCCATTCCTCTCCCTATGCATCCACGCATTCTTCTGACTTTCACTGTCACATTTTCTACCTATTTACCCACCTTAATATCATCAGAAAAAATCATGCACAGTTCCCACTGTTCTTTTGTGGTCAAAAGTACTTCAACCCTATACTGTACCGCTCCCTTGGACTGTTGCAGCCCAAATGCATGACCCTGCATTGTTTAGTATTAAATCTCAGCTGCCAAATTCTCGACCATTCTTCAAGCTTCGCTAAATCCTTCATGTTATCTACTCCTTTCTGGGTGTCTACTCTATTGTAGATTCCATATCATCCTGCTAGACCAGTCCAGACAAGTGGGTTATATTCCCCTACCAACAGATCGCTGAAGACAAAGAACCAATGAAAAGCCCAGGTTTCACTCCCATGCCTCTATTTGCCTCAGCCACCAGAGACCCCTTCAGTATTGCTTTGCCTCCAGCAGATGGTGGATGGATTTTCTCCTCTCTGAAGAAAATCTGAGAATTGAGAGGAAAAGATTGATTAAACACTCGTGAATGACCACCTTGAGAAACAAAGGTGACTCTCACTTGAGTGCGACATGGGAGGATCCACTAAACTGTGGTCTTTTTGGTAGCCATAGGAGGAGGAAAATTGGTCCAGCTGCACACTCTTACCTTGGATAAGAGCCTGTTGAACATCCTCCTCTGTCCCCCTCCCCCCTGCTCTGTTCTGAAGATTGCAGAAGGCTCTCAGAGGGATCTGCCTGCGAGCTATCTTCAACGCAGCGCTGCACGGCCATCCTGTAACACAGTTTCAGGGGAGCAGAGCTGAGTCCAGCATGGACCCTCTGCCTGGGGCTCTTAGGAGTACCAAGTCTTGACCTTGTCGTTGTCCTTGTTGGGGGCTCCTGATTCCGTCTTCCTGGAACGCAATTTGGGGTGGACTGCTGGTGCCCATTGGTGCAGTGTGAGGGTTTCCCACCGTTTTCTGCATGTATTAGTAGCGTTTTTATCTACTGTGCACCTGATGGTTGCATGGTCCTAATGAATATTCCACCCAAGTGGCTCCAATTGCACTCCTTCCCTAGCACCTGTAACATGCATTGCATAAAAGCGCAGTTAACATGCGCCTCTGGGCAGCCGCAGCTTTAGCATGTGCTGTTGTAATATTTTCCTACTCTCTATATCTTCTTCCAGGAAACGTTGTTTGACTTATGGCATGCAAGGTGCCTCATCCCCGGATTCTGGACTCTGCTTTTCTTGTATGGCGGCTTCTGAGTCATCCCTGGAGGGCCTTCTTTCCCCTTCCCAGTCGGGAGATATAGTTACCACGACCATGCAGGAGGTCACGGATGGTGCTATGGGTAAGGATATTCAGCCGGCCGGAGGATCCAGCATCCATGCTAGGAGCCACTCATCAACTTCTAGGGTGCCTGTGGTGGCTGTGCACCCTGACGTTGGGGAGTCATGTCTGAGAGGAGAGCTTCCAGACTCCAGATTGTCCTCCCCAGAATTCTTTCCTTTTGTAGCAGGTCTGGTGCTTCTGGCATGGAAATTCAGACCCTGCAGTCTCTGGGTACCCACAGGTGCAGTCTCATGTGGGGCAGGCTGAGAATGGAAGACCTGTTCGATTATCTTTGTCTAAGCGTTCCTGGTGAGGGGCATCCCCCTGGAGATGGGGAGCAGCTGGGAGCTGTCCGAGATTTGACTATGGGCATGTTTACTAAACTGCGGTAATGCCATTTGCGTTAGGTTCCATGGTAAAGGTATGGATGCCCATATAAAGGCATGGGCGGTGCATCATCACGGCAAGCTTCGTGAGACAATGCGTGGTACAGGGTGCCTTGTGCTAAGGCGCAGTACAAAGCACCACACAAGGTACCTAGCATAAGGCGCCCTACAAGGCGCCCTACAAAGTGCCGAAACCCAAGGTACTCCAGGTCCAGGTGCTATAATGATTATGCTAAAGTGGCCAAAGATATGGTGCCATAGGGGCAGTAAGGTGGCCCAAGTTGGCAAGCATGAAATGTAAGGCTGAAACACAGATGTAACCCTAACACTGCACCGAACACCAAGAAAAGGCAATGGACAAGTGATGGAAGGGAGGAGAGGTGGGAGCTGATGGACCCGTCCAGTCTGCGTGCAGCCTATGTGGCAGCTGGTAAAGTGGACAAACATATCGGAGGCAGCTGTACAGATGCACAGGGTGCCTGTAATGTAAACTGTCACAATGACAGTGAGTGGCAGAGGATGGGGATACGTGTCCACCAGTGGAGGTAGAGGTGGCAAGACAAGTGCAATGATAGGAGGACAGAGGAGTAGTAGTGCTATGCTGAGAAGACACAGGAGAGGCAAGCATGAAGAGTCGCAATGCAGAAAAGGGTACCAGCATAGGATATGGGATAGCAGCCTGCACATGAAGACAGGATGCCACACAGCTGACACACGCAGATAGACAGACAGAAGGATGTTTGGCAACTGTGATGAGGGTACTATAGGCTGGCAGCACAGATCCGCAGAGATATGACTGTCCAAAGGAATGACAAGTAGTTGCATAGGACAGGCATAAAAAATGAGAACAAACAGAAATCGAACCCATGACCAGTGGGCAGAAAGTCAGTGAACAAACCAGCAGGCTACACCACCATGTTGAGTTCCACAGCAATGTCTGCATACAAAAATGCTGCAGGACACCACACAAAACGCCTGTTGTGTGCCAGGATAGGGCAACGCCACCAGCATCCATGATGCAACACAAATGCAGAACAGACGTCCACAGCTGATATCGCAGTCTGTAAGTGGGACAAGATACATAGATAAACATATGCACACACACCATGAAATGGAAGGCCGTGAACATAGCATGTCAAGGAGTGAAGATCCAAAATAGAAAGGGTGGCAGGGGCCTGCAGAGGGGACAGCCATGTGCATGGTCAGTGGACCAGGGCAAAACGGGGAACAGAACCAAAAAGGAGCACATGGGAATCGAACCTACAAAATAACGTGTCCAACAACAGCATCACAACAGTACTACCTATCCCCCAAGCCAACTCTTCACTTGGATAGCATAATGATAAGAACCATATGTAACAGCTAATATGTGAAAGATAGGCTGCATAGAGGGCACACTGTGGTGCACAGCGAAAAGAAGGGAGGGTGTGCGGAGAGGTGACGAAGTTGCAGCCATTGCATGGTAAGGTTAGCAGAACACAAGAAAAGAAGAGGAATGGAACATACTGGGATCAAACCCACAACCTATGGTGGCCCAATGCATGCCTCTAACCACTATGCCAAACAGCCACAGTAACTACAGTGCTAATATGTACCACTAAATGGAATGTGTGTATGGAAGGTCATAGCACCATGTGAGGCAGCAGACAGCTGGCACACAGGCAACTACCAGTGGTCCAGGAAGGTCACTGTGGTGATGCAGCAGCAGAGACAAATGTCTGTACAAAATGTCACACCAAAGCCACTGGTCCATCAACAGATGAAGAGCAGGACAGATCATGTCCAGTAGATGCATGGTGTGCACATGTACACAGTGGGTGCTGCATGTGGAGGACCAAACACACAGGAGTCATGAAATGTCCACAAAGGCATACGTGCCTGGCAATACAGGACACACAAGCCAGGAAAAGCATATACAGCTAGATGTCTGCTAGTCTACACACAGATATATGTAATGGGTGTCAGATCCTGGCCATGATATCAAGCAAAACAGTGTACATTTATTTATTTATTTACATTCTCTTATATACCGCGCTATTCTGCATCAGTGCGGTTTACATTGAACAAACTGAAATTACATTGAACAGGGCACTATAACTTGGAGATAACTAGATACATGGCAACATAACCCTCAGAATGTACATCAAATGGTGACAATGATTAACTTGACCCCATCAGAGCAATGCAGGGAATGTGGCCTGATAAATGCTACATGGGGAATTGAATCCTGGTCCCCAGGTATGCAAACCAGTGCGAGAACCATAGTACCACACCAACACATAAACAGCTCTGCAGTGGATGATGTGTAGACAAGGAGGCAGGCGCATATCCAATCAGTCCCGCAGCCACCGCCAGCACCAGTGCCAACAAATACCAATGCCAGCTATGTCCGACACACACATCCCAGGCGGGGATGTAGAGGCAGCAGCCTGGGCATGCATGTGCCCAAGTAGTAGAGATGCCCACCCACAAGAAGCCACAATGATCCAACACAGACAACATCCAACTGTACAGGCACATGGGAGCAATGAATGTACCTGGGTTAAAATGGAATATGTATGTGGTCATCAGTGAAACCATCTGTGCTTAGGAATGCAGCAGCAGAACGTCCAATACACTACACACATGTTGTGTATGATAGAACACACACATTGGGCAATGACCTGAAAGGTCAACTGGCGACACAGTGATGTGAGTGAACCAGATGGCACTGATGTGCGCTGTCTGCATCATCATGAGAATAGCACAGGAACACACAACTAACAGGGGGCATGGTCCAGCAGGTGCACCAAGCTGCCCACATAACCAGAAGGAACGGAGGATACCTAGATGTAATGCCATGCTGCCATACAGTAATGTAGACCTGCAGTGCACAGGCAAATGCAGAATCATTAACAAAATGTCATGTCTCAATGTCCCAGCACCAGCCCTCAACTGTGTAGACCATATGTGTGTGTATCAATGGGTCCCACAGCAGTGTAGATGGGCAGTAAAAAGTCCATGATATGCATGAGAATTAGCAGACATCAGTTACGCATGTACAGAAACACCTTTAATGACCAAATGGGAGCAATAACAGTTACACAAGGCCAAATGAGGACATGGAAACAGGTAGGAGATGCGCATGTTGCCAAAGAACAAACATAGCTGAATCTCACAGATATAGAGGTAGCACCATGCAGAAGGCCTGCTGAAATGGGTGTTGTGGATACAGAAGCATCACAGATATGCCAATGAAAAGGGGATGCACAACCTAAGGCAGAAAAATGAGACACCCCCCACCCCACAGCTAAGGTAATGGTAAGGCAATGTCAGTGCCACAATGCTATGTCATATGGAGGTTTGGGCACACATGCATTGATGGGGAGGTAAATCAATGTACAGTGGCACATCTGTTCAGGAACCACACACAATAACATGTATGTGGAGTTAGAACGAATGGACAAAAATGGTGCACTAACCCACACAGAATCCACGTAGGCACATGCACCATTGCAAACCTGAAATCAGGCAGATGCACATGCACTGTGTATGTGAAATCACGACAGAGTGCTGCCCCAGATGAACTGTAACACCCTCTGCAAGGGTCAAACAGCAATCACAGATGGTGGCACGCATCATAGTGGTGTGGTGGCAAACAGTTTGTCATGTCCAAGTACAAGGTAGCCAGACATAGCAACAGGGCCTACAGGATATTCCCCCCGTGGCACACACGTGGCTGCATGCAACTGTCCACACAAACATATGTAGATATACTGCACTGCAGGTCACACACCTTCTTCACACGACATGCATGTTTCGGGAATAATCCCTGTTTCAAGTGTTTTCTCCGGCGTTTTGGTCACAGTTGCTTGGCTTAGAGCTATATTGGAGAAAACACTTGAAACAGGGATTATTCCCGAAACATGCATGTCATGTGATGAATTGAAAACTTAGCAACGGTGAAAATATGCATGAAAGAATTTGGAAATCAATTTGAAGATAAGTGTTACTTTTAATATTTGACGGTTGGTGGGGAACCAAAACGAATAAAAGTAGCCTGCCGTCTGGAGAGGGTCGGACTTTAATTCTTACCCTCCCTTGGTATGCTCTGACAAAAATAGTGTTCTAAGATTTTTTGGGGTGTTTGGTGGTGAATTTTTGGACTTTGACGTGTTCAAGGTCTGGCGAGATCCGGGAAACGGAAGCATTGATGCATAGTGGACTGGCAGCAAACAGGAGACAGGTCAGTAGAAAGCATAGAAGACGTGTAAATACGTGCGCACAATGTACACAAGGGCACCAGCACAGGGTTAGAAATAGAGCAGTGAGCACCACCGCACAGGTGTCCAGGCACATCCCATCACCAGACAACGCACAAGGGTAGCAGAGTGTGCCGGCACATAGACACGTCCCAAAAACACAGACACACACACACACGGTGAGATGGGGAGAGCATGCCGCCAGTAGCATATGATCCCTGTAAGCCCAAGCTGAGACCAGTGGAGACAAGCATCACAGTCCATTCAAGGAGACACAGATGTTGTATAATGGCACAATGCTAGGGAAGGGGTGTATGTGCCGCCTGCCACCACCACACCCTGTGCCTGCAGACACACACAGCTCCATCACAGTTGCCACAAATACAGTTATGAAAACCAAGAACCTGACCTGAACCAATGGCCAAACTAATGACCAAACAATGGTTGCCAAACCGAACATGTGGGGTAGGGAGGCACAGGCCAAATAGGTGAACAACAACACATGTGCAATGGACAGAGGACAACAGAAATGTGCTATGTCGCATTGCCCCCACAGTACATATACCGCTATGTTCACCCAACACAGTCACCCACAGGTTGAAGGATGTACTCACAGGTACCACTGCACCACTGCGATGGCCAGGAACATTGGCTACTCCTGGGGATGTAAAGACAGAAGGGAAACATACACATGTGCAGAGAGAGGCCAGAAACAGACACGGCAGCATGTACATGTAGACAAATATGCATATCACCACATATGCAGGACTTACATGAGAACAGCTCCTCGATCAGACATTGCCTGACCGCCGTCCCCACACGAGTGTCACCACGGCCACCTGCAGGAGGGCACAGTGGATCCTCCTCAAGATCCTCATTAATGTCGACCCAGATATTGTGCCTGAGTGCAATGTTGTGTAGGATGCAACAGGCCAGAATGATCTGTGCCACAGTCATGGGTTTGTATTGTAAGGCCCCACCGGTCCTATCCAGACAGCTGAAGTGACTCTTCAAAATGCCAAAGGTGCGCTCGATGATTGAGCGGCTGGAGGCCTGGGCCTCATTGTACCTCCTCTCTGCATGTGTCCGTGGAAGACATACAGGGGTCAGCAGCCAGGCATGACAGCCATATCCCGCATCATCTGCAGACAGAAATGTGGTAAGGTCAATCACGAACTGGTGGTCACACAAGTGCGCACAAGCATCTACGTGCAAAGGTCAGCAGATACACGATGGCACACACAGATGACATCTCATAATGGCACACGGCAGCTGTGCACCAGCGTTTGGGGGTGTGGAATACACGACATGGGGTGGGGCAATGAGGGCAGCACACATCAACAGGAACCAGAGCAATCACATCACCAACCACCTGCAGCGCACACCCACGAGTGGCATCCCTGAACACAGCAGGTGGATACATGGCAGTGCCCCAGGAATGGGACAGAGACCAGCATGCGTGCAATAATGTGACGGCCATGGTACAGTGCACACACACATGCTGGCACAGTAACATATACAGTAGAGGTGTAGCCAAGACGTGTCAAACTACACACCAATGCTGGCCAACACAGAGCAGACATGTGGGATACAACGTCACACCACAATGCCAGCCACGTGATGCTACAGACGAGGTCAACGGGGATGGGCCCCCCAACACACAGCACAGCATGAAAACGAATATGTGAGCCAACCCAGGCACCCCCCCCCCCCATAGCACACACACACCTTGCAGACAGAGTCAACTAGGAACACACAAACCAGACAGACACATGTACATTGGCATATGTGTGTGAGTCTAGGCTGTGCACAGTAGGTGATGGCAAACAATCTGTGCTACACACCAACATGGAGGACCACACCAAAAGACATGTGCAGTACAGCAGCGGCACCTGGAAACAGTATAACCTGCATGTGTACCGGGACACACAAATGAGCAGTGATGCACATATGGCCGACATAGTTACGTCTGGAGACACACAAACATATGTGTCTATGTCCCCTGTGACAGTTGTAATGGGGAAGATCCATCCTTGGCCTTAAAAACACAGGATTCTGTGAGAACTAGGTCAGAATCTGACAGGCAGGCAAACCACATGATCAATAGTTGTCAGGAGCAATGTAAACAGACCCAGCCACGAGGTCTGCAACCCCGCCCAACTAGCAAGCAATCCTTAGCTCCTGAAGCAAATAGTTTTCACCTGAGTGGGGGAAGTGCTAATCAGCACTATAAGAAACACTCAGTAGAGGTAGAAAGGGGAGAAGGAAGAAACAGGAAGGAACTCAGAGAGAGATCCGGCGACAGACCCAGAGAGAGAGCGAGAAACAGCTGTGAGAGTCAGTTTGCTGTGACGCAGTTTGGAGCTCAGAGGCAACGTGCTTTGCAGAGTGAATGGAAGCCTGAGAGAGTGGAACCGTATGTATCTGAGAATTGTGACCCTGGAAGTGATTCTGAACCAGACTTAAGGAAACTTACTGGCAGCAGAAATACCTTGAGAGTTAATGCTCAGAAGCCTCGTGGGAAAAGTCCAAGGCTGGTGCCGTGCTGGGAAGGCCACCAGAAGGATTTAACAGGAGAGCTAGCGTGGGAGCATTTACAAGCCCCTGAGAGGGAGAGGTATTGTGTAGAAGATATCTGCATGTCAGAAGAAGAAGAGTTTGAAAAGCCTAAACCTCAGAGAAAGCTTCCAAGGGCAAAACCCTTTGCTAACAGGGTAGAGCAGTTCCATTATCCTCAGCCAAAACCTGAAGGTAGGACAAGCAAATACTTTAAAGGGAAAAGTTCTTATAAAAGGTTATAAGCTGAAAATCCTGGAAGATGGGTCTCTCCTCTCTCACACTCTGATATATATGGTAACAGTAATTCTTACCTTAGAGAGGGCTGGCTGGATAAGCCCCGTGAAGATACATTAGAAGGAGGTTTACAAACATTGTGCAATAAAGAAAACGTTTGTCCAGCTGAAAGTCAGCAGGAGCCTATGATAATTGATTCTGCTAGTGAAGATTCATTTGGTGATCCAATGGATTGTACACTAACCATTTCAGACAAGATTACTTCTTTGTGTTAAGCCAGCGTTTGTGCATTGCTTAAGGCTAGCTGTAAAGATCACAAAGATTTGCTGTTCATTTGCAAAGGAACTGTATGCTGAGAATATTGTTTCCTGTGGATATAATTTGAGTAAGAAGCAAGAAGAAGCTGTCTTTCATTTTCCTTTATCACATGCCAGAGTGTATGGCTTTATTGTCCTAAGTTTGTTGTGTTGTATATTTGAAAATCCAACCCCGGCAGGGGAAATAAAATCCTATCTTGTACCTGACCCATTCGTGTCCACAACTACTCCTTCATCGAAAGGGTCATCAGGCAGACAGACCCGCTCCCCCTAGGCAGTGGACTGGCCACTGCCTGACACAGTGACATGGCATGCTGGAGGACACTACCCCACACATTGTCAGTGATGCACAACCACAATGCAGGGAGAGGCAAGCAGGGGTCATATTCAGCAATGGGACCACGTATAAGAGACATTGGATAGGCAGTGATATGCCACAGCATGACGGACTGTGTCTGTAATGTGTTCTTAAAAAACATCTGAGGTGCAGCATGCCATGTCATGTGTGTCGCAGGGGATATGAAATCAGAAGGCCCGAATGGAACACCGAAGGTGACCCTGTCACACTTATGCGAGGTGCAGTGCCCACAGGACACAGAGACAACATGAGCATGTTAGAGATGGCTAATACCCACTCAGGATACAGTCCCCATATTGTCTGGCCTCAAATTGCCTGAATAGTGCCGAGTGTTACAGGATATGGGTGTCATGGGCAGACCTTGGAAACCGGGGAACCATATTCAGAATGCGCATAGTTGCATCACAAACAACCTGAACATTCAGGGAATGGTAGTGTTTGCGGTTGCGGAACACCACCTCCCTGTCTCTGGGTGGGACCAAGGCAACATGTGTGCAATCAATAGCTCTCATCACGTGTGGTATCCCCGCAATCCACTGGAATGCCTGGCCCAGGGGCCCCCCACTGTTGCCCACTGTTAGGAATTGTAATGTAATTCCTAACCCTGATGACCATGGCCCGCAGTACTTGATGGAGACGGGCGCGAGAAGGTAGGCCTGCTCATCCCCCCCACTGCAGCCACCGAGGTTTGGAAGCAGCCAGAGGCAAAGAAATGTAGGGCAGACAGGAGCTTGGCCAATCCCGGTATGGTATGTGACCGGTAAGTCCGGGGCTCGAGGCCAGCTCTCAGATCCTCATAGAGCTCCCTAATAGCCCCTGTGCTCAGACGGTAGAGGGAGATGACCTGGTCCTCACGAATGTCCTGGAGCAGGGGCCTGGGCCTGTAGAGGCGAGGCAGGCAAGAGTATGCCTCAGCACGCCTATGGTGCCGTGCTGGACATACCTCGGCCTGTGGAGCCTCCACAGCTGCAGGTCTGTATTGCAGCGGGACTGTACCCATGCCCAGTTCCACAGCCCCAAGGACACCATCTCCCTCATCAGGCAACCACAGCTCCTCGAGTCCCAACAACACCACCACTGCACAACCCACATGGTCAGTGTGAGCCATCATGGACAGAGGCCTGAGCAATGTGGGGAGCTAAATACATTGTAGAGCGTGGCAACTAATCAGAACCAACATAACACAGCTGCAGACGCACACAAGCAACAGGTTTGCAAACCACACAGTACGTACAGAAGTGGAACATCGTAGAGCATGCAGTAGCGCGCATACCACAATACTCAAGCGCACCTCGCGATTGGATCATGCAGAACGCGCCTAGGAAGGGGAGGAGCATGCAGCATGTCCCCACGCATATAGAGATTGTGCAACGTACACATAGATGCAATGCATGGGGTATCTACGCACGGCAGAGAGTGTTGTAGCTACGGCATAGCACACAGAGGAAAACTACATACCAGAAATGGCAGATGTGTGACACCAAATACATAAGAAGACACAGCACCCGTGGATGTAGGGGCAGACAATGAGGACGTCCGAATGTAGAGAATGTGAAGCACACAGGTGCATAATGGTGTAGCGCATGTAGGAACACGCGTTACGCTCAACACGCATGTTGAGTGCATGCATAGTGTAGAGCAATGCCAAAGGGGGGCAGGGCTCATACAGCACGCCGTGACACATGCATGAGCTGTGATGTATGCCACCCCCTGTAGGTGGCACAGAGGTAACACACGGCTGCCGATGTAGGAAACGCATCCTGGGTAGTGGTAACAGGCATAGGAATGCGCGTTGCACAGACTGAACAGCAGATGAACCACACACCGCGTATTTAAAAGGGGCACAGCAGGTCAGTATGGTGGCACACGATGGAACAGAGTGGAGCATGAGAGATGACCAAGAGCAACCAGAACATCCACCAGGCAGCAGTGTCCCTTACAGAGGAGGAGCCTGAGGGGGGCGAGGCCCATCCAGCCGCAGCCAGGGGGTGCAGCAACAGTGTGGAGGTGTGGCAGGTGGCAGGTGCCATTGCAGGCCAGTGCCAGATGATGCCAGGAGGAGGGCAGCCTGCTACACCCAGGAGGAGAATGACCTCCTCCTGGCAGCCGTCCTGGAGAGCTACGAAGTGCTATTTGGGTGGCTCAGCAGCACCACCACTATTAGCCAAAGAAATGTCACATGGGAGGAGGTCACGACAGCAGTGGCCACAGCAGGGGGACCCACCCGCGATACCGAGAGTATACGCAAACACTTCCACGACATCAAGCGCTCGGTCCGGGCTCACGCCATTGCTGAGAGGCACCATGCCCATGCAACAGGAGGGGTGCACCACACCAAGCCACACTGTCACTGCTGAAACAGCAACTGGCCAACAGACTGGTGCCCATCTACCTCCATGGCCTGCCACCCGAGCTGGACACAGCGGAACCATGTGCAGGTGGGACATAGGAATGTGCTCTTGGGTGTGCCAACACACAGGGGTTGGGGGGAGGCCGGGGACAGATCACAGCCATAGGACCATGCACGGACAGGGTACCAAGAGGGATAATGTGGCCACCAGTGACAGGAGCAGCAGAGCGGACATGGGCAATGGCGGCAGTGAAGGCCCATGTGGCATTTCAGAGACATCTCACTGGAGACCTGTGACAGCGATACAGCAGCTGAGGGTATCTGGCACAGGCTGGGCCACACTGGAACCAGGGGGCCATGGGAGGGTGACGTGACAATGGTGCACATGGGTGAGGGTGGGTGGGTGTGAGGCAGCAGATGCAGAGGCAGACAGGCAGGGGCAGGGATCATTGACCACCTATGCACAGTGGAGCCACACTGGAGGGGCGGGGGCAGCATAGCACCGTGTGATATAGGGTATGTTGGTGACGGTGTCCCTCTGCACACACATGCATGGTGAGTGATCATGGTGGGACGGCTGCAATGTGCGATGGCAATCAATGGGGTGAGTGTCTCGAGGTGGGTAGGGCAGGGAGACAAGGGGGATGCGAGGGCAGCCCCGGATGCTGGACATGGGGCAGGCCACCATTCAGGGGGTGGCATGGGTAGGGTGGCTGGCGTGGCCAGGGCAGACCCATTTGGCACACACGCATCCATGCACCCACACTGCACAGCCACCCAATGTCAAATGCCAGTTGCACCATCACGGCCCCATGCCGCCATGGGGCATGCACCCCTGCGCACAGATCCCTGCCACCACAGGGCACACCTGTCCCAGGCAATGGTGGCCCGCCAACCCCAGCAGTCCCAGCAGTGTGCACGGTCCATATCCAGTTGCATGCATACACATCCACCAGTGAGGCACCGCTGACACCGGGGACACATACAAATGATGGTGCACCACACATCACTGCCCTGGAACAGTCCCTGGCCACATATACACAGCTGGGGACAGCCCCAATTGTCCTCCATATCCCATGGCCCACCCCGCCTGGCAGGCCACGATGGGACAGGTACATGTAAGTGGCTGGTCAGGCACGGCACACCTGAGCTGTGTACCCTCGCCCCCCACAGGTGACATACATGCCATGGAGATGGCTGCGGAGGTGGAGCCCCCAGGGCCCAGACCATGTCCCCCATCTGAGGTGGCCATGGATGTGGAGGTGCCCAAGGAGGACGAGGCAGTGCTGGAGGCGGAGGGGGATGCAGCAGTACACCACCTCTCAGAGGACGGCACGGCAGAAGATGAGCCAGGCGACAGCAATGTCATGGCAGGGGCTGCAGCTGGTGGCGCAGCTGGACCACCATCCCCGGGTACAGCACCATGGCCCACACAGGCAGTCATCCACCAAGTCATCAGGGAGATGCATTTCCACTCCGAGGCAGTGCATGAGGATGCAGAGGGTGAGTGCCCGATCCATCTGGCCAGCCATTTCATGTGTACAGGTGGAATGTGCAACCCATGTCTCACAGCTTCCACTGTGTCTCACCCACAGGCATACAGATGGCGTTGCATGAGATGGTGGCGGGACAGGATCACCTGTGGCATGAGGTGCGATGCCAATGGCTGGTGCTGGGCAGCCTCCTCATCGAAGTGTGGACACTGAATGACACGGCAGGGTCAATGGCAGCTAGCATGGCCAGGATGGTGGCGGTGCACAAGGCCATATTGGCACACATGGGTCAGCTGGTCTCAGCAGCACCAGCGGCAGAAGCAGCACCCGCCCCACAGGGTGCTTGGGGATGTAGCCGACGTGGCAGAGGATACGGGGGAGGGTGTAGGTGGGGGGGTTCGGTGTGCACATTAAATAATGTTATCACAGGTGTAACTTGTGGCCACATGTCCATGCTTTCAGCTGAATGGCCCATGTCCCCCTGTCACACATGTGGCCACCCTGGGCACATGCCCCTCGCCCTTTCCTGCTCAGGGTGCCCCCTCCCCTATCAATCCCTGCTGGTCGCGACCCGGGCCTCCCCAGCCCCCCCCCCCGCCACCCCCACACCCATATCCATTACCCGGAATGGCCATGTCTGCCACCACATCCTCCCCTGTGTCTGCCCCCCTAGATCCCCCCCTGGAACACAGTCCTGTCATGCACAGTCCACCCTCCCCCGCCATATCTGTGCCACAACCCACACACAGGTCCCCGCTCTGGATGCCCTGTGACCAGCTCATGTGTGTTTGTGTCCCCTGCCACTGGCAATGTATCTGAGCCACGGCACAGCCACCACCCCCTGGCACCCCAGCGCCACCTACCCTTACCTCCGCCATCACCCCCATCGTATCTGTCGCCCTTGGGTTCACTCTGGCCCATTCTGTCCCAATGGATAGCCCAGCCAGGCAAGGCATCTGTAGCGGTGCTGCCCCTGTCTGTCTGATCCACCCCACGCCCATCTACACCACTGTCGCTACTGTATCTGCACGCACCGTACTGAGCAGGACCAGTGTCCATCCTGCAGCACCTCCACTGCTGGAGCACCATGCACATTGCACCCTGCCTACCGGTCTGTCCCTGCCCCACAGTCATCCCACCCACCTCCATCCTCTCCCTCCACCCCTGCCCCTGCGACGCTGGCATACTATACTGCATATGGGTCCCCTGCTGTCACCTCCTCCCCCTCATGGCCCCCCCTACTGCCCTCCCTGCCGATCCCCCACCCCTCTCCCTGCTCCCCCATCCCACACCCAACAGTGGTCCACACCAGGTCGCGGCCCGATCTATGCCTTCTGGGGTCTGTGCCCCCAAACGCAGGTCCACCCACACCGCTGTCCCTACACCTGCCCACTGATGTTTGGGCTGTCCCCTGGGCCCGTCCCCAGCGGATGTTCCCCCCTCACCACCGTGATACCCCCTGGTATCAGTACCCCCTGGGGACACACAGGGACATGCACAGACCTGGCAATCACACCCCACTGCCATGTTGCGAAATCAGACACTGGGACGCATTGTTTGTGGCAACAACAGAGGTTTATTTACATTAGGGGGGTTACATAGGCATGCTGTGTGCTTCTGAGGGCCCTGGCCCTGCCACCCCTACCCCACTGGTGTTGTCAGCCCTGGGGCACAGGATGCCAGAGGGCAGGGGTGATGTGGGTCTGGCTGGTACTCCCCTGGTACACCCCTTGGGGGCCGCCCTGCCTGGGTGGCTAGTCAGCTGCGCCTGCTGTGAGTATGTCATACAGCATGTGCAGCTGGTCAGCCATCACGCCCATGGTCACTGCCATCTGCCCCACAGCTTGGTTCTGCTCCCAAATGGCATATGCCTGTGCCCTCATCACCGCAGCCATGCAGAGACCGCATATGCACCCACACAGACACACATCACCCCTTGTCTGTGTGGCTGTATGTGTGGCCTGCTGTCCCACACTGATGTGTGCAGGCTCTGCACCCGGACGGGATACATCACCAGTGCTATGGGGCAGATGGCAGGAGCCCCCAGTGCCCGGTGACGGCCTGTGCCACTCTGGGCTGGCCATGCCTCCATGCCTGCCCCCACCCCCATACCCGCCTCCTCCCCATCCCCCTCCCTGCCCTCCCACCCCCCACCCCTGCCTCACCCCCTCCCCCTCATCCCATGCCCCCTCTTCCCCCTCCCTGCTCCCTGCCTCCCCCTCCCCACTCCCCGCCTCCCCTCCCTGCTCCCCTCCTCCTCCCACCTCCCCCTCTCCACTCCCCCCTCCCCATCCATGCTCCCCTCCCCCTCCCCACTGCCGCCCCTCCCTCCTCTCCAGCCATTCCGCCATGTGCTGCCTCAGGGCTCATCTGCCGTCGGTCCTCCGGTGCTGGCTGGCTGTCTCCAGCATCCAGCCCTGCTGGTGCATGATCTCCAGATGCGTCCACTGTGGGGATAAGACATACATTATCACCATGGTAATGCATCTGGCACACCATGCACACATGTTCTGTGGCCACAATGGCTGCTGTCCCACTGGAGCCTGTCATGGCACATGGCACGGCCTGTGCCACTCACCATCCTGTTGTTGCCATTGGTCACGTAGCACCCGCACCAGGAATCGTGGGTACCATAGCCTCAGCTCCCACCCCTTTTTCCGAAGGTCCTCCACCTGTGGATACAGAAATGGGCGTGACCATTAGGGGGCACGCATCCCTTGCCATCTGCTTTTGCTCGTCACACATATCTGGGTGCAGCAGCTGGCTGAGTCTGATGTGTGCTATCTGTCCCCCACTTCCTGTTGCCTCTGCCACCCGCATGTGTGCGGGTTCAGCTGCATATATCTGTCCTTCAACCTATGTGCTGTGGGTGTACACCTCCTGGCCCCCTTTCCCAAGCAGCAGCCTCTCCATGCATGGCCATGCACCGCCATGCCATAAGTGCCATCGTTACGCTGTGTGCCACAGGCGGCATGCCGTGGGGGCTGCATGATGGTGTGCCTTGTGCACAGGGCATGGGGGGAGTTGGGGCATGTGCCCCAGCCTGCACATAGGCATTGTGTTGATATGCCACCTGCACCCAGGAACCTGTCTGCGACATGTGTCCTACACATGCAGAGGCTGCATAGGCAGTTGCCATTGTGCACAGTGGCAGGGGTGTGGTTCATGTGTCCCACCATTGTGCCCTGGGCACAATGGCAGACACATCAGGGTGTTACACGGGGATGTGCTGCAACATGCTGTCTGGGGTACAGGGTCCACATGCGGACAGTGCAGGCCTGCACACATTGGCAGCTGCAGCAGCCATAGCACCAGGATGGGTGACACTCCTCTGTGTTGAGGCCTGGAGCATCCTGGGGCTAGGGCAGGGCTATGTAGCTGCAACAGGAGCACCACCATAACACCAGGATGGATAACACACCTCTGTGTTGAGGCCTGTAGCATCCTGGGGGTAGGGCAGGGCTATGTAACTGCACCAGGAGCCACCACCATAACACCAGGATGGATAACACACCTCTATAAGGAGGCCTGGAGCATCCTGAGGGTAGGACAGGGCTATGTAACTGCACCAGGAGCCACCACCATAACACCAGGATGGATAACACACCTCTGTGTTGAGGCCTGGAGCATCCTGGGGGTAGGACAGGGCTATATAGCTGCAACAGGAGCCACCACCATAACACCAGGATGGATAGCACACCTCTGTGTTGAGGCCTGTAGCATCCTGGGGATAGGGCAGGGCTATGTAACTACACCAGGAGCCACCACCATAACACCGGGATGGATGACACTCCTCTATAAGGAGGCCTGGAGCATCCTGGGAGTGGGGCAGGGCTATGTAACTGCACCAGGAGCCACCACCATAACACCAGGATGGATAACACACCTCTGTGTTGAGGTCTGGAGCATCCTGGGGCTAGGGCAGGGCTATGTAGCTGCAACAGGAGCCCCACCATAACACCAGGATGGATAGCACACCTCTGTGTTGAGACCTGGAGCATCCTGGGGGTAGGGCAGGGCTATGTAACTGCACCAGGAGCCACCACCATAACACCAGGATGGATAACACACCTCTATAAGGAGGCCTGGAGCATCCTGAGGGTAGGACAGGGCTATGTAACTGCACCAGGAGCCACCACCATAACACCAGGATGGATAACACACCTCTGTGTTGAGTCCTGGAGCATCCTGGGGGTAGGGAAGACCTGCAAGCATCAGCTGTGCGGACTACATTGTTCCTGGTTTTACCCAAAAGAAATGTCCTTTCCACTTGTTGTGTGTGCTTGATATTTGATGTGGTTGCTGGCTACTGTGTTGCACTCCTTGCTTGGTGTGCCTGTCCACATGCACTTACCTCACATGGGTAGTCTGCGGCCGTATTTTAGCGCCTTGTGAGGCGCACCCAGGCTCTCCTCACCCTGTGAGGTCCTGCCGGCAGGAGGAGCCTGGGAACAGGTGCCCCTGGCGGCTGCAGATTTGCTCTGCAAGAAGATTTAAATCTGCATGGGAGAATGCAGGCATCCTAGATCTGGCAGCCATCTTGTATGCCTCATGTGGTCAGTTCACCCATGACGCAGTGGAAGCGCGCATGAGCAGTACGGGCGTTGCTACGTGCCTTGTCACGCACCTTTTCACGTGCCTTGTCATGCGCCTTCCTTGCTCGGTTTTTGTGTTAATTCCCGGTGTGCTATGCCATATTCCTATCCGTTTGGACATGTGATCCCCTCTACTGGGATTTGAACCCACATTACATTGTTATGAGAGATATTTCCTCCCACTGCGCTACACACACACCATTAGGCTGCTTCGTCTGACCATGATCTTGTGGGCATTGCGGCTTAACATCACAGTGTGTCAGGCTTGTCATGCACGCTTTAGGCATACTTTGGTTACAGTGCCTTTCAGCGCACCTTGCAGCACACCTTGCAGCACACCTTGCCCTTGATACGCTACCAAGTGCGTCATGGGTCTCCGTAGGGCACAGGCATGTCATACGGTGCCCTGACCCATGCTCCTGGACATGGCATGTTCTAGGGCTCTTGTGGTTTCTGCACCTTACATGGTGCCTTAGTATGTGCCTTGGTGGCCGCCATATTGTACGGCACCATATCCCTCCCCAGGTGCTTTGTGAGGCACCGTACAGGGCACCTTCTCAGGGTCTCTAGGCATGGCATGGGACTAGGCACCCCTGGACAGGTCACCTTTGGGGGCTCTCGGGGATATGGCGCTAATGGTTACAGTGCCCTAACAATGTTAGGGTGCCCTCGGTTAGTGTGCCCTATGAGCTGCAAGGTGCCTCAGCTTAACATGCATCACCTAGGGGCATTGGGACAGATGTCATCCTGGTACTGGGTGGTCACGGGGGTGCAGCACTGCACAGGTGACTGACGGGGGGGAGGAAGTGCCATATCTGCGGGCAGCCCATGTGGCTGTCAGTACTGTAGACCAACATGTTGTGGGCAACTGTACCATGGCACAGGGCTCTGTCAATGTGACATGCTTGTGAGACAGTGGGTGGCAGTTGATGGGTGTATATTTCTTCCGGTGGGGGTGGTGGTGGCAAGATAGTTGGAATGGTGGGTTGACAGCAGGGTGGTGTTGTCATGCAGATCAGGCACAGGCAGGGACGCACACAGCAGCACAATGCAGAACAGGGTACCAGCGCATGCTATGGAGTGGTAGCCTGCACAGGCAGACAAGACTATGTACAGCTGACACACGCAGATGGATGGACAGTGGGACTGTGTTTCAACTGTGGCATAGCTGTTAGGGGCTGGCAGTACAAATCTGCGCAGGTACAACTATTAGTGGCATGCAACTTATCCTGGTTGCTACAGTATGAGGGGAGGTAACAACGGTGAATCCGACCCATGACCACTGCTTGTAACCTCATTGTACTGGCCAGAGTTCTTTAACTCTCTGCCCTTTTGGACTGGACTGGCTGGGTACAGGGGGACTGCAGTTCAGCACACAGCCATCAGCTGTGTGCGCAAGGATAGGGTAGCTGCATCAACACCCATGATGCATTGCACATGCAGAACAGCACTATACATCTGATCTCCACATGGGGTCTGCACCTCTCTGTTTCCCCAGCTTGGTGTAATGGCCTGATAGGGTGTGATACCGCCACAGAGTAGCTATAGACCCTGCCATTCAGCAGGTTCTGTGCTTACCCTGATGGGCCAGGTGGGCGCACAGCACTGGGTACACAGTACACGTGGTGCTAGAGATAGGTCCTGCTACACATCCCCATCCCTACCAGTGTGTGACAGGTGTTCATAACAGTGCATCTGAGAGTGGCTCTGTGCCCATCTTTGTTCTGCAGTCATATGTGGTCTGCTGGGACCAAACCTCACCCATGTCACTGCGTGCCCAGTATTGGAATCTGGCTGCCATGGACACCTGTTAGGGGGGGGCAGGCATAGGGGTGTTAAGGATCACATAGGGGATATGTAGCACTTTCCCTACCAGTCAGAGTGGCCCACTCTCACTCATGTTGTTAGAGCGGCCATGGAGTGACAGGTGCCTGGGGATTGGATGTGGCACCAGTGACCTTCGGTCCTGATGACGATAGACAGCTCTCAAGGGCTAGTGCACAGGACCCATACATGTAACTGCAGCAGTGGCAGAGCAGCCATGATGTGGTGGTGGGCTTGTGCCTCCTCCCTTGCCACATACCACGATCTGGCATTCACCATCGGACAGCCCTTTTGGACTGCACCTGCAGCAGTGTACAGGGTGTTCTTACCATCCACAAACTAACTGCAGACAGTCCACTTGCCAGTCCCTGGTGCAGGCTCACAGAGAGCACACCTGTGCACCCTGATATGGTATGTGGAACACACACACCAGGCAGGCATGTCAGTGATTGGACCCCAGAACTAGGATCACACATGCATCACTGGTGACAGATGGTATAGAGCACTGTGGGAGGGACCTAGACATACTATTGTCACTGAACAATCAGGGTGGACTGGCCTCACAGCATTACATGCGTTGCCCCCCCCCCATCCATGCAGGTGGTGTTTTGCCACTACAGTGACCGAGCCATTGCCCTATTCCCTGTGCAGCTGATGCCTGCTCAATATGCCCTGTCCTGGCCATGCCCACAAAACCTTGCTCCTTATTATGCAAATTTGCATTTTGGCACTGTTGACATCTGCGCATTGGGGGCCCTGGGCGGGGTGGGCGGCCGCAATACGATGGATAGACATACACACACATGCGCACACTCCTAACATATCGCTGTGCACTGATAGGGGTGTTTGGCAAACCTGCCGCCACCCCGCCCT
This sequence comes from Ichthyophis bannanicus, assembly GCA_033557465.1. NCBI lineage: Eukaryota > Metazoa > Chordata > Amphibia > Gymnophiona > Ichthyophiidae > Ichthyophis > Ichthyophis bannanicus. The sequence goes on from CM066035.1 coordinate 830,956,077, forward strand.
GCTCATGGTGCCGACGTTTCCGGACTGTGCAGGGGGTGGTGGTGGTGCTGGGATGCTACATGCAGCTCCATACTGGGGCCAACAGCCTGACTCTATATGTGGATTTAGATAGTGGAGCCTGGATGAGTGGGTATTTGTACCCCTGTTGGCCGCTGCCATGGGATTGCACATTTTGATGGTGTATCTACATGGTGGGGTAAAATATTTGGTTGTGCTGTGTTGTGCCTGCGGTTGGGGCTTGAACCTGTGACTTTCAACTCCAGGACACACTGGCTGTGTGTGCTGCACCACCGTGTTGCCACAGGGTTACAATGGGCCCTGGGGCTACCTGTATGTCTCCTCAGCTAGACCCTTTCTGGTGTTGTGTTTTATCTACATAGAGGGGTAAATTATTGCAGTGTACCTTTACATCTCCTCAGTCAGACCATTTCTGGTTTTCTGTTCTATCTATGTGGTGGGGTATTTTATTGGGATGGACATTTCCTTCTCCTCAGCCCAATCTTTTCTGTTATTCTGGTCTCTGTACATGGTGGGGAAAATTATTAGGATGTACCTTTCCTTCTCCTCAGCAGGACCTTCTCTGGTTTCTGTTTCATCTACCTAGAGGGGTAAAATATTGGGATGTGCTGTGCCGGGCCCATAGCTGGGACCTGAACCTATGATCCTCTCCTTAGGGACACACTGGCTGTGTGTATTGCACCACAGTGTTGCCACAGGGTCACATTGATCCCTTGGGCTAGCTGTACGTCTCATCAGCCAGAACTTTTATATTGCACTGCACGCCACGTACTGGTGCAGGACATGGCCTGGGGCCACTGCAGGCAGGTGCCACTGCCCCCTCCAGCATGGACACACACACACCCCTCTGTCGTGCTGACATGGGCATATGTTGTTGGTGCGCCATCACAGGTCATACACTGCACGTGTAGGCAGGTGCCTGAGTTGGGGTATCAGGGGTGAGGGGCATGCATGGCCTTCTGCACGCCCCCCACCCCCATCACAGCCTACCAATAGTTTGCACCTTCCACATGGAGGATGGGTGGCTGGGAGGATGTCTGGTGTGTGCCCTGGCAACTATTGGCTAGAGTGGTCAGGGTATTTGTGGTTTGTGTTTTGCTTTGGTCAATGGCTGTCTTGCTGATTTCTCATGTCTATGTTCCTATGTGTCACCTAGGCTTCTGCCTGGTCAGCCCTGTGCCCCAGCTTCCCCCACTACATGTCCCACCTGCAGCACCCTATGCCCCATTCACATTGTCACCATAGTGGCCTTTCCTACTTGTCCACTATGCTGTTGGTGCAAATGTAGCACTACTATCACTTTTCTGGGGCTCCCTGGTTATGCTGTACATTGCTGACACAGAACTGGTTTCTCTCTCTTGCAAATGTGTGCTAACGCCAGGTTTTCAGTTGCGTTAGGATTCAGCCCTTAATTTCTCTGCGTTAGTGTGGAAGGGGCCTCTCCCCACCCACTCCCCGCCCATTGACCCCTTCTCTCCGCCCTCTCTCCACCCTTTTCTGGACTTACCGCAGCCGGGAACGTTAAGGCACGTTACATAATGTTAAGGCGCCTTAACGTTACAAAATGTAACATTAAGGAGCCTTAATGTTACATAACGCGCCTTAGCGTTGCCGCTGCTACGTTACCGCAGTTTAGTAAACATGCCCCTATGACTCAGATTCAGATGGCTCAGTACTGAGCTCTGATGTGGATGTACTCTCACCTTCAGAAGATCGTTCAGAGGCCGGAGTGATCCACCTGTCCCAGAAGGAGGCGTCAACAGCGTTAATTGCCAGGGTCTCATCCGCTTTAAACATGTATCAGCCGAAAATGGCGCAAAATAAAAAGTAAATTTTCTGGGTTTTGTGGGTCCCAGACTTATGGAGGGGGGCTGTTAAACCCAAAAATATGTTTAATTTAATTTTTAAAAGCTTATTTTGGTGCAAATTGAGGCAATATGCAAATGAATGGGGCTGCACTTCCAAGGAATTAATTTAAAAAAGTTAATCATGCATTGTGAGGTTTTAACAAGCATATTTTAAGGGCAAAAAATTCAGTTTTAAAATGGAAAATACACGGATGTAAAAGCAGGCTCAGTAAGTGATGGGGCCAGGGCAGGGATCTCTCCTGAGAGCTCTGCTTCAGGCAGGAAAGAGAAGGGTTGTGACACAGATTTGTAACAATTTGCTCAACTGTTTAAAATCTTAAAAAGACAGCACAGAAAATAATTAAATGATCTAATTAGGTGAAGAATGGTGCTCTTATCTAGGGATTTGTGGTTTTTTGCTCCCCTCTGAATGGTCCCTTGGACTATTTTCAAGACTTGCAGTGGGAGAGCACTTTTACAATTGAGGATGGAATGTGAGTGATGACGTTTGTGATAAGGAAGCTTATCATAGCTCAGGAAGGAGCTATAGTAAAGGTGAAGTGACTCTGAACAAGCAACCTGTCAGTTCTGGTAGAAATAAGAAAACAGAATTTTTCCATAAAAGACTACCAGTCCCAGAATGCACCAGGTTTCCAACAGCCATTAGAGGAGCTGAAGTGGGGAAACGTGTGTTCAATCAGGAGGGCTATGAGGTAATCCCCAAGCACTCATCTCAAAGGGCAGGGCCTGATTCAGCACAGCTGCGCTCTGCTAGGGTGGAGCACTCATCTAAGCAGAATAAAGGTAGAGTTTATTCTACAGAGAATTATCCTCAGTTTCATCTGGGAGATCCTCAGTTTCATCTGGGAGATCCTCAGAATCCTCATCTTGATCTTGGACATCCTCGTCTTGGAGATCCTCATCTTGGACAGCTTCATCATCTGGAGGATCATCAGAAGCAGAAGCCAGAGCGGACGGACAGAGAGGGCAAGAAACCCTTTGGAAGAAAGAAGAGAAAAGCATTTGGGAGGTCTAAAGGAGTCCATAGCAGTACGTATACTGGAAGGCATTCAAAGGCAAGCATACACCATTGGACTGGGGAAAACCAGAGGAGTGGTGCTGCAGAGCTAGGAATCTCCAGACGGTACCTGTGAGGGAGACGGCTGCACTTGGAAGGGACCCTAGGACCCGTGCCAAAAGGTATGTGAAGAGAGATCCAGTGTCCAGGGATCTGGATTGGAAGGCTGGACATAAGAACTGGACTACATATTGGCCAGGCTATTTAGAGAGGAACTCTAACAGCAATGGAAGCTCAGGTATGAACACTGATCTATGCCCTAGCTATACCCTTGAAAGACAGCAGGGAAACAAGTATTCTCCTGATAGTGCTCCATTGAGAAATTCCTCTGTGCCAATCCATGATATTGAACCCATGATTGTTGAAGAAGAGGGAGAGGTTATAGATACAGGCTGTGAATACATGGATTGCTCTCTGTCTAAACTCCTTTGGTAATTTACTGTTACAAAGTACAACAACCATCACAAAGAAATACAAACTTGTTCTTTAATCTACTCAGAAAAGCTCCTGAGTAGGATTTGAGCCACGCAGTAGAAAGCAAGCCAGCTAAGGGGTTTCAGCTGGGTAACTGCTAGCAATTGAGCCTTACCTAATTGCTTGTGAGCTCTGAGGAAATCACTTCTGAGTCTATGTGTGAAGATATAAGAAGTTAACCTGAAAAGAACAGTTTTTCCCTACTTTGTGGGTTTTGTTTGTTGATTGAGGCACTGCTAAGAAAATATTAGCTAGAGCCTACAGAAAAGACCATTCTGTTACCCTCATGGTCTTTATTCTTTTCATTTGATTGCCTGACAAGTTCAGCTGTTGTTTTCCTGATTTTGTTTTTCTAAGTTTAACACTGAAAGTAAGTATCCTGTTTTATGTGCTACCAAGCATATCTGTGTTGGGAGAAATAACCCCATAAATAAATATCTTATTGGCTTTACACTCAAGCACAACTAATTATTGTGAACGGCTGTGTCTGGTGTGAATGGACTACATTTCCCACAATCCCTTGTAAATCATATTAGTATATGCCTTTGCCAAGACTGTGAACATTCTCACCCAGGCACCCGTCTGACAAATGGCGTAGTTTTTCGGATTGCTTTTGCGCAAAGGGATTTACTTGCTAAGGATTACAACTCAAGTCTGAAGGAAAAGACAGTTCAAGCTTAAAAGCTGAAAGAAAAGATTTTCCCTCAACTGCACTTTGGAGGAGAGGTGGCTGTTCCAGGTAGCTGTCCCAGGAGGAAAAGACCCTGTGCAGAGCTGGATTCATCACTGGCATAAGGTAACAAGTACCTGGGCATGTCTAGTGGTGGATGGGAGTAAGGCACAGGGGTAATTGAAAAAAAAAAAATTGAAAAAAAACACCTGTTTGGAAGGTGGTGCACTGTGGGGGGGTTTTTTGTGTTTTCTTGCAGGGATCAAGATGGATCCAAGGGAACTAGCTGATTGGATGGCAGCCCAGTTTAGCAGGCAACAGGAGCTAGCACAGCAGGCTCAGGACACTGCTATGAAAGCCTTAATGGACCAGCAGAGGCCAGTGCTTGATCTGGTGCAAGCCCTAGTTAAGCTGCAGAACCAAAGTGGACCAGATGCAAGACCAGCAGTAAATACTGGTACACCACATGTGGATAGTGTGGGACTCAATCAAGGAATTGGGGCATTTAGTTTTGGGAAGCTAACTCCAGATGATAATGTTGATGATTTTCTAGAGTCTTTTGAAAGAGTGGCACAAGCATTAGCATGGCCAGAGACCCAGTGGGCAGTAAGGCTGGCAGCCTCATTAACTGGAGAGGCGCTTGCAGCTTATAGAGCAATGCCAGCAGCCCAGGCTTTGAATTATAAGGATGTAAAGGCTGCTATTAGAGATCGCCTAGGGTTGTCTATTTCAGAGTATAGGCGAATGTTTAGAGCTACTACATTAAGAGTGGGTGAAACACCCAGGGCTCTGAGTCAGAGAATCAGAGGATTAGCTGTAAAATGGTTGGAGCCTGAGCAAAAGACGGTAGAAATGTTATTAGACATTATTATGCTTGAATAATTTATGTCTGCTGTGCCTAAAGATTTGCACACTTTTCTTATACAGCAAAATTGCCAAAATCTTGGAGAGGCAACCATGCTAGCAGAGAGATTCTTGAAAGCCACGCAGGCTTGCCATAGAATGGGTGGCCCTCTGAAGATGGGTGCTGAGGCAAGCTGTGTAGTATCAGAAAAGAAAATAATTAAAAATGTTTCTGAAAATAAATGTACTGTGCCAAACCAGATGACACAGTGGAGTAGAAAGAAATGTTTAAAATGTGGAAAATGGGGACATTTAGAAAAGGGATGACAGACACACACTAGCTTAGTGGGTGTGGATTTAAAACAGCCCAAAGAAGGATTTCTTTTGATGGTTGATGTGCAAGGAATTACCACAAATGCCTTGTTAGACTCTGGGGCAGACCAGAGTATGATGTCAAAAAGGCTTTGGAAGAGGATAGAGGCCCAAGAAGGATTTGTGCCTAGAACCCCTGAAAGCCAAGTTCACATCAGATGCATTCATGGTGCTGCAACATCATATCCCACCTATAGGCTAAAGGTTAAGTGCCTGGGGGAACAAGAGGAAGTCCTGTTAGCAGTGGTGCCTAGGCTACCCTTTGATTTGGCTCTAGGAAGGGACTGGCCAAGATTTAAGCAGGGTCTAGTGGAAGGGCTAGGAAAGAAGGAGAGAGAAGGATTAATGGAAATAGCTCCCGGGCCTTTCTTTGGAAGTCCTCAGTCCCTAGCTAAAAAGATGGTTAAGCTTCCAGAAGGCCAAACTATAGGTAATAAGAGGGGCCTTGTATCCACCCGCTCGCAGGCTAAGGTAGAGAGCCAGCAGAAGGAGGAGGGGGAGCAGGCAGAGTTATTAGGAGACTTACCCTCTCATGATGATTTAATAACTCCATCATCTGGTAAAGTAAGAAAGTTGAAAGCACAAAAGAGGCGTGAGAGACTTTGCAGAGCACAGGGTAGGGCTGAGATGTTAGCTGGTCAAAGTTTACCCTGGGTGCCAGCTGAGTTAGTGGCAAAGTTTCCTAACTTTCCACAAGAGCAGCGAGCTGATCAAGCTCTCACCCGAGCTTTTAAGTATGCTCATGAGGTCAGGGAGGAGTTGCCCAGATTCAGACTAGATAATGAAATATTATATAGAGAGAGTCAGGACCCCAGAAATGGGACCATACGTAAACAATTGGTGGTACCCACAACTTTCAAAGGGCTAGTACTTAGATTAGCACATGATCATCCAGTTGGAGGTCATAAAGGGTTGCAAGGAACGCTGGATCAAATACTTATGCGCTTTTACTGGCCAGGTATTTTCAAAGAAACTGCCCAGTTTTGTGCTGCATGTCCAGCATGTCAGCGAGTTACAGCGGCTCACCCACCGGTGGTGCCATTGATTCCCATGCCAATTATCACAGACCCAATTGGTCGCATTGCCATGGATATTGTAGGCCCATTAGTCAAAACGCCCCGAGGTTTCCAATACATCCTAGTTAAAGGTAGATCAGGCAACAAGGTTTCCCTGGGCCATACCATTGAGGAATGTTTCTGCAAAAACAATAGCTTTAGAGCTAGTAAAATTGTTTTGTGAAGTGGGATTCCCAAGAGAGGTGTTGACTGACCGAGGGTCCAATTTTGTATCCAAATATTTGGCCCAGATCTGGGATGCCTTTGGCATTCATCACGTAAAAACCTCAGCCTACCATCCACAATCAAACGGTTTGGTGGAGAGATTCAACCAAACTCTCAAACAAATGTTGAGAAGGGGGTTAGCAGGAGAGGTAAAAGAATGGGATATGTTATTGCCCTTTGCCTTATATGCCTGCAGGGAAAGAATTCAGGTGTCCCTAGGTGTAACTCCATATGAATTGATGTATGGTAGGGCTCCACAGGGTTTGTTAGATATTTTGAGGGAACAATGGATTGATCCTGAACCAGGAAGTCAGGAAGTGCCACAGTTTCTACGTGACTTGAGAGCACGTTTGAAAAGGACCTCACAGGTTGCTGAGAGGAACCTGCAGGACAGTCAAGTACGCCAGAAAGGGTGGTATGATAGGAAGGCCAAAAGCCGCCAATTAAGCATTGGTGAAAAGGTTTTGGTTCAAGTAGCAGGTACAGCCCCAAAATTTGAAGTACAGTGGAAAGGGCCATGGAAGGTTGTTAAACAAGTGAGCCCAGTATCTTATATGGTAGAAAATGCAAGAGGGCGTAGGCAGACCTACCATATTAATGTACTTAAGTCTTGGAAGGAGAGGCCTGTAAATAATAATGACCCTGAAGCCAGTCAGGAAGTAAGTGAGCTTCAAAAAGAGAACACTCTCGTAGGTATTACGGACTGTAGGGAAGACGTTTCACCAGTTAAACCAGTCCGTAATAACTTAAGCAGGGGGGTATGTGATAAGGAAGCTTATCATAGCTCAGGAAGGAGCTATAGTAAAGGTGAAGTGACTCTGAACAAGCAACCTGTCAGTTCTGGTAGAAATAAGAAAACAGAATTTTTCCATAAAAGACTACCAGTCCCAGAATGCACCAGGTTTCCAACAGCCATTAGAGGAGCTGAAGTGGGGAAACGTGTGTTCAATCAGGAGGGCTATGAGGTAATCCCCAAGCACTCATCTCAAAGGGCAGGGCCTGATTCAGCACAGCTGCGCTCTGCTAGGGTGGAGCATTCATCTAAGCAGAATAAAGGTAGAGTTTATTCTACAGAGAATTATCCTCAGTTTCATCTGGGAGATCCTCAGTTTCATCTGGGAGATCCTCAGAATCCTCATCTTGATCTTGGACATCCTCGTCTTGGAGATCCTCATCTTGGACAGCTTCATCATCTGGAGGATCATCAGAAGCAGAAGCCAGAGCGGACGGACAGAGAGGGCAAGAAACCCTTTGGAAGAAAGAAGAGAAAGCATTTGGGAGGTCTAAAGGAGTCCATAGCAGTACGTATACTGGAAGGCATTCAAAAGGCAAGCATACACCATTGGACTGGGGAAAACCAGAGGAGTGGTGCTGCAGAGCTAGGAATCTCCAGACGGTACCTGTGAGGGAGACGGCTGCACTTGGAAGGGACCCTAAGACCCGTGCCAGAAGGAATGTGAAGAGAGATCCAGTGTCCAGGGATCTGGATTGGAAGGCTGGACATAAGAACTGGACTACATACTGGCCAGGCTATTTAGAGAGGAACTCTAACAGCAATGAAAGCTCAGGTATGAACACTGATCTATGCCCTAGCTATACCCTTGAAAGACAGCAGGGAAACAAGTATTCTCCTGAGAGTGCTCCATTGAGAAATTCCTCTGTGCCAATCCATGATATTGAACCCATGATTGTTGAAGAAGAGGGAGAGGTTATAGATACAGGCTGTGAATACATGGATTGCTCTCTGTCTAAACTCCTTTGGTAATTTACTGTTACAAAGTACAACAACCATCACAAAGAAATACAAACTTGTTCTTTAATCTACTCAGAAAAGCTCCTGAGTAGGATTTGAGCCACGCAGTAGAAAGCAAGCCAGCTAAGGGGTTTCAGCTGGGTAACTGCTAGCAATTGAGCCTTACCTAATTGCTTGTGAGCTCTGAGGAAATCACTTCTGAGTCTATGTGTGAAGATATAAGAAGTTAACCTGAAAAGAACAGTTTTTCCCTACTTTGTGGGTTTTGTTTGTTGATTGAGGCACTGCTAAGAAAATATTAGCTAGAGCCTACAGAAAAGACCATTCTGTTACCCTCATGGTCTTTATTCTTTTCATTTGATTGCCTGACAAGTTCAGCTGTTGTTTTCCTGATTTTGTTTTTCTAAGTTTAACACTGAAAGCAAGTATCCTGTTTTATGTGCTACCAAGCATATCTGTGTTGGGAGAAATAACCCCATAAATAAATATCTTATTGGCTTTACACTCAAGCACAACTAATTATTGTGAACGGCTGTGTCTGGTGTGAATGGACTACATTTCCCACAATCCCTTGCAAATCATATTAGTATATGCCTTTGCCAAGACTGTGAACATTCTCACCCAGGCACCCGTCTGACAGGTTAAGAAATTGGCAGTTGGGGCTGAAGAAGAGAGTGAGTGAGATGTTTGTGAGAGGTGTGGAGTTGTGAGGGCCCTGAGTTTATTGAACAACAGGTATATATATTGCTTGGTACCTTTAAGTGAAAATTTGGAAAATGAGAAAGAGTTGAGATTCTCAGAAGTTTCTTATTGAGCACTGTGAAAGACACACAGATTGATTTTGGAGAAATCTGTGTAAGCTGAAGAGAGGTCATACTCTAACAGCTTTTTTTAAAGAAATCGGACTGGTTTATTTGCCAGGATTTCTGAGTGTGATTGGAGGGGAGTGCTTTAACCAGACGTTCTGTAAAACTGTAGGGATCATCTTGAAGAAGAAGTTTAACCCAGCTATTGGTTTTAAAACCTAAAATCCTGGCAAGGGATCTTTGAAGCTGTGGTTTAAAAAGAGAAAAAAACCTCTCCATTAAACAACTGCTTGAGATTTTGGGAAAAAATACTATATTGAGTTTCCTTTAAGGATTTGATATGTTAGAAGCTGAAACTGACGTTGTTTGTAAAGGAGTTTGTAGCTGTGCTGAGCTCAGGCAGATTGAACATTAGTAACAGTGACAGTTCTGAGTGCTGCAGGGAATCAGAGCCAGGAGAGAAGCTCTGGATTTAAACTGCTGATACACAGCTAATATCTTTCAGTAGAGGGTTTAAAGAAAAAAAACTTACATTTTAATTCTTTAAAGGATTTATTCTGTGGGATTGAGTAAAGACTGCTTGATGCTGGCCAGAGTGTATGAAAGGTTTGGTGGTGTGTGTGTGTGTGTGTGTGTGTGTGTGTGTGTGTGTGTGTGTGTGTGTGTGTGTGTGTGTGTTGTCAGATGACTGCCTGGGTGATAATCTTCACAGTCTTTGCAAGTGCATATATCTATATGATTTTGCAAGGTATTGTGGGCAATGTAGTTCATTCACACCAGACACAGCTGCTGACAATAATTTAGTTGTGCTCTTGGGTAAAGCCAATAAGATATTTATTTATGGGGTTATTTCTCCCAACACAGATATGCTTGGTAGCACATAAATTAGGTAACTTGCTTTCAGTGTTAACTTGGAAAAACAAAGTCAAAATCAAGAAAACAACAAACGAAAAGCTACAAAGCAAGAAACAAACTGTTCTTTTCAGGTTAACTTCTGATTACTTCCCACATAAATTCAGAAATGATTCTCTCCTAGCTCACAAGCAATTAGGTAAGGCTTAATTGCTAGCAGTCACCAGCTGAAACCCCTTAGCTGGCTTGCCTTCCACTGTGTGGGTCAAATCCTGCTTCAGGAGCTTTTCTGAGTAGATTAAAGAACAAATTTGTATTTCTTTGTGATGGTTGCTGTACTTTATAACAGAAAGTTACCAACGGAGTTTAGATAGAGAGCAGTCCATATAAACAGGATCCTCATCTGCTATTATTCCCCCTTGTTCGACAAGCATGGGTTCAATATCATGGATTGGCACAGATGAATCTCTCAATGGAGCATTTTCAGGAGAATACTTGTTTCCCTGCTGTCTTTCAAGGTTATAGCTAGGGCATAGATCAGTGTTCATACCTGAGCTTCCATTGCTGCTAGAGTTCCTCTCTATATAGCCTGGCCAGTATGTAGTCCAGTTCTTATGTCCAGCCTTCCAATCCAGATCCCTGGACACTGGATCTCTCTTCACATACCTTCTGGCACGGGTCTTAGGGTCCCTTCCACGTGCAGCCGTCTCCCTCACAGGTAGCCTCTGGTGATTCCTAGCTCTGCAGCACCATTCCTCTGGCTTTCCCCAGTCCAATGGTGTATGCTGGTCCTTGGAATACCTCCCAGTATACGTACTGCTTTGGACTCTTCTAGACCTCTCAAAGGCTTTTCTCCTCTTTTTTCCAGAGGGTCTCTTTCCCTCTCTGTCCGTCCGGTTTGGCTTCTGTTTCTGATGATCCTTCAGATGAAACTGATGATCCTTCTCTGCATATCCAAGGTGATCATGAAGATGGTCATCTGTAGAATAAACTCTACTCTTATTCTGCCTAGATGAGTGCTCCTCCCTAACACAGCGCAGCTGTGCTGAATCAGGCCCTGCCCTTTGAGATGAGTGCTTAGGGATTACCTCCTAGCCCTCCTGATTGAACACACGTTTCCCCACTTCAGCTCCTCTAATGGCTGTTGGAAACCTGGTGCATTCTGGGACTGGTAGTCTTTTATGGGAAAATTCTGTTTTCTCATTTCTACCAGCACTGACAGGTTGCTTGTTCAGAGACACTTCACCTTTTCTATAGCCCCTTCCTGAGCTATGATAAGCTTCCTTATCACAGTGTGTGTTAATTAGTTAGGGTAATTCAATTATCTTTTATGTTTGAAAATAAAATAGGGCAAATACAATAAGAAGTCATAGTCTAAAACTTTATTTCCAAAAGACTGTAGACACAGCCTCAATGCTAGGGTAGTTTCTTTTATTGAGTTTTAAAGGCAGGTAGTAGGAAAGGTGGCTTAGCATTGGACCAGAAGACTTCCTGATTTCCTGTCTCTTCTGAAGTGAGGGATTCCCAGACATCTTAGACATTTGGACATCAGACTGGGCCCCTTCGCAAGAAAGTGGACAGGGAAGAGGTACCGGTCCACCTAAACACAGACAGCCAAAATACATAATTTAGCTCAAATTTAACAAACACATGTAAAAAGAGTAAAAGTGACACTGAGTACTCCAAAGAAAAATAACTTACTTGTTAAAAGGTACCTAAAATACTTCCACAGAGAAAATAAAAGGGTTCCTAAATAAGCTTTGAATTGGAATATTTAAGAAAAATTGATTAAAATAACAATTGATCTTATCTGTAACTCAGGAAAACAACCAATTTTGGAGGTTTCTGGAGTCCAGTGGATTACAGGATCGACAGCAGCATGGATTCACCAGAGGCAGGTCTTGTCAGACAAATCTGATTGATTTCTTTGACTGGGTGACCAGGGAGTTGGACCGAGGGAGAGCCTTAGATGTGGTGTATTTAGATTTCAGTAAAGCCTTTGACACTGTTCCTCACAGGCAACTTATAAACAAACTGAGCACCCTAGTGATGGACCCTAAAGTTACTGCTTGGGTTAGAAATTGGTTGAGTGTGAGGCGACAAAGGGTACAGGTAAATGGAGCTCACTCTGAGGAGAAGGAGGTTACCAGTGGTTTGCCCCAGGGATCTGTCCTTGGTCCAATTCTTTTTAACATCTTTGTTAGTGATATTGCAGAAGAGCTGTCGAGTAAGGTTTGCTTTTTTGCAGAAGATACCGAAATTTGCAATAGAGTAGACACCCAGGAAGGAGTAGATAACATGAGAAGGTATCTAGCTAAGCTTGAAGAATTGTTAATTGGCAGCTGAGCTTTAATGCTAAAAAATGCAGGGTCATGCATTTGGACTGCAATAATCCAAGGGAGCGGTACAGTATAACGGGTGAAATACTTCTGTCCACAAAAGAAGAGACGAGGCCTGGGCATGATGGTGTCTGCCGATCTTAAAGTAGCTAAACAGTCGATGGCGAAAGCTAGAAGGATGCTTGGGTGCATAGGGAGAGGAATTGTCAGCAGAAGAAAGGAGGTGATAATGCCTCTGTATAAGTCTTTGGTGCAACCTCATTTGGAGTTTTGTGTGCAATTCTGGAGACCACACCTTCAAAAGGATACAAACTGGTTGGAATCGGTGCAGAGGGTAGCTACTAAAATGGTTAATGGTCTGCGTTATAAAGCATATGAGGATAGACTTATGGATCTTAATATGTATACATTAGAGGAAAGGCAGGATAGAGGAGTTATGATAGAGACGTTTAAATACTTCTGTAGCATAAATGCACAGGAGAGCCTCTTTCAATTGCAAGCAAGCTCTGCTACAAGGGGATATAGGATAAGGGTGAAAGGGGATAGACTCAGGAGTAATATGCAGAAATATTTCTTTACGGGAAGAGTGGTAGATGCGTGGAACAGTCTCCCAGTGGAGGTGGTAGAGATTAGGATAGTATATGAATTCAGAAAAGCATGGGACAAACACAGAGGATCTCTAAAGGAAAAGAGAGGACTATTGTAGTAGTTGATATGGAAACGCAGACTAGATAGGCCATATGGTCTTTTTCTGCCATCAGGTTTCTATGTTTAAAGAAGGAATTTGGTAATTTCAAAGTTGATACTTGATTTAACTGAAGTCACATATCTGAATTGACAATATTTTGATGTGAAGAAAATATTGCTGTAAGACAACTGAAATAGCTCTGATGTTCATCCATTTTAATGTTTTGGTGTGCAATAATATGAGTACATCAGAAACAGCCACACTTTTAAACCATACATCAACGACAAGTGGGAAGAAGTGGGCAGAACAAAATATATGCAAGCCAGTTAAATGCTAGAAAGCAATGAGCACAAATGCTCGAAGCTTAGCCAACAAAGTTCCTGATCTGGAAGCCCTAATGGTGGAAATGGACTTGGACATTGTGGCCATTACAGAAACATGGTTTAATGAATCGCATAAATGGGATATACCCGAAGCTGACTATAATCTATTCAGAAGAGACAGAGAGTGGAAAAAGGAGAAGGAGTAGCCTTATTTGTGAAAAGCAATATTAAAGCTACTGCAATGCAGGGGGCATGGGGAAAAGAAGAAGCGCTCTGGATTGTATTGGAAAGAGGAGATGGCACTGTCATCCATACTGGTGTAGTCTACAGACCTCCGACTCAAATTGAAGAAATAGATAACGAATTGATTATAGATATTGCCAAGATAGCCACAAAGGGGGAAGTGATCATATTGGATGACTTTAATCTACCCGATGTGGATTGGATTACTCCTTCTGCAAATCTGGAAAGAAGTAAAAAAATTGTGGATGCTTTCCAAGATGCGTTACTTAGACAAATGGTGATGGAACCAACCAGAGAAAGCTCAATGCTGGATTTAGTGCTCGCCAACGGTGATAGCGTGTCGAATGTCCGGGTGGGTGCCCCTGTGAGCAGCAGCGATCATCACACGGTTTGGTTTGAGATAAAAGCCAAGGTGCAGTCCAATCATGGCAAGTTCAAAGTCCTAGACTTCAAAAACACTGACTTCAGTAAAATGGCCACGTACCTGAAGGAGGAGTTGGCAGGGTGGGAGGGGATAAGGGAAGTGGAATTGCAATGGGCTAAACTAAATGTGGCAATAAAAGGGGCAACAGATAAATATATAAGGAAAGTAAATAAAAACAAGAGGAGAGGGAAACCTATTTGGTTCTCCAAAGAAGTGGCTGCTCAAATAAAGACAAAAAACACAGCTTTCACAAAATTTAAAAGCTTGCAAACAGAGGAAAACAGAAAGGAATACAGGATCAAACTAAAAGAGACAAAAAGAGAAATAAGGAAAGCAAAATCAAAGGCAGAGGAAAAGATGGCTAAAGATGTGAAGTGTGGCGACAAAACTTTCTTCAGGTATATTCGGGAGAGGAGGAAAATCAGAGGTGGAATTGCAGAAGTGCTGGGAACGGACTCGTGGAAAGTGACATTGAAAAAGCGAAATTGCTAAACAAATACTTCTGCTCTGTTTTTACTAAAGAAAATCCTGGAGAAGGACCATCTGTGACTCCCAAATATAAAAATGGGAATGAAGTAGATACCACACCATTCACAGAAGATGATGTGTTAGAACAACTTGCAAAACTGAAAGTGGACAAGACCATGGGATCAGATGGGATACACCCCAGGATACTGAAAGAGCTCAGAGAGGTTCTTGCAGGGTCGTTAAGGGATGTTTTCAATACATCCTTGGAAACAGAAGTTCCTAAGGACTGGAGAAGGGCTGATGTGGTACCTCTTCACAAAAGTGGTGACAGGGAAGAAGTGACAAACTACAGGCCGGTGAGCCTTACCTCGATGGTGGGAAAAGTAATGGAGGCGCTCCTGAAAGAGCAAATAGTGGACTTTCTTAAAACCAACAGGTTGCATGATCCGAGGCAACATGGTTTTACCAAAGGACGATCTTGCCAAACAAATCTGATTGAGTTCTTTGACTAGGTGACCAGAGAACTAGATCAGGGGCATGTGATGTATGTCATCTACCTGGATTTCAGCAAAGCCTTTGATGCTGTTCCTCATAGGAGGCTTATCAATAAACTCAATAGTTTGGGGATGGGTCCCAAGGTGGTGAACTGGATCAGAAATTGGTTGACTGACAGATGACAGAAGGTGATGGTAAATGGAGCTCACTCGGATGAAAGGAGGGTGATTAGCGGGGTGCCGCAGGGTTCGGTCCTGGGCCCGGCACTGTTCAATGTATTTGTGAGTGATATTGCTGAAGGACTGAATGTAAAAGTCTGTCTTTTTGCAGATGACACTAAAATTTGCAACAGAATGGACTCCCCTGAAGGAGTGGATAACATGAGGAAAGATCTACAGAAGCTGAAAGAATGGTCTAGTGCTTGGCAGTTAAGATTTAATGCGAATAAGTGCAGTGTCATGCACTTGGGAAGCAGAAATCCAAGGGAAATGTATGCGATAGGGGGTGAGAGGTTGCTGTGCATGGACCAGGAGAAGGACTTTGGTGTGATTATTTCTGAGGATCTCAAGGTGGCAAAACAGTGTGACAAGGCAGTGGCAAAAGCCAGGAGGATGTTGGGTTGCATACAAAGAGGAATTACCAGCAGAAAGGAAGAGGTACTAATGCCACTGTATAAGTCACTGGTGAGGCCTCACTTGGAATACTGTGTTCAGTTCTGGAGACCACATCTCACAAAGGATGTAAAAAGAGTGGAAACGGTTCAGAGCAAGGCAACCAAAATGAGTGTACATATTTAGACCTAAATATGTACACTCTGGAGGAGAGGAGGGATAAGGGAGATATTATTCAGACCTTTAAATACTTAAAGAAAATTAATGAACAAACAAACCTCTTCCAAAGACGGGGAAGCTGTAAAACTAGAGGGCATAACATGAAGCTGCAAGAGGATAAATTTAAAGGCAATGTCAGGAAATACTTTTTCAGTGAAAGGGTGGTGGATGCTTGGAATGCCCTCCCGATGGAAGTGGTGGGGGCAAATACAGTGACAGAATTCAAAATGGCATGGGACAGACACAGTGGATCCCTTTACAGCAACAGGATAAAATCAAAATAAACTTAACTATTTAATTTCTCAACAAACTGGGATGTCCTACACGGAGCGGTGGGTTCACCCCTAAAACAAAGACATGGGGAGGGGTGACCTGCACGGAGCGGCAGATGCACCTACTCTTGCCATCTTACTGGGCAGACTAGATGGACCATACTGGTCTTTATCTGCCATCATTTACTATGTTACTATATTATTTATTTTGTGATTTCAAGTTTTCATTTTGGAGCACTCTGTTTTACAGTATATTTAATAATTTGTTTGAGGAATTTAATGAATTTCACTGCAAATTCAATATATGGAATTTAGTCTTCCTTATTCATTCCATTATTGAAATTCATTACCTTGCTAGAATGAACATTTGAAACATCACATTGGCAGGGGTCTATCCTATTTAGTTTTATTTTCCTCTTATTCCATGTTTACTTAATTGTACAAGAGAGTAAGACGAGATTAGTGAATTCTTTTAGTCTCCATCTGAAGGAATGCCAGACTCTGAGGTAACCGCTTGGCTTATGTGACTACATTACATAACAACATCTTCAGTAGTACAGTAGGAGTCTGACTGTATCTCCTCTGGGAAGGAAAGGCTTCATTAAGTGCATACATTTGCAGTTGTCCACATTACATTTCAGTCTTCCAATTTCTTGAGGTCCTCTTGCCGTTTTTCATCATCCTCTTGAATAACTTTGTGTCATTTGCAAATGTGATGACCTCACTCGTTGTTCCCATTTCCAGATCATTTATGAATATGTTAGAAAGTAGCAGACCCAGCACAGATCCCTGGGGTACTCCACTATTCGCCTTTCTCTGTTGAGAACATTGACCATTTCGCCCTACGCACAGTGTTCTATCTTTCAACCAGCTTCCATCCTACAATGGAACACTGCCTCCTATTCCATGATGTTTTTCATTTCCTCAAGAGTCTGTCATGAAGGAGCTTGTCAAAGGCTTTCTGAAAACCCATAAACACTATGTCCATGTTTCACCTTTATTCACACTTTCAAGAAAAATGTAGCAGATTGGTAAGGCTGCGTGGCTAATTTTCCGCCAGTCTCATGATGCTCACATAACCCTTCTCCTGAAATCACTTTACTGGCTCCCTATCCACTGCCGCATTCAATTCAAATTTTTCCTACTGATTTATAAGTGTATTCATCCTGCAGTTGCTCACTACCTACTACTACTACTGAGCATTTGTAAAGTGCTACAAGATGTACACAGCACTGCAGAGACACATGTAAAAGACAGTCCCTGCTCATCAGAGCTTACAATCTAGTCAAGACAGATAACACAGTCGCTGTTAGAGACAGGATACATATAGGGCGAATGGGAAGGAAACACAAAGGAAATCAGGTGAGTCAAGATCCGAAAGCGGCAATGAAAAGGTAAACTTTCAGCCTGGATTTGAAAAGGGTCAGAGAAGGCGCCTGACATTCACATTCAGGTAGTTTGCTCCAGGCATAAGGAGCAGCAAGGTGAAAGGAGCGAAGACTGGAGTTAGCAATAGAAGGAAAGGGCACAGATAGAAGCGGTTTGCCAAAAGAGCGGAGTTCCCAAGGAGGGGTGTAGGGAGAGATAAGAGACAAACTACCCACACCCTTTTATCTGAGCCCTTCTCTGCCACTGCCATCTCCGGACTTTGCTCATTCCACCTTGCTGCTCCATATGCCTGGAACAAAGTACCTGAGTTAGTATGCCAGGCTCTTTCTCTGGTTCTATTCAAATCCAGGCTAAAAACTCACCTCTTCAAGGTTGCATTTGGATCTTGATCCCCTTATCCTCATGCTTATCACCAATCTGTATTTCCTATTCCCCTTGATTTACCCTAGTCCCCAGCTGTTGTGTGGTCTGTCTTGATTAGATTGTAAGCTCTGAGGAGCAGGGACTGTCTCATACTTGTAAATGTACAGTGCTGCGCATGCCTTGTAGCTCTATACAAATGAGAAGTAATAGTAGTAGTAGTAGTGAGGCAAGACTTCCCTTTGCTTAATCTGCAATCCATTTGTAGTTCTTCCAGTTCTCTGGAATGTTTGCCATCCAATCCAGGTGATTTGCTATTTTCTGGTTTGTCATTTGCCATATTTCATCTTCCAAGTTCACGGAAACTCATTTCAGTTCCTTCAAATAATCACCATAAATACCATTTCTGGCATAGATAGCTCCATTACATATTCCTCAGTAAAGACATAAGAACATAAGATATGCCATACTGGGTCAGACCAAGGTCCATCAAGCCCAGTATTCTGTTTCCAACAGTGGCCAATCTAGGTCATATGTACCTAGCAGTTTCCCCAAGAGACACAAGTTCCACAATGCTTGTACGGGGTCAAGCATTGATATCTTCGGTCATTTCTTAATAATGGTTTATGGACCTTTCCTCCAGGAACTTGTCCAAACCTTTTTTAAACCCAGCTACACTAACAGCCTTTACTACATCCTCCGGTAACAAATTCCAGAGTTTGATTACACGTTGAGTGAAAAAATATTTTCTTTTATTAGTCTTAAATAGTTTACCCTGTAGCTTCATTGCATGTCCCCTAGTCTTTCTATAGTCTGATAACGTAAACAATCGATCTACGTTTACCCGTTCCACTCCGTTCATTAATTTATAGACTTCTATCATATCTCCCCTAAGCAGTCTCTTTTCCAGGTTAAAGAGCCCTAACCTTTTTAGCCTTTCCTCATAGGAGTATCCTTCCATCCCCTTTACCATTTTGATGGCTCTTCTCTGAACCTTTTCTAAAATCGCTATATCCTTTTTAAGATACGGCGACCAGAATTGCACACAATATTCAAGGTGCGGTCTCACCATGGAACGATATAGAGGCATTATAATATCTTTTGTTTTATTTTCCAGTCCTTTCCTTATCATACCTAGCATTCTATTTGCTCTCTTGGCTGCCGCTGCACACTGGGCCGAGGGTTTTAACATGGTATCCACAATGACGCCTAAATCTTTTTCCTGGGTGGTGGTTCCTAATGTGGAACCTTGCATCGTGTAACCATAGTTTGGGTTGTTCTTCCCTAGGTGCATAACCTTGCACTTGTCCACATTAAATTTCATCTGCCATTTTGTTGCCCAGTCTTCCAATTTATCAAGATCCTCTTGCAATTTTTCACAATCCTCTTGGGTTTTAACAACTTTAAATAGTTTTGTGTCATCTGCAAATTTGATAACCTCACTCGTTATTCCACTTTCCAGGTCATTTATGAATATGTCAAAAAGCAGCGGACCCAGCACAGATCCCTGGGGTACACCACTATTCACCTTTTTCCATTGGGAAAATTGGCCATTTAGCCCTACCCTCTGCTTTCTATCTTTTAACCAGTTCCTGATCCACAATAGTACACTGCCTCCTATTCCATGACTCTTTAGTTTTGCCAAAAGTCTCTGATGAGGGACCTTGACAAAGGCTTTCTGAAAGTCCAGATACACAATATCAACCGACTCACCTTTGTCCACCTTTTTATTCACTCCTTCAAAAAAACATAACAGATTAGTAAGACAAGATCTTCCTTGTCTAAAGCCATGTTGGCTGTCTCCCATTAGGTCGTGACTATCTACATGCTGAGTAATTTTATTCTTTATGATGGTTTCTACCATTTTTCCCGGTACTGACGTCAGGCTCACCGGTCTGTAGTTTCCCGGATCACCCCTGGAACCCTTTTTAAAAATTGGTGTTACATTGGCGATCCTCCAATCTTCAGGTATTAGAGATGATTTTAATGATAGTTCACAGATTACTAATAGCAGGTCTGCAATCTCATATTTCAGTTCTTTCAACACCCTTGGATGTATACCATCTGGCCCAGGTGATTTGCTACTCTTCAGTTTATCTAATAGTTGTAAGACATCGTCCCGATGCATCGATATTTCCTTCAATTCTTCCGCACCTTTAAATACCACTTCAGTCATGGGTAACATCCCTACATCTTCCTCAGTAAAGACTGAAGCAAAGAATTCATTCAGTCTCTCCGCTATCGCCTTGTCGCCTCTTAGTGCTCCTTTAACCCCTTTATCATCTAATGGACCAACTGACTCTCTCACAGGTTTTTTGCTACGAATGTACTTGAAAAGGTCTTTATTTCGTGTTTTAGCTTCCGCAGCAAGCTTCTTCTCAAATTCTCTCTTTGCCTGCCTTATCAATGCCTTGCATTTGACTTGCCAGTGCTTGTGCTGTTTCCAGGTTTCGTCATTTGGCTCTTTTTTCCATTTCCTGAAAGATGTTTTTTTGGCAACAACAGCCTCTCTGACCTCACCTTTAAACCATGCTGGCAGTTTTTTGGACTAAAGAACTAAAGCAATCATTTGGGTGAAGTGTAATTATTAAGCTGCAGCAAAATCGGGACCATAAGACTACTGGTAGGAGTTAAAGGCGACATTTTGAGCCCAGTGCTGGCCTGAATGGGAATGTGTGGGGATCGCTCCTGTCCAGATCCCACTAGACCACTCAAATTTACAAGAGGAAGGGCTGGGGATACCTTAGGGAGTGTGGGGATTACAATTTGAGGTCTATGGGGTGGGGGGATTTAAAAAGGAGAAGTTCAGTTGTGCCTTCGTGGAGTCCCGAGGTATATGTGGGGGGAAAGGTATTTTGGGGAGGGGTCCTATTTTTTTTCAATGCTGGGAGAACAGGACCCCCAGACAGCTGATTTTTTTTTTTTATATATATAGCATTTTACACACAGAACAATCTTGGAGAAAAACAGCAAATACAATTAGTAAATAACACAGCAAGAAAAATACAAAATAGCAATACTGAAACCAGCAACAATGTATTTGCTCACACTAGCACACAAATAACAGAGAGGTGGAAAAAAGGAAAAAACTGATACATTTTAAACACTAAGAGAACAAGCAATCAAGGCAACCGATAACCCGGGGTATACATTAAGCAAGCTCAGGGGAGGCCCCTATAGAGGATTCCAGCCGACGAGCTGAAATAAAAGCTACCAGTTGAGAGGGGTCATAAAAAATATAAGAAACAGAGTGATATTTCACTAAACATTTACAAGGGTGTTTCAGGAAAAACAGGCCCCCCAACTGTAGAACTCCAGAACGCAATATAAGAAATTCTCTATGCCGCCTCTGAGTTGCTCTAGATAGGTCCGGATAAATCCAGACCAACAAACCTTTAAAAGGCAATTTCCGCTTCCGAAAGAAAAGCTTCAGTAACCATTCTTTATCCGACAATAATGCAAAAGTAATTAGCAAAGTAGAAGGAACAGAAGGCTCACTAGAAGAATTTTCTAACAAGTCAGTAACATTCAATACATTTACCTGATCTAGATCCCCACCAATATTCACCAACCCAGGTGAAAGCTTCCCCTTAGGCAAATAATGGGGTGTGAATCTAAGATGGGGTGTGAATCTAAGATGGCGGCAGCCGTTTGCATCGAGTGAGTTCGTGCTTTCTATGGGGAGAAAGCGTAAGGGGAAAGGGGGTGGTAAGCCCTCTCAACCCTCTGTTACCTCTACGCCCATTACCTTGGGTTCTATGGACACTTTTGTTCGTCGCACGGCTCGCAACCCGACGTCTGGTGGGGAAGTTTTTCGAGCTGCAGCTGTACAGGAGTCGGATGACTTGACGGCTGCGTTGAATTCATCTCTGTCCCCGCTGAGCCCTGCGCCAAAGATACAGTGGAACCAGCCTCTTCCTGTTGGTTTTCTGGAGCTTGATCCCCCCTCGATGGAGGAGTTGGATAGAGCTTCGAGAGGGCCCGAAGCTTCAGGACAGAGGGGCATTGGGAGTGTAGCCGACGAGCTGCACAGTATACCTCCAACTTCGACGCTGATTGCTCCCGAGGTGAGCCGACGACAAGAATGGAAGCTGCGGTGCCTGTGGACTCTGCTTTTGTGTTTTCTATGAAGCAGCCGCCCAGTTTCACCTTAGAGTCTATCTGGCAAGCTATCCTCTCCCTTGGAGAAGCCTTGGCCCTAAGGATTGCATCTGTAACTCAGAAGATGAATGATTCAGTGGTGGCTTTGGAGAATATGGAGAAGAAGGTGGAAGGTTTGCAATTAGAAGTTGGGGAGTATCGGAGGAAAGTGGATGCTCTGGAAGAACAGTCTGATATGCTGAAAAAGAGCTTTTCTGCGGTGAATGTTAAGTTAGAACATTTAGATAATCTATCAAGGGCTAATAATTTAAGATTAATTAATTTTCCTAGAATTTCTACTGTGACCCCACGGGATATGTTTAAGCAATATTTGGTAGAGATGTTGGGGGTTTCCCCTGAGTTAGTGCCACCTTTGGTAAAGATTTATTATTTGCCTAACAGCTGATATTTTTTAACATCTCTAGCTACTTTAAGAGTGCAGACTGGCGTATCAGGCCACTTCTTAGCAGCCTGATGTTCCAGGCTGAGAAAAATAACATCAACTTTGAGTTGGTGTTATTTTTCCAAGAATAACCTGATTTGCAATGATCATGGCAAGCTGTATTACTCCATTTGAATACTAATGAGGTGTTTTGCGTGCACTTGCATGTTTTATATCTCATTAGTATTCAACGTGCGCTGTAGTACAAAATTGTATATTACAGTGAAATAATGTACATTTTTTCCCCATAACACACCAATAAAGGTCAAATATTGTGCATTATTCCTGTAACGCACTTTACTACCCCTCCCCCTTTGTCTTTCAGCTAAGCCTTTGTCCTCTCTAAGTACCCCTTTTACCTTTTCAATCATCTAATGGTACAGGCTTCTTGCTTTAAATATACCTAAAAAGGTTCTTATGAGTTTTGGCTTCTATGGCAAACTTCAATTTCTTTTTTTGCCTTCTTTATCAATGCTTTGCATTGTACTTGCCAGTGCTTCTTTTGTTTCCTATTTTCTTAACTTGGATCCTTTTTCCATTTTTTTAAAGATGTTATTTTGACCCTGGTAGCCTCCTTCACCTCACCTTTCAACTATGCTGATTGTTGTTTGGCCTTCCTTCTGCCTTTTTTAATGCATGGAATACATCTAGTCTGGGCTTCCAAGATGGTATTTTTAAATTGTTTATTGTAAGACCTAATATACTGTCTTTCATATACAATCAAGGCCAAATCACATGGCCTGCAGTGGGCATGTGCCACCCAAGGCTGCTGCCTAGCCCGCCTAGCAGACTGGCGGGCCCTGGCCCCAATGCTGTTACCTCTCATACCAAATCCTGTGGTTCCACTAAGGTCTAGGTCTAAATAGCTCCCACTTGTGTCAGTTCCTGAATCAACTGCTCTATGAAGCAGTCATTTATTTTCTCTAAAAACTTTACCTCCCTAGCACGTCCTGAAATAACATTTATCCAGCCAATAGTGAGGTAATTGAAACCACCTATTATTATTGTGGTGTCAAATTTGTTAGTGCTCCTAATTTCTGTTAATTTCATTTCATCACTTATATTCTGCCTATACAATGTACCAAGCGAATTACAACAGCAGTTCTATTTAAAAAAATATACAATTCATAATAATATACAATAAATCCTAAACAGATTACAACAGCAGTTCTATTAAGAAAATATACAATTCATCGTAATATAAATAACCCATTTGAGAATAAAAATCCACCATAAGATATTTTATTCATAAAACAGCAAACTGAGACCAGTTCGCTTCTCCATTAAAAATCTCATTATCATCTTTCAGTCAAGTATTGCTTTAAAACGTTTAGTCTTTATGAATTGCCTAAAATGCACATAATTGGATTCAAATTTAAATGAAGCTGGTAACTGATTCCATTCTTTTGCAGCCCTATAACAAAACAGCTTGCCCAAGAAATGCTTCTAAATAAAATCCTTGCGAGACGAAACAGGCAACTTGTTACTAGATACGAGCATAACAATATTGAAGGAGTGTTTAACTTCATAATGGAGGTCATGTAACCTGGAATACCACCATTCGGATGTTTAAAAACAAAACATAGCATTTTAAATACAACTCTGGTTGGTATAGGCATCCAGTGCAATTCTCTTAAAACAAGGTGTTGCTGTTTCCAATTTTTGTCCTCTCAAAATTATTTTAACAGCAGTATTTTGTAAAATCTGAACATAAAAACATAAGATATTCCATACTGGGTCAGACCGACTAATGAACTCAAAGAGATACCAAAAAGAATTGGTGGCAGCAGTGAGCCTTGTGATATCTCACATCCCAGCTTCCATGGCTTGTGACAAATCCTTATCCCATTTCACTCTAACCCCAATCTATTCTTTAAACATTCCTTCATCCACTGCCATACAGTTCCTGAGTTTCCAGTCTCATTCAACCATAATAAAAGCAGAT
This sequence comes from Ichthyophis bannanicus, assembly GCA_033557465.1. Classification (NCBI taxonomy): domain Eukaryota; kingdom Metazoa; phylum Chordata; class Amphibia; order Gymnophiona; family Ichthyophiidae; genus Ichthyophis; species Ichthyophis bannanicus. The sequence goes on from CM066035.1 coordinate 830,980,428, forward strand.
GATGATCTAGCAGATCAAAAGCTGCTAAGAGGTCAGCCAGCATTAAGATCATCTGTCCCCCCCCCCCCTCCTTATTAGTAGGGAAAGCTCAGACATCAAAGTTAATAATAACATCTTTACAAAATGCTAACTGGGAAACAGGCAACAAATCATAATCCTCTAGATATCTCTGTAACTGAGAGACAACTACTGCTTCACGTAATTTAGAACATAAGAACATAAGACATGCCATACTAGGTCAGACCAAGGGTCCATCAAGCCCAGTATACTATTTCCAACAGCAGCCAATCTAGGTCATAAGTACCTGTCAGGTTCCCAAAAAGGTACACAGGTTCATGCTGCTTTTCCAAGGGGTAAGTAGTGGATTTCCCTGGTCCGCTTTAATAGTTTATGGACTTTTCCTCCAGGAACTTGTCGACACCTTTTTTAAACACAGCTACACTAACAGCTCTTACTACATCCTCTGGTAACAAATTACAGAGTTTAATTAGGAACCACCACCCAGGAAAAGGATTTGGGCGTCATCGCGGATTATACGTTGAAACCCTCTGCCCAGTGTGCAGCAGCCACCAAGAAAGCAAATAGAATGCTAGGAATCGAGAATCAAACCAAGGATATTATAATGCCTCTGTATCATTCTATGGTGTGACTGCACCTTCAATATGTGTGCAATTGGTCATCTTATCTTAAAAAAAGATATAGTAGAATTAGAAAAAGTAAAGAGAAGAGCCTGGAAGGATACCCATATCAGGAAAGGCTTAAAAGGTTAGGGGTCTTCAACTTGGAAAGAGACGGCTGAGGGGGGATATGATAGAGGTCTGTAAATAAATGAATGGAGTAGAATGGCTAAACATAGATCAGTTGTTTACGCCTTCAAGAAGTAGAAAGACCAAGGGACATGCAATGAAACTACAATGTAACCCATTTAAGAGTAATAAGAGACTAATCAAATTCTGGAATTCGTTACAGGAGGATGTAGTAAAAGCTGTTAGTGTAGCTGGGTTTAAAAATGTTTGGACAAGTTCCTGAAGGAAAATCCATAAACCATTATTAAAGAGGACCCGGAAAATCCACTGCTTGTCCCAAAACAAGCATTGTGTAACCTGTGTGCCTTTTTGTTAATTGCCAGGCACTTGTGCCCTGGATTGGCCACTGCTGGAAGCAGGATACTGGGCTTAATGGATCTTGGTCTGACCCAGTAGGGCATTTCTAACATTATATTATATTCTCCAATTAGTTTAAAATGGGCTACATTGTAGCTTCACTGCATGTCCACTTGTATTTCTACTTTTTGAAGTGGCAAACAACTGATCTACGTTTACCGGTTCCACTTCATTCATTATTTTATAGACCTCTATCATATCTCCCGCCTTTTTCCCAAGTTAAAGAGCCCTAACCTTTTAAACCTTTCTTCATACTATTTTTATACCTGTTCTAATACTGCTATATCCTTTTTAAGATATGGTGACCAGAATTGCACACAATATTCAAGTTGTGGTCACACCATGGAGTGATACAGAGGCATTATAATATCCACACCATGGAGTGATACAGAGGCATTATAATATCCTTAGTTTTATTTTCCATTCCTTTCCTTATGATTCCTAGCATTCTATTTGCTTTCTTGGCAATGGTTGCACCCAGTGCAGAGGGTTTCAATGTATTATCCACGTTGATGCCTAGATCTTTTTCCTGGCTGGTGATTCCTAATGTGGAACCTTGCATCATGTAACTGTATCCTGGGTAGTTCTTCTCTAAGGAGGTTATTCTGAACCATGAATAAGCCACCTGTACGTGCGGGATTGACATGTATCTCATGAAAATGTTCAAAACCATATTCTGAACTTTTGCAGCCCTGTATGTACATGGCACTTAAATGGGGATCACAGAACATGGGTGGGAAGGGGCGGAATGGGGGCATGGCCAGCCACGGAGATGTATGAAGCATATTCCAGTCACACCGATATATGTCTGCAGCCGGCCCGCAGGTGTCCAGGTTATACCTGAAAAAACGTGGAATAAAGGTAGGACTTAGAAATATTCCTGCTCCTCACCTCAATGCAGCCAATAGTGGTGAATGGATGACTAACCTATACTGTGCACTGGTGTGACTGCAGCCTAGAAAACTACAGCAGGCAGTGTTACGGAACAGAAAGCAGAGGAGAGGGAGGATGTAAGTCAAAGCAGCAGAAATAAACACCCCCACAAATGTATGCAGTAGAGCACTGGTGCTCAATCCGGACATGCTGGCATTTGCTGTGTGAGCTAAAGGGGCACGGCTAGGGCTACCTAACAATGCCCACATCCTGGCAATGATACTGGTGACAGAGTCCTAGGACCCCATGTGAAAATGTAAGCCCGGACATCAGTGCTACGTGCAGCACCCAGCCAGCTGGAGTATTGCGCTCCACACAGTGGATTTCTATAATATGCTCTATGCAATGTGCACAGATAAGGTCTTATGTAACTCCTATCAGAATATTATATTGGGAATATCTTACGCCGGTGGCTATATGGCACATATCCTGTGCACATGTTACTGTTGCGATTGTTTACATATATGGGCACTTTGATGTGCAATGTGCATACAGGGTTTGGCCCTTGAGGCAGACATACTTGAAGGGCTGTTTGGGCCTACTGCAGTTCTGTAGCAGATTGAGGTCCACCATTATAGTTAACGTGTATGTAGGAAGCCAAATAGAAATGTAGTGAACAGGAATGATATTGAGTTGGAAGTACTGATTGCTTTGACATTCGGTGCTGTGCATTCTTTTGGCAGACGGCTGTTTCTGTGGGGCTGCAAATGAAAGAGTGTGTGTGTGTGTGTGTGTGTGTGTGTGTGCGTGCATGGGGGTGTCTAGATTGCTCATCCACATATCCAGGGGGGACAGGTATGCCTGCCAGGTATCTGGACCATAGGGCTGTCTGCAGCCTCACCAGGTGCCAGTGCATACAGGCAAGAGTATGCAGGATGGTTCGGCAATCACTTTCCTGCCAGACACTTCTCTGTCACTACTCAGGGAGACCTCAGAGGGTGGGCGTGCAATGGTGCAAAGCGCAGTATGCCATTCCCAGATGCACCAGCATTGGTCTCAAAAAATTTGCACATTTGTAGGGGGCACCGATGTTATCTCTGGGCAGGTCTGTGTGGTGCTTGGGTATTTAGGTAGTTCCCTATGGGGGACCTATTCTGCTCGGATCATGTCCTTAGCATTGTACAGTCATGTTCCTGAGTCGTTCACAATATGATACTTTGGGAGGGTGTCTACTATCATGTCTGTAATGCTGCACTGCATCTTGTGCCAATAGGTTCATTCTCTTCCCATTTTCCTGCTACAGTACTGTACACTCTGCATGTTTTGTAGTGATCTGAGCATGCCATGTTCTGGTTTCTATTGTCTAACTTGCATCCACCTGTGAGTCTCGCCATCTTACACTGTCATTCAGCCTCAAAATAGCTGTCCGTGCCCACAGCAGCTTCGCAACTGCCCGTTTTGAAGGGGGCGTGGCCATTCACGGGTATATTGCGGAGATGGGCAGAGTCGGAATACGGTGAGTGCAGGGATGTACAATTCCATTGTCAGCGTATACACTTCTTTGTACAACGTAGCACTGTGTGTGGGCCGCACCCAGCACATCTATGTGGGGGATTCTGTGCATGCGGCTGCGTCTATCCCTATGTGTGCGGAATTGGGTTCTATTTCTGCACATTTCCATTTGGACGTGCCTGCTGCCCGGATGTGCATGTTTTCGGAATTGGCCTCTAAATGCATAACTTTGCACTTGTCCACATTAAATTTCATCTGCCTTTTGGACACTCAGGGGTATGTTTACTAAACAGGGCTAACGGTTAACCCCGGCTATCTGCAACTAGGTCCCATTAATAATATGGAACCAAGTGGCAGATAGCCCGGGTTAACCGTTAGCCCGGTTTAGTAAACATACCCCTCAGTCTCCCAATTTTTCAAGGTCCTCTTTCAATTTTTCATTAATCCTCTTGTTGTAACAGCGTTGAATAATTTTGTGTCATCTGCAAATTTGATCATCTCACTCATTATTCCCACTTCCAGGTCATTAATAAATATGTTAAGCCAATATTGTAAGATTTGCTATTGAATGTTAATTCCAGTAACAAGGTAGACATTCACTGATCTCCCATATCACAGACCCAATGCTCCCAGTCGTAATGAACAGTATTAATTATTTTTTATTTTTTGTCAGATCACCTACCATGAGAGTGGGAAACCCTCTCTTAACATATAGTAACATAGTAAATGACGGCAAATAAAGACCAGTATGGTCCATCTAGTCTGCCCAGCAATATGACAGGAGTAGGTGCATGTCTTTGCTTAGTGAAGTAGGTCCTCCATTTTAATCATTTAATAAAAGCGGCCGAAACCAGCCTAAAGGTGGGAGACAAACACTCATAAGAGCGGATCTCCACAAAATTTGAAACCACACAAACTGCTGCTCCCGGTTAATATTTCTTCTTCAAAGGGAACACAGGTATCAAAAAACCAGACCTCGCAAAAGGCCCATTCAGTACAAACGGTGCATTACTCCTGCCGTTATTTCAACAGACTTGTCAGCTCAAAGGATAGAATAGCGCCAATATACTCATCTGATGCTGAATGTAATTATGGCAGCAAAGAACAGTCCGTTGGGTACTGCAACACAACGCTTTGTTTCAAGCTCGTCTACCTTGTTACTGGAATTTCATTGTGGTGACATTATTTGGGCTTTATAAGTAAGAGTGAATGTTAATTGGCAAGGGAACTTAAGTCTCTGCCCATCATTTTAGGCATTGGAATCAGAACAATTGCATCCAGAGAGGAAGGGAAAAGACCCTTGTTTCAACAATCGGGCAACCAAAAGCATCAGCGATCACAGTATTTCTATAAGTGCATCCTAAAGTAACCACTTTCAACATGGATCTAAAACATTGGAACTCTTTGAAAATTTCCTTAACAATTAAAAAATTTCCACATGAGGTACTGGAAGGAAATCTTCTCAGATAATATCTGCCCATATCAGTGCCTTTGGGTCGATCTCAATTTCTATAGATCTATAATGCACAAATGAATTAACACTTAAGAATAAAAGGTTTGAATGTTCTTCTTTAAGAAAGAGGCTAAATCTTGTGCAGACAAGTTTGACTCTTGCACACTTGACTATGCCTCTTGCACACTTAAGAACATAAGATATGCTATACTGGGTCAGACCAAGGTCCATCAAGCCCATTATCCTGTTTCCAGCAGTGGCCAATCTAGGTCATATGTACCTAGCAGTTTCCCCAAAAGACACAGGTTCCACAATGCTTGTATTGGGTCAAGAATTGATATCCTGGGTCCCTTTTTAATAATGGTTTATGGACCTTTTCTCCAGGAACTTGTCCAAACCTTTTTTAAACCCAGCTACAGTAACAGTCTTTACTACATCCTCCGGTAACAAATTCCAGAGTTTGATTACACGTTGAGTGAAAAAATATTTTCTCTTATTTGTCTTAAATAGTTTACCCTGTAGCTTCATTACATGTCCCCTAGTCTTTCTATATTCTGATAATGTAAACAATCGATCTACATTTACCCGTTACACTCCATTCATTAATTTATAGACCTCTAACATATCTCCCCTCAGCCGTCTCTTTTCCAGGTTGAAGAGCCCTAACCTTTGGAGCCTTTCCTCATAGGAGTAGCCTTCCATCCCCTTTACCATTTTGGTGGCTCTTCTCTGTACCTTTTCTAATAACGCTATATCCTTTTTAACATACGGCGACCAGCACTGCACACAATATTCAAGGTGCGGTCGCACCATGGAACGATATAGAGGCATTATAATATCCTTTGTTTTATTTTCCTTATGATACCTAGCATTCTATTTGCTTTCTTGGCCGCCGCTGCACACTGGGCCGAGGGTTTTAACATGTTATCCAAAATGACGCCTAAATCTTTTTCCTAGTTGGTGGTTCCCAATGTGGAACCTTGCATCGTGTAACCATAGTTTGGGTTGTTGATTACTAGGTGCATAACTTTGCATTTGTCCACATTAACTTTCATCTGCCATTTGGATGCCCAGTCTTCCAATTTATCCAGATCCTCCTGCAGTTTTCCACAGTCCTCTTGGGTTTTAACAACTTTAAATAGTTTTGTGTCATGTGCAAATTTGATAACCTCACTCGTTATTCCCTTTTCCAGGTCATTTATGAATATGTCAAAAAGCAGCGGACCCAGCACAGATCCCTGGGGTACTCCACTATTCACCTTTTTCCATTGGTAAAATTGGCCATTTAGCCCTACCCTTTGCTTTCTATCTTTTAACCAGTTCCTGGTCCACAATAGTACACTGCCCATGACTTTTTAGTTTTGCCAAAAGTCTCTGATGAGGGACCTTGTCAAAGGCTTTCTGAAAGTCCAGATACACTATATCAACCAACTCACCTTTGTTTACTTGTTTATTTACACTTCCAAAAAAAATAACAGATTAGTAAGACAAGATCTTATCATTTCTAGTTGGAGTGTTTACGTTTTAAATAGTGATCTAATGTTGTACTGATCATCCTTGATAAGCCTCGAGTAACACTATTTTTTAGCTTGAGAAATGGATTCTTTAAATTGACTAATACGCTCATGCCACTGTCTTATTGATTCTAAATCTTGGCTAAATCATCATGATCACTCTAGGCACCTTTTATTTTGGTCTTCATTTGTGCCAGATTAGAGTTACGGGTTGAAACCTCCCTTGCCCCCTGCCTCGCTCTATAATGTGCGACATTATCAAGTGCCTCCCCTACGTTTAACAACATTTCAAGAAATTCTTCCTCACTGCAAGTTGTTAATCTGGAGTTGAGCAGAACACAGCCACCTCAACTTTACCTCAAAGCTGTTCCAAATGCCCAGAGTTGCCTATTAATTTTTTCCTAGATTCCCACTGCAGGGTGAAGTCCAATAAATAATGATCTGACAACAAATGGCTGTCCCCATTCTCCATCAATGGCTATAATTAGATCTAGTTGATGTCCTTAATTATGTCTACTCTCTAAATTTACCAGGGTTAAGATGTAAATCCTTCATTAAAGAATGAAAGAAAAGCACTATGGAATCATTCACATCCTCCAAAGGAAGGATAAAATCCCCTAGGATAAGTGCCTGTTGATACAGCAAGACATGCTGCGCTATTATGGTTAAGGTCTCCTGGATCATACCCCAATTACCTGGTAGTCAATAACTCATCAAAATCCCATTTGATTAGAATAAGCTTCCATTGACATTGTTTCCAAAGCCGGCTGTGTAATTGAATCAGCAACCTTACCTTTTACAAAACTTGTATATATCAATGCAAGCCCACCCCCACCCCCCCTTTTCTTCAGGAGGATAGTGCAACATTTTATTTCCTGGGGGACATAACATATACGTATACAAAAGGGGCATCATTTTCTGGTAATCAGGTCTTCACCAGGTCTCTATAACAACAATTTAACATTTCATCATTGGTCTGTTCATTCTGGTTAGACAAATGGACCCCGGCCACTATTCTCTTTCCCTTCACCCACAGGATTTCTATCCATAATTCCATGGTGCATTCTGTTTCTGCAGAACTTCTAACCTGTTACTCAACACCTTCATTAACATATAGAACTGGCCGTACAGAGCTGTGCAAGCGGTGCAGCTGCACAGGGCGCAAGCACAGAAGGGGGTGCTGATATCGCTTCCAGGAAGCTTAGATAGCATGGGTTACTGAACGTGACTGGGTGGAGGGGGCATCAGATTCTTTAGTCGCACAGAGTGCATTTCTAGCTTGGTACAGTCCTGGCACCACTCCTCCACCAATCTGATTCATCCTATCATTGCAATATAATTTGTATCCTGTTATCCAATTGGTTATCCGTCTTCCCTTGAAATTCCTATTATATCTACCTTTTCATTCAGTGCTATATATTCTTATTTTTCAGGCTTCTAACATTTGTATACAATCATTTCAAAGTATGGTTATTTTTTTTCATCTAAACTTGCTCATCTGTTGAGAGGGATAATTTGGAATCTTTCAACTCTGCTCTTTACTTAAAGGCACTTGGGTTATTTTTACCTTTATTGCAACCTCTCTTTCAAAATGCCCTAACTTCTCTGTTTTGCTAGTATCCTTAAAAGATGCCTCACTCCAAACCAGGCGCTCCTGAGACACCGTCGGCTTTCTCCTAGGTTCTAGTTTAAAGGCTGCTCTGTCTCCTTTTTAACTGTTAGTGCCAGCAGCCTAGTTCCACCTCAGTAAAGTTGAAAGCCAACCTTTTGGAATAGGCTCTCCCTTTCTAAGATATCACCAAGTTCCTAACAAATCTAAATCCTTCCTCCTTGCACCATCATCCCATCCATGCCTGAAACGAACCAAAGAAAAATACCCAAGCATTGGTAAAAAGTCTGAAAATTTCAAAAAAAGAACTAAAAATATTTTGATTATCCACATCCCCTAATGCAGACTCACTAATGCTATTGGTGCTGCCATCCAGTGGTGAAGAAATAGAATTGCCTGTGCTATACTTGCCCTTAATCCAGCAGACAACTTTCACATCCATATGACGTTATTGAAAATACCATGGCTTGAATGAGTTGAATCTTTGGAGAGAATCTTATCTAGGTCCTTCATAGCCATTCTGCCAAGCAAAGCATCATCTGATTTCTTGACTGCTTGTTAATAGTTGATCCAAATAGGTTAAAGTTGTCCATTCTTTTAATTTCTTCTCCATCAGTGATGAACTTATTGATTTTGCCAGTTGTCAGGATCTTTGTCTTCTTTACATTAAGGTGCAGGCCCATTTTAAGATTATATTCCTTGATCTTGAGAAGCAAATGTTTCAGATCGTCTTCACTTTCAGCCAGTAATGTGGTATCATCAGCACTCGAGCCGAGAGCCTCAGCACTATTGCCCACTTTTTCTAAGCCATCTGTGAAACACATTGAAGACACAATCGCTGGAATCAACACAACTGCTCAAATTGACCCCTGTCCAGTGTCCTGGATAAAGAGTTACGATCTACTGTCAGCCCTTTTATAGCTAAGCTAATGGACTGCTCTTTCTCGACAGGCACCTTTCCCCAATCCCTCAAATGTACCTCAATTAGGTCACTCCTCAAAAACAGCAAGCTTGATCCCAAGAAGCCTGACTCATATAGACCGATATCAAGCATACCACTCTTGGCGAAAATCGTTGAAAAAGATGTCCAAAGACAAATTCAAGAACATATTGATGCGTCTGCCCCACTTGATCCGTGTCAGCATGGCTTTAGAGCTGCACATGGGATTGAAACTCTCCTCACCATCCTCTTTAGTACCATAATAGCGGGAATTGATAACGTACGTCAGGGATATGTGCTCATATTCTTAGACATAGCGGCTGCGTTTGACTCAGTCTGCCACGATCTCCTCCTACACCGCCTCAAGGAGAAGGGGATATGTGACTCAGCACTTGAATGGTGTAAGTCGTATCTCTCGGATAGATGGCAACACGTAAGATCAGGTGAAACAACATCAGAACCTTTCCACCAGAGTCAAGGGGTCCCACAAGGATCCTCTCTCTCTCTGCCCTAATGTTTAATATATATATGAAACCTATCTGTGAGATCATCCGGTCCTTCAAGGTGAACTGTCTGTTATACGCCGATGATGTTCTCCTATATATGCCTTTCTCGACGGAGAACCCTGACCTCTCCCCACTGACGGACTGTTTCAATGCAGTGTCCAGCTGGCTCCAGGTGCAAAATCTTCGAATACAAAATAAGAAAACGGAAGTCCTTTTCATCACAAGGAATCCAAAATTCATCACACCACCCTGCTTGAAGGTCCTAGATGCATAGCTTCTTACCAAATCCTCTATTAGACATCTGGGAGTCACACTTGACCAGCAACTAGACATGAAGATCCATATAAGCAATGTAGCAAGAGCCATATATCACAAAATCAGATCACTTAGACACCTACGCTCCTTACTGGAACCGGTCGACTTCATGACAGTGTATTAAGCCTTGATCATACCACATCTTGACTATGCAAATGACATACTCCAAGGACTCCCACAATCCACTCTGCACCCTTTACAGCTTGCAATGAATTCAGCGGCAAGAGTTCTCCAGGGTGCTTCCAAGTGGGAACCCATGACACCCATCCTGAAACAGCTCCACTGGCTTCCCATAAAAGGCAGAATCACATTCAAAACCGTAATAATGACCTTCAAGATCATAAATGGGCTCACCCCACCCTCCCTAATGGACCTCATACAGATAACCCCCCCCCCCCCAACAGATCTAGAAGATCTCCAGCGGCAAATAAACGAATAGTCCCAAGAGCAATGACCAAGTGCCGCCAGTCAACAGCGAACAGGGCTTTTAAATTCTCCGCACCGAAATGCTGGAGCACCCTCCCACCCAGTATCCGGTCAATCACTAATTTAACCCAGTTTAGGAAAGCTTTGAAATATTACCTTTTCCTCTTGCATTACCAGGACGACAGCACCTCAAATGCCTCATCAGCTAACTAGCTATATCAAAACAAATGTTCAGTCAGTTCACTTTGTACAGCTATAAATAGTTACCCACGTTTCTATCCAAGTTTCTGATACCTGTTAATTGTAAACACAAATCAAATGTTTTGATATGTGTATTTAAATGGTTACATGTAAACCGCACTTATAGAAAAGAGTGCGCTATATAAGAGAATGTAAATAAATAAATAGCGAAGGTTGTTGATGAATCTTCCGACTCTGTTGTCTTTATATAGTCCTGTTTCTCTGATGATTTGTTCTGCATATAAATTAAATAGGTAGGGGGAAAGTATGCAGGGAAATGGGATAAAATGCTATATATTAAAAACATTTACTAATACTTTATATAAATAAAACAGAAAAAATAGGATAGCAAAAATAATCTTCAAAGTGCAATACATACAGTACTTGGACAGTGAAAAAGATAGACAGGAAGAAAATTGATGCCTTTGAATTATGGTGCTGGCGACGAATACCGTATATACCATGGACTGCCCGAAGAACAAACCAGTTAGTACCAGAGGAGATCAAATCTAAGCTTTCTTTAGAAGCTCAGATGACAAGACTTTGACTTTCATACTTTGGACACATCATGCAAAGAGAAAGATCATTAGAAAAAGACATCATGCTTGGCAAGATAGAAGATCAACGCAAAAGAGGAAGGCCAGCAATGAGATGGATCGATTCAATAACAGCAGCTACGGGTACCAGTCTGTCAACAATGAGCCGCCTGACTGAAGACCGAACACAGTTTAGGACAACTATCCAGAGGGTCGCCATGAGTCAACACCAACTTGACAGCACTTAACAACAACAGCATCTAGCTTATTCTTTCCAACATGATGAATGTTGGAAACAAATTATGCACAAAAGGTTGAAAATGTCTGTCCATCTGCCTGGGGTTAAAATAACTTTCTGAAAATTGAATAAAATGGGAACAAATTGGGCATGGGACTAAAGCCATGAAAAAGACGCATCAAGTTAAAAAATGAGCCAAATCAGATCGGGGGGTTCCAGAGACATAAACTAATACTATTACTACTTATCATTTGTATAGCACTACAAGGCATTGGCAGCGCTGTGCAGAGACATGTAAAAGACAGTCCCTGCTCATCAGAGCTTATAGTCTAGCAAAGTCCCGAAGCAGTTCCAGTTTCTGCAGCATAGAAATACAGACACACACAGCACAGACACAGAAAAATGCACATACACACACATACACACACGACAACACACATACAGAAACAGACAACACACACAAACATAGACATATGATGAGGCATGTTGTGTACACTTTTCCCACCACTCACCTGCCTCCTTCTCCTCGGTTGCCTCACCCATACCCCCGATGGCCTGGCGCTTAGTGATTTGCCTGTCTAGTTCATTGTCTTTGCTGTCAATTCTGCTGTGAAACATAGGGGCATGTTTACTAAACATTCCTAACGTGCGGGGCCGCGCTAGTGTGCCTGTGCCATATAAGGAGTGGGCGGTTCAGGCAGAAAATAGAAAAAAAACGGTAGTAAGAAACCGGACGTGTGTGCATCGCGCTAATGTGCGGGGGTCGACATTAGCGCGTGGAAAGGCAAAGTGGCGCGCTGCTGAGTATACAAAACAACAGAGCAGTGGTACAACAGTGAAGACACTGACCAATGGTGCAGGGGCCATGGATTCAATCCCCCAGTGTGTGCAACGACAAAGGTCAGCTGAGGCAGTAACTGTAATGATTAACATTGTTTTAGGAGGCAAATTAATTTGGAACGGCATAAGGCGGCGCACAGTTATTTTTGGCCAGCAGAAGGCAGCGCACTGGTCCCCTTGGGCGGCAGAAGGCGGCGCGCTGATAGGCACAAGGCGGCGCGCTGATGCACAAGCACAGAAACAGAGCCACAGCACAATGGTTAAAACACTGACCAATGGTGCAGGGATCAGGGGTTCAACTCCTCACAATGCCCAGTGAAAAATGCCTGCTGAGGCAGTATGTATTATGTTGTGGAGTGCTGTAGGAGGCTGTATAATTTTATTTTGTTATCACTACTAGCAAACGCACTCTCCCAGCATGTTAACATACGGCGGCCCATAAGGCACATGTTACAGTGCACTGTTCGCCAAGGCACCCTTGAATGACCCCTATAGGGCAGCATGTATGTTGCGACACAGGATAATGTATAGTGCACCCTATAGGGATGGCAACCATAAGGTGGCCTACAGGGCGCCCTATGAAGCACCCTCAGAGGCACCTAATGGGTATAGTAAGCTGAGGGTGGTCTTGCCGGCATAGACATATGTACAGTAAATAAAAATAAAGCTGTGGACAGCCCTACCAAAGGGCCCCACTGTGGGTTTGAACCCATGACCTCTGGCTGCACAGGGAGTGATGTAACCATTGCCCTACAGCTCCATAGCTGTAAGCAGGCCCCTGGCTGGCTGGCTGCAGATAGCCTACACGTCACCTCACAGACAGTCTGCTGGTGTCAACAGGATAGGGTTAGGCCACCCGTATCCATGATGCACTGCACATGCAAATTAGCTGTCCGCAGATGGACACAAGATGGGGAATGCACCCCCACAGCACCTCGGCCCTGTTGGGGAAGTGACCGGGTGCACCCACACAGCACCTTGGCCTAGTAGGGGGCACTGACCGGGTGTTTTACTGGCACAGAGTAGCCACACACCGTTACATCGTGCGGGTACTGTGCTCACCCTGAGTGTGCAATGAGGTGGCCAGGACCAGGTCAACAACACCTGCCATGGCTGATGGAGGCCAAGCGGGCGTTCCAAAGCAGTGTTAATGTGTAAGATAGCTAGTTTCTGCACAAACACCATGGATATCCCTGTCTGCTGCCATCAGGCACCCCCCCCCCCCCGTGGCAAACATGGTCCCCATCAAGGGATCCACACTCTACCTCCCTGCAAAGGTGGCAGTAGAGGGCAACATCAACCCCAGTCCTGCTGAGGAACACACCACCCCCCCCCCCAGGCAGGTAGCTAGCTCCATACACAGCCATAACACAATAGCAGACAGACATAAGCCCAGGGTATGGTAAGCTGCACTCCACCACCAGATATTCCCCTGCAGCAAGCCAACAGCCACTGCACCCTGCAAGCCATTATAGCAAGACATTTACCAGCTACAAACAGTCTGCTGGTTAGTCCATAGTGCATGTTCCCAATGGAGATGCATGCACCCAGAACTGGGCTGTCTGCATACACAGCAAGCAGATAGATCAGTGACTGGGCCCCAAAGAGAAACCCATATCTATCACATGAGAGAACTACTATACAGCACTATGGGGGGGCCTAGCCATGCTGTGGTCACTGCACAGTCAGGGTGAGCATGATCCCCCAGAAGGACATGCTTTGGCCACCCTGTCTGTGTAGGTGGTGGCCGGACACTACAATATCCCAGCCAATGTCCCTGCCAGGGCCCTATGCCCAGTGCAGATGCATCCTGGCCACGCCACCCTGCCCTGGCTATACCCATGGTACCTTGCACCTCATTATGCACATTGACTGGCCAATACTGGCAACAGTGCTGGCAGTGCGGGCTGTTGAAGGGGCTTGCAGCCAACACCCACTGTATAGACCAGGGGTGGGCAAACCTGGTCCTGGAGGGCCGCAGACCAGTCAGGTTTTCGGGATATCCCTAATGAGCATGCATGAGATATATATGCATTAGAGATATCCTGCCAACCTGACTGGTTTGTGGCCCTCCAAGGCTGGATTTGGAGACCCCTGCCTTACACCTCTGTCATTTAAGATTGTGAGTGGACAAGGTGCAGATGTCCAAGACATCAAAAAGGTTAGATAGAATTTGTCACAGTCCTCCTCATTTCTCACCACCACCAAAAAATTGTCTATTAGACAACTTTTTGGTGGTGGTGAGAATCGAGGAGAAATATGACACATTCTATATACCCTTTCGATGTCTAGGACATCTGTACCTTGCCCACTCACGATCTTAAATGACAGAGGTGTAAGGCAGGGGTCTCCAAATCCAGCCCTGGAGGGCCACAAACCAGTCAGGTTGGCAGGATATCTCTAATGCATATATATCTCATGCATGCTCATTAGGGATATCCCAAAAACCTGACTGGTCTGCGGCCCTCCAGGACCGGAGGTGCCCACCCCTGGTATAGACAGACACACACTTCCATCATGGTGCTACGATTGAGGGGGTAAGTAGCCTTGCCCACCAAACCGGTCCTGAGCACGGCAAGGCATGGATATGGTACGCATTACAGCTGGTGGTCACTCCCCAGGGTGGTAAGCACCGTCAGAGGCCAGGCCTGGAGCATGCCCCGCAAACACCTAACAGATTGTTTGGATGGGGTCAACTAGCTGTATGTACGTAACGTATGGATAACTGCCTGCCTGTGCTCCTAGCAAACGTCTCCGAGCTGTGTACTGTATACCTCAGGTGTAGGGTGACATTGGTAAGTTATGCAAGTGCTCATTTTGGGTGCTGCATGCACGGTCCAATGTTCTGCCTTTCCAGGAGACATTGGCCAATGGGGCCTGTGGGTGTGGGTGTGTCTGCCCTTGATGGCTGCTGCTATACGGCACAGATTCCCAACTCCAGTCCAGGTTTGCATCACACTGTTCGGGTTTTCCTGCTATCCCTCATGAATATGCATGGGCTACATCTACATGCCATGGGGGTGGTGCATAGATATACAGCACAGGCATTTGTATGAGTGTCAGCATGGAACCTGACTGGTGTGTGGCCCACCAGGACTGCATTTGGGTGATTCTGCTCTGGGTACTGCCCCTGTTCATGGTGTCTGTGCTCAGTGGGGTATAAGATAGATGTCTTACCATTGCATATGTCCCCGTCATGAAAGGTGTGTCCTTACTATCACTGTTTAGTTGTGGGAAAAATATGTGGGCAGGATTGGCAGTAGCCCCAGCTGGGCTTTGAACCTGTGACCTTCTGTTCTTGTATGCACTGTCTGTGTGCACTGCACCACTGTGTAGCCACAGATTGGTTGGATTCCCTGGACTGTCCATGACTGTGGATCCGGCAGGACCTGTCTGTTGCAGTGGACTGTGCCAGCCTGCACATGGCTAGGCCTCTGTCTTCTGTGGTTAGCAGCCACTGCCCCCTGCACCACATGTACTTGTCCGCCAACATGCTGGCATGAACTTCTCTCAGAAAAAGCAGTTGACCTGATTGCAATGTGGCAGTATGGGACTGAATTTGGGGGACTTGGCTGTAGGTAATGCCCATTGTTGTGGTGTGTGTGCGGTGTTGGGTAAAATATGGGTGTTTTCCCCATGCATACAGGGGTGTCTGCGCTATCTTTATTTAGTGGTGGGTAAAATATAGGGACTGGGCTGGCAGGTGCCCCAGCTGGGTTTTGAACCTCTGCCCTCTGGTCCTAGAGGTAATGACTCTGTCCGCTGTACCACACTTTGGCCACAGAAACAGTGCAGCCCCTGGAGGCAGTAAGCCTGGCAGGATGGAGTCACAAACCCTGCTCTACGCAATTCTACTGTGGGCATATGCACCCTGTCTGGTGACAAACGTGCACATAAACCCCGGAAATGACCACGGGAAATGTGGGACAAAATATCACCACGCTGGGCAACAGTGATATTAATGGGCAACCATAGCAAACACTCCCAGGAAAGCTCCAAAACGTGGAAATGTTTTTTGGAAGAGTCTCCTCTCAGTAGACCCTTCCAAACTTCATTTCTTTTTTCTGGAGCTTTGCTGGGTGTGATTTCTGTATTTGCCCATCACTATAACTGTTCCCCAGCTGAATTACTATTTTTAATAGTTCTGTTGTGGTCATTTTCTATTGTTATTTTCACTTTTGTGCTGTGCACATATATCACACTGCTCACGTTTTGCTGGTTTCCCCGGTTTTCCTGTACATTGCTGACGGAAATGGTTTCTCTTCCCTTTAAATGCTTTCTACCGTGAGTGTTTCACTCGCGGTAGTTTTTACATGCAAATTCGGGCCCGATACTGTGCGGGGAGCCTCTCCCCTCCCACTCTCCACCCATTGACCCCGTCCCTCCGCCCCTCCGGAGCCTTCCTCCGCCCTCCTTTCGCCGTTCCACGCCTCTATCGGACATTTGCGGGCCCGCACTTGTACGGGGCCCGTTAGTGAGCCGCGTACCTGTGCGGGGGTGACACGCACGTGTGCGGGGCGTTTAAACACGTTTCTGTGCGTTTCAGTGCCGCGTTGCCATGCGCTATTTTGCGGTGCGCTATTTTGCGGATTTTAGTAAACATGCCCCATAGTGACTGGACAGTATAGCTTACCTAATGGTTGATACCAAGAGACATGATTTGTGTACTTTTCTATTATTTGCTATGTGGAGAAGCATGGCCATTGATACCGGTGGTTAAACTGTAAAATCCATCTTTTGAAATCTGATGACAGTGACATCAAATGGTTTATTATATTATCACATTTGGTTTCATTTCATTGTTCTTTTCAAACCAACAGAATGTTGGGGTACCACTCCGTTCAGACTTTCCTTCCTCTCTGCCTCCCAGCTCAGAGTCACTCTCAGAGGGTTTGGAAAGAATTTCTTGCACCATACTCTGCATGTCTTTATCCAGTCATTTATATATTAATCTATTTTTATGCAAAGTGTTTTTCCATTGGTTATGGAATCCCTTACCCCAGACCCTACTTCTCAGCAACACAAGGAAAGTGAAATTACTTACCATGTGATGTTCTCTGTGGACAATAGGGGAATGAAGTCGTACTAATTGGTGACATCCGCTGGGCAGATCCTATGTGTGGCACTCTCCCTAGCTCGGGAATCTTTTCTTCGAATGTTTCTTGAACATGGGTGGGCTTTGCCCCTTGAAGTGGCTCCTCCTCCTGCCTCCGGTCAATTTCAGAGCTGGTGATGCTATCTTACGTGTGAGGAGATGATGGGGAGAAAAAATGTTGTTGCATTCCCCTGCGTCCACAGAGAACTCCCGTTACAGAAATGTAACTTCACTTTCTCTGTCCATGTCCCATTAAAGGCATTGTCATGCTAATGCCTAAGACTGAAGCTGATTGTTACAGGCACATTAACTGGTGAAACCAGAACTTAAGGTCGCTAAGGTGAGGTACAAAATGTTAGCAACCCAAGGAATAGTGGTAAAGAAGTTGCAGAGGACAGATCATCAGGAGGTACTATCCTACTGAGGGAAGATCCTAAATTGGTGAACATGTGAACCGAGGATCTAGTAGCTGCACTACAGATGCCTAAAAGGAGGTGGAGCAAAGACCGGCTATAGGGGCAGCTGTAGCACATGGGCACTAGAATAATAGAAGGTGATGATGCCAGTCAGTGAGACAAAGTACTCCTGGCTGCTGGGAGGCCAAGCTTGTTCAGGTTGAAGGTAGCAGATAGTTACGAGGTTTCCTGGTTATCTCTGGTGCCTTGTGATAACACAGGAGATCTTAGTGAGTCAAGGGAATGCTGAATAGTGTCTGCCTGGTTGACAAGAGGTTAAAATAGGTATATCAAGGTGGATAGGTATATCAACTGGTTGAGATATAAGTCAGAAATTATTTTTCTTAGGAATTTTAGGTTGGCCCAAGGTATTACCCTGTTGTGCAAAAATTAGGTATAATGGGAGTAATGTACTAGGGCCTGAGCTCACTAACCACTTTAATTTATTTAATTTCTTAATTTTAATTTTAATGGATGTGATGGCAACAAGGAATAGAGTCTTCCATGACAAGTAAATCAGTACTATCAGTAAATCAGCAAACTATCTCTTATATCTCAGTAAGTAGGGGTGACCTACACTGAGCCGTGGGTACACCTCTAAACAGGCATGGGGAGGAGTGACCTGCATGGGGCGGCAGATTCACCTACTCTTGCCGCCTTGCTGGACAGACTAGATGGACCATACTGGTCTTTATCTGCCATCATATACTATGGGGCATGTTTACTAAACATTCCTAACGTGCGGGGCCGCGGTAGTGTGCGTGTGCCATATAAGGAGTGGGCGGTTCAGGCAGAAAGAAGAAAAAACCCCTACCGTACGTGTGCGCATCGCGCTAATTTGTGGGGCCCACATTAGCACGTGGGAAGGCTAAGTGGGGCGCTGCTGAGCACATATCAGAACAGAGCTGTAGCACAACGGTGAACACACTAACCAATGGTGCAGGGGCCACAGGTTCAATCCCCCATTGTGCGCAACAAAAAGGCCAGCTGAGGCAACACCTTGAATGTGTAAAAGTGGTTCGGAAGGCAAAGTACTTTTGGACGGCATAAGGCGGCACACTGTTCGTTTTGTACGGCATAAGGCGGCGCACTGTACTATCTGGGCGGCACAAGGCGGCGCACTGTTCTTTTTGGGCAGCACAAGGCGGCGCACTGTTCATTTTGGGCGGCACAAGGCGGCGCACTAATTGTGGGCAGCAGGAGGTGGCGCGCTGATGGGCATAAGGCGGTGCGCTGATGCCAAAGCAAAGGAACACAGCCACAGCACAATGGTTAAGACACTGACCAATGGTGCAGGGACCAGGGGTTCGATCCCTCACAATGCCCAGTGAAAAAGGCTAGCTGAGGCAGTATGTTATATGTTGTGGAGTGCTGTAGGAGGCTTTCTAATTTTATTTTGTGATAACTACTAGCAAACGCACTCTCACAGCATATTAATATAAGGCGGCCCATAAGGCACATGTTACAGTGCACCATCCGCCAAGGCACCCTAGAATGTCCCCTATAGGGCAGCATGTATGTTGCGACACAGGATAATGTATAGTGCACCCTATATGGCTGGCAACCGTAACGTGCCCTATAGGGCGCCCCATAAAGCACCCTCAGAGGCACCTTATGGGTACAGTACGCTGAGGGTGGTATTGCTGGCAGCAACATATGTACAGTAAATTAAAAAAAATCTGTGGACACCCCTATCACATAACCCCACTGTGGGTTTGAACCCATGACATCTGGCTGCACAGGCAGTGATGTAGCCATTGGGCTACAGCTCTATAGCTGTAAGCAGCCCCTGGCTGGCTGCAGATAGCCTGTACGTCACCTCACTGACAGTCTGCTGTTGTGAACCACCCGTACCCATGATGCACTGCACATGCAAATCAGCTGTCCACGATTGAACACAGGATGGGAAATGCACCCCTAAAGCTCCCCAGCCTGGTAGGGGGAAGTGTCCGTGTGCACCCACACAGCACCTCGGCCTGGTAGGGTATCCTGACTGGGTGGACAAACGGCAAAGAGTAGCTAAACACCATCACATTGTGCGGTTACTGTGCTCACCCTGAGTGTGAGATGTTGCGCCCAGGACCAGGTCCACAACACCAGGCATGGCTGAATGCGGCTATGTCAGAGCTCCAAAGCAGCAATAACCTGTGGAACATTTTGGAGATCTCTGTCTGGCTCAGTTAGTGGGGACCCCCCAGGTGGATAAAACAGGGCTTCCCCTCAACAGATCCCCACCCCTGATGGCAGTAGAGTTGGACCATCAACCCCAGTCCTGCTAGGGAACAGACAACCTACAGGGCAGTCCAAGCAGCTCCACACAAATCCATAACACAATATCAGACAGACATTAGGCCTGGATAGTCAAAGCTGCACCCCACCACTATCTGATATTCACCTGCAGCAAGCCATCAGCCACTACACCCTGCAAGGCACTCCATCACAACACATATCAGCTGTGAACAGTCTGCTGACTGGTCCTGATGGACATGCATGCACCCACAACTGGGGTGGCAGCACACACAGACAGATAAGTCCATGAAGAGGCCCCCACAGGACACCCATACATATCACATGGGAAAATCACAATATAGCACTATGGGGGTGCCTAGCCATGCTGCCATCACTGCACACTCAGGGTGAGAGTGATCCCCCAGCAGCACATACAGAGGTCACCCTGTCTGTGTAGGTGGTGGCCGGGCACTACCATGCCCCTGCCAGTGCCCTATGCCCTGTGCAGCTGCATCCTGGTCAGTCCACTCTGTCTGAGATATACCCATGGTCCCTTGCTACTCATTATGCACATTGGCAGGCCAATACTGGCAACAGTGTTGGCAGTGTGGGCTGTGGAAGGGGCATGCAGCCAACACCCACTGTATAGACAGACACACAATTCCACACCTATGCCATCATGGTGCTACTATTGAGGAGGTAATTAGCCTTGCCCACCAAACCGGTGCTGGGCACGGCAAGGCATGGATATGCTACGCAGTACTGCTGGGGATCACTCCCCAGGGTGGTAAACACCGTCAGAGGCAAGGGCTGGAGCACGCACCGCAAACACCAAACAGATTGTTCGGATGGGGTCAACTAGCAGTATGTGCGTAACGTATGGATATCTATCTGCCAGTACTCCTAGCAAGCGTCTCAGAGCTGTGTACCATATACCTCAGGTGTAGGGTTCCATTGCTAGGGTATGCAGGTGCTAGTATTGGGAGATGCACGCAGGGTCCAATGTTCTGCCTCTCCAGGAGACATTGGCCAATGGGGCCTGTGGGTGTGGGTGTGGGTGTGTCTGCCCCTGTTGGCTGCTGCTTTACGGCAGAGATTCCCAACTCCAGTCCAGGTGTGCATCACACTGATCGGGTTTACCTGCTGTTCCTCATGAATATGCATGAGCTACATCTACATGCCATGGGGGTGGTGCATAGATATACAGCACAGGCATTTGTATGAGTGGCAGCATGGACCCTGACTGGTGTGTGGCCCACCAGGACTGCATTTGGGAGATTCTGCTCTAGGTACTGCCCCTGTACATGGTGTCTGTGCTCAGTGGGGTAAAAGATAGACGTAGTACCATTGCATATGTCCTCGCCACGAAAGGTTTGTCCTTACTATCACTGTGTAGCTGTGGGAAAAATATGTGGGAAGGATTGGTGGTAGCCCCAGCTGGGCTTTGAACCTGTGATCTTCTGTTCTTGTATGCACTGTCTGTGTGCACTGCACCACCTTGTAGCCACAGATTGACTGGATTCCCTGGAATGTCCATGCCTGTGGATCCAGCAGGGCCTGTGTGTTGCAGTGGACTGTGCCAGCCTGCACATGGCTTGGCCTCTGTCCTCTGTGGCTAGCTGCCACTGCCCCCTGCACCACATGTACTCGTGTGCCAACATGCTGGCATGAGCTTCTCTCAGAAAAAGCAGATGACCTGATTGCAATGTGGCAGTACGGGACTGCATTTGGGGGACTTGGCTGTAGGTATGCCCATTGTTGTGGTGTGTGTGCGGTGTTGGGTAACATATGGGTGTTTCCCCCATGCTTATGTTCCCTGCAATACAGGGGTGTCTGCTCTATCTTTGTTTAGTGGTGGGTAAAATATATGGACTGGGCTGGCAAGTGCCCCAGCTGGGATTTGAACCTCTGGCCTTCTAGTCCTAGAGGTCATGGCTATGTCCTCTGCACCACACTATGGCCACAGAGATAGTGCAGCCCCTGGAGGTAGTAAACCTGGCAGGATGGAGTCACAAACCCTGCTGTATGCATTTTTACTGTGGGCTCCTTCACCCTGTGTGGTGACAAACATGCAAATAAAACCCGGGAATGACCACGGAACAAAGGGGGAAAACATATACCCAAGCTGGGCAACAGTGATATTAATAGGCAACCCTAGATAACACTCCCAGGACAGCTCCAGAAACAGGGAAATGTTTTTTGGACGAGTCTCCGCTCCGTACACCTTTCCATAAATCATTTCCTTTTTTTTGGAGCTTTCCTGGGTGTGTTATCTAGTTTTGCCCATCACTATAACTGTTCCCCAACTGAATTACTATTTTTCATATTTTTGTGGTGGTCATTTTCTATTTATAATTGCACTTTTGTGCTGTGCACATGTATAACACTGCTCACGTTTTGCAGGTTTCCCCGGTTTTGCTGTACATTGCTGACGGAAATGGTTTCTCTTCCCTTTAAATGCATTCTAACGCGAGTGATTCACTCGCGCTATTTTGTTTTTGGAAATTCAGCCCCGATAATGTGCGGGGCGCCTCTCCCCTCCCCTTCCCCGCCCATTAACCCCTTCTCTCCGCCCCTCCGGGGCCTTCATCCGCCCTCCGTTAGCCTTTCCACGCCTCTATCGGACATTTGCGGGCACGTACTTGTGCGGCACCCGTTACTGTGACGCGCAAGTGTGCGGGGCTTCATCGCACGTTTGCGGGGCGTTTAAGCGCTCTTAAGTACCGCTTTTAGTGCGCTATTTTGCGGCGCGCTAATTAGCGGTTTTTAGTAAACATGCCCCTATGTTACTATGTAAGTGCTTGAGGAGTGGTTCCCTAAAGGTTCAAGAGGAGATTCCAGAAACTGCATCAGGACAACCCTCCAGTTTCATGTTGGTGCTGGTTGCCATATTGATGGTTTGAAATTTAGAAGGCCTTTCCTGAAAGGATACTAGCAGGTGCTTTGAAAACAGTTTGCCCTGTACTTTCTCATGACAGGCTGCTAGTGCCAAGAGTTTAGGTATTACTGAGGTAGCCTTGAAAACTGATTTAGAAAGGAAAAGGAAGTAGTCCAGTGCATCTGATATGGTGCAGCTGATTGGATCCAATTGTTTCTCTATACTTGAATGAGTGACGCAGTTCCATTTGGACCAATATGATTTCCAGCAGACACTTTCTGAGAAGCTGAAAAGGATGTCTCATACCTACTGGGCCACTGTTAGGTGGGCAATCACTAGTATCCATGCTGCCAGAGCCAGGAATTGGATATTGGTGAGCAGCTAGCTGCCCTCCTGTTGCATGAAGAAAAGAAGGGATGTATCCCATGGAAATGGATGATCTACCACCAGAGAGAGTAGGAGAATGTCTCAAGCCAAAGAGGCCAATAAGGGGCTGCTAATATGAATTTGTCCCCGTTTTGCACTATCTTCTGCAAGACTAAGGAGGTAAGCTGGCATGGTGGAAGAGTGTATGAGGGAGGGGTCTTGATGCCACAATATGGAGAATGCATCATCCATAAATTTATGCTTCACTGATCTCATGGAGCGAAAAACAGGGTACCTCCTATCTTCTCATAATGCAAAAGATCTATGTCTGGGCCTAAACATGTGCTAAATAGGTTTTATGCTGCTTACTGATCTGGGGACCACTCATGTTGGTCTAGATGGTAGCTCAGGGAATCTGCAGTATGATTACTGTGATTCAGCAGATATGTGGTTAGTCTGCTAGCATGTATGCCTTGAGCAAAGTTCCAATATATTAATACCTCAGCACAGAGAGAATGAGCCTGAGCCCCCCCCCCCCCCTTCTTGTTCTATACAAATGAGTATGGCCTTCCCTCCAAGAAAGGTCTGGAGGGCGTGCCTGACCATACAAAGCCTCTGCAGGTTGTTGTGATGGCATTTTCCTTCACTTTGCCTGTTTTGCTTGCAGGACCGTACCAAGCTAGCAATGCACCCTGTGCAACTGGTGAACCTGGTCCACTTCCCCATCCTGCTGCATGCAGGAATTTGGGGTTTTTTGGGCTTACTAGAAGCCCAATAATGACATCAGCTTCCCTTTCATAATTTTGCCCTAGTTGCTTGAGTGTGCCCCAGCCACTGATAGGTTGTGAGGATCTTGCCACCAGAAGAGTGTATGCTTTGTCAACAGAGGAAGAGAGATCTCTTTTGTAGAATAGTTGGATGTGCTGGTTGCCGTAAACTTGAGATACCACTGGCAGGTTCTCCTGCACCAGCTTATGAAGGGCACAACATATGCAGCTAGAGCCGTATATCCTAGAAGTCTTAAGACTTTTCCAGCTAGGGGTGTTTTGGTTTTGGACATTCAGTCACTAAAGAGAGAGCAAAACCTTTGAACCCTTACCCTCAGAGTTTAGCTCTGGCCACCACTTTGTCTTATTTTGCCCCATGTATAGAATTTTCTGCATGTTAATAAGAAACTTCAGACTTCAAATAGCACATATAGTTTCTTGCAGTGCGTGAAACGCTCTTGATATTGGAGAGCTCGCTACAAGCCTTTCATCGAGGTAAAGGCATATGAACAAACCCTCATTTCGGAGATGAGTGGCCATCATAGCTGGACATTTCATGAAGGTCCTGATTGAGGAATGGAAACCAAAAGGAGGTATAGGGTATTTCCAGTGGCAGTCCAGGAATGTGAAGCATACAAACTGACTGTGGATGGAGGAATCCTTTAAGTCCAGGAAGGCTCGCCAATCATGTTGGTTAAGTAATGGAAGGATTATGGCCAAGGCATGCACCATGAATTCCTCTTTATGATCAACTCCCCAGAGATCAAGGATGGGACATAGGCTGGAAATACAGAAAGTTGGAAAGGATTCTTGTCTTTTTTACTCTTCAGGGACATAGACCACTGCATAGTCAGTTTGGCCCTCTCATAGGTGGGTAATTATTTGTGAGGTTTATTGTAGCATTGCTCAGTGATCCAGAAGACTCAGAGATAGGTAACAACTTTCTAGGTTCTCTGAAGAGTCAGAGCCGGCCTCCCACTAGATAATAGTTGAAAGGAAAGATTGATTTTAGGGGCAATTGCTACCCCTGTGGACTGTTGCTCTCTTTCATGTGTTTTTTGCCTCTGGAAGTATAATTGCATCACCTGGCACTAGGGTGGCAGTTTCGGGTATGATCGACCATCTCCTCCTGGAAAGAACTGCTGAAAAACCTTTGCAGATAGGACTTTTTGTAAAGGGCTTGTTGCACCCTATGATATTATAATTGATCAGATGGATGCTAGAGAGCTCTTGTACTGCAGAGCAACGGTCCTTGTGGAAACCCAGCACCTGCAATCACACCTTTCTATGTGCTCCAATGGCCACCCTGCAGTAAGTGATGATGTGCCATAAGTATCATATGCAGCATTAACTACGTAACAAGCACATTCCTGGATGAAATAGTAAAGGTGCCCAAGTAGGTTGGGGGACATCTCAAAGGGCAATTCCAATATATCTAAAACTAGGTACCTTGGAATGTGATGATAATGAAGC
Source organism: Ichthyophis bannanicus (assembly GCA_033557465.1). Taxonomy (NCBI): domain Eukaryota; kingdom Metazoa; phylum Chordata; class Amphibia; order Gymnophiona; family Ichthyophiidae; genus Ichthyophis; species Ichthyophis bannanicus. The sequence goes on from CM066035.1 coordinate 831,005,856, forward strand.
ATCTTCAATGGTCCACATTGCACATTAGAAACCCTTCCTGCCCCCAATGTCCAATTCTTTACCTGAAGAGAGGTGGGTGCTACTATTAGGCTTAACCATTCTGGATTCCTTGAGGACTACCTTCCACATTACTGACTGGTGGAATAGGTGTGTTGATTACAGCTCAGAATAGCAGTGGCTTTAAACTTCAATACCAGGCCCCTGGAGGTCGCTTGAGTAGACCTAAATACACAATCTCTGGCTCTGTAAATTAGTGCCTTATCCTTTAGGGCACTGGGTCTGGCCTTTTAGATGTTAAGTTGTAAGCTTTGTAGGACCTGGTGCATCAAAATGCCAAAGCCTCTTTTGGTAGGCTTATGACTCTGTAATATTGCCTGGGAATCTTTCTTAGTTACTGGGTCGTTGACCATTTCTCATTCTAGGGCTCTTGACAACTTTGGTAAGAATTAGAGTTGCCAGTTGGCTCCAAATGCACCCGACAGGCTTGATCCAGTCCTGGGTTTACCCCATTACATGCAAGGACATGAGTCTTGCCTTTCTTATGGAATGCAAGGGAAAAATCAGAACTACATGTCCCTGCATGCAGTGGAGTAAACCTAGGACTGGATTGAGCATGTCGGGCACATCTGGAGCCAGTTGGCAATGCTAGTAAGAACTTAGGATATGTGGCCTCTTCTTATAATTCTTCTGGGCCTGGGTTCTCTGCATTGCCTGAGGGGTATGTGGGTACTATTCACTCAGACCAACAGCATAACCCACACTGCCCATGAAGTTGCCTCATCAGGATTCTAGATAGTGGTGTTAAGTTCCGGAGATGACCCCCTGAAAGAAAGGGAGGTTGCAACAGAGGAAAGTTACAGAGTTTCTCACGTCAGCTGAGGAATATCTTCCCCAGCAGCTAGAAGGAATGTGTCTTTCTTTAAGGGCCCTCTGAAAGAAGCATATAATAATATTGTATGTCTTCTCTCCCCTCAAAAGCCCCATCTCCTCCCTAAAAAGCTCTCAGGACAGAGCGTTGGTGGTGAAGCCCCAGCTGGAGCTTCTCTGCATCTCTTACCTTTGCTGAACTGTATTACATTATTGTGTGCTGGGGTCTACTATGGTCTTCACATGATGTGCACAACTCTAGCTTCATTGGCAAGCTGCTCCTCTCTCTGGATTCCTTGCCCATAGCCCTGTATTTTCCACATGCCACTTCTTCTGCAGGTGTCTCAAGTATTGTGGCATGGTCAGTATGGAGGAGTCCCTACTATACTTATGTCAACTGCCTGTACTGCTACTCGTATGAGAAGCACACCTGAATGCCCAGACATTTTGAAATTTCCATTCTCACCCAGCGGTACCTTGTACCAGCTTGAGATGGAAGAGGGTCCTGGAACCTCAAACGCTCTGTTCCCATGAGCAACTGTAACAGCCCTGGAGGAAAAGTGGCAGCTGGGGAGCCATGTTCATTGGTAGAGTAGACCACCAAGTGTCAGCATTCTTATTCTTTTTTTTTCACTAAGGAGGAGGAGATGGAGAGTCCCACAGGCCTGTCAGAGAGATTTTCAGACTGGAGGGAGAAGAAGGAGCGGCCATGTTAAATGGCAAAGCCTCCACATACTCAGAAGAAATGATGTCTGAGCAAAGCACTGCACACAGGTTCTGCCCCGAGGATATCACTACAAGTGTGCCTGCATATCCTCTGCTTGTCGGAGAGCTAGAAGGATATAACTCTTCTTCAGCACCCATCGATTGTTTGCTGAAGTTGCTGCTGCAGTAAGTATCATCCTGTTCATCCCAGGCCTAAGTACATTGCCTCTGCATTGTGCCTATAGAGCCATAACCTGGGGTAGACTCCAAAGCACAAGGGGAAAGCAGGCGTGCAATTATTTTAAAACAATGATAAAGATTAAAAAAAAAAATAGACTTGCATACTCTAAGGGGTATGTTTACTAAACCGCGCTACTGTGCAGGGCGCACTTGAGCGTGCGCTAAGGTACTTTAGCGCACGCTAATGATGCGTTTTTGTGCCCCGCACACGTGCACGCTGCACTAACGGGCCCGCTCATGTGCGCGTCGCGCAAATGAGCAATAGAGGCGTGGAAAGGCTCCCGGAGGGCGGAGGAAAGCTCCCCAGGGGCGGAGAGACGGGGTCAATGGGTGGAGAGTCGGAGGGGAGAGGCTTCTCGCACAGGAGCGGGGCTGAAATTCGATCAAAAAAATACCGCGAGTGAAAACCTCGCGGTAGAGCCGATTTAAAGGGAAGAGAAACCATTTATGTCAGCAATGTACAGCAAAACCAGGGAAACCTACAAAACGTGAGCAGTGTGATACATGTGCACAGAACAAAATAGCATATAAAAATTGAAAATGACCACAACAAAATTCTAATAAATTATAATCCAGCTGGGAAACAGTGATAGTCATGGAAAACACTCCCAAGAAAGCCCCAAAAAAGAAATATGAATTTTAGAAGGGTCTACGCTCCGTCCCCATACAAGGTGAATGATCCCACAGTGAAATTGTGCAGAGCAGGGTTTATGACTCGTTTGGCCAGGTTTCCTATCTCCAGGGACTGCCCTGGCTCTGTGGCCACAGTGTGGTGCCGTAAACACAGACAGTGTGTTCAGGAGCCAAAGACTTACCAGTTCAAGTCCCAGCTGGGGCTCCTGCAAACCCAATCCCCATATTTTACCCACCACTAAACCATGATAGTAAAGACCAACATTTTTTGCAGATAACAAAAGCATGGTCCAAACACCTCTATTTTACCCTACAGAGCACAGACACCAGAAACATGCGCATTACCTAGACCAGTGTTTCCCAACCCAGTCCTACGGGGCACACCGGCCAGTCAGGTTTTCGGGATATCCCTAATGACTATGCATGAGATATATATGCATTAGAGATATCCTGCCAACCTGACTGGTTTGTGGCCCTCCAGGGCTGGATTTGGAGACCCCTGCCTTACACCTCTGTCATTTAAGATTGTGAGTGGGCAAGGTGCAGATGTCCTAGACATCGAAAGGGTATATAGAATGTGACACATTCCTCCTCGATTCTCACCACCACCAAAAAGTTGTCTAATAGACAATATTTTGGTGGTGGTGAGAATTGAGGAGGAATGTGTCACATTCTATATACCCTTTCGATGTCTAGGACATCTGCACCTTGCCCACTCACAATCTTAAATGACAGAGGTGTAAGGCAGGGGTCTCCAAATCCAGCCCTGGAGGGCCACAAACCAGTCAGGTTGGCAGGATATCTCTAATGCATATATATCTCATGCATAGTCATTAGGGATATCCCGAAAACCTGACTGGCCGGTGTGCCCCGTAGGACTGGGTTGGGAAACACTGACCTAGACCACAGTCCCCTCAATGCAGTCCTGGAGGGCCACATATCATTTAGCTGTGATGCTGTCAGCAATATAAGGCCATGTCAGCATGGTGGCGGAGGGGTACCGTTGGTGGAGGGGGCAGTGGCTGCTGCCCACAACAGACGGTGGCCTAGCCACCTTCACGTGGGTGCAGTGCCCTCCAACAGACAGGCCCTGTCTGACAAACAGCCATGGACTTCCCAGGGAATGCACTGTTTTTGTGCTAAGACGGTGGTGCAGCGGACACAGCCAGTGCCTTTAGGACCAGAAAGTCACAGGTTCATAATCCCAGCTGGGGCTCCTGCCAACCCAGTCCCCTTATTTTACCCATGAAGAAAACATGGTAGTAAAGACTGAACCATCATTGCTGAGACCATAAGAATGGGTCAAAAACCTCTATTTTACCCTACACAGCACAAATACCATAGAAATGTGCATTACCTACGGCAGAATCCCCCAAATGCAGTCCTGGAGGGCCAAACACCATTCAGGTTCCATGCTGCCTCTAATAAAGATGCCTGTGCTGCATATCTATGCACCACTCCCATGGTATGCAGATGTATTCCATGCATATTCATGAGGGACAGCATGAAAACCCGAACAGTGTTTGGCACACCAGGACTGGAGTTGGGAACCTCTGCCGTAAAGCAGCAGCCAACAGGGCCAGACACACCCACACCCACAGGCCCCATTGGCTAATGCCTCCTGGAGAGGCAGGACATTGGGCCCTGCGTGCATCTCCCAATACTAGCACTTGCATACCTTAGCAATGCCACCCTACACCTGGGTATATGGTACACACCTATCAAACGTTCCCTATGATTACTGGCAGATAGCAAGTCCTACGTTAAGCACAGTTTGCTCATTGAGCTCCATCATAACAATCTTTCTGATGTCTGCGGTGTGTGCTTCAGGTCCGGTCTCTGACAGTGTTTACCACCCTGGGGAGTGACCCCCAACAGTATTGCGTAGCATATCCATGCCTGTACTGTGCCCAGGACTGGTGTGGTGGGCAGGGCTGCTAAACTCCTCTATAGTAGCACAATGCTGGCATAGGTGTGGGAGTGTGTGTCTGTCTATACAGTGTGTGGTGGCTGCAAACACATTCCACAGCCCACACTGCCAGCACTGTTGCCAGTATTGGCCTGCCAATGTGCATAATGAGGAGCAAGGTACCATGGGTATAGCCCGGACAGGGTGACCTGGCCAGGATGCATCTGCACAGGGCATAGGGCACTGGCTGGGACATTGTAGTGCCCGGCCACCAACTACACAGACAGGGTGACCTCAGTATGTCCTGCTGGGGGATCACTCTCACCCTGACTGTGCAGTGATGACAGCATGGCTAGGCACCCCCATAGTGCTATATAGTATTTCTCTCATGTGATATTTATGGGTTTTCTTTTGTGGCCCAGTCACTGATTTATCTGCTTGTTGTGTATGCTGACATCCCAGTTCTGGGTGCATGCATTTCCACTGGGAACATGCACTATGGACTAGCTAGCAGACTGTTTGTAGCTGGTATGTGTCTTGATGGAGTGGCTTGCAGGGTGCAGTGGCTGAAGGCTTGCTGCAGGAGAATATCAGATAGTGGTGGGGTGCAGCTTAGCATATCCAGGCCTAATGTCTGTCTGCTATTGTGTTATGGATGTGCACAGAGCTGCATTGACTGCCCTGTAGGGTGTCTGTTCCCCAGCAGGACCAGGGTTGATGGTCCCCTCTACTGCCACCATTACAGGGAGGTAGAGTGTGGATCTGTTGATGGAGGACCCTGTTTGCCACCCTTGGCCTGGGGGGGGGGTGTTGGTGCATGGCATGCCATGCCATGGGGGCTACACCTGACTGAGACAGACAGAGATATCCAAGGTGTTTCTGCAGAAACTACTTCTCTCACACATTAACACTGCTTTGGACCTCCACCATGGCCTCTTTCAGCCATGGAAGGTGCTGTGGACCTGGTGCTGGGCGCCTCACCGCACCCTCAGGGTGAGCACAGTACCCACACAATGTGATGGTGTGTAGCTACTCTGTGCCAGTAAAACACACGGTCAGTACCCCCTACCAGGCCGAGGTGCTGTGGGGGTACACAAGGTCTCTTCCCCCTACCAGGCCAGGGTGCTGTGGGGGTGCATTCCCCATCTTGTGTTTATCTGTGGACAGCTGATTTGCATGTACAGTGCATCATGGGTACGGGTGGGCTAACCCTATCCTGGTGACCACAGCAGACTGTCTGTGTGGTGACGTGCACTCCCTCTGCAGCCAGCCAGGAGTTTGCTAGCAGCTATAGGGCTGTAGCACAATGGTTACTTCACTGCCTGTGGAGCCAGAGGTCATGGGTTCAAACCCACAGTGGGGTTATTTGATGGGGCTGCCCAGAGCATTATCTCTTTTTAATGTACATTATTGCTGCCAGCAAAAACACCCTCATCGTACTGTACCCATAAGGTGCCTCATAGGGAGCTTTATAGCGCGCCCTATAGGTTACCTTATAGTTACCGTCCATATAAGGTGCACTATATGTTATCCTGTGGAGAAACGTATAGGGTGCCCTATAGGGGACATTTTAGGGTGCCGTGGCGGACAGTGCACTTTATAATGTGCCCTATGGAATGCCTTATAGGGTACCTTATGCGGCACCTTCAATTATGGCACGTGAGGACCTGTTTGCTGGCAGCAATTAATAAAATACAACTAAAGTGCTGCAGGAAAAAATACATACATTGCAAAGCTGATGCCACAGCCAGCCTTACATATTAGGCACACTGGGGAGCAAACTCAAGACCCCTGTATCAGCAGTCAGTGCCTTACCCATTGTGCTACACTGCTGCTCCTCCTTGCATGTCAGCGCACCTACTTATGCTTTTCATTCCTTAAACTGCACAGTGCTGCCATCAAAAACATTGCTGTGACCTTGCGGTACCTCATACGGCACCCTATAAAGTGCCCTATAAGCAACATTCTAGGGTGCCTTGGCGGACAGTGCACTTTAAAATGTGCCTTATGGGGTGCCTTATGTTAACTCGCTTTGAGAGTGCGTTTGCTAGTAGTAGTAATTAAAATAAAAAGTAAAATGCCTCCTAAAGCAAACTTACCCATAATAGGTAATGCCTCTGCCAGCATTCTTCATTGGGCACAGTGGGGGATTGAACCCATGATCCCGACATCATTGGTCAATGTTTTAACCATTGTACTGTGGCTCTGTTCATGTGCTTGTGCATCAGTGCGCCGCCTTATGCCGCCCAATATTAAAATGCCTCCTAAAGCATTAGCACCCCACCTTATGCACATTAGTGTGCTGCCTTATGCTGCCCATTATTTAAAGGCCTCCTAAAGTAATGCCTCAGCCAGCTGTCTTCATTGGGCACTGGGGGGGGGGGATTGAACCCCGGATCCCTGGTCAGTGTCTTAACCATTGTGCTGTGGCTCTGCCTCTCTGCTTGGCCATCAGCACGCCACTTATGCCTCCTGCACAGCTTTCTCATGCGCTAATGTGCGGGGCGCACATGGGCGCCGCACACATTAGCGCATGAATAATCCCGGTTTTGCTTTATTCAGCCAGACACGCCCACTCCTTATATGGCACCCGCACACTAGCGGGCCGCACACATTACTGGGGTTTTAGTAAACATACCCCTAAGATATGAAACTGTGCAAATTTATGCAAATTTGCCGCAGAATCTTTAAAAAATATGCCAAAAGGAACTAGAGGGGCATTGCCTATAGTGTAGTAAACCCATTGCATTCCCATGATATACAGTAGTGCACCTTATCTAGGGTATTTTCCTTTGGGTTAGAACCTGAGTGATCGTCTGTCTATACACTGGTAGCTGCCTGGGCTGGCTCTGACTCCAGGCTTTATTGCAAATGCCTTCCTGCTTCCTCTAGCTTCTGACTTTTGTAATTAATCTCAATAAGCTTGTTTGGTATTAAAGTGTATGTAACGTACACCTCTTTAGATGCTACTCGTTAATCCAGCATTAATTAACATGCTTTTGTCTTCAAGTGTTACCCAATTATTTGGTCTCAAGCTTTAACGGGTTTTTTTTATTTTTATTTTCAAACCTTGCAGTTTGCAGATAAGATTTCTATTTACCCCCTAGTGCCATCAACAGCTAAAGAAAACTGAGAGAAAAGAGAGCTGCAGAGCTGCAATTTTAAGGGGACCAGAGGAGGGAAAGAGCCTCTCTGGGAGGTGAAGTGGGAGGATGTATTGACATCACAAAAGTCTCCAGTGCAGTTGCCAGTTGACTTCTCATCCTAGCATGTTGCTTTAATGTTAATTGCACTGAATCAGAGCCACCAAAAGAACTTGTGCTGCAGGGAGACTTGTGCCCATTCTCAGTCTTTCAGTATACTTCCCAGTGCTTTGTGGGATATGTAGTCCTTGACGTTTCCAGGTGAACTCAGCACTAGAATTGCCACAAAGAATCTGAGTGGGATCAGGGGGTTAGAAAGTCAGAACCAGGATGAAGGCTTTCCAGGAAGGGGCAGCTCTACCAATGTTCTGTGTACAATAATCTCTGTTTGGCGTCACAGGAATCATATTTTCTCACAGCCTTGCTACAGAGATGCCAACTTCCTCAGTTCCAGGAGAGAGACGCTTCAGTCAGTTCTGAATTTGAACTTTCATCTCAGTAAAGGGTATGATTTGTAATCCCGGATTCTATCTATTGTAATCTATGCTACTGGTCCCATCCAGGATGAGCATAAAAGCTCTCTCCTGAAGCTGGGTAACTAGGCAGCTCTGTCACTGAGCTCAGATTCCTGATGAGCTAGTGGGAGATATTTTCCCATTTTCACCATGAGGATTTTTTCCTAATTATTTTGTACTCATCAATTAACTTGTGAAAAATGGCAGCCCGGTGCGTGTGGGGGCGGGTGCACTCAAGGGGTCAAGACTTTGCTACCTCCCTTACTGTCACTCTCTCTTGGTCTCTTCCGGCATCTTTTCTGCTGGTGATAGGGGATAGGGCAGGATAAAACGTAACTGTCATTGTACTGAGTATTAAATCAGTTGTCGGCTCTGTCGCAAACTTCCATTTGTGATGACGATAGTTATATTTCATACTTCAGACGAGATGATGACGTTTGAAGAGAAAGGATGCAAGGCCAGCAGTAACTGCAAATCTGGATATTATTTACAATGCCAGCATTCCAGGAATGATTAATATTAATGCCTGTAACGATCAGCTTCAGTCTTTGGTATCAGCATGAAAATGCCTTTAATGGGAAATGGAGGAAGGCAGAAGCCCAGAGATTGGTGAAGGTGTCGGGCGCAGGATCCTGCCACCATTCCCAAGTCATCCGTCACGCTGGAGCTGTTCTTGCTTCTCTGGGAGATGGCTCTACCCTGCAGAGCAGCTGCTACAGACACTTTCTGGAGTCCATTAAAGCTGCTGAGTGCAGAGTGTTTATTAGGTATCTATTAATTAACTGGAAGCCTGGTTTAGCTGCGCAGTACACGGTAGTGGTGTACAGGGCCAAAAAAGGTTTGGTTGGTCTTCATTTAAACTGAAGTTCTAGCAATTTTCATGTGGGCTTTTGGGTTTTTTTTGCAATTTTGCACATATTCATCTTAATCACCTGCCTTCTATGAATGCTTCGGCTTTTTTGCACATGCAAATGGAGTGTACATGTGTTCATTCGTGGGTGTGTGTGCACACGAGTGATTTGCATGCACTTTTAACTTTTAGGCAGGCCCAAATGAATGTCCAAACAAGCCTGAAGTGTCAATCTGTAGAACACAGTGCCAGCAAGGCAGAGCTCCTTCCACCCCACCTTCCTGTGCTCTGCCAGCTCTGATGCCCACATTTAGGGAACGGGGAGATTCCTAGGGAAGGACAGAAGATGGTGAGTCCAGCTGGCATTGGCTAACTACCCACCTTCCCGGATCTCTTTTTAGCTGGTCCTAGTGCCTTTTACTCCCCGATTCCCACCTAAAAGGTCATTGGAGTAGAGGAGTAGCCTAGTGGTTAGAGCAAATGGTGGCACTATCTGGATATTTCCACAGACCACCTTGGCACTGTCCTCGGCTACACATTCTGGCTATTCAATGACAGCCATGTTCGGGGTCCTTCCACTGAATATCCGTAGGATGTTTAAATGTCACAGATGACCGCCGCGGTGTTTAAATATCCAACATTTTGAAAACTGACTCCTTAGACTGTAAGCCCTCTGAGGACATGGGAGATACTTTACCGTAAATTAATTGAACTCACCTTGAACTGCTGCAGGAAATTTATAAGCTAAGTCCACAAAAAAAAAAAATTTCAAAATTCTAAAATTGGCAGCATAGAGGCTTTTAGCCTCAGGAGAAGAGCAGATAGATATTAGAATGAGGCGGCAGTAGGGTGCCATGTACAGAAGAAAGGGCAGATGCAGATCTGACAGCAGTAAGGAAGACACAGGACCAGGGGGGTTACAGCAGGGCAGGAAGCAGAGACACGTGGCAGGATACAGGACAGGGGGCACTTAGGAAGCTTTTTTCAGAGCTGTGGGGATTGGAGCTGCTCCCACACTATGGTCTGCAGCACTCACAGAGCATCAGCAACTCTCCCTTTCTCTCATCCTTTGCTTTCTGTAAGTTTATGGCATAATTACAAATAGCTATTGATTTTCCTGACACAAGGTCCAGTGTAACTGTTTTAGAGAATGAAGCTAATTTCGTGTCTCTGGTTTTTATGGGTACAGCCAGCTACATTCTCCAGTGCATAATGTAATTCTGACCCAGTCCCCATGGGAATCTGGCCTTTCCCAGGCACCAGTGATTTTGGTGCAGTGCAGGACATGAGAATCCTCTCTGCTCAACTTCCTTAGTCCAGCCCTGACCTATGGACTTCTCGATGAAAAATATTCCATTTTAATTTTAAAGTACACAAATAAATTAAGAATGTTGCCTGCTAAGACTCTGAAACTGCAACACCTCAAGCACAGCCCAGAAAGTCAGTGACGCTCCCAATCGGCAATGCCTTGCACTCGACCCAGTAAATGACCGACACGCCCAATCTTTGGGATGTCAGACTTAACCCAACAGATCATTGATACCTTCAGCCCACAGTACCTCAGCCTCAATCCAGCAAGTTACTGACAACCCCAGTCCGCAGAGCCCCAGGTTCAAGCCATTGGCACGCCGAACCTACAACAACTCAGGTCTGCACTGTGGATATATTTGTTTCTATTCCAGGTACTACACTCTGAATATATCCATGTATCTCTCCGAAGTGCTGCAGTGGAGATATATATGTGCGTCATTCCATATGCTCAAATCGATACTACTACTAATCATTTGTACAGCATTACAAGGCATGTGCGGTGCTGTACCTGAACACATAAGAAAACGTCCCTACTCACAGAGGTTACAATCTAATCGAGACAAACAAACCGGGGGGGGGGGGGGGAGGGGTAGAGTAGTTCATGAGGGAAATGATTAAAAGACACATGGGTGTTAAACAGGAGAATAAGGGCATCAGGATTGAAAACCAGCCTTGAAGAGCTGGATTTTTAGCCTGGATCTGATTAGGACCAGAGATGGAGACTGACATGGGAACTCTGAACCACAAAGCATGGCAGAATTTGCACAGAATTACCCTCTTGTGCAATATTCTATGCTTGCCATGTAGAATTCTGCACAGGAACCAGAAGGCAACAAGATTTATATATTGTTCTTCCTCTCTCCCTCCCCCCATGGCACACACACACAATTGAATTTAGCACTGTTCCCTGCAACAGGTTTTTTGTTCTCCTTCATCCTCCTTCACACACACCCTGCAGACCCCCCTCCCATGGCACAACCTCCTGTAAGGCCGCCCTCCCACAATCCCACAGCACATCCCCCCATGGAGCCCCTCAATGCAGGAAAGACCCTATGACACACTCCTCCTGCAGTTAATCAGCCCCCCAATGGCACAGCCCACTGCTGAATTTGAACCATGGGGCTCTACACTGTTCCACATGAATCAAATTCACCAGTCAAAGCCAGGGTGGCAGAAGAAGAAGGGGACCTGGCCTGACATCCATTCATTCTCCTCCTCTTCTTGTAGGGTTGCCAACTTTTTCACCGAGAAAAACCCGATACCTGTGGCTCGCCATGCTCCACCCATTCTCCGCCCCTAGTCCCACCCCTGCCCCGCCCCCAGCCCCACCCACAAAAATTACCAAGGATACGTATAGGCTAACTTCCTTGGTCAGATAATAATTAAACTAGGAACCCCAAAATCCAAACATGAAATGTACAACACTGGAGAAATAAAACTATAAAGTAATTTCCTCTTGCACTAAACAAAAACGCAAAGATGTTAGCAATACACACTTCCCAGACCAGACATATTCCAGTTAATAAATTCAAAATAAAAAGTATTTTTCTACCTTCTGTTTGGGCATTTTTTCAGTTGCAATTGCTCCAGTCACTTTCTTCTGGTTTCTTCGTGTCTTCTGCGAGCTATCCATTTGATCTTTCTTCTCTTTTAGATGTTTTCCATTCTCTCTCTATTTCTGCTTTAACATACTGATTGTTTCCCTTTTGCTCTTTCCCCCAATTCTTTCCTCATTCCTTTATCATCCATTTAAATTTCACCCTTCCATTTTCAAGCCCCTCTTACTCTCCCAATACCCAGCCCATCATAGACTTTTCTTCCACACAAAATATTTTTTCCCCTCTCCATTCTCATTCCCCATCCATTCTAGTCCTCCCCCAAAATCAGTTCCCTTATAGTTCTAGACCTACCCAGCATCCACTCCCTTCTAGTCCCATTCTCCCATGCCCCACATCATCCCATTTCCAGTCCTATTCTAGCTCTTCATCAGCCCATTTCCAGTGCTAGCCCTCACATCACAGGTCATTTCCAGTCCTAGCCCCCACCATCACATCCCATTTGCAGTCCGAGTCCCCCTGCACCATCACAGCCCATTTGCAGTCCTAGTTCCCCCCCCCCCCACCATCACAGCCCATTTGCAGTCCATGTCCCCCCCCCCCCATAGCCCTTTTACAGTTCAGGTCCCCCCCATCACAGCCCATTTCTTTCCAGTTCAAGTCCCCCCCCCCCATAGCCCTTTTCCGGTCCAGGTCCCCCTCCCCATCACAACCCATTTCCTGTCCATGTCCCCCCCCCCATAGCCCTTTTACAGTTCAGGTCCCCCCCCCACAAAGCCCATTCCTTTCCATTCCAAGTCCCCCCCCCCCCCATAGCCCTTTTCCGGTCCAGGTCCCCCTCCCCATCACAACCCATTTCCAGTTCATGTCCCCCCCCTAGCCCTTTTACAGTCCAGCTCCCCCCCCCCCCCATCACAGCCCATTTCTTTCCAGTCCAAGTCCTCCCCCCCCCCCCCCATAGCCCTTTTCCGGTCCAGGTCCCCCCCCATCACACCCCATTTCCAGTCCAAGTCCCCCCCCCCCCCATAGCCCTTTTACAGTTCAGGTCCCCCACCCATCACAGCCCATGCAGTCCTTGCCCCCCCCCCCCCCCGACCAGCACCGCAGCTGTCTGAGAGGCTTCAGAGGGAGCCGGGTAAGCTTGCGCGAGGCCCCGGCTCCCTCTGTACAGCCGCCAGCATGAAGAGCCTTTTCCTTCACGCTGGCGGCTTTATCTGTGAAGCCGCGAATGCTGGGAAAGGTTAAAGGGTCTTGCCTTTAACCTTTCCCAGCAATCGCGGCTTTACAGATACAGCCGCCAGCGTGAAGGAAAAGGCTCTTCACGCTGGTGGCTGTACAGAGGGAGCCAGGGCCTCGCGCGAGCTTACCCTGCTCCCTCTGAAGCCCTCCGGTGTGTGGGCCAGCCCTGGGTGGGGGGTTTTTTGGACTTCAGGTCGGAAGAAAAGACGGTTTTTTGCTCTGGCCGCTCCCGATCTTGCGGCCAGAGCAAAAAAACCGGCTTTTCAAGGGCCGTTTTTACATCTGCGCCGGCAGCCGGCCTGGCCATGGAAAAACCAGCCAGGCCGGCTGAAAACCGGCCAGTTGGCAACCCTATCTTCTTGAATCAATTAGTGCCGGGGTTAGGAGTAGGCTGCAAGCTCTGGGTCATGCTGTGCTGGGAGTCCTGCCCTGCATCAGGGGACTGCCACAATGAGAGAGAGACCTGACATGTTTGTATGCAACCGCACCTTAAATATTGTGTGCAATTCTGGTCGCCATATCTTTAAAAGGATATAGCAGAATTGGAAAAGGTACATAGAAGAGTCACCAAAATGGTAAAGGGGATAGAAGGATACACCTATGAGGAAAGGCCTAAAGGGTTAGGGGGAAATTGGAAAAGAGATGGCTGATCGGAAATATGATAGAGATGTATACATTAATGAATGGAGTGGTACGGGTAAACGTAGATCGGTTGTTTATAGGGGACACTAAATGAAGCTACAATATAGCCCATTTAATATTAATAGGAGAGAATATTTTTTAATCAATATGTAATCAAACAATGGAATTTGTTACTGGAGGATTTAGTAAAAACTGTTAGTGTAGCTGGGTTTAAAAAAGGTTTGGACAAGTTCCTGGTGGAAAAGTCCATAAACCATTATTTTAAAAAAACCTGTAAATAAATTACATCCCTGTACATAGTTCTTAGGGTTAGCCATGTCGCTACAACTGCACAGTGACATCCTGCTTATACTGTATATAGTTACCCCAGTTCTAAATCCAAGTTGCATTACCCGTTCAATGTAAGTGCAAAGTAGGCTCTCCCTGCTCTGTACAAAATGTTATCTGTAAACCGCACTGATTTTAAAGAGCGCGGTATATAAAAGCATTAAATAAAATAAAATGAATAAAGTATTAAAACCTGGGAAATCCACTGCTTACCTCTCATAAGCAATGTGGAATCTGTGTATCTTTTTGGGAATCTGACAGGTACTTGTGACCTGGATTGACTGCTGTTGTAAACAGAATACTGGGTTTGATGGACCTTCTTCTGACCCAGTATGGCATATCTTATGTTCTTAGGAGGGAGATAATCTTGGGGCTTGGGGAGGAAAGAGAGCTAGCAGAGGTGTGTAGGGGATTCAGAATGAAAGCTATGGGCATATCTTTTGGGAGAAGATTGAAAAATAGCACTGTGGGAGAGGGTTTCAGAGAGATCTGTGGTGGCATGTGTGCTGAGAGACAGCAGTGGTGGGCTGTGTATCAGAGAACATTTGAGAGAGAACCATGGGGGTAGGGTGCTTGTACTGGGGTAGGGGGTTTCAGGAACAGAACTATGGGGATGTCTGTGTCATAGGGAGTTTCAGGAAAAGAGGAATGGAGAAAGAACGGGGGGGGGGGGGGGTAAGTTTGCAGGATGACCTGGAAAGAGATTTATAAAGCTGAGAGATGTTCATCGTAGAGAGGGGACATAAAACATTGGGGCTTTAGCCGGCTAGGGACAGGGGAAAGGAGATCAAGCCTATGTAGGGGTGCAAACTAACTTAAAGCATGAGACTGCTTTGGGGTCCAGCCTGAACAGGCAGAAAACTAAGGGGATATCAGGCCTTTGTGATGAGGACAGGGCTGGCCCAAACATTAGGCAAACTAGGTGACTTCCTAGGGCATCACCTACTGTGGGAGGCAAAGAGCCGGGCATTCAAAGCTAAACAATAGATTCTGACAGCCAGGGCAGGGATATGTTTTGACATTGAGCCATAGGGAACCTATGCTGATTCCTTCTGGATCATTTTACATAGGGTATTCTAATAAGATCAGATACTGTTGGCAGTGTGATAGGGCAGCCAGACATCCACTGTGCCTGGCACTGGGAGACACAACTGATGTACTGCCCATATTCCCTGAATTGTCCCATTTGGTCTACATCCCTACCCAGGCCTGAATCAAGAAGAACTGTGAGAGTGGTGATAAATCTGGAGTTTGGCTACTTGATATGATGGCACAGGGATTCCCCCTCCCATGCCTACATAACCCTGGCCAAAGGAACAGTGCAACAAAGCTGGCTTTGGGAAGGCAGGCAGGGTTGCCCCGTAGGTAGCGGATGAATACAGACCGACATATGCCACTATGAGACAGGTGTAGCTGCTGTGAGAATTGCCAGTACCCAGATAGTTGGGCCTCAGATGCCATAGCCAGAAGGCCCTACTACAACTACTACTGATCAGTTGTATAGCACTACAAGGCGTACGCAGCGCTGCACAGACACATGTAAAAGATGGTCCCTGCTCAACGGCGCTTACAATCTAGTCTAGACAGACAATACAGCTGCTGTGGACAGGATGCATCCAGAGGAAATGGTCAGTAAACATGAGGGAGCTTGGGAGGATCAGATCCAGCAGCGGCAATGATAAGGTGAGCATTCAGCCTGGATTTGAGAGGGGCCAGAGGCAAAGCCTGACATACAGACTCAGGAAGTTTGTTCCAGGCATAAGGAGCAGCAAGGTGAAAGGAGAGAGAGAAGGGCACAGATAGAAGCAATCTGATAGAAGAGGGGTGTAGAGAGAGATAAGAGGGGAATGGTAGTGCAGAGCAGCAGCATGAATGCACTTATATTTGTTGCTCAGCAATATTATGCATCCTTTGGGGACCTGAAATGTTAGTTTGGGGTTTTGTGCACTTGGCAATGGTCCATCCCTAGCAGTTTGAGGCATGTTTGTAGCGATGACTAGGGCAGGAATCACTGGGGCCAATTCCTAATGCCACGTACCATTTGATGCAAGATATGTCCTCACATAATGCTCACATTTACATTCTCATATACCATATTGAGGTGGATTGGACTTACCTAGCACTTTTCACAGCATGAGCGGGACTGGTATGTGGTCCAGGTTGCAGCTGATGTCATTTCTCATTGGTATTTATGTCTAGTGAGCATCAGCAAACTACTGTCTGTGATGAGCAGCTTAGGAGAAGCAGGTTTTTACCGAGTGGCGTGGTGTCTGCGGGTACAGCACGGGGACAGGCAAGATCCGAAATGTATAACATTTCAGAATATGGTGGGCACGGGGCTGTCCAAAATGTTTCCCCATATCCGAGGCACAGGGACGGCCGAATAGCACTGCACATGCCCACCGAACACTCCCTGATTCCGGACCCGCGGGCATGTCCAGACCCACGGATGCAGAATTAGATTCAAAGTTTTTGATTTAGGCGTGTCCGCAGGCCGGACATGCACATTATGGAATCACGCTCTTTTTTGATCAACTATCTTTGTATCTTTTCTGCTTTTTTAGGTATAAGAAACTGCCTCCCCGATTTTGCAGTCCACAACACTGATTTTGATCCCTGAAGAAATTGGGATAGGAGTGTACTGCTACTCTTTAATATTTGTGAGAGGGGCCTCACTAAAAGCAGACTGCATCCGCACTGAGCTTAGAAAGAACTGAGTACTAATTTTACCTAAATCTGGAGTTTTCTTTCCCTGGTTAGAGAAAAAACAGAAACAGAGGCAATGTTATTGCAGAAAGACTAAAGCAAAATCTGCAGGAAGCTAATGGCAAAACTGGACTAGATTTAATTATTCCAGCTGCTTGACTCACACTGCACCAGCCAGCAGTGATAAGGTTAATTTCCATGTGCTGTTCAAACTATGGGATGCCTCTCTGACATCTAGAGATAGAGAACAGAGCAAACACAGACTGAAAAGAGTGTGGGAAGCTGGACTTCAGCTACCATGGAAGAAGTCTATGAGTCCCTGGGACTAAAGCAAGCAGGAGATTCCAAGTGAAAAGGAGAAATGGCTCACCACACAGCTTCAATTGAAAAAAGGTATTTGCCTTCTCAATATACAAAAGCTCCTCTGACGACAGATCCCATTATTGCAAACCTAGGACAAATAAATGGGACACCCAAATAGAAAAAATCCCTCCCCCCAGATACCAGAGGTAACCAGCAGAAATTTTACTTGGTGACTGGGAGAAATGCGTGAGTTGAACTGGAAAACCAGTGCAGTTCTAGGGAACTTGAAACTAAACAGAACTCTGAATGGATTTTTACAGCAAAAAAAGAGTACATAGAGCCAGTGTAACTGGGAAACTTTCCTGCCTTAAGTTAAAACTAAATTTTTCCCTTAGAGTACTCGGGGAACTGCATAGCAACAATCCAGATTAAAAAATTGAGAGACAAGACCAGCAAAAAGTATTACAGGAGACTGAAGCTGATACTGAAAAGTGCACTAACATCAAAAATAAATACAAGTCATCATACAGCTTGCAATCCCCGTTCTCTTGTATAGCTTTGGAATTGTAGACTGGTCTCTGAAATATCTTGAAAAACCAAATGTATAAACAAGAAAACATTCCCACGAGGTTGTTTATAAGAATCAGTGTATGCAAAGATTTTATATCCCTAGACCCGATGGTGGAATGGGCCTCCTTGAAATTTATTTATTTTATTTATTTAGACAGTTTTGTATACCACCTTATCCTTCAATCAAAGTGGTCACACACAATTGGGGGATACATTTAACATGTGGGGATATGAGACACATACACTAATACTTACAGGGAACATGGGCTATGGAGGGTTAAGTGGCTTGCCCAAGACCACAAGGAGCATCTGTGGGACTAGAAACCCCAGTCCTTCCGGCCCAAGGTTGCTGTCCTCTAGTGGGATTTGAAACCCTGACCTTCCGGCCTGAAGTACCTTGCCCCAACCACTAGGCTTTTGTAGCTGAGCAACTGGCCCACAAATTTGTGCCGAAACCCGGGACCAATTTGTGGGCCTGGTCTCCCCACAAAAGTTCCTCAAATATTACCAATTACCAATAAATTGCTCAGTCAACAGTTGCTCAGCTACAAAAGCTCTTTATTTGGTTTGACAAAGCAAAATAATTTGCAAATGCAGATAGCAAGCGTCTGTCTGAAAAGTGGCAGGCAACCTTCTCTCCGTACCGGAGTTGGAGAGCAAGTTGCCTGCCACTTTTCAGACAGACGCTTGCTATCTGCATTTGCAAATTGTTTTGCTTTGTCAAACCAAATAAAGAGCTTTTGTAGCTGAGCAACTGTTGTCTGAGCAATTTATTGGTAATTGGTAATATTTGGGGAACTTTGTGGGGAGACCAGGCCCACAAGCTTCCATGAAGGATGCTTCCTGGTCATTGGTAAGTAATGGTAAGTTGAAGTCACCTAGCTTTATAAGGGGCTTTCTTAAAGAGGAGCTGCAGACAGATTCAAGGATGGTGGCTACATTTTGATTATTTGAAGTGGGGGGTTGATAGATAAGGCAGATTGCTATATCTTTATTTTCTATTTTGAGAATATTCATACCATCCTGGTTATCACAGACTGTGGGGGCTAAGTTAAGACCCACTTTTGCTAACATGAGCGTACCCCCTCCTTTTGAACGATCCCTGGAGCAGTTGAAAATGGAGTATCCTTGTATGTTTTGCTGGTTTAGAAGTACAGTGTCAGCTTCAGCTAACCATGTCTCAGTGACACATAAGAGATCGGGCTTTTCATCTTTAACCAGGTCAATTATGAGTAGCATTTTATTTCTAATTGACCTAGCGTTAATGAGGATGAGGGAAAGAAGCGCAGGAGATTTAGGTATTTTCATGAGGCTGTCTTTAGGAATTAAATTTATATGGATCAGTCTGTGATTCCGTGCATATTGGTAGGAGTTATTTTTTCCCGTGAAAGGAATCTTATTGTAATGTCTGAGGTGTGCCTGCCTTTGGCAATAGGGGATAATATGAATGTATGAGGATTCGAGGTGGTTCAAAGGGGAAGAAAGGGTTTGGCGATGGGGAGGGTTAAAATTAAAAGGCTAATTGTAAACATAAGTACATTTAAGGAGAGTAAACACATTTTTTTGAAGTTCATTCTAGCCAGGAAATACAAGCAGATGTATAAAGATTGCTTTAGGCTTTAAATAATTCGTAGTGTTGTGCCATACAAATGGAGATATTTAATAACAACAGCTTGCTAGCTAATAAGTGTTACAATATTCTGGCTTACCTCGGTTCACACCGAAGGGCCCTCTGGCGAGGAACTCAGGCGCGGGCCCGCACAGCGTGGGTGTGCTGAATGTGTGTTGGCTTATAAAGGGCTTCCCTGAGTCACTGGAGAAGCCAATGATAGGGACCCTCAGAATACAGGCATTCAGCAGTACAAACAGCCCTAATACATGCTTGACAGCAACCCCATTGGTCCCACAAAATGTGCATTATGAGCATGCATTAGTGCTGTTTTCACTGTTTAGTACTCTGAGGGTCCCCTAGCATTGACAGGGATAGGTTTTGACATTTAGCTATGGTGAGTTTGACTGCCCAATCACACTGGCACCCAGTAATGCTGATTTCACCCATTCAGTCTAAATACTGGCCAGGCTATCATGTCCCCCCTGAATTGCAGATAAGCACACCAGATCTCCCTCTGTACCCCTCAAACCACACACACACATACTCTCCCTTTCAGTCACAAAAAAATGATTCTGCCAAAAAGATGTCCTGAACCTATACATAACAGCTATGACATAACATTTGAATAGGATACCAGGACTACAAATGTGATCTCCATTTCTCATTCAAAAAGGAATCCTTTCCCTGCTCACGCCCATAATATCCCTGTATCAGCAGTCCCATTTTTCTGAATGTTGTAATTGTTAGAGTCCCACAGATTGGCTCCTTTGGCACAAATAGCACATTAGTGCATAGCCTGAATATCCACTATTGCTCTTAATATTTCCGTAAGGGTGTTTATTAATGTGTCTATACCTTACAACATTTCCTCACCTCTGCTCCCTGTACATTAAGACTGCATCTTGTGTTTTTCCAGTGCAGTCAGATCAGTTGATGACATACTTGTCACAACCATTCTTCAATATGGGCCGTATTGCAGAGAAGAGCAGTATTTTTTCTAAGTCCTAGCCTTATACCACGTATCAGCAGGAATAGTGTGGAAATTCCTGGGAAATACATGAAATGTACAAGGGCCTTTCCTGAATACGCTTTATATGTCTCCATGGCTGACCACACCCCCATTCCACCCTCTCCAGCCCATGTTCCGAGATCCCCGTGCTAGCGCCGTGGACATGCACATCAACAGTGTTTCCAAATACGGTCTGGGACATTTTCAGCAGATAACCATCCCCACAGCACATACATCCCCTTATTCATGTCTGGAATGACCCCCACAGCAAGCAGAGACACTGTCCTTCCTACTGAACTGTCATGTCCCCCATTGTTTAGGACCGATACGCGTATTCAAGCAGGGAGGCAGCAACTCTATTACCAGACCAGGGTGACAGGTCTAAACTGTGTTATGACATCCGCTGCTGAGAAAGACCAAGGAGCCCCACCCAGATCACAAGCCAGATTATCACAGACAGCCCTCACAAACTGTGGCTACACTAAACTCAGAGTAACATAACATAGTAAATGATGGCAGATAAAGATTGAAATGGCCCATCTAGTCAGCCTAGTAAGGTGGCTAGGATTGTATTTGCCATTCAGTGCATTTGTTTAGGGTTGTACCAGCCACTCCAAGCAGGTTATCCCCCTCCTCTGTTTTTCGGGCTGCAACTACTGCTGCATGCAAGTTACCCCCTTCTCTGCATAGTGGGACCCCAGTAAAACTCCAGCAGTAGAAGTGGATTTGTGGGGCTACAGAATAAGCTTTTTGTATTTCTGGATCCCAAGGGTAAGAACATAAGAACATAAGACATCCCATACTGGGTCAGACCGAGGTCCATCAAGCCCAGTATCCTGTTTCCAACAGTGGCCAATCTAGGTTATACGTACCTAGCAATATCCCCAAAAGACACAGGTTCCACAATGCTTGTACTGGGTCAAGCATTGATATCCTGGGTCCCTTTTTAATAGTGGTTTATGGACCTTTCCTCCAGAAACTTGTCCAAACCTTTTTTAAACCCAGCTATACTAACAGCCCTTACTACATCCTCCGGTAACAGATTCCAGAGTTTGATTACACGTTGAGTGAAAAAATATTTTCTCTTATTTGTCTTAAATAGTTTACCCTGTAGCTTCATTACATGTCCCCTAGTCTTTCTATACTCTGATAGCGTAAACAATTGATCCACGTTTATCCGTTCCACTCCATTCATTAATTTATAGACCTCTATCATATCTCCCCTCAGCCGTCTCTTCTCCAGGCTAAAGAGCCCTAACCTTCTTAGCCTCTCTTCATAGGAGTAGCCTTCCATCCCCTTCACCAATTTGGTGGCTCTTCTCTGTACTTTTTCTAATAACGCTATGTCCTTTTTAAGATACAGTGACCAGAATTGCACACAATATTCAAGGTGCGGTCGTACCATGGAGCGATACAGAGGCATTATAATATCCTTTGTTTTGTTCTCCATCCCTTTCCTTATGATACCTAGCATTCTATTTGCTTTCTTGGCCGCCGCTGCACACTGGGCGGAGGGTTTTAACATGTTATCCACAATGACTCCTAAATCTTTTTCCTGGGTGGTGGTTTCTAATGTGGAGCCTTGCATCGTGTAACTATAGTGTGGGTTGTTCTTTCCTAGGTGCATAACTTTGCACTTGTCCACATTAAATTTCATCTGCCATTTGGATGCCTAGTCTTCCAATTTATCCAGATCCTCCTGCAGTTTTCCACAATCCTCTTGGGTTTTAACAACTTTAAACAGTTTTGTGTCATCTGCAAATTTGATAACCTCACTAGTTATTCCCTTTTCCAGGTCATTTACGAATATGTCAAAAAGCAGCGGACCCAGTACAGATCCCTGGGGTACTCCACTATTCACCTTTTTCCATTGGGAATATTGGCCATTTAGCCCTACCCTCTGCTTTCTATCTTTTAACCAGTTCCCGATCCACAATAGTACACTGCCTCCTATCCCATGACTTTTTAGCTTCGCCAAAAGTCTCTGATGGGGGACTTTGTCAAAAGCTTTCTGAAAGTCCAGATACACTATATCAACCGACTCACCTTTGTCTACCTGTTTATGCACACCTTCAAAAAAACATATCAGATTAGTAAGACAAGATCTTCCTTGTCTAAAGCCATGTTGGCTGTCTCCCATTAGGCCATGACTATCTACATGCTTTGTAATTTTGTTCTTTATGATGGTTTCTACCATTTTCCCTGGTACTGACGTCAGGCTCACCGGTCTGTAATTTCCTGGGTCACCCCTGGAACCCTTTTTAAAAATTGGTGTTACGTTGGCGACCCTCCAATCTTCAGGTATTACAGATGATTTTAATGAAAGTTCACAGATTACCAATAGCAGGTCTGCAATCTCATATTTCAGTTCTTTCAACACTCTGGGATGTATACCATCCGGTCCAGGTGATTTGCTACTATTCAGTTTATCAAATAGTTGTAATATATCTTCCCGGTGTAGCGATATTTCTCTCAATTCCTCTGCAGTATCACCTTTAAATACCACTTCAGTCTTGGGTAACATCCCTACATCTTCCTCAGTAAAGACCGAAGCAAAGAATTCATTCAGTCTCTCTGCTATAGCCTTGTTTCCTCTTACTGCCCCTTTTACCCCTCTATCATCTAATGGTCCAATTGACTCTCTCACAGGCCTTTTGCTACGAATGTACTTGAAAAAGTCTTTATTCCATGTTTTTGCTTCCGTAGCAAGTTTCTTCTCAAATTCCCACTTTGCCTGCCTTATCAATGCTTTGCATTTAACTTGCCAGTGCTTGTGCTGTTTCCAGTTTTCATCATTTGGCTCTTTTTTCCATTTCCTGAAGGTTGCTTTTTTGGCAGCAACAGCCTCTCTGACCTCACCTTTAAACCATGCTGGCAGTTTTTTGGACTTTCTTCCACTTTTCTTAATGCGTGGAATACAGCTGGTCTGGGCTTCGAGGATAGTATTTTTAAATAACACCCAAGCTTGCTGTAAGTCTTTAACCTTTGGAACCGCTCCTTTTAGTTTTTTCCTAACTATATTCCTCATTCTATCATAGTCTCCCTTTTGAAAGTTAAAAGGTAGTACTGTGGATGCCTTTACTATCTGTCCTCCACTAATTAAATCAAACATGATCATACCATGATCACTATTGCCAAGTGGTCCCAACACCCTTATTTCTTGCACCAGATCTGGCGTTCCACTAAGGACTAGGTATAGTATGGCTTCCCCTCTGGTCGGTTCATGAACCAGCTGCTCCAAGAAGCAGTCATTTATTCCATCTAGAAACTTTATCTCTTTAGCTTGTCCTGCTGTGACACTGACCCAGTCGATACCGGGGTAATTGAAATCACCCATTATTACTACCCTGTTGTGACTTTTGTTAGCTTCCTTGATTTCTTTGAGCATTTCATCATCCATTTGTTCATTCTGGCCAGGTGGTCGATAATATACTCCCACTGCCATCACCTTCCCCTTCATAAATGGAATTTCAATCCATAGAGATTCTACAGCAAATTTTTTTCCCTGCAAAACGTTAATCCTTTCTGACTCAATGCCCTCTCTAACATAGAGCGCAACCCCTCCACCAATTTGATCAGCTCTATCATTACGATATAGTTTGTATCCAGGTATCACAGTGTCCCACTGGTTATCCTCCTTCCACCATGTCTCTGAGAGTGCAATCATATCTAACCTCTCATTTAGTGCTATATATTCTAACTCTCCCATCTTATTGTTTAGACTTCTAGCATTGGCATACAAGCATTTTAGAGACTGTATTTTATTCATATTAATCTGGCTATTGGTAGGCAGGGGTAATTTGGAATCTTTATGCTCTGTCTGCTCCTTACTCAAGGGCATTTGGGCTACTATACTCCCTTTTGGAACCTCACTGCTTTTGGTAGTATCCTTCAAGGATACCTTCGTCCGAACCATGCACTCCTGGGTGACTGTCGGCTTTCCCCTATTTCCTAGTTTAAAAGCTTCTCTATCTCTTTTTTAAAGGTTAATGCCAGCAGTCTGGTCCCATCCTGATTAAGGTGAAGCCCATCCCTTCGGAAGAGCCCCCCCTTTCCCCAGAATGTTCACCAGTTCCTAATAAATCCAAAACCCTCATCCTTGCACCATTGTCTCATCCACGCATTGAGACTCCGGAGCTCTGCCTGTCTTTTGGGTCCTGCACGTGGAACAGGAAGCATTTCGGAGAACGCTATCCTGGAAGTTCTGGATTTCATCTTCCTACCTAAAAGCTTAAATTTAGCCTCCAGAACTTCCCTACCACATTTTCCCATGTCATTGGTACCAACATGTACCAAGACAGCAAACTCCTCCCCAGCACTATCTATGATCCTATCCAGGTGGTGCGTGAGGTCCGCTACCTTCGCACCAGGCAGGCATGTTACCAGGCGATCCTCACATCCACCAGCCACCCAGCTATCTACATTCCTAATGATTGAATCACCAACTATAACAGCTGTCCTGACCCTCCCCTCATGGGGACATGGCCCTGGAGAAACGTCCTCGGTGCGAGAGGGTTTTACATCACCTGGAGGACAGGTCCTAGTTACAGGATCACATCCTGCCACACCAGGGTGATGCTCTCCTGTCACGTGACCTCTCTCCTCCATGGCAACAGGGATGCTGCCAGACTGGAGGTGGGACTTCAGGACTATATCCCTGTAGGTCTCGTCCATGTACTTCTCTGTCTTTCTTATGTCTTCCAGGTCTGCTACTCTAGCCTCTAGAGAACGGACTCGTTCCCTGAGAGCAAAGAGTTCTTTGCACTTAGTGCATACGTAAGACCTCTCACCAACTGGGAGAAAATCATACATGTGACACTCAATGCAAAAGACCGGAGAACCCCCATCTCGTTGCTGGACTTCTGTCTGCATCTTAGTTTAAAGCTTGTGTTTAGGTCTTTTAAATTCTGTATATAATAAGGGGTGATGTGAAGGGACCCTTCTCCAAGGCCCTATACCACTCAAGGAACACTTTTCCCAACCAACTCGCCCTTCTGGAGATGGATATTGTAAATAACTCCACTGCAGCTTTGAGCAGCCTAACTGGATACACTACATTCTTCAAAATAATTTTACAGGTTCTTCAGAGGTTGTTGAATGCAAAACACTATCTCATTACTCCATCTCATTCCAGTCCATCACCACTTCTACTACATTTTGCCTCAGATTACTCAAATTCAGCTCTCTGGTCTAGTTCTCCTGGCTCATGGGGGTCCCTTTTCACCAACAAACATCCCTCCATATTGGTGGTCTTTCTTTCACTCTATCACAGGGGTTCTAAACCCAGTCCTTGGGATGCACCTAGCCAATCAGCTTTTCAGGATAACCACAATGATTATGCATGAGAGAGATTTGAATTCATTGCCTCCATTGTATGCAAATCTCTCTGATGCATATTGATTATGGTTATCCTGAAAACCTGACTGGCTAGCTGTGTCCGAAGGACTGGGTTGAGAATTCCTGCTCTAATCAGGATTCAGGGTGGTGTCTTTCTCTTCCTTATCTGTCATAGAAACTAAGAGTCAGAGCTCAACCTGTTTCTTGAGAGGCAGAAATCAGAATTCAAACATCCTCCTCTCCTGAGAGTCTACTTCGATTCCATTTGTCCTGCGATCTTAGTACTTCCTCAGGGCCCAGCCCTACAAGGTTTTGTCCTGCTGGGTAGTGCACTTGCTCCCAGGTGGAAGAAAAGAAACAGAGACAAGCAAAGACACTTTCCCTCCAAATGTCAAGCCTAACCTACAGAACTCACCTACCTCCTTCCTTGGTTACATCTCAACTGAGTGCCAACTAGAAAAATCTTACGTGATGCTGCTTACAGAGCACGTCCACCCCTGAAAGGCTGCTAGTGACATCTGGATCACATTTGTTTTTAGGGCTGTAACTACTACTAATAATAATTACTTGTATAGCACTACAAGGTATACGCAGTGCTCTATACAAACACATAAGAGAGAGAGTCCCTTCTCAGCAGAGCTTGCAATCTATTCAAGACAGACAAGCAGAACAAACAGGGGGCTAGGCTGCTTTAAGGGAAATGATAAAACACATTAGAGTGTTAAACAGGAGAATAAGGGGATCAGGATCCAAAAGCAGCCTCAAAGAAGTGGGTTTTAAGTCTGGATTTGAAAAGGATCAGAGATGGAGCCTGACAGACAGATTCAGGTAGTCTATTCCAGGCATATGGTGCAGCAAGGTGTAACAAAAGGAGTCTGGAATGGGCAGTAGAAGAGAAAGGTATAGATAAGAGTGATCTTCCTGATGAGCGGAGGTTTGCAGGGAGAGATAAGAGAGGAGAGGTAAGGCTGCAGAGTGCATGCACTTGGAAGTCAGTAGGAGACGTTTGAACTGTATTTGGAAATAGAGAGGGAGCCAGTGATTTAAGAAGAGAGGTTACAGGAGCATAGGGACACTGGTGGAAGATTAGCTGTGTAGCTGAGTTTTGAACCGATTGGAGGGGAGAGAGATGATTCAATGGGAGACCAGCAAGAGAAAGAAACATGTTTTAGCTATCTGCTGGACATGGGCAGAGAAAGCTAGAGAAGAACTGCCACTCCATGAGGTTACCCCCCTCTATGCCTTTTTAAGGGTTGCATTTGCTGCTTCATGCACATTAGCCCCCCGCCCCCACTCCCACCATTTATGCCTTTGTTTAGAGTTGTACCTGCTGCTCATGAAGTCCATAGCCCTTATTCTTTCTTTGAATTGTGAAAGTCGCTTAAGTTTTGCTTTTCATGGAAATGTTCTGTGCTTTGATTCCACCCTCCCGCTAAGTATACCGGGATCCTTTGTGCTTATCTCGTGCCTTTTTGAATTCTGTCACTATTTTTATCCTCACCACCTCCTCCAAAAGGACGTTTCTGGCATCCACTACTCTTTCCATGAATATCTATTTGCTGATGCTACTTGGAAGTTTACCTTCTTGCAGCTTCATTTCATGTTCTCTAGTTCTCCTGCCGACATCACACTAAGCCATGGAAATAACAGCCCAACTCAGCATCAGCTAGACAGATGAATCCTGTATAGTGCAAGTGATAAATGCAGGGACGGATGGATGGATAGATCCCGCAGGTGATAAACACAGAGATGATGGATGGATAGCTAGATATGGCGGAAGATAAATAGAGAGATGTAGATGAATGGACAGATACAGGATAGACACAGATAGATACCCCTGAACAGCTTTCCTGGTTAAGGAGCTTAGCTTGACCTCCCCTTTCGATCTTTGTAAGCAGTGTTTCAGAAATGAGCTCAATGAAAGCCAGGCCCATGGCCGGCATGTGTATAATAGCATGTTGCTGACAAAGGTGAGGCCATGTTGCTGTTCCCTTCTATTGTAATGCTTTTAAGTGTGGGAAAAGGACAGGCAATTACTAGCAGGTTAGCTCTGCCTGAATGAATGTTGTTACCAATCCATCACTGTCGGGCCTGGCATAGTGCAGCGGAGGCCAGGACCAGCTCCATGCATGTTAAAGAAAAGCATGTTTTCACTTCAGCATGAATAATAGAGATTTGGTGACAATTGAAGCCAGAGTCACAATTTGTTGAGAGCTCATAAGAGATGTGGGATATAATTATTGGTGTTTGTACAAAGAGGGTTGGATACCATATCCAGCAGAGCGAGAATAATCATATACACACACACGTGCATAAATACTCACCTACACACACACAAGCTTGCATCCCTGTTCTAGAGAACCCCATGTTATTCCTGTACTTAGGGCTGCCACCTGGTTCCAGATGCACTTGACAAGCTTCATCCAGTCCTGAGTTTACCCCATTGCATGCAAAGACTTGTAGTTTTTGCTTTTCTTTTGGGGTACAATAGAAAAATCAGAATACATGTTCCTGCATGCAATGGGGTAAACTCAGGACTGGATCAAGCCTACTGGGTGCATCTGGAGTCATTTGGCAACCCTACCTGTACTACAACCCCACACATACAGCTCTGTCAATGCACCTTACTCCTGTCCTGCAGCACCATGTACTATTCTAAGACCCCACATAAGACTCTGTCAATACACTTCATTCCTTCCCATAGCACTCGTACTTCATTAAGAAAATCAAGCCTGTTTTAATTAGGGTTTCCAAATGGCTCCATGCCATAAGAAATAGGCTTGCCCAGCTCTGGTTTTACCCTATGGGATGTATTAACTTGAAGATCTGAATTTCCCATTGATAGCCCTAAGAATATCAAACTACAAATCCCTGCATGCATTGGGATGAGGTTAGAACTGAATTCTGATGTTCCTTTTAACATGACACAAGTTGAAAGCCCTCTAATCATATGGTGCTTATTCTGGAGGGAGGAACTGGGTTTGCTGTGCCGTAGAGAATTCTGGATCAAGGGTGAATCCTTAAAAGAGTCAGAATTTTAAGGATTATTTCCCCTCTCTGTTGTTGCCCATATATGCCTCATATAACTTCACAGCGCTGCCAAGATAAGCAGTTCTAAGAGGGAGACCTTTTGGTCACTCCTGGTTACATTCCAGTGCAGTGCGGCATTTGTAGTCAATGAAATCAGTGCTGCAGATCCCATAATGCATCAAGATAGGGATGTTAGAAATGTAGGACTAGCCAAAATGTTTCCTCCTGAATCTGGGTAACTTGACAGCTCTGATTTCATTTGATTTGCTATGTAATTATTTATCATAAAAAATGGTGTGTGAGTGTTTGTTTGGGGGGGGGAGGCGGCCACTCTAACAAAATTACCCTCATTAGCATGCAGATTTCCCAGTGTCTTATTAGGAGGGGAGAAGGTTATGGGTGAAATTTGAAAAACAATGCATTCCTCTTCTCCCAGAGGAAAACTGTCCCATGCCCAGCAAAGTACTGGCAAACAGAATATTTCTTCCTGCAAGATACATAGTTAAAGAATAGACAGAAATGACATTTCCTGGTCTCCGGGAGAATGTGTGCCGCTAATTCTCCATCACACCCTCATTTAATTAAACTTTACTTATGAGAATTAAGCTTCCATTATTTAGCTTCAATTATTGCCCTACGCCTCTGGTAAAGGCATCTGGCCCATTTTTTCCACTTCTCTGTGTAATTAGTTTAATGGAAGCTTGCAAAGGGCCCTTTGTCTGAAGCTTGTGTCTATGGGAATCCGCCTGCGTTTAATGCTTTATTTTTCCGTATTATTTCATTCCTTCCCCAGGTGAATCCTGCCCCTCCCACGTCATCAGAAAATAATTTGTAATTAGCTGGGATCAATGGAGCCTGCCAAGCTTTCAAGGCCTCAGCCCTCTGAGCTATACAGTACCTGAAGCTGCCCTCACCTCGGGCTCTTTGCAAACTATTACAGCTCTCTTTTCTGGCCACTCATTTGTTCTGGACAGCAGGAAGGCTTCCTCCCACCCTCCAGAATTATTTTTTTTTTTTTTGCAGTTATTCAGCTAGTTAGCAAATTATTTTGGCTCTTAATTTTACCATATGACTCCCATGGGATGCTGGGCTGCATAGAGAAACGTATAACTAACAGCAAAAAGGAGGTGATGCCTTTTGTACAGATCATAGCTGAGGCCTCACCTGGAACAAACCTTTTCCAAAGGAGAGGACATGATATGAAGCTAGAAGACGATAGAGTCAGGAGCAGCGTGAAGGAAAACTATTTCATGGAACGTGTCGGATGCTTGGAATGTCCTCCTGGAGAAGTGGAGACTAAAATGATGAAGGATTCAAAAAAGTGTGGGATAAATACAGAGACTTCTTTAATGGCAGGGAGATAGAAACAAAGCACTGGGATAGCCCACCTGTGGGCCGCTGCATAAAGTCGGCACTAGATCTGTGCTGGATCGATCTTTTTATGTTTCTGACAACACACACATTTTAACGTGCAATGCTGGAAGGATAGGGTGTGCAAATGCCCGCCGCAGTTACCGTGCGCATGCAAATGAGCTACCGCAATGTTAAATTGGGAGAGCAAGCCAAGCACATGCGCGCAAGAAGTCTGCGCTAGTTTGGCTTGCTGTCTGGGAACTGCGTGGCTAATTTGCAGATCAGCCCCGACAGTATTTTAATGGCATCGGGGATGATCGTGGCATCAGGAAAAGCCCCCGATGCCATCAAAATACTGTTGGGGCCAATGCCCTGACAAAAAAGAATCCCTGATGGCCCAGCGGCCCCCTGACAGTATTTTGATGGCATCGGGGACGATCGCAACATTGGGAAAGCCCCCCCAATGCCATCAAAACACTGTCGGAGGCCGGTGCCCCGACAGAAAGTAATCACCTGGTGGTCTAGCGGCCCCTATACCCCACACCCCCAACCCAAAGTAAAAGTAAAATCCTGATTTTCTAGCGGCCCTTAAACCCCCACCCCTGTCCCCAAGTTAAATAAAATAAAAATAACATGATGGTCTAGCGGCCCTTGAACCCCCCCCCAACCCCCCAAATCAAAGTAAAGGTAAAATCCTGGTGGTCTAGCTACCTTGAACCCCTCAACCCAAAGTGAAAGTAAAATCCTGGTTGTCTAGCAGCCCTTGAACTTTGGCACATATGGCCTGCTGCTTCTGACGCCCCTCCAACAGGAAGTTGTGTCAAAGGGGGTTCAGAAGCGGCAGGCCATGTGTGCCGAATCAAATGGCCTGCCGCCAAGCTGAGCCATCCGCAGACAGAATCGGTCGCAGTGGGGGTAAAAGCTTGGTGCAGGGACGGGGCAGCACTGCCAGGGCTTCTGTCTAGGGCAGCAGAAACCCTTGGGCGAGCCCTGGCTAAACCTAAATGTTTACAAAAAGAGATGTTCTATTTGCACTGGGCATGAGCTGGCAAACTGTGGATAATTTGCCCTAATTAAAGGTCTTCTTCATACCCAATGGGAACCTACCTATTCAGGTCACTGCACGTTTCTGGATGGACAGGGACATCATAAGCTGTGGGCACATAGACCCTCTACTCCAAGTCATCTTGCAGTACCCCAAACCTTGGCAGCAGGGGTAGATTCAGTCATGGGAGTGTGGGAGGTTTTCCACTTGGCCTCCAGAGCTGTAGTGAACCTTGGCTATTGATGCCTCTGGCGCATCGCATACAGTGATTTCCCATGGAAGACCAGCACTAGTGTAATTTCATCTACCAATTTTTGGGCTAACTGTCTAATTAAAGTTCTTATCTTCCCCTAACAGGCCCTAGGGCAGTTAGCATTGGGCACATAGGTCTCATACTCCAAATCTCAGACTGCCCAGTCTGCTGCATCGAACCCCAAATCATAAAACATCCAGATGGCCAGCCACACCCAGTCAATGTTGGACACAGAAAGAGTGACTTCCACCCAGCCCCAGAGAGACAGCCACTTAGTGAGGATAAACAACCACATTTCATTGCAAAATTCACAGGCAAGAAATATCAGTGAAAATATTTGGAGCTGTCCACAGTTGCAGTTCTGGCAGAGGTCTATTGCAGAGGGG
The DNA here is from genome assembly GCA_033557465.1 of Ichthyophis bannanicus. Classification (NCBI taxonomy): domain Eukaryota; kingdom Metazoa; phylum Chordata; class Amphibia; order Gymnophiona; family Ichthyophiidae; genus Ichthyophis; species Ichthyophis bannanicus. Next base: position 831,037,397 of record CM066035.1, read on the forward strand.
GTGGAGCGGACGCATGGCATGAGATGGGTTAGGAGGTGTAGGGAAAAAAAAAGAATCCCCTTCGGGTACCTTTGTTACAGGTTGAATCCATCTTGTGCTAACGTCTATAGCTCAGGCCTAAGAAACAGCTTGCTCTGACTTTTTCACACTGGAAACTGCAAAATCAGCAAAATTGAGCAATGAAATGAGCTAATATCCTGTCCCAGAGAGCTGACACAATGAGAGTCTCTGAGCGCTATACAGCTAATGAAAAGGCCGTCACCTGGGCCTCTCGGATGAACAAAGGGGAACATAAACAAGGAAGACGAACATCAGTATCTACAGTTTATCTGCAGGAAACATGGCTCGCAGAAGGCGAGTGAGAATGGAGAGACAGGATGCCACAGAGAAAACAGAGGGTTAAAGATTAAGAAGCAAATTTGCTTGAAATAATGGAGAATAAGAAACAGAAAGGAAATCTATGTATCAGCAATTTGAGCCTGAAAATGAATATAAATATGGAGAAGAAATTTTGATAAATAGACAGACTGATCTCACTGGAGTAAGGCTCTCTCTCTGTCCCAGGACCTTTTGTCAGGTGCTTTGCTTGATATAGATGTATTGATGCTATGGATTGATATTGAAATTTGTACCTTATAAATCAAAAAGTAGAGCTTGTGATGTTACAGACCTGACAAGATAAATAAAAATTTTCCCATGCTTTTATGGTGGCACGAGCAATTTGTTTAGGTCCTGTATATACAATTTTTGGATGTTGGGGCGGACACAAGCAGCCAAACAAAATTAGAAAATTCCCCAAATAATCATAGGGGAAGTCCAGAAAACCCCCAACAGAGGCAGGGTCAGAATCTCAGGCTTAAAAATTATTCCCCCTTGGCACTTCTGGAATCTCCTGAATGTTGCCACAATATGCCTATGTGCTTGGCTGATGAACCAATGGAGCAAAGCTACCATCTGTGGGATTATGACTGAACACCTCTAAATCAGAATCCCTCCAAACAGAACAATATGTTGTTGCAATGTACTATTAGCAGCCCTGTTCAGGAGAGCAGAGGAGGAGGCATCGGAGGTTGTCCTACCAGCACCACTTCTCTGTTTCACCACAGTCATAAGAACATAAGAATTGCCATCCTGGGTCAGACCAAAGGTCTATCAAACCCACTAATCCTGTTCCAACAGTGGTTAATCCAGGTCACATACACCTGGCATATCCCAAAAGTAGCCAGATTCCAAGCTATGTATCCCCAGGGATAAGCAGTTGCTTTTCCAGGTTTGCCTTTTTAAAGGTTTATGGACTTGTCTTCCAGGAACTTCTCCAAATGTTTTTTAAAACCCAGCTACACTAACTAATTTTACGACATCCTCCAGCAATGAGTTCCAAAGTTAACTATTCATTGAGAGCAAAAATATTGTTTTTCTATTTGTTTTAAATGTACTAATTTTGTAGCTTCATGGCATGTCCCCCGGTCTTTGTCCTTCACAGCCCTCCTGGAACTGCTTTCCCCCTCTAAACCAACCAGATGACTCCGCAGTAGCCAGTCACACACAGACAATGCTGGATACAGAAAGAGTGACCTCCACCTATCCCCTGGCCCTGCTCTGACCTGCAGCCTCACTGCACAGTAAGCTCCTCCTTGGCCTTCACAAGATCTTTCCCCAGATTGTCATGCAGATCAGGTCCTATGCACATCAACCCTCCTTCCCCCTCCTTCTAGCCATGGACTGTTGGGCTGACCCTCTCTGCATTCCAGTTCATTAACAAGCTGCACATCCCAGAGACTTTCCCACTCCAAGCCAGCCTAATGTGCAACATGCCATGGACATTAATTGCTACTACAGTGATCCACATGCTCACAGGCATATGGATTCACTACAGCCAGCTCATGCTCCAGGCATGCACACAGAGGAAGGTACTTCACCTCAGCCTCATATCCCGGTGCTCTACGGGGATTGGCTGCACAACAAATCTGGGAAGTTGCCATCAGCAATAACATCAGTGGCACACCTCTTGTTCAAATTTAGTGCACCAGAGCATCCTACCTCCATGCCACCATTCATGAATAACAAAGCAGGCAATGAGTAATGGAACATATCTCAAGGCAGCACCCTGCAAAAGCCTCCTGATGTTCAGACTGAGGCATCGGACACACTCACACTCACAAATACACCACTCACCAAGTTCGATGACTGTCCTGAAAACTACAGAGCATGGAAAGCTGATTTTAAAGATGCCATTGCAGATCTGAACCTTTCCCCAAAGGATGAAATCAACTTGATGGTGTGATGGCTGGGAAGTAGATCTGCAGAACGGGTCAAAAAATTAAAATCAGCATATACTGTATAATCAGCTCCTCAGAAGAACAAACTGAGATATGGAGGAGACTAGAACAGTGCTATGGTGGTCCAGAAGTGATTGAGAATGCACTGTTTGAAATGATTGAAAACTTTCGAAAAGTATCAAGCAAAGACAATTGCAAATGAGAAGAACTGGGAGACCTGCTCCTGGAGATAGAGGCAGCCAAAGCTGATCCACACCTTGCAGGGCTGTGGTACCTGGACACCTTTCATGGCATAAGGCCAATCACAGAGAAACTGCCATACAATCTGCAGGAAAAGTGGTCCTCAAATGATGCAAAGTACAAAAAGCACAATCATGGAAACTTTCCTCCTTTTATAGTCTTCTCAAGATTTATCTGAGATTTGCAGTAAGCTTTTTGCTTGATACATCTGAAGCGATGAAGGTCAGCTCCTTTCAAAATGAAAGGCCAGCTAAGAAGCAGAACAGCATAAGACAACCCATATCTGTGCACAAGACAGAAGTGTCACCCACAATGTCTACACCTTCTGACCTCCCTTCCCCCACAAACAAGGTGGAAGATCCTGACAGACAGTGCCCTTTTTATAAGAAAACTCACCCTTTAAAGAGATGTCATGGGTTAAGAGAAAAACCTTTAGCAGAACGTAAAGGACTGCTCAAAAGGTACAGAATCTGCTATAAATGTTGTTATTCATCAAACCATCTTGCTAAAGATTGCAAGGTAACCATCAAGTTTACAGATTGCGGTAATGACCAACACATCAACGCTCTACACCTAGAGGGGATGACAACTAAATCACCAGTATCTACAGTCCCTGCATTGAATCATGGCAGGGAGAAGGCATCAGCACCTGAGGTTATTGCCAAATGTACGGAAGTGTGTGGAGAAGGCCACAGTGGGAAGTCCTGTGCTATGATATGCCTAGCCAAGGAGTATCCCAAAGGACTGCCTCAAAGGTCAGTGAAAATATATGTCATCATGGATGATCAAAGCGACAAGTCTTTAGCAAAGTTAGAGTTCTATGATTTGTTTGGCATACTTGAAGCTTTCTATCCTTACAAGCTCAGAACCTGTTCAGAAGTCTCAGAGTAGGAAACTGAGTCAGTATATGATAGAAGCTATAGATGGCAGCATCAAGTTGCAACTACCTACTCTTAGGGGTATGTTTACTAAACCGCCTTAACGTAGCAGCGGTGATGTTATCGCATGATACGTAATGTTATCGCGTGATAACGTCACGTATTGCGCAATAATTTCACATATTGCGTGATAACATCACGTATCGCGCGATAATGTCACGTATCGCGCGATAATGTCACGTATCGCGCGATAACGTCGGCAGTGGCGTTAAGGCACACTAACGCTGTGAAATCCGGCTCTGAAGGGTGGAGTAAGGTCTCCCAGAGGGCGGCGATAGGGGGCAATGGGCAGAGAGTGGGCTGGGAGAGGCTCCAGGCACACTAACGCTGTGAAATCCAGGTCTGAACACTAACGCTAGTGAAACCCTCGCGTTAGAGGCACATTTGCAGGAGAGAGAAACCATTTCAGTCAGCAATGTACAGCAAAGGCAGGGAAACCCAGAAAAGTGATACTAGTGATACATGTGCAGGAACCAAAAAGGCAGATAAACATATAAAATGACCAGAACCACATCTGAAATTGCAATAACCAAGCTGGCCAATAGTTATATTAATGATAAACATAAAGCAACACTACTGACAAAGTGTAAAAAGGAAGCTATCATGTTTGGAAGGGTCTATGCTCTGTCCCCCTACAAAGTGAATGATCCCACATTGAAATAGCGGTGATCAGGGTTACTACAATTACAAGAGCATATTGATGAACATAAACCCCTTGATTCACACCAATTCGGTTTTCCCCCTTTTCACGGAGTGGAAACCCTCTTGATCACACTGATTGACCACCTCATCAAAGGCACAGATGTCAACAATCAAGGTTTCCTACTACTCTTTATTGACATCTCGGCCGCCTTTGACAACATCAACCACCCCACCTTGATTAACAGACTAGAAAACTTAGGAATAGGTGGAACTGTTCTCAAATGGTTCAAGTCCTACATCACACATAGACTAATACGTGTCCAAATAGATCAAGAAGCATCAGAAATCTTCCCCCAAGGACAAGGTATACCTCAGGGATCAGCCCTTTCTGCCCTTCTATTCAACTTATACCTGCAACCTATCACAAACATATTTAGAAAACACAAGATTAATCACTTTATATATGCTGACGATATCATGCTCGTTATCCCCATAACCACAAAAAACCACACTTACGGCAACCTAGCTGAGTGCATGGCTGAAACCACCTCTTGGATGGAAACTAACTACCTCAGCATTAACCTTAAAAAAACGGAAGCAATGTTCGTTACAAGAACACCTGTGACTGAGGACACGTTTCCAACAACAATCTCAATCAACAATACATCTATACCCGTTAAAAAAGAGGTAATAATAGACCATACCCTCACCATGATACCACACATAAAGCAGACAGTAAGAACCATATTTCTTAAACTCAAAACCATACAATATCTAAGGTCCCTCTTGGATACACATGACTTTAGATCGGTTGTCAATACACTCATCACACCCCATTTTGATTACTGCAACAGTCTCCTGATTGGCCTACCACAAAAAAATACATACCTATTACAAAGAGCCCAGAACATCTGCGCAAAGATAACTACTAAAGCTCGCCTAACAGACCATGTGACCCCTATACTCCTAGAACTACATTGGCTCCCTATAAACAGCCGTATCAAATACAAAATTCTCCTAACAACATTCAAGCTTCTAAATGACTTCGCCCCATCACATCTAACAACATTACTTCAGACCCCATCTGAATCGAGAGCTCGCAGACAAAATGCAGTCCACTCACTTGACATACCAAAATCATTCAAGAAGACTAAAAAATCCACAAGTGACAGAGCCTTCTCGTTCACTGCCCCCATGCTCTGGAATGATCTCCCACTAGACCTCCGCACCATAAAGGACCTTGCCCAATTTCGGAAGGAACTCAAAACATATCTATTCTCCGAACACTTCCAAATCTCCTACCCCCCTAGTTCTGTTCCACAACATCCTCAGACACACCAACTCAGAACCCCCCTAAACCACAACTAGATAACCTCACACAGCCCCCCCACACACACAAAATTCTTGGTAAAATGGAAATAAATTCCACCACACTCACATGATGCACGATTATCTTGTAAACCACTGTATAGAATCACTTGTAAATAACCTATGTAAATAGTTTGGACAGTTTTTACACCTGTCACTACTGTAAAAAGTTAGAAAGTTTCTCTGTTTCAATGTAATGTATACAGTAGTACACATAATTTGTTAATCTATTCCATGTAAAAAGTTAGAAAGTTTCCTGTTCCATGTAAAGTATACAGTAGTATACATAATTTGTTCCATGTAAACCGCCCTTGATCACTGGAAGGGGCGGTATAGAAGAAATAAGTAAATAAATAAATAGCAGTGATCAGGGTTTTTGTCGTTTATATTGGGCAGGTTTGTTAGTGCGTGCTCATGTGCAGCAACAGCAGAGTGGGCACGTAGGAAAGGGCAACTGTACTGATGCTGTAAATGGGATTCAGGAGGCTGCAGGCGACACATGCTGTGGTCCAGCTGGGGCACAGTGCGGACTAGGCAGATGCCTAGGTGGCACATAGGAATGCTGAAACTGTAAAGCAGCAAGACAGCAACTGACGAGGGACCAACATGGGCACGAGTGTGTGTCCCACAGTGTCACAGGGGATATTATCCAGCAAGTACCCCCAAGGCACATAACATTGGCAGGTGGTGGGGGAAGCACGCATATCCATGTAGGCACCCCTACCCGAGAACCCACACCATGGGCAGCTGCCTACTGGCACACTGGATGGCCCGGGATTGTGCACCACCAGCATAAGGGCATGTCAGCATGGTGGCGGAGGGGGCAGTGGCATCTGCCCACAGCAGGCCACGGCCAAGCCCCGTTTAGGTGGGTGCCGTGCACTGCAGCAGACAAGGTCTGTCTGACAAACAGTCATGGTATCCCCAGGGAATGATCTGCCCCTGTGGCAACAGTTTGGTGCAGTACACATAGCCAGTGTGTACAGGGGCAGAAGGTCACAAGTTCAAGTTCCAGCTGTGGCTCCTGCCAACCTTGTCCCCATATTTTACCCAGTACTAAACCGTGGTGGTAAAGATGAAACCTTTATTGCAGATAAATTAAACATGCCTAAAACGCCTAATTTTACCCTACAGAGCACAGATACCATAAACATGTGCAATCCCTAGAGCAGTTTCCCAACTGCAGTCCTGGAGGACCAAACACCATTCAGGTTTCATGCTGTCCCTAATAAATATGCCTGTGCTGCATTTGTATGCATCGCCCCCATTGTATGCAAATGTATCTCATGCATATTCATTAGGGACAGCATGAAAACCTGAACAGTGTTTGGCCCACCAGGACCGGAGTTGGGAACCTCTGCCCTAGAGCAGCGGCCAACAGGGGCAGAAACACCCACACCCACAGGCTCCACTATCCAAAGCCTCATGGAGAATCAGGCTGTTGGGCCCTGTGCCGAGCAGCATCTCCCAATACTGGCACCTGCATACCTTAGCAATGCCATCCTAAACTTGGGAACACGTTCCACATATATCAAAAGGTTGCTATGATTAATGTCAGCTAACAAATCCAAAGTTAAACATGATTTGTTAATAGAGATTTATCATAGCAACCTTTCTGATATCTGTGGAGTATGTTTCAGTTATTGCTTCTTTCAGTTTACCACCCCGGGGAGTGACCCCAACAGTATTGCGTATCATAGCAAGGCCCGCACTGTGCCCAGGACTGGTGAGGCGGCCAGGGTTGCCACAAACCTCCATATTTGCACAATGCTGGCATAGGTGTGGGGGGAGTGTGTGTATGTCTATCCAGTGTGTTGTGACTGCCCACACCTTACTGAGCTGACACTGCTTGCACTGTTTCCAGTGTTAGTCTGCCAATGTGCATAATGAGGAGCAAGGTACTGTGGGTATGGCCCGGACAGGGTGGCCTGGGCAGGATGCATCTGCACAGGGTATAGGGCAATGGCTGGGACATTGTAGTGCCCGACCACCACCTGCATGGACAGGGTGGCCACAGCTTGTCATGCTGGGAGGTCACTCTCACCCTAACAGTGACCATGGCATGGCTAGGTTCCCCCATAGTGCTATGTGCAATTTCTTTCAAGTGATATTTATGGGTTCTCTTTTCTGGGGCCTAATCACTGATTTACCTGCTTGGTGTGTGTGCTCACATCCCATTTTTGGGTGCACACAGTTCCTCCAGGAACATGCACTATGTACTAGCTAGCAGACTGTCTGCAGTTAGCATGTGTATGGCTGGAACACCTTGCAGCATGCAGCAGGTTGAGACTGACTGTGCCCTCTGCTGGTGAATGTCAGATAGTGGTGGGGGGCAGCTGAGCGTGCTACATAATCTGCTTTTGGGTCCAAACACCCCCCTTTACCTATAACATGGGACCATAGCACCCACACAGGATATGCACCATTCTGGGTGCATCATAGTCCACAAGGGCTAGACATGACTGGGAAATACTGATGGACACAGGTGTATCCTAGGTGTGTTTGCAAGGACTAGCTAACACACACTGGCACTGACGGGGACCTGCAGCATAACCTATCTCAGCCAAGCCAGGTGCTGCGTACCTGGTACTGGGTGCCCCACCTCACCCTCAGGGTGAGCACAGGACCCACACAATGTCACGGTCTGTAGCTACTCTGTGCCAGTAACATACATGGTCAGTTCCCCCTACCAGGCCTAGGTGCTGTGGGGGTGCATAACCCATTATGTGATCAGCTATAGACTGCTGATCTGCATGTGCAGTGCATCATGGGTACGGGTGGGTTTACCCTATCCTGGTAACCACAGCAGACAGTTTGTGTGGTGTCCTGCAGTCTTTCTGTAGCCAGCCAGCAGTATGGTAGTAGCTATAGAGATGTAGTTTACTGGTCACTTCAATGACTGTGGAGACAGAGGTCATGGGTTCAATCCTGCAGTGGTGTAATCTAAAAAGGCTGTCTGAGGCATTTTCTTTTAATTTAAATCAGTGCTGCCAGCAGAAACGGCCTCACAGTGCTGTAGCCTAAGGTGTCTCATATGCGCCCTGTAAGGCGCCCTGTAAGGCGCCCTATAGGGCACATTATAGGGTGCCTTGGCAGACAGGGCACTTTATAATGTGACCTATGGGGCACCGTATAGGGCGCCTTATGAGGCACCGTAGGTTATGGCACTGTGAGGGTGTTTTTGCTGGCAGCACTGATTTAAATTAAAAGAAAATGCCTCAGACAGCCTTTTTAGATTACATCACTGCAGGATTGAACTCATGACCTCTGTCTCCACAGTCATTGCAGTAACCAGTGGGCTACATTGTTATAGCTTCTAACACTGCGCTGGCATGTACTTAGGGTTAACGCGCGTTAACGTACCACAGCATCCATTATCGCGCTATACAGATTCTTGCTACCTTAGGACTGGAACGCCCACTCTTTATATGGCATTCTTAACATTATCGCTGCAACTAGCGCCGGTAACATTAGGACGGTTTAGTAAACATACCCCTTAGAGAATGTGACGAGATACCAAACAACTGGGATGAAATTCTTACACCAGAAGCTGCTTGATATTATCATTTGAAACCCATAGCCAATCTAATCCTGCTTTTGGATCCAGATGCTCAAATTCTTCTTCTATTGGTCAGGGACATACTGTCCTTGCACAAAGTTCATCAATTGTGCAACAGTCCTAATGATCCCCCCCTATGCCTATCATCTCGATTTGGGATGGGTGATAGTAGGTGATGTTTGCCTCAACAGACTATATAAATCAAGCTTTAGTACATCTACAACCAGTGTGCTAGAAAATGGGTGCACCTTTTTATTCGAACCATGCCCTAACCATTTCTCTACCAAAGAGGTTCTTGACTGCAGGGAGTCAGCGAAATGTGATTTTCAGACCTTCCAGACTGCCTACCTGTCAGACTTAGGAGAGCACCTGGGAATCTCAGTATTCCAGATCACAAGAGATGATAATAAACCTATTCTTTCTCTATAGAAGATAAAGAATTCCTGAGAATTATGGACAAGGAATTCTCTAAGGATGAGTCAGACAGCTAGGTAGGTCCATTTCCATTTCGAGCACCCAGATTGTGACTTTCTGACAATAAGAGCCATGCTGTCTCATGTTTTGCTTCACTGCAAAGAACTCTGAAAAGGAAGCCAGAGACAAGACAGCATTTTGTAACATTCATGAAGGACATGATCGTCAATGGATATGCAGAGCCACCTCCACCTTTGAAAGAGTATGAAGTGTGCTGGTACCTACTGACCTTTGGTGTTTATCACCCACAGAAGCCAGGTCAAATCCGAATTGTATTTGACTGTAGGAACTCCAAGGAACATCTCTGAACAATGTGCTCCTCATTGGGCCTGAGCTGATCAACAACCTAACATCCAGAAAATGTTTTACTTTTTTGTCGCACACAAAGACTACAGAAATTACCTGAGGTTCCTGTGGTACCACAATGATGACATCAGCAATGAGATTGCTGAGTACAGAATGTGAGTCCATGTTTTTGGCAATAGTCCACCACGTGCTGTTGCAAACTATGGACTCAGGAGAGCATCTCTAGAAGGAGAAAAGGAATATGGCACAGATACCAGACATTTTGTAGAAAGAGTTTTTTATGTGGATGATTAAGTCTCTACCCACTGAAGAGGAAGCCATAGACCTGCTGAAAAGGATGCAGGCAATGCTAGCAGAGGCCAACTTGAAGCTTCACAAAATAACCTCCAACACCGTTGAGGTGATGAAGGCATTCTCCTCAGAATATCATGCTAAAGACTTGAAAAACTTAGGGGCATGTTTACTAAACATTCTTATCGTGCGGGGCCGCGGTAGTGTACCTGTGCCATATAAGGAGTGGGCGGATCAGGCTGCCAAAAGAAAAAAACCGGGAGTAAGCAACCGGACGTGTGCGCGTCACGGTAATGTGCGGGGTCGACATTAGCGCGCCAAAAGGCAAAGTGGCGCGCTGCCGGGTATAGAAAACACCCAAGCCGTAGTACAATGGTGAAGACACTGACCCATGGTGCAGGGGCCATGGGTTCAACACCCCATTGTGCTCAATGGAAGAGGCCAGCTGCGGCATCAAATGTAGTGGGAAAAAGTGTTGTGGGAGGTATAGTAATTTTGGGCGGCAGAGAGCGGCGCACGGTTTATTTTTAACGGCATGAGTCGGCGCACCGTTCATTGGGGGCGGCAGGGGGCGGCGCACTGTTAGGTTTGGGGGGCAGAGGGCGGCGCGCTGATGTATGAGGGGGCAGTCCGATAGTGGGCGGCATAGGTGGCGCACTGATGTGCACAGCAAACAGTAACAGAGCCTTAGCACAATGGTTGGGATACTGACCAATGGTGCAGAGGTCAGGGGTTCAACCCCTCACAGTGCCCAGTGAGCAAGGTTGGCTGGGGCAGTAAGTATTATGGTGAGGTGTGCTGTAGGAGGCCTTATAGTTTATTTTTATTACCCACTACCAGTATACCCGCTCTAACAGCGTGTTAATATATGGAGGCCCGTAAGGCACATGTTACAGTGCACAGTCCGCAAAGGCACCCTAGCAAGTCCCCTATAGGGCACCATGTATGCTGCGCCACAGGATAATGTATAGTGCACGCAATATGGATGGCAACCATAAGGTGGCCTATAGGGCGCCCTATAATGCACCCTCAGAGGCACCCTTATGGGTACAGTATGGCAAGGGTGTGTTTGATGCCATAAACATATGTCCAGTAAAAAGTACAATGCTCTGGACAACCCTATCACAGAACCCCTCTGTGGACTTGAACCCATGACCTCCTGCTATAAAGGCAGTGACGGAACCATTGGGCTACGGCACTATAGCTCTGAGTAAGCGCCTGTGTGGCTGCAGAGAGCCTGCACGTCACCCCACAGACAGTCTGCTGCTGTAGACAGGACGGGGTAGGCCACCCGTACCCATGATGCAATGCACATGCAAATCAGCTGCCCACAGATGCACACAAGATGGGGACTGCACCCCAAAAGCTACACGGCATGGTAGGGGGAACTGTCCGTGTCCACCCACACAGAACCTCGGCCTGGTGGGGGGCCTGAGCGTGAGGACTGCCGGCGAGGGGTAGCTACACACCGTCACATTGTGCAGGTAATGTGCTCACCCTGAGGGTGGGTGGTGGTGCCCAGGACCAGGTCCACATCAACGGCCATGGCTGAATGAGGCCATGCCAGAGCTCAACATCAGTATTAACCTGTGTGATAAGAAGGTGTTGCAAACTCATCATGGATACCCCTTCTGTCTTAGTTGGTGGTTCTCCCCCCCTCCCCCCCCCCCCCCATAGGTGGGCAACATACCTACCCCCCCCCCCATGACAAACAGGGTCACCCATCAACTTTTCCCCATCCTTTTCCCCCCCCCCCCCCCCTTGCACTAATGGCAGTAGAGTGGGCCATCAACCCCTGTCCTGCTGGGGGACAGACACCCTACAGGGCAGTCCAAGCAGCTCCACACACATCCAAAACACACTATCAGACAGACAGTAGGCCTGGATATTCAGGGGTGCACCCCAGCACTATCTGATATTCTCCTGCAGCAGGCCATCAGCTGCTGCACCCTGCAAGGAGCTCCATCAGGACACATACCAGCTGTGCAGAGTCTGCTGGATAGTCCTGATAGGATTGCATGCACCCCAAACTGGGGTGGCAGCACACACAGGGAGATCAGTCCATGAAGAGGCCCCAACAGGACACCCATATATATCACAGGAGAGAAATACTATACAGCACTATGGGGGTGCCTAGCCATGCTGTCATCACTGCACGCTCAGGGTGAGAGTGATCCACCAGCAGCAGATACAGAGGTCAGCCTGTCTGTGTAGGTGGTGGCTGGGCATTACAATGTCCCAGCCAGTGCCCCATGCCCTGTGCAGATGCATCCTGGCCAGCACACCCTGTCTGAGCTATACCCATGGTACCTTGCTGCTCATTATGCACATTGTCAGGCCAATACTGGCAACAGTGCTGGCAGTGTGGCCTGTGGAGGGTGTTTGTAGCCAACACACACTGTATAGACAGACACCCCCCCCCCTCACCTATGCCAGCATTGTGCTACTATTGGGGGAGTCATTCGACGTGCCCACCACACCAGTCCTGGGAAGGGTACAGGCATGGATATGGTACACAGTACTGCTGCATGTCACTCCCCAGGGTGGTAAATACTGTCAGGGGCCAGACCTGGGGCACGCACCACAGACAGCCGACAGCTTGTTCTGCTGCAGCACAAGGAGCAAACAGTGCTGAGCGTAGGACTGTCTACCTGCCAGTACCCACATCAAACGTTTGTGGTTTGTGTACCGTGTACCCAGGTATAGGGTGGCATTGCTAGGGTACGCAGGAGCTAGATCTGGGAGATGCCCCCCCAGGGGGCTTTTCCAATGTGGCCTGTGGGTGTGGGTGCGTCTGGACCTTTGCCTCTTGCTTTACGGCAGAGTGTCCCTACTCCAGTCCTGGTGTTCCAGACACTGTTCGGGCCTTCATGCTGTCCCCTATGAATATGCATGGGCTACAGTTGCATAGCATGGGGGTGGTGCAGACATCTGCAGCACAGGCATCTGTCTTAGGGGAAGCATGGAACCTGAATGGTGTTTGGCCCTCCAGGACTGCATTTGGGAGACTCTGCTGGAGATAATGTGCCTGTTTATGGTGTCTGTGTTTGGTGTGGTAAAAGATAGGCGTATTGACCATGCCTATGTTCTCAGCAATAAAGGTTTGTCCTTACTACCACGGTGTAGCTGTGGGGTGAATATGTGGACAGGGTTGGCGGTAGCTGCAGCTGGGCTCTGAACCTGTGACCCTCTGTTCTTGCACACACTGTCTGTGTGCACTGCACCACCGTGTAGCCACTGATTGGCTGCAATCCCTGGGTGGTCCATGACTGTACATCCGACAGGGCCTGTCTGTTGCAGTGGACGGTGCCAGCCTGCACATGGCCTGGCCACTGTCCTCTGTGGCTAGCAGCCACTGCCCCCCCACCATCTGAACCCTTCCGCCAACATGCTGGCATGTCCTTATCCTTGCAAAGGGATATGACCTGATTGCGTAGTGGAACCCCAGGACTGTATTTGGCTCACATGGTATAGCGGTCTAGCTGTTGTTCTTTAGCAAGGTTTTTGTGGAACGTGGGCCACCCATTACGTGATCATGACCAGGGACACAATTGGCCCTTGGCACGTGGGGTGACGGCATGTACAGGCACATCTGTCGTACATAACCTCTACCTACTTAACCTCTACCTACGTGTCCTTGGCCCCTACAGTTGTGGCACTACAGGACTGCATTTGGGGGACGCGGCTGTTGGTGATGCACATTGTGCTGGTGTGTGTGTGGTGTAGGGTAAAATATGGGTGTTTGCAACATGCTTTTGTTCTGTGCAATAAAGGGGTGTCTCTGCTATCTGTGTTTAGTGGTGGGTTAAATATTGGGATTGTGCTGGCATGTGCCACAGCTGGGATTTGAACGTGTGACCCTCTGGTCCTAGAGGTACCGGCTCTGTCCACTGCACCACACTGTGGCCACAGAGACAGTGCAGTCCCTGGAGATAGTAGACCTGGCAGGGTGGGGTTCCAAAACCTGCTCTGCACATTATTACTGTGAGCTCCTTCACCCTGTCTGGTGACAAACGTGCAAATATAACACGGGTATGACGTCCGAACAGAGGGGGATAGCATATTCCCATGCTGGGCAACAGTGCTATTGATGGACAACCATAAGTAACACTCCCAGGAGGGGTCCAATACACGGAGACGTTTTTGGAGGTGTCTCCGCTCCGTGCCCCTTTCCAAACAACTGTTATTTTATTTTTTAGGAGCTCTGCTGGGTGTGTTTTTAACTTTTGCGCATTACTATACCTGTTCCCCAGCTGATTTACTATTTTAATGCTTTTGTTGTGGTAATTTCCTCTTTTTCATTGCAGTTTTGTGCTGTGCACATGTATCACACTGCTGACGTTTTGCATGTTTCCCCGGTTTTGCTGTACATTGCTGACGGAAATGGTTTCTCTTCCCTTTATATGCCCTCTACCGCGAGTGTTTCACTCGCGCTATTTTTTACATGTAAATTCGGGCCCGATACTGTGCGGGGAGCCTCTCCCCTCCCACTCTCCACCCATTGACCCCGTCCCTCCGCCCCTCCGGAGCCTTCCTCCGCCCTCCTTTAGCCGTTCCACGCCTCTATCGGACATTTGCGGGCCCGCACTTGTACGGGGCCCGTTACTGAACTGCGTACCTGTGCGGGGGTGACACGCACGTGTGCGGGGCGTTTAAACGTGTTTCTGCGCGTTTCAATGCCGCGTTACCGTGCGCTATTTTGCGCCGCGCAGATTTGCGGACTTTAGTAAACATGCCCCTTAGACTTGAGAGTTAATACAACTCCACTACAATGCAGTCTCAGACTACGCTGGGACTTGAAAAGAGACACATTTACCTTCCAGGTCTCAACCCAAGAAAAAACATATACCCGTCAAGGTGTTTTGTCTACAAGAATAGCCTGTATGATCCATTAGGGTTTGTGGCTCCAGTCACCATACAAGGAAGGTTCCTGCTAAGAAAACTTTCAAGTACAAGTGATTGGAATGCCCCATTACTTAAAGGAAAAAGACAAGAATGAGAAGCATGGAAAGATTCCCTACTAACATTTGAACAGCTCCATATCCTACGTACTTATACCTTTACATCTCTCAAGGATGCTTGCCACAAGGAGATTTCTGTTTTCTCAGATGCATCTGAAAAGGCAATGGCTGCAGTAGCCTACCTGAAAGTGACAGATGCAGAAGGCATGCCTTATGTGGTATTCATCTTTGGCAAAGCTAAGCTAGCACCACAGCCTAACCACACTATTCCATGGCTGGAGTTATGCAGAGCTGTATTGGCAGTAGAGATAGCAGAGCTGATACTAAGCAAGATGGACATCGAGCCAGATATGGTTAGGTTCTATACTGATAGCAAGATAGTGCTGGGCTACATACATACTCAAACCAGGAGATTCTATATGTATGTCAGTAGCAGAGTCGAAGGATTCAGAAATCAACACGACAAGAACAATGAAATTATATGCCCACCAACCAGAACCCAGCAGACAATGCTACAAGAGCTGTCCTGGCATTGAAGCTAATCAGACAACATGGTTGACAGGGACAGATTTCCTTGTTAAACCGGAATGCGCACCCCTAGCTTCAGAGAACTCTTGAGCTAATGAATCCTGAATCTGACTCAGAAGTCCATCCAGAGATAACTATCCTCATTACCAGCATTGCTCCTGAAGGGAACTTAGGAGCACATTGCTTCAACCGTTTTTCAAGATGAGTGACAGAAGAGCTATAACCCATCTCATCCATATTTCACTTTCATTCTACCAGACATTGAATAGAGAATCAAATAATTGTTGCCGTTGGCACCTCTGCACAAAGCCTCTCATGGGCAATAAACTTTCCCAAGCAGAGTGGGTGATTCTTCACTGCATACAACAGGAAACATGGCAAAGAATTCAAGTCCTTCAACCAAGGGGAAAACCTTTCTAAAGATAGCCCTCTTCAGAAGTTGTTGGCAATGGTGGCCTGCTAAAAGTCAGTGGTCGGCTCACCCATACCAAATTAGATAAGGGTGAAAAGCATCCCTTGATCATCCCAGGTTGGCACCACATCTCTGCCTTGTTTGTGTGCTATTATCATGAGCAAATCAAACACCAAGGTCGACACTTTACCGAAGGAGCTATTAGAGTTTCAGGATTTTGGATTATAGGAGCAAAATGATGCATCACTACAGTGATTCACAAAAGTGTTAAATGCCGCAAACTATGGGGCAAGTACCAAGTACAAAAGATGGAAGACTTCCCAACTGATTAGCTTAGTACTGAACCACCATTCACCTATGTAGGTCTCCGGACAATGAGAAGTTCTGTCAGACGAACTAGAGGAGGATGGATGAACAGTAAAGGATGGGCTGTGATGTTCACATGTATGAACATCCGTACTGTGCACAATGAAGTTAGTGAATCCATGGATACATCCAGCTTCATAAATTCTCTTCAAATATTTTTTGCTATCAGAGAACCAGCCAAACAAATCCGTTCTGACTATTAGTCCAATTTGGTGGGTGCTTGCAAAGAGCTAAGTATAAATTTGGATAAAATTGATAGACCTGTCATCAAAAGGTACCTGAGTGACCAAAAATGTATATAAACATAAGAATATAAGATATGCCATACTGGGTCAGACCAAGGTCCATCAAGCCCAGTATCCTGTTTCCAACAGTGGCCAATATAGGTCACAAGCACCTAGCAATTCCCCCAGAAGACATAGGTTCCACAATGCTTGTATTGGGTCAAGCAGTGAATTTCCCAAGTCCCCTTTAATAATGGTTTATGGGCCTTTCCTCCAGGAACTTGTCCAAACCTTTTTTAAACCCAGCTATACTAACAGCCTTTACTACATCCTCCGGAAATGAATAAGGTCACCCACCTAACCACCATATCCCCTAAAGTCCCTAAAAGTCCAGTCGGATGTAGACGATCACTTCAAAAAGTCTCAGTCTCTTCCTTCTTCTGGCCCCCTGGTCTTCTTCACAACTGGAAGATAATAAATGCTATTAAGGGAGGCATCATAGAATCCAGGCATCCAGGAGGCCCTTAGGAGAGGCATCCAAAACCTGCAGGAAGTCTAAATTTCCACATTTAAATGCCTAGCAGTATTTTCCAAATTTTCTATTTTCCTAGGCACCAACATTTTATCAAGTGCCAAGGACAATGGGACAATTTTGACATGGATGAATCTAACTCCTGAGAGGCCGTAATCAGCACAATGGCATATTTACTAAGTTGCATTGCCTGTTAATGCAGCGCATAGCATGCAATAACTTGACGCATTAACAGATAGCACAGAGTTAATGCAGATAGCACAATGCTTTTCTGCACTATCTGCATAAAACATATTAACTACCAGAATGGGCAGGAAATGGAGCGGAGAGTGGGCGTATCTGCAACTCACAGTTACCATAGGCATCAATAGCAAGTGGCATTTTGTGCATCCACAGTGCTACTGTGGCAACGCTCCCTGCAATGTCGGTGTGTTATCTGCTGGGGAAATGTTGTGCATGCCCCCATCATATAGTTTGCAGCAAATCTGGCACTATTTGCACAAAAAGTCACGTTAGCTGCAAAAGCCTAACACGCTTTAGCAAACATACTCCACAGTCTTATGAGCCTGCACTTTGAAAAAAAAAATGAGGATATTTATACAAACAAGGAACGGATCTGCTATGCAGACCACGTCTACCTCAGAGGATTTCTTTAGTCAAGGCGACTCCAAAAAGCTGCCAACAAGAGTCAACATTTGTGTGTGCCGGGGTAACACCAATGTTTAAAATATTTCAAACTGGTTTTTTGACTCTTGTTGGCATCTTTTTGGATTCACCTTGACTGAAGAAAGCCCACAAAGCAATTCTTTTACTAATGAAACTCATCGGAAATCATTGGGCTGTAAACGTTTCTGAACTGCTGCAGCTATTGGTGTTTTCTATAGGTGCCATAAACATATGAGAATTTGTCAAGATGAGTACATTGAATTTATATTCATATTTTATCTCTTTTAAAGTGCAACTGGTCAAAAAGGCAAAAATATGGACTTTGCTTGGGGCCAATGATTACAAGTATAAAAAGTGGCATACTTATCAGCGACCTTATGATGTATTCGTGCCCTGTACTGAGGTCCTTATAAAAAGAATGTTTATTTTGAGCACTGCTGGGTTGGTTTTGGTGTATTCCACATTCCAATATTGGCTGTTGCTGAAGGGATATGTGTGGGTATGTATTTTTGTATTCTGACTGTTCTTATTAACACATTTCACATTGGGAGCTTTTTCATAGCAGTGGTGCTTCTGCCATGCTGACCAAAGAATTTGATGCTGCTCTTTGTTCTCCTTCCTCCTCCCTCCTCCCCTCCCTTTCCTTACCCCACCCCTCCTCTCCCTCCACCCTTTCCCTCTTAGTTTACCCTTTTACTTGTTATTTGGCGCCCTGCCTTGATATAAGAAATATTGTTCTTGCCTGTTAAAGTTAAATTACTGATTCTGATGTTTTTATGCCTGTTTTATTCTTTCCCTGTAAAGTTGCCTGTTGCTTGATTGTAAATGTTCCTTGTAAACTGCTCTGATACTAAATAGTGCGGTATATAAGAGCTAATAAATAAATAAATATGGAATCATCTCCAGTTCCTTCTGTCAGTTTAGATCTGATTGGTGTTTTGGAGCCTCTTCAGTAAGTTTGGTGGTGTATTTTGTGCTTGAGCCTGATACTGGAGTGGAGGAGTGGCCTACTGGTTGGGGCAAGGTACTTCAGGCCTGAAGGTCGGGGGGGTTCAAATCCCACTAGAAAACAGCAACCTTGGGCCGGAAGGACTGGGGTTTCTAGTCCCACAGGAGCTCCTTGTGATCTTGGGCAAGCCACTTAACCCTCCATAGCCCATGTTCCCTGTAAAATAGATATCTCCAAGTTATAATGCTCTGTTCAATGTAATTTCAGTTTGTTCAATGTCAACCATAATGGTGCAGTATATAAGAGAATGTAAAGTAAAAAATACTGGGTCCTTAAATTGTATTTCAGGGCTGAGAGACACTGCTTCACCATCTTAAAATGAACATCTTCTCTGAGCAACCTAGAAAAGAAGACAGCAAGTTTTTCTTATGTGCCCAAGATTTTTTACGATTAGGGCTTTGAATTTTTGGAAATTTCCCTGTAAGTATGAATTTAACTCCAGTGTACTTGCATTACGTATATTGTAGCTCTTGAAAGCTTATCAAAAATATACGTTAGTCCAATTAAAAGGTATCACCTACATCTTGCTTGTAGACCTTTATTTGTTAAATACAGAAATGTTCAAAATGTGTTTTTTGACCCACCACAGCTTTCAGTGTTTTGAGTGATAATTCCCACAAGAACCCGAGAGACTGGAAGAGTCTGAACCTGCTCAAGGACAGATGGTCCCTGAATAGGCTTAAATGCCTCTAGGCATATTATCAGTGAGCTTATTGCCTTTGTATTTCTCCCGATTAAATGTTTATCCTTGACTCTTTTTGCTCTCCTCCATTCCCCCATCAAATTCTGTTGGACTTTTGGGCATTTGCAGACATTGGTCAACATTGAAATCGTTACTGACCTTAAAAGGCCCTAATCTGTAGTTTCTTGGTGAGCTGAACATGAATATAACATTAAAAAAAATTATTGGCTCTCGTTTTGAAGATATTGCATGTAGTTCATTTTTGACGTTTCACTGTGTAAATTTATCCAGTAGGACATCAACAACGTCCCAAATAAGCCTTGAATGATGTAATATTGCATCACTTTGCATAATACCAGCATGCACACATCATCCAGAGTTGATTGCATCATTTTCTGATGCAATGCAATACTACTGCCAGACGGCTGCTGAAGCCATCTGACGTCAGCAGTGTACTATACGCAGTCGGAAAGGTTGAGCATTTAAAATATTTCAGACTGTGTGCGAGACAGTTTAAGCTACTGTTACATGTAACTTTTATTAATCATATAATTTTAGCCATTTAGGCACAATACAGAACAGTAATGCCGCAAACGTGCGTTAATACCGTTGACAATTCCTTTGCGTCCATCTAGTCCAGTCCCGGAACCTTAGAAGACTGGGTACAATGGCGGCCACGATCAAAGTGATACCGTGGGCCAGAGCTCATATGCGAGCATTGCAGGGGGCACTTCTGCAATGATGGTCTCACCAGAAAGATGCGCTGACTCGGCGCCTAATCTGTCCTCCAGAGGTTCGTCAGGATCTTCTCTGGTGGTTAGCGGAGGAGCATCTGGAGGCGGTTATGCCTCTAGAGCCTCCATCCTGGATTTTGCTAACGACGGATGCAAGCCTCACAGGTTGGGGGGCTCATTTCCAAGGCAGGTTTGTCCAAGGTCTCTGGTCACCGGAGGAACAGACTTGGTCCATCAACCATCTAGAGATGAGAACTCTGAGTTTGGCGTTGCAGGAATTTCAGAAATCTCTGAATCATGCAGCAGTAAGGGTGTTCTCGGACAATGCGACAACAGTTGCCTACATCAATCGTCAAGGAGGAACCGGCAGTCTGGCTCTGCAAACGGAGGTGAGTCAGCTTTTGAACTGGGTGTAAGGGGAAATCAGTTTCTTGTTATACAAAGGGACCATGAGGCCCATCTGTGAATACCTAGATAGAAAGGAATGTGTTGTGCTAAGACAAGATTCAGTGATCTTCACAGAGACAGGTACCAGTTTGTACGATTGCTAATTAGCAATAGCAGGTGCAGGGCTATGCTGCTGGGATGGGTTTATGACGTATATATGTTTTTGATACTGTATAAAAGATAGACTGCACTTCTAACGTACGAAATAAACTTACATGCTACTTATGTGTGTGTGTGTGTTTGTTCCCCTGGGATCCCAGACAGAGAGAATAAGGTAATTCCTCGACCCAGAGAATTAGAGGACGTCCCAAGGGTAAGTGCTGGGAAAGGAAAGAACAGATACCCTCACAATTTGGTGTCAGAAGTTTGGATTTCCCCGATGCACTTTCTAAATTGAAGCAGCTTTGGTAGCTGCACAAGGATTTTTTAATTGACGTTGCTTTGGTAGCTCGTCTTGGAAAAATGCGCTTGGGTAGCGCTGGGAAAATGCGCTTGGGTAGCGCTGGAAAAATGCGCTTGGGTAGCGCTGGGAAAATGCGCTTGGGTAGCGCAGTGAATAACAAGGACGTCCTGCTGGGTCTGTGGTAATATCCTTCTCCTTCTCTGTGTGCTTGTGTGCCTGTGTGAGTTTGGCAAAACGCCCCTGCCGTACTCCGAAGCAATAGCGCTAGTGACGGGTACTGTGCAGAAAGCAAGTGGCCAGACGTGCGTTTGTTGTGAATTCATTAGAGGATGGGGGGGTCCCAAGGTAAGGGGGCCGCTTCAGAATCCGCGGGAGTGCGTGTGCAGCTACATGTTGTGATAAGGTTTAAAACTGCAGTTAAAACAGGCATCTTACATATGCTGTCGGTGTAGGTTACACTTACATGTTGGTTTGTTAAACAAGAAATAATCGTAGTGTTTGTTTAAATCAAGGACATGATGTTTGTTTTAATAGAGTGGTGTTTTTTTTGATTTGGTATAGGTTACAGGACATTTGCTAATTCTGCTGAAGAAGTCTGTTAGCATGTTTACTGTGCTTAGTTTATCTCTGTGCCTATACGACACCCCCCCCCCCCCAGTCTCTGGCGAAGGTAAAACTGATGACTCAGAGTCCCTGGACTGCAAGTGACAAGCAGTGTTTATTTGTCTCTCTATTCTTCCACGCCTTTCCTATCTTCTTTAGCTAAAAAAGGGGGGGTGCCTGGGTAAAGGGGACCAGCCCGGTTTAATCTCTTGTTAAGCAGACTTTGTATTCCAGTTGTACTCCTGTACCCCCCGGGGCCCCTCCCCGTAGATTCCAAATCTCCTAATCACTGAGGGAGTTGTTAGGTTTTTAGCAGTTTACTTTGTTGTTTTTATAAATACTGAAATTAAGTACAAGTAATTCTTTTAGATGCTTTTCGATGTGTGCTGTAACTTGCTGCATCTGGAGATAGTACAGCCTGAGCGACACATGCTCCGCTCTTCCCTCCCCCTCCCTTCCTGTTCTTTGTGTTCAAAGGCTACGGACAGGCAGACAGAACAAAAACTTAAAGTTAAATGGCATACTAAAACGTAAATTATTATTTATTTGCAGAGTGTCTATTTATTGCCATATTGTAAGAAGACAAGCTAAATAGAAAAAAAAAAAAATTACTTTTGTACTCAACAACGGTATAACTGTCACTGAAATATGTAAAAGGGTGTGTCTGTATTTAGACACCCATTGCTATAGCAATGTACTGAATAATGACAATACTAAAAGAGCTCTTAACCTGCTTCACAATATTCCTCTCTGAGTCTCATTGGCCAGGTTGGCCAAAGGTGAATTGGCCACAGGTAAAGGTGTAAATAACAGCTGGGGCTCGCCGGGATTTTCCCACAGTAGAGTGACTCCTGCTGAGTGGAGGTGCGAAGACGCGTCCTGTTGATTTCAACAGTCTCATCTCCTCCTCTGCGGAGAGGTCTCTCTGCTAGCTGGTGATGGTCCCGGAGTTTAAAAAAAAACAAAAAACAAAAACGCAGAGGTGTTGTGAACCAGTTGCTTTAAAAGCAAGCACTGCAGCAATTGAGCAATTCTGTGCACAGACCGCGGTAAGGAAAAGGGGGAGAATGATAAGAACTGTAAGATGCTAATGATGAAATACTGTTGTTTCCTTTGCACAAAGGAAAGTATCCCTCCTCCTGCTGTTTTGGTTGCTTGGATCTGTTAGTTGTTAACCCTTTATGTGACTGGTAAGTCTGAAGTGGAGAAAATCAAGGGAGAGGGGTGGGTTCCAAATATCCCGAAGGTCTAGTTCATTATGCAGGGTGAAATTTCTTAAGAAAGCACTTGTAAGCTTTGACTTGTCTTCTGTTTAAATTAAAAACCTCTGTCATATGTTTTAGTGGATGGGGCAGCATTTAAGGAATTTGAATAAGCTTGTCTAGACCCAGCATCCTGTGGTCCCATACCCTTATATAACTTGTTGAGCAAAATTCTGCATGATCACACATGGTTCAGTGTAGTAGATTTGAGGTACGTGTTTTGGGCCTGCTAAGTTCAGAAAAAAAAAATTACAATATGTGAAGAGGGAGGTTAAGTATTTGAGGTTAAGTATTTGGGACACCTCATAAGTGAAGGAAAGAGGAAAATAAATCCGGAGAGAATAAAGGGTATTGTGGAGTTACCTTTGCCTAAAACTAAGAGAGCTGATATCTGCTTGGCTGGGTGTATGCCAACGTGTGAGAAATTTCAGACTTTTTTCTCCAGCTGTGTAACGATAGGAATTTAATAGTAATCACAACTAGTGACAATTCTCAAGCAACGCAACTTTTTATTTTTAAACTCTTAATATTTAGGACTTTTCTCTCTCTTGTTCAACTATATAGTAATCTGCATTTGCCTGAAGGAATCTGGACACAAGAGAGCCTGCTGTTTACTTTGCTATTTGTGTTTGAGATAACATCAAGGTTGAACTGTTACTCTAAGCAAATTGCTTTAACATAATTTCATTGTTTCAGATCAGTTTGATACCAGTCTCAAGTATTATGTATAAGGTTTTAATTTAAATGTGACAAAGTATGATTCTGAATTCACCTTTTTGCAGTTTCATGTTATTTGAATGTCTGTTTCCTGAACTGTAAGATTTAAGTTAATTACTTTGCATTGTTTAGCTTGGTGCTGATGAACAGGACAGTAGCACCATGAGGGCTGGCTATATTGACCTTTCCAGTTTAATTTATTACAATATTGAATTTTAGGATAAATTCATCTGTTTTCCTGTATTTGAATTTTATGTGTTGGGGTCCAGAGAAAAAAATTGTACTTTGTTTTGAAAGTTTTTAACATTTCAGTTTTAGGAATACAGTATATTGTAGCACTATGACATACAAATTTTCTTTAGTTTACACACTTGCACTTATGTTACCAAAATACTTGTAGCAGTACATTGTGTAGAGGTTCAGTATACATAGAAATTATAGAATTTTGGAAAGAGGCTGATCTGAAATTGCTTTGTTCCCAAGCACATAGATCTCATTTAGTGGAAAGATGAAGCTTAGTTCCCAGGAAATATGAGAATATTTGTAAAGTTAGTAGACATATAAAACAATAACATTAACTTGAGTTCATTGGAAAAAAAAAACCCAAAACAACCCAAACACAAACCCCAAACCAAGGTCTTGCTTGTCAGCAATGATCCAGGGGCGGTTTGAAAAAAAAAAAAAAAAGAGAAGCAGAGAGTGAGAGAGAGAGACAGAAGGTGAGGCTACAGCCTTGGGAAAGGCAATAAACATGCTGCTCCGAGTGTGATGATCTGGGCCACCGGAATTCTGACTGTTTTAAGACTCCTCGAGGACCCCCAAGACCTGAAGAACATGAACCTTGTATATTTATGCCTCGGCAGAGACATGAATAGGCAGGAGAAGGTAGGCCAAGAGGAACCCGAGGAAATATCATCATGAGGCCCAACCACAAATGCCTTGAACCTTCTTAGGCCTCTCACCTCAAAAGGATCTCTTAAACACCATGATTAGTGAGTAACTTGCACAGATCCTTGTGGGCACTGCAATTATAAGATCAGTCCTCAAATATTTTTAAGTTTCCACAGCACTCTCACTGGGAACCGGGTATAAGATAGACTTTAGTCACACCTGAGAGATTATGTGGCCGTTCTGTTAGAAGCCATACTCCTTCCTATTGGGATTGATGTTATAAAATGCCGTGAAGCACTAGTCTATATTGTAAGGACTTTACCTATATTTTGTTTAGGCAGTTGCTAATTAGAATGAGCACTGTTTACTCATATTGTTATGCTTATTGAAAAAGGATCTACATTTATATTTTATATATACCTTTTGTTTATAAAAATACTACGTTTTTAACAATTGCTTGATGTTCTTAGCAGCCTTGCCAAATAAGGATACACTAGTATGGTATAAAAAAGACAGAAGGACCTATGCATGTAGTTTGATGGAATGATGTAAGTGAAAAAAAAAAGTGGTGTTGAGAGGAGTGTGATGGAATATTCATGTTGGAAAGGAGAACTCAGATTAACATTATAAAATGGTGAAGGTGAATTGAAATGTGAAATGATGTATCCGATGTATCCACCTAGAAAGAAAACTGACAATGAATACTCTACAATATTTGATTATGCCATCCCCATTAACTCCAATTTTGGAAGTCATCTAGCCCAGAGATATACCCAATAATTGGAAATAGACACTTGGAGATAGGCTGAGTGCACTTTTCATCCTAATGAGCTTTGGGGAAACCCACACTGGCCATGTGGTGCTTTTCAGATGCTTTTATCCCTTTTTGCCTCTATGTGTCCTGGCCCGATACATGAAGGTAAGGGAGGAAAGTTACCTACACAAAATTTTACAAATTGGTATAATTCTAAAAATTGTGGAAAAAATTGAGGAAGTGTGGGCATCTTGTCAAAAATGTAGTAGTTAAATTGAGTTGCTTAGGATTTGGCTGTTGTATGCAAACAGCAACCCACGAAGGGGGGAACCTCCGAAACCTTAAAAAAACTTTGTAAAGACACTAAACTGTCTTGCCTTTGACTCTGTTCAACAAAAAATAAAAACAAAAAAAAAAAACCAAATTGCCCTAAGGGAGTAGACTGAAATTTTTCTCCCTTTGAACTGTTATATGGAAGACTGCTTACTTTTTATACTCCTGAGCCTCACATTTGATCTCTTGTATTTCCTAGCAGCAGAGGCAACTCTCTTCCCTCCACAGGTATGCTCAGCAGGTCCAGTCCTTTCTTCTGGATGACTCAGCTCTTTTCTTTCAATCTGTAGACTGGATTTTGGTAAAGATATACCACCAGCACACAGTACAAGCCCCTTTTCCAGTATGGGACCGTTCCAAGTTCTTCTGATAACACCGATTACAGTGAAGGTGGCGGCTAAAAGATCCTGAATCGCTGGAAACATTCTCCATCTATAGATCTGGCTTCAGGACCAGGATGAGAAGTAGCTGACGCCGGGGCAGCCAAGGCCCTAGCAACTGGAGAGGAGAGAAGACTCCTGAAGAAAAGCAGCTTTCGGCCTAGAGGTACCGAACCAACATATCCCTTCAAGTTTGGTGACCAGGTATAGGTCAGAGCACCTCACAAGCACAGTACCCTAGACCCGCCCTACGGACCTCCAACTACAGTGATCTCCATCACATGAACAGCCATCCTGTGGGACTCCTGCCCTTCGTGGATCCATGCGTCAAGAATCAAGCGTGTATCGTCTCCACTGACATCATCTTCGGTTCCAGACCGCCCTCCAGCCTCCTGACCATCACGCACAAGACTGTGTTGACTCCTCCTACCACTCATGTGGTGCCTCCTTCAGCCCATCTCTGGAACTGTTAATACGGCAATACTACTTGCCCAGACTGCCTTACCTTTTGTGTGCACAGCTCGCTACAAGCTGGAGCTTTTCTCTCAACATGTCTCATTACTGTACCTTCTAATCTGTGTAAAATGCAGACGTTTACTGTACTTGACAATTTAAACTGCACCCAGCCCCATGTTTCTTTTTCTACTTTCTTGTATAACATTGGTGTTACTCGCCCCTCTTTGGGATATGACTAAGTCCCTTGCCCATTGTAAACTGTCTCTAGTTTTAATGCTACAGATTGTTTTATTGTTTCTGCTTTTAGCTTGTCTAATACTGCTCTATACTGTTCTTCAACTACAGCAGTTTCTCATGCTTACTCTCTGACGTATCTTCCTTTGGGTTGGTCTCAAAGGGCTGATTATTGCCCTATGGAGCGGTTTAATAATCCTTGTTCTTTTCTGTTGTATATTTTCATTTGTTCTTGGCTGCTGTCGGAAGGCCCTACAGAGCTACACCACTTTTATGTACTCTTATACTCCTGCTTTTACGGCGGCTGATGTACCTGAGCTGCCACGTTCAAATATTCCGTTAATAATGCCTGTTTAGTTATTTTGTAGTAGATTGTTAGGCTGTTCTTCTAGTGGGCCTATACAGGCCCAAAGGGGGGAATTGTAAGGGGAAATCAGTTTCTTGTTATACAAAGGGACCATGAGGCCCATCTGTGAATACCTAGATAGAAAGGAATGTGTTGTGCTAAGACAAGATTCAGTGATCTTCACAGAGACAGGTACCAGTTTGTACGATTGCTAATTAGCAATAGTAGGTGCAGGGCTATGCTGCTGGGATGGGTTTATGACGTATATATGTTTTTGATACTGTATAAAAGATAGACTGCGCTTCTAACGTACGAAATAAACCTACATGCTACTTATGTGTGTGTGTGTGTTTGTTCCCCTGGGATCCCAGACAGAGAGAATAAGGTAATTCCTCGACCCAGAGAATTAGAGGACGTCCCAAGGGTAAGTGCTGGGAAAGGAAAGAACAGATACCCTCACACTGGGCAGAGCGCAATCTGTTAGCTCTTTCCGCTCAGCATGTCGCAGGAGTGGAAAATGTGGAAGCGGATGTTCTAAGTCGTCGCAGAGTAGACCCAGGAGAGTGGCAGCTTCACCCGGAAGTATTTGCGTTGACTGGACTAGAGTTCCTTAAGGAACAACAATTAGCAGGTAAGTCTAATTTCGTCTTTCTGCTACATTTGTGGGGAAGTGACATTTGCCAACCAGAAGAAAAGTATCACTTCTCAACTGAAGAAGGCATATCATCTTTACTTCGGATGCAAGATTGGTGACCAAGACAAGCCTTGGGCCTCGCATATATGCTGCGCTACATGTACAACACAGCTTTCACAGTGGTTGAATTGCAAAAGACCATCAATGCTGTTTGCAGTCCCCATGGTGTGGAGAGAGCCAAGCAACCACATAAATGACTGTTACTTCTGCTTGGTTCCTACTCTTTCCAGAGGAATAACGAAGCAAAAGAAGTCAAGCATAGTCTACCCAAACATTCCGTCTGCATTGAGACCAGTTCCACATGGTGAGGGACTTCCTATTCCAGAACCTCCATCATAATATTCTCTTGATTCATCTGATGAGGACAAGGGTGAGCTGACCTGTTCTTCTCCTGGTCCATCAGCATGCAGTGACCCAGATTTTCACTGAGATGCATATCAACGCCACACAGAATAACACAGGAAGAAATAAATGACCTGGTTCATGATTTGGACTTATCCAAGAACAAGGCAGAATTGCTAGGATCAAGACTCCAACAATGGAATCTTCTAGACGAAGATGTCAACATTACTTCATATCGAAAGCACCACCAGCAGTTGGAGCCTTTCTTCAGACAGGAAAGTAATCTGGTATTCTGTTCCAATATTGAAAGCCTCCTGAATGCCTTAAAAATCACTCATGACCCACAAGACTGGAGATTATTTACAGACTCTTCGAAACTGAGTCTGAAGGCTGTGCTTTTGAACAACAGAAACTGTTTTCCATCTATTCCGGTAGCGCATGCCGTCCACATGAAAGAGACATACGATAACTTAAAGCATCTACTGACTTCCATTAACTATAACAAGTACAGCTGGCACCTCTGTGGTGACTTGAAGGTAGTTGCCCTTTTAATGGGACTGCAGCAGGGATATATAAAATACATGTGTTTCTTATGTGAGTGGGATAGCCGAGCAAGGGATTGGCACTACTTGCGGAAGGAATGGAATCACAGACAAAATGTAACAGTTGGAGAAAAGAATATCCAGCACCCAGCTCTGGTTCAGGCTCACAAAATCCTGCTACCACCCCTTCACATCAAACTAGGTTTGATGAAAAACTTTGTGAAAGACATGGACCACACTTTGCCAGCTTTCCGATACCTGCTGTCACGGGCCCTCATGTGCACCTACCGGTGAGCTCAGGTATTGCACTGGACCCCAGTGTAACTGGCCTCCTGGTAGTTGTAGCTGCTGCCAGTTACACAAAAATAGTTGTGGACAACCGAATTAAGGTAAATAGGGCTTTATTCCCTTTCCCAAATAGGATATTCAGAT
The DNA here is from genome assembly GCA_033557465.1 of Ichthyophis bannanicus. Lineage (NCBI taxonomy): Eukaryota > Metazoa > Chordata > Amphibia > Gymnophiona > Ichthyophiidae > Ichthyophis > Ichthyophis bannanicus. The sequence continues at coordinate 831,066,444 of CM066035.1, forward strand.
ATATACAAAACAAAACAAAACCCTTCTTGGGTAAAACAGAAAACACTGGAACACAAAAATGGCTTTCTTTCAGCTTCTTAATAACAGAAATGTACTTTAAACACAGACCTGTAGCCACCCAGAATAAGGCCTTTGCTTCCTTGTCAGGCTGCTTATTCTTCTTTATCTTAGGGAGATTATATTATCTGCCAAAGAAAGGCTACAATCCATTTCTTCAATATTCCCTTCAATTATAGAAGATTCACATTGCATCGGCTCCTCAACAGGAATTAGTACCTCTGTACTTTCTCTCTGTGTGGGCTTGGCAAACAGTCCGTCCTGGCTGTGACGTCGTTCTTTTCCACTAAAGGAAAACTGTTTGTGATTACCACAATTACTCCTGTTTTGGTAGTAGGAGCCTCCCCTCTGCTGACCTCTGTTTAGCAGGTTAAAGAATTCCCCTGTCCAACTATTAGGTGGAATTACTCCTGCTCTGAGCTCTGCTCTATTCAGGAACTTGGAACCAGCTGGAACTTCTGACGGCAGCCCTTTGGAAACTCTGTGTCTCCCGTACCTTTCAGAGTGTTTTACTTCTTCAGGTAAAAAGCCTTTCCTTTGCTTATTATAAGGGAACTGGAGTTTCTCTGCTCCCCTTAGGCTGGCTTTGGAGGGTTTCTGGACTTTCACAAACTGTCCCTTATCTCCAAGCTCTGAACTCCCCCTTTTTGCACTGGAATAAAACTTCCTGGCTTGTACCTTTTGTCTTCTATCTCTGCTCCAATCTGGGCTGTTACATTCACTCTCACTTGCTGTGTCAAGCTGTCGGTACCTTTCATTCAAGCATTCCTCGGACTCACTCAGACCTCCGTTCAAGCTTCCAATGGGGTAATTAGACACGCTCTCTTCACAGCTTCTCTCGTCCTCCTCATGCATCCAGTTCCTTCTCTGGGTTTCTCTCCAGCTCCTATCCTGGCTCTTGGCCTGGCTCTTAGGCTGTGCCTTCGTCTTGATCTGCCTAACTGTTTGTGAGTTGAGTTTATCTAGGTATTTCCTAGCTGCACCACTCCCTAGCTGATTAGAGTCAGGTGAAAATCCCCTGGCTTCCCTATTGGCTGGGTGTGTCTCCCAAGCTCGTGACCTCACTTGCTTACATTGCCCATGGCAACATTCCACCATGTGCTTTCCCAAAACGTTATTATTTCCCTGAGCTGCACTATCCTCTGTCTCCATAGGGGTCACTAATGAGTCAGCTCTGTGACAGATTCCCCCCCTTAAAATATTACGGGCCGCCGCACAACTACACGGACAGCACGTAATTCTGCCCGGGGTGCGCCTATAATGCTCCCTGTAAACTAAATTAGCCTGGGCCTCTCTCTCTTTCCAAGGCTTTAACACGTTAAGGTGATAAACCTGTCTTCGTCCCCTATCGTTTTCTATTAGATAGGAAACAGGCCCAACTCTTTTTACCACTGTACCCGGTCCCTTCCAGTGAGATTCAAATTTGGGACCCGGATCTGCTACCTGGATGAGGACTTTATCCCCGACTTCTAAGTGTCTGGGTTGTGTGCACTTATCGTAGTAGCGCTTCTGACGCTGCTGGCTAGCCTTAAGATTATCTATTGAGGCTTTGGACGTCTTCTCTAAGCGCGTCATTAAGTTATTTAAGAATTGGGGTACCCCTACCTCCGGTATCTCAGGTTCTATCCACTCTTCCTGCAGAATGTCTAATATCCCTCTTGGGGCCCTGCCGAACAGTAATTCGAACGGGGATGCCCCCAAGGATGTTTGAATACGCTCCCTACATGCGTACAATACGAATGGGAGCAAGGTGTCCCACTCTGCCATTTCTCCCTTTCTCAAACCTCTCCTCAATAGATGTTTAATGGATTGGTTCATTCGCTCTACCAATCCGTTTGACTGTGGGTGGTATGCCGCAGTCTTAATGTGGCGAATGCCAAATGCTTCCCACACTCTAGCGAGGTATCGTGACACAAAGTTGCTTCCCTGATCTGTTAAGATCTCCTGTGGAAATCCCACCTCACAAAATAACTTGACTAGTTCTTGCGCTATCACCTTAGCCGAGATGTTCCTAAGGGGAATTGCCCACGGGAACCGCGTGGCGTGGTCTACAATCACTAGCATGTATTGATAGCCCCTAGGTGTTTTTATTAGAGGGCCCACTATATCCATCCCCATGCGTCTGATGGGCGCCGAGATGGTAGGCAAAGGCACCATAGGTACGGCCTTTGGTCGTGCTATTGAGACCCTCTGGCAGGTAGGGCAGGAGTCACAGTATTGTTTTGTCTCTTTGTATACTCCTGGCCAGTAAAACCTCGCCAGTATCTGATCTAGCGTTCCCTGAACACCTTTGTGACTGCCTATCGGGTGGTCATGTGCTAGGCGTAAGACAACCGCCTTGAAAGTTACTGGCACTACCAGTTGTTTCCTGACGGCGTCCGTATAAGGATCTATACTTTCTCGGTATAGTATATCCTTATCTAGTAAGAACCTGGGAAGCATGGGCCGATCCTCTTGCGCCCACTCAAATGCTCTTTTGAGCACGGGGTCTGCCCTTTGTTCCACTGGGAAAGAAGGGAACTTCTGAACTAGGGCTGCAGGTACCCACGGTAACCCTTCCCCGGCCTCTAGTTCTGCTCTTCCTTTGGTCCTTTGATTTCTCTCTTGGCGTTTCCTAGCCTTGGGTTTTTTCTCCTCTTTATTTGGGACCTGAATCAGTTCTTCATGAACGGGAAGTGTGTTAGCCTCAACTTCTTCTATCTTTTCCTTGGGCTTTTCCTCAACTTCCTCCCCTTTAGGTTCCTCTGCTTTTCCAGCAGACGGTTCCTGGGTTCCTGAGGTCCCAGCCTGTGACCTGGTTGAAACAAGGCCTGACCTTGTGCCTAAACCTTGCACCAAACCTCCTCTAAATGAAGGCCAATCATGTCCTAAGATAAGATCCTGGGATAGCCCTGGGACTACTGCCACCTGGATCTCTCTTTCTATCCCCATCCCCTTAACCCATACCTTATGCAGGGGATATGGAATACGGGTGCCATGCACACATTTTATCTGCACTTGGTCTTTTCTCTGGCCTGAGGCTGCAGAACGAGACTGCTCCATGGTCTCCCAAAACTTCAAAGAGACCATGCTCTGTTCTGCGCCTGAGTCCATCAAAGCTAAGGCATCTTCCCCATCCACCAAGACCTGGAGAAAAATGCCTTTCGAGGCCTGTTTCTCAGCCCCGGCTATAAAGACTGTTTTTACTTTACAATTGCTCTGGTAGTGGCCTACCTTTCCACACTTATAGCATTTTCTATCACCAATCACATTATCAACAGTGTCATCATGCTTATCTCTCTTATACATTACAACTCTATCCCCCTTTCTCACTTTACCAGGATTTTCATTGCCATGTATTTTTACCTTGCCCACTCTAGAGGCATCAGCTCTCTTGGCCTCATAGTATACCTTGGCCATATTAGCTGCCTCCTCGGGATCACGACAATCCTGTAATGTGAGGAAGGTCCTTAACTCTGGTGACACAGAATAGATAAACTGTTCCATTATGATATCATTCATAAGGGATTCTACAGATCTCCCTTCGGGGTTGAGCCACTTATATGCAAGGCTTTTCAGCCTTTGGTATAAGGCCCTGGGAGTCTCCTTATTCTGTATTTTCGCCTCCCTGAATAGGTGTTTATAATGCCTGGGTGTAAGGCCTAGCCTATCCTTTATGGCTTTTTTAATCTCCACATAATTAGTGGCTAAAGCAGCAGGCATTCCCTTAAATGCTGACAGAGCTTCTCCGGTTAAGGTCATAGCAAAACGCATGGCCGACTGCTCTGACGGCCATTTGAGGGTCTCTGCAATCCTCTCAAATGATTCTATGTAATTATCTATATCATCGTACTGAGTGAACTGTCTCACAGACAAATTTGAACAATTGTTCAATGCTACTTGCGGCATTGCTGGCAAGTTTGCTGCGTCACTGTCCTGCGGCTTCCTGACAAGAACCTCCAACGCTTCCACCAAAGGTCGCTGCTGCTCCCTCATAGCGTCCATGTACTGTCCTTGTATCTGCTGCATAAGCGCTGCTTGTCTGTCCCACTGCGCCTGCATCCATTGATGTACGTCCTGTGGATCCATCCCTCTGGAGCTGAACACCTGCAAAGAAAAAAACAAGCACACCAAGTGCGGCACTACTTTTTGCCTACTTCCTACCTAGGAGTAGCGCTCCCTTTCTCACTTATCCTTCTACCTTTCCCACCCAGGTCACCGTTACCTGAGTTTTCTGGTAGATTCCAGCGTGTGAGAAAGTTCTTGGCTTTTCTTTTCTGGCCGACCTGCCAGCGAAATTCTCCCCCAGGTAGTGCTTCTGCAAGGTCACCTGTTCCTCCAGCGATGTTTTTCCTTTCTTTTTTTTTTTTTTTTTTATCTTGGCTTCTTCTCCTTATCTTCCAGAAGAAGTCACGTGGTACTCCAAAACAATCCTGCCAACTACGCCATTATGTCACGGGCCCTCATGTGCACCTACCGGTGAGCTCAGGTATTGCACTGGACCCCAGTGTAACTGGCCTCCTGGTAGTTGTAGCTGCTGCCAGTTACACAAAAATAGTTGTGGACAACTGAATTAAGGTAAATAGGGCTTTATTCCCTTTCCCAAATAGGATATTCAGATATATACAAAACAAAACAAAACCCTTCTTGGGTAAAACAGAAAACACTGGAACACAAAAATGGCTTTCTTTCAGCTTCTTAATAACAGAAATGTACTTTAAACACAGACCTGTAGCCACCCAGAATAAGGCCTTTGCTTCCTTGTCAGGCTGCTTATTCTTCTTTATCTTAGGGAGATTATATTATCTGCCAAAGAAAGGCTACAATCCATTTCTTCAATATTCCCTTCAATTATAGAAGATTCACATTGCATCGGCTCCTCAACAGGAATTAGTACCTCTGTACTTTCTCTCTGTGTGGGCTTGGCAAACAGTCCGTCCTGGCTGTGACGTCGTTCTTTTCCACTAAAGGAAAACTGTTTGTGATTACTACAATTACTCCTGTTTTGGTAGTAGGAGCCTCCCCTCTGCTGACCTCTGTTTAGCAGGTTAAAGAATTCCCCTGTCCAACTATTAGGTGGAATTACTCCTACTCTGAGCTCTGCTCTATTCAGGAACTTGGAACCAGCTGGAACTTCTGACGGCAGCCCTTTGGAAACTCTGTGTCTCCGGTACCTTTCAGAGTGTTTTACTTCTTCAGGTAAAAAGCCTTTCCTTTGCTTATTATAAGGGAACTGGAGTTTCTCTGCTCCCCTTAGGCTGGCTTTGGAGGGTTTCTGGACTTTCACAAACTGTCCCTTATCTCCAAGCTCTGAACTCCCCCTTTTTGCACTGGAATAAAACTTCCTGGCTTGTACCTTTTGTCTTCTATCTCTGCTCCAATCTGGGCTGTTACATTCACTCTCACTTGCTGTGTCAAGCTGTCGGTACCTTTCATTCAAGCATTCTTCGGACTCACTCAGACCTCCGTTCAAGCTTCCAATGGGGTAATTAGACACGCTCTCTTCACAGCTTCTCTCGTCCTCCTCATGCATCCAGTTCCTTCTCTGGGTTTCTCTCCAGCTCCTATCCTGGCTCTTGGCCTGGCTCTTAGGCTGTGCCTTCGTCTTGATCTGCCTAACTGTTTGTGAGTTGAGTTTATCTAGGTATTTCCTAGCTGCACCACTCCCTAGCTGATTAGAGTCAGGTGAAAATCCCCTGGCTTCCCTATTGGCTGGGTGTGTCTCCCAAGCTCGTGACCTCACTTGCTTACGTTGCCCATGGCAACTTTCCACCATCTGCTTTCCCAAAACGTTATTATTTCCCTGAGCTGCACTATCCTCTGTCTCCATAGGGGTCACTAATGAGTCAGCTCTGTGACACTGCATGAAAAATTCTTTCGACTCAGCGAAGCAAAGATTAAAGAGGGAGTTTTTGTGGGTCCTCAGATTCGAGAGCTCTTCAAAGATGACCGGTTCAAAAACTTGCTGCAGGGTGATGCGAAACAAGCATGGAATGCTTTTTGCCTAATGTCAGCAAACTTTCTCTGGAATGTTAGGGCAGAAAACTACAAGGAACTAGTAGAAGACATGCTGATGCAGTATCAGAAATTTGGTTGCAATATGTCTCTAAAGATCCATTTCCTTGATTCCCATCTCGATTTCTTTCCTGGCAACTGTGGTATGGTTAGTGATGAACAGGGCAAACGTTTTCACCAGGATATCGCAACGATGGAGAAAAGATACCAGGGAAAATGGTCCACTACAATGTTGGCTGACTACTGCTGGACACTCCCCAGAGAAGCTCCTGAACAGCTGTACAAGAGACAGGCGAAAAAATCTAAGAAGTAGTCTATGACTTGGTTTTTTACAGGTATTAACCAAAGGCCTATTGTATTTACTATTGACGTGCATTTCGTGATGTAAACATTAATTCTTGTAGATTACAAAAAAACTAGAGCCAACTTTGCAATTTCACTGTCATATTCGTGTTCAGCATATAAAAATTGATAAGAAATGACTATTTTTGTTTCAGTAACATGACTTTTGTAAAAATTTATTGACCAGTAGATTCCTTGTTACCTGCAGATGTTACAAGCTTCTATAGGGATCAAAGAAGTTTTATTGAAGTTTTTTGTCCCCTGAAGAAGAATTTTGGGATTTGAAACATGTTGCTATGTCAGGGATAAAGGACTGAATTAGAACAATCTCCAGGTATAATGCACTGAATTGCTATAAGGCCCAGATTAGTACCGGGATTTCAAATATTATGATATTGGGATATATTTTTGGACTTAAGTAAGATGTCATATATTTTTAAATAGGAAGAGTTTTTAATCTATATCAGAGGTGTCTAACTCCAGCCCTGAAGGGTCACAATTCAGTTTGTTTTACAGGATGCCCCTACAGAATATTCATGAGATATATTTGCATACAATGGGGGCAGTGCGTGCAAAAATATCTCAGGAATATTCATTGGGGATATCCTGAAAACCAGGCTGGATTGTGGCCCTCCAAGGCTCGAGTTGGACACCTCTGATCTATATCATTAAAATAGGCTGAAATTAAATGAGGCTTGAAGATCTATTCTTCAAGTATTGATAGTTTCAGTCACACTAAAAAATGCTATTAAATTAGAAAATAAGTAATTAACTAGAATTGATGAATGAATTGGAGGGCCCCATTTTGCATGTTTGCGTTGTTGGCTATTCAGTTTTAATAGTTTGAGCTACTTGTCTCCTACCATGGAAGGGTGGCTAAGAGTTCCAGGAAAGAGGGGAAGGAGCAAGAAAAGGGGGAAGAGTGTTGAAAGTTGAGCAGGGTGATGGGGATGGAGTGGTAAGGGTGCAAGGAAGAGTGGGGCAGTGCTGGAGTGAGCAGTGGAGGTGAGCAAAGGGATTAGTGGTAGACCAGGGGAACAGGTAGGTTGAATGAGCAAAATGTCTGGATGGATGAGGGTGAAGAATATAAACAATAGGAGAGAGGTGGGGAATAGAATACAGAGGAAAGAGCTAGGTGTGAACATAGGAATAAGGGAAGGAGACAGAGAGAGAGCGAGAGCACAAAATGGAGGGGAGAGAAGGATTTGGGAAATTCGCTGGAAGAGGATGAAAAGAAGAAGGGGAGAGATGAGAGTGAAGATAGTGATAGAGGAAGGGGGACGAGAAGAGACCATAGGAGAAATTGGAGGAGGAAAAAGAGAGACAGCAGAGGGGGTAGAAAGAAGAAAGGGACAAAAGTAATACAAATACTGTAGAAGGAAAAGGAACAGAGAAAGAAGCGACACAAAACCAAAAAATAAGTGGAGAACACTAAAAAGAAAATGAAAAAGAAATAGTGACATGGCCAGAGAATGAGGTAAAAAGACACCCAGAGCCAGAAGATCAAGACAGAGACATCAAATGTTGGAAACTGTTTTATTGTTTGAAAGAGAATTTGATTAGTTCAGTTAATTTAAAACATCCTGGGACCCAATTCAATGCATCCGAACCTAGACGTATCTCCCACATAGACAGAATTTGCAAGTAGGAAACTAATGAAATTAAACCGGTTGATTTGCCTTTATCTGGCAGTGAGTCCCCTACGCTGCAGAAAACACCTTACATTCCTGAGGGTTTGCACTGGGCCCTTATATTGGTGGTTACAAAGCTGCACATAGGTATTAGGAAATTGTCTGTTGTGAGAGTAGATTACATATTTTTCTCTGATCTCCTTTTAAACTGCCTGATCACTGCTGCCACTTTAAGTAATTAAAGCTGCTATATTGTGCATATGCTCATATGAGGGAGAGGATAAGAGAGATATGAATATTTGTGTGTGTGTGTGTGTATGTGTGTGTGTGTTTGCATGAGTGGTGGATGGGTGGGAGGTTTGGCGACATGATTTGGGACCTGATCCTCGGCACTTTTAAGTAGCCAGCAACACTTTTGTAATTAGATGTGATTTCCTCTCTATTCTCTCTCTTCCCTCTTTACACAGAGCTATTACGAGTACTACCACTCTTTCTATCATGTATGCAGCACTATAAACATACACATAAGATATGGTCCCTGCTCCGTGGAGCTTATAATATATTCAAGACAGACAAGGAAGTCACATAAGAGAATTAGGGAGTTTCATTTATTATGGGAATGGTTATAGTCAACCTAGGTATGAACAGGAGAATAAAGAGAAACTGGATTTTAATCCCTCATCCTTCCATGACTCTTAGATCACCCCTGGAGTGTTACAGTGGAGCTAAACGGTTGAGCTACATAGCCATTTAAGGTTTGGTATTCTTAGAGAATAATAGGGATGCTCTGTCATTTTAAAATGACATGAAAACCCTAACATTTCTTATTTCATTTTGTGTCATTTCTCATCGGTAATCAATAAACAATTAACAAAATTCCATTTCTTATAGTTACGTTGTTTTAGTGTGTGCTACAGCGATTTAATACTGAAAAGTTGTATGTTGTAAAAAAAAAAATAGGATGCGCTAAAACTGAAACAAGCCAAAAAAATGTTATAGAATGGAAAAAAAATGATATACACAATGTAAAAACACAAAATAAACATAATGACACAAAGCAACATTTTTTTATGCACAACCCTAGAGAAGACAGCCAAGTTTGAAAAGTAACGATTCTTCAGCTACAGGTTTTCCTGATTCCTTGTCTACTGGGATCCTTTCCTACATATAGCAGCACTAGGAAATCTTTTTAAAGTAACTCATTCGGCAGTCAGAAAAAAATAAAAGTCCAGCAATTGTGTTTCTTCATTCCTATAGAAGAGAGAGAAGCGCAGTTTTTGCAATCTGTTGTTATATGTGCTGCAATGGTTCTAGATCTCTGTACAAGTGAGTGTTAGGATGTTAGAAAGAATGTGCAAGGCAGAGATTTTATAAAGGTGTGAAAGATGCACATCAAAATTTGATAGTTAATCTCACATCATCAACAGTGTCAGATTAAAATCCCTCCAAGTCTCTAGATATCTCTCCCCTTTCAGTACTGTTCTTAATCTGGAGGTAAACCCATTCTAATAGCTATGTTGAAGCTAAGAGAAAGAGGCCAGGAGAGGTTTTACTGACTGGGCAGACAGCTCATAAAGGTGGGAGAGATATACGTAGGTCTCAGTGTCCTTCTATATTACCTCATAGAGTTTATTTAGCAAGAGATACTGCTCATTATTGGAACCAAGAGATCCCATTGGTTTTCCTGGCGTAGAAAGCAGGACGAGCACTCTATTGTTGGCAGAATCTGCTGCCCTGTGTTGCGTTGACTGAAAATCAGGCCTTAATTTGTAGACAAAAAAGAAGTGAAACTGTGGGTGGGGCAAAGACTGGAAGTGACTGTGGAGGTGGGGCCAGAGCCAGAATTATTTCAAACCTTTGCCCCTCCCCATATTTCTGCACTTGGTCTCACAGTCCTACTCATACTCATCGCCTTGTCCCCATTGTCCTCGTAATCTCTGGTTAATTTCTTTGCATCCACTATCCCCCAGGCAACTTTAAGTCCCCTCTTCTCCACCCCACCCAGTCCCTGAGTCCTCGCTCACAATCCTACCCAAGCACCATTTACATGCCCAATACCCAAGCTATGTTAGTCTTTCTTCTGTTTTCTCACCCAATCATTATCCACCTAAACTCAAATCTCTATTCTCCGACATCCAGGGGTGGCCCAAGGGGGGTGCGTGGCCATGTGCGGAGACTCGGTGTGGGGCCTCATTTGCATAAGTGGCCTTATTTGCATAAATATTTGCATAATGCTAACATACACTAACTTTTAGTAAACATGTCTCTTAATGAGTGTATGGATAAAGACAGACTAAAAGATTTCTACATTACTATAATCCAGTGCCAACCGCCAGGCACATTAGGAACTACTACAAACACTGCCCATTTAGAACCCATAGCAAACCCGCCGTATCCTAACAGCACTACCAGGACTCACAAAGCACCATACCCTACCTATCAAAAGGCAACACTGCAAATATTAAACCAATACATTTCAGAGAACAATACATGACCTACTGGGGAAAGAGAACAAGTGGCAATGTCTAATAGGAATTACATAAACAGAATACCTCAGCTCAGTTACACATGCAGAACATAGACCATCACCAAACAAGGAATCACAATTTAGAAACAGGAAGGCAATAATTAAACTGGGAACCCCAAAAGCCAAACTTGGAATGTACAACAACACTGTAGAAATAAAACTATAAATTAATTTCCTCTTGTACCAAACAAAGCGCAGATGTTAATGATGCACATTTCCCAGAGCTTTCATATTCCAGGTAATAAACTCAAAATAAAGCGATATCTTTCTACCTTTTGTGCATTTTTTTTCAGTTGCAATTGCTCCAGCCACTTTCTTCTGGTTTCTTCATGTTTTCTGCTAACTCTCCATCATCTGCTGTCCATTTGTCCTTTCTTCTCTCTTCTAGTTTTTTTTTTTTTTCCATTCTCTCTCTCTACATCTGCTTTAACATACTAATCTTTCTCCTTTTGCTCTTTCCTCATTCCTATTTCATCCACTCAAATTTTACCCCTCCATCCTCAATCCCCACTTACTCTCCCAATACCCGGCCAATTGTAGATTTTTTATCCCTCCCACACAAAATATTTTTCCCCTCTCCATTTTACTCTCCCAGCCCCATCCCATTCTAATCCTCCCCCAACATCAGCTCCCTTCTAGTTCCAGCCTCACCCAGTATCCATTCCCTTCTAGTCCCTGCATCAGCCCATTTCCAGTCCTAGCCCCCCATCAGCCCATTTCCAGTCCTAGCAACCCCCCAACCCAATACCAGTCCTAGCCCCCCCATCAACCCACTTCCAGTCCTAACCCCCCATCAGCCCACTTCCAGTCAGCCCCCCATAGCCTATTACCAGTCCTAACCCCCCCCCATCAGCCCACAGCCCATTACCAGTCCTAACCCCATCAGCCCACCTCAAGTCCTAACCCCTCCCCATCAGCCCATTTCCTGTCCTAGCCCCCCCATAGCCCATTAGCAGTCCTAACCCCATCAGCCCACCTCCAGTGTTAACCCCCCCATCAACGCAGTTCCAGTCCTAGCCCCCCATCGCGCATTATCAGTCCTAACCCCCCCCATCAGCCCACAGCCCATTACCAGTACTAACCCCATCAGCCCACCTCCAGTCTTAATCCCCCCAGCCCATTTCCAGTCCTAGCAACCCCCCCAACCCATTACCAGTCCTAGCCCCCCATAGCCCACTCCCAGTCCTAATCCCCATCACCCAATTTTCAGTTTAAGCCCCCCCATACCCCATTACCAGTCCTAACCTCCCCATCAGCCCACTCGCAGTCCTAATCCCACCAGCCCATTTCCAGTCCTAATCCCCCATCACCCAATTTTTAGTTTAAGCCCCCCCATAGCCCATTACCAGTCCTAACCCCCCATCAACCCACTTCCAGTCCTAATCCCATCAGCCCATATAAAGACTTAGCTCCCCCATAGCCCATCACCACTCCTAACCCCCCATAGCCCATCACCACTCCTACCCCCCCCCCCTAGCCCATCACCACTCCTACCCCCCCCAGCCCATCACCACTCCTAACCCCCCCCAGCCCATCACCACTCCTAACCCCCCCAGCCCATCATCACTCCTAAGCCCCCCCCCAGCCCAGCCCAGCCCAGAGAAAAGTTTTTTAAAAAAAGCTGTCTTCTCCCGCTGCCGGGGCCACCGCGGCAGTATCGAGTGTGCCGCGGGGCCCCCCCTGCCCAGCAGAGCCTGCCCTCCCCCGTATCACCTCTCTTCATAGCTGCAGTCACACGCGCCAGCTTTCAGAGCGCAAAGGGACTAGTTTCCCTTTCGCGGCTCTGTTAAGCCCGCGGGGGCTGATGGGAAGTTCCCATCAGTCCCCGCGGGCTTAACAGAGCAGCGAGGGAGAAACTCTCCCCTCGCGCTCTGAAAGCCTGCGCGTCTGACTGCAGCTACGAAGAGAGAGGTGATACGGGGGAGGGCAGGCTCTGCTGGGCAGGGGGGGCCCCGCGGCACACTCGATACTGCCGCGGCGGCCCCGGCAGTGGGAGAAGACAGCTTTTTTTTTTTTTTTTTTAATTTTAATTTAGGATCAGAATGTTTTTTGCGCGGGCCCCCTGAAACGCGGGGCCCTGTGCAAAAAACATTCTCGCTCAATGGACGGGCCGGCCCTGCCGACATCCCCATGTCCCCAGTGCCCACCCATCTACCTCCTTCTCCAATACTTATTAACCCTTCCTTTCTTCCTTCTTACCCCATCATCTGATCATATAGCCTGCCTTCTCAACCTTCCCCTGGTTATGACTTTACTTAGAAATATAGAAACATAGAAACATGATGGCAGAAAAAGACCACACGGCCAATCCAATCCGTCCTTCCATATTAACCACTACAAGTCACCTTTTTTTCCTTTAGAGATCCTTTGTGTTTGTCCCATGCTTTTTTGAATTCAGATACTGTCCTTATCTCTACCATCACCCTGAGGGGCTATTCCACGCATCTACCACTCTTTTCGTAAAGAAATATTTCCGCATATTACTCCTGAGTCTATCCCCTTTCACCCTCATCCTATGTCCCCTCATAGCAGAGCTTGCTTTCCATCGAAAGGGGCTCTCCTCCTGTGCATTTATACCATGGAGCTATTTAAACGTATCATATAACCTCTATCCCACCTTCCTTTAAAATATACATATTAAGATCCTTAAGCCTGTCCTCATATGCTTTATAATGAAGACCACTAACCATTTTAGTAGCCACCCTCTGCACCGACTCCAACCTGTTTATATCCTTTTGAAGGTGTGGTCTCCAGAATTGCACACAAAACTCCAAACGAAGTCACACCAAAGACTTATACAGGGGTACTTCCTTTCTTCTGCTGGCCATTCCTCTCCCTATGCACCTAAGCATCTAGCTTTCACCATTGCCTTTTCTACCTGTTTAGCTACTTTAAGAACTCAGACACAATCACGCCTGGGTTCCGCTCTTCTTTTGTGGACAGAAGTACTTCACCCCCCACCCCTATACTATATCGCTCCAATGGATTGTTGCAGCCCAAATGCATGACCTTGCATTTTTTAACAATAAATCTCAGCTGCTAAATTCTAGACCATTCTTCAAGCTTAGCGAGATCCTTCCTCGTATTAGCTACACCTTCTTCGGTGTCTATTTTATTGCAGATTTTGGTATCATCCGCAAAGAGGTAAACCTTACCTGACAGCCCTTCCGCAATATCACTTACAAAGATGTTAAAAAGAATCGGACCAAGGACAAATCTCTGGGGCACACTGCTGCTAACCTCATTCTCCTCAGAGTGAGCTCCATTTGCCTGTATCCTTTGTCGCCTCCCACTCAACCAATATCTAACCCAAGCATTAATTTTAGGGTCCATCCCTAGAGTGCTCAGTTTGTTTATAAGTCGCCTGTGCGGAACAGTGTCAAAGGCTTTACTGAAATCAAAATACACCATATCTAGGGTTCTCCCTCAGTCCAACTCCCTGGTCACCCAGTCAAAGAAATCAGTCAGATTTGTCTGACAAGACCTGCCTCTGGTGAATCCATGCTGCCTCGGATCTGGTAGTCCATTGGACTCCAAAAACCTCACTATTTTCTCTTTCGGCAATGCTTCCAATAATTTATTCAGCACCGAGGTTAAACTAACCGGCCTGTAGTTTTCAACCACATCGTTACTTCCACTTTTGCATAAAGGGACCACATGTGCCACTCTCTATTCCTTCACAATATCTATCCTCCTCTCCCTTCTTACTCCCCCAGCATCTGCTTCTTTTTCCCCACCCTGACCCCAACATTTGTCAGCACTAATACCCTTTCAGTAGCTGGCTCCAGCCCTAAAATTAGCCCATCCCAGCACCAGTCCCCTTCCAGTCTCAATGTCCCTCCAGCATAAACCCATTTCTATTCCCAACCCAAGAATCAGCCCATTTCCAGTCCCAGTCCTGCCCAGGGCAGGCCCAAGAATTTCTGCCATCCCAGGCAGAACCCCCAGCCACGCTCTGCCCCCCCCCCCCCCCACACACACACACACACGAGGCTGCCCTGCTGAGCCACGCCATCACCCTCTGCTGCCACAGATTCCATCTTGGGGGGGAGGTGAGTGGTGGTGGCATCCTTTTAAAAGTGGCGACTTCGTGCTACCGCTTTGTTGCCCATGGCAGGCCATATGCTTCAGCACAATTGGCTTGATGCTTCTGATCCCCCCTCTGATAGTAAAATTGAATCGGAGGGGGATCAGAAGTGGCAGGTCATGTGTGCCAAAGCACATGGCCTGCCGCAGGCAACAAAGTGGCAGCACAAAGCCATCCACCCAGGTCAACTGTCCTAGGCGGCCACATAGCTTACCTAGTGGACGGGCCTCCAGCCCCAGTATTTATTTATTTATTTTTCTATACTGCTTTATCTATAAATCACTTCCTCCCCTGTCCCAGTCCCCGTCCCTTCCTGCAGCCCTAGTATCAGCCCATTTCTAGTACCCAGTCCTCCCCACAGTCCCAGTATCAGCCCATTTCCAGTCCCAGTCCCGCCCACAGCCCCAGCATCAGACCTTATCATCTCAATCCCCCCCACAGACCTAGTATTAACCCATGCCCATTCTCAGTCCCCTCAGTCCTATGTTATTCTATTTCCAGTTACATCCCCCCCCCCCCCAGCCCCAATATCATCCCAGTTCCAGACTTCCCCCAACCCCAGTGTCAGCTCATTTCCAGGAACAGCATTGGCCCTCTTCCAGTCCTAGTCCTCACTACCATCATCAACCCATTTCCAGTGTCCCAGCCCCATTCCAGTTCCTCTCCCTCACCCTAGATTAGCTCCCTAATCCCAGTCTCCCTCCAATCTGTCCACCTCCTCCCCCACATCACTGCGAGCCAGCTAACTTCTCTTCTCTCCATGCCTGTTCCATGCTTACGACAAACGCAGGAGCAAAACGACAATGCTCCTGTGGCTGTGTTAAGCGTTAATACGGCCGCAGTTGCCTCCTCTGTTCCTCTGCCTGCTCTGTGCTACCGTGGCCATATTAACACAGCCATGGGAGCCTTTTCCTTTCCTTCTGCAGCTGTGTTGAACTGAAGCAGCCCAGCCGCAGCACATTTAGTAAAGCAGGAAGTGCTCTTAGTAAAGCAGGAAGTGCTTCGTTTGCTTGGCTAAAAGTGCCATGGCCAGGCTTTCAGTTCAGCACTGCCGCAGGAGGAAAGGAAAATACTCCCGTGGCTGTGTTACATGTTAAGATGGCCAAGCCAGTACAGAACAGGGAGAGGAGGTGGGAGACGGAATGTGAATTATTTTCGCCTCCTCAAGAAGTGCCGGAATGCTGGTCCGGCACAAATTAAGCCCTGCTGAAAATGTCATTGCATAGGTCTGGGAGGCAACTACTGGTGCTTGACCGATGAGCCCATCTGGGTCTTTACACGCCCAAGCAGCTGAGGCTTCTTAGCCCAGACCAAGAGAGCTTCAGAGTGACAGGTTTTCCCTCCAAAAATAATAGAATGGGAGGAACTGACTTGCAAAAAATAGTTTTTTATTTGGGCCTTCAGAGCTAAATTCATATAAATCTTTGGGTCTAGGTTAAATGGCTTAGTTCTAGTCCTGACTTTCTCCCACCAGAAGAAAGAATTATGGATGCCCCAAAATTAGAACTCTGCATGGAAACCTGATGGTGGATCTCCATAAGTTTCAGAACGTATATCTTATCTAACTTTCCTGTCTTTCCCCACTGTACCACTGTTTCTATTGTAGTTCCAGTGACTTGAATGTATAAGCAGAAGATGCTCAGGGCCAGCCCTTCTAATGTTCGACTCTGTATTGCACATGATTCTGCTTTTCGGTGGTCTAAATGAGGTCTTGCCATGAGTCTTTGCCCATAGTCTCACATCCCCCCAAATCCCCTACAGAGTGCCCCTGAGAGCACTTAGATATAAAACAGGGGGCTGAACTGTAGTTTTATTCCAAACATATTCAGAAACTGCTTTTGTGACCCAATTATTTGTGATTTTTCTAACTGCCTGATAAGCTCCTCTGAGTACATTCTTAATGAATGGTGATACCAGCCGAGACCTCTGCTTATCAGCTAGTGAAATCTTTGAGGTCTGGAGAACAGATTGATGATTGTAGATCTGACTGGTGAGAGTTTGTCTACCTGCGGTAACATCTCAGAAACATTCCTGAATTAACCCTTCTTGTAATGTTTTATTCAATGTGAAATGTAGCACTGCCAAATTAAATATCTGACTAATTCTGCTAGCAATTACACTAACCCTGGAGGTGGCGGTATTAATCAAATGGAAGATTAGATGCTCATAAATCTGACAAATTACATCAGATGAGCCACAGACCCAGGGAAGGGAGAAGGAAGTGCAAAGCCCAGGCTGCAGCCCCAGTATCTCAGAGCAACTACAGGGAAGCAGAAAGTGGCAGCAAAGAAAGACCACCAAACTCATCCTGTCTGTCCATTTTCCCTTCCTCATTTTCCGGCAACTAGGGTTCCCTTATGCTCAGGGCCATTACAGCACGGAGAGCAATGTAGAAGCTCACTTCCTAAAAGAGGACAGAAGTTCCTGGGGGGGGCGGGGGGGGGGAGAGACTGGCATAGGCAGCAGCGAAAAAGAGAATCACAGCGGGAAGCAGAGTGCACGGCAGCAACAGCAGAGGAAGATGCAGAAGGTGAGAGTTCCCCAACGTGCAGCATAAGGAATGAAGGGAGAGAGAGAGGTGGTAAGGGCACTCCTGCCTAGGCTCACTGCTTTCCAGACCCGACACTGTGCTCAGCTTTTCTCTTTCCCTCAGATTCAGATTCACTCTTAGTTTCTTGGTGTGGAGGAAGGGTGGGGGGAATGTGTCTCTACCAGCCTAACTCATCTGATCTCCATTTTGGAGAAAAGAGGATATTTTTTAAAGCTGCAGCATCCATTCTCCCTTTCATTCTATCATTCTTGGGATTATCATATTTTCTAATGTTGCCAGAATTTTCTTCCACCTCTTTTCCCTTTCTCATCACTATTCTTTTGGTGTATTTTACCTCCACTTCCCTCTCTCCCTTCATTATCTTGTATGTTTCAGAAATCTCACTTTCTTCATCTTCCTCTGCTGTTGCTGCTGTGCACTCTCCCCCCCCCCCCCCCGCCTTCCCTCCCCCTCCCCCTCTGAGAGCTGCTGTCTTCTCCTAGGACAAGCAGGATGAAGTCAGCCACACATGGTGACGTCATCCGACGGCGCCGTGGACGGAGTACTCTCTCTAGCCCAGAGGCATTTGCCTCCTGGGCTGAGCCCCCTCCCCTCCACCTGGCCCAGCCCACGGACCGCCCCTAGCCAGCCACTTTCACTTCTTCCGCCTTGCCAGCAAGACGGATCTACACTCTCTCATCATTTTTCTTTTATTTTCTTTGATTTTATTTATCCATCATGCCCAAACCGGGCTTCAAGAAGTGCCCGGCATGCTCCCGCAAGATGAACGCGTCGGATTCGCACCCCTGTTGCATCCGTTGCCTCGGCATCGCACACAAAGTAGAGGACTGCTCTCACTGTGCTAAGATGTCCCCCAGGGCACGGAAGACAAGGGAAAACCTGCTCAGGGAGTTGTTTCCTGCAAAAGCACCCTCACCTCGTCAAGGCTCTTCTGCCTCCGGCATACAGATAAGTGCTGCACCGGCCTCGGGCGTGCCCCTGCTGGCCTCCGCTCCCTGCCGCGACCTCCTGGCAATCCTAGGGCAGGCTGAAGCACTTTTCGCTGCGGCCCCGAGCGTGCCCCCGCCGGCCTCCGCTCCATGCCGTGATGCTACGGGTCCTGCTTCGCTTCTCCCGGGCTCTGTCGGTAGACTCCTCTCACAGGACACCCCGGGAGCCACCGAACATGTGGACGCTATGGGGCAGCCATCTTGGATTCTGCTGCCTCCGCCCCTAGCTCCGCCCATCGTGACGCGTCCGATGACGCCGGTGTTCAGCGCGGACATCAGCACGGGCACCAGCGCAGTGCAAGGAGTAAAAGAAGAAGGAACTCCTCTCCGCGCCGACAGAGCAGGCGCCGGCAACGATCTTCATCGGAGCAGCGATCCACATCACGGCACAGCCGGCGCAGACGCCAATCTTCCTCCGCACCGAAGCACAGACGGTCTTCCGCGTGGAGACACCGAGCATGCTCACACCACCGAAGGCACAGCAAGAGAGCTCGCAGGAGCAGCTCCTCCGAACGCGATTCCCGACGCCGATCCAGGGGCAGACGGCAACACAGTGAGTTCAGCTCTTCGTCTTCTTCTCCCTCTAGAGCTTCCTATGAGAGCCACGCTGCATTATCCCCACAGCAACTGCTCGACTTCGGGTCCCCCTCCCCCGAGGCTGCTTCTGGGGAGCATGATCTACAGGAACAACCAGCACCTGCCGTAGAGGGATGTGTCCAGAACACTCAATTCCTCTCATTTCTGTCTTCTCTTTTCCAACAATGGGCGCAGACACAACCAGCGAATACCCTGGCAGCACCTATCTTGACGCCCATCATCCTGCCTGCCATGGACACCTCCAATGACAACCATTCTGCGACACCGGAGACAGCCACAGTATCAGGAACAGCATCTCCACCTGAGGATTCCTCTCCAGGGGCTTTGGATGCAGTCCCCGGACCGTCGGCGGAAACATCCCCCTCCAGCCCAGAGGACCTCTCGTACCACAAGTTTCTGCAGAAGTTGGCTTATACGCTCAGTCTCCCGAGCACCTCCGAGGCCTCCGACCAACGCCCGGAGACGCAGGCGGCACGCAAGTTCCTTGAAGCACCGAAACCTCTGGCAACCGTCCCAGTTTACCCTTTACTGCTCGAGAATCTCACCACCCTTTGGAAGAACCCCTCCTCCGGGCCAGCAGTGTCCCGGAAACTTGACAACAAGTACCAAGTACAAGCCGCACCTGGATTCGACAAGACCCAGCTTCCGCATCAATCCATTGTGGTGGAATCAGCTCTAAAAAGGACCAAGTCCACGCGTCCTAACGCTAACGCTCCCCCGGGAAAGGACCTAAAGTCGCTCGACGACACCGGGAAAAGGGTGTTTCAAGGAGCCATGCTCAGTGCCAGGATTTCGGCCCACCAACTACAACAGGCCCTTTACCTGGATTCTCTCCTAGAGAAGCTTAAAGCCACAATCCCTGCACCAACTCAGGGAACTCCGCATGATTGTGCCGACGTCATCCTTGACCTTCAAGAATGCACTAAGCACCAGGTACGGGCGGCTTTTGACGCTTTCGACACAGCAGCCCGCACGGCCGCTTCTTCCATCACCGCCCGCCGCCTGGCGTGGCTCAGGGCTTCCAGCCTACGAGAGGACACCCATGATCGCATTGCTGATGCTCCCTGCACTGGAGAGTCCCTCTTTGGAGACACTGTCACTGACACTGTTAACGCCTTAAAGGATCGCTGTACCACATTGAAAACATTGTCGGACGAGGGCTTTGATCGCACCGGACGCAAGAACTCTTACAACCAGAAGCATCACTACTTCAATTCCTCTAAGCGTCACTATGACTCTTACCAAAAATGGCAACCCCGATACAAGCAACAGCCGTCCCAACATTCTTACCGGCAAAAACCTCGGCAGAGAGATAGAAAGCCACAAAAAAGCCAGCAACCCGGGACGGGTAAAACTAATCAGGCCTTTTGACAATCAGCCCTTGGACAAGACCCCCACGGGGGGACGCCTCACCCTATTTTTCTCAGCTTGGCAGTCCATCACCTCGGACAAATGGGTGCTGGCTATAATCAAGGATGGGTATCGCTTGAAGTTCCTTTCTCCCCCAGTGCAACACGGAGTCCCACCCTGCAAGGCACCAGATCCTTCCTCCATTGCCCTGGAAAAGGAGATTCTCTCCCTTCTCTCCTCCAATGCCATCGAACCAGTTCCAACCTCGGAGCAATTTTCTGGTTTCTACTCAAGGTACTTTCTAGTCGCAAAGAAATCCGGAGGCATGCGCCCCATTCTCGACCTCCGAGCTCTCAACCTTTTCATCACCAAAGAAAAATTCAGAATGCACTCCCTCGGATCCATTCTACCACTCATTCAGGCCGGGGAGTGGATGACATCATTGGATCTGCTGGACGCATACACACACATCCCGATCCATCCAGAACACCGCCAGTACCTGCGGTTCCAGATGATGGGGAGACACTTCCAGTACAAGGTCCTTCCGTTCGGATTGTCCCCAGCTCCGAGGGTATTCACAAAGTGCGTAGCCGCTGTAGCAGCGCATCTATGCAAACAAGGAATCTGCCTGTTTCCCTACCTGGACGATTGGCTGATCTCATCACCTTCTCCCGAAGAGACAGAGAGGGCGACTCGCTCCACCATTGCTCTGCTATCCGCACTGGGCTTCTTGGTGAACTACCCGAAATCCCACCTGCACCTCTCGCAACAACTGGAGTTCATCGGGGCGCTTATAGATACCAACGAAGCAAAAGCCTTCCTCCCGCCACTGCGAATGAGATCCATACGGGAGTTGGCAATGCACATCTGCTCCAACAAGAACCCCACCGCCCGGAAGCTACTACAACTCCTTGGCCACATGGCAGCGGCCACTCAAACGGTCCCTCTAGCGAGACTCCACATGCGCCATCTGCAGTGGCATCTGCGATCACAATGGTCGCAGCACTCCCAGCCTCTGAACACGCACGTACCAATGAATCAAGCTGTCCGCAACTCCATTCTGTGGTGGGCTCGGCGGAAAAACCTCTCACATGGGAGACCCCTCGCGCACACACCTCACCAACTAACCATCACCACCGACGCCTCTTCAGTGGGATGGGGGGCACATTGCCTGCAACTACGGACTCAGGGTGCGTGGACAGAGTGGGAGATGCAGTATCATATCAACCTTCTGGAGCTCAGAGCCATTCGTTACGCCTTGAGCGCCTTTCAGAACCTAATCAGAGGCAAAGTCATCCTTATCCAGACGGACAATCAGGTAGCAATGTTCTACGTGAACAAACAAGGGGGAACGGGCTCCCGAACCCTGTGCAGGGAAGCCCTCAGGATTTGGACCTTCGCGGTCTCCAAAGACTGCCTTCTCCGAGCCTCATACCTGCCTGGAACGGAGAACCAGCTGGCGGACAAGCTCAGCCGACAGCTAAATCCACACGAATGGTCCCTCAAGACGGAAATCGCCCTATCCCTCTTCAGAACATAGGGCCATCCAGAGATAGACCTCTTCGCCACCGAACAGAACACCAAGTGCAAACACTTCTGCTCCAAGCGGTCATCCCGGCGCAGCCACTCAGCGGATGCATTCGCCGAGTCATGGGGGGAATGGTCACTAGTGTATGCCTTTCCCCCCATTCCCCTGATCTCCATGACAATACAGCGCATCATCACCGACAGAGCACAAGCCATTCTGGTGGCCCCCCACTGGCCCCGCCAGGCATGGTTCCCACTTCTCAGGCGCCTGTCACCCCAACCACCTCAGCGGCTGCCGCTCATCCCGGACCTCCTCACCCAAGAGGATGGACTCACCCTCCACCCCAACCTTCAGACCCTGGCCTTGACAGCATGGCGGCTGAGCGGGTAATCCTGCTCCCCCTGGGCCTCACACAGGAGGTGGAGGAGGTAATCCTCGCAGCCCGTCGTCCCGCCACCAGGAAATCATACGGCCTCAAATGGCGCCGCTTTACTATATGGTGCTCCTCTCAAGGTCTAGACCCCTTCTCGGCACCTGTGCCCGAGATTCTGCGGTACATGACCTCCCGGTCTCAACTGGGGTTACAGCCCCAGTCTATCCGGGTGCACCTAGCGGCGATTTCTGCTCTCCACCACCGCTCAGGGGACACACCCATCACACAGCTACCCATCGTAGCCCGCTTCATGAAAGGCCTTGCCAATCTACATCCTCCAGTCAGGAAGCCCGTTCCACACTGGGACCTCAACGCTGTTCTCAACCAGCTCACACTACCCCCCTTCGAGCCCCTGCTGTCAGCAGAACTGAAGTTCGCCTCCTGGAAGACCCTGTTCCTCATAGCCATCACCTCGGTCAGGCGCATCAGTGAGCTTCAGGCCCTCGTGGCACACCCACCTTACACACAGCTTTCAAACGACAGGGCATCCCTCTGAACACACCCGAGGTTCATTCCGAAGGTATCCTCTGCCTTCCACATTAACCAGACCATCGAACTCCCCTCCTTCTTCCCGGAGCCACATTCCTCACCGGAGGAGTCCAGACTCCACACACTGGACTGTGTCAGAGCGCTACGTCTGTACCTCCTAAGAACGAGCAATCAGCGACGTACCACCCAGCTTTTTGTCTCCTATGACCCGAACAAACTCGGGCGCCCTGTTTCCAAGCGCACCCTATCCCTCTGGATCTCTGCCTGCATTGCCTTCTGCCTCGACAAGGCTGGTACTGATCACGCGCCGTCAGTCCACGCTCATCAATTGAGGGCGCTGGCTGCCACAATGGCGAATCTCCGCTCAGTTCCGGCTACGGACATCTGTAGAGCGGCCACCTGGTCATCCCTTCAGACTTTCCAGAAACATTACTGCCTTGATCTGCATCGTAACCAGACCTTCGGCCAAGCGGTCTTAACAACCGCCCATGCTCCGCCGTCGGATCCTTAAGACCAAGCAGACAATAGTGTTCCCACGCTGTTGCGCACTCAGAACAGGCACTTGCGTATACGGCTTACATATATTGTTTACACAGACTATTTGCACAGGTTATGTCGTTGTATGCTTACTGTTTGCATTTTGCACAAGCTATTTGCACAAATTGATCTTGTTGTATGCTTACTGTTGCACATTGATTTGCACAAACCGTTTGCTCACATTGTTTGCTCATGCTGTTTGTACCTGCTGTTTGCACACGCTGTTACACCTGCTATTGCACGTAATGTTCACATTGTTATGTTTAAGTTGTCACTCGCATGCTATAACTTGATAAAATTCTTGCCAGAATTCTTGCCTATGCAAATCGTGTCCTTATTTTTGGGCCCCTGCTACCTCAGCCCTTCCTAGCTAGGGAGGCACCATGTGTGGCTGACTTCATCCTGCTTGTCCTAGGAGAAATCGAGGTTACTTACCGGTAACGGGAGTTCTCCGTGGACAGCAGGATAAGTCAGCCACACTCTCCCACCCGTCCTCCCCTTCAGGGGCCCTTGGCATGCCCTCGCCCCTAGCACATGCTTGACCAGCTTGGGACGTAGTGGCTGGCTAGGGGCGGTCCGTGGGCTGGGCCAGGTGGAGGGGAGGGGGCTCAGCCCAGGAGGCAAATGCCTCTGGGCTAGAGAGAGTACTCCGTCCACGGCGCCGTCGGATGACGTCACCATGTGTGGCTGACTTATCCTGCTGTCCATGGAGAACTCCCGTTACAGGTAAGTAACCTCGATTTCCCCTAGGAAATGATTCCTTACATTGCTCTCCATGTTGTACTGGCACTGAGCATAGGGGAGCCCTAGTTGCCAGGAAATGAGGGAAGAGATGACAAACTACAGGCCAGGAAGCCTTACCTCGGTGGCAGGAAAAGTAATGGAGGCACTCCTGAAAGAGAGAATAGTGGACTTTCTAGAAACCAATGATCCAAGGCAAAATGGTTTTACCAAAGGAAGATCATGCCAAACAAATTTGATTGAGTTCTCTAACTGGGTGACCAGAGAACTAGATCAAGGGCATGTGATAGATGTGATATACCTATTGTAGGTTTCAGCAAAGACTTTGATACTGTTCCTCACAGAAGGCTTATCACTAAACTGAGCAGCCTGGAGATAGGTCCCAAGGTGGTGAACTGGATCAGAAATTGGTTGACTGACAGACGACAGAAGGTGGTGGTAAACAGAACTCACTCGGAAGAAAGGAAGGTGAGTAGTGGTGTACCGCAGGGATTGGTCCTGGGACCGGCACTAAGGACATAAGAACATAAGATATGCCATATTGGGTCAGACCAAGGTCCATCAAGTCTAGTATCCTGTTTCCAATAGTGGCCAATCCAGGTCACAAGTATCTAGCAGGTTGCCAAAAAGACACACAGGTTCCACAATGCTTGTATTGGGGCAAGCAATGGATTTCCTGGGTCCTCTTTAATAATGGTTTATGGACTTTTCCTCCAAGAACTTGTCCAAACCTTTTTTAAACCCAGCTACACTAACAGCTTTTACTACATCCTCCAGTAACGAATTCCAGAGTTTGACTATGCATTGAGTAAAAAAATATTTTCTCTTATTAGTCTTAAATGGGTTATATTGTAGCTTCATTGCATGTCCCCTAGTCTTTCTACTTTTTGATGGCATAAACAATTGATCTACGTTTACCCGTTCCACGCCATTCATTATAGACCTCTATCATATCTCCCATCAGCCATCTCTTTTCCAGGTTGAAGAGCCCTAACCTTTTAAGCCTCTCCTCATAGGGATATCTTTCCATCCTCTATGCCATTTTGGCAGTGGTGGGATTCGATCCAAACAGGAAATGGTTCTGATCGATCCTACCACTGCCAGAACAGACAGCACGGAACCAGCACGGAACCAGTTTGTGTTGCCAGCACCACACGTTTATGTCGCTGGCGGCCATCACAGGACAGCAACTCTCTGGTGGCCCAGTGGCCTGATCCCCTCTCCTGCCAGTGGTCTGATGGTATCAGGGGCTTTCTGTGATGCCGTGTTCCCCCAATGCCATCAAACTACTGGCAGGTGGGGGGATTCCCGCCAGTGCATCGGGATGCCGTTTTCGGCCCGGTTCAGCAAACGCGGCCTGTTCATAAACTGGTTTGCAAGAATCAGGCCGAATCCCACCACTGCATTTTCGTGGCTGTTCTCTGTATCTTTTCTAATTCCGCTATATCCTTTTTAAGACACAGCGACCAGAAATGCACACAATATTGAAGGTGCAGTCACAGCATAGAACTATACAGAGGCATTATAATATTCTTGGTTTTATTCTTCATTCCTTTCCTTATGATTCCTAGCATTCTATTTACCTTCTTGGCCGCTGCTGCACACTGGGCTGGTACTGTTCAATGTATTTGTGAGTGATATTGCTGAAGGACTGAAGGGAAAAATCTGCCTTTTTTCAGATGACATGAAAGTTTGCAACAGAGTGGACTCCTCTAAGAGAGTGGAAAACATGAGGAAAGATCTACAAATGCTGGAAGAATGGTCTAATGCTTGGCAGTTAAGATTTAATGTGAAGAAGTGCAGAGTCATGCACTTGGGATGCAGAAATCCAAAGGAACTGTATGTGAAAGGGGGCGAGAGGTTGGTGTGCACAGACCAGGAGAAGGACCTCGGAGTGTTAGTATCTGAGGATCTCAAGGTGGTGAAACAATCTGACAAGGCAATGGACAAAGTCAGAAGGATGCTGGGTTGCATACAAAGAGGAATAACCAGCAGAAAGGAAGAGGTATTAATCCCCCTGTACAAGTCATTGGTGAGGCCTCACTTGAAGTATTGTGTTCAGTTTTGGAGACCATATCTCACAAAGGATATAAAAAGACTTGAAACGGTTCAGAGGAAGACGACCAAAATGATTTGGAGCCTACACCAGAAGATGCATGAGAAGAGACTTGAAGACCTAAATATGTATACTCTAGAGGAGAGGAGGGGCAGGGGAGATAAGATACAAACGTTTAAATTCTTAAAGGGTATTAATGAACAAACAAACCTTTTTCAAAGAAGGGGAAGCTGTAAAACTAGAGGTTACAAAATGAACCTGCAAGGAAGGAAACTTAAAAGCCAGGGGCTGCAGAATGCCTCTCGGATTGGGGGCCTTGACTCCTCCCCCAGCTCCGTCTTGACTGACTCCTAGGGGTATGTTTACTAAACTGCGCTCATGTGCGCAGCGCACATTAGCATGCGCTAAGGTACCTTAGCGCATGCTAATGATGCGTATTTGTGCCCCGCACACGTGCGCGCCGCACTAAAGTGCCCGCTCATGTGCACGGTGCGCTGATTGCGATAGAGGCGTGGAAAGGCTCCCGGAGGGCGGAGGAAGGCTCCCCAGGGGCGGAGAGAAGGGGTCAATGGGTGGAGAGTGGGAGGGGAGAGGCTCCCCGCACACGAGCGGGGCTGAAATTCAAGCCAAAAAATACCGCGAGTGAAAACCTCGCGGTAGAGCCGATTTAAAGGGAAGAGAAACCATTTCTGTCAGCAATGTACAGCAAAACCGGGGAAACCTACAAAACAGTGATAAGTGTGATACATGTGCATGGTACAAAAGTGCAAATAAACATTGAAAATGACCCCAACAAAATCTAAAAAAATTATAATCAAGCTGGGCAATAGTGATAGTAATGGGAAACATCAAAAAACACTCCCAAGAAAGCCGCAAAAAATAAATATGAATTTTAGAAGGGTCTACGCTCCGTCCCCATACAAGGTGAATGATCCCACAGTGAAATAGCACTAGAGAGGTTACCTATGGCATGCACATTTCCACAACAGCAGGGCGGGCAGGTCGGAATGGGCAATTGGACAGATGCTGGGAAAGGGGATACAGAGGGCTGCAGGCGGCACATGCTGTGGTGCAGCTGGGGCACAGTGCGGACTAGGCAGATGCCTAGATGGCACCTAGGAATGCTGAAACTGAACAGCAGCCAGACAGCAACTGATGAGGGCCCAACATGGGCACGAGAGTGTTTATCACAGTGTCACAGGGGATAGTACCCAGCAGGTACCCCCAAGGGCACAGAACATTGGCAGGCGGTGATTGGGGGACGAGCGGACAAATTTGCAGGCACCCCTACCCCAGAACCCGCACCATAGGCAGCCGCCTACCCGCACACAGGATGGCCTGAGACTGCGTACCACCAGCACCACCAGCAGAAGGGCATGTCAGCAGGGTGGCACAGGGGTACTGGAGGTGGAGGGGGGCAGTGGCAGCTGCCCAGAGCAGACCATGGCCTAGCCCTGTGTAGGTGGGTGCAATGCACTGCAACAGACAGGCCCTGCCGGACAAACAGTCATGGTATCACCAGGGAATGCACTGTTTTTGTGGCAACACGGTGGTGCAGCACACACAACCAGCATGTTTGGAGATAGAAGGTCACAGGTTCAAGCCCCAGCTGGGGCTCCTGCCAATCCAATCCCCATATTTTACCCACAACTAACTAGTGATAGTAAAGACAAACCTTTATTGCAGAGAACATAAGCATGGCTCAAACACCTCTGTTTTACCCTACAGAGCACAGACACCAGAAACATGCACATTACCTAGAGCAGATTCCCCCAAATGCAGTCCTGGAGGGCCACAAAACCTTCAGGGTTTATGCTGTCTCCAATCTAAAGATGGAGCGGTACTGGTGGTGGAGGTGGCAGCAGCTGGTGGCCACAGCAGACCATGGCCTAGCCCTGTCCAGGTGGGTGCCGTGCACTGCAACAAACAGGCCTTGTCGGATGTACAGTCATGGACTCCCCAGGGAATACAACATATCTGTGGCAACATGGTGGTGCAGTGCACACAGACAGTGTATGCAAGAACAGAAGGTCACAGGTTCAAAGCCCAGCTGGGGCTACTGCCAATCCAGTCCACATATTTTTCCCACAACTAAACCGTGATAGTAAGGACAAACCTTTATTGCAGAGAACATACGCATGGTTAATACACCTATATTTTACCCTACAGAGCACAGACACCATAAACAGGCGCATTACCTAGAGCAGAGTCTCCCAAATGCAGTCCTGGAGGGCCAAACACCATTCAGGTTCCATGCTGCCTCTAATAAACATGCCTGTGCTGCATATCTATGCACCACCCCCATGGTATGCAGATTATCTCATGCATATTCATGAGGGACAGCATGAAAACCCGAACAGTGTTTGGCACACCAGGACTGGAGTTGGGAACCTCTGCCGTAAAGCAGCAGCCAACAGGGGCAGACACACCCACACCTACAGGCCCCATTAGCCAATGCCTCCTGGAGAAGCAGGACATTGGGCCCTGCGTGCATCTCCCAATACTAGCACTATGATTACTGGCAGATAGCAATTCCTACGTTAAGCACAGTTTGCTCATTGAGCTCCATCATAACAATCTTTCAGATGTCTGTGGTGTGTGCTGCAGGTCTGGTCTCTGACAGTGTTTACCACCCTGGGGAGTGACCCCCAACAGTATTGCGTACCATATCCATGCCTGTACTGTGCCCAGGACTGGTGTGGTGGCCAGGGCTGCTAAACACCTCTATAGTAGCACAATGCTGGCATAGGTGTGGGAGTGTCTGTCTGTCTATCCAGTGTGTGGTGGCTGCAAACACCCTCCACAGCCCACACTGCCAGCACTGTTGCCAGTATTGGCCTGCCAATGTGCATAATGAGGAACAAGGTACCATGGGTATAGCCCGGACAGGGTGGCCTGGCCAGGATGCATCTGCACAGGGCATAGGGCACTGACTGGGACATTTTAGTGCCCGGCCACCACCTACACAGACAGGGTGGCCTCAGCATGTCCTGCTGGGAGATCACTCTCACCCTGACTGTGCAGTGACCACAGCATGGCTAGGCAACCCCATAGTGCTATATAGCATTTTTTTCATGTGATATTTATGGTTTTCCTTTTGGAGCCCAGTCACTGACTTATCTGCTTGTTGTGTATGCTGACATCTCAGTTCTGGGTGCATGCATTTCCACCAGGAACATGCACTATGGACTAGCTAGCAGACTGTTTGCAGCTGGTATGTGTCTTGATGGAGTGCCTTGCAGAGTGCAGTGGCTGAAGGCTTGCTGCAGGAGAATATCAGATAGTGGTGGGGTGCAGCTTAGCATATCCAAGCCTAATGTCTGTCTGCTATTGTGTTATGGATGTGTACAGAGCTGCATTGATTGTCTGTTCCCCAGCAGGACTGGGGTTGATGGTTCCCTCTACTGTCACCATTGCAGGGAGGTAGAACGTACATCTGTTGATGGGAGACCATGTTTGCCACCCTCAGCCCTGGGGAAGGAGGGTGGTGGTGGTGGTGGTGGTGGTGCATGATCCTCCTGGGGGTCCATGGGGGCTACACCTGACTGAGACAGATATATCCAAGGTGTTTCTGCAGAAACTATCTATCTCACACATTATCACTGCTGGGGACCTGCAGCATGGCCTATTTCTGTCATGGAAGGTGCTGTGGACCTGGTGCTGGGCGCCCCACCGCACACTCAGGGTGAGCACAGTACCCGCACAATGTGACGGTGTGTAGCTACTCTGTGCCAGTAACACACACGGTCAGTACCCCCTACCAGGCCGACGTGCTGTGGGGGTGGACCTGGTCAGTTCCCCCTACCAGGCCGAGGTGCTGTGGGGGTGCATACCCCATCTTGTGTTCATCTGTGGACACCTGATTTGCATGTGCAGTGCATCATGGGTATGGGTGGCCTAACCCTATCCTGGTGACCACAGCAGACTGTCTGTGTGGTGACATGCAGTCCCTCTACAGCCAGCCTGTGGCTCATTAGCAGCTACAGAGCTGTAGCCCACTGGTTACTTCACTGCCTGTGGAGCCAGAGGTCATGGGTTCAAACCCACAGTGGGGTTATTTGATAGGGCTGCCCAAAGCATTATCTCTTTTTAATGTACATTATTTCTACCAGCAAAAACACCCTCAGCATACTGTACCCATAAGGTGCCTCAGAGGGCGCTTTATAGGGCGCCCTAGAGGGCACCTTATGGTTACCGTCCATATAAGGTGCACTATACGTTATCCTGTGGAGCGACTTATAGGGTGCCCTATAGGGGACATTTTAGGGTACCATGGCGGACAGTGCACTTTATAATGTGCCCTATGGAGTGCCTTATAGGGTGCCTTATGCGGCACCTTCAGTTACGGCACGTGAGGGCGTGTTTGCTGGCAGCAATTAATAAAATACAAATGAAGTGCTGCAGGAAACAATACGTACATTGCAAAGCTGATGCCTCAGCCAGCCTTATGTATTAGGCACACTGGGGAGCAAACTCATGACCCCTGTATCAGGGGTCAGTGCCTTAACCATTGTGCTACACTGCTGTTCCTCCTTGCATGTCAGCGCACCTACTTCAGATTTCCATGCGTTTAAATGCACAGTGCTGCCATCAAACACAGTGCTATGACCTTGCTGTGCCTCATAGGGCACCCTATATGGCGCCCTATAGGCCACCCTTTCAGAAACATTGTAGGGTGCTGTGGCGGACAGTGCACTTTAGAATGTGCCCTCTGGGGTACCCTATGAGGCGCCTTATGCAGCACCTTATGTTACAATACTTTGAGGGTGTGTTTGCTGGCAGCACTAATTAAAATAAAAATAAAATGCCCCCTACAGCACTATTACCTATAACAGGTAGTGCCTCAGCCAGCCTTCTTCATTAGGCACAGTGGGGGATTGAACCTATGACTCCTGCATCATTGGTCAGTGTCTTAACCATTGTGCTACACTGCTGGTCCTCCTTGTATATCAGCGCACCTACTTATGATTTTCATTCCTTAAACTGCACAGTGCTGCCATCAAAAACAGTGCTGTGACCTTGCGGTACCTCATACAGCACCCTATAAAGCGCCCTATAAGCAACATTCTAGGGTGCCTTGTCGGACAGTGCACTTTAAAATGTGCCTTATGGGGCGCCTTATGTTAATACGCTTTGAGAGTGCGTTTGCTAGTAGAAGTAATTAAAATATAAATAAAATGCCTCCTAAAGCAATCTTCCCCATAATAGGTAATGCCTCAGCCAGCCTTCTTCATTAGGCACAGTGGGGGATTGAACCCATGATCCCTGCATTATCAGTCAGTGTCTTAACCATTGTACTGTGGCTCTGTTCCCCTGCTTGCACATCAGCGTGCCGCCTTATGCTTCCCGCGCAAGTTTCTCATGCGCTAATGTGCGCGGCGCACATGAGCGCAGCACACATTAGCACATGATTAATCCCGGTTTTGCTTTTTTCTGACTGAAACGCCCACTCCTTATATGGCATCCCACACAATAGCGCGGCGCGCACCTAACGGGGTTTTAGTAAACATACCCCCTAGCCTCTGCGGCATTCCTCTCCTGTTCTGCCCATGAGGATCCAATCTTCTGCAGGCAGAAGAGAAGGGAATGGCTGTGATCGCGGCAGACTCTTTTCTGTCCACAGGAGATCGGATCTCCATGGGCAGGAGGGAAAGTCCGCTGTGATCTCCCACAAGCAGATAGGAGTTTTTGCTGCTATTGCAGTAGCCTTCCATCCTACCCGTGGGGATCTGATCTCCTGCAGGCTGACAGGAGTCTTCCGCAATCGCGGAAGATAGTACTCTCAATGACAGCCAGTAAGCCTATTCATAGTGATCCTATGTTATATATTATCCCTGTGCGCTTCAACTGATATAAGACACATTGAACATTCTCAGCCCCCTGAGGAAGGCATTTGCCGAAACGCGTTGGGACGTTTCTTTAATAATAAAGCGCAGTGACCACATTACCTCTTGCTTTGTGTGTTTTCCTTGGCTTTTTGCAAGTAGGTGCTCCTTTTTTGGTTTGTGTTCCTGTTAAAAGCAATGTCAGGAAATACTTTTTCACTGAAAGGGTGGTGGATGTTTGGTATTCCCTCCCAATTGAGCTGGTGGTGGCAAATACAGTGACGGAATTCAAAATGGCATGGGACCGACACAGTGGATTCCTTTATAGCAAGAGGATAAAATCAAAATAAATATAACTATTTCTTATACCTCAATAAATAGAGGGGGTTGACCTGCACGGTGCGGCAGGTACAAACCTAAATAAAGGCATAGAGGGAGGTGATCTTCATGGAGCGGTGCGTACACCTACTCTAGCCACCTTACTGGGCAGTCTAGATGGACCATACTGGTCTTTATCTGCCATCATTTACTATATTACTATGCTTCAGTCCCCCTTTCCCAGAGGTGACCCCACAGTAACCTGGCTGAAATTCCTCGCTCCGGTTTGTTGGACCATGGGGGGTGGTAGAGACAGGGGCAGTGGTAGCCAGTTGTACCAAGTCCCAGTTTGAAGATGCTGAGGGGGCTCTTGTGTCAGCACTTGGGCACATGACATATGTCATTGAGTTGAATTTTAGTTATTGAGGTGCTGGCAAAGACTTCAGGTTACTTTTTTTCAGGCGGGGTAGAGGGGAGGGGAAAGACTGCCAACTGGAGGGCATTTAACAGGGAGAGAGGGAAAGAGAGCCTCCACTCACTCTAACCCTCTTTTCTGCAGCCAGAAAATGAAGACATGAGCTTCCAGAGTCATAAGAATATAAAGACTGGAAGGGGAGGGGTGGCCTACCATGAATAGTAATGAGGGAGGAAGGCGCCAATTTATAAGTTGCAGGGGGCACCAGAAACCCTAGCACCGACCCTGCCTGTACTTATTCTAGACCTGCTCCAAATCTGTTTTTGCACTGCCCCTTCCCTTGGGAGGCTGTTCTGTGCCTCCCCGACTCGATCTATGAAGGAATATTTCTTTATGTTACTCCTCAGTTTATCCCTTTTAGCCCCATATCGTGACCTCTCGTTCTAGACTTTTCACTGAAAAATGCTTATGGTGTTTTAGTTGTACCTCTACAACATGGCTTCTCACGCCCATCCTGGGAAGCCCACAGCCAGTCAGATTTTCAAAATATCCACAATGAATATGCACAAGATAAGTTTACATACAGTGGAAACCTAGTGAATGCAAATTTAACTCATGCATATTCATTGTGGTTATCCTGAAAACCCAGTTGGTTGTGGGACCTGTAGGACAGGTCTAGGAAGTCCTGCTCTAGCATGTTCCTCATCCCCTTTAAGTCTTGGTTCTGCTGCTTAACCCCCCCCCCCTCCCCTCCCAGAAACATGCTGAATAACTCATTTATTTCCATTGCAAACAATTTTTTTCTTGTCCGAATTAATTCAGCTTCTGCAGTAACCCTTCCA
Organism: Ichthyophis bannanicus; assembly: GCA_033557465.1. Lineage (NCBI taxonomy): Eukaryota > Metazoa > Chordata > Amphibia > Gymnophiona > Ichthyophiidae > Ichthyophis > Ichthyophis bannanicus. Next base: position 831,099,753 of record CM066035.1, read on the forward strand.
GGGCTTCCTGCTAATTTCCCTGTGCTCTCTCCATGTATAAGTTATTTTCCTAACTAATTTTTTATACCTTCCAGTTATTTGTGAGCTTCTGTTATCAGTAAATAGTGAGGGGATAGCAGAATGGTAGAGAAAGTCTACAGCATGGCTCCGGGAGAAATGCTCAAATAACAGCTTGACACAGTTCAGCTTTGTTCTTCTGAAGTCTCTCCAAAGCCCCTCAAAGCCAGCCGTGATCTCCTTCCCCCAGGACTAACATGCATCACCTCTCACTTCATGCCTTCCTATCTGGTTCTCATCAGGGAGCTAGCATGCATGGCCTCGCTCACATTTTTCCATTAGGTCATCAGGTAAAATTCTCCCTTCCCTTCTCAGATTTAGCTCAAGCACTGGAGTTGCTTTCCAAGGCTGCTGGCTGGCTGGTTTCTTCATCATCATCGCTCATATCATCCATAATTAGAATGAGTCAGGTTTGGCCACTAATTTCCCAGAGCTGCTGGCTCTGCTGTTTATGGATGTCACAGTCCTGGTTAAAGCGCTTGCAATGCTTAGACCTGCACTAAAGAGTGCAGGTCCACATCCAATTCCCTCTGCCTCCCACTTCCTTTTTGTTTTCTTTTTTAGTTCTCGTATATCAGGTGAGAGGAGGGTCCACAGAGAGAATGAGACATTTAACCATATTCTTCAGTGTAGGCCTCATTTGCCAGAAACAGAGGTGCCAAATCTTTCTCATTAGCAGTGTGTCACACTCGTTGGAAGGCTCTCTCACTCACTCAGCCCTTTCTCTCAAGCATTAGAGTCTCAGGGTCAGTGCACTAATCCTGATCACTGCTTTCATGAGACAAGCCTAAGACAGGAAAAACCAAGTGGCCCAGCCTGTAGGACGAAATCTGAGCTCACCTTTCTAGGTATTACCTCCTCCTACATCTTCCCTTTTCCCTGTACCTACACGTCCAGGTACCGTGAAACCTGTACACATAGTTTTATCCACTGAGTGGAAGGCAATTTTCAGCCCAGAGAATTTACCTATCTTGCCTTTTATTCTGTGTCTGTTCTTTCAGAGGCACCATAGAAAAGCAAACATCATTTTATGCTGCTTTTTCATTAGCAAAGCAACACTACATTTAAATCTTTCTAGATGTATACCCTGGATGCACCATCTGAAAAAATCTCACTCTCTGGGCTTCAGTTTCACTCTCTGGGGCACTAAATCTCACTCTTTGGGATGGTTCACCCTTAGCATCTCCACGGAAACAAACCATTAAAAACACACCTTTACTGACTGATAAGATGATTCCTGTAGAAATGATTATGTGGCAGCGAGCTGAAGTAAGGAGTGTGGTACTAATTTGTTCTTGTGCATCCTCTCTGCAGTGTTAGTCTGACAGGGGTCCATTTCCTAGTCCCTCTTCGGTCTGGAGCAGAATCTTTGTAGGACAGGAGCTCCCAAAATGACACAGATTCCATCTTCCGAAGTGATTTGAGGGAGAGAGGAGGAAACCCTTATAGCCAGGAATTCCCATGAGGACATCAAATGGCTACAGGTAGAAAATCAGTTTCTATCGATTAGCAAAATCAAAGTGACTGAAGAGATTGTGAAGAAGGTGTTAAGCTAAGACCTTGGATTTCACTCCCAAACCTTGAGGGTTGCCATTGGGCCATGTTTTCAGGATGTCCCTAATGGATATGCATGAGAAAGATTTTCAAAGATGCCAATTTAGGATTGAAAAGGAGCATGTCACCTCTACCACTGAGAGACCCAGAACTAATACACAAGGGATCGGTCACCTCAGAGCATGCCAGTCCCCAGAACTTTGGACTGGAAAAGAATGTCTAAATTTGCTTTTTTTAGCAGGAGAGTGAATTTCCCTATTTTTTGTGCCTCTAACTAGGAGAAATTTTTCTAAAGTTGATTTTATACTGAGTAGCATGTTTACTAACGTGCGCTAACTGTAAGCGCAGAATTTGCCATCACCGTGTACTAAGCATGCCACTAACTGGTTACCGTATGATTGGGCAGAAATTGGGTGGGCATTGATGGCATGGTTAGCATAGGTGTTTTGGGCATGTGTTAACTACGCCTCTTATCATTAGCATGGGTACACTTAACTCCACCTCACTGGGAGGTGTTCAGTGCACCTGTGTGCCGGTTAGTACAGTGCCATATGTTAGCCCATGATCCAAAAATTAGCCTGCACCTCTGTACTAATTTCACACCACAAATGCACGCCACTGGCGCAGACTTTAGTATACATTCCCCAAAGTGTTTTGGGAATCCAAGGCAATATTTAATTCACATACTGACCTATGAGCTATGGTTTTGTAGGTATAACTTATTGAACCTACAGAGAAATGTCTGGAGTCACTCAACCACAGAGATAAAGAGAAAAAGGAAAGAGAGAGAGAGAGAGGAGGGTATTTTCATGAGGATTCTACTTCCTGCCTATCAACCAGAAATAAGGATTCTTTTTTGTTAACTTTGAATTTTACCCTTTTTGATTTTTCCTTATAGTTTTGCTCAATTTTTGTCCTGTGTATACTTATTTTGGGATACCCCTGGCTTGGCCAGTGTTTTTTTTTTCCCTGTCAGTGTTTTTTTCCCTCTGTTGTGTTTCTATGGTTCAAAAAAAGGTGCTGGTACTCATATGCAGGGCACTTTCATTCATAACAGAGATTGTAGCCACCGACCTATATTTAAAGAAACATTTATATCAACGGGAACAATCATTTATTTTTAATTGAAAAACCATGCATCTTTTGGGCCTGAATAATCAGGTGGAATGGCATTGGTTTTATTAAGCTTCAACCGGCATGCGTAAGGAGAGGTTCTGCTGTGCGTGCATGGAACTTTTCCACAGACGAATTTGGTGTGGAGTCATGCAGCCTCCTAGGAGGTAACTATGCTAATATTTTTTTATTACATTGCATTTTGCCATACAGCCAATTCTTAGAAAGCCTGCTCCTTCTCTTTTTTAAAGATCCCTGATAAAGCCAACCATGGGCGAAACTATCAGCAGTAGTTGGAGGAATGGTATATAATCCACCTTATGGTGACTGCTGGAGGGCATAGCAATAAGCTATGGTTACCAGCTTTGGCTTCAGATAAGTGATATGTTTTCATGATTGAACATTTGTGGGACAATACACTGCAACAAATATATATAAATTATTTTGACAATTTTGAAAAAATGTTTGTGGGAGCAATGATGAAAGTGAAATTTTGTTAGTTTCATCCTTGGGGGATTTAACACCGATGAATGAGCTCTATTTTTGCTTTTTAACATGTATGTGCATCTTGCATGGTGCGAATTAGTATCTCAATTTAAGAAATTTGGAGTAAAATATTTTTTTGAAAATGGTTTATGTTTTGACTTATTAATAAGGTCGGTGGCTGCAAATCTCTGTTATCATAGTATTTATATTTATACTGGTTTTGGTGGCTATTTTTGCATGGTTGTTTCATTAATACATGAGGACCATGGGTCAACAAAAAAGATGTTGGTACTCAGTACCACTGAGTACCCCCTCAAAAAAAGCCCTGTATCTGGTATCCACCTAATTTTTGTCCAGAACATTAAATGATTTATTTTTTTGCTCATTCCAGTTTAGACTTTGTGGGGAGGGTGGTTGTATATTTTTATTAAAATTCTTAATATAGCTACATCACAGCACTTTACAATATAATATTAAAATAATAATGCAATAAAATGAATAAGGGCCAAGAGAGTAAAGCTGGAGGAAAATAAAGGCAGAAAAGACCATCCAGCAGGGCTAAGGCATGACCACCCACGGGTCACCATTCCTCAAAGGCATGTCAGAAGAAATAGGCTTTTAAACCAGATTTACATTTAGAAAGAAAAGTTTCTAGTCGTTAATACTTTGGAATGGCATTCCACAGAAAGGAGGCAAGAATGTAAAAAGCTAAATTACTGGTAGATTCATGGATGGCTTGCCTAGGTGATGGCATGAAAAGGAGCTCATCATTAAATGAGAGGAGAGCTTGGGAAGAGGAACGAGGAATTAGAGCAGTAAACAATAGAGTAAGGAGGCCAGTGGGCATAGACTTGAATGCAAGGATAAGGATTTTAAACTTTAGACCACAGATAGCCAGTGAGCATCTTTCAAAAGAGTGTTCCTTGTGGTCTTGGGCAAGCTACTTAACCCTCCATTGCCCATGTTCCCTGTAAATAGTTATCTCTAAGTTATAATGCCCTGTTCAATGTAATTTCAGTTTGTTCAATGTAAACCGCCTTGATATCATGAAAGGCAGTATATAAGAAATGTTAAATAAATAAATAAAATTGGGGTTACATGATCTGTGGGTTTGGCAAAGTAGGGAGCTGGATGTTTATATTTTGTATCAGTCGAAGCCCTCTAAGAATGAGTAGACATATGCCATTATAAAGAGTATTACAATAGTCGATACACTAGTGACCAAAACATGTATGATAATCAAGATGACATCATTGTCTAATAGTCCTCCCCTGTCCCAGGAAACCACCATCAGCCCATTTGCAGTCCAAGCCCCCCCCCCCCATCAGTCCATTTCCAGTCCTATCCTAGCCCCCCAATCAGCCCATTTCCAGTCCTAGCCCCCCCCATCAGCCCATTTCAAGTCCTAGCCCCCATCAGCCATTTCCAGTCCTAGTGTCCCCATCATCCCATTTCAAGTCCTAGCCCTCCATCAGCCATTTCCAGTCCTAGTCTCCCCATCAGCCCTTTCCAGTCCAATCCCAGCCCTCTATCAGTCATTTCCAGTCCAAGCCCTCCCATCAGCCCATTTCCAGTCCTATCCTAGCCCTCCCATCAGCCCATTTCAAGTCCTAGCCCCCCATCAGCCATTTCCAGTCTTAGTGTCCCCATCAGCCTATTTCAAGTCCTAGCTCCCCATCAGTCCATTTCCAGTCCAAGCCCTCCCATCAGCCCATTTCCAGTCATAGCCCCCCATCACCCCTTTCCAGTCCTATCCTAGCCCTCCCATCAGCCCATTTCAAGTCCTAGTCCCCCATCAGCCCATTTCCAGTCCAAGCCCCTCCCCCCAACAGAGTCCAGCAGCTGTCTGACTGGCTTTAGTGGAAGCCGGAGAGGCCCTGGCTCACCTCTGTAAAGCCGAAGTGAAGACCACCATTTTTCTTCACTTCGACAGTTGTGTTCTAGTGAAGGCCGCTGGCGCGCTGAGTGCTGGAAAACAGGAAATGCCCTTTAACCTCCAGTGCGTCTGCAGTCTACACTAGAACACAGCTGCCGAAGTGGAGAAAAACGGTGATCTTCACTTTGGCGGCTGCACAGAGGTGAGACGGGGTCTTGGGCCTCCTTGGCTCCCTCTGAAGCCAGCCCTGCCGGGAGCCGAACAGCATGTGCAGGATGTTGTTGGCGCGGGGCCCCCTGAAACACAGAGCCCTGTGCAAACAACATTCTGACACAATGGATGGGCCGGCCCTGCCTCCCTCCAACACCACCATAGCCAGTTCTCTACTATTCCCTACATTTGTCCCTATATCCAGTACATCTCGATTATCCCCTGCAGCTCACCCCACATCCAGCATTCCTGATAAATCTTCCCACAGCCAGTGCACCTCTAGCATTCTTACAGCTCCCCCACAGACAGCCCTCACCCCCACTTGCAGTGCTGAGCTGTGTATGTGTATGTGAAGGTCTCAGTACTGGGGTGTAGCAGGGCAGAAGTGAGGTGCATTGGCAGAACTCCACGAAATTGGCGGTCTCTGTGCCAGAATATCAGGAGGTGCTGCAGGCAGGAGTGAAGGACATTGACAGATGTTTGGGGAGGGATCTCATTACTGCAATAGTGAGGATGCAGAGCATTGGGCGGGTAACAGTACTAGGACAGCAGGGGGTGCTGTAGGACAGGCGTGAAGGACAATGGCAGAGCTTTGTATGCCAGGAGGGTGGATCCCGTCATCCCTTCAAGTACCTATCTTTGCCTTTTACCTTCTTGTGAACAGACAGTAAAGAACTGAAACTTCATTTTGTTTTGAATTTTCTTTTCTTTTGTTGTTAGCAAAATAAGAAAAGCACAAAGTGTTTCTGCGGCTCCCTATCTCCTTGTCCATCTGCCAGCTCTCTGGAATCATTTGGCATTTAATAATCTTAAAGGTGGCTGCAGAGAGATTAAAGAAACTGGAGTCTAACTCAGTCCTCGGCTTCCAAGCCCCAATTTATCCTTTTATCTTCTGTGCTCAGACTGTGGCTGCCGTCCAGCTGTAAAGTCCATTGTCAGCTAAAGCATCAAAGCCTGGCAATGAGAGGCCCTAAGCGAAACGATAAGCACTAATGAAGAAAGAAATAAACCCCACCACACGGTTCTGAGGTCACACAAGTGACCCAGACTAGGGAAAAGTGAGCTGAAATCCTCATCAGCTGCACAAAGAGGCAAGAGTCCAGGAAATCTGGGACTTCGGAGAATCAAACAGGGTCAGTGTGAGGGTATTAGTCTCCCTAGACAAATCTTCAGCCTTTGCTGCCCCCCCCCCTTCAATTAATTTTAAGGATACTAGGTCCTTTCTCCCCTCTCCCCCCCCCCCCCCCAAGATTTTACTAAACATTATGATCGCCCTAATTGGACATCATACTTTTAAATATTTAACTTTGTTTTCCATACAAGTACATAACAAGGGCAACTTCCAAAAGATAATTAACCAAGTTAATGGGCAATTTGAAAATTAGCCACCAATCCTGCAAGGAAAAGTATTTGCTGATGGCTCTTTGAGGTTCTGTGGTTGTCAAGTCTATTGATTTGCTTTGACTGAAACTGCTCTTTGCTGCATCCAAGAAGCTGCCACTTTAGGTGACTGCCTAGTCTCTTTGTCTTCACTCCCAATCCTCAAGAACTGTCAAAGGGCCAGGTTTTCAGGATATCCCTAATGGATATGCATGAGAGAGATTTGCATATAGTAGAAATAGTAGACATGCAAATTCCTGAAAACCTGAGCGGTTGACAACCTTGAAGACTAGGAGTGAAGACCAAAGACCTAGTCTGCCTTAATCCTAAATTGACCCTGAATCCAAGGAAAATTATGCAATGCTGTTCTGTAAAATAACTTTCTCCATTCTCACCCTACTTTCCCACAGACAGTGCTCTTCCAACATTCCCTACAACCCCACCCACAGCCAGTTGTGCATCATCATTCCCTATAACTCCTCCACAACCAGTGCACTTCCAAAATTCCCACCTCCACAGTTAGCCCTCCTTCACCATTCCTTGCAACTTCCCCCCCCCCAATCATCCCTACTCCTCCAGCATACCCTATAGCTCCTCCACAGCCAGTGCACTTCCAGAATTAACCACCTCCACAGTTAGCCATCCTTCACCATTCCTTGCAACTTCCCCCCTAATCATCCCTACTCCTCCAGCATACCCTATAGCTCCTCCACAGCCAGTGCACTTCTAGAATTCCCACCTCCACAGTTAGCCCTCCTCCACAATACCCTACATCTCCTCCATCATTCCCTATAGTCGTCCCCCCCCCCCCAACACGCACACAGAGCGGTAGTGCAAGTGTATTGGGCATATTAGGTGAGCCTTCAGCTTTGCATCCCCCCCCCCCCCATTAACTTTCAAATCCCTAGACTCCCTCCCCGCCTTAGATAGGAAAATTAAACTCAATAATCATGATTAGGTATCCCAGTCCCACTCTCCCAGAACAATTGTGTAAAAATGCATAATTGGACATTATATTTTTGATATGTTAAACTCTGAGGAGATGAAATTCAAAAGCATTTATTCAGTTAGCAGCATCTGCTAACCAGGAAATTACTAGTCAGCAAGATATTCAGCAGCACTATTGCTGAGAAGAAATCTGCACATGTAAGTACTTACCTCCTGAAAAATTCTCCAAATCTTGGGGAAAGGGGAATTCTTTGGGTTAAAACTGGTAAAATCTGTATATTTTAAAATTCAGTGTTTTATTAAGTCAGTTAGGGCATAGTACTACAAGCCAGCTTTCACTTTAATTAAAGCCAGTTAGAGTATATCTTAACAGAGAGAGTAGAACAGGGTAAATATTCTTTCAGTATATAGAGAGAAATTGTTTTCTAGAGACCTTCTACAAAGAGATCTTCAAGTTAGGAGGGAAGAGAACTGTGAAATTGTTTTAATTAGGTGTTAAAGCTAAGCGACAGTTCAAAGTAGCAACTTTAAAGGCTCCCTCTAGGACAGTGAGAATCATGCAGGAAATTAAGAGATTACCTTAGAAGCACAGATTTACAGTGAATAGGTCATCCCTCCCACCCACCCCAGGCATAATCCTTGATTTATAGCCTCCTAAACTAGTTAAGGGGAAGGAGGTGATCTTACTCACTTTTAAGTTTAACTGATTATTTTCATCAGGTGGTTATTAGGCCTTCAGAGTAGATTAATTAAGTTCTTGCAGTTCATCTTGACATGAACACTAAAAGTCCTTTATTAGGTATAATTGTATTGGTTCAAATATCCCTTGTCCCCTAGCAACTTTATATAACTTAACAATTTTAAATAGCTAAAAGAAATCTGAAAATCAAAGATGAAGACAGCAGTCCAGCAATGAGATGGGGGCTATCCAGTCTTCTGCATTGAGTGTTACATGTATGATTTTCTCCCAGTTGGTGAGAGGTCTTATTTGTGCACTAGGTGCAAAGAGTTTTTTGCTCTCAGGGAACGAGTTTGATCTCTGGAGTCTAGAGTAGCAGACTAAGAGGAGCTGAAGCAGACAGAGAGGTATATAGATGAGACCTACAGGGATGTAGTTGAGAAGTCCCATTTCTAGTCTGGCAGTTTTCTCTGCATTGGTGGAGAGAGATCATATGAAAGGAGTGCATCACCTAGGTATGGCAGGAAGCAATCCTATAGCTAAGACCTGTCCTCCAAGTGATCTAATACTCTCTCACACTGAGAAAGTGTCTCCAGGGATATATGCCCTTAAGGGAAGGGTTAGGACAGTCATTGTAGTTGGTGATTTGATCATTAGGCATGTAGATAGCTGTGTGGCTGGTGGACATGAGGATCACCTGGTAACATGCCTGCCTGGTCTGAAGGTAGCAGACCTCATGAGCCACCTAGAGTAGGTTACAGATAGTGCTGGGGAGGAGCCTGCTCTCTTAGTACATGTTGGTACCAATGACATAGGAAAGTGTGGGAGGAAGGTACTGGAAACTAAATTTACACTTTTAGTTGGAATTCAGAACTTCCGAAGTCTCAATGTGTGGATGAGACGATGGTTCAGGGAAGAGGGTTTTGGATTTGTTAGGAACTGGGCAACATTCTGGAGAAGGGGGGTGCTTTTCCATAAGGATTGGCCCCATCTTAACCAGGGTGGAACCAGGCTGCTGGCATTAACCTTTAAAAAGGAGATAGAACAGCTTTTAAACTAGAAAATAGAGGAAAGCCGACAGTCGCCCAAGAGCGCATTGTTCGGAATGATGTATCTTTGAAGGATACTAGCAACACAGGGAAGTTAGGGCAACCCAATAGAGAGGTTTCAATAAAGGTAAAAGTAACCCAGGTGCCTTTAAGTAAAACCAGACTGAGTTGCAAGATTCCAAATTATCCATCTTCCGATAGCCAGACTGTTAATATGAACAAAAAATTAACTTTGAAAAGCCTGTATGCAAATTCTAGAAGTCTAAAATTTAAGATGGGAGAGTTAGAATGTATAGAATTAAATGAAAGGTTAGATATAATTGGCATCTCAGAGACCGGTGGAAGGAGGATAACTAATGGGGCACTGTGATACAAGGCTACAAACCATAGGTGGAAGGGTGGCACTATATGTTAGAGGGCATCAAGTCAAACAGGACAAAGGTTTTGCAGGAAATAAAATATACTGTAGAATATTTATGGATAGAAATTCCATGTGAAAAGGGGAAGAGAATGGCAGTAGGGGTGTACTACCGTCAACTTGGCCAGAATGAACAGACAAATGCTGAAATGGTAAAAGAAATTAGGGAAGCTTGCAAAGTTTACTACACAGTAATAACGGGAGATTTCAATTACCCCAGTGTTGACTGATTCAATGTTATATCAGGCCATGCTAAGGAGATAAAGTTTCTAGATGAAATAAATGACTGTTTCATGGAGCAGCTGCTTCAGGAACTGACTCAAGGGGAAGCTATTTTAAATCTAGCCCTTAGTGGAACACAGGATCTAGTGTGAGAGGTTACGGTGTTGGGGCTGCTTGGCAAAAGCGATCATAACATGATCACGTTTGATTTAATAAATGGTAGGAGGATAACAAGGAAATCCACTACACTAGCATTTAACTTTCAAGAAGGAGACTATAACAAAATAAAGAAAATGGTTTCTAAAATACTAAAAGGAGCAATTGCAAAGGTTAAGAGTCTACATCAGGCCTGGGCGTTATTTATTTATTTATTTATTTATTTTAATTATTTATTTATAGAATTTCAAACAAAACAGCAAGAAATCAATTTCTTACAGCGAATACAGTGTATGCAAGATTGACAAATCCATAGGTAACAATATAATAAGCACAAATGAAAATCATGCACTGTTATAGTCCACAATGTGAGAAGGAGGAGAACCTCCATCAAACCAATACAGAGACTTGGAAGATGTACTAGATAGAAAATTGTGAAACAAAAAGAAAAAAAAAACCAAAATGGCCACAGGCCCCTGAAATTCACACATGGAGGATACAGATGTACTACATCCACATTTACTCAATAGCGGACCCAGCAGGAAGTCTAGCATTGATAAATTTACTCAGATCTATAGGATCAGAAAAAATATATTTAACCCCGTCAATAAGCACTAGGCATCTACAAGGAAACCGAAGGAAAAAGGTACCCCCTATATTTAACACCCCAGATTTATAAAGCAGAAACTGCTTTCTCCTCCTTTGAGTTTCCTTAACTATATCTGGAAAGATTGATATTCTATGACCCAAGAAGACATCACGTCTTTTCTTGAAAAACATTTTCAACAACCAGTCTTTATCAGTGACCAGAGCACATTGCACAAGAAGGGTTGACAGAATAGGAGTTAAAGCTTGACCCCCAGTATCCTCCAGAAGGCCAGTCACATCCAGAACATCAAAATTCTCAGTAGATACTGCCACAGACGTCTCAGCTTTTCTTCGAGAGGGTAGATAATATACCTTACTGAGAGGTGGAATCAAGTCAGGAGGAACTTTCAAAATCTCCACTATATATCGCTTGAACATGTCTAAGGCCGTCACCTCAGGGAGACGAGGAAAGTTCAATAGCCGAAGGTTAGACGCTCTGGAAGCTTTTTCCAACACTTCCAACTTGTATTTAAGCACAACATTCTCCAAAGCCGAAGACATGTCTGAAACTGTATCAAGCTGAGCACTGAGAGTTATATGATCCTTCTTAATCTGTTCACAAGTAGACACTACAGACTGAATAGTCACCACATTTTTCTGGATATTAGTGACATTCTCCTGGATGTGGGAGGAGAGTACAGCAGTCTGAGAATTAATTAAGGAGGAAAGATTAGCAATAGCGTCCCAAATAGTCTCCAACGTAAATACCTTAGGGCAAATGAGGGGAGGCAATTTTTGCAAAGATAGGCTTCCCAACAGAGTATTCAGCTCCAAACTGCCACCTGAGGTCTCACCGAGGCTATCGGGAGTCAAGGAGGCCAGACTCACAGCGCGTGCCCTCTCATCAGCCGATGCCCCCACCTCAGGAGGCGTCGACGTCACACGAGCTGAGGCGGACTCCAAAGCAGCGGGGCACAGAGGAGGAGTCCTCACCGCAGGAGAGAGAGATGTATCGACGTCCGACGGAAGCGACCGGTCCTCTGCCATCGGCGCGACCAAGCCAGCTCTAATCTCCTGCACCTTCTCCGGGGGTATTTTGACAAAATGGTCCATTGGACCCGAACTAGGCGGTTGAGGTGCAGAGGGAGCAGCCCTCAACTTTCCCTTCCTCTTAGGCATAGTAAAGACAAAGAAACGCTGCCGTGGCCATCTTGGGTTAAACTCCTCCCCCCGAAGACCAGGCCTGGGCGTTATTTAAATATACTGTCTTAGAAGCCCAAACCAGATGTATTCCATGCTTTAAGAAGAGTGGAAGAAAGGCCAGACGACAGACAGCATGGTTTAAAGGTGAGGTCGAAGAGGCTGTTATAGCTAAGAAAAAATCCTTCAGAAAATGGAAAAAAAAGAGTCAAATGATGAAAACAGGAAACAACATAAGTACTGACAAGTTAAATGAAAGGCATTGATAAAGCAGCCAAAAAGAGAATTTGAAAAGAAGCTTGCCATAGCAGCAAAAATGCATTATAAAAGCTTTTTCAAGTACATTCATAGCAAGACACATGTGAAAGAGCCGGTTGGACCATTTGATGATAGAGTGGTAAAAGGGTCACTAAGAGAGGACATGGCCATAGCGGAGAGACTGAACAAATTCTTTGCTTCAGTCTTTACTGCTTCAGTCTTTACTGAAGAAGATGTAGGAAATTTACCCATACCAAAAATGATATTCAAAGGTGATGTATCAGAGGAATTGAAACAAATCTTGATAAATTGAGAAGATGTATTACAGCTATTTGATAAACTAAAGAACAGCAAATCACGTAGATCAGATGGTATACATTCTAGAGTGCTGAAAGAACTGAAATATGAGATTGCAGACCTACTTTTAGTAATCTGTGAGCTATCATTAAATCCACATGTAGCACCTGAGGATTGAAGACTGGCCAGTGTAATGCCAATTTTTAAAAAGGGTTCCAGGGGTGATCTGGGACACGACAGACTGGTGAGCTTGACATCTGACCAGGCAAAATGGTAGAAACCATTATAAAGAATAAAATTACTGAACATGTGGCTGTCAAGGCTTAATGGCAAGAAGCCAACATGGATTTAGTCTCGCTACTCTGTTATATTTTTCAAAGGTGTGAATAAATAAGTAGATAAAGATAAGCCAGTTGGTATAGAGTCCAATCCACAATGGGGCGTGTCAGGGCTGTCTGGATGGCCCTGACCAAGATGGGGCCATCAGCACCTACTTCTGCACCGCGGGAGCAACACGCTCCCATGGGTGCAGGATCGTACCCTTGGAGACAGCCCAGCTGGCCCAGCATTGCCACAGGGACGTCCTCCCCGCAGCATTGCATGTCCTACACCCCACAGAACGCCGCATCCCCAACATCCGAGACCAATGGGGGCTGCCAGTGCACCGATCGGGAAGTGGAGACCCACCTGCTGCACTGCCGCTGGCCCATGTGTCCTGGCCTGCCGTTCCAGGTGGTTGGCTGCCATTTATTCTACCTCCAGGGTGGAATAAACAGGCCATCCCCTTGGTGACCCCCAGACAAACAGGGCCATGAGTGGAATCGGTCCTGTATGTTTGGGGATCGGTCCCGCCCATGCTATGTCACTATGCTCCACCCACTCTCCACCCTGTCACGCCTTCGTCCCCAGCAGCACGCACAAAGGGGGATGGATGGAGGAAGAATACCGGCAAGGCAGATAGCGGGACCCCGCTATCTGCCTCATAGAATCAGGGGCCATAAGATATCTGGATTTTCAGAAAGCCTTTGGCGTGGTACCTCTTGAGAGACTCTTGTGGAAATTAAAAAGTTACGGCATAGGAGGCAGAGTACTATTTTGGATTAGGAACTGGTTAAAAAAATAGAAAGCAATAAGGCTAAACTGACAATTTTTGCAGCCAAGAAAGCAAATAGAATGCTAAGAGTCATAAGGAAAGGAATAGAAAATAAAACCAAGAATATTATAATGTCTCTGTATCGCTCCATTGTACAATCGCACCTTGAATATTGTACACAATTCTGGTCACTATATCTAAAAAGGATATAGTAGAATTAGAAAAGGTACAAGGAAGAGCAACCAAAATGGTAAAAGGGATGAAAGGATACCCCTATGAAGAAAGGCCTAAAACGTTAGGGCTCTTCAACTTGGAAAAGAGATGACTGAGGGGAGATATGATAGAGGTCTATAAAATAATGAATGGATTGGAACAGGTAAACATAGATCAGTTGTTTACTCCTTCAAAAAGTAGAAAGACTAGGGGATACGCAATGAAGCTACAATGTGGCACATTTAAGACTAATCAGAGAAATATTTTTTCTCGGCACGTAATCAAACTCTGGAATTCATTACTGGAGGATGTAATAAAAGCTGCTGGTGTAACTGTGTTCAAAACAGGTGAGTTCCTGGAGGAAAAGTCCATAAACCAAGAGGACTGGGGGAAACCACTGCTTACTCCTGGGACAAGCAGCATGGCATTTGTATACCTTTGAGACCTAGACTGGCCACTGTTGGAAACAGGATACTGGGCTTGATGGACCTTGGTCTGTCCCAGTATGGCATTTCTTATGTTCTTATGTTATGCTCTTAACCACCTCAGCACTATTCAGATAATGCCAGTGTGGCCCGTTGGCAGAGCACGGGTGAAGCCAGCGCTTAAGCTCACTATCTGGATAACTAACCAGATAAGCTTAGCACATCTGAAAGGTTTCCTAAATTTGACCAGTTAGCAATGCAGACAGTGAACTTAATATTGCTGCTTTCTGGATAGCATTGGCGGGTCAGTGCTAAATCTGGAATCAGTGCTGATTCTGACACTGAAGATCTGGGTTGTTTTCAGCCAGCATTTAAAAAAATATCAACCACCAAGAGTCCAAGAGATTATATACATCTGAACACACACACATAAAATACACACACACACATATAAATATGCATTTTCCAAGTACTAATATTTACTCAGGCAAATGAACCATTTGAAAACTGCCCACTTTCGCTGTGGGTAAAAGTATACGCTGATGGTTCTTTGAGTTTGTGTGGCTCTCAGGATCTGTTGTCTGTCATTGATTGAATTTACATTCCCTTCCCCCGCCCCCCGCCCCCCCCCCCCCTTCGCCACCAGAGGTTGCCACTCTAGGCTACCATCTAGTTCCTCTAATGATTAAGCCAGCCCTGCACATACACAGCCCACTCAAAAAACACTGCTTCTTTGATCACCAGTTCAGACTTCAACCCCTCCCTGACCCCCTTGTTAGGTTCTACCCCTGTTTCTCTATGTCCCTCTTTTAAGTACCTAGGAGGGCATATTGAGTCTGCTCTCTCTTTCTCTTCCCAAATTAGTGCAACTGTCAAATCCTCCTTCATTGAATATGCCAATATAGGACCGTGCGCCCTCTTCTTGATCATTCAGTTTTTACCATTCTTCTCACTACTGTTGTGACACGCTTGGATTATTGCAATGCTATTTACTCTGGTCTTCCCCTATATTTATTAAAGAAGCACCAAACGGTGTAGAATACCACTGCCCAGATTCTCTCTCAAGCACGTAAATTTGATCACGAAATCCCTCTCCTCCTTTCTCACCACTGGCTCCCTCTCACCCAGCGGATTTCTTTTAAAATCCTTACCCTTACTCATAAAGCCTTGACCTGTAAAACCCCCCTCTATCTTTCCTCCCTTCTCATTCCCTACGTCCTTTCTCGCTGTTTACAATCTCTTCACGACAATAGACTTGTTCTCCTGTCCGCATTAGGTGTGAATCTACAAGACGTTCCGCTATCTTCTCATTAGCCCCCTCCCTCTGGAACTGTTTACCCTCTTAAATCCGCCTAGAACCCTCTCTTCCGAGATTTAAATCTTTGCTGAAGTCGGTGAGTTGGCAAGATGGTGCCAGTAACAGACACCCGCTGACCTCGCTCTGTCAAGCCTCCCATTCTGTGCTGTTTCCTCGGTTTTCTGCGCTCCCTGCCTTATGCCGCATACTGGCAGGAAATGTAAGGCTAAGTTGCCATCGGGGGAGTCTTTGGGAGCTGAGAAGGTGGTGGTTTGTGGGCCCATGGACCTTTTCATGCGCCCCGCAGCGAGGGGTGAAGCAGCTCCGGAGGACCCGCTGAACGCTAGTGGGGCGGAAGGAAGGCCCCTGAGCGTTAAAGGGTCAGAGGTCTCTCTTAGCCCGGAGTACCATCTACCGCCGGAGCAGCCAGATCCTGCATGGAGACCTGGGAGTGAGCTAAGAGTTGCGGCCTACTTGCCCCTGGTGGAACAATTGCAGTCGCCTAGCCCCAGAGTGAACCGGGAGCAGGGCTCTCCGGCTATATGCTCCAGCGTGGCGGGGGTTGAAGTGAGAGGAGCATGGTCATCTCTGCATACCTCGTTGGAGTTGCCCCCTATGGCGTTGGATAATCTGGTTCAAGTCAGTGAGAGTGGACAAGATTGCACTTTGGTAAAGCCTGAGTCCTCTATGGAAAGTTTGTGGGCAGCCTTTTCTTCTATGCATGTTAATATTTCTTCTCAACTTCAGACTATTTTGCAGCAGCTCCAGGCATTTGGACAGCAGTTGATGATTTATAAAACGAGTCAAGCCAATCTTAATGCTAAAGTGGTCTCATGGGAGGGGCGCTTGGAGCAAGTGCAAGTGGCTACCCAAACCTTTGTAAAGGAATCTGTGGTTTTACATAGGAAGTTGTAATTTTTGGAGAATTCAGCAAGGAGTCGTAACCTGTGAGTACTGAACTTCCCCAAGGTCTCTTCTGTGTCGGCCTTGGAGTTATTCAAAAAGTTTCTGATTACTACACTTAAGGTTTCGGCTGAATTTGTACCACCTATTTCTAAAGCCTTCTATTTATCCTCTGCAAAGATTGCAGCTGTGGGTAACTTGGAGAAGTCTTTGGTGTCTTCGGATAGTCTGGATTTGTCTACCTTTCTGGAGCGGTCTCCCTCGGATCCAGGGATGACCGCTACTTTGTTGGTTACCTTTGCCTTAGAGGCGGATAGGGACTGACTTTTGAAATTATTCTTTAGGTCTCCCTGTAAAGTGTTCTTGGACTCTCACATTAGAATTTTTCCTGATGTATCTAAGACTACCCAAAAGAGGAGGAGGCAATTTTTATTGTATCATTTGGGGATGGTTCGGTTGGGTGGGCTATTCTTTTTACGTTTTCCTTGTAAATGCCTGGTAAAGTTAGCTGGGCACAGTTATATATTTTTTGACCCATCCCAATTGGCCTCCTTTATTTCCTCTAAACTGCTTACTATGCAGGCTCCTTCTCTAGAACCCCCCCCCCCCCTCCCCCAGGTAGCCCTCCTTAATTAGGTGGGTTATATTCGGTAATGTAGTAAATACCTCTCTCCGAATGTCTGTTATTTTCTTGTATTTACTTTGTAAGAACTTTTCCTGTATTTTGTGACCTGTCTTGCCACAAGTATGTATTGTGGACTTGGAGGCCTGAGTATTTGTTTTGTTTTCTTTTGTAGTTGGAATTATTGCTTTGTATAAGATTCTAATCAGGCTTTTTCTCTGTACAAGATTTTTTTTTCTTGTTTGTTGTTTATAAAATTGCATAAATAAAAAAAAATCTTTGCTGAAGTCTTGTCTATTTGAGCAAGCTTTTGGTCTAGTGGCTCCTTAGGCTGCAGTCACAGCCACACTCTCCTTCCCATAACACTTTCACCACTTACCTTTGAGTTATAGGGAGCACAAGAGGACCGTCTATAACATGGAATGTCCCATTTAAGTTTGCATTGGGAAAGTTGGGCAGGAGGGAGATGGATGTCCCAGTCTGAATGTGAGCGCTTGTCTCTGTGTCCCAAGAGGAAAGCTTTGTGTACCAGTGATGTTATTACCAGTGTATAGAATGAGTAGCCTCTGTTCCCCGGGTTTCCTTTGTTGGGTGCATAGTAAGTCCACAGACATTGTTTGGGCTATAAGTCAATGAAAAGACTTCTCTATCTTAGCTCTGAGTATCCATTGACCTTATTCCTGTTCCTACAGTTTATTCCCTTGTCAGGATATGACCACTGCCCTCTTCAAGAGTTGCTCCAGGGCTTTCTTAGCTGCTATGGAGCAACTTCTCTTTCATATCCGCAATCAGCCTTGGTTTTAATAAGAGATGTCTTGTTGGTGAACTCTGGACAGCTGGAGTACTTTCAAATTCAAGAGCTTCTTTTGTTTCCACAGACTTCAGAGGGCACAGGGTATGATAAGAAGGGAGAACAGAGTCATTCATTTAGAGGCTGCAGTTATGTGCACATACTACCAGCATGGAGAGTCCTGCTGTGTGCATATGTGACCAGCAGGGAGACTCCGGCTGTGTGCACAAGCTGCCAGGATGGAGACTGGAGCCTCTGTATGAATTTACACCACATTGATATGAGGAGTCCAGTTAAGTGCACACATTAACATACAGGCTGGGGCTGAAAACAGATGCTCCAGTGGCAATATCTATAAGTACTGAGGGTTACAATCACAGCAGTCAGTGACCCAACATTACAGAGTCTCCCCACTGTCTGATATACACAACATATGTAGTCAGACTTTCATATGCTCTGTGTCTCTTAAAGATGGGGCATGCAGAGAGTCCTCAGGTGTGGATCCTACAGCCCTAATATGCCCAGGTTGTAATAAGGAAAGTCATCCATCCTTGGAAAGATTCTGCTATGACAGCAGTGAGGGAGTGCAGGCTCCCGGCGACCATTAGCGTGCACTGAAGCACTCCCAAGGTTGATGTGTTTTGTCAATTTAGTATCTGCGGAAGGCTTGTGCCTGAAGGCAGCCATAATCTGCAGTGTCTGCCTGTGATATGTGTTTGTCTTCTGCGATATCAGTAAAGAGGATGGCAGAATACCAGAAGAAGATAAAGTATAGCCATGCAGAAAGGGCAGGCGCATACTCGACAGCCTGGATCCTCAGAACCTTATCAATTGACGTTTCGCTGCTATCGGACAAAGTCCCAAAGAGAGTGCCCTGCAATGTTTCTGCGAGTCTGTGCAGGAGTCCTCTGCCCATGCTGCTGCTGGTAGGGGGAGGTGCTGTGAGATTGTTTTATGAATCGCAAGGAGCAGTCACTGCCAAAAAGCACAATATTGCAGCCCTTTCCCCTGTCAGCAGCAATGTGAGTGGAGGACTCCCACGCAGATTTGCGGGAACGTTGGTGCACTGGCCTGGATGTGGACCTTGCTGCAGCAGAACCCTAGAACTGGATCCAAATTTGCTGTCATAACCCTGAGCCCCCATCTCTAATTCAGACCTACAAGCAGCGTGATAATATGGGTCCACAAAATCAGTTGTGGTAAACAACTAGGTTCATCTTGCGTGACAGACAGCACTGATGATCATCTTGAAATTAAAGCTGATCTCATTTTATCACTCCATTCTCTACAGACATCAAGGTGTTCTTGCCACTTAGGGCTCACATGGATGGGCCTGGGTCCGAGGGCACAGGGAGTGTTAATGAGACGAGGTGACGCTTTCTGATCCCTCTTAAAGCAGAAGTCTCACATGCAAGATGGTGAAAAGTACTCTCAGAGTGAAGGCCAGCCTGGCAGACAGAGAGAACTCGGCTCCCAGGCGAGAGAAGGATGGGATTTTAATGAGGTTAATAAAAAGGGAGCAGGAACAGCTCTTCTGTGAGCTGTTCGTTTTCCTTCCGCTAACTGTTAAGTGAAAATGTTTCCTGTATGGATTGGACATAAATTGGAGTGTGAGTTTGGTGCTTTCTTTGGCCGCAGGCCCATATGATGAGAAGCAGACCGTGGCAGAGGACAAGGACAGGACTCGCTTCCAGCTGGTACAGCACAGCTCCTGCGCTCCAACTCTCTGACGAGGCCTGCAGATGCTTAACCAGAAATATATTATTAGTGAATGACACAGCTTGTGAAAACAGGTCAGAGAATCCCAGAGCCTCTCTTGTCTCATTAGGAGCCAGTTCTGTATCTCCGGGGCTGGATTTTTCAGGTCCTAACCCAAACCACTTCAGGACGGGTAGTTTGCCTTCAAGAATGAGAAGGGATAAGCTGGATCCGAACCTGGCGTCGATGTGAATGTGCCAAGTCCAGTTTACTCAGCAGCTCTGGGTAAGGAGTAAACTAGGCTTCAGAAATGAAATAGGTGTCCTGGGGCTGGTTGGACTCTGTTCCCACTAAACTGCATGGGAGTCCTCTGACTGTGCTGCTGCTAGGGGGATGTGCTGTAATATCGTGCTTTTAGTAGGATTTGGTGGGAACGTTGCTCACACTACGACAAGAGGCATCCTGAGGCCAGCAAGGTTTGAGATATACAGCTCACACATGGCAGGAGGCATCCTGGAACCAGCAGATTTGACATACACAGCTCACATCACGGCAGGAGATATCCAAGGGCCAGCTGGACTTGGGATACATAGCTTATGTCATGGCAGGAAACATCTTAGGACCAGCAGGGCTTACGGGACACAGCTCACATAATAGCGGAAGGCATCCTGAGTAGGGCTGCCAACCTTTCTACAAACCTCAACTGAGCAGCAGGAAGGGGAGACTATAATGTGACCAGGCCAGCTGCAAAGACCTAGGACCAATGTTCCCTCTAATTTTCTGTAGGCTGTGTGCGCATAAAATATCAGCTGTGCAGCTTTGGAAGGAAGGTTAAATTTTTGAGCGCCACATAATGACACTCGGAGTTATATACTTTAAATTTGACTACACATCAGAATACAGTATGTACACCACTTTGATTGCACTAGAAAATATTGTAGAACTTGTGAAAACAGTAAATACACAACAACTTTTAAATTTTAAGACGTCTGTGGTGTTTTCTATCAGAATCAGAACCGTAATTTTTGTGCGCTCTGTTGTAAAGTATGTGCGCTCACCCGGCGAGGTGTGTGCACGCGCACACGCGCACAGCTTAGAGGGAACAGTGCCTAGGACCCGATATTCAAAGGCATTTAGACAGTTTACAGACCTGTAATCCGTGTAAATTCCGCTGAACAGGATATTCAGAGGCATTAACATGGCTTGTGCCGCTGAATATCCCTGATTAATGCAGCTGCACGCCCTGTTGCTTACCGCTTAGCATCAGGGCGTGTCGTGGGCGTTCTGGGGGTGGCACCAATTCCTAGGAGCCGCGCTAACCCGAACCGCTTAAAAGCGGCGTCCCTACCCCGAGGGAGCCGCTTGTGCCGCTAACAGCCCCGGCGTCCTTGCAACGAACTCCTGCCCAATCGGGAGCAGTGGGAGAGCTCCTGCCCAATCCGGGCAGTGGGAGCAGAGGAGCCGCGCTAACCCGAACCGCTTAAAAGCGGCGTCCCTACCCCGAGGGAGCCGCTTGTGCCGCTAACAGCCCCGGCGTCCTTGCAACGAACTCCTGCCCAATCGGGAGCAGTGGGAGAGCTCCTGCCCAATCCGGGCAGTGGGAGCAGAGGAGCCGCGCTAACCCGAACCGCTTAAAAGCGGCGTCCCTACCGGGCGCGCCCGCACCTGGTGGGCCCGCGCCTGAGGGCCTCGCCAGAGGGCCCTTTGGCGTGGCCCTTAGGCGGTGGCCATTAAGGCGGAAAAAAGGAGTCCCTCCCCACCAACACGAAAACCACAGGAGTACACTACAACGAGAAAACCGCACCGCTTCCACCAAACCCAGGGACGTACCCCCCACCACGCTGAACACACGTGTTAAAGGCAACTACGGCTGGAGCGCCCCAGGCTGGGTTTGAGCTCGCCAACAACGACCCCCACGCTCCTCGAGCTCCACAAGACAGGTCGAGCTGACCAACATTGAACAGCAACACCAACAAAACCGACCAGGTGAGTTTAGGAAACTCATTCACCAGGGTCAGGGAACTATACGAAAACTGTGCACACTTCACCAGACATCCAAAACCACAAGCAGACTTCACACAGAACAGCACAGCATACCACCATGATCACAACATGGTTTCTACCATTCAGCCTCCTCCTTACACACATCCTGACACCAGACCCCCACCTCCACTACCTACACCATAACCTCCAATGGCACCCACCCACCACCTGGCAATATATAGTTCCACAATGCAATCACCATGCCACACACAGCACATCAACAACAAGAAGAAAGAACACACACAAATCACACCCCCTCGCACAATTTTCCACGGAGTCACACAACACAACGGAGCAAACCACCATAGAGCTCATAAACGCAAGGTCCATATGCAACAAGATACACACAATAGCAGACCACATAGAAGACCACCAACCAGACATACTCTGCATTACAGAAACCTGGCTCAATCCCACCGACACAGTCCTATTCAATCAATTGGTACCAGACACCTACACAGCCTACAACTGCCCACGCACCCACAAACGCGGAGGAGGGGTTCTCATAATGGCAAAGAAAAACCTGAAGTTCAAAACGCACAGCTCCGCCAATACAACACAAAGCAACACACTCAGCATCATGAACAAACATGTGGCACTCGGCCTGACCTACCGAGCTCCCCGAGCACCACCTGATGAACTAGCAGCCACGCTCGAAACAGCATGTGCTCTCACCGCAACTAACAAACCCACGCTACTGCTTGGGGACTTCAACCTCAAGTCCACCAACAACAAAGATGCAGATGCCTTCCTCCAAGCAATGACATCACTTCAATACACCCAAATCATCAACGCCCCTACACACAGACTCGGCTCTACACCAGACCTCATATTCGCAACCAACTCCCTAACTTCAAGAGGTCTAATCTCAACACCGTCCATCACCCCAGTCCCCTGGTCAGATCACCACATAATCAAGATCATTTTGCAACTTCAAAAAGACAAGCGCAATGACCAAACCAGCAATCCCCCCACACAAAGGCGATTCAAGAACTTCGACAGAGACGCCTTCCTACTAGACACGTTAAATCAACTATCAACAGAAACAGACAACCTGGAGACTCAAATAACCAACTGGAACAACACACTATCCAACGCAGCCACAGCTACAGCTACCAGACCAAAGAAACACTGCAACAACATGAGACCTCACAAGCCCTGGTACTCCACAACCATACGACAAGAAAAAAGAGATCTCAGAAAAATGGAACGGAGATGGAGAAAATACAAGACACCCGAAAACCAGCAGATATACCTAACAAACCAGAGACAATACACCGAACACATCTACCAATCCAAGAAAGAATACCATACGAACATGATAAACACCTCCATAAACAAACCCAGGGAGCTTTTCGAAATAGTGAAAATCCTCACAAAGGAACAGAAAACAGAGGAGGAAATACAAATAGACCCGCAAAAATTTGCGGATCACATCAAAGACAAATTTCACTCCACAGACCCAATTACAACCAGCTCTTCAACCAGCCGGATTCACACCCCAAGACTTGGGACACCTTCCGCCCTCCTTCAACAGAACAGCTCTCCCACATCATCTCAGCAATCAGAACAAGCACCGCTCCCACGGACCCCTGCCCAGTATCATGGATCAAGGCCACCAAAGCAAGCTTCATCCACATCATACACGACATTGTGCGCAATTCACTTACCCAGGGTCTCCTGCCAGCTCAACTAAAACAAGCTACAGTACGCCCAATACCGAAGAAAACAACCCTCGATAAGAGCAACCCAGCAGCATACAGACCAATATCCAGCATACCCTTTTTGGCAAAAATCATTGAAAAAGCAGTGCAACAACAACTGCAGGAACATATTGACAACAATGCTCCTCTAGACGATAACCAGCATGGCTTCCGCCCACAACATGGAGTCGAAACGCTGCTGATTTACCTCATGGACAACATCCTCAGAGTCATAGACAACAACACTAAAGGTATCCTAATGATCTTCGTTGACATCTCCTCTGCCTTCGACACAGTTGATCACCTAACCCTCCTGGAAAGACTAAGGAAAACTGGACTTCATGGTACCACGCTAAAATGGTTCCAATCCTACCTCACTGACAGGCAAATCCAAGTCAAGATAGGACACAACACCTCTCAACCCATAAAAGTCCGCCAAGGAGTACCTCAAGGGTCCGCCCTCTCGGCACTACTGTTCAACATTTATATCCAGCCAATATGCGACATCCTGAAAGAGAACAACATCCAATACACAATCTATGCAGACGATATCATGATATACCCACCTATCTCAACCAACAACCCAGACTACAAGAAAATAACCGACTGCCTAACACAAATGACAAGCTGGTGTACGAACAACAACCTCTCAATCAACTACAGCAAGACTGAGGCACTAATAATCACTCGCAACCCAGACTTCATCCAACCACCGGACATCAGAATAACAGACACAACTATTCCAATAAAATCCGAAGTAAAATACCTTGGAGTAACCCTGGACAACGAACTAAATCTCAAGTCACACGTTAACAAAACGGTCAAGACTGCATATCACAGAATGAGAATCATCAGACGGCTTAAACCCCTCCTCGCCACAGAACACTTCCGCACTGTAT
The DNA here is from genome assembly GCA_033557465.1 of Ichthyophis bannanicus. NCBI lineage: Eukaryota > Metazoa > Chordata > Amphibia > Gymnophiona > Ichthyophiidae > Ichthyophis > Ichthyophis bannanicus. The sequence continues at coordinate 831,123,930 of CM066035.1, forward strand.
GCCAAGCTCTCATCACACCATTAATGGACTTCTGCAACCCCATCTACCTTGGCCTACCAAAACAAACCCTCAAACCCCTTCAACTAGCCCAAAACACCGCAGCACGCATAATCTCAGGCTTAGCAAGACATGAACACATTACCCCAGTTCTCAAAGAACTACACTGGCTCCCGATCAGCTCACGCATCAAATACAAAACAATAATAAACATATTCAAAATCAAGCACCACATTTCAGCCAACAGCCTGCACACCCTCATTCATCCAGACACCAGCACCCGCCCAAGAAGAAAAGGAACCTCCAACAGAGTCAACACCCCGAGAGACTTCAGAAAAACACGAAAGGTCACAACAGCGAGAGCCCTCTCCCTGGCAGCCCCAACAATCTGGAACTTCCTCCCAGATGAACTGAGATCGACAACGGACCTCAAAGACTTCCGCAAACAGCTGAAGACAACGCTGTTCATAGAACATTATGGACACGTCACTTAATCCACAAGGACTAACCAACAAAGGCCCCCTCAACCCTGACGAGAGATTGCACAACGGCACAGGATTTAACTCAAGCCCTATCTGGACTGCACCTTGTAATATAGAACATGCTGTATCATAGCGCACTATGTACATAGCCCACCATAATCTATACACCTCCCACATACGCACATTTTAAACAATACAGCCACTGCATGAACTTCCCCCCACACGCACATTATATCCTCCTGCACTGCATGAACTTCCCCTCACACCCTTGATTGTATTGTTGTGATACCGCCTTGATTTTACGATAAGACGGTCTAGAAATACTGTTAAATAAATAAATAAATAAATAATCGGGCAGCGGTGATATTTCACCGCTGCCCAATTAACACTCGTGAGTAAAAGATAGGTGCAGCAAAAGCCGGCCTATCTTTACCCGTGGGAACTAACCGGGCAGCATCTCAATATCGCCACTGGCTGGTTAGCTTCTGTGGGCTTGTGGGCTGTGCGGCGACCCCAGATATTCAATGCCGGGGCACCATATGACCCCACCACTGAATATCCAGGGTTAAAGGTCAGTGGCGACAGCTATGCACCGTAGCAGTGCATAGCTGTCCCAGAAGAATATCGGGCCCCTAGTTCACAATGTGTGCCCCCACCCCCCCAAAGAAAAAAGGTGTATCACATTTCCTTTTTTAGGATATGATTTACTAAGATTGTTTCCCCATTTTCTAAAATCAGGCCCTTGAAGTGCCACTGTACAGTGCCAACAAAAGGCGCTGCTTCAACGCAATAACGGACTGGCTACTCAATCAGAACCTCCGTATAAATTTCAAAAAAACAGAAGTCCTAATAATTACAAGAAACAAATCCTTCTCACCTCCACCAACACTACAGGTCAGAGACGCAGAACTTCCAGTCAAAACCAATATACGCTATCTAGGAGTGATACTCAATCAGCAATTAGACTTCAAGGAGCACATAAAACGTACAGTAAAAGCTATCTACTTCAAGATCAAAACCCTACGACACTTGAGGCCTATGATTTATCCCGATGACTTCCGCACCATCTTCCAAGCGCTAGTCACACCTCACTTCGACTATGCTAACATAATACTGCATGGCCTCCCAAAGATTACCCTCAACCCGCTACAGTTAGCTATGAACGCAGCAGCTCGTGTCCTTTGCGGAGTCCCAAGGAATGACCACATCTCCCCCATTTTAAAAGAACTCCACTGGCTTCCAGTAAGCTGCAGAATCTTATACAAGGCCCTCCTCATAACCTTCAAGGCCTTTAACAAAATGTCACCTTCATCAGTGTCTGACCTAATCACACACAACGGAAACAATAGAACTAGGAGATCGCTAACTGCAGACATGCTGATTATACCAAGTAATTCTATAAAGCTTAACCAGACAACCATCAATAGGGCATTTAGGAACTTCGCCCCCAGGTGTTGGAACAAACTTCCTCCCAGCATTAGAGCGATCAGGGACCTTAGGCAGTTTAGAAAATCCATTAAACACCACCTGTTTCTTATGCATTTTAAACCTCTGGATACCCCACCCCCATCTCCCTCCCCACCCTCACATTTCCTAACCTCTGATAGCTAATTACACAAAACCACTGCAAGTTGTGTACCAACATGTATATTGCTAGAAATGTATATAGTTTTCCCGTTACCTCCATGTTAAAATCCCTGTTATATGTAAACGAAAGTCATATTCAAATGACCAAGTGTTATATTGTTTTAATGTAAACCGCACTGATGACAAAGAGCGCGGTATATAAGAAATGTTAAATAAATAAAAATAAATAAATAAATTGGCCCAGTGCCCTAGTGACTTTTGATAGCTATACCAAAGGCAACTTCCATTTTTGCTTCCCATATCACCCTGTCTTTGTGATATGTGAACTAAAAAAAAAAGATTTCTCTCTCATCTAACTTCCCCTGCTGTTCCCCTACTGCTATAACCTATCATTTACATAGTACTACTGGGCATACGCAAAGTTGTTCAAGTACACAACAAGACAGTCCCTGCTCCACAGAGCTTACAATTTGCTTCTTTCTCATCATGACCCCCTGCTTCTCCCAATCTCTCTCCCTCATGATCCTCTGCTTCCCCCAGTCTCTCTTTCTCTCTCAACATGACCTCCCCTGCTTGCCCCAATCTCTCTCTTTCTCATAAACCCCCTGCTTCTCCTAATCTCTCTCATGACCCTTCGACACCCCTGCTTCCCCCAGTTTCCGTCTCACATCATGATCCCTGTGATTTCCCTAGTATTTATCTCTCTCTCATTATCATGACTCCCCCTTCTGCCTGCTTTACCATCTCCCAGTCTCTCATGTTCCTCCCTCCCCCCTCCCCACCTCAGTCTCTCTCACTGACCCAAGGAGCAGGCTGCAAAAGCAGTCATTGCTGTCCCTGGTAGCTGGCTGCTAAAAAATAGGCTTGTTTCACTTTCAGATTTCCCCACCATGATGACTGTTTTTCAGTCTCTCTCCACAGCAGCAGGGCCGGCACCGACAGGGCTGGTCAGACAAAGTGAGCAACTGAAGACAAACTCGCTGCTCAGTTCTCAGTGCACCTTGGTTCTTTTGAGATAGATGTGTAATGCCCGCAGTCCAGGGAGTGCAGTTGGTGCTTCTCCGGGTTGGCGTGGGGCTCTGGGTGGAAGGTGGGTACCTCAATGTGAAATGGGGACATCACCTTGGGCAGGAATTTTGGGTGTGTCCATAATGTGGCATGGTCAGGACGGTGTATGGCTGCTGTGCCTTGGGGGCCCCAGAGAGGGAATCCCGTGAGGAGGAAGTTATGTGGGACGGAGTCTTGGCGGCAGCCATGTTGCCAGTGGCCACTTTGCTCTCCTCGCCTTTTTTTTCCCCACTGGCTGTTTCCCTTTGACCTTGTCAGTCTGGCGTGCGGAGGAGGCTGCAGAGTAGCTCTGGGTGTTCTCGGAGGCCATCAGGAATTCCCGGAGTGCATGGCTGCATGACCTGTGGACCCTGGGAGGCATGTGGGTACAGTGGGGGCAGTCCTCCACATGGTGGGCTTCCTCCAAGCAACGGATGCAGCAGTCATGGGAGTTGGTGGAATTCATCTTCCTGGCACTTCTGAGACAGTTCTTGAGCCCAGGTTCGCTTGCTTTTCCATGATTGTTGGTAAATCAGAAGAGCTGATCGTTCCATCCTGCTGTCTGGGCAGATGAAAGAAACTGAGCCAGACAGACAGGGGTGGGCGCACCGGAGCCCATGCTCAGAAAGACAGAAAGGCTTTGCTTTTCTGAGCTATAGGAGAGATAGATGGCATCACCAGGTGTGGCTGACGCATCCTGCTTGTATATGGAGAAATCTCCTCTCTCTACATGTCAATCTTGTTTCTAGTGCAGCCAATCACAGGAGTTTCTAAATCTGTCATAGTGACAAGGTGGGGGCAACTGAATTACTAGCTATATGAGAGGCAGTAACAGCTCATCTTCGGGAGCATTGTACAGGACAGTATGACTCCTCTATCCCAGGTCATTTTCAGGAGGAACGGTGTGCGAAAAAATGTGACCCCCCTTTCACAGATCATTTTTAGAACAAGCAGTATGCAGGAACATAACCTACCTATCCTAGGTCATCCTCAGGACAAAGGGCATGGCAGGAGAACGTGACACCCATCTCAGGGTCAGTGGCCTGGCAGAGGAATATGAGCTCTCATCCCTGGTCATCCTCCGAATGGGCAGCATGTTAGGAGGCTATGATCCCTGTTTAGTTATTCCCTAAACTCCCTCTTTTTCACCAGCACCCATATAAGCCTTCTTACATATTCCTAAAGCACTATCAGAGAAGTCTGTACCCTGGGTCACAGGGGATATACCTTTCATCCTGAGGCAGGTGAAAGCAGGCAGGTGGTTCTTCCCGGAGAGTAATTACTGAGCATTTCTGAGAATAGCAGTCCTGTCTTTTTCCTTCCCCCATCGCAACGCCCCTGATCTTCATCCTGAGAACGTGAGAGGGGAAAAAAAATCAGATGAAGCAGACTTCAAGAGTAATCTTTTTCAGTCTGGAAAAACATTAGAAATGTGTTTACCGTTTGGGGTTCAGAGTCTAACGAGAAATAGATAGCAGGGGCGGCTGACACTGAGCGTCTGTGACAGCGCTGACGGACGCTGCTTTCAGCAAATGCACCTACTGCCTGAACCCATTACATCTGCTGTCTCCAGCCAGGAAATCAGCACTTTCCAGATATTCTAATACTCTGCCTAGCCTCCGCACCTTGTGCCAGCTTTCTCTGTAATTTAGCTCATTTAAACCAGCTTTGGGCAGTATAAGACAGCACAGATAATTCAGCATAAACTGCAGGTATAGGAGATGTCTCTTGCTTAGGTGGTGTCAGGCACTAGGGATGTGCACTCATAGTTTTGTTTTGGATAATCTTATGCACATAAAGAAAGTGCACTGAATCAAATTTAAGCACATGGAACCTTTAAATTAACATGCTTAAAGTTTATTTACACAACTTAAAAATATTGTGCATGTGAATCAAATTTTATATGCCTTCGTTTCTGAAACAAACCAAAAAATGTCTGAAAATCAACCAAAAAATTCTGAAAGCAAGCTGGAAATGTTTTCCATGCACACCCCTAACAGGCACAGGTACTCATGTCCTCTCCTGCAGAGCTGGGCTGGGCAGAGACTGTCAGCTTCCCAGACAGAATATCACCAGGTACATTAAGGGAACCCAGAGAGGTTCTGGCAGCTCCACTAGCGATTAGCAGTTCCAGAGGACTGGAGACAAGCGGGTATCATTGCTGTTCTGTTCATAAAAGTAAAAACCGTGAAAAGGTGGCTGGTAACTACAGCACAGTCAGTTTGACCTCGACCTTGGTGATGGGTAAATTAGTGGAGAGTGGAGTATCTTGAATCCAGCAGTTTTCAGGATTGAAGGCAGCGTGAATTCACTATAAGGGGTGGTTATAGCAAATCAAATCTGATTGGTTTCTTCACTGGATGAGCATGGAATTAGATCAGGAGTGAGTGCTTAGATTTCAGTCAGGCCTTTCATACATTTTCTTGTACTGAGCAAACGGCTGACTGAGACATTAGCAGAGTTGCCAATTTATCCAGCTCCAGGAGTGAGATATTTTGCCACTTCTGGTTTTAAATTTGCATTGCAATGCAGTGTGGTATTTGTAGTCCCTTATTTTACCCACTGGAATCGGTGCTGCAGGTCCCATAATGTATCAAGATAAGATTGTTAGAAACCTAGAACCATCTTAAAATCTCAGTCCTGGAATTTGGTAACTTGGCATCTCTACATTAGTGAAGAGAGAGGGTGGAAGTTAGCACTAGGGCCACCTCGTATTATTAAACCTTAAATTTGACTATCCCTATTGGTCGTACTCATCTGAGAGTTACTCCAGGCGATGCCCAAAGCATTGAGAATGTGCACCCAGAAGTTCACCTGGGACCTGTATGCTGAAAAAGTGAAGAAATTGTCCCCGGTGGGAAAGCAGACTGGGCTTATAATGAAACAAGATGGAGAGCAGCCCTCAAAGGTGAATGCAGTGACTGAGGTTGTTCCCATTGACAGCGTGGCTGTGCTTTTGCAGGAGATGCGATCATCCAAAGCTGAGATTATTACTACGATCACAGCCCAATTTGTGGAGCACTTTGATTCTTTGGTACCTCGCCTTTCTGAGGTGAAGGAGCATGTCAGAGGCTTTGAGGACAAAAATGCAGCTGTTAAAAAGAAGTTGGCCAGCTCCAAAAGGCTGTACAGTGGTTAGACGAAAAGACTGAGGATCAGGAGAATCGGGACCAGTGGCAGAATCTACATGTTTGTGGGGTCCCGGAGGGAGCAGAGCTCCCCGACGTGCGCACCTTGGTGAAAAAAATATTGGTCTCCTGCTTTCCCGTGCAATTGCCTACACCATCTTATGAAATTGAATGGGCCCATAGAGAGACCAGGCCTAAGCCTGGCCCAGGGAAATGGCCTCATGCTCTTATTGTGCAGATGCTGAGATACCAGAAGGAGCATGTGATTGTGGAGGCCCAAAAATCCAAGGCTGTGCCCTACAATAACTGGAAAATCTCTATCTTTCCGGATGTGAGTGTGGAAAGTATTCGTAAGTGGAAGGCCGTGATGCAGTATCGAGATGCTTTGGTCAAAGCAGGCCTTCAAGCCAGTATCTGGTTTTCTGCCAGGCTTACCATTCTCTACCAGGGTGAGAGTAAATTTCTGTGCTCCCCGAAGGAAGTGGAGCACTTGCTGGAATAGGTAGGGGCCCATAAGGAAAGATCTAGAAGTCGGCAGAACAGTGTTGGTGAGTGCGCCTTGACTCCATCAGGCCCCAGCACGGAATCCGACTTGGCCAAACAGGTGAATGCAGCAAGTACTGTGAGGAAGGTGACAAGCACCAGAGACAGCAAGGGCATGAATCCAGCCTCAGGATCGGAAGTGTCAGCCAAAGTGGACAAGGACATGAAAGGCTGATGGACTGAGTTTGTCTTCTTTTTTCACTTGTGCACCTATTGGTGCCTTGCCTGGGCCCCTTTTCTATAGCAGAATGGGCGCTATGTGTTCGCTGTGTTAACGTTCTGTGTATTGGTGTCTTTGAGCTTCTAGGATTATTGCCATTGTCTTCATTTGTCCCTTGGGCCCCTCTGGGGGTTTCTGGGAGGAGGATATTTGCCTCATGGGGTGCCCAGGGGCTACATGATATCGGGCCGGGCCTCAGTGCACTGCACGGGGAAGCGCAAGTTCTTGCTGTTGTAGTGTTTGCAAGGGGAGGGTAGTTGGGTCTGTGGGTATGACTGGGAGTAGTGGTTATGTGTGGTATGTATGTTTTGGGGGCGAATGGGATTTGTGAGGGGGGATGATTGGTATGGCTACTATTATTGGGTAAAGGTGTAGATGTAATGTGGGGCTTTGGGGCCCCCTTCTATATGGCTGGATGGCAGGATATGGGTGTTGGTTCTTGTGAGGGGGTGGGGATTGCCTCTCCGGGGCAAGCCTGTCTATCCTCAGGTGGGGTGGCCTGGGGCTCCTCTCCTTTTTTGCTAAGGAAACTTGTGGTGGTGAAAATGGTTTTTCCAAAAGTGTATTTTCATTTTCATGTATATCTATTGGTTGGGTTATGTGTGTGGGAGGGGGGGGGAGGGTTTGGGAGAGTGTGACGGTGCGATAGGTAGATTACGGTTTATTGGAGGGAAGTATGTCTGTGTGTGTGACTGGCTTAGGGGTGGGGAGGGGTGGGTGTGTGAGAGAGGGGGTTTCTTCTTTGCTTTTGAACGCCAGGGGTTTAATTTTTCTGATGCCTACTGAATGGTGACAATGGCTCTTAAGATCACTAACTTCAATGTTGGGGGCTTGAACAGCTCAGTAAAACGTAAGCAAGTATTATCTTATTTGCAGAAGGAATGTGTTGACATTGCGCTTTTACAGGAAGTCAGGCTGATCCCTCTGGAAATGGAGAAATTAATGGGGGGGGGGGGCGTTGGAGACAAGTATTCTATTCTGCTTACAATTACAAAAAAAGAGGGGTGGCTATATTGGTTAATTCCCGAATTCCCTTTACTTTATATGAGTCGGGGAGAGATGCCCATGGGCAGGTTGTTTGGGTTCTGGGTCAGGTGGAGCATTGCAAGATCTCCCATTTAAATGTATTGACCCTAAGGGGTCTTTCTTTAAGCAAACCTTCTCCGCTTTTGAGGCTAAAGTGAAGGGTTCCATCTGGGTAGCGGGTGATATGAATTATGCCTTGAGCTCCCTAGATCGGTCAGGGCCCATGGGTACCATAAAGCCACTTCCAGAAGCTGCCGCTTTACATAGAGCCCTGGAAAGGTCAGGATGGTCAACATCTGGCGGCCTAGCACCCCCGTGAGCGGGACTATACTCATTGTTCCTCCACGACTCTGTTGTCGGGAATCAGACCTGTAGAAAATTGAGAGGATTTCTATCTTAGCGGTAATGGTGAGCAATCATGCCATGGTGAGCTTATTGGTGGATCTTGGTAGGGGACAGGCGGGCATTGGTGGCGGGCCAATTTCCATTTGCTGCAAGAAGAGGCAGTTCAGAAGGTGATGCATGAGTGGTGGGCTGAATATTTCTCTCTTAATGATACAGGCGAGATCCCTAGTGGTTTGTTGTGGGAGGCTGAGAAAGCTTACATACATTGAAGGTTGTTGCAGTTGGCTTCGCTGCAGAGGAGGCAGTGAGATGTCACTCTTGAAGAGCTTCGTATGGAGCTGGTGAAGTTGCAGGAGGAGCATAAGTGGACCAATGCCCATAAGGTCAACCTCACACTGTTAGAGGTGCAGTGGAAGATTGAGGCGATTGAAGTAGAATGGATTGGATTCTTGCAGCAACTCATCAAGCGCAATTTCATAGAGTTTGGAGGGTGGGCAGGGAAGCTATTTGCATGACAACTGTATAAAAACATGCTAGCAGACTTATTAGTGAGGTTTATAATCAGAATAGGACCCTGCAGAAGGACAGTGTGGGTATATCTACTTGGGGCTGTATGCTTTGGAGGTCTCAGTGGACCCTGCAGAGCTCTCTGTCTTCTTTGGAAAAATGAATCTGCCATCTCTTAACTCAGCAAAGAGTTTTTCTTGACAGAGAGATTCACAGGTGGAAATCCAGATGGCTATCAAATCTCTGTCAGTTTCCCAATTGAGTGGTATAAGGTGATGAAAGAAGCCATTACACTGGTTCTGCAGTGAGTCTACAATGAGTCCCTGGTAACAGGCATTCTTCCACCGATTATGTATGAAGCCGAGAGCTCTCTGATTCTGAAGAGTGGCAGGTCGCCGGTTGAATGTGGGAACTATAGGCCAATTTCACTACTCAACAGTGATGTTAAGATCTTTGCCTTTTGCTTGCTAATCAGTTAGATAGTGTAATCACCTCCCTTGTCCACTCCGACCAAACTGGTTTCATTTGAGGTCGACAAATTTATGATAATATGCGGCATTTTCTGAATGTCCTGATTCACATTGATAGAGTGGGCAGCTCAGCTTGCTGTATTTCCTTAGACGCTGAAAAAGCGTTTGACAGGGTCAAATGGGGGTATATGCAGTCATGAGTCGGTTTGGCTTTCAGGAGCACCTCATCGGCTAGGTCCATGCTTTATATACTGCTCCTGCAGCCCAGGTGTTGGTAAATGGGCAGAGGTCAGAGAGATTCTTGCTGCATTGCAGCATTCGTCAGAGTTGTCCTCTATCCCCCCTGCTCTTTGCACTCACAATTGAACCACTACATCTCTTCTTTGTTCTGCTCTGGATATTAAGCCCATCATGATAGGAGGGGGTCCCACATCAGGTGTTGTTATATGCCGATGATACTTTCATTTTGTAGAAGACCTGAGTATTCAAACCAGAGGGGTCCTTCATCTGTTGGAAGAATTTAGTAAGGTTTTGGTTTCATGGTTAATCTGGAGAAATCTGAGGCCCTTCCCCTGGGAAGGCAACGGACCTCTTTGCCTGTTAGCTGTCCCTTTAGGATTGTGGATACTCATAATAAGTATCTAGGTACAAAGATCTCGCCTCATGTGGAAGATCTGTTTCACCTGAATTATGCACCTCTCACTGCTGTGATTGGGGAGGAACTTTGGCGGTGGGGGGATCTCACAATGGGGTGAATGGGCAGAATGGCAGCCCTTAAGATGGTAGTAGTGCCCAAGTTGTTGTATCTGTTCTCCCAGCTGCCGAATGAGGTGCCCTGGTCCTTCTTTAAGGCACTTGAAGGCCAGTTCAATCATTTTATCTGGAGTAATAGGCATGCCTGTATTGACTGGGATCATTTGGTGCGGGAAGTGGAAGAGGGGGTCTCGGTTGTCCTAAGTTGGTGTTATACTATAAGGCTGCTGTACTGCGGGTTCTTCGGTACCACTGTGTTAGGTCTCCAGATGCTCATTGGGTGGTTATGGAGCAGGCTTGGTTAGCCCCTTTCTCCCTCTTTGAATTTATGGGTGGCGGGGCAGGGGAACTGAGAGGGCATGCCTTACTGCAGCTGCTGGGGAAGGTATACTTCGCAGATGCATCTGAAGGGGGGTTGTCCCCGTGTTTTATTCCCTGATACCCAGATCGCAGACTTTCAAACTTTTGGGTCACCCTCCTTTATGGAATTGTGATGAGCTTGGGGGGCCAATGACATACTTCTTTTTAGGAATTTGATTGTGGAGCATACGTGTGTTAGTATTGCCCAGTTGGAACGGAAGGGAGGAGTCCGCATCCCCTTTTTTCAGTATTTTCAGTCACAATATTTTATGCTGCAGAAAGATAGCTGGTGTCAGCTGTCCAGAGCACCATTCGTTTGAGAAGCTTTTATTCGGGAATTAGACTCCATGAAAGGGGCTTTTTTCCAATCTTTATAAGATTCTGCTTGGACTCTTTTACATTGGGCAGGACCCGCATATTGTGCACTGGCATTATTTTCTTGGCTACTCTCTCACCCCTAAGGAGGGAGGAACCATCCACCAAAGAGGGTACAGATGTAGGCGTAGTACTGGTTGTAAACAGACCCAATATAAGATTCTTATGCAAGCCTTTTTAACACCTGTGCAGCTGCAGAGGTTGGGGTTGAGTGATACTGATGCATGCTGGAATGCTTGTGGGCAAGTAGGCTCCTTCTATCACCTTTGGTAGGAGTGTTCTTACATTAGAGAGTTTGGGCTAAGGTGTTGGGCTCAATCAGTGAGATTAGTGGGTCTCTTTTTCTTTGAACCCTGCGGTTTGTCTATTGGGGTTCCTCGTCCCGCCTCCCGATGCCCCCTATAGTACTCAGAAACTGGTGGAGCAATTGTTTTTGACTGTGCGGATGGTTGTAGCTCGAATGTGGATAGCTGTGAATGGGCCAGGTCTTATGGACTGACAGGTTCGTGTGAATGAGGTAATGAACCTTGACATGCTCTCCTACATGTTGACAGGTCAGTAGGATATTTTCAAGGAGCTCTGGTCTCCATTTCATAAGTGGCTGGCGGGCACCCAGGGTGCCCACGGATCTGCTTAGCCAAATAGTGTTCACCATGGAGGGGTGAGCAGGTGTGGCTTGGTTGCCCTCCCCCTCACCCCTGTTTGTATGTGGGATTTTCCCTCTCTCTTGCCAGACCTGCTACTCTTGCCTGCTTGAATATAAAAGCTGATATATGTGTGATGTTGTTCCCTACCCTAGTCCGCACTCTCTGACTTTCTTGGCTCCTTCCTCTCTCCGGCCTTTTGTAGCTTTCCATTTTCTTTTTCCTTATGTGCTCTGCCACCTGACCCTTCCGCTCCTCTGATTTTCTAGGGGTTTTGAGGATTTATTGGGTTTTTTTTATTTTTTGTTTTCGTTTTAGTTATTGGCATTGGTAAGGTAGGCCATCTGGGGGATATCGCTTAATTGGCACTTCATTGTTGTTCTGGTGGTGGGTTACTGGATGGTATATGCTCCTGACAGCTCTTGTTTATGTTACGCTGTAACTTGCATAATTTTAGGAGGGGTTTCTCTAGCCCTCTGCTTCCCATTGATGCTTTTTGTTCCCTCTTATTATCACCCTTTGAGAAATGTATTGGGGGACTGTGCTTTGTCAGGTCTGGTGACTGCCCTCTATGCTCTGCATTTTGTTTTCTTTACTTTTAGATTGTTGGCTGTTTAATTCTAAGATGTATCTTCATTTTTTTCATAAATAAAGTTACAAAAAAAACAACCCAAGTTTTAAATATCAAAAAGCAGGACAGCACCCTTAACTCCCACACTCAATCTCTCATCCTGCTTCCCTTGCCCCCCTCCCCCTTTGTCTCTCCTGCCTAACCCTCTGCCTGGAATCTCATCTATTTGGTTTGTGGTTCTCTCGTCCAGTTCTCAGCTCCCCACCATAGTAACTTACCTGGCTCTGTGTTTTTTTAGGTGGTGGGGTGTCTCAGAGCTTCTCCTTCAGCTGTTGGAAAACAAGGCCTTGGTAATCAGGAGGTTTGCCATTGAGGAGGTTAGACTGCTAACCACCTGCAAGTAGTGGTTTGGAAAGAACAAAGTGAGTGCCTTCTTGGTCTTGGGTCTCTGTTTTGCAGCCCATGGTCCCTCCTGGCCTGAGGAAGTTAGGCTGCAGGAAGCCATGGGTGGTTGTGCAATGAAAGGGAAGGAAGCAAACCTTTTGGCCTGGAGGGCAACATCATCAGCTATGACCAGACTGTGGTTTGAGGAGCCCCCATCACATCACCTTTGCCGTATGTATCATTTTATAGCAATAGAACCATTACTTGACAATTACTTCAACTGAGACCTTCAAATTTTGTGGTCACAAAAACAAAACATCATTTTTTGTGTGAACACTGAAGAGCAGTATTACCATGATTGCCTTGTACCCCCTTCTCATGAGAACACTTTTATAAAAAAATATTCATCGATTTAATGCTCTTTCCTATCTCCCTGCAAAAATGCCCTCAGGGTGGGTTACACTCTCAAATTAGCATAATACGAATGAAGCTGGGGCATATAGGAGTCCGCACAAATCTATATTGCAATTTGCCAGCGCTACTTGCAGTGGGATCAGCATAACCATTTTGACCTTCACTAAAACTATGGGGGTGACCTTCAAATTATTTTTTTTTCACATTATTTGCATTGTGGCAAAGCATACAAGGGCCACCACCACGCCCCGTGCTGCTGTTTCCGATGACAACCCTGAAAGGAAAACAAAGGTAGGAACATGCCTCTGCTCGGGTCATCTCTCAGTCCTGCATGTCCACCTTTAAGGATGCGTGGATATGAGCACGTCATTAAAGGCAGACATTCTGGGCATGAGAGATGACGTGGAGCAGAGTGACCAGCTGAAGCACTGGCAAGCTTATGTTTCCTTTTTCAGTGGCAGCAGAGGCAATGGTAAAGGAGGTGGCGGGCTGGAGGAAATATAAAAATAGGTGATGCAGAAAGGGCTGTAATTTAGACATCTGTCACACGGACCATAGTGTGCCCACGCCTAGTCTATGCCCTTGAGCAGTTGTGTCCTACATTCTCTGTTCACATCTGTGCTCAGCTTCAAGGGCAGCCTGCTGGTGTCAGTTCTCAGGAACCAGAGTTTATCCAGGCTAGACCCAGCCCATTCTAGTGCAATACAGTAATTCCTGAAAGTTGGGAGGAAATGGTATAATGTGTTAAGGCAGGTCTACTCGATCATTTTAGAGACAGAGTGCAAACCCTGGCACTTATTTTTCAGTGAAAAGAAGGGACAGAGGCTACCTCCATGTGCAGGAAGCAATATGTTCTGCTTTTTGTTCATGTCCATAACACAAAATGTTAATTTGGTAGCATAAATAATTAAAGGATTTGAATCCTTTATTAATCATAATGAAGGTTCATTTCAACGCTGCTATAATTAAGTTTTTCTGTGCTGAGAGTGATGCTCTCGTACGGCTTGTGTACAACGGGAATAAAATGTTCTCTCCTCCCAGAGATCAGAAGGTACCTGTAGTATTAATACTCAGAATGCCTGCAACATTATTCTTATTATTATTACTACAAGAATCACTTCAGCACTACTGAGGCCATACCCGGTGATACCCACAGCATTAACCAGAGAGTACCTGCAGTATTACCCCGTGATACCTGCAGAATTTGCCAAATAACTATACCCGCTCCTGTAGCTACAGTATTACAGCTATTGGATTGCTCCTGTACCATTCATCACCAGAAGCTCCCTGATGCATGCAACTTATGACTACAACCCCCCCCCCAGGTGATCAGTTGAGTATATTAGAGTCAGGAGCAGTCCCAGAGGATTGGAGAAGGCCACATGTGGTCCCTCTACAGAAAGAGCAGAAGGAGGAGATTGGGAACCACAGGCCAGTTAATCTGAACTCTGTGGTGACTAAATTAATGGAAACACTGCTAAACAAAGGATAATGAGGTTTTTGGAAGCCAATGAATTGCAGTTTCTGAGGCAGCATGGTTTTACTAGAGACAAGTCTTGTCAGGTGAATCTCATTCATTTCTTTGACTGAGTGACCTGACAGTTGGATCGGGGGAGAGCACTAGATGTGGTGCACTTAGATTTCAGCAAAGCTTTGATACAGTTCCACACAGACAACTTATAAATAAATTTGAGTATCCTAGGGATGGATCCTAAAGTGAACAACTGGGTTAGATACCAAAATCTGCACTAGGGTAGAGACTCAGGAATGTATAGATAACATGAGGAGGGATCTAGCAAAACTTGAAGAATGGTCAAGAATTTGGCAGCTGAAATTTAATGCTAAAAAATTATAGGGTCATGCATTTAGGATACAAAACTCCAAGGGAGTAGTACAGTATAGCAGATGAAATATTTCTCTCCATGAAAGAAGAGCGGGACATGGTGGTGATTGTTTCTAATGATCTTAAGATGGCCAAACAGATAGAAACGGCAACAGCAAAAGCCAGAAGGAAGTTTGGGTGAATATGGAGAGGAATGGCAAGCAAGAAGAAAGAGGTGACAGTGCCTCTATATAAATCTCTGGTGAGACCTTATTTGGAGTAATCTGTGCAATTCTGGAGACCACACCTTCAAAAGGATATAAACAGGATGGGATCGGTGCAGAAGACAGCTACTAAAATGGTCAGTGGTCTTCATCATAAAGCATATGAAGACAAACTTATTAAAGATCTCAAAATGTAGACTTTGGAAGAAGAGTGGGAGAGGGGAGATATGATAGAGAAGTTTAAATACTGTGCATCTGTGGCATAAATGCACAGGAGGAGAGCCTCAATTGAAAGAAAGCTCTGGAACAAGGGGGCACTGGATGAAGGTGAAAGGGATAGACAGGAGTAATCTGAGGACATATTTCTTTACAGAAAGAATAGTAGATGCATGGAATATCCTCCCAGTGGAAGAACTGCATCCGAATTCAAGAAAGCATGGGATAAACACAGAGGCTCTCTAAGTGGAAAGAAGGGATTATACCATAGAGCTCAGCAGTTAGTATGGGTGGGCAGGCTGGATAGGCTATATGGCCTTTATCTGCCATCATTTTTTATGTTACTTTATTTCTATTGCCATAATGTCATTTTGAGGAAGTGCAAATAGTTTGGAGAAGAAAGGAAGGTGAATCAGTAAGAAGGTCACTAAATGGCACAGCCAAGCATCTGGAGGGTGAGGTCACTTTAAAGTGAACAAGTTTTCTGTGGGTTTTGTAGTACATTAAAAATAACAGATTGATTTCTATTTTATCAAAGGTATCTATTTGCATTGTTCCAAACATATAGAAGGTTTTGTGTAAATGATGGAACTCCCTGCTCTCAACAAGATTCTTTGTAGGTCGTGAAACTTTTCAAGGTAAGAATCCTCCAAAAGTGATGCAATAGCTGACCCTTCCAGACCACACAGATCCTTTTTGTCATGTGATTTCAAGAGTTTATGTCCCGCACAACCGTCCTATGAAGCATACGGGAGTCTTCTGCCCATGCTGCTGCTGGTGGGCTGATGTGCTGTGATATCGCGTTTTTAGCCGTGAGGAGCAGTACCTTCACCCACCAGCAGCATTATGGGCTGATTTCTGCGCAGCTCGGCAGAAACACTGGCCCCGCACTATGTCCAGGCCATTTCTATGTTGATCCAGGTATCACAACCCAAAAAGAATCCAGTTTCTTCCAGGCCTGGTACTACAGCGAGAATTCTACAGTATGGTGAGTTACGATAAAGAGAGCATCACAGAATGCTGCTTTTTTTGTATCAATCTTTTCTGATTAATCACAGGTCTTAGAGTGTTGATTTTAGTTTAAATCTTTTTATTGAATTCCTACCACTCATTGCACCTTTCACATTCTCCTACACACCATTATGTCTGTTATGAGGAAGGCTCAACGTGAAAGGCTCCATTAATCATAACTTTTCATATTTTCTCTCCCTCCCACTCTTCCTTCTCCTCCTTCTTCTCTGTACCAGTCACAGAGACAGGGCTCCAGAATCTCTGCCTCCCTCCTCCCTCCTCCCACGTCCCCCACCTCATTTCATTCTACATTTCAGGTTTTACAAATCAGTACAAACATTTCCAGACACAAATCTTAAGCAATTGATCTCTAGCATTAGATCCTTAAGAACACTAAGCTGCTGGCCTTGTATGGTGAAGATTGCATGTATGCTTCCCAAATACTCATAAATATCATTGTTTGCTTGATTGTCTCTTCCTTTACTCAAATTTTCTAGTCATCAGGTTAGGCATGAAATTTCTCCAACACAAATATCATTGTCTGAAAGCTCCACCATTGGTGCAGACATGGGAGCCAGAGCCATGGGTACCAGGGCCGATTTTTTTATTAGGAAAACTAGGCAGTCACTCAGAGCGATGAGATTCTGGGAGCAGCAAAACTGCAGCAGGCAGATATCTTTAATTTCTCTCCTGGTAGGCCCTGCTCTAGCACCTCTTTCAGCTGCAAGGCCTCCATGGATGGAAAAAGGAGGGGCACTTTGATAGCACATACATTTCCTCTGCTGAATAGGGTCATCCTCATGAGATTATGGGATCTTGTAGCTTATACTGTGAGACTGATCCTGCACTGCAGAGTAAACCAATGTGCTATGAAAACACTTTTCTTCCTGCTGACTACGGGGTTGAACTACTAATAGAAGTGCTCAGGCAGGGCCAGAAGGGGACTCCAATTAACAGGAAATCCCGCCAACATTCTCTGCCATTGCCATCAGGCCCAGCCTTTGCCACCATCAATAATTTGAATTGAAGTTATTAAAGGAAGAGGGAGATCTACATGGGGGAGGTATAGAGAGTGGACCTACATGGAGAGTGGGGGAACAGAAAGAGTGATACCCTACATAGGCAAGGAGTGATAGGGAGAGAAGCATTAGATAGAGTAACAGGGATAGGAAACCTACATGGAGCGGGGTTTCAAGGGACAGAAAGATTGAGACCTACATGGGGTGGGTAGAAACAGGGAGAGGAGACCTCCATGATATAGTGGAGGGAATGGCAGGGAGATTTATATCGCATGCTTAGCCCACCTTTCTATGTGGTCCACTACTAGTTACTTGGTAGACATTAATCCAAGAGCTTTTTTTGGAGGTTTTTGGCTCTTGGAGATTAATATCAAGGTTCTTTGTTGGGGACCAGCATACACTGGGAGGCCCTTGGTACTTGATACTCTCACACCTATTCCCTTCTCAAATAAATGAGTCCATACCAGAAACTGTGTTCTGAACCAAGGGTTTACTTAAACTTTAGGGTCACTAAGCAATAACAACAGCAATTGGCAGAAGCAATAAACAAAAACAATGTTACAGGCAGTTAACTCCTTTTCTTAGTCAACATTGGTTATACGTAGATTACTCCTTTCTCTTCAGTATGGTATATTACCACACTCCAATTATTCTTTATCTTAAGATGAACAGTTACTCCACTCTTCACTGCTCCTGCACCATTGTTACTTAGTCTGATCTCTCTGAATGGGAACCTCCTTCTCCCATTGCCAGTAGTCTTTCCCCGTGTACCTGAAACTGGTGATGATATAGGCACAAGTCACCAATATTGTGATGAATTCACTCCTAGATCTGGTGTCACCAGGGGCGGCTCAAGGCAATCTGCTGCCTGAGGCGAAGGATGAGATGGTGCCCCCCCCCCCCCGTAGAGGGGGCGGGCTTTTTCAAAACTCCAATCAGGGACTGAACCAAACCAAAAAGCTGATTAGATTATATGGAGGAAATGCAAGATGTTTGCACACCAAGGAACTAAAAGGGAGCGAGAACCACAGCAGTTTATAAAACTAAATTATAACTCCTTTTTATTTTGTTGTTATAAACTGTGTTATGGTTATTGCTTTTTCTTTTTCAACATATATTTTGCATCCACAGAACCCCCTTCAATAGTGGTTGCAGAGCAGAACCAGGACATTCACCCACAGAACTCAATATCTTTAAATTTAAAAAAAAATCTGATTCTGATCATCTCACTAACAACAACAAACATTCTCTAGTACCAGGCATATTGTGAACTAATACAAAACCCTACAACACAGTGACTGAGTATCTATAGAGAAAATCTACCATGCCTTATCATATCAGCACCAACTTCCAAAACTCACATAAGGAGCCCACCAAAAAAAGCATCACTGTAAATACTACAGTGGGCCCTGGAACATCCATACACCTATTTGAAAAGCTGAACATGTCAAATTACTACAGTACAGTATAGATCTTTATGTACAAACTCCATGTAGTAAAAACCCTCACCAACTAACCTAACCTCGAGAACTCGGATCAAATAGATCCTCAAACATTCGCAGACTACCTACAAGCCAAGTTCACTGCCCCCCCGGATGACCACGAGTGGTACCTACAAACCTACCCTACCCAACCATATCTGGGAAAAATTCAGCATTCCTTCAACTAATCAGATATCACACATCATCACATCACTCAACACCAGCACCGCTCCCACAGACCCATGCCCTGTGGTCTGGATAAAAACAGCAAAAGAGGAGCTCATCCAATTCATCCACAATATGGTCCACAACTCCCTAATACAGGGTATCATGCCTAGCATACTAAAGCTAGCGACAATATGACCAATCCTGAAAAAATCCCCTCTAAGTAAAACCAATCAAGCCACCTACAGACCCATCTCAAGTCTTCCCCTCCTGTCTAAGATCATCAAGAAGGTGGTTCAACAATAACTCCAAGACCACATCGACACCCATGCCCCACTGGACCGCAATCAACACGGCTTCCGCCCAAACCACGGCATTGAAACCCTACTGATTTACCTCTTCGACAATCTGATCCAGGTCATCGACAACATCAAGAAGGGCGTCATCATGATCTTCATAGATATCTCCTCTGCTTTTGACACCGTCAACCACAAAACTCTACTATCAAGACTTCAGGGAATTGGTCTACGCGGCACCACTTTGAACTGGTTCACATCTTACCTCACAGACAGACACCTCCAAGTCAAATGTGGTTCAGTCACCTCCTGACCTCTGAGAGCCACCCAGGGTGTCCCACAAGGCTCTTCCCTCTCAGCCTTGTTGTTCAACCTGTACATACAACCTATCTGCTCTACCATCAAAAAATAGAAATTACACTTACCTGGTAATTGTGGTTCCTTGAGTAACTCCAGTTTAGTCCTCCACCTCTGGGTAGTGTACCTCCTCCTGCAGCTTGGAGACTGGGCATGTCAAAATCGTGACATCACTGGATATAGCCTGCTGGTCTCTCCCATCAGCTCCCAGTGAACTATTGACAAAGCAGACTCAAAGGAGCAACAAATAAGTAGCTATCATATTAAATTCAACCTTAAACTCAACTGAACGCATAACTTAACGTATTTATCCACTAAACCCCCTCTCGAGAGAGAAAGGAAGTACTTTTGTATCTTCTCTTTTCTCTGCTCAATGCCTAGCCAAGGACAAGCGAAAGAAGAATAGACAGAAAAGAGATATGAAGAATGAAGGCGATTGAGAACCGATTAAAAGTTCTACCCACCTGTAATCTTAGATGATGGAACTGGTCTCAATACCACCTTTTCCCTGGAAAAAGACAAAAAACGGCTCTCTACATGACAGCACCTGCAACTCTGAAATCCGCCTCGCTGAACAGATGGCCACCATAAACACAGTCTTCAAGGTTAAATCTTTAACCGACGTCTGGTTTAAAGGCTCAAATGGTTCCTTAGCCAATGCTCCTAAAACCAGGTTGAGATCCCATGGCGGAACCGTGATTCTACGTGATAGCCGCAGCCTGGATACTGTTTTAAGAAAATGCAACACATCTGCATGCGAACCTAGAGCCACTCCCTGGACTTTGCCTCTATAGCAGGACAGGGCTACTAACTGAAGTCGCAAGGAACTGGCTGCCAGACCCTTATCAAACCCGTCTTGCAAGAAACTTAACACCAAAGGAACAGATACAGTGGCCGCGCGTACTTGCCTCCGTGAGCACCAGTCCTCAAAAATACGCCAGATGTGCACATACACAAGAGACGTGGACTTATTTCTCACTCGAAGCAAAGTAGCAATGACTGCTGCTGAGTAACTTTCTTCCTCTACCGTGCCCTTTCAATGGCCATACCGTAAGCGAGAACCGACCCACCTGAGGCATTCAAAGCGGACCCTGTAGCAACAAATTTTCCCACGGCGGTAACCTCCAGGGATTCCCATTGAGCAACCGAATGAGATCGGCGTACCACGGGCGCCTTGGCCAGTCCGGTGCTACCAACAACACTTTTCCCCGATGAGCTTCGATACGCTGCACCACTCGACCTATGAGCGCCCCCAGGGGAAAGACATATAGGAGACCTGAGACCAGCCAATACTGTATCAGGGCGTCGATCCCTTCCGACATCCTCTCTCGCCGCCTGCTAAAGAAACGACCTGTCTTTGCTGACTGAAATGTCACCATGAGATCCATGATTGGTGGTCCCCATCTTTGAACTATCTGCGCGAATACGTCTGGATGCAATTCCCATTCTCCGGCATCCACTCGAACCCTGCTGAGAAAATCCACCATCACATTGTCCTTTCCTGCAATGTGCGCCGCCGAAAGCGCTGGTAGTCGAGACTCTACCCAAGAGAACAGCGCCTCTGCTTCTTCTTCCATGGCCACACTTCCTGTACCGCCCTGACGATTGATGTAGGCCACTGTCGGAGAGTTGTCAGACAGTACTCGTACCGCTTGGCCTGTCACCGCAGCTTCGAACGTTTGCAACGCTAGGCAGACCACTCTCAGCTCCAGCCGATTGATCAACCATTGGCTCTCTTGCATGGTCCAAGTGCCCTGCGCAAAGAGATCTCCGCAATGAGCTCCCCATCCCGCAAGACTCGCATCCGTCAGTAATGGGAGCCACTCAGGCTGTTCCAGCGGCATTCCTTCCCTCAGTGATCCTGGGAGCAGCCACCAGAGAAGGGACTGCCGGATCCGGAGGGGACAGGGAAGCCGCTTGTTCAGCGAGTCGGACTGATGCAACCACCAGCGAAGAAGCACTCTCTGTAAAGGTCGCATATGAAATCTGGCCCATGGAACTACTTCCAAAGTCGCCACCATCGTTCCCAGTAGGCGAAGATAACTCCACGCTGAGGGGGCCAGAGCAGACCTGAACTGGCGTACCAATTGCCGAAGGACTTGAGCTCAACAATTTGGCAGAAACACCGCTCCTTTCTGGGTGTCAAACCATACCCCCAGATATTTGAGATCCTGGGAGGGAACTAATCGGCTCTTGGTCGAATTGACCACCCAGCCGAGACTCTTCAGAAACTTCACCACCTTGTCCGTAACCTGAATGCTCTTGGCTTTGGACTTTGCTCGAATCAACCAGTCGTCGAGATAATGATGAACCAGGACTCCTTCCTTTCGTAATGCCGCCGCTACTACCACCATGATCTTGGTGAAGGTCCGAGGAGCCATTGCCAGACCGAACGGCAATGCTTGGAATTGATAATGTCCCCACGGGAAAGCGAAGCGCAGGAACGTCTGATGACTCTTTCTGATTGGGATGCGCAAGTACGCTTCCGTGAAGTTGAGAGAAGTCAAGTACTCTCCTTGGTGCACTGCCACAATGACCGACCGCAACGTTTCCATCCTGAAATGCGGCACTCGAAGACAGCGAGTCACCCCTTTGAGGTCAAGAATAGGGCGGAGGGACCTGTCCTTTTTTTGGCACCATGAAATAAATGGAGTAGCGTCCCACGCCGTAATCCACTGAGGGGACGGGCGTGACGGCTCCCAACTATAGAAGCCGATCCAGCATACACCTGATCACCAGTGTTTTTTGCTGACCTTTGCAGGGAGACATCACAAACGAATCTAGCACCAGTCTTGCCAACTCCAGCACATACCCTTCGCGAATGATCTCCAACACCCACTGGTTGGACGTTATTTGGGTCCAGGCAGGAAGGAATCCCCGAAGCCGTTCTCCTATCGGTTGGCTTCCCACCGGGACCCGCCTCATTTTATTGCAGTTTACGAGTTGTCGTGGCGAAGGCCGCTGCGAAACCTCTATTTGCTCCATGAAACCCACGAAATCCTTGGGTTCTAGACGCAAATCTTCCCCTTTGGAAACCACCCAAGCGGGAAGCACGAAATCTCATGAAGTCTCGAAACTGACCCCGAAAGGCCGGCAAAGACCTCCCTTGTTTAGGTTTATCCTCCGGGAGCCTTCCGCCCTTGGACTCTCCCAAATCCTTGACCAATTTATCCAGATCTTCCACAAACAGCAACTTCACTTTAAACGGAAGCTTACTGAGATTGGACTTAGACGAACCATCGGCCGCCCAATTCCTCAACCACAGGGATCTCCGGGCAGCAACCAACGAAGCCATACTATTCGCTAATGCCCCGATCAAGTCATAGTGGACATCCGCCAAATAGCTCCCTCATACAGTGTTGCTCTAGTTGCGGAGACTGGTATAAGTGTTGAGACCATCTGAGACATGCTCTCGCCACCCAAGCACCACAAATGGAAGCTTGCAAGGACAGTGAGTTAGCATCAAAGGACTGTTTCAGCAAACCATCTACCTTCCTATCTTGCGCATCTTTTAAGACTGTGCTACCTTCCACCGGAATAGTGGTCTTCTTTGTGACAGCTGAGACTGCCGCATCAATCCTGGGAGAAGGAATTTCTTTTTGTCCCTATCTGCTAAGGGGTAGAGTCTGTTCATGGTCCTGACCCCTCTTAGCCCTGCTTCAGGCTGATCCCATTAGTCTTGGATCATCCGATCTACCACCCTGTGGACAGGGAACACTACCTGTGCCTGTCTCACCGCCTGTATGATAGGATCCTCCACCTCTTCCTCTTCCAGTGGTTGCACCACAGTGAGATTTAAAGTCTGGAGAGATTCCGTGATAAGGGCCGTCAGTTCTTCCTTCCGGAAGACTCGAATGATTTTTGCCCTATCCTCAGGCTCAGGTATTTCTCCTTCTCATCGAGATCTACCTTGGTCTCCTCTGTCTCCTGCCACTCAAAATCTGAGGGAGAAAGATCCCGAGGCCGGGATCTCTTCGGAGTCCTTGGAGCCATGCTACCAGACTCCGCTAGGCGAGGTTGTTGCAAAGCATTGGCCCCCGGAAAAGGCTCAGGTAGCTTCCCCTGACGCCGCAAGCAGAACGCCTGATGCATGATTAATACAAAGTCTGGGCAGAAATCCCCTACCTGTGGTCCCTTCCCAAAGGAGGTAATGCATTTGAGGGACCCGCCAGACCCTCGTTACAGGACCCTGGCGGTGTTGCCATCAACGCCTCTTCTCCGGTCCCAGCTGATGGCCCTAGTGGGTCTAAAACCGCAGAATTCTCCATCTGCTGTTCTAGGCTGGTAGAAACAAAAGCACAGCCCTGGCAAATTCCGGTGTCAGCAACAGTTCCTCTACGGGTACCACAGACCACACACTGCGGCCGTGAGGACATCAGCTAAGCCTCCAGCACCTGCTTACCAAGCAAAAACAGGGTTGGTAGTAAAGATGCCCCTGCTTTTATATTTTGTTTTGTTTTTTTCAAGGGAAATGAACCCCAAAAAAAAGAAATTAATTTATCCCTCCAAGAGAACCCGTTGAAAACTGAAGGGACCCCCGAAAGATTAAATAAGTAAAAGAAATCAAAAGAAGTTAAACTAAACACAGCATTTCCACAGAGCTGTGCACAGGCGCAAATCCCTGAAGCACGGACCGCTGCACTCCCCGCCACGTGGCTATGACCGCGAATACAAAATGGCCCCAATCCCGGCCGGGCCTGTTTGGTGCCAAAAACTCCACCGCTGCTAAGCCTCTCTCTGTAGTCCCTCTCAGCACGCGGCCCTTACCTGCATTTCGCCAAAATGAAAATTGTCAGGTAATGAATCACAGCGCACTTCACACTCCGGGAAGTGCCGCCACTCGAGCCGGGAGGCCGCTTGACACTGTCGTCAGCAGGAGCCACTGCGAGATCTGCTCTGCCTGCTCAACTAACAGGAAATCCAGCCACGGAGACACGCTGTTGGCCCCCACACCCCCGCAGCGTACAGGTATGGCTCGTGGAGCTGTCCCCCATACTGTCCAGGGGGAGAGATCCTAAGCTTTAAGCTGGCTGACTGGTATTAGATGGCAAATAGAAACAAGACTAGACAGAGTCCTTTTTTTTTTTAAAGGGGCAGCTCCCTTGCCTTGAAAGGAAAGAAAAAGAAAATCAAATGGAGTTAAACTAAATTGAATTAAATGAAGGTAATTAAATAAATTTTAACTAATCCGTGCCAATTGAAAGAGAACTGATAGACTTAAATTTGTAAAACCTAAATCCTGACTAAACTGCTCCTTATCTGTTCCTCTAGTGAGCCCAGCACCTAGGCTCACGACGTCCTCCTGCTGCATGGAGACTGGACACACTGGGGGCTGATGGGAGAGACCAGCAGGCTATATCCAGTGATGTCACGATTTTGACATGCCCAGTCTCCAAGCTGAAGGAAGAGATACACTACCCAGAGGTGGAGGGCTAAACTGGAGGAACGATAAGGAACAACAAAATACAATATACCATCTACGCAGACGACATTATGATATACACCCCCATCAACCTTGCTGATCTAGACTACTCCAGAATAGCCAACTGCCTGCAACAGATGACTAGCTGGCTACTGGAAAACAACTTAACCGTAAACTACAACGAGACAGAAGCGCTAATCATCAGCAGAAACTCTGCCTTCACTCCTCCTCCTGTCATCAAGCTAAACGACACCACTATACCAATAAAACTGGAAATAAAGTATCTTGGTGTGACACTCGACAAAGATCTGAACCTTCAATCTCACATCGCCAAAACCACCAGGAACGCATACCTCAAAATGAGAACCATAAGACGCCTCAAGCCAATCCTCTCACAGGATCACTTCCGCACAGTCTGTCAGGCTCTTATCACTCCCATCCTAGACTACTGCAACCCCATCTACCTCGGACTCTCAAAACAAGCCACCCGGCCATTACAGATGGCCCAAAACATGGCCACCCGAATAATAACTGGATCTTCAAGGCACGACCACATCACCCCCATTCTCAAACACCTCCACTGGCTTCCAATCAACTCCCGCATCCGTTACAAGGTACTTATAAACACATTCAAAATCAAACAGAACATCTCCGCAGATAGTCTGAAACCCCTCATTAGACCGGACCCAGGCATCAGACCCAGAAGGTGAGACACATCCGACACTATCAACATACCCATAGCCTTTGCTAAAACAAGAAAAGACACTTCAAGAAGAGCACTATCCCTGGCCGCACCCGCACTCTGGAACTCACTCCCCGACAACCTGAGATCAACAAAAGACCTCAAAGACTTCCGGAAGATGCTCAAAACTACGCTCTTCACAGAAAACTACAAGGACATCACATGAACTGTCCAACTCTCTCTCTCTCTCTGCCCACCAAAATATAAAAATGTAAATAGTTCCTGTACATAGCTTATACTGTATATAGCTCACCCCGCAATCAACCTAACCACTCACACACCCACGCACCCTGCCACTTGATTTGTTTGATGTGTAATCCGCTCTGATTTCAGGATAAAGCGGTATATAGATCCTTTTAAATAAATAAATGTTAACAGAACACCTGGGCTCAGTCACACACTCAGAACACAGACCCTCACCAAGTACAGAAAAAGTGACTTACAAGCTAAAGTAAAAAAAAAATATGTAGACAAAATTTAAACTGAAACCCCAAGAAGCCAGACTCTTCAAGCAGTGCAACATCAGATAAATAAGATATGCAGTTCCCCAATACTGTGTAAAATATAAAGAGAACACAAAGTCCAATCACTAAAATGAAATAAAATTATTTTTTTCTACCTTTGTTGTCTAACCATATTATTCTCTGATCATGCTGGTCCCAATCTGAGGCTTCTGCTCTTAGCTCTCTTTCAGTGGTCTATGGTCCATCTGCCATTTCTTGTCTTTTCTTTTGTTTTCTTCACTTCTTTCCATCAGCCTATTTCCTTCTTTTTTTTTTTTTTTTATTTATTACTTTCAAGTTTACATCCAATGAAATACAGAAAAAAGAAAATAAGTGATATGAACAATAAATATCAAGACTCTTAAATCTAAGAGAAAAGGAAAAATATATATACAATAACATACCACTTAACCAACCACATCAGGAAGAACCAGCTAAGAGAGAAATACCAGGGCATAATCTATAAGGCTACTACACCCAGCCTATCACATTATAAAAAAGTAAAAAATAAAAAAGAATAAACCTATGACTCTCAAGCCTGTAGAGAAACCAAAAGGATCATAATATACATAACTAGAACCATGTATTGTCACCAGACATTTGCATGGAAACCGTAAGAGAAAGGTACCCCCCCCCCCCAGCCAAAACACGAGATTTCAGCTGAAGGAAGGACCTTCTACGGCTCTGCGTCTGCCTGGAGACATCCGGGAAAATAGACATCTTCTGACCATAAAAAAAAAAATCCTTTTTAGGAAAAAATGCCTTCAAAATAGAAGATTTGTCTGAAAAATGAGCCAATGAAACCAACAAAGTGGCGCGAGTAGAGATAGGAGTCTGAGAATGTTCCAAAAAATTAGTAAGGTCCATAGAAGCTCCTTCCTCTTGCCGCGCCGCAGCGGGTTCCCCGGAGGTCGCCGAGGCAGACAAATAAAACATCCTATCTAACACAACTGTGTCGGCATTAGGAAGCATCAAAACTTCTTTACAATATTGTCTAAATAGATAATCAGAAGTCAATAAGTGAGTCTTAGGAAAATTCAAAACCCGCAAGTTTTTTGCTCGAGAAGCATTTCTCTAGCTCCTATCTCCACGGTTGTCGGTATTGAGGTTCCTAGTTTTCCTCAAATTGAGAATCCCGATACTGTTACTTTAGCAGACATTTGGAAACAGGTTACTGCAACTAATTTAATGATATCTCAATTTATGAATCAAACAGCTGTGTTTTCTCAACAGGTTTCCAGTAAGTTTCAAATTGTAGAGACCTCTGTTAATCAGCTGTCTCAGCGCGCTGATCAGCTAGATTTACAGGCGGCCTCATTGCAGTCTGCAAGTGTGTTAGCTTCAAAGGAAACAGTTTTGTAGTATCAACAACTTGAAGCCATCAGCCTATTTCCAATCCCAATAACCCTTCCCAGTATCAGCCCCTTTCCAGTCCTTCCTCCCAGTACCTTCCGATGTCAATTTGCATTCACATGACTGCCACTGGTGCCCATTCCCTTCCAGTCCCCCTCCTTCCCCACTGTCCAGTCCCTTCTAGTCCAAATGCTATGGCAGCCCCTCTCAGCATCCACTCCCTTCCAGTTCCATTCTCCCATTCCCTCGCATCAGCACATTTGTAGCCCTAGCCCACAGTTTTCTTCCAGAGCCAGCAGTTCTATCCTCCCCTCCACACCATCAGCCCATTCCCAGTTGAAGCCCCCCAATCAACACACTTCCAGTGCTAGTCCCCCCTCAACCCCATTACCAGTGCTAGCCTCCCCTAATCAGCCCATTACAAGTCCTACTGCCCCCCCCCCACCAGTCCTAGCCTCCACTAATCAGCCCATTTCCAGTCCTAGCCCTCCCAATCAGCTCATTTCCAATGCTAGCCCCCATCAGTCCATTACCAGTCCTAGCCTCCCCTAATCAGCCCATTACAAGTCCTACCCCCCCCCCCACCAGTTCTAGCCTCCACTAATCAGCCCATTTCCAGTCCTAGCCCTCCCAATCAGCTCATTTCCAATGCTAGCCCCCCATCAGTCCATTACCAGTGCTAGCCCCCCTAATCAGCCCATTACCAGTCCCAGCCCCCCTCGATCAGTCCATTCCCAGTCCTAGGCTTCCCTAATCAACCCATTACCAGTCCTAGCCCATCTCCAATCTGCCCATTACCAGTGCTTGCCCCCCCCCCCATCAGTTCATTATAATCCTAACCCGCACTGTCTTTCCCCTTTGTCCAGCATTTGCCCCCTGTCTCTCTCCTTTGTCTAGTACTTGTCCTCTTGTCTCCCCCTTTGTCCAGAATTTCTCCCCTGTCTGTCCAGTATGTCCCCCTATCTCTCCCCTTTGTCCAGAATTTGCCCCGTCTCTCCCCTTTGTCTACTACTTATCCCCCTGTTCCCCCCCTTTGTCCTCCATCTCCCCCTTTGTCCAGCATGTCCCCTGTCTCCCCCTTTGTCCAGCACTTGTTCCCCTGTCTCCCCCTTTGTCCCCCCTGTCACTCACCATTGTCTCTCCTTGTTGTCCTCCTCCTGTCCCCATTCCCTCCACCTGCTCCTCTCATCCGGCAAGGGCGGGGGCACTCCAGCTGTTTTTTTAGATTTTGCCACCTCTGCCCTGCCTCTGCCTTCCCGCCGCATTTTTTTTCCTCAAGAAATGCTTGCAGCAAAAAAAAAAAAAGCAGCGGGAAGGCAGAGGCGGCAAAATCTAAAATTAAAACAACCGGAGTGCCGCTGCCGCCGCTGCCACAAAAATTAGCCCGATCGCTTGCAGTTGCAAGTGATCAGGCTGATTTGTCCGATGCCGGCAGCACTCCAGCTCTGTTTTAATTTTAGATTTTGCAGCCTCTGGCCTGCCTCTGCCTTCCCACGTGGGAAATCAGAGGCAGGCCAGAGGCTGCAAAATTTAAAATGAAAACAGATCCGGAGTGCTGGCGTCGGGAGTGCCTCCCCCATCGGAGTGCCACCTGAGGCAATCACCTCAGGTAGCCTAATGGAAGAACCGCTCCTGGGTGTCACTGTTGTATGATGATTGCTTGGGTTCCTTTTCTTTCTGAAAGCTGGTGGTTTCTGTAAATGCAGGTCCCCAAAGCTGCTCTGCAGTGCTCTGAGAGACTGAAAAGCTGAGTTGTTAGCACAGTTCTTGAAACCTTCTCTCACAGACAGAGCTAATCTCCTTCTGAGAAAGTGAAGTGCTGGTAGATTTTGCATAGACATCAACCCTTTGCTCTCTTTTCCTACATTGCTGCTCTGATCCTGTTGCTCACTCTGGATGGTATAAGTGGCCATGTGCCAAAAGACACCTGCCCCTTAAGGGCAGACACCTTACTCCTGCCTGGTACATTGACTAGGTGCCAAATACAGAGTTCTGGTTTTGGGAATGGTTTATATATGAAGTTGGATTCTCCCTCCCAGGGGAGTCTCCTCCCAGCATGAAGCAAGCAAGAACTTCTCCTGTTCTGGAATATAGTAGGCTTTTCTCTACCCTTCAATGTAGTGACCTAGCAGGGACACTGAATGGTGCTGCTACTCTCACAATAACATCCAAGAAGTCTCTACACATGGAGTTAGGTCTCAAGGAGAAAGAGACTACATGGTGTGGTAGGAGACTATGGAGAGAGAAACCGATGTAGGGTGGTGGGGGGCTGGGTGAGGCAGTGGCATAGCCAGAATTGATTTTTTGGTGGGGCTTGAACTTAAAATGGGTGGCCACTGTGCAAAGTGATATTGACACCATCTCCAATTCTCCCCTCACTGTCTCATGCTACTGCCACTAATTGGGTGGGTCTGACTCCAAAATGATGGAGGCACTAGCCCACCCAGGCCCACTCTTGGTTATATCCCTATGGTGAGGGAGACTGTACATGGGGTGATGGGGAAGGGTTACCAAATGGTTCTAGGGACAGGCTGAGCCAGTCCTGGATTTACTTCAAGGACTGACTCAGCCCCAAGCCATCTGGCAACCATATTATGGGTGATAGGGAGCGTGAGACTACCTAAGATGGGGAGAATCAAATGGAGTAAGGATATATGGAGAGGGAGAGGAGACCCAGAATGGGGGAAAGAAGCAGGAGAGATGATCCAGGATGGGGGAAAAAAAGGGGATACTGCCAGGGTAGAGGGTACTTGAACTGGTGAGGAATGACTGGCAGAAGAAAGCAGATGAGGACTGGGAAGGGAGTGAGCACAGTGGGTGGAAATGGGAGACTATGGAGTACATGAAAGTAGGGTTGTCAACTATTTACTCCCACAGCATGCAGGGACTTGTAATCTTGCTTTTCTTATGGAGTGCAATAGAGATATCAGAACTACAAATTCCTGCATGCAAATGGGTAAACTCAGGACTGGATCAAGCCTATCAGATGAATCTGGAGCCATCTGGCAACCCTACATGAAACCAGAAGTGGGTATGGAAGACTGGGGAAGGACGGAAAGATAATGGAAGGACTGAGAAAAAGATAAGAGGGAGAGGAAGAGAAAGATCAAAATCAGGAAAAGAAAGTAGGAGAGAAAATGAAGCAAACAGGATAGAGAAAAAATAGAAAGGAGACCCTGAAAAAAGAGAGAAAAAGCCACTGAAAGCAGAAAAAAAACATAACGACCTAGGAGCACATTTACTAAAGGTCAGCGTGCGTTAAGTGCTGCCACTGCCCATTCATTTCTATGGGTCACTGCAGCACTTAACGCACATTAGCCATTCTTAACCTTTAGTAAACATGCCCCCTAAATGGCCAAGGTCGAAAACGGTTTTTTTTTTAAATTTACTGATTGGAATATGTAAGGTTTCAGGATGTTTCTCTCTGATGACTTTATATTGTGCAGAGTAAGGGAGGAAATACATTTCTGTTCCTCTTTCTTCAGTGTTGCACTCCATGCAGAACCAGGCTTCTTGGGGTTTCAGTTTCTAATTTGTGGCTCCTTATTTATTTAGTGATAAGGTTGCCAGTTGGCTACAAATATTCAGGGTTATACTGATCTAGCCTTGGGTCTATCCCCTTGCATGTATGCAGAGTGGCCAAGTTACCCAGTTCCAAGAGTGAGATTTTTTGCCACTTCTGGTTTTAAATTTGCCTTGCAATGCAGATTGCCAAAACCTGTCATTTCTTTATCTACATTTTACGAAATTCACCCCTTCCTCTCTGAACACACTACTAAAATACTTGTCCGCTCTTTAATTACAACCTCCTTCGTGCTAGTCTCCCTGAGTCATCCCTTTCACCTTCAATCTATTCAAAACTCTGCTGTGCGACCAACCTTTCGCCAGCCTTGTTTTACTCATTTAAACCCTCTTCTCAAATCACTTTATTAGCTTCCTTTCCATTTTCGTATCAAATTCAAACTCCTCCTTCTGATCTTTAAGTGCATTCCTTCTACTGCTCCTCACTTTCTCTCCTCTCCCTCTACACCCCATCTCGTGAACTTCGCTCTTCTACTGGCTTGCTCCTCTCTTTGCCCTTTTCTTCCTCTGCTAACTCCAGACCGGTCCTTTCACCTTGCTGCTCCTTATGCCTGGAACAAACTTCCTGAGTCTGAGGCTTCATCTCTGACGCTTTTCAAATCTATGCTAAAGGCTCACCTCTTTGAGGCTGCCTTTGGATCCTGATCCCTTGTTCCTTGTGTCTCCTTACTCTTCCCTATTCTATCCTCATTTCTAACTTTTATCTTGTTTGTCTTGATTAGATTTTAAGCTCTAAGGAGTTGGGACTGTCTTTATCTGTGTTTGTACAGTGCTGTGTATGCCTTGTAGTTAGGGTTGCCAACTGGCTCCAGATGCGCCCGACAGGTGTGATCCAGTCCTGGGTTTACCCTACTGCATGCAGGGACATGTAGTCTTGTTTTTCTTATGGAGTGCAAAGGAGAAATCAGAACTACATATCCCTGCATACAATGGGGTAAACCCAGTACTGGATCAAGCCTGTCGGGTGCATCTGGAGCCAGTTGGTAACCCTACTTGTAGTGCTTTATAAATGTTTAATAGTAGTAGTAGTAGCCATAGTCCCTGACTTTTACTGATTGAAATCAGTGCTGCAGGTTCCATAATGCATCAGAATGAGATTGTCAAAAATCCAAGACTGGCTTAAAATCTCACTTCTGGAACTGGGTAACTTGGCAACTCTGTGTATGGAAATACAATAGGAAAATCAGAACTAGCAATTACTCCATGCAACAGGGTTTTAAAAGCAGGACTGGATGAACCAGTTTTGAAAATCTGGAGTAAATTGGTAAGCCTGTTTAGTAAGTGTGTGTGACAAAAGTGAAGTATTTTAATTGCATTTAGTTTTTGTTTAGCAGTCTGATCTATTCTGTTTTCCCAGGAGGTGTATTGTAGGGAATCGTGGAACAGGATTATTGGCGTTTTGAGCCCTGGGAGTTAGTGCTGTTTTATGATGGCAAGTTTGCTATATAGGTTCGGAATATATTTTTGTTGTTTTCTGTTACCTCCAAAGTGATTTGTACTGGAGAGTCTGTGTTACTGTTACTGAGGTGACTCCAGAATTTGCATCTTATGTACGCTGAACATCATCTGTGAAGGTCTAGTTCTTTATGCTAGAGTTGCTGCCAGCAATTAGGTTGTAATGGAGTTTGGGGTAGGACTGAAGGCTCGACCAGGGTGTCTAATATCCTTGCATCAGCTCTGCTGTGAGCACAGATAGACACATCGTTGAAAACCCTACTGTTGTGTGAGCTAGAGCTGTATATGCATAGACATTCATACTGCGGTTTCTATTACCCAGAGGAATGACTTGCTATTATGAAACCATTAAATTAATAACTCAGTAATATAGACATCTGTATATATAAAACAATCTACTCCTGGAACAAAAGAAATTACTGGTCTCCAAACGTTCATAATTTAATTGAATAGTGAATTAAAGTACCTACATAAATTTACCCTCAAAATATCAATGTAATTATGTAAATATGACAAAGGGCTGTGTTTACTGAGCATTAGCGTGCGCTGTCAGGTGCTGTGCCCATAGAAATAACATGAGCGCTGCAGCAGACAGCGCGTGTTAACGTTTAGTGAACGTGGCCCAAAGTGTACTAACTTGTATATGGGTGTACGTGTGTGAATGCAGAGTTGCTTGGCTCTTAGCTAAGAATGAAGGAAGTCAGAGTTCAAATCCACCTCTATATCATAAGCCCTCTTGTGATCTATATTATAAGCCCTCTAGGGATAGGGAAAACCTAAATGTAACTTGCCTTGAGCATTACGGTAAAGGCGTGAGCTAAATCCAAAACCCCTGCGCTGAATTGTAGCTGCATAGCCAGATGCTTCTAGAAACATCTGGAAGTAGGGCTGCTGGAACAGATCAGAAAAATCAACCAGTGGCCTCACAGCTTTTGCACACTAGACTTGTTCCCTTTTACACACAGCACTGCTGATTTTTTGTGGTTCTATGATTTCTTTTCACTCTTACTCCCCACATCCAGAATCTTCACCAGATGGAGGCTCAAAACCTTGAAGCACCCCACCACACAGTGCTCAGTCTAGAGCAGAACTCAGGCAGTCCCGGACGGGTTCTCCCGCAGTATTCACACTGCACACACAGATTCAGAAACCTACTTTTTACCTTTGGACTCTGCTGTCAATTTTCATCTTTCTCTCTTCATATTAGTTTTACCTAAATTATATTAACGTAATTCGATTGCTTTGGGCTACATCTAATTTGTGCCTCCAGAGACCAGAGTGCTTTTGTAGGCTGGAAGGCCTATTGCTGTCAGCTCTTCTAGCGTGTAGCTATGACTGAAAAATCCCCTTCCAAACACGGCCAGTTGCAGCATAGTAAGCGAGACAAACATGGCACGGGGTGTCAAATGCAGAAACATGTAAAACGATTTAAAAATGAGAAATGAAAAAAAAAACAAATTAGAAAAATTAAACAGCAAAAAGCAAAAGAAATATTTAAAAAACTACATTTTGGGAAAAGGGAGAGGGTGTAGCCTACCATTAATACTAATGAGAAAGAAGGGTGCTGAATTATGGGTGCAGGAGGGGCAAACCTAGTGCTGTTCCTGCTTTCCCACCCTTTAGAACGGGACCATATTTTGGATGATTCTCTGGGAAGCTGAGAGCATTTTCCAAAGGATGAGGAACCTTCTGTGAGTAGGGTTACCAACTGGCTCCAGATGCACCCAACAGGCTTGATCCAGTCCTGGGTTTACCCCATTGTATGCAGGGATATGTAGTTTTGATTTCTCCTTTGCATCCCATAAGAAAAACAAGACTACATGTCCCTGCATGCAGTAGGGTAAACCCAGGACTGGATCACACCTGTCGGGCGCATCTGGAGCCAGTTGGCAACCCTATCTGTGAGTGAGGGCTGGGTCACAGGTGTAACCATAAAACGTGTTTCACTTACCTTTGTCTTGATCTTAGCCTATGCTTTAAGCCTTCCTCACCTGGATCATTCCAACCTAGAAGTACCTTTCTACTTGACCTTTTGACATTTTAAAAAATCTATTGCATGAATTTGAATTTAACCCAGAATAAGTTCATTATAATCCAATAATTGATATTATTGATTTTACACCTTGTATAATTAATGACTTTATTTTCTTTTTACATTTTTATTCCTGTTTAAAATATTTGTAGCCATGTATTTTGACTCCATACCACGTCTCAGGAACCACCAGCAATAGAGAGCATCTGTCCACTGATCCAGTGGTATCACAGCTGCCGAGAAGATAAGTCAGCACTGGAAAAATAAGTACAGGTGATCTTAGTTTTGAGCCAATCATGTAGTCAGGGCTGGTGCTGCCATTAGGCAAACTAGTCAGTCACCTAGAGCGGCAATAGTCTGCGAGTGGCCCATTGCCACCCCTCTCCGGGACCTGCAGCAGCAATTATTTTAAACAGCACTGCAGTGCTTACCAAAGCCTCCAGTGCTGTGGTGCTTCTGCCCCCTCCAGTACAGACTTCCTGTTTGCATGGGGGTAGACTTCTGCCCCATGCAAAAGGAAGCCTGCATCAGAGGGAGCAGAAGCACAAACAGCAGGCAGTCCTGCAGATTTCAGTAAGTGCTGTGGTACTATTTAAAGTAAGTGCCGCTGCCGCAGATCCTGGAGAAGGGCAGCAGTGGGGGCAGGGGTGGAAGCAGGGAGGCACCAGGAATGAAGCTCATCTAAGGCATTTCATATCCTCACAGCGGCCCTGCATGTATTGTGTAATTCTTAACATCACAGTAACCTCTATCCAGAGAAGAGGAGCAGAGCACAAATGCGCCATCCATAGCAAGCTGTTTCATTACAGTACACAGAGCGAATCCTGGTGAGACCCAGGGATATTAATAAAGCGCAGTATGGCAGGTTAGATCTTGTAATAAGGGGCTTGGTTCATCAATGTAAGGGTTCTAAATTTAGAGCTAGCTTAGAATAATAAGTGCCAATGTGAACCATGAGAAACTAAATGACTGGGAGTGTCGTGGGGACTCTCCGCTAAACATTTCTTCCATGTTATGGAAACTGAGTGGGAAGAGACAGAAACTTGTTAAAATGAGGAATTCCATGGAGCAAATTAAAACAAACAGGCAATGCGACATTCTAGATAGCTTCAGTTCAATGTTTCATGTGTTTCGTTTGGAAAGATGTCAACTTTTCCCCCTCCTGTGTGTCCACCTGTCCCCCACAAATTGCTCATCGGCTCTGCAAAATGGAAAGTCTAATGTCTTCCCAAAGGTTACCTCCACAGTTTGTTAAAGCTGGGTCCATCTGTTTCAGTCATGAGGGAATAGATATGTACACATCAAGGTCGGGCCAAGGTTATAAGATGCCATAAGGGAACCCTTAGCCATGTACCTCCCCAGGGGAAGTTTCCAATCCCTTACCCCCCTAGTACAGATTCTTCCCTTCCCTTCCCTCCCCCCCCCCACCCCCACCATGTCCAGCATCTTCTATTCCCTTCCCTCAGGACTGGCCCAATCACTAAGTAAACTAGGGCACACTGTGGGGGGGGGGGCAGCAGCAGGAAAATAGCAGCAGGTCAGGCAGAGGTGCTGCAAGCCATTGAAGATTGGCATGCCACTCCTGACTCCACCTCCTGTCGGAGCTAACTCATCGCTACCTAAAAGCAGCACAGCGTCGTAGTTGGCTTTTGAACACCTATATGCATGCGCACATAAGGCCTGCCATGTCCGCCTCCTGCGATGTTCACTGTTAGAGGGGGCAGATCATATAAACCTTAAGCGCATAGAGATGTTCAAAGGCCCACCTCTATGCTGTGCTGCTTTTAAGCAGAGATGAGACAGCTTGGGTAGAGGTAGAGTGGGCAGCTGTTTCTGGAGCAGCAGAGACAGAAGGTAAGGGGGGAAATGCTACAGACCTTGGTGGGGGGAGAAGTAAGATGTTAGCCACTCTGGAGGGTAAGGGGGGAAAGAGAAGATGCTGGTCACCTTGAGGAAAGGAAAGAGAAGGCGAAAGATGCTGGACACGTAGGGGGAAATAGGGAATGAGAGAAACGTAGGACGTCTTGAGGGAGGAAGGGAAAGAGAGAGATGCCGAATACCTGGGGGGTGGGGGGGGGAGAGTTGGGTTAATGTTGGAGACCTGTGGGGGTTGTGAAGGGAAGGAGAGAGGCTAAACTATATGTTGGGTAGGATGGGGGCATGCTTCTTGTAGAGCATCAGATACCCTTGGGCCAGCCCTGCCTTCCCTAGTGCCCAAGGTGTGCAGCATCACCCCTTCCTTTCCTACCCCCCAAGGTGCCCAGCATCACCCTTCCATTTCCCACCTCTACCCAGAGGGTGCCCAGCATCTCATCTCCCCTTCCCTCCCATAGTCCAGTATTCCCCCTTTCCTTCCACCACCCCCCATGGTCCAGCATCTTCTCTTCATTACTCTGACCAACATCTCCCTTTCTCTACCCCCTCCCCCATATCCAATATTTGCTTCCTCCTTTCCCTTCCCCTGCCGCCACTTCTACACTATTGAGACTGCAGGAAACTCAGTGCAGTGCAGGGCCTTTCAGCGCCTACATGGCTCCATTCAAGGCCCTGATGTGTCCCAACCCCTCCGACATAAACTTTCTGTTGAAGAGGGCTGGATGTGGCAGGGCTTGAGGGTGGCTGCAGAAGCATGTCCCGGAAGGTTCCAGGTCATGCTCACAGCAGTCTTTAAGTACTACTGTCCTGCTATACCCATTAACCCCCACAATTCTGCCACCCTAGGCAGATACCTAGCCACCCAATGGTTAGGCCATTCCTAACACACACACAAACAAATCACATGCAATGAAAACTGGCAGCTTTGCTCCCTTCCTAAATAGCACATGGGGTCTTTACTAAAATGTATATTATACTAGGTTCTCTTTTTAGGTATGAGGGGATTTTATCTGTATGTATAGGGAGATGTAGAATGTCATGGGGAGGGTCATTTTATAACAGGACACCGACTTTGTGCTGAAGGAATGCACCAATCTTTAAAAAGAGTTATGTATGTACATCCTTTCCCTTTGTAAAATTATCCCATCGGAAGTGTCTGCACACGCTTGCACCTGCTCTCAGGCGCACATAAATTTGCCAATAGGTTTTACACTTATGCAGGTATGTTCTAAAATATGCACATAAGAGCAAACTCTAGTCCCAAGTCTGCCTCTACTCAGGTCGGGCAAACTCATGCATGCCAGAATATATAGGATATTTCATAAGAGGCAGTTCCTGCACCTAAAGCACTGCTTTACACAAAGAAATTCTTTATGAGATTATGCCCAAAGTGTAATTCCAGTATCTGACATCTCTAAATACTACAAGTGCTTTGATATACAAGTGTGAATAAACAAATAACTTTAAAAAGTAGAAGAGTCACGTGTCCTCCCAAGGACCAACCTACACACAAAGTTTGGTGGAACTAGGTTAAACAATGCCAAAGTTATTATTCGGGGAGGGGGGCAGACAAAGAATCCAAGGTGCAGTGCCCTCCGCTATTCAGTACGATTCATATGCCTTTCTCTCCTGTTGAACTGAAGCTATAGATACATTCCTCTGAAATCCCAGATTTCATCATTTCCTCATCCTAATGCTGGGAAAGCATAGTTACTCACCTGTAACAGGTGATCTCCGGGAACAGCAGGAATTTAGTCTTCACATATGGTTATCATCGGTACCGACGGAGCCTGCGCAGGAACACTCCCCAGTATCCAATTAGAAAGCTTTTGGGAGCATCCCACAGCACCTGCGTGCTGCCTTCCCGCCTTTCCCAACTGCCTCTCTCCAATTTAGTTTTAAAGCTGAGACAAAGAGAGAGAGAGAGGGAAAGAAAGAAAAGAGAGATACAACTCCTAGGGGAGGTGGGTGGGTTGTGAAGACTAAATTCCTGCTGTTCTCGGAGATCACCTGTTGCAGGTGAGTAACTATGCTATCTCCAGGAACAAGCAGGAATGTAGTCTTCACATATGGGGACTCCCTAGCTACAGATGCCAGGGAGAGACCCCAGAAGTTGTGTGCCCCTGTGAAAGGGCTCCACTTCCCCCCATGGATCTCTGGCATCCTACCGGGAATGGTGGGTAGGAGTTGATTAAATATGGAACAGGTGTTGTAGAACAGCCTGACCAAACAAGGCATCCCGGCAGGAGTCCTTGTCCAAGCAGTAATGGGCTGTGAAGGTATGAACCGAGGCTCAAGTAGCTGTTCGACAGATGTCGTCAATAGACACAGAATGTAGATGAGCCATTGAGGCTGCCATGGCTCTCACATTGTGAGCTGTGACATGGCCCTCCAGAGAAAGGTTTTTACTCTGATAGGTAAAAGAAATACACTGTGCAATCCAATTGGACAATGTTCTCTTGGAGACTGAAAGTCCCAAATGAGAAGGATCAAAAGCAACAAAGAGTTGAGAGGACTTTCTATGCTGCTGTGTCCTTTGTAAGTAAAAAGCAAGTGCTCTTTTACAGTCCAAAGTATGAAGACTCCTTTCTGCATTTGAAGCATGAGGCCTTGGAAAAAATACAGGTAGGTAAACTGCTTGGTTTAAATGAAAAGGTGAGACCACCTTTGGCATAAAGTGTGGATGAGTCCTAAGGACTACCTTATCATGATGGAACCTTGTATAAGGAGGATCAGCCACAAATGCTTGCAACTCACTAATGCGACGTGCAGATGTGATTTCAATGAGAAAGACAACCTTCCAGGAAAGGAATTTCAAGGAGGCAGTAGCTAGAGGTTCAAAAGGCGGCTTCATGAGCTGTCCAAGAACCAGATTTAGGTCCCATGCTACCGGTGGTGGCCTAATGGGAGGCTTAGTTAGAAGGAGGCCCCTCATAAATCTCGCTATGAGAGGAAATAGGTTGTCCATTTAAAGGCTTGAAAGAAGCTGAAATAGCACTTAAATGGACTCGTACTGAGTTAGTCTTAAGCCCTGCATTAGATAAATGAAGGAGATACTCCAATAATGATTCCAGAGGTATCACCAGGGGGTCAAGACCCTTCTGCGAACACCATATGGAAAACCTTTTCCACTTGAAAGCATAAGAGCGTCTTCTGGAAGGCTTTCTAGAAGCATAAAGGATATCCTTTACTTGTTGAGACAGGTTAAGACCATGAAGGTCTAGGCCCTCAGCAACCAGGCCCTGAGATGCAGAGAGTGGGGATCAGGATGCCACAACATCCCGTCCTCCTGAGACAGGAGATCTGGAGCAGATCCTAACTCCAGAGATGAAGCTTGAGAGAGATGTAGGAGCAGTGGGTACCACACCTGCCGTGGCCAATGTGGAGCTATGAGAATCATATGGCCTCTGTCTCTCTGAAGCTTGAATAGGGTTTTGGAAATTAGGGGAATGGGTGGAAAGGCATATAGGAAGTCCTGACCCCAATGGAGGAGGAAAGCATCCCTGGCCTGAGAACCCTGAGCCGGAATTCTGGAACAGAATCAGAGAAGTTTGGCATTCAACGAACCTGCAAAGAGGTCTATTTCCAGAGTTCCCCACATTTGAAAAATCTTTGCTACCCGGTCTGCACGAAGAGACCACTCATGTGGAAGCAGAACTCGACTGAGTCTGTCTACCCAGGAGTTTTGAATGCCTGGCAGATACACCGCAAGGAGATGAATCTGATGCTCTCTGGCGAGGGCCCATAATCGCAAAGCTTCATTGCAAAGCGACAGAGAGCCTGTTCCTCCCTGCTTGTTCAGATAGAACATAGCTACTTGATTGTCCCTCTGAATTACATAAGAACATAAGATATGCCATACTGGGTCAGACCAAGGTCCATCAAGCCCAGTATTCTGTTTCCAACAGTGGCCAATCTAGGTCATATGTACCTAGCAGTTTCCCCAAGGGACACAGGTTCCACAATGCTTGTATTGGTTCAAGCATTGATATCCTGGGTCCCTTCTTAATAATGGTTTATGGACCTTTCCTCCAGGAACTTGTCCAAACCTTTTTTAAACCCAGCTACACTAACAGCCTTTACTACATCCTCCGGTAACAAATTCCAGAGTTTGATTACACATTGAGTGAAAAAATATTTTCTTTTATTACTCTTAAATAGTTTACCCTGTAGCTTCATTGCATGTCCCCTAGTCTTTCTATATTCTGATAAGGTAAACAATCGATCTACGTTTACCCGTTCCACTCCGTTCATCAATTTATAGACTTCTATCATATCTCCCCTCAGCCGTCTCTTTTCCAGGTTAAAGAGCCCTAACCTTTTTAGCCTTTCTTCATAGGAGTATCCTTCCATCCCCTTTACCATTTTGGTGGCTCTTCTCTGAACCTTTTCTAAAATCGCTATATCCTTTTTAAGATACGGCGACCAGAATTGCACACAATATTCAAGGTGCGGTCTAACCATGGAACAATATAGAGGCATTATAATATCTTTTGTTTTATTTTCCATTCCTTTCCTTATCATATCTAGCATTCTATTTGCTCTCTTGGCCGCCGCTGCACACTGGGCCGAGGGTTTTAACATGGTATCCACAATGACGCCTAAATCTTTTTCCTGGGTGGTGGTTCCTAATGTGGAACCTTGCATCGTGTAACCATAGTTTGGGTTGTTCTTCCCTATGTGCATAACCTTGCACTTGTCCACATTTATTTATTTATTTATTTATTTATTTCATTAAATTTCATTAAATTTCATCTGCCATTTTGATGCCCAGTCTTCCAATTTATCAAGATCCTCTTGCAATTTTCCACAATCCTCTTGGGTTTTAACAACTTTAAATAGTTTTGTGTCATCTGCAAATTTCATAACCTCACTCGTTATTCCACTTTCCAGGTCATTTATGAATATGTCAAAAAGCAGCGGACCCAGCACAGATCCCTGGGGTACACCACTATTCACCTTTCTCCATTGGGAAAATTGGCCATTTAGCCCTACCCTCTGCTTTCTATCTTTTAACCAGTCCCTGATCCACAATAGTACACTGCCTCCTATCCCATGACTCTTTAGTTTTGCCAAAAGTCTCTCATGAGGGACCTTGTCAAAGGCTTTCTGAAAGTCCAGATACACAATATCAACCGACTCAGCTTTGTCCACCTGATTATTCACTCCTTCAAAAAAACATAACAGATTAGTAAGACAAGATCTTCCTTGTCTAAAGCCATGTTGGCTGTCTCCCATTAGGTCATGACTATCTACATGCTGAGTAATTTTATTCTTTATGATGGTTTCTACCATTTTTCCTGGTACTGATGTCAGGCTCACTGGTCTGTAGTTTCCCGGATCACCCCTGGAACCCTTTTTAAAAATTGGTGTTACATTGGTGATCCTCCAATCTTCAGGTATTAGAGATGATTTT
This sequence comes from Ichthyophis bannanicus, assembly GCA_033557465.1. Classification (NCBI taxonomy): domain Eukaryota; kingdom Metazoa; phylum Chordata; class Amphibia; order Gymnophiona; family Ichthyophiidae; genus Ichthyophis; species Ichthyophis bannanicus. Next base: position 831,165,754 of record CM066035.1, read on the forward strand.
AATGATAGTTCACAGATTACTAATAGTAGGTCCGCAATCTCATATTTCAGTTCTTTCAACACCCTTAGATGTATACCATCCGGCCCAGGTGATTTACTACTCTTCAGTTTATCTAATAGTTGTAATACATCTTCCCGATGTATCGATATTTCCTTCAATTCTTCCGCACCTTTAAATACCACTTCAGTCATGGGTAACATCCCTACATCTTCCTCAGTAAAGACTGAAGCAAAGAATTCATTCAGTCTCTCCGCTATCGCCTTGTCGCCTCTTAGTGCTCCTTTAACCCCTTTATCATCTAATGAACCAACTGACTCTCTCACAGGTTTTTTGCTACGAATGTACTTGAAAAGGTCTTTACTTCGCGTTTTTGCTTCCACAGCAAGCTTCTTCTCAAACTCTCCCTTTGCCTGCCTTATCAATGCCTTGCATTTGACTTGCCAGTGCTTGTGCTGTTTCCAGGTTTTGTCATTTGGCTCTTTTTTCCATTTCCTGAAAGATGCTTTTTTGGCAACAACAGTCCAGAAAAAAAGATTACAACTTTTTTTTTTTTTTTGTTAAAAGAAAGAAAGAAAGAACCGGCGGTACTGGTATAGCGTTGAGGAAGGCAGACGCTACCACAAAAAAGAATGAAAAAGATGAGATAATTTCTGCGGTGACAGGCAAAATGACCTGCTGGCTCCGCGGAAAACGAAGAACTGGAGAGAGGCAGTTGGGAAAGGCGGGAAGGCAGCATGCAGGCGCTGTGGGATGCTCCCAAAAGCTTTCTAATTGGACGCTGGGGAGCGTTCCCGCGCAGGCTCCGTCGGTACCGACGATACCCATATGTGAAGACTACATTCCTGCTTGTTCCTGGAGATAATATATCTTTATATAAAAGTAAGGCTGGCTGGGGGGTTTTATAGAGATTCAAAAATATCTGCAGCGACCAATTGTTTTCCTCTTTTCTTTTCCTGTTGCAGTATTGTAGATATCCCCCTACTCCAGCTTTACTTGTCGTTTCTCCACAGTGGAGGATATGCTGTGCAAGACCAGGTTTGCTTTGATTTCATTACTGCTTTCATCCCCACCCTGCTTCATTCAACAGTTGCTCTTTCCTTGAAGGTCTTACTTCCGAGCTCATCCCCTTGAAGCCTCATCTCATAACCCCTTTGTCTAAGATTCCCGTGTGCTTGAAAATTGTTTTTGTGCATCGAGTACCATTTGAGGTATTTGAATATCTCTACCATTTGCTTCTTCTGTTCATTATAAGGTATGAGGCCTAGGTGAACAATCCATTTCCTTTACATCCATGTGCTCATGGGAAGGAGGCTGACTGGAACATCTAGTCCACTTCTGGTCCCCAGCTCATATCTCTGCTAGTGGAGTACTCATCGATCTTCTTGGGTTCCAGGATATCTCCTCCTCAGTGCCTTCAAGAAGCAGAAATCTTTTCAGATTCACACCAAGATGGAATTTAGCAAAATGAACAAAATCCAACAAGGGTGTGGAAAGGAGCCCAAAGTGATCCAGACAGCTGACAGGAATTTTCCAAACCAGGCCATAGTAGGCCTAGGATCTAGAATGAGCAGCAACTGTGGTAGCAGCCAGGACCATACCAAACTAGAAATGCATCCTGTGTGACTCATGAATCTGGCGCCCCCTCTCCACCCCCCCCCCCCCCATCCAGCCACAAATAGGAACTCATTCTCATCAGGCTTCCTGGAAGCCCAGTGATGATGTCAGCGTCCCTTTTGTACTTGCGTCCTGTGTAGCCATAGTGCCCACACAGCCCTTGGTACGTCCCTGGTGGCAGCTCTATTCATGGGGGGTCATGAGGCATCTTCAGCAGTGGTTGTGTTAGGTGTGTGCCACTTCTGGATTTCTCTCCTGTTCATGCATTTCCTAAAGAGAAAAGATGTGAAACAGCTAGCCCTCCACCCCCTCCCTTCTCCCTATTTCCTCTTCTGATATAGGAGAGATTTCTAATTATACCTCTTTAATTACATGGGCATGGTACAGTAATCTAGGTCCCTCACAGGAGAGGAAATGTCATGTGAATATAACCCTGACAAGTTAATTAGGACCTGATGACAGGAACACACTAAGCCCTCAGCCCGTGCATCCAAAAATATGAGGGTTGTCAACTTTTTGAAAGAGAAAAACCATCACCTACTCTGCTCATGCTCCACCCCTTCCCCACCCCCTTTCCTGCCCCCCCCCCCAAATAACTGCAGTGATGGCAGCAATGTAGGCTTTAGGCCCTACAGGTCACATCAGAGGGGGGATATAAGAAGCAACACTCTTCAGTCCGCATTCAGCTAAGTCTCCTCCTCAGTCCCTCAGCAAGCATATGCTCTCCCATACGATGTTAAATCCATACATATATTGTGTACCCATTGAACTCCCCCCAGCCCAAAAATGGATGCAATGCAGAGCTAGGACATTTTCCCGTAGAACTTACAATACTAAAATAAATTCTGATTCTAGTGTCATCTCTGTATCAGGCATGCTGTGAAATAATGTAAACCTCTACAAAAAAACTTTGAAATTAAAAAATACAAAATTGGAAAGCAAAATTGCAGGCTCTTGCGACTCCAGCATGCTTGTAAAGCCCTGATGGGTCCCGCCCCCCTCTGATGATGCTTTTCACGTCTGGGGGGGGGGGGGGGGGACAGAACCAGCAGGGACTTAGAAGCAGACAGAGGCTTGAAAATCTCACACTTTTCAATTGCGTTTTTTTTGTGAATTCCCACCAACAAGAAGCATCAGCAGCAGCAGGAAGAGTGGTGGATGGCAGATACTGGACAATGGGGGGGAGGGGGGCAGGATGATAAATGCTGAACAATGAGGTGGTGGGAAGGAAGACATGCTGGACAGAGGGGGGAAGAAGAAAGACAAATGCTGGTCAATGGGAGGGGAGAAGCAGTACGACAAATGCTGGACAACGGGGGGACAGAAAGACAAATGCTGGATAACGGGGGGGGGGGGACAGAAAGACAAATGCTGGACAACGGGGTGGGGTAAGCACTAAGACAAATGCTGGATAGGGGGGCAGGAAGACAAATGCTGGACAATGGGGTGGGGGAGCAAGATGACAAATGCTGAACCAGGGTCGACACTACCCGGTAAGCTGCTTCCATGGGCAGAAGGCTGTGAGAGGCCACAATCACTACTCACAGTCTTCTACCTGGTTCTCCGCAGTTCATCCTGACTGAGGAGTGGGAGCGGACAGCGACAGCCCCCTCCTGGCATTGGCTCCTGCAGGCAGGCTCTGTTTCTCAGGGCTGTGGTCATGCCTTGCATAGAAGGGTGTGGGAGGCAGCAGTGGTAGTCCAGAGATCAGAACCTTCCTGTGGGAGCATCATGTCCTTGGATAGAAGCTGTGCAAGGCCAATTGTACCTTGCCTCTCTGGGCTGGGATCACTGCTTGCACAGCCCCTATCCGTGGGACATGCAGCTCCATGGGCAGGGTGTGCTCCTTGTACATACAAGGGGTGGACATTAAGGGGCATTGGGAGGTGGATATCGATGGGCACAGTGAGTCGGAAGGGAGACGCTGGGTGTGGGGGGTGAATAGGGAGGCAGTGAGGATAAGATTGAGTTGGGGGGCTAGGAAGATACTGGACATGGAAACGGGCAAAGGGAGAAGCAAGGAGGGGAGATGGAGTGTGATGTTGGCCAGGGGGTTATAGGAAGACTATGGGAAAATACTGAACTTGGAGAGGGGGGACAGAGGGGAGATGCTGGAAACAGGGTAAATTGGTTGAGAAAGAAATGGAGAGATGCTGGGCATGGGAGTAATAGGGTGGGGATGGTATGGTATGGAAACAGGGTAGATGCTGGTTGCAGGGGGGATAGGAAGGGAGAGAGCAGACATGGAAGAAAAGAGAGAGCAGAGGCACTGGATGGAGGGAAAGAGAGATCCAGAGAGAGAGAGACACTGAATGATGGGGGAAGAGATGTTAGATATGGAGGGGGGGAGAGAGAGTGAGCAAAATACTGGGGAATAATGGACCAGGGCAGAAGAGCTGGGGAATGGAAGGACTGTGGTGAAGGTTGAAAAGCGGTAGGAAGATGGCATAAAAAAGAGTGAGACTGAGAACTGGATAGTAAGGAGTAGTGAAATCTGGGTGGATGGAGAGAGAGAGAAATGGAAGAAAGCTGAAAGGAAAAAAATCAAGATAGAAGGAAGTAAAGAAAACAAAGGAGAGACAAAAAATGGCAGATTGACTAAAGACAAAGGAAAGCAGAAGTCTTAGATCGGGACCAGCATGATCAGAGAATAAAATGGTCAGACAACAAAAGATAGAAAAAATAATTTTATTTTAAATTTAATAATTGGACTTTGCACTATTTTTATATTTTACACAGTATGGGGAACTGCATCTCTTATTTATCTGGTGTCAACATATTTTTATTTTAACTTTAGATTCTAGTCACTTATTCTGTACTTGGTGAGGGTCTGTGTTCTGAGTGTGTGACCAAGGCCAGGTGTTCTGTTAACATGGAGTTTGTAAACAGGGATCTATACTTTGGTAATTTGACTTGTTCAGCTTTTCAAATAGGTGTATGGATGTTCCAGGGCCCACTGCAGTATTTATAGTGCTACTTTCTTCTGGGTAGACCCCTTGTATGAGTTTTGGAAGTTTATGCTGGTATGGTATGGTAGATTTGGCCTGTAGATCTTAGGTGACTTTTGTACGGTTTTATATTTGTTCCCAATATGCCTAGTACTGGTGAATGTGTGTTGTTGGTGAGATGACCAGAATCAGATTTTGTTTTTTATATATATATCTTGAGTTCTGTGGGTGAATGTCCTACTTCTGCTCTGCATCCATTGTCAAGGGAGAGGTTTCTGTGGATACAGAATACAAATTAAAAGAAATGAGATCCATAACAGTTTATAACAAAATAAAATGAGTTATAATTTGGTGTTAAAAACTGTGCTGTGGTTCTCACTTTTTCTTTTAGTTAGTGGCAGCATCTTGCATTTCCTTTGTTTTTTATGAAATATATATTTATATGAACTCCATGCTGGTCCAGGCGCAGTTTCAGGAGCTATGGTGGGGTTGCCAAGCCCTTCTTAGGGGCTTGTTTACAAAGCCGCGGTAGCGGTTCGCGGTCGTTATCGGAGCCGCGGCCCCATTGAAATCAATGGGGTCGCGGCTCCGATAACGATCGCGAACCGCTACCGCAGCTTTGTAAACAAGCCCCTTAGTGTTTATGTTGGAGTGGGAGGTATTGTGTTGGGGTCACAAAGTCCCTCTTGTTTTTCAGAGTGTGGGAAGTGCTGTGTTGGGGTGCCAAGTCACTCTTGTTTTTGTAGAAGTGGGAGATGCTGCATGGGTGCTGTTGAGCCCCTTTGTTTGGCATATTTAGCAGCATGTTTCCTAGGCTCTGCACTGGTAATGTAAGAACATAAGAAATGACATACTGGGTCAGACTAAGGTCCATCAAGCCCACTATCCTGATTCCAACAGTGGCCAATCCAGGTCACAAGTTCCTGGCAGGTTCCCAAAAAGACACACAGGTGCCACAATGCTTGTCCTGGTGCAAACAGTAGATTTCCCAGGTCCTCTTCAATTATAGTTTATGGACCTTTCCTCCAGAAACTTGTCCAAATCTTTTTTAAACCCAGCTACACTAACAGCTTTTGCTAAATCCTCTGGAAACTAATTCCAGAATTTGATTACAAGGAGCCATAGGCTAACTGCAGGAAGGCAGTTATATCCCCCTGCAGTTCCCTAATTTCAACATGGCAAAACGGCTGCCGATGCAGCTAAGACCACCCACTGAGGTGACATTAGTAGCACTCATGCTGCTTGCGTTGAGCCATTATGTTAGTTTCTGCTGACAATGGAGATGCCTGTGTGTGAGAGTTCTTTCTCTTGCCTCACTCTGGAGTATATATTTTTGGGAAAGAAATCCTGTAAACTTAAGAGTAATGGGTAAAAGTATTGTTTTGTCTACATACAGTATGTCTGTTTTCAGTTGTATTGATATATTCCCTACTTGGTGAAAATCTATCTCTGTTCTGCATGTGTGACTGAGGCTACATGTTCTGTTAAAATTGAGTTTCTATGTAGGGATCTGTAGTAATCTGGCTTGTTCAGTTTTCTGAAAAGGAATATGGATGTTCTAGGGCCCAATGCAATATTTATGGTGCTGCCCTTTTTTTGGGTACGCTCCATATTGTGTACTGGAAGTTAGTGTTGTTATGGAATAGTAGATTTGCTTTAGGGGTCCTGTACTCTGGGTTCTTGATGTGGACAAATGTAGAGTGTTGATTGGGGGGGTACTGGCCTATGTATTGTCTTTGAGATTTGCAGTTTTGTGCTCTTTATGCTGCCAGGCTGAAATTTAAAATATTTTGTCAGTTCAGATTCAAGGAAATTTCAAATTTTATGGGAACGTCTCAGTTTAATTTTGTTTAGTAGCTTGATAGCTTCACCACTGCTGAGTTCTGGACTTTTCCAACTCTAGCACAATCCAATTTAGCATTTGAATTCATGGCTACAAGGATTAGTTTATCTTATTTTCTATCTTCCCTCCTCATCAATAATCTGGTCATAGCAAAATTAATCTGATGTGCAGATACTTATAATAGTTTGATTTGGGTGGGGGGGACTGTGTAAGTGGCTTTTCATTAATCAAATTTAATGTTGTATTATGTTTGTTTTATTGTAACATCTGTTATACTAAATTGCATATGTATTTGGAAGCCATCTAGGATTTTAGATGGTGGCATATACATTTTAAAATAAAGTATACTAAATTTATGCTAACCTTGCATCACCCTCATGCCACCCCTGGGGGGGGAGGGAAATAGGTGGGGGGGCACTGGGAGGTAAAGGGAGGCAGAAACCTCCGACTGGGATCAGCATGATCATAGAATAAAATGGTCAGACAACAAAGGTAGAAGAGAATTTTATTTTCAATTTAATGATCGAACTTGGTGCTATCTTTATACAGTACAGAGAAATGCATCTCTTTTTATTTCTCTCTTACTGCATTGTATGCAGTATCTGGTTTCTTGGGTTGCAGTTTAATTTTTATCTGCATATGTTTATTTTTAGGTTGTGATCACTTATTCTGTACTTGGTGAAGGTCTGTGTTCTGAATGTTTGACCAAGGCCAGGTGTTCTGTTAACATGGAGTTTGTATGTAGGGATCTACACTGTAGTAATCTGAATTGTTCAGTTTTTCAAATAGGTGTCGGATGTTCCAGGGCCCTTTGCAGTATTTACAGCGATGCTTTCTTTGGGTAGGCTGCTTATGTGAGTTTTGGAAGTCGGTGCTAATATGGTATGGTAGATTTGCTCTATAGATTCTCATTGACTTTGTAGGGTTTTGTATTAGTTCACAATATACCTGGTACTGGAGAATATTTGTTGTTAGTGAGATGTTCAGAATCAGAATTTTTGTGGGTGACTGTCCTAGTTCTGCTGTGCACCCATTGTTGAGGGAGAGGGTTCTGTGAATGCAAAATATATGTTCAAAAAGAAAAAGCAAGCACCATAACACATTTTATAACAACAAAATACAAATGAATTATAATTTGGTGTTATAAACTGTGCTGTGGTTCTCGCACTTTCTTTTAATTCCTTGTGTGCAAACATCTTGCATTTCCTCCACATTATCTAATCGGCTTTATGGTTTGTTTCAATCCCTGACTGGAGTTTTGAGAAAGCCCCACCCCTCCGCTCCAGATGGGGGGCGCCATCTCATCCCTCGCCTCAGGCAGCAGATTGCCTTGAGCCACCCCTGACAACAAGGACTTTATCTACATTGAAACATAGAAAATGATGACTTATAACCATACAGCCCATCCATCAGTTCTACAATCCCTTCCTCTCCCTCAGAGATCTTCCGTATTTGTCCCATGCTTTCTTGAATTCAGATACAAGTCTTATCTCCACCACCTCCACTGGGAGGCTGTTCCACACATCTACCAACCTTTCCATAAAGAAATACTGCATTCCTCAGACTAATCATGTATTTATCTCCTTTCACATTGATCCTATGAGCCTTCATTCCAGAGTTTCCTTTCAACTGAAAGAGGCCCACCTCCTGTGCATTTATACCATGGAGGTATATAAATGCCTCTATCATATTTCTCCTCTCCCACTTTCCTCCAAAGTAGATATATATAGTGAGATCTATGCCCATATGCCTTATGACCAAGACCACTGGCTATTTTAGTAGTCATCCTCTGGACTGACTCCATCCTGTTTATACCCTTTGGAAGGTACGATTTCCAGAATTGTACACAATACTCCAAATGAGGTCACGACCACCTCCTTCTTCCTGCTAGCTATCCCTCTCCCTTTGCACCCAAACATCCTTCTGGCTTTGCTATTGCTTTTTCTACCTGCTTGGTCACTTTAAGATCACCCAATATGATCATCCTCGGGTTCCACTCTTCTTTTGTGCATTAAAGTACTTCACCCCCATAATGTATCACTCATTTGTGTTTTTTCAGCCCAAATGCATGAACTTGCATTTATTAGCATTAAATCTTAGCTACCAGATTTTCAACCATTCTTCAGGCTTTGCGACATCCCTCCTCATGTTATCTACACCTTCTAGGCTGTCTACCCTGTTATAGATTTTGGTATCATCCGCAGAGAGGCAAACCGATCCCTGCAGCATGCCACTGGTGATGCCCCTTTCTTCAGTGTGAACTCCATTTACTGTACCACTACCTTTTGTTGCTGCCCTGCAACCAGTATCTAACACAGTCAGCCATTTTAGAGTCCATCCCAAGGATGCTCAGTTGATTTATAAGTTGTTCATGCAGAACACTGTCAAAGGCTTTATTGAAATCTAATTACCACATCTAGCACTCTCCCCCAATCCAATTTTCTGGTCACCCAGTCAAAGAAATCAATCAGATTTGTCTGACAAGACCTACCTCTAGCAAAGCCATGGTGTCCCTCAGATTCCAGAAACTGCCTCATCTCTGTTTTCCCAGCGTTTCCCTTAATATGCTTAGGACAGAGGTCAGACTAAGAGGCCTGTAGTTCCCAACCTCTTCCTTATTTCCGCTTTTGTGGAATGGAGCCACATTCTCCCATCTCCAGGCCTCCAGGATCATTCCCAATTCTAAATATCCTGGTCACCTCCATTAACGCGGTTGGCAGGTGTGCTAACTGGGTTAATCATGTTGAATCTCGGGCCCTTTTTATGTCTATCCCCATATGCCATATCATGAAGACCACTGATCATTTTAAGAGCCACCCTCTGGAAAACTCCATCCTATTTATATCTTTTTAAAGATGTGATCTCCAGAAGAGTTACTCCTTTGTGTGACTACGCTATCTTACCTGTCAAACTATGGCATTCTTTCTGCTTCACTCATTTATTTGTTTATTTAATTTTTAATTGTACACCACCCTGCTGCATTTGTGAAGGTGTGATATATCAAGTGTAATAAACCATAAACATAAAGAAGCTTTGAAAAGGTCGGACAGTGGAACCACCTAAGTTCCTTCAATACCCTCAGATGAATCCCGTCCAGCCCCATCATTTTGTCTCCTTTAAGTTTAGCTAACTCTTCATGAACACAGTCTTGTGAAAATAATGTGAAGTCTACCTCACTTCCATTGCTGTTTGTGTTTGTTTTCTGAGGAAAAGGGAGCACCGTAAATAGTGCATTGATCCCTAGAACATGAGTGCACCTGTTAGGAAAACTGAACAAGTCACATTCTTGCACTGAAACTCCATGCCAACAGAATACCCAACTTTGCTCACACATGCAGAACACAGATAGATCCTCACCAACCAAAATATAAGGGGCCACAAACTGAAAATAGAAATAGGCAGACAAAAACTTTGTATGAAGAGAGTTAGATGAAGATCTACTTATACTCCCTAGGAAGCTAAATAAGTTAACAATTTGGTAACAGGTAGGGAGGGATGCTACAGAAGCAACTTATTTGGAAAACCTGGCCTCTGTGTGCACCCAGGAACTTGGTGTGATGATTAGGAGCAAGAACTTGATGAAATGCTTTAGGGCAGGGATTCTCTGCCCAGCCCTCGGGACACACCTAGCCAGTCAGGTTTTCAGGATAACCATAATGAATATGCATGGGAGAGATTTACATGTGTTGCCTCCATTGTATGCAGATCTCTGTCATGCAGGCTCGGTGTGGTTACCCTGGAAAATTTACTGGGTAGGTGTGTCACAAGGAATGGGTTGAGAACCCCTGCTTTAAGAGGCTTGGATTTTACAGGAAATGCGATTTAAAATTATTCACAGAGAGAGGGAAGTGAAATTGAGAATGTGGGAGAAGGCTATCTGTGTGAAGTGTGGGAGACAGGACACAAGTGGTAGGAATACTAGGGGGTATGTTTACTAAGCAGTACTAGCGGCTCCGATATCGCACAGAAGCCACAGCCGCTGCTTACTAAACATATCCCTAGAAGAGTTCACACAGTCACAAGTAGAAAGGGACTATAGCTTAATAATGCTGGAAACTGAGGAGACCTGCTAACACACAAAAATGAAAGCTCATCCTTATTTCCTTGCAGCTGGCAAAAAAAAGGTTGCTTTGAAATTTGGGTGGCGGATGAGGCCCCCTTGGTGAGGCAGAAACACCATAAACTTAAAACACAAGACAGAAAGGATGTTCTATAAGCAGTTGTGGCATCAAGTGGAAGGAAGAATCCAAAGGGAAACTGGGGGTCGGGGGAATGATGAAGAGATGACCTCTAAATCTGGGGTTAACAGGGGGTCGCAGGCAGACAGGTAAAGAATGTAGGGAGAGATGAATGGTGTGGTTGTGAGTATATGGGGCATGTATTTGGGTAGATAGGTGTGGAGAGGGAGGAGAAGGAAGAAACTAAAGCAATGCGGAAGGGTGACTGGCCAACTAATCCGATATAATATAGAAGAAGTTAATTTGTTTAATGAATATTTGTGATGAAGAGTACTGTTTGTATTATATAATTATGTTAATTATCAAATGCCTGAAAGGTATGTAGACTGATATAATATTAATGGAGCCGATTGTTTATTCACAGTAAATCAAAACTTGACTTGCCTGACCTACAACTGTAATAAAATATATACATTAAAAAAAAAAGATATGCAGATAAAATTTAAACTGGAAACCCAATAAACCAGACGCTGTATGCAGTGCAGCATGAGATAAATATAAAGACAGCAAATATACAGTACATTCCAAACATTAAATAGAAAATCAATTTCTTTTTTCTACCTTTTTGTCTGGCCATTTTATTATTCTAATTGTGTGGATCCCAGGATCTCGTTTCTGCTTTCTTTTGTCTTATCTTAACTCTCTCTTTCCAAGGTCACTTGTCCATTGGTCATTTGTCTCTTCTCCCAAACCTGGATTCAGATGGAAGCAACATAGGCAACTGCCTAGGACACCAAATTTTGAAGATGCCAATTATCCAGGCGGATGAGGACCCTGTTACTCCTTGCTGTAGGGCAGCAGTTCTCAACCCAGTCCTTGGGACACATCCAGCCAGGGAGGTCTTCAGCATTCTTTATGTATCAAGAGATGATACAGTCACCCCACCTAAAACCCTGGAAGTCAAGAAGGAGGCCAAATACCTAGGCATCACAATTGATAGGCACCTAAACATGACAAGCCACATCAGCAATACTACAAGATCAATATACTCCAAAATAAAGACATTACAACATTTACAACCTCTCCTGTCCACTAATGATTTCGCACACCACAAGCAATGGTACTCCCCCACTTGGACTTCAGTGATAGTATACTCAGTGGCCTACCAAAACAAAGCATACAACGCCTCCAATTAGCACAGAACACTGTCACCTGAACCATCACACAAACTCCGATAAGAGACCCCATCACCCCAATATTGGAAAAACTCCATTGGCTCCCAATAAACAGCAGGATAAAATACAAAAACTTACATACTATTTTCAAGAACCTACTGACTGAAGCACCCACCTACTTAAGAACACTCCTGCACACCACCCCAGCAAATACGGAAAGGGGGAGCACATGAAAGGAATTCCCTAACCACCCCGGCAGAATCACTAACCACCGCAGCATAATTCACTAAGAGTAACTCATCTACATCAAGCAGGTCCTTCTCTCTTTATGCACCAAGTCTGTGGAACTCACTTCCAGAGGCAGTAATATCCACAAAAGACCATCAAGCTTTCCGTAAACATCTAAAAACATGGTTATTACAAGAATCATTTGAAAATCCAGACACATGAACAATTACCAGAACACTTCAATAGCCCAAGTTAAGAACGAGCCAACCACTGACTATACTACACTCATAACCCTTCTGATAGAAACGTAAAGAATAGAATACCATTATACAAGCTCAAGCTCCCTAAAAAAAAAACCCAATACCGCAAATGTAACCTGCAATGTAAATAATGTATTCAGCATATATACAATGTATCTACTATGTAAATAGTTAACTATTCAATATATGTTACATGGGATTGTGGATCCATTTATTAAAATGTTACTTGTTTTATGTAATGGTTAATAGTTCTATGTAATAACTAATTGTTCTATGTAAACCGCCTTGATTTATTGACAGGGTGGTAGATAAAACCACATAAATAAATAAATATCCATACTGAGTATACATGAGATAGATTTGTATGCATGACCTCCATCGTCTGCATATCTAACTCACACCTGTTCAGTGCAGATATCCTGAAAATCAGGCTGGATGGGTGTCTCCCAAGGAATGAGTTGAGAAACCCTGCTTTAGGGGCATGCTCTTTAAAGAAGCACTGTGTCACTGTAGCTTCCTTACATCCCTCGCTCTCTATTTATTTATTTATTTATTTATTTAACATCTTTTATATACCGCACTATTTATAATCAGCGCGGTTTACATAGAACAAGAAAACATCAGACAGAATACAATATCTAGTCTTGCCTTGGGTGCCAACATCTTAAATCCAGCCTTGTCTCTTCCTGTCTTCACTTTTTCCCATACATCTAATCTCCCTTTCATCCATCTCTGACACTGAACTCGTCCTTTCAACTTTCTTACATAACAACATAGGGCCCAATATTCAGCAGCAATGGCTAGTGCTCCTACAGTGGTTAGCTGCCGGCGCTGAACCGTAGATACAGATAGTCAATGCCGCAGGGATGGCCGCAGAACCCAGAAGCTAATCGGGCAATCATGATATTCAGTCACTGCCCGGTTAGCTTCAGCGGCAAAAGTTAGATCAACCTTTTCTGTGCCGAACCTTCACCACTGAGAGATAACTAGGCAGAGGCTCAATACTACTACTACTGCTACTGAACATTTGTATAGCGCTACAAGATGTACGCATCACTGCACAGATCCATGCAAAAGGCGGTCCCTGCTTAGAGCTTACAGTCTAGTCAAGACAGACAACACAGTAGTTGTAGACATGGGATACATCTAGGGGGAATGGTAAGAAAACACAAAGGAGATCAGGTGAGTCAAGATCCGAAAGTGGCTTAATATCGCTGCCTCCCCCGTAATGCCCCCGTAACACCCCGATGCTAACTGGTAGGCCTCAGAGCATACAGCGGCGGTAGCCGCAGATATTCAGTGGCACTTACCGTGTTACGCATGTAATGCGGTTAGCAGCTCTGCTAGACACGTTAATCGCTTTGAATATCGGGCCCATAAGACTTACCATACTGGGTCAGACCAAAGGTCCATCAAGCCCAGTATCTTTTTTTCCAACAGTGGCCAATCCAGTCATGAGTACATGGCAGGATCCCAAAAAATAGACAGATTCTATGCTGCTTATTCCAGGGATAAATAGCAGATGTCCCCCAGTCCACTTTAGTAATGGTTTATGGACTTTTCCTCCAGGAACTTGTCCAAATCTTTTTTAAGCCCAGCTACACTAATAGCTTTGACTACATCCTCCAGCAACAAATTCCACAGCTCAATTATGCATTGCATGAAAAAATATTTTCTCCGATTAGTCTTAAATGTGTTTTTTAGTAGCTTCTTGGCTTGTCTCCTAATTTTGTATTTTTGAAGGAGTAAACAAATGATTCACATTTACTTGTTTTACTCCATTCATTTTTTCTACAGACCTCTATCCTATCTCTTTTCCAAGCTAATATTCAGGGCCAGCCTAAGTGTTTCTGCTGTCCTAGGCAGAAACCCCGTATCCCACCACCCTCGCTGCCACCAATTCCATCTTGGGGGGGGGGGAGGCAGGAGGCAGGCGTCGCCATCAGTATTTTAAAAACAGTGGCTTTGTGTGCCACTTTGTTGCCCGCGGCAGGCCATGTGCTTCAGTACACATGGTCTGCCGCTTCTGAGCCCCCTCCGACAGTAAGTTGCATCAGAGGAGGATCAAAAGTGGCAGGTCATGTTTGCCAAAGCACATGGCCTGCCGCAGGCAACAAAGCAGCAGCACAAAACTACCCACCCAGGTCAGCCACCCCAGGCGGCTGCCTAGCTCACCTAGTGGAAAGGCAAGCCCTGCTAACATTTTACACCTTTCCTCATAGGGGTATCCTTCCATCCCTTTATCATTTTAGTCACCCTTCTTGGTACCTTTTCTAACTACGTTATACAGGTAAGCACCACATAACGTCCGGACACGTCCGACCACATATACGTCTATGGTCCCATAAGGTTATAATAGAGTTCAGGAATCCCAATCAGAGAACAGGATGTAGCGGATGTAACCAGACATAGCAAAAGCAACAGCTTCCCGCACGCAACACATTACATTAGCTGAAATACAGTACTGTATGTGTACAGTATCGCTATTTAGTCAATACAGGTACTCTACAGTATCCTATATAACTTTGCTAAGTACAGTATATAGTATAATGTTTGCACAATGTCAAAATCACACAATGTCCAATTTCACAGAATGTAATGTGGACGTTAAGCGACACATAGCTATATCTATTTTTAAATGCAGAACCAGAACTTGCAATTTTTTACAATCTTCTGTGATTTAACAACTTTGAATAAATTTGTGTCATCTGCAGATTTGATCACTACATAAGAACATAAGATATGCCATACTGAGTCAGACCAAGGTCCATCAAGCACATTATCCTGTTTCCAACAGTGGCCAATCTAGGTCACAAGTACCTAGTGGTTTCCCAAAAGGACACACAGGTTCCACAATGTTTGTATTGGGGCAAGCAGTGGATTTCCCAGATCCTCTTTAATAATGGTTTATGAATCTTTCCTTCAGGAACTTGTCCAACCCTTTTTTAAACCCAGCTACACTATCTGCTTTTACTACATCCTCCAGTAACGAATTTCAGAGTGATTACGTGTTAAGCGAAAAAATATTTTCTGTTTAATTAGTCTTAAATGGGTTACACTGTAGCTTCATTGCATCTCTCCTAGTCCTACTTTTTGATGGTGTAAACAATCGATCAACGTTTACCCGTTCCACTCCATTCATTAATTTAAAGACGTCTATCATATCTCCCCACAGCCGTCTCTTTTCCATATTGAAGAGCCCTCACCTTTTAAGCCTCTCCTCATAGGGGTATCCTTCCATCCCCTTTACCATTTTGGTGGCTCTTCTCTGTACCTTTTCTAATTCCACTATATCAGCGATGGTGAACCTATGGCACGCGTGCCAGCTGTGGCACACGAAGGCCTTGCAGCTGGCACGCGGGAAGGTCCGCAAAAAAGAAAAAGCTGGCTCTGACTGCTGCCGCGGACGCAGCAAGGGCAGAATGCAGTGTCCCGCGGGGCCCCCTCCGCCCGCTAAGCCCCTCTGCAAGGGCTTTCAGATTCGCGAGGGAGAGCGTCTCCCTCGCGTCTCTGTTAAGCCCGCAGGGGTTAATGGGAAATTTCCCATCAGCCCCTTTAGACGCGAGGGACTGATGGGAAATTTCCCATTAGCCCCTGCGGGCTTAACAGAGACGCGTGGGAGACGCTCTCCCTCGCGAATCTGAAAGCCCTTGCAGTGGGGCTTAGCGGGCGGGCGGGGCCCCGCGGGACATTGCATTCTGCCGCGGCAGCGGCAGCGGCAGCAGCCAGAGCCAGCTTTTTTTTTTTTTAAATTTGCCAGGGGGGGAGGGGTTAGGACTTCTAATGGGCTAGGGGGGGGGTTAGGACTTCTAATGGGCTGGGGGGGGTTAGGACTTCTAATGGGCTAGGGGGGGGTTAGGACTGCTAATGGGCTGGGGGGGGTAGGACTGCTAATGGGCTAGGGGGGGTTAGGACTGTTAATGGGCTGGGGGGGGTTAGGACTGCTAATGGGCGGGCGGGCGGGCGGGCGGGGGGGGTAGGACTGCTAATGGGCTGTGGGCTGATGGGGGCTGTCTGGAAATGGGGTGATGGGGGGTTAGGACTTCTAATGGGCTAGGGAGGGTTAGGACTGCTAATGGGCTATGGGGGGGTAAGGACTGCTCAAGGGCTAGGGGGGGTTAGGACTGCTAATGGGCTATGGGGGAGTTAGGACTGCTAATGGGCTATGGGGGGGTTAGGACTGCTAAAGGGCTAGGGGGGGTTAGGACTGCTAAAGGGCTAGGGGGGGTTAGGACTTCAAATGGGCTATGGGGGGGTTAGGAATGCAAAAGGGCTAGGGGGGGTTAGGACTGCTAATGGGCTAGGGGGGGTTAGGACTGCTAATGGGCTATGGGGGGGTTAGGACTGCTAATGGGCTAGGGGGGGTTAGGACTGCTAATGGGCTATGGGGGGGTTAGGACTGCTAAAGGGCTAGGGGGGGTTAGGACTGCTAATGGGCTAGGGGGGGTTAGGACTGGTAATGGGCTGTGGGCTGATGGGGGCTGTCTGGAAATGGGGTGATGAGGGGTTAGGACTGGTAATGGGCTATGGGGGGGTTAGGACTGGTAATGGGCTATGGGGGGTTAGGACTGGTAATGGGCTTTGGGCTGATGGGGGCTGTCTGGAAATGGGGTGATGGGGGTTAGGACTGGTAATGGGTTATAGGGGGGGCTTAAACTGAAAATGGGGTGATGGGGGTTTAGGACTGGAGGTGGGTTGATGGGGGGGGGCTAGGACTGGTATTGGGTTGGGGGGTTGCTAGGACTGGAAATGGGCTGATGGGGGGCTAGGACTGGAAATGGGCTGATGCAGGGACTAGAAGGGAATGGATGCTGGGTGAGGTTGGAACTAGAAGGGAGCTGATGTTGGGGGAGGATTAAAATGGGATGGGGCTGGGAGAGTAAAATGGAGAGGGGAAAAATATTTTGTGTGGGAGGGATAAAAATTCTACAATTGGCCGGGTATTGGGAGAGTAAGTGGGGATTGAGGATGGAGGGGTAAAATTTGAGTGGATGAAATAGGAATGAGGAAAGAGCAAAAGGAGAAAGATTAGTATGTTAAAGCGGATGTAGAGAGAGAGAATGGAAAAAAAAAACTAGAAGAGAGAAGAAAGGACAAATGGACAGCAGATGATGGAGAGTTAGCAGAAAACATGAAGAAACCAGAAGAAAGTGGCTGGAGCAATTGCAACTGTGTAACTGAGCTGAGGTATTCTGTTTATGTAATTCCTTTTTGACATTGCCACTTGTTCTCTTTCCCCAGTAGGTCATGTATTGTTATTCTCTGAAATGTATTGGTTTAATATTTGCAGTGTTGCCTTTTGATAGGTATGGTATGGTGCTTTGTAAGTCCTGGTAGTGCTGTTAGGATACGGCGGGTTTGCTATTGGTTCTAAATGGGCAGTGTTTGTAGTAGTTCCTAATGTGCCTGGCGGTTGGCACTGGATTATAGTAATGTAGAAATCTTTTAGTCTGTCTTTATCCATACACTCATTAAGAGACATGTTTACTAAAAGTTAGTGTATGTTAGCATTATGCAAATATTTATGCAAATTGACGTGCTGGCACTTTGAGGAAATTCTTTGGTTTTGTGCGGCAGTTTGGGCACTCGGGCTCAAAAAGGTTAGCCATCACTGCACTATATCCTTTTTAAGATATGGAGACCAGAATTGCACACAATATTAAAGGTGCGGTCGCACCATGAAACAATGCAGAAGCATTATAATATTGTTTTATTCTCCATTCCTTTCTTGAGTTTCTCTCGCATCAGGTAGGTGTTGAGGTCTCGGAGGTTCAGGATGGGTTGAAGCCCTCCCTTCTTCTTGGGAACTAAGAAGTACCTGGAGTTGAATCCCCACCTAACCTGAGCCGAGGGCAGAGGAAAAGAGAGCAGAGACCTCCTCCTGAAGCAAGTTGCGATGCAGCGGATGCAGGGGATACTCTCTCCGGAGGGAAGGGGACAGCAGCTCAGTGAAGTGCAGCATTTATCCACTGCAGACAATCTGCAGCACCCAATCATCTGAGGTGACGAGAAGCCACCTGTGGGCCAAGTGGACAAGCTGCCCCCCCCCCCCCCACCGGAGGGTGCACCGCTTCAGGCACTGACAGATTGGCTATGCTCCAAAAGAACCTGCCAAAATCCCACCCCAGACTTGGGTGCAGAGTGGGTAGGGCCTTCTGAGGCCTTTCCCACTGCTGTTGACGAGGAGCCTGCAGCTTCTACACAGAGGGTTCAGATAGTACCAAGATTTGGCTTAGTAAAAGGTCTTTTTGCCCTCGTACTTTTTCCAAGAGAGATCAGTGGTCTTCCTTGAGAGCCTGGATAGGGTGACATGCTATTTTTCAATCTCTCCAGCCTTGTCCTCTACTAGCTTCCCAAAGAGGTTCTCTCCCCTGCAGGGCACATCCGCTAGCTTGTCCTAGACCCACTGTTCCAGGTGCGATGACTAGAGTCAGGCAAGTCGGTGTGCCCCGATGCCCAAAGCCACGACCCTGCTGGCTGATTCAAATGCATCATAGGTCACATGGACCATGTAGTTGGAGCAATCCTTTCCATGGCCCACAAGGGCATGAAAGAAGTCTAGATACTCAGAGGGGATGTGGGAAATGAAGTCAGCCAGGTCCAGTGTGATGTCCTTGAGAAACATACTCATGTAAAGCTAGTATGAGAGCTGGCCACTAGCTTGCAGCCCTGTAAGCACTGCCTTCCAAATGAGTCCAAGGTTCTCACCTCCCTACCCAAGGGCAATGAGGCATGGGTCTTACTGCTCTTCATCCTCTTCATGGCTGATTCCGTCACCATGGAGTTGTGGGGAAATTGAGCCTTCTCAAATCCCGGGGACTTCTGGACCCGGTACATTCAGTCCAGCCACTGGCTAATCACTGGCACTGTGAGGGGGTTCTCCCACATCCTCAGGAGCAGCCTTTGCAGGATATGGTGCATGGGCACCATCACAGCTCCTTGGGAGCCAAGGGGTACTGGAGGATCTCCATCTCCTCCACCCTGGGCTCAACTTCGGACTCGAGGGAAAAATGTATGGCCTTGGACATATCCCTCATAAAGTCCTGGAAGGACATGTCCTCCAGGGGCAACTTCTGCTACTCATATGGAGGCAATGGGTCTGAAGGAAAGTCTGGGGAACCCTGGTCGGACACCACCGACTCCTCCTCGGTCTCTCAGCCATCGGAGTCAGACTTCAAGAGGAAGTCAAAATAGCATCGACCCTCTTCCCAGTGCTGGCACAAACCATGTGGCAAGGCCAGGCATTGGTGGGACCGACAGTGCACCGAGTACTTCCACAGATGCACCAGGGCATTGGACTCCAATACGCTGGAGAGGGAGATTACCATGAGAACTGGCATCAATTCTGATCTTTGACTCAATGTGCCTTTCCTCAGCAGGCAGAGCATGTGTCTTTAGAATTGGCTGGATGGACTGTGGTGGCGACGCCTGGGCCATAGAAGGGCCAGTCTGCTGCTTGGCCAACACCACCTCCATACAGGCCTCGAAGACTCAAAGGTGTTCTTCCAGTACTGCCATCTCTGAAGGCATTGTGGCCAGAATTATGACTTCAGCCACTGACTCATGCACCCACATAGGGGATTCCACAATGGTGGGGACATCGGGAGATACCTGGCAACCCCCATGGTCCCTGGGAGCTGACTCCTCCCACCGGGGCACCTTAGCGGGCCACTCCCAGCCATCGTTCTTGGTGTCATGCCAGATTCTTGTCAGAGGTCAATAGAGGGCCTCTGTTCCAGGCCACCACAGCTCCAAGTGTACACAAGCACTCCTCGATGAGGATGTTTTTGCGGAACCTCGCAAAGACGTCGATGCCGATGTCGGTGCAGATGCTGAATCCAATGGCCTAAAGAGGGACTCCCTCTGTTTCTCCTGGCCCTTCCAGCCCCGTCTTGTCATCTGCAGACACAGATTGCAAGACGCGGAATGGTGGTCAAGGCAAAGGCATTGAAGGTACCAGTTGTGGTGGTTGGTGACTGAGATGGTCTGACCATATTTGGTGCACTTCTTAAACCCACTGGCTAGCTTGAACATATCTGGGAATACGGCCGCGGTGAAGTCAATGGGCTTGATGGTGCCAGCAGCAGGGAAAAATGCAAAAAGAAAACAAAACAAAAAATAAAGAAATCAGCATCGACCATGAAGGTAACGTTACCGGTGACAGGCAGAGGACTAGAGAAAGGATTATATTTATTAATTTTGAAAAGAAATGACCTGCAAGGGGGTAGAAAGCCAAACGTTTCAGGGGATAGCAGGAACGTGTCCAAGGGGCTCCATGGAAACAAGAAGACTGGAGTAGATGGTGCTGTGGAGGTGGGAATGCAGGTGCGCATGCACAATGGAGCCTCACAAAAGCTTCCAATGGAAGCTGGGGAGCGTTCTCGTATGGAGCTACATTGGGGATATCACCCAAATGTTCCTGCTTGTCCACAGAGAAAATAACATTATATAGAAAAAAAAGAAAAGAAATCCATCATCAAGGTACAGGAAAGGAAATGAGCAGAAGCAGGGAAGGGGAGGTGGGAGAGGATCAGAACTACATAGGATGCCAGAGGAAGGGAGGTCAAAGGCTTTGTGAAATAAAAATGTCTTGAGATGGCCTCGAATCTGGTGTAGGACTGTTTGAAGTGAAGATTCGGGGGTAGGTTGTTCCAAAGGCTGGAGCTGAGTAAATAAAAGGCAGAATGTCGTGTAGTTTCTAACTTGGCCTGAGAAGCTGTGTGGAGATGGAGATGATTGGAGGGGATTGACTGGAGAACTCAATGTGGGGTGTGGAGGATAATAAGAGAAAACAGATAGGATGGTGTGCTTTTATGTAAAACTTTGTGAATGAGTGTGAGAACTCTGAAGTGAATTTGGTACTGAACGGGGAGCCTGTGAAAGTGAAGGAGCAGAGCGGTGACATGGTTGATCAGGAGACACGAGTTAACAGTCAAATGGCAGTGTTTTATATTAGTTGTAGTCTCTGAAGTTCATAATTTGGCAGCCCTGCAACAAAAACATTACAATAGTCTAAACATGTCATGACTAAGGACAAAATGAGGGTGGTAAGTGAAGAAGGGGAGAGAAATGGGCGAACAGTTTGGATTCGATGGAGGGAGAGGAAGGAGTTATGAACAACAGAACTGATAAGTCATGAAATGTTAAAGATGAATCGAGAGTGACACAGAGGTAACTGAGGTTAGACACCAATGGAATTGAAACAGTGGAGAATGAGGGGGCTAAAGATGGTGATGAAGCTGAGCCTGTCAGAAGTCTTATGCTTATTGAGTAAGAGATGGTTGTCTTATTTATTTATTTATTTAACAAACGTTTATATACCGCGACCTTCCAGTGATCAGGTGCGGTTTACATATAACAGATTAGGGGAACAGAAAGACAATTCTGTTTTTACAATGAACATAGCGTGAACTATATACATTAACAATTAAAACTTTTAACTTTTAACTTTGGAGAACTATGTACATTTAACTATATACAGATAGTAGAAATGAGGTCAACAGTGAAGGTAGTTATATCAAAGACAGTGTCAAAGGTCATAATATCATAAGGCAGTTACGGTGATAGTTTATATGTGTTATATAGATTATCCCTTTTCATTTTGGTATTGGGAGTTTGCCAGTGGGCCGTAGTGAGAGATAAAGAGGTGGGTTTTTAAAGTTTTACGTAGGGTTTTAAGGTCAGTTGAGGCTCTTATTTCTTCTGGTAGCGAGTTCCAGAGTATAGGTGCAGCGTGGGAGAATGCTTTTTTATTGGTTGTTTTTTTGGTCTTAGTGAATTCTTTTGGAATCTTTAATTTATTAGCGTTGCCTCTTCTATGTGCAGAGTGGGCTGTGTCTTTAGTGAGTAGCTTATTAAGGGTGGCTGGGGCAGTGTTATTTAATGCCTTGAATGTGGTAATTATAATTTATAGTCTATTCTACATTGAATCGGGAGCCAGTGTAGTTTGGCTAGATAAGGTGATATGTGTTCAAAAGGGTGTACCTTCATTATAGTTCTGGCTGCAGCGTTTTGGGCTAATTGGAGCCTTTTGATGTTTTGGTTAGTGGTGCCTAGTAGAGAGAGGTTGGCGAAGTCAAAATGTGGTGTGACAATGGCTTGAATGATGCTTAGGAAGTCTTGCAGGTGTACTAGAGGGCGTAATTGTTTTAATACTTTGAGTTTAAAGTATATTTTCTTGGTTGTATTTCTTATGTGGGTGTTCATACTGTATCAAGTATCACCCCTAGGTATTTTATTTCGTTTTTTATGTGGATGTCATGTTTCTGGAGTGTAATGTGGGTAGGGGGGGGTGTAGGATTTGTTTTTTGTTACAATCAGTATGTCAGTTTTGGAATGGTTGATATAGAGGTTGTGGTCTTCTAGCCAAGTTGTTAGTTCCTTGAAACAGTCAGTTAATAGCTGAAGTGGAAGTGTTGGGATTGTGAAAGGAATGTATAACATGATGTTGTTGGCGTATATGTGATAGTGGATTTTGAATTTTTTAAAGATGTTACAAATTGGTTGTATATATATATTAAATAGGAGTGCAGAGAGGGCAGAACATTGGGGGAGGCCAATTTCCTGTTTGTATGTGTTGGAGGTTTGAGTGTTGATCCTGACAGTTTGGGTTCTGTTGGATAGATACGAAGTGAACCATTTGAGAACTAATGAGATGGCACCTATTTGACTGAGCCTATTGAGCATTAGTGTATGGTGGACACTGTCAAATGCTGCAGAAATGTCTAGAAAAAGTAGTAGGAATGCATTTTTGGGGCTGTCTATTCCTCTTACTAGTGTGTCTAGGAGTACAGTTAAAAGAGTGTCTACCCCATGGCCAGGGCGAAAGCCATATTGTTGGTCATCCAGGGGAGCTGATGTGTCAATGTGTTCCTGTGTTTGTGTTTGGACTACTTTTTCTATGAGTTTGGCCATAAATGGTATACTAGAAATGGGTCTATATGAGTTCGGTGAAGTTTTGTCCAGGGTATTATTTTTTAATATGGGTCTGATTTGTGCATGTTTTAGTATGGGCGGGAGGTAGCCTTGATTTAGTGAGAGATTAATTAATGGGAGAATGAAAGGGGATAATGTTGGAAGGGTGTTCTTTATCCAATTTATGGGGCAGGGATCGAGGTGAGAAGTTGTAGTATTTAGATTCGACATTATATTCTTAAGGGTCTCCTTAGTTATGGGGTAGAAATGATTCCAAGAATCTGGCGGGGATTGGCAGGATGTGGTTTGTGTAATTGGTGTAATTGGTGGGATATTCTTTATTTTTTATTTATTTATGTAGTGATTTGCTAAGGTTTGGGGAGATATATCATTGGCTTCATGACTGGAGTTGTATGTGTTTTTGGTTAGGTTTTGGACAATGGAGAATAGTTCCCTTGGTCTGTTTATAGATTTATTTAGGACAGTTGAGTGGAAGGTTTTTTTGGCGCTGTCTGTGGCGTCTTTGTAGTTTTTGAGATAGGTATGATATAGTTCATTATATGTTGTGGATTTAGTTTTGCGCCACTTTAGTTCAATTTTTCCTGAGAGTTCTTTTCATAACTTTCAAAGTATTATTAAACCAAGGGGCATCACCAGTTCTGGGACGTGTGTTCTTGTTTGGTTGATTATATGCAGCTGCTTTTGAGATTATTTTATGCCAGGATGTAATAGCTTCATCGAGGTTGGAAGGTGATGAGGAAAGGTAAGGGATTGTTTGATCCAGGAAATCTTCTGCATTAAAGTTTTTAAATCTGGGGGGGGGGGCTTTTGCTGGCTGCTTTTGTTATTTGAGTCGGTGTGTTTAAGATTAAACTTAATCAGGTAGTGGTCTGACCATGGAATCGGCGTACACTGTAAGGATTCAGGTACCCGTCTTGCAGCCACTGTTCAACTAAGGTGAGACACTCATTAAGGGGGGTAAGGTTGAAGGAGAGGAGGCTTCTATGCCAGAGTAGTAAAATGTTGTCTGCATAGTAATGTGCTGAAATTCCAAGTTGCTAAATCAGGACAGCAAGTCTATCTCCCATCGGTGGCCCCATCATGTCCAACTGTCCCCTCAAAATTCTCCATCCTCCCCCAAAGTCCATTATCTCCCCCTCTATGTCTATTTATTGGGCCCCAATAAAAAGATTCTTCACCTGAATCAATTTGTCGCCAGTCTTTGTGTACCTGCCTGGTTGGTTCCCCATCATGTTCTGTACATCACCTCCAAATTATATACCCCTTCCCTAAATCCAGCATCTCTCCACTGTGTCCTTATTCTTCCACCCATGGTCTCGTCAAGTCCAGCATATCTCTTTCAAACCTCCCTCCCTCCGCAGATCCAGCATCTCCCCCATCTCTGTTTCTATTCTCCCTTCCATGGCTCCATCATGTCCAGCTTTTCCTTCCAACCCCCTCCTCCTTTCCACATCCATAATCTCCTTTTCCGCTACACCAGTAACTCATCTGAACCTGCAGCAGTTGATATAGAATTGAAAAGATGAGCATGAACTCCCCTCAACACACACACTTTGAACGTGATGCAGCCCTGCCTCCTCCAATGCAGATCTCACGTATCGGCTAGCATTGCTTGCAGCATGCGTCTGTTGAAGGGAGTCCCCACACATCTTTTCAATTCTATGATGGCTGCTGCAGGTTTGAACAGGTTGCTAGTGCAGCAGGAGGGAAAGAGGGATGGAGGAGGAGGACGAACAGGTAGGCAGCGGAGAGTCACCCCCGAATTTGATGGTAGTCAGCAGAAAACCAGCACATACGCTGCCAGTGTTCTGTCCTACACAACACTGGCCTCCAACTGAAAAAGCCAGCAGTATAAGGACCAGAATGGCAGGAAAGAGGTTGCCAAAGGGTGACCCTAATCTGGCCTTGAAAAGTCTCTGTCCATCTCCATTCCCAAGATCTAGTCCTAAATAATAGGAAAAATCCACTGTGAGCTGGGAACTGGGGACAAGGATGAGGAATTGGAAATGTATCAGAACAGAGGAGGCCTGTTTCTGCTGCAGTTGTTTTGTGGGGGCTCTGTTAATAATAAAGAATAAAGCTGTATTGTTCCCTGCATATGGAGGGGGTTTAGTATTTGTTGCCAGTGTTGCTTGCCCACTCCATGCCCTTTCTGCTGATGTCACGGCTCTCTCCTCTCCCACCCCCACCCCAGGTGTCTGCATTCTCTTCTGATTAGGAAATGCTGCAGTTTGTGAGGTGGAAAATGTATTCTTTAATCAGGCCTCGTCGCCTCAGTGTCCTGTTTTATGATTGTAATTTACCTTCTGAGGCTTGTTGCTGCCACCTGAGTGCTCTCTGTGGTGAGATTCAGGATTTTCGAGCTGAGCGATTAGCAGGATAAGACTGCCACGCACTTTTTTTTTTTGTATTGTTGTCAGCGGAATTAGCAAGACACTAATTTTAAAATACGACTGCCCTTGGCAGACGAGATCTCTGCATACAAATTCCTTTGAATAACTCACACTCCTGAGCCTGCCTTTGTATCTTGCAGAGCCCCAAGGACTGTTAGCCAGGACTGACCACAGAGTTGGTTCAAGGTGTTAGTGCCCTAAGTAGAACTTAAGCCTTGCACTCACCGTGGCTGTTGTTTTACTTTGAATGCCTTGCTCATTGCCATCCCCAGGAGTTGCTGCCCTAAGTGGCTGCCTAATTTGCCTGATTGCTGCCCTGCTGCTGTCCCTCTCCTGCTCAAATGGGTGCTGCAAAGGTAAGATATCAGACGTCCTCAATTTTTGAGGATTGTCCCCAATTTCTGACCCTTGTCCCTGGCTCTCACCTCTCTGGCAACCTCCTGTCTCTGATTCCAGCAATAGAAACATAGATACATGATGGCAGAAAAAGACTACATGGCCTATCTAGTCTGCCTTTCCATATCAACTACAACTGTCCCCTTTTTTCTTTTAGAGATCCTCTGTCCCATGGTTTTTTTAATTCAAATACTGTCCTCATCTCTACCACCTCCACTGGGAGACTATTCCACGCATCTACCACTCTTTCCGTAAAGAAATATTTCCGCATATTACTCCTGAGTCTATCCCCATTCACTCTCATCCTAAATCACCTCGTAGCAGAGCTTGCTTTCAATCAAAAGAGGATCTCCTCCTGTGCATTTATGCCACAGAGAAACGCCTCAATCATATCACCTCTATCCTGCCTTTCCTCTAAGGTGTACATATTAAGATACTTAAATCTATCCTCATATGCTTTATAACGAAGACCACTAACCATTTTAGTAGTCACCCTCTGCACCGACTCCATCCTGTTCACATCCTTTTGAAGGTGCGGTCTCCAGAACTGCACACAATACTCCAAACGAGGTCGCACCAAAGACCTATACAGAGGCATTATCACCTCCTTTTTTCTGCTGGCCATTCCTCTCCCTATGCACCCAAGCATCCTTCTAGCTTTTGACATCACCTTTTCTACCTGTTTAGCTACTTCAAGATCATCAGAAACAATCACAGCCAGGTCCAGCTCTTCTTTCGTGGACAGAAGTACTTTGCCCCTACACTGTACTGCTCCCTTGGACTTTTGCAGCCCAAATGCATGACCCTGCATTTTTTCGCATTAAATCTCAGCTGCCAAATTCTTGACCATTCTTCAAGCTTAGCTAGATCCCTCCTCATGTTATCTACTCCTTCCTGGGCATCTATTGCAGATTTTGATATCATCTGCAAAGAGGCAAACGTTACCCAACAGCCCTTCCGCAATATCACTAACAAAGATGTTAAAAAGAATTGGACCCAGGACATATCCCTGCAGCACAGCCCTGGTAACCTCCTCCTCAGAGTGAGTTCCATTTACCTGTACAATGGGGACAGAGGTACCATTTCAGAGGGAGGTAGTGGTAGGCAACACAATGCTGTGGATGGACAAAATGGTCATTACCTTCAATGCGGTAGCAGTTCAGGGCTTTTGAGCATATGTGCACTCTCAAGGCCTGTCAAGTTCCCCCCCCCCCCCCACCATCCCGACAAGAAATTTGTGTCAGAGGGGGCAGAATGCAGAAGATCTTGTGCGTGCACAAATGTAAAAGGTCCCGTGCCATAAAAGAAGGAAGCTAGCCCTGCAAGAGGACAGGGAGAAATGCTTGAGACAGCACGTGGGGGAAGGGAAATTAAGGCAAGTAGAGATGTTGGACACTGGGAGGAATATGGACGGGAAGGAGAGATGCTGGATACTTTGGGGAAAGGAAGATGCTGGACATCTGGAGGGGGGCAAGGAAGAGAATGGGAGATGCTGCATACCTGAGACGGGTGGATAGTGATGAGAAAGTGATATGCTGGATACTTGTGGAGGGGGGTAAGAAAAGAGAAGGGAAAGGGAGATGCTAGGCGCCTGGGGTTGACAATGAAGGGAAGGGAAGATGCTGGACACTTGGTGGGGTAGGGAAGGGAAGGGGAAATGCTGAAAACCTCTAAGAGGGTAAGGCAGGGAAGGGAAGGTGCTGGACATTTGTGCAGGTAGGGGTATGGATAGGCAAGAGAAGGAAAGATGCTGGACACTTCGGGGGTAGGGAAGGGAAGACAGATGCTGGATACCTGGTTGGGGGGAGAGTAAGGAAGGGAAGAGAAGGAAAGGGGAGATGGATGGATAGTGATGGAAAAGGGAGTTGATGGACACCTGGGGGGGGATGAAAGGGTAGGGAGATGCTGGATACCTGGAGAAATAAAGAAGAGAAGATGTTGGCCAACTGCAGTAGGGGATAAGGAAAGCTGCTGGACTA
Source organism: Ichthyophis bannanicus (assembly GCA_033557465.1). Classification (NCBI taxonomy): domain Eukaryota; kingdom Metazoa; phylum Chordata; class Amphibia; order Gymnophiona; family Ichthyophiidae; genus Ichthyophis; species Ichthyophis bannanicus. The sequence continues at coordinate 831,193,703 of CM066035.1, forward strand.
TGGAAGGGTGGGGAAGGGAAGAAAACAGGAAACATTAGATATGGAGAAAGGAAGAAAAGGGGAAATGCTGGACAAGGAGAAGGAAAGGCAAAGAGAGTGTGATACATTGGAGAGAAGATGGAATTAATGAGAGGTGGGGAAGGAGAGAGAGAGAGATGGAGAATAGGAGGACTGAGGGAGGGAGATGGAAAGCTATAAGTAGATGCAGTAAAAAAGGGGAGACTAAGGACCGAATGAAGAGAAGGGGCAAAATGGGAGTGGATAGAAGGCAGAAAATAAATGGAAAAAAGCTGAAACATCAATGTCAGAGATCGATGTAAGGGAAGGCAGGAGGAGAGAAAAGAAATGACAAATGGACAGGACACCCTAGGAACAACATTAAGAGAAAACAGACAGATGAACGGAGAAACCAGAGATTGTAAGCAAGATAAATAGGAAAAAATGGCCAGACAACAAAGGTAGAAAAATATTTCTTTTTAACGTTAGCTTTTATTTTATTATGAAGTGAGGCACATACAAATACCCCATAACAGCAGTCATGACTATTCTTACAAAAGTGAGTATACCTTTACTGACAGCGACATCACTATCCCTCTGTGTTGCTGGTTGAGTGTTTGAAATTTCTCCAGCTATCCATCAGGCATTGTTGTTGCTAGAAAGTACCGTAGAGATAAATATCTGGATGACCCCTTTGTTAAAATAGATAAGAAGTATACAATAATTGCAATATTTCAGTTAGAATTGTTTAATACCATTCACCAGCATTACTTTCGGAAGAATTGTCATTCAGAAAAGCAGGCTGCAATAAAGCCCTCTCGATTGGATGAAACTTTATTTCTGACACATAGCATGTCAAATGTACTTAACATGCCCCTGATAAAGTATGGAAGTGAGAGTACAGCTGATATCGTAGACAAAGTGCATGCTGCTGCCATGAATTTTGACATACTAAACCTAAATTGAAAGGATGTTGGACAGTTTCCCTTGACACAGACTAGAGAAACATGTGGGCATGCCAGGAGCACTTTGAGAACTGGGGACCTGACTGCGTTCACCAAATCGTAAAGTATTTGGGTAAAGAAAGTACAATTTGCTTAATACCTGGGATGATTTTAACCTTTTTTTGATAAGCATTAAAAATAAGGCAAAAGGACTTCTTAAAGAAGAGGGCCATAGAAGGGTGCACTATTGTGCCAAAGTCAGCTCAAGGTCTGACAAAAATTTTGAAGTCATTTAAGAATACTGAATTTTGAAGAATGAAATGTATTTCTATGTGCAGGTATTTTGTTAAGACTTCATTTGAATACAAATGCTCTTCTCAGCATGCATACTTGTATGTGTGTATTCACCTGTTCAATTTTATCGGTATCAGCAGAAGGGAGCAGGCAAGTAAGCCCCTCCCCGTTCCTCACCGCCAAGGCCAATCGGGCCACCGCAGCACCACAGAAACAGTTTAAATTTTCAGCTCGCTCAGGCGCCGGTCTCTCCAGGCAAGCCCAATCAACATCAGCAGAAGGGAGCGGATAGGTAAGCCCCTCCCCGCTCCACTCCGCCAAGGCCAATAGTGAACTGCAGCACCGCAGGAACAATTTAAATCTTCAGTGCACTCAGGCGTGGAGGGCCTTGCCATAGGGCCCTTCGGTGTAGACTGAGGCTGCACTCCATCAAAGACAACACATCCATCAGCTACCGACCAGACACTGCCGATTAACTCGAAAAGGACGGCACCATGATTACTGCACAGACCAAGACAACTCTCTCCCTTCACAGATCTGCTGGCAAGAACAGTGTGAGGACAATTGCAAATGGTGAGCTGAGCTCCTCCTCCACTCCTCCTCAGACCCATAAACTCAGCACAACCTCTCAAGTAGCAAACCTAACAAACAGAACAGCAACATGCTTCAACTGTATGCTGTCATTGACTCCCTCCTAGCCCTACTCATCCTCACCTCCACCACAAACTCCCTCCTACACCCCTCCCTACCCCCTCTCTCCCTACAACACAACATGTAACTACTTCCTCCCACACTCGCAACACACAACACCTCATCACAATCCCAATACACATTCTATCACCCCCTCTCCCAAATAAACCCCCCACCCCAGTATCCCTCAACTGCACCCTCATCAACGCACACTTGGCAAAGAACAAAATCACTCCCATAAGAGATCTCCTCTTCATCACAGAGTCCTGGCTCACCAAGACAGACACAATCTTCCTAAATCAAATTCAACCCCCAAGCTATAACCTCTTCCACTCCCCACGCACACACAGAAAAGGTGGTGGCATCCTCATCCTCGTGAAATCAGACCTAAACTTCAACAAGACAGCTGCTAAATCCACCGCAATGCTGGACACACTCACCATCTCAAACAGACAACTCACCATCTGCTTTGCCTACTGCTCCTCATCAGCACCAACAAACGACCTCTCCGACCTGCTTCATATCACCCTCAAAAACAACATGAAACCCAAAGATTTCATCCTTTTAGGAGACCTCAACCTCCAGTCAGCCCAAACCAAACAAGCGACAGCCTTCCTGGAAGCCATAGTGGCAATGGACTTTTCACAAATCATGAACTCCCCCATTCACTGCAAAGGCAACATCCTTGACCTCATCTTCACCACATTGACTCTCCCACACCAATCCAAACCTTCCCACTACCCTGGTCCGACCACAAGATAGTAATCTTTCAGCTGCCCATTAGCACCCCCCATAAACAAACCACACTCCTTAAGCTGTATAAGAACTGCTTCAGACAATTCAACAGAGAATCCTTCCTCGTTCAAATCTCCCCAATTCTCAATACAGAAATACAAGACCTAGACTCTGCTATCAACACCTGGAACCAAATTATCAATGAATCAGCTTCAACCTTGACCCATCTTCACAACACTGCTCACAAATGGACCCCTTGGTACACCCCAAGCTCAAATCCCAACTAAGAAAACAAGAACACAGATGGAGAAAATCACAGCTACCCTCAGACCAAACCTACTAAGAGAATACAACCAAACTACAAACCACTCAAAGCAAAGCTACCACACAAAACTAATTCAAAGATCACTCAATCACCCCAAGAGAATTGTTCACTCTAATAAAAGAACTTACAAAATCACCCTCCAACAACACAATCAACAGTTCAATCACTCCTCAACAACTAGCAGACTACTTCTCAACCTGCCATCCCCAAACTGCAGCTCAATCAAACCCACCTCCACAAATCACCATGCCAACGCACTCATGGACCACCTTCGCACATATCTCTGCTGAATACATCGAAAGCATCATCTCATCTCTCAACACCACCACCTCTCCCCTCAACCCCTGTCCTGTCAGCTGGATCAAAGCCACCAAATCTGATCTCTCTCCATTCCTCACAAAGTTCACTCAATTCTCCCTACTGCATGCCACTTAGCAACCTCAATTTGCTCTCTGCTAAAAAAAAGTCCCCTTGACCCATCTGACCCCTCCCCCTACACACCCTTCGCAAGCCTACCATTCCTAACCAAAATAATTGAGAAGACTGTCCAAATCCAATGCCAAGAACACCTTGACATCCATGCCCCCTCAACTCACAGCAGCATGGATTCCAACCACACCATGGAGTGGAAACCCTTCTAACTTCGCTCTTGAATAACCTCATAAAGAGAATTCAGAACATTCACCAAGGATTCATCCTCGTATTCTTCAATATTTCAGCCACATTTGACACCATCAATCTCAACATCCTCCTACAATGCCTCCAGTCAATTGGAATACAAGATGCCGCATTAAGATGGTTACAAGCTTATTTTATTTATTTAATGGTATTTATATACCGCTTTATCCTTCAATCAAAGCGGTCACAACACAAGTGGGAGATACATTTAACACATGGGGATTTTGAGACACATACACTAATACTTACAGGGAACATGGGCAATGGAGGGTTAAGTGGCTTGCCCAAGACCACAAGGAGCATCTGTGGGACTAGAAACCCCAGTCCTTCCGGCCCAAGGTTGCTGTCCTCTAGTGGGATTTGAACCGCCGACCTTCCGGCCTGAAGTACCTTGTCCCAACCACTAGGCTACTCCTCCCTTGCCTTCACAAAAGATCCCAGAAGATAAGAATCGTACCTCTGTCATCAACCCCATACATACAAACTCAAGGCATCCCCCAAGGATCTACTCTCTCAGCTCTCCTCTAATATCTACTTGCAACATCATCCAAACACACAGTATCAACTATCATATCTACGCAGATGACATCATGCTCTACACTCCACTTAACCTCAGCAAACCATCCTACCATGAACTCCAGCAGTGCTTCTCAGATCTTTCACATGGATATCTGCAAATCATTATCCATAAACCTCAAGAAAACGGAATCTTTTTTCATCACCAAAAATGAACCATTCACCCCCCCCCCCTCACCATCACTCTTAAAAACACAGAAATCCATGTCAAACCTGAAGTAAAGTACATGGGAATCACACTCAACAGCCACCTTACCCTGAAGCCACAAATAACAAACACGACAAGAGCAATCAACTACAAAACCTGAACAATATATACCTCCACCCTCTTCTCACCTCATCAGACTTTCGCTCAGCCCTACAGGCTCTCACTATACCACACACATACTACTGCAACTCAATATACCACTGACTCCCAAAATCAATGCTCCATCCTCTTCAAACAGCACTCCACACGACAGCCCATACCATCAAAGGAGCCTCCAGGTATGATCATATCACCCCCATCCTCAAGCATCTTCACTGGCTCCAACTGCAAAGCAGAATACTTTACAAAATCCTATTAATGATACACAAAGCTCTTAATCACCAATCATCCACCCATCTTTGTTCCTTTATCACATCACTGCAGATGAATAGACCATGGAGATCCTCCACTATGAACACCCTGACCACCCCCCAAGCAATAACAAAAAGTACCCAATAGGCTTGTGCCAGATCATTTGAGCTAAATGCCCCCTCATCCTGGAACTCCCTCCCTGACCACATAAGAAACACCACTGACCTCCTAAATTTCTGCAAGCTCCTCAAGACCTACCTTTTCACCCTCCACTTTGGTTCCACCCCCCACCCCCAACCCCACCTACAGCATAAACAGCATTCTGCATATTGTTAATGACCAAACACCATGAAGGACATTATGTATATAGTTAAAGTCAACTAAGCATACCCTGTTCCTTATCTTTATTGTACAAAGTTGCTTGTTCAATGTAAATGTTCTTTGATTGTTGAAGTTCCATGTAAGCCACTTTGACCTCTGTGAAAAGTGGTATTGAAACCTACCCAAATAAATAAATAATAGTCTTTTTTTCACATAGAAAACATGTTTTACACATGGAAAATGCAGCAGGCTGTGAACCAAGGCAGCTAGGTTCAAATCTCTCTGCTGTTCCTTGTGATCTTGGACAAGACACTCTACCCTCCATTGCCTCAGGTACAAACTTAGATTATAAGCCCTCCAGAAATAGAAAAAAAATACATGCTGTATCTGAATGTAACTCACCTTGAACGTCTGAGAAAGGCGTGAGCTTCATGGGCAGGAAAATTCAATCATAAGGATTTATGGACTTGACACCTCCTGCCAGCCGTGTAAAAATTTTGAATATTGGCTTGGTTATGTAATAAATAAAAATTAAAAGAATAGACAGAGAAATAGCTTCAGGTACTAAACTGAACCACACCGAGATGGAACCACACCAATCTGTAAATGTGTATAGAAAGAAAGACATTGTAAGGGAAGGAGATTTTTGGATTTACTTCACATGTTATTCTACAACTACTACTACTACTTATCATTCTCTATCATATCACAGCTCATACTTCTGAAACCTGGCTCCATTGCTATTTCATGGTCAGGTCCTGCCCTGAACCTACTATCTACTTCAATGATAAAATCCAAGTCCAAGTCCTATACCATGTATTTCTTTTTCAGTCGTTCTTCATGATGCATCTGGAATTACCTATCTTTGGCAACTTTACCCTCACAAATATCCATGCTACCTGAAGAACATCCTTCTGTCTTAGTTTATATGTAGTCATCCTTTGATCTCAGTTCCAGTACCTCCTTAACTAAGGCTGCTGCCTTCTCTCATAAGACTACCCATCTCCTTGACACCATACTGTCTACCTGGCTCACAGAAGCATCTATGGGTTTACTTCCTGTCACACTCATAATCATCCAGTACTGTGCCTCATCTCTGGAAAAGGGCACTTATTGGTTCCATTCTGAAAAAGCCACATCTTGACCCCTCCATTCTGCAAACTACTGTCTTGTTTCCAATCTCCCTTATTTATCAAAACTCACAAAAAAGCTGGTGTATAACTAGCTCTAAGACCATGTAGAACAGGTTAACGCACTTCAGCCCCATCAGTCTGGCTTTCGCCCTGGTCATAGTACAGAAACTATTCTAACAGTCCTTATCAGTGAACTTCCAAAACTTCCTGCTGGATCTTTTGGCAGTTTTCGACCTTATGGATCATAACATACTTCTTTCAAGCCTGTCTACCATTGGCTTTCGTGACCAGGTCCATAACTGGTTTGCATCATTCCTTACTGATCGTTCTTTCAAGGTGTCTACAGATAATTCCAGATCAGTCCCTCTTCCTCTCTCCTGTGGAGTCCCTCAAGGCTCCATTCTGTCCCCTCTCATGTTCAATGTATTTCTTAGTCCACTAGCCACTATTGTCCAAGATACCGGTGCTAGTGCATACTACTATTACACTGAAGACATTCTCTTCCTTTTCTATGTTGACCTTCAGTCTCTGGACCTTTCACACACTAACAGCTGCCTGTCAAAGGTTGCTTGATGGCTTCATACTAATCACCTTAGATTAAATACTTGGCTTACCAGCAATTCCAGCTCATTCACTCTTGCTCCCTTTCTAGATAGCTCTGCTAGCAATCCTGCTTCCACCTTCCATTACTTAGGAGTTATGCTCAATACTGAGCTCTCCTGCCATCATTAAATTAGTGCTGTCACTTATAGCTCATTTCTGGCTCTTTGGCAAATTTGTGCATTCCATTCTTTTCTTGACATAGCTGCCCAAACAACTCTGCTCCCAAATCTTGTTATTGTGCATCTTGATTTTTGCAACTCTGTTTATGATGGTATTTCTGCTTCTGAAATAAAATGCCTACAATCTGTTCAAAATGCTCCAGTAAGAATTCTTCCCCACACTCAAAAATTTAACCAGGTTACCCCTTTCTGATACATTATTGACTCCCAATCACATCACACATTGAATATAATATTCTGATCCTAACGTGTAAGGCTCTACATACTGGAACACCCTCATGATTTTACTCTCTTATCACTTTACATATTCCTGCACATGTCCTTTGGGCCATCCATGGAAACTTTATAAACTCCTCCTCCCTCCAGAGCCAGGCTTGAATCTACTCATCATTCTTCCTTCTTTTTCAACAGCCCCACTTTATGGAATGTCTTACCTTCATATCGTCAACTTTAATCACATATAAAGCATTCAAGGCTGGCCTAAAAACCTATCTATTTGACCATGTTTTCAATAGTCTCTGAGATCCTGGAGCCAGAAGACCTATGCTGCTACTCCTGGGGGATGGCGCAACCACCTCCTCTTCTCATTACTCCTTTCATTGCTTGGAAAAACAGAAAACCTTAGAGTTCCTGTCCAATTTCTACACATTGGAGTCCTTTCTGTTTTGGTCCGCTGTGACAAAGCGATACATCAAGAGGGCTGCTACTGCTGGGAAGAAATCTGCACTTCTAAGTACTTACCGCCTGAAAAATTCTCTAAATCTTGGGGAAAAGGGAATTCTTTGGGTTAAAACTGACAGAATATGTGTGTGTATTTTAAAAATCAGTGTTTTATGACATGAATTAAGGTATGGTACTACATGCCAGCTTTCAATTAAGTTAAAGATAATTAGGACTTAGTATAACAAGTCAGCTTGCAGTGAAATTACAGCCAGATAGGACTTAGTAAAACAAGCCAGCCTTCAGTTAAATTAAACCCAGTTAGGACTTAGTATTACAAGCCATCTTTCACTTAAATTAAAGCTAGTTAGGATACCTTAACAGAGAGAATAGAATAGGGTAAATATTCTTAGAGCAGATAGAGAGAAGTAGTTTTCTAGAGACCTTTTACAAAGATGCCTACCAGGAGAACTGTGAAATTATTTTAAATAGGTGTTAAAGTCAAGTGACAGAACAAAGGGGCAACTTGAAAGGTTCCCTCTATAAAACCAAGGGCAGTATGAATCACCCAGGAAGTTAAGAGATTTTCTTAGAAACACAGATACAAATAGGACATCCCTCCCACCCACCCTAGGCATAAACCTTGATTTATAGCCTATTAAGCAGTTAAGGAGAAGTGGGTAATTTTATTCAATTTCAGGTTTTTCCTTGGACAAACAGGATGTGACAGCCATAGCTGATGGCATCATCTGATGGCGCCAAGAAGGAAAGTACTCTCCTGAGCTCAGAAAGGTGAACCTTTCTGAGCACGTGGCAAGGTAGCCCAACCTCCTGGCTCACCCCTAGCAGGTTCAATTTCAGTTTTTCCATCTTGCCAGCAAAACATACCTCTCTGCTCTCCAAAAATAAATAAATAACAAAGAAGAGATCATCCTAAAACAAGGTCAGAAGAAACATAGAAAAATGACAACAGAAAAAGACCACATGGCCTATCTAGTCTGTCCTTCCATATCAACAACTATAGCAGTCCCCTTTTTTCCTTTAGAGATCCTCTGTGTTTGTCCCATGCTTTTTTTAATTCAGATACTGTCCTCATCTCTACCACCTCCACTGGGAGACTATTCCACGTATCCACCACTCTTTCTGTAAAGAAATATTTCCACATATCACTCCTGAATCTATCCCCTTTCACCCTCATCCCATGTTCCCTCATAGCAGAGCTTGCTTTCAATCGAAAGAGGCTCTCCTCCTGTGCTAACATTAACCAACAGAGATGCTAAAATTGGGTTTTAAAAAGTGCTCCAAGTGTGGACGAAAGATGAGCAACTCGGACGCACATGACTGGTGCGTCCGATGCCTAGGAGTAAGCCACAAGGTTGAAGATTGCGCCAACTGAGCAAAAATGTCACCACGAGTGAAAAAATCGAGTAGCCATGCACTGCAGGATTATATGGCACTCACTGCATCTCCAAAGGACCCGATGGAGGCAAGAAACAGAAAGACCCACGAGATGCGCCTGTCAAGACCTCCATTCCTGGTCATGCACCCTATAGACCCTCTTCTGCCAATTGCACCCCTCTGCAAGATTCGGGGACCGGCCAAGGCCAAGCCAGATAGGACACACAGGACACAACCAAAAAGTGCTGCCATGTGGCCTGGTATCATCATGGTGCCGAGAGCCCTTCCAGGCTTAGCCCCGCCTCCTCAGTGTCGATTGGAGGGCATCGTGATGACCACAGCAGCACTCATCAATGTCACCTCACTGAGAGCTCGCCACCCCCCCCCCCCCCCCCGTGCTGATTGGTGGATGCCGAAGGGATTTCTGCAGCTCCAACCACCATGGTGAAGGGGAAACCACCCAGCACAGACACACGAGCAGCACAGCTCCTTTGGCACAAAGTCATCACAGGGGCAGGGACCAGGATTTCTGTTGAAACCACAAGAGAAACCATGATAGACACAAGAGGTGTTGGCACAGCAGCCCCAGCAGATGTTCTACCCACAGCAGCAGCGGCAACCCTAAAAGAAAGCAAAAACACCACCACAGATATAAGACACCCTCTAGTGGCACCAGCAGCCTCATTTCCTGCTCCCCACTGTGGAAACTTCACAAAATACAGAATAATAAGGACTATGGGGCAGGGACCCCAGCAGACATCCTTAAACAGATCTCGTGCTTCCTCCAACAGCAGGCCCAGCTAACCATGCGACAGGCTACATCAACACTATCCACCTCCACTCAGGACTCCACTGCACCAGACCAGGACTCTACTACACCAGGCCGACCCCTCTCCCCCTCTGTCCCTGGACTCCACCGCAAACAGCGGGGAGGAGGAGGCAACAGCCTTGTGCACATCGGACATGGGGGACGCCATCACCCTGGTTGTATTGGCTGCCTTCCCCAAGGCAGCAGCCCCACCCCCAGCCTTAAACACCGCCTTCTCCCGAGGATCTAACCTACCCAAAATTTCTACACAGGATCATGTCCCAGCTCGCCCTCACCCCACAAGTCACAGCTGAGCAGAAGAACAAATCTGTAGGGGCCCTTGAGTACCCGGACACCCTCAAAACGATGGCCACCCTGCCTGTTCACCAATGCCTTCTTGACAACCTGACTCAACTCTGGCTCACCCCAGCATTGAATCCTGCCTGCTCTCGCTAGCTCAAATCAAAGTACAAAGTTCAATCAGCCCTGGGATTCTCAAAGAGGCAGCTGCCGCACCAGTACAACGTGGTTGAGTCTGCCCTCAAACGGGCCTGTTCTTCCTGCAACCACACCATCCAGCAAGGACCACAAGTTCATCAACGACGTGGGCAAGAAGGTATTTCATGGGGCCTTGCTGGGAGTGCATATTGCAGCACACCAGTTCCAACACGCCCTGCTAGAGAACCTCAAGAGCACTATGGCTGCCCTACCTCCGGAACTGCAAATGGCCCACTTGGCAGCTCTGGTGAACCTCATGGAGTGCACCAAGCACCTGGTCCGAGCAGCCTTTGATGCCTTTGGCACCACTGCCTGCACAGCTGGTATGGGCCTCAGCATGATACCTAGCCTGGCTCTGAGCCTCAGGCCTGTGGAAGGACATGCATGACCACATAGCCAATGCCCCCTGAATGGGGATTCATGATTTGGGACAAGGTCAAGGACACTTTCAATGACATGAAGGAACACTGCACCTCCCTGCAGACCCTCGCTGAGGAGGGCCTGGAATTCAGCAACAGAAAGGGAACTACCACCACAAACCCTATTCCTCTTCCAAATGGAACAGTTCCAAATGGAATAGCTCCTAAAGCAAGTGCAAGCCCCAAGGTACAGATGGCAGCCTTACCAGGCGCCCTACCAGCAAAAACACTGCCAGGAAGACTGGAAGCAACAGAAACAGACCATGCCCGCAGCAGAACAGAGTGCCTCTTCCTTTTGACAATGCTGGTCCCCAACAGGGATCCCGGTGGGGGAGCGACTTTCAGCCTTCCTCAATGCCAGGGCATGGATCACAATGGACAAATGGGTCCTCCAAGTCATAGCGGTGGGCTACAGCATCAGATTCTAGCTCCCATCCTTCTAGCATGCCCCATCCAACACCAAAAACCCCCTACACCTGCTACCTGCCATGCAAGCGGAGACCCGGTCCCTCCTGGCATCCCAGGTGAAAGAATCTGTCCCGGTGGGAGAAATGAACAGTGGCTTCTACTCCAGATACTTTCTAATACCCAAGAAATCTGGAGGAGTGCAGCTCATCCTCAACTTGAGGAAGCTGAACAAATTCATTTTCAAAGAAACGTTTTGGATATACTCCTTAGGATCCATACTGACCCTCATCCAGGTGGGAGGCTGGCTGGTTGCCCTGGACCTGCAGTATGCATACACACACATTCCCATCCATGAGTCATACAAGCAGTATTTGTGCTTCCAAGTGCTGGGCCACCACTACCAGTTCCGGGTTCTCCTCTTTGGTCTATCCCCAGCCCCGAGGGTGTTCACAAAGTGTGTTGCTGTGGCGGCGGCCCACCTCTGCAAACAGGGTGTCTGCATCTTTCCATACTTTGATGACTGGTTTCTCTCAGCACCACCACCACAAAAGGCACAGAAGGCAGTCAGGAGGACCATATCCTTCCTGAGCTCCCTATGGTTCCTGGTGAGCCACCAGAAGTCCCACCTGTGCCACACCAGATGCTTGGAGTTCATTGGGGTGGGCATCGATACCATAGCCGCCAGGGCATACCTACCTAAAGACAGAGTGAGTGTGATTGCACCCCTGGTCTGCAGCATCCCGGCAGCCAACCTAACCACTGCCTGAACTTTTCTCCTGGACCACATGGTGGCGATAACACAGGTGCAGCTTCTCACAAGGCTCCACATGCGCCAGCTACAATGGCACCTCTGCCTCCATTAGGACCAGCACACCAAGCCACTGTCCGCATGCATCCCCCTGGTGGACCCATCCAGAAAACTTCCAGGAAAGCAGACCCCTACAGCAGCTACCACACCAAAAGGTCATCACCACCAATGCCTCACCCATTGGCTGGAGGACCCATATGGACCAACTATGCACCCCAAGGGACTTGGATTGCGAAGAAGCAGACACAACATATCAACCTACTGGAACTCCGAATGATCTGGTTAGCACTGAAGGCCTTTCAGCAGCACATCACCAGCAAGATAGTCCTCATCCAAATGGACAATAAAGTAGCAATGTTTTACATCAACAAGCAAGGAGGTACAGGGTCCCTCACCCTCTGCAAAGAAACGCTCTAGATCTGGGCATTCACTGTCTCCAAGCATTGCCTGCTGCAAGCATCCTACTTGCCGGGATCACAGAATGTCCTGATGGACAGGCTAAGCTACCAACTGGACCCACATGAATGGATTCTGGACCACCAGGAAGCAGAGTCCCTCTTCTGACACTGGGGTCACCCACAAGTGGATCTCTTTGCCACTGAGAGCAACACAAAGTTCCCCCAATTTTGTTCCAAGTGCCAATCCACAAAGATCCTGGCCACAGATGCCTTCAATCTGTGGGGGGTGGTCATTAGTGTACACCTTCCCCCCCACTCCGCTCATATCCAAGACCTTACAGCAGATAGTATAGGACAAGGTCCATGCCATCCTCATCGCACTCCATGGCCAAGACAGATGTGGTTCCCCTACCTGCTATGCCTGGCCCTGATGTAGAATAGGTGCCAAACACATGGGTGACAACATGCATTGAACTAAACGACCCTCATAGAATTACCCTCTGTATGTAGAAGTGCTTAGTGGAATGTCAGAGAATATGTGAATTTTCAGTGGTACTTACCATACATATAGTGCTGCTGAATATATGAATAATTTCAAACATTTAAAATAGATATTTCAAATCATTTGGCAGTAGTTTGCTGAAAACTGACCCCAGTGTGTCTGCTTCAAGCAAAGATTGTCTCTGAAAATATAAGGTAGTTACTCACCTGTAGCAGGTGTTCATTTACAGCAGGAATGAGTCCTTACATATGGGTGATGTCACCAATGGAGCCCTGTGTGGGACGCTCCCCAGCTTCTATTGAAAGCTTTTGGGAGGCTTCATTCATGCCTGTGCGCCTGCCTTCCCATCTGCCATGGTACATCTTCTCCAGTATGATAGCAAAGCTGTAGCAGAAGACAACTCCTCAGGGAGATGGGAGGGCTGTGAGCACTTATAGCTGCTGTCCATGGAGAACATCTGCTACAGGTGATTAACTACCTTTTCTTCATGAACAAGCAAGAATGAAGTCCTCACGTATAGGACTCCCAAACTATATGCTACCGAAAACCGAGAAGACCAAAAAGTGAAATAAGTACTGGAGAATCAACTATGTACAGCATTGGTAGTCCCCAAGGGGGAACTCATCTAATTCAGCTTCTTCACCATATAATTTCATACATGATCATTCATGCTCTATGGTTGTCCTTTTTTATTTGGGGTGGGGGGGATAGCCTGGACGAACAGAAGGGCCTTGGATGGACAGATTTGGATTCTAATTGGAGTGGAGGGGTAGCCTAGTGGTTGGGGCAAGGTACTTCAGGCCAGAAGGTCGGGGGTTCAAATCCCACTAGAGGACAGCAACCTTGGGCCGGAAGGACTGGGGTTTCTAGTCCCACAGGTGCTCCTTGTGGTCTTGGGCAAGCCACTTAACCCTCCATAGCCCATGTTCCCTGTAAAATAGTTATCTCCAAGTTATAATGCCCTGTTCAATGTAATTTCAGTTTGTTCAATGTAACCGCACTGATGCAGAATAGCATGGTATATAAGAGAATGTAAATAAAATAAATAAATAATCACCAAACAAATGCTGGAGCACAGATTGGCCAAAGTTGCTGTCACATCAGGAATCCCCATCCAGACAGTAGTGAGATGTGAATGTGTGGACAGAAGACCACAGTGCAGCTCTGCAGATCTCAGCCAAGGAGATTAAGTGCAGTTGACCACCAACCTAGCCATTGCTCTGACATTGTCAGTCATGACATAACCAGTAAGACTCAGGTCAGCCTGAGCATAAGTGGAAGAGATACAGTCTGCCAGCCAAATTGAAAGAGTTCATTTGGAAATGGCAGCCCTTAGCTCACTGGGGTCAAAAGAGACAAACAGCTAGATAGACTTTCTGTGGACCTTCATTTCTCTAGATTGAAGGCCAAGGTTTGCTTGTAGCACAGCATGTGCAGTGCCACTACCCCATTATGGGCGTGAGGCCTTGGAAAAAAAGTTGTCAGAATGACAAACTGATTAAGATGACCAGCCGATATGACTTTCAGGATGAATCAAGGAATAGTGCACAGAACCACTCTATTATGATGGAACCTGGTGTACGGCAGACCTCGGAGCTCATTTACCCTTCCAGGTCAAGAACATCAAAGAGAAAGAATCGAATGGCTCAAAGGGAATCAATATGAGCTGCATTAAGACCACATTGAGGTCCCAGGCCTTCGCCAGGACTTGAAGGGAGGTTTCAAGAGAGCAAGCCTCACATGAAACAAACCACTAAGGATGAGTGGATATGGACCTTCCCTCCAAACCGCAATGGCTGACCCCAATTGTGCTGAGGTAGACCCTGACAGAGTTGGACTTGAGACCCGACTCTGAGAGGTATAGGAGTTACTCAAGAAGTCTGTCACAGAACAATTAAAGGGATCCACTGCCTGTGCTTGCACCAGGAAGCAATCACTGCCATTTGAAAGCTTAAGACCTTCTCGTCAAGGCCCTCCTAGAGGCCAACAGAATATTTGTTATGCCTTCAGGCAGGTTAAGCTCGGACAGGCCTAACCTCTCCACATCCATGCAGTGAGGGTCAAGGATCTAAAGCTGGGGTGCAGCATCCTCCCATCCTTCTGTGATATGAGATCTGGGACAGAGCCCAACCACAGAAGTTCCTACTGGGAGAGTTGAAGCAGGAGGGAAAAACACGATTGTCTGTGCCAATACAGCGTGATGAGGATACACATATAGCAGGCCCTTTCCCCAGGCAGGAGGAAAGCATCCAGAGCCAACCTGCTGTGCGAGGTGACCCTGGAGTAAAACTGATCGACTTGGGCATTGTGTTGAGCAGCGAACAGATCTATTGAGGGGGGGGGGCTCCACTCCTGAAAGATCCAGGCCGTGACATCCCTGTCCAGAGTCCATTTGTGTGGTCAGAGAACGCAGCTCAGCTTGCCTGCCAGCATATTCTGCTCCCTGGGCAGATATGTGGCCCATAAGTCTATATCATGAGCAATGGCAAACTTCCCTAGCTGAACCGGCAGCCTGAGTGTCAGTCCGAATCAGTACAATCTGATTGGCTAAGCGATTCCAGAAAACCCTGAGGGCAGCCACTATGGCTCTCAAATCCAAGAAGTTGATCTGATGTAGGGTCTCCTGTTCAGACCAGATGCCTTGAGGGTGAAGGACATCCAGATGTGCTCCCATCTTATCTTGGAAGCATCTGATATCAACATTTTCTGGAGTGATGCCACTGAGCAGTTTTTGATGATCCAACCACTAGTGCAGGGGCTGGACAAGAGGCCAGTGAAAACCACCCGGATCCTGAAGGCGGCCGGTAGCCTGGTTCCATTGAGTCCAGTGTTCAATGAGCCTGTCTCATCGAAAGATGACAGAACATCAAAAAGAGCAGGACATACTACGCCATAGGATACAAGGAGAGTTTTATTGAGTATCCACAACTGAGTATCCACAAGGTCTACATAAACGTGTTTTGGTTTAAGCCTTCTTCAGGGGATAATGACCTCTCTAAAAGAAACATCATAATACAATAAACGCATAAATATGATGAAACTTATAATCCATATTATACATGCAATAAATATATAAATAAGAATAAGTATCATATCAAACCAAGGACACCATTAAAATGACAATATAAAGTGAATCACAATCAAGTGTCATTACTTAAAATCAAAACAAAGTTTAAAATTATATAAAAAAGGGGTAAAAGTAAATGCCACAATTTAAGAATGTGGAGTGACAAAGCAGAGCAAAAGGATAATCATCCATAATAGAACAAAACAATGGAAACTGCAAGAGAAGTGACTAAGGATACCTATAATAAAATAGTAACTTACCCACAGTGTGGATACTAAACACACACTCTCCAAAAAATAAGCTGTATGTAAAACCTATTAAACATACATATTGTAACACAGGGGTAAATATATAATTTTTTATTTTTTTTTACCTGACTGGGCCAGTTGTTGGGCTGTCGATGCAGCCAAGGTGATTTTTTTTTTTGGCTGATCGGTGCCGATCCCGGGCTGCAGACGGCAGCCAGTCTGTTTTTTCCTCTTTCCCGCGACTGCAAGGAAGGCAGAAGGTGAAGGAAGACTTTCTTTCTCTTCCCCACAGTTGCAGGGCAGGCCTCTGTGCAGCCACAAGTGCCATGGCTGAGGTCGGGCCCGGCCTGCAGTCTTGGAAGAAGTCCCAGGGGAGATGTAGGCCTTGATCGAGGTGCTATGAATAGCCCCAATTAAGCCAGAAGAGCTCTGGGAGCATTGGGGAAGACCCATTGTCATTGCAGCTCTTCCCGATGCGCGTGTGAGGGGCTTATCTTGTCCGGCAATGACTCTGGAGTCCTTGAGCAAGGCCTGGAGTCAGAAGGAAGAAGAGGGAGAGCCCAGAGATGACTCCGGAGTCAGGCCCCGAGGTTTGTGAAAGGGCCGGGAAGGCCTCAAATGGTAAATGGAGATCTAGAGGGAAGGGGAAAAGGAACAGGAAATCCAATTTAAAAAAATAATAATATAAAACTGAAGGAGGGGCATCGGGAAGCCCCGAATAGAAGGGGGGGCTGTTGGGAGGAGTGAAAATATTGAGGCAGGGCAGGAGGCTTTGGAATAGGGGGAGGAAGGGTGGGGAGTCCGACTCGCTTTGGGCCTGCAGGATGATTGACAAGCAAAGGAAGGAGCTGGTCTTAAAGAGACCCGATCCCCTGATAAAGAACAAAAAATGGTTGAAAATTTTTAAAAACATTTTTAAGGAAGGCAAGGGGAGAGCTGCAGAAAAGGTAAGAGAAGTTTCAATGGGAATTATAATTTAATTAAATGCAGTTTTCCCCTGAAATGTAAGGAAAAGTTATAGAAAAGGAGAAATGGGTTGTTAAGGGTAGGAAAGGGTTAAGGAGGGTAGGGGGGTTAGGGGGGTTTGCTGTGGTTTTTTTTTAGAGTTTCTGGCTCCCTGGTGAGGAGGAGGAAAAAGGAAGACAAAACTGCAGTACTAAGGTATGAAAAGGGTTTAGGGAGGATGACAGTGGTTTGGGAAACACTATAAAGTGATTTTAAAGTTGTTGGAAGGATTAGTTTAATGGGAATTTGTACAAGTTTATAAGTAAGAAAGGAAACAAGTTTATTTAAATTTTGAAACTATAGTGAGTCTCTGTTAAATGAAATCAATTGATGCGAAAATGAATGATTATAATGCTAATTTATTGGAAAAAATTGGAGTTTATTACTTTTACTATGGGCCCTATTCTGGGACGCGGATTGCAGGGCTGCATGTCCCGGTGGGATGTGCAGCCCCGCAAGCCATCTGGGCCCGATTCCCCCTCTAGCTCTTCCCATATGTCCTAAGCATCAGGACGAGGAGAGCCGGCAGGATCTGGGCGGAGCGGGAGCAGGCCAGCCCAGCAGGACGTACAGGGCCGAATAAGGTCACAGCCTTGTACATCCTGCTGGGTCTGTGGGGACGTGCTGCTTATTCCACCTCAAAGGTGGAATAAACAGCACAAATCCCGCAACCGGGCCCTGGGGCTGGGGCCAGGTGCGGGGGGTTCCCATCGCCCGATCCAGGCCACGGTTGGCCAGCTGTGGGTCAGGCGGTGGGGAAAAGGGGGGCTGAAGCCACAGGAGTCAGGGACACCTGTGGGGAGGACGTCCCCGCAGGCGGCAGGAGCACACCAGGCCGTCCATGGGCCTAATTCTGTGCGCCGCGGGATCATTTTGTTCCCACTGTCCAGAATCAGATCCAAATGGGCCTGTCTTCCTTGGAGACATCTGGATGGCTCAGACATCCCCCTACCTGAATCGGGCCCCACGTATGTCAATGGGAGTAGAATGGAGTGATCCCAACAGTTATTTTGTTGCTCTTTGGCTCAGTTGTTTACCAAACTCTCTCTGACATAGTTAAGCTAAAATCTCTCCCTGACTGTGTGAGAAGGAAATGACAGGTTGTAAAATTCTTTGTGGGTTAGAGATAAAAGGAAAATTATTGGGGTTTTCATGGGATGGGGAAAAAGGGTTATCTTTATTTTTATCTTTATTCCACATTTGTTATACCGCCCTTTATTACATCAGGGTGGTTACAATGACGCCAAAGAAAAGGGAAAAAACTACATACGTAGATAGGATAGAGGTTATTAGTCACACTGTTGGGAGAGTAGGAGGGAAGAAGAGAGAAGGAAGGAGAAGTCAAAGAGGTGAGGGTGGGAGGTCGAAGGCAGCGAGAAAGAGGTGGGTCTTGAGGAGGAACTTAAACCTAGGGAATGAAGATTCTAAGCAGAGGTCGGTTGGCAGGGAGTTCCATAGGGAGGGACCCAAGCCCAAGAAGAAAAAGGCAGAGTGGTGAGTGGATTCAAGGTGGGCATGGGATGTAGAGGGGAGATGCATACGGTTTATGTGAACTGAGTGGAAAGACAGGGTGTGAAACTGGAGATCAGATAGGTACTGTGGGGCAGGGCCGTACCGAGGGAAGATCCCGCCCTGTGCGACTTGCACATCGGGCGCCCCCCCCCCCCCCCCCCCGGCGGGAGAGAAGAGGTGCGCCCGATGTGCAAGTCGCCGGCATGCTAAGCAGATCTGTCCCTCCGAGCTCTTGCAGGGAGGGAAAGATCTGCTTAGCATGCCGGTGAGAAGGTTTAAGGGGTGCATTTTAGCTGTCCTGCCATTGCCTGCCGCCGCTGAGAGAAGAAAAAGTGGTGGCAGCAGGCAACAGAAGAAAGCTAAAATGCGCCCCTTAAGACTTTGCGCCCTGTACGGCCGCACCACTCGCACAGGGCTAGGTATGGGCCTGCTGTGAGGTATGTGTGTAAATAGCTTTGTGGACTATGAAGAGTATTTTATATTGAACACGATGTGTGATAGGGAGCCAATGAAGGTCAGTGAGTAGTGGACCCCTAGGGCTTATTTGATTATCTCACTGGGTGCAGGGACACTGATTTTTAATGACTGGAATGTGAGTGAGTGTGACTAAAAAGAGTTAGTAGGTAGTTAATAATAGAGAGAATGTGTATGTTGGTTTGACTAGTGGCCTTGGCCTTTGAATTGGTCAGAAAGTATAAAATGTGGGTATTTGTCAAAGAGAGTGAAAGAGTTAAATGTAGAATGCTTGAGTCTGAGTTGTTTTGATTTTAATTTCTGAGAAATTGGGAAGAAGGCAACAGACAGCAGGAAAGAATAGATAAAAACAGAAAGGGGGTTATTCTAGGTTAAATTCTTATGCAATCCAAATTTAAATTATTTAAAGAATGGTTGAATATTTATTTCATTCAGATTACTCAGTATTGAAGTAAGGGAATGATAAGTGGACCACAAAAGGGGAAAGAGTCCCTTAGGGAGGAGAATAGGGTGCTGTGTTAGATTGTGAGGTAGTATGTTGGTGAGTGTAAGTGGATCTGCATGAAAAAAAAAATATTTTGTTGATTATCTATTTTAATCACCAACATTTCATAAGAGCTTTTTCCCAAAAAATACATATTTACCGCTTCAGGTCTACTGACCTTGAAGAGCTTGCAAGCTGAGATATATATATATATATATATATATATATATAGTGAGTTAAGGGATCTTCCCGGGTTAGGGGAGGGTGGAGAAATAAATTAAAGGGTGCAGTTCTCATATTTTTTTCCAAGAAAAGAGAAGAAAGAAGAAATTTGGCTGTCCAGAGTGCTGCCAGTTTCTTCCAGGGTCCCAACGGAGGAAGACATCAGAAGGTGAAGTAGTTACTTTCACTTCACAAACGGAGACACTTAATTGAGCTCAATTATACATTCAATTACATACAATTAAGGGCTAATGTAAGAACAAACAAGTGTACACTGAAAGAAGTGTTTAAACTTGTTCATTGAAAGACCAATTGAGAAACATGTCACTGATTAAACCCACATTTTAGTTATTTTTATGCATACCTATACACATTTGAAATTGGGAAATTAATAAACATCTTCTTGTGATATCCAGTGATTTGGTCCTTTCCATTAGTTTTATGTCTCTTTCCCTACCTGAAGTAATGCTCTTTAATAGAGTGTTACAACAGAGGGACTTAGGGGCTTGTTTACAAAGCCGCGGTAGCGGTTCGCGATCATTATCGGAGCCGCAGCCCCATTGAAATTTGTAAACAAGCCCCTTAGTGTAAATGTAACCTGATGGTTAAATGAATAGAGTCTGGGGAATGCTCCAGAGCATCAGGAGAACGCTCTAAAAATATGTAATAAGACTGTAGAAAGGTATTATAGAAAATTTGTATTTAAAAAAACGAAAAGGAAGATTTTATTATGTTTAGAATGTGACTGTGCAGTGAGGCCATCAGGAGTTGCAGCATTTACAGAAGTTAGAACTCTAGTAACTCTAATTGTTTCTGGCAGTTGGTGCTTGGGAATGAGAGTGTGGATGTGCATTTCCTGATCTGAATGAGGAGGCCTCCGTTTGAGTGATTTTAGAAGGAATTGAAAGTTTGTGAATGAGATTCAGATAGTATGAGTCTGTTGTGAGTGAGTTTGAAAGAAGTGAGTGATTGAATTCTGACATTTTTGAGGAGAAACTGACAGATTCCTCTCATAAGAGGGAAGGTAAGGGAAAATTTTGGAAATAGTAAAGGAGGGTCAGAAAGAGATTAATTAATGGGAAGAAGAGGGTTAACTTATTTTTTATGGAAAAATAAGTGAATAGTCCTAAGGTACCTTGACCACCTATATAGCAGTTAAGAGGAGGGATAAGGAATAAACATACCGGTTTAGAAATAGAAAGGGACAGGAAAAGAAGAGGGTGATTTGAAAATAATATGTGTTTTTCTTTGGAAAAGTATAAGAAAAACTACAGGAGGTAATGGAGATTAGGTAAAGAGTGAAAGGGGCATAGAAGAGATAAAAAGGATTAAGGTAGCGTGCAAGGAGAAGTATACGTGTTAAGAGATAAGAATGCAGTGGTGCTGAATAAGAGAATAGAAGTTAATATGTGAGAGAGTACATGAGGAGTTTCTCCTAGGACAAGCAGGATGAGTCAGCTACCCCTGGAGATGTCAACCAACAGCGTCGAAATGGAAGTTCTCTCCATAGCTCAGAAAGACTTTGCCTACCATGAGCCAACTGGCCCTACCCCTCAGGCCCATCCAGAAAGCCTTTGACAAGGTCCCTCATCAGAGACTTTTGGCAAAACTAAAGAGTCATGGGATAGGAGGCAGTGTACTATTGTGGATCAGGAACTGGTTAAAAGATAGAAAGCAGAGGGTAGGGCTAAATGGCCAATTTTCCCAATGGAGAAAGGTGAATAGTGGTGTACCCCAGGGATCTGTGCTGGGTCCGCTGCTTTTTGACATATTCATAAATGCCCTGGAAAGTGGAATAACGAGTGAGGTTATCAAATTTGCAGATGACACAAAACTATTTAAAGTTGTTAAAACCCAAGAGGATTGTGAAAAATTGCAAGAGGATCTTGATAAATTGGAAGACTGGGCATCAAAATGGCAGATGAAATTTAATGTGGACAAGTGCAAGGTTATGCACCTAGGGAAGAACAACCCAAACTATGGTTACACGATGCAAGGTTCCACATTAGGAACCACCACCCAGGAAAAAGATTTAGGCGTCATTGTGGATAACATGTTAAAACCCTCGGCCCAGTGTGCAGCGGTGGCCAAGAGAGCAAATAGAATGCTAGGTATGATAAGGAAAGGAATGGAAAATAAAACAAAAGATATTATAATGCCTCTATATCGTTCCATGGTCAGACCGCACCTTGAATATTGTGTGCAATTCTGGTCGCCGTATCTTAAAAAGGATATAGCGATTTTAGAAAAGGTTCAGAGAAGAGCCACCAAAATGGTAAAGGGGATGGAAGGATACTCCTATGAAGAAAGGCTAAAAAGGTTAGGGCTCTTTAACCTGGAAAAGAGACGGCTGAGGGAAGATATGATAGAAGTCTATAAATTAATGAACGGAGTGGAACGGGTAAACGTAGATCGATTGTTTACGTTATCAGAATATAGAAAGACTAGGGGACATGCAATGAAGCTACCAACTACATACCTTATTCTGAAGAAAAGAAAGGATCCGTTCACTTTCAGCTATGCCAAATCCTGGCTTCAAGAAGTGCCCTGTGTGCTTCAGGAAAATGAGCAACTCAGACTCCCATGATTGCTGCCTCTGCTGTCTGGGTAAGGGCCACCTGGTCAAAGATTGCCCTCACTGTGCATGGATGTCACCAAGAGCACGGAAGTCCCATGGGCATGGTCTTAAGGACTTCTTCACTTTGGTATCCCCTCCTTCAGTGGTAAATTCAGAGCCCCATAAAACAGTAAAACGATCCTCGAAGGAACTGGCAAAGAATGCCGTTGCATCCCGGGACGCACCTGTACAGGCCTCCGTCCTCGGCCAGCTCTCCCTGCACTTTCTGCAGGTTTCCGCTGTCAGCCCCTCTGCTGCTGTTGCTCCCAGCACTGCTCCGGAGACCCTCAGCACACATGGAGGCAATCATGGAAGAAGCCATCTTGCTCCTGGCCAGGCTTATTCCTTGCCTGCTCCCGCCATCGGACAGTCTCCATTGGACTCTGCCCCTCAAACACTGATTGGACAGCATGATGATGATACAAGCTCCGCCCACCTTTGCCTGCACTGACAGACAGAAACCATGGAGCCAATCCACGTGCTGCCCCTCCACACCAATGATGGAGCTGCTCCAGTAGCCCCAGTGCTATGGCACAGCACCATAAACGACATCACGGCCCCAACCGGAGGAGTGTGGAATTTGGAGGGCTCACAAGTGCAGCAGGAATTGTAGCAGATGGCGGAGCGAGCACTTCGAATGGAGGGACAGACACCGCCGAAGAAGTAACATCAGCAGCAGCTATAACAGTGGCCAACACAGAAGGTGCAGGTACATCTGCCCCCCCTCCTCCCCAGGGTCTCATGCAACAACCTCCAGCCTTACCTGGGGATGCCTACAATTAGTCAAAGGGTCTTCAGACAGTAGAGAACAGACCTTGCAATCTCCTTGCAACTCGTCTCCAATCCCCGCACCTCCTGTACTACCAGCAGGAAACCAAGGACCCCAGGAATTGCTCCATTTGCTATCACAAATTTTCCAACAGTGGTCGTCCACCCGGGAGGCCATCCCTGCAAGTGTACTCACCCAGAAGGCCACCCCTTCAGACGTCCTCTGCCCTACAGGTTCCACAGACCTAACTGTCTACCGTCAGTTGGACCAGCCACCCTCCCCAGCGGCAGAGGACCCCTCCTGGAGCAATCATCCCAGAGCCCTATGGGAACACATAGCGGGGACGAAGAGGCTGCTGCTCAGGGGTCTCTAGTCTCAGGGGATGCCCTCACGTCAGCAGAGGCGGTTGCTCCTGCTCCCGCTCCCACAGCCTATCTGCCTCTGTCCACCCCAGAGGACCTAACCTATCCTAAATTCCTGCAGAAGGTCTCCTCCGCCCTGGCAATTACCGCCATGGATCTTACCGACCAATGACCCAAAACACAAGCGGCCCTCAAGTTCTTGGAGACCCCCCAAACAAAAGGGCTTCTCCCAGTTCATCCTCTGCTGCGCAAAAGCTTAATAAAACTTTGGAGAACCCCAACACTGGGCCAACCTCCTCCAGGAAGCTCGACACCAAATATCAGGTACAGCCCACATCCGGATTCGACAAACCACAATTCCCACACAACTCTATAGTCATAGAATTGGCTCTTAAATGGGTCAAATCCGCCCAGACCCATGCAAATAACTCACCAGAACAGGATCTCAAGTTCCTTGACAATATTGGAAAAAGGGTTTTCCAAGGGGCTGTACTGTGCGCAAGAATATCAGCCCACCAATTCCAGCACGCTCTGTACCAAGATGTCATCATTGGGAATCTTAAATCCACCATCTCATCCCTCAACCCTGAGGCACAGGCGCTGTAACAGTATCCCTCGCTGGTCTTCAGGAATGCACAAAGTAAGGGCGGCCTTCGATGCATTTGATGCTGCAACCTGTACTGCTGGTACTACAATCTCAGCCCGCCAACTGGCTTGGCTGCAAGCTTCTGGTCTCCGTGAGGACACACATGACTGCACTGTGGATGCTCTCTGTGTGGACGACACGCTCTTCAGTGACAAGATAAAGGGTACCATCAATAATATGAAAGATCACTGCACTACCTTACAGACCCTCGTGGAGGAAGGCCTGGAAAGAACTTCCTCCTCCAAACATGAGGGAACTTACCATTAGACGTCCTTTTCCTCCTCGAAATGTCACAAAAGTTACAATTCCTACCATACGTGGCAGACACCTCGCTATAAACAACAGTCATATCAGAGTTCCTATCACAACAAACCACGACAACGGGACCGCAAACAGCAGTAGCCCACACCATCTGGCGCAGGGAAGGCCAATCCTCCCTTTTGACAAGAACTCTTCAGCCCACCTCCTCATGGGAGGTCAGCTGACAGTCTTCCTACAAGCATGGGAATCTGTCATGATGGACAAATGGGTCTTGCGGATCATCAGGGAGGGATACAGTATCAGATTCACCTCCCCTTCTCTGCAGCACAAACCGCCACACAGCAACATACCATCATCATCACTCCTCACTATTACCACGGAGATACTTTCCCTACTAGCCACCAGGGCAATAGAACCAGTGCTGAGTGAAAAAATCAACACCAGATTTTATTCCAGGTGCTTTCTGATCCCCAAGAAATCAGGTGGTGCTCATCACATCCTCAACCTTCAGAAACTCAACAATTTCATTGTGAAGGAGAAATTCTGAATGTACTCACTGGGTTCCATCCTGCCACTTATCCAACCCGGGGAATGGCTGGCTTCCTTGGACTTGCAAGATGCTTACACACATATCCCCATACATGTGTCGCATTGGAGGTATCTCCATTTCCAAGTCCTGGAGAATCACTATCAGTACAGAGTTCTACCATTCGGTCTATGCCCCACACCAATGTATTCACCAAATGTGTCGCAGTGGTGGCCGCACATCTCCGGAAGCAAGATATCTGTATATTCCCATACCTGGACAACTGGCTAATCTCAGCTCAATCTCCACAGGAAACACAGTCTGCCATTAAGAAGATCATCAACCTTCTGTCTTTCCTGGGCTTTCGAGTGAAGCTCCAGAAGTCCAATCTACACCCCTCCCAGTGTCTAGAGTTCATCGGTGCAATGATAGACACAACTTCAGCCGAAGCGTTTCTCCCACAACACTGAAAGGACACCATCATCAACCTAACTCTGAGCATCTCCTCAGCCCAGAGGACAACTGTACGGAACCTGCTTCACCTTCCTGGCTATATGGCGCAACTACACAAATCCTGCCCCTAGCAAAATTACACATGCGCCACCTACAATTGCATCTGTGCAGTCACTGCAGCCAACACTCGCAACCACTGTCCCCATCAATTCCCCTAGACCCAGCGGTGACAAGCTCATTGGACTGGTGGACCCACACAGAGAACCTGACGAGCGGCCGACCACTCCAACAGTCCCACACCAATTGGTCATCGCCACAGATGTGTCACTGGTGCTGTGGAGAGCGCACTGTCTCCAGCTTCACACCCAAAGGGCCTGGACAGTGAGGGAGCGCACCTTCCACATCAATGTGCTGGAACTCCTCAGAGCGCTCTGCTATGCCTTCGGGGCCTTTCAGGACCATATCCAGTGGAAGACGATCCTGCTCCAAATGGACAACCAGGTGGCCATGTTCTATGTCAACAAGCAAGGGAGGATGGGCTCCCGCTGCTATGCAGAGAGGCCCTCAAACTCTGGAGCTTTGCCCTCTCCAAGCACATTCTCCTGTGGGCCTCCTACCTTCCAGGCATGCTGAATGATCTGGTGGACAGGCTCAGCCAACAGTTGAATTCACATGAATGGATCCTCAACCCCTGCATAACTGTGTCACTCTTCCAGAGGTGAGGACAGCCACTGATCTATCTCTTCACCATGGAGAGCAATGCAAAGTGCACCCTCTTCTGTTCAAAGCGCCCCTCCAACCGCAGTATCACCATGGATGCCTTTGACGTGTGGTGGGGGGAGTGGTCACTGGTGTATGCCTTTCCCCCCTCTTCACTCATTTCAATGACCATCCAATGCATCATCTCAGACAGAGCACAGGCCATCCTCATAGTACCCCACTGGCTGTGTCAAGTATGGTTCCCCTATCTCCATCACCTGGCACTGGAACCTCCGGTGCATCTTACCCTGATCCCAGATCTCATCTCTCTGGATGGAGGCAAGAACTCTCCATCCCGACCTATGGACCCTGGTGCTCACAGCATGGAAGCTGAAAGGGTAATGCTGTCTTCCCTAAATCTGCTGTTGGAGGTGCAGCAGGTGGTACTCACAGTGAGACGCCCAGCAACGTGAAAGTCTTACGGGTTAAAATGGCGGCATTTCAACATCTGGTGCTCGCAACAGCAACTGGACCCCTTCTCATCCCTGGTGGCACAGGTCCTCCAATACCTCACCTCACTCTTCCACAGTGGCCTGATTGAGCAGTCCATCCAAGTACACCTCTTGGCAACTGTGGCCTTCCAAGACCGCAACGGTGACGACACCATCACAAAGCAACCACTTGTTGCACGGTTCATGAAAGGACTGCCTCCTTACCATTGCACTACCCTTGTTATTGCACTGTTTGCACAGTTGATCTGTCAGAGTGCACTATTTGCACGGTTACTTCACACTGTTGCTCTGTCAGTTTGCACTATTTGCACTGTTACTTTCGCATTGTTGTTGTGTCACTCTGTTTTGCACTGTTGCACTGTGCTGCAATAAAGTTCCTTGCAGTGAACCTGGCACCTGTCCCTTTAATCTACAAATGTTCACACCCCAGCCTCCCCCTTCTATCACAGCACACCACAGCTGGGGAGGCACCAGGTGTGGCCGACTCATTCTGCATGTCCTAGGAGAAAGTGAGGTTACTTACCTGTAACGGGTTCTCCGTGGACGGCAGGATACGTCAGCAACACCATCCCACCCTCCTCCCCTAGTAAGGCGTCAGTCTTCAGGCCTGCATTCAGCGCCTGCTCCCTAGTGGCAAGGGCTCAGCTAGTGACATACTGGCCAGCTAGGGGCAGGCCCAGGGGGTAGGGCCAGTTGGCTCATGCTCAGAAGGGCAAAGCCCTTCTGAGCTATGGAGAGTACTTACATTTTGGCATCATCGGATGACGTCACCAGGTGTGGCTGACTTATCCTGCTATCCACGGAGAGCCCCCATTACAGGTAGTAATCTCACTGAATGCCTGATATGAAAGTGAGTGATTAATTCAGGGAACAAGTTTAGATATAAAGCAAGCTTGCATGTATAGACTTTTTTTGTCCTTAGTGCAATTCTTTTAATAACAATTAAGGGAAAGGAAAGAGGGAAGAGTAGGTTAGATAAAAGGTTACAGCAGCACAGAAGCAGAAGAAACTGACTTGACCCAAGAGAAAGAAAGAGGGAGAAGGACAAGAAGTGCAGAATTCCAGAGGAGAAGACACTGTCATCAGGCCGCAACGTACTTCACATCAAGACTGGCAAGTACTGTACTGTGCACAACCCAACATTTTATTATTTGAACTCAAATATAAGTGTGTTCTTTTGTGTCTTTCCATCCTTTTTGCCAAGTTGATAATAGTTTTATTCATTTTTAGCTTTATTTTATTTTCCACTATTTATTCTTCTATCCCTTTAACCAGGGAGAGGGGTATTCATGGGGAAACAGAGGCCCATTCCGATCAGGGCACATCCTGCCTGTCTGGGCATCCAGAATCTGGACGGGCAGGCCATGCCCCAATTCTGATCTCCTGGACGTCCGGCCCTCTCCCCGCACAAGGTAACCGGGGTTCCTGCATGGAGCCTGGTGCCGTGGTATCCCGTTGCCATGTTACTGAGATGCCATGCTAGAACCCCGATCACCCTCCAGATCAGCAATGTGCCATTTCCCCACAACCCGACCGGATATGGGCTGCAGGAACCCCCATGGCCCAGCTGACCTTGTTGGGCCTGACCTCCGGCGCATCCCTCTGACCATGGGGTAACTTATCCCATCTCGAAGGTGGAATAAGTTTCCCGCTCACCTACACAGCCTCAGATGTACAAGTCCTTCAACAGAATAGACCCTTTATGTCCGGGTCAGGTTTCATACCTATGGCCCGCCCTTGCTCCTCCATTGGCCCGCACCCTCCTGCCCTCATTCAGAGCTCCCTGCACATCTCGGAAGTACATGCGGAGAGCTCTGGTGAGATCGCCAGGAGGGTGGAGATTTCCCCTTGAAGGAGATTAGATGCAGAGGGTCGAGGGGATACACCCTTGCCAAAGAGGTTGCAGTCCAGCGGAGTGCAATATGTAGCTGCCCTGGGCTATTAGTAGCCCCCACGAGTCTAGAGTTATGAGGGTCCACCTGTGGCAAAGAGAGTGAACTGTCCCCCCACAGGAAGGTTACCCTTTGGTCACTGGCAGATTGGTAAAGCTCCAAAGGAACCAGTCAATCCCCTGCCCCTGGCTTCAGATGCAGGGTAAGCTAAGCCTATTGAGGCTTCTCCCCACAGTGTGTGTGAGGAGCCTGTGACTTCTGCTGGGATGCTTGAGGACCAGGAAGCATCTGCGTTCACATGGGTAGTAGGTCTTCTTCCAGCCTCCCCCCATGATAGGGATCGAACATTCATCTTGAGAGCCAGGCAAGGGAGATGTGTTGCTTCTCTATGATGCCAGCCTTTTGCTCTTGAAGTGGTTCTCTCCATACCCAACTCATCTCACGCTGACTGCTCCAGGTCGAAAAAGTGCAATCAAGTCAATGCTGACTCCTGGCAACCCAGCTGCCCCTGGGTTTTCTTGGTAAGGTAGGACTGGAAGTAGATTGCCAGGCTTTTTCCTCCGAGGCAAGGGAGGGAAAGTGACTTGTCCAAGATCACAAGGAGTGCCAGTGGTAATTGAACCCCAACTCCTGGGTGTTAGGCTGTAGCTCTAACCACTAGGCTACACCTCCACACTCCACCAGTGAGATCATGCAAGATGTCCTTCAGAGACACGCTCATGTAGAGCTGATGCAAATGTACCCTGGCCGCGAGTATGGAGCTCTGGAAGCACCTCCTTCCAAAGGAATCCAAGACTCCAGGGATGTCGAAGAATGAGCCTTGGTGCTCCTGATCCTTCTCAGTGTGACTCCACCACTAAAGAGTGGTAGGGAAGCTGAGGATTTTCAATTTCCGGAGTCTTCTGAGCCCGGTACCTCAATTCCAGCCACCTACTGATAGAGACTACAATGAAGGGGTTCTGCCACATCCCCAGTTCAGTGCACCGTCATCTTAATTACATCCTTAGGAGATGAGGAGTAGTGAAAGAGCTCCAATTCCTTCATCCTAGGCTCATCCTCTGTCTCCTGTAAAAATGGGATGGCCTTGGCCATATCCCTCACAAGGCCCTGGGAGAACATGCTCACCAGAGGAGACTTACACCATTCATGCAGAGGGAAGGGTCTCGCCGATTCCATATCAGCCCCCTGCCATTAGAGTCAGATGGAGAGAGGACATTGCAGTACCTCTGAGATTCTGCCCGGAGCTTCCCCTGGCCTCAAGGCGGGCGGAAGCACTGACAGGATCGATGAGGCATCAAGTGCTTTTGGCTTGCACCAGGACATTGGTGCTCAACACACTCAAGAGAGAGATAGCCATGCCGGGAACCAGCACCGGGTCTCGCTGATGCCACAATGTTGATGCCTCCATAGGCGGAGCATGCATTTCAAGGATCGGCTTCACCACAGTTGATAATGCCTTGAAACCGAAGGATCAGCCAGCTGTTGTTCCAGCAGCAATGTGATGCAGGCCTTAAACATCCAAAGGCATTCCTTCATGGCTGTTGATTCTGAAGGCCTTGGGCCTAAGCAACTTCGAACAATGTCTCCGGTATCCCTGCAGGGGAATTGGGATGGAGAGATGTTTGGTGCCTCTCCAAGCTGTGGAGGTTGATTCCTCTCACTGGGGCACTTGAGTGGGCTATTCATAGCCAGTGCTCTCAGCATTGTATCGGGAAGAGCTTCGATGCCAATGCACCTGGGATGTAGTCTGGTGCTCGGACAGCCCACTTCGACGCCAAAGGAGCCAAGTCCTTTTTCAACTCCAGGGAGAGACTGACCAACAGCCGATGATCTGGGGCACCACGGGCACTCAGCTCCTATGTCACGTCGGAAAGGGCTTTGACACCAATGTACATGGGGCTTAGTCTGATGCTCAGATGGTCCACTTTGACACCAATGGAGTTGGGGTCAAGTCTTCTCAACTCCGGGTTGGAGATCGATGTACCTTCAGCAGATCCTAGGGAAGTCATCGAGAACGATGCTGGTGCTGAAGACGCTGAGGTAGACCACTGGTCAAGGGCTTCACTCGACCCTTCAGGCTGCTCAGGACCCACACACTGAAGGCATCAATTGTGCCTGATGGTGACCAAGATGGTGTCGGTTCCTGGGAAGAGGCTATGGCAAAGCAAACGACTCAAGGGAAACCAGAGGCCCTGCCACTGCATCGCAAGACACTCAAACATTTTGGAGTCTGATGGATGCCCCTCTCCATGGAATCTTTAGCAAAAGGAGAAAGATCCTGTTTGTTTTGATGAAGTACCAGAGAATGGAGTATAACAATAAAATAAAAATTACCAAAAGTGAAGGAACTGAAGGTGGAACCACAATAAATGGACCCAACACTACAGATGGCAGGCATAAAAGTTAAAAACAAGCACTAAAAAGACCCCCAGAGGGGAAAAATGAAGCTTTTACCAGAGGATGACCATATCACGTCTGTGGAGCTCCATAGAAAATGAAGAGTGGGTAAGATGGTGCCACAGCAGGTGGGAAGGCAGGCAAGCAGGAGCCTCCCAAAAGCTTCCAATAGAAGCTGGGGAGCATTCCTGCATGGGGGCTCCATCGGTAACATCACCCTTATGTGAGGACTTCATTCCTGCTTGTCCACGGAGAAAGTTTAATATCCTAGGCAGAATCAGTCAAATTTGTAAATGTATATAGAACGAGCATGATATTCATGGTAATGCTGAATTCTTCCAGTGTTTTGTGAGTTTAGAATCACTCCCATAATCACTTCCATATTGCAAAAAAAGAGTAGTTACTCACCTGTAACAGGTGTTCTCCAGGAGCAGCAGGAATCAGTCCTCACATATGGGTGTCATCGGCGCCGATGAAGCCCCAGCGGAGCATTTCCCCAGCTTTCTATGAAAGCATTTGGGAATGCAGACACGCATGCGCGGTTCCCTTCCCGCCTAAAGGTGCCATCTTATCTCAGTCAAATGACATAGCTAAGAACAGCACACAAAAATATAAAAATAAACTATGTACAACTGCAACTCCAAGGGGAGGAGGGAGGGTTGTGAAGACTGATTCCTGCTGCTCCTGGAGAACACCTGTTACAGGTGAGTAACTACTCTTTCTCCAGGACCAAGCAGGAAGTCAGTCCTCACATATGGGTGACTCCCTAGCTCTGGGCTACCGAGGAACCCAGGCTGAACAAGAGAACTCCCTCTAGTCTCAGCAGCAAAGAAAGGCTTTTTAAGGACACAACCTCCACCGGTAGCCCAACAGAGGGCAGGAGTTGCCTAAACCTCAAAGAGATTCTGGAGTACTGCCTGGCCAAAAGCACTGTCCCTACGGGACTCCCTCTCCAGGCAGTAATGGGCCGCAAAAGTCTCGCTTGAAGACCAAGTTGCAGCCCTGCAGATGTCTACCAAGGGCACAGAGCGGAGATGAGCCACTGAGGCAGCCATTGCCCTGACTTTGTGGGCCGTGACCCTACCCTGCAAAGGAAGGTCAGCCGCCTTGTAAGCCCAGGTGATACAGTCAGCCACCCAGATGGACAAGGTACGCTTGGACACAGGCAACCCCAACTTATTGGGGTCAAAGGATACGAAGAGCTGAGTAGCCCTTCTATGCCCCTGCATACGGTCAAGGTAGAAGGATAAGGCCCTCCTACAGTCCAGGGTATGGAGGACTGCTTCAGCCTGGCTTGCATGAGGCCTAGGGAAGAATGTTGGAAGAACCACCTCCTGATTGAGGTGGAAAGAGGAGACAACCTTAGGGAGGAACTTTGGATGAGTCCTGAGGACTACCCTGTTCCTATAAATCCTGGTGTAAGGCCTGTCACAGACCAGGGCCTGAAGCTCACTTACTCGCCTAGCCGAGGTAAGGGCTATCAGGAAGAGTGTCTTCCAGGAGAGGAAGTGAAGTGGACAAGTAGCCATCGGCTCAAAAGGTGGGCGAGTCAGTTGCTGCAAGACCACATTCAGCTCCCACTCAGGGGCAGGAGGACAGATGGGAGGCTTGAGCAAAAGCAAGCCCCTGAGAAAGCGGGACACCAAGGGGTGACCAGATAGAGATTGCCCCTCTACCAATGAGTGGTGAGCTGCTAGAGCTGAGAGGTGGACCCGAACCGAATTGGACTTAAGTCCCTGATTGGATAAGTGCAGTAAGTACTAAAGAACTACTGGCACAGTACAGGAGAAAGGATACTCTGTACGTAGATGACACCACACAGAAAAACTCTTCCACTTGAGAGCATAGGTTTTCCTAGTGGACTGTTTCCTAGAGGCTAGGACAACCTCCTCAACTTCCTGAGGTAGGCCCCAGAGAGCCAAAACTACCCTTGCAGCCTCCAGGCCATCAAATTGAGAGATTTGAGATTGGGGTGCAGAAGGGAACCCTGGTCCTGTGTGAGAAGGTCGGGTTGCAACCCCAGAGGCAGTGGAGGATCTACCGCCAGTTGAAGCAGAAGAGGAAACCAAGGCTGTCTCGACCACCTGGGAGCTACCAGCAGGACCGAGGCCTTGTCCTGGAGAATCTTGAATAGGGTTCGGGCCACCAAGGGCGTGGGAGGAAACGCATAGAGGAGGCCCTGAGACCAAGATATCAGAAAAGCATCCTCTGCTATCCGCATGAGGATGTGGTTGCCTGGAGCAGAACTTTGGCAGTTGCTTGTTCATGGGGCTGGCAAAGAGATCCATCAAAGGGAGACCCCATTTCAGGAAGATCTTCTGAACTACTGAAGGATGCAGCTGCCACTCGTGGGGCTGCAGTATCCTGCTTAACCTGTCTGCCAGGTAGTTGTCCTGGCCTGGAAGGTACACAGCCCTGAGGAGCATGTTGTGCTTGAGGGCAAAAGAACAAAGGTCCTGAGCTTCCCGACAAAGGATCCTGGACCCAGTTCCGCCCTGTTTGTTCACATAAAACATGGCAACTTGGTTGTCTGTCTGAATCAGGACAGACTGTTGAGCCAGGGTAGGAGTGAAAGCTTTGAGTGCTAATCGAATAGCTCTGAGTTCGAGGAGATTGATCTGCTGTGCAGCTTCCCAGGGAGACCAGAGGCCCTGGGTGCACTTGCCCAGACAATGCGTTCCCCAGCCTTGCAGGGAGGCATCTGTTGTTAGCATCACTGTGTAACCTGGAATCTGAAAGGGCACCCCTTTCAGCAGATTGGGTGGGTGTAGCCACCAGTTGAGGGAGTGCAGAAATGGTCTGGACACCCTTATCCTGTCTCTGAGGCTGCCTGTGGCCTGTGACCACTAAGTCCGAAGGCACCACTGTGCAGGCCTCATATGGAGCCTGGCATTGGGGGTCACATGTACTGTCGAAGCCATGTGGCCTAGAAGCCGCAGGCAGAGTCTGGCGGAGACCAGGAACCTGCTGAGAAACCGACTTGCCAAGACCATCAACCTTTGGGCTCTGTTTTCTGGCAAGAATGCCTTTGCCAGGAGAGAGTCCAACCTTGCCCCTATGAACTCCAAGTTCTGGGAAGGGAGCAAAGTGGACTTTGCGAAGTTTATGATAAAACCCAGGCGTTGTAGAAAAGCAATGGTCCTGAGGGTGGCTTGATTGGCCTCCTGACCTGTCTGATCCCTGATGAGCCAGTCGTCCAGATAGGGGAAGACAAAGATGCCTTGATTTCTCAGGTAGGCCGCCACCACTGCTAAGCACTTTGTAAAGACTCTGGGGGCGGAGGTGAGGCCGAAAGGCAGCACTCTGTACTGATAATGGTTTCCTCCCACGATGAACCTTAGGTACTTTCTGTGGTCTGGATGAATGAGGATGTGAGTGTACGCATCCTTTAGATCTAAGGAGCATAGCCAATTTCCCTGCTGGAGGTAGGGCAGAAGGGTTCCAAGAGTAAGCATCTTGAACTTTTCTTTCACTAGGAACTTGTTGAGGTTCCTGAGGTCCAGAATGGGACAAAGGCCACCGGTCCTTTTGGGCACCAGGAAATACCTGGAGTAGAATCCGTGACCTTGCAAGTGGGGAGGCACAGGCTCCACCGCCCTGTCCACCAACAGACCCTGAAGCTCCTGACGGAGAAGGTCTGTGTGCAGAGGAGGCCTTGGAGGCTCCCCTGGAAAATATGGAGGTGGCAGTTGGTGGAAATGGAGGGCATATCCCTTGTGGATTATCTCCAGCACCCAACTGTCCCCGGTGATAAGGGGCCACTGGTGGGCAAAGAGGGAGAGACGACCTCCTGTGCAGGGTTGGGAGAGCAGTGGAGGAGAGGCTATGCTCAAGGAGTCAAAAGCCCCCACCCTGCTGAGTGGTAGCAGGGGCCTGAGGCTTGGGGTTCCTCTGCCTATGGGGCCCATTACCCTGGCCCTTGGCTTGCTGACCCTGGGGGGCAGCTTGGGCAGCCTGATATTGTGGGTACTGTTTGTAGGCAGTGCCCTTCCTCGGGTAAAAGGGCTTTTTACCCGAGCCCTTCTTTTTATGAGAAGGGGCAGAGGTCTTCCTCGACTGCCTTGTCCGGGTGAGGTGCTCGGTCTCGAGCTGAGCGGCCTTCTCGGTCATGGGCTTGCCAAAAAGGTTTTCACCTCAGCAAGGGACATCAACCAACTTGTCCTGAACCCATGGCTCGAGGTCCGATGACTGCAGCCATGCCTGGCGTCGAGCCGCGATGACGGCTGCCACAACTCAGGCCGAAGCCTCGAAGCCATCGTAGGCGGCGCGGGACATGAACTTCGAGCAGTCCCGAATCCCCGAGGACAAGGACTTAAATCTCTGCAAGGGTTCCCCGGAGAGACCAGCAGAGAATCCGGCCAACTCCTTGGCCAGATCCCGCAAGTACATGCCCATGTACAGCTGGTAAGACTGGACACGGCAAGCAAGCATCGAGCCCTGAAAACACTTTCTACCGACGCCATCTAGGTTTCGGGCCTCCCTGCCAGGAGGCACCGCGGAGTGCATCTTCTGACTCTTCAGACGATGCATGGCCGATTCCACAACCATGGAATGGTGTGGTAGCTGTGCCTTTTGAAAACCAGGGCTCTTACGGAGCCGATAGATCGAATCGACCCGCTTGCTAAGAACCGGCGCCAAGGCCGGTGCCTCCCACATACGGAAGAGGAGCCGTTCCAGCATCGGAGGAACCGGGACAGTAAAGGCCTCCTTCGGAGGAGAGTCATACTGCAGCGCCTCGAGCTCTTCAGCTCGAGGCTCTTCCTCGGGATCCGCCGGAATAGCCAAGGCAGTGGCCATATCCCGGATGAACTCCGAGAACCGGATGTCCTCCGGGGGGACCTACTCCGGGGCTCAGACTGCGGTGAGTCCGAAGGGACGCACCGAGTCTTAAAGGTGTCAGGAGACTCCTCGTCCTCCGTCTCCCAAGCCGACTCATCCGAGGAAGAGTCGGGGTCTGACCCCGCGGGGTCCTGGAGCACCCGCCCCAATGCCGGAAGCACTGGCGTCGATGCCCTTGGTCCAGAACGGGAGGTCGAGGGGGACCGCGACCGAGGTCAACTCCGAGCCACGATGGACTCGAGTATCGTCTCGGTCTCCGGGGTCGACTTCGACATCGATGTCCCGGTGGTCAGGGCAGATGCACCAGACAGGCTGGCCATCAGTGCCCGCTGCTGCTCCATGAAGGCAGACATTCTGCTCTCCAAGACTGTCATCCTGAGACTCAGCTCGGGAGACGCAGCAGCCACCGACTCGGGCCCCGGCAGTGCCGGGCCCGACGTTGGCTCCCTGGGAGGAGAGTCCACGAGGACTACGGGACTTACGTGTCCAGCAGACTCCGGCTCCACACAAGGAACTTTGGCAGGCTTCTCCGGTTCCACAGGCCCAGGGCGACAGTCGGGGGTCTTAGACCTGGCCCTCGAGGAGCCAGGGACCTCTTCCGACGATGCCCTCGCGAGCCATTTCTTGCGCTCCCGGTCGGGGGACCCCCTGTCCGAGGAGCTTTGACGTCGCTCGGGATCGGAATCCCGAGATGTCGAGGCCTCAGACGAGGTCCGGGCCCGGCCGGAGGCTGAGTCCGAGAAAAGCCTTTCCTTTTGCTGCTGGCGACTTCGTAGTGCCTTGGAAGACATTTTTCCACAGGCCCCGCACGACTTAGGATCGTGGTCGAGGCCCAGGCACCGAAGGCAGCAGTCATGTGTGTCGGTGAGAGACATTAGTTTCTTACACCGATCACACTTCTTAAAACCACTGGAAGCCATCGGGGAAAAAAGAGTCCCCGCGAGGTCAAAAGACCGGCCTTCCAGGGAAAAAGAGAAAAAAGGGCGCGAACGCCAGCCACGAAGGGCAAAAACTGAAAAAGAGGTATCGGGCTCGATACCAGTGTACCAAACCCGGCGGGAGGGGAACTGGCATCGAACTGGTAGAAAAAGAGCAAAAAATCGCTGAAAAATCTAATTTTAACCGGGAAAACTGGACACACGTCCAGTGGGCTTCACGGAAAAAAAGAGACTGAGATAAGATGGCACCTTTAGGCGGGAAGGAAACTGCGCATGCGTGCCTGCATTCCCAAAGGCTTTCATAGAAAGCTGGGGAAATGCTCCGCTGGGGCTTGATCGGCGCCGATGACACCCATATGTGAGGACTGACTTCCTGCTTGGTCCTGGAGAATATACATTCCCCATTCCCCTCCCCAAGACTATCATGCTCCTCTGAAACCTTCCTTTCCCACTGGTATTTATGTGTCCTAATTAGCAGGTGTGGTCTTCAGTGGGAAAAATGGCAGTTCTGATGTGCCAAATCTCTCAGCTTTCCTCTTTACCACAGGTGCCAGCTCTGTGAATGCAGTGGGTGCTTGAGTACCCGCAATATCGAGCAAACTCTTTGACTGTGCCCAGGAGGGCTAATTTGTGTTGAGATTAGTACCCCAGTCTTTTTGAAAATTAGCTGTGTGCTCTTTATGTTGCCCCTCTGTCCTAGATCTTGAGCATTCTTTAGTGGGCAATTATGAATTAATGATAGGGAGGTATAAGAAACCTGTTAAATAAATAAATAAATAGTGTAATTGTCCCCCATGGCTCTTGACTTTCCTCTGCCCCTAAATTTCCTAGTGTAGACCTTGAAAATTCACAGCCAGCATGCCCAGCCTTCACTACCAGTCCGAGAAATAAGTGAGTAAATGAAAGATTTACTTTGGATATCTTTATTTGTATATTTTAAGGTGGTCAAATTAAGAGTGCTTACAAGAGATGCGTGCTGCTTTAACACATCTGCATGTGTGCTACCATGTTTTCAACATATGTATGTGTCCCTTCAGGCTCGGTTCTGGCTCCCCTTCTCTTTTTTTTTTTGTAAACATCTTTTTATTAAACATGTAAATCAACAGTCGGAGCACTGTGGGCACACTAACACCATGCTCCGAACCATCACCAAATACATAATTGAATAAACATTTTTATCTTTGTTCCCCCACTCTAGCTTATCATCCTCCCTCCCCCTACCCTCCCTTTCCCATTCCAGGCAACTCACCTATTCTTCATATATTGACACTAGGATCAGCAATCTACATCAGGGCCATTGCAAATTGCTCTCCCACCACTCTAGAATGAGTAAAGCTCATTGCGGGTTAGGAGCATTAAAGAATCTATGTAGACCCCCAGGTCTTGAGGAAACAGGTCTGTCTCTTGGGAGGTCCTCTGGCCACCATCCAAATCAGCAATCGCACCCATTACCCTTTAAGTTTAGTTGAGGGAAGATGATCAAAAATGATCAGGAGGCCTGACCACACCAGGGTTTGCCCAATTAATGCACCCATGTATTGCTGTATCTTACCCCAATACTGCCACACCTTTACACACCACCACCGCATGTGACCGAAGTCCACTGTGGGATCCCCACACCAGGGACAGTCCCCCCCCCCCCAAAGAAACCCCATTTCTCTGGGCCCGAATTGGAGAAAATTGCACTCTATGTATTGCCCAAAATTGAATTACTTGTAAACAGGCAGATCTTACTAGATTAGGGATGCATTTAATAGTTCTAATGGTGTCTCCGGGAGTGAGTTGGATACCCATTTCAGCTGCCCATCGGCCCTGCAGTGCCGAGAAATCAGGGGTAGGATGCCATTGTTCTATTTTCTGGGAGAGCTTCGCAATGGAGATCCGCTCGGTCCCCCCCATCTCAAAGAACTGTAAGATATATGCCAACATGGTTGCTGTTAGGGG
This sequence comes from Ichthyophis bannanicus, assembly GCA_033557465.1. NCBI lineage: Eukaryota > Metazoa > Chordata > Amphibia > Gymnophiona > Ichthyophiidae > Ichthyophis > Ichthyophis bannanicus. The sequence continues at coordinate 831,232,503 of CM066035.1, forward strand.
CTCGACAGGCAATGAGTGAATATAATGGCGGATTTGGAAATATGTGAAAATCTGTGTATGTTTAAGATCATATTCCGCACATAGTGTCGCAACACCTTGATATGACCATCGAGGTCTACCATAAGTCCTATCTGGCTCAATCTCTGTGAGGCCCACTCCTGAAAAATCGCACTCTCCATGCCTGGGGTAAAGGTCAGGTTACCTTGAATAGAGAGAAAACTTGTGGTCTTGGGTGGGGTCTGCCAGTAGGAACAGAGGTGGCACAAGGCCTCACGCAAGGGTCTCACCAATAAGCTATCTCGGATTCTGGTCAGCACGGCCATCAGACTGCATGGGGAGGTGACGTCCTCTTCTAATTCTCGGGGCGTGCACACGTCCATGCAACCTACCCACTTGTCTCAATTGAGAAGCAGTGCATAGCTGGTGATATCAGGAACTCCCACTCCTCCACAGCATCAAGGTCCACGCAATTTGCTGAAAGGCACCCATGCCCGTTTCCCCCACCAAAGAAAGTTCCGAAATTCATGCTCAATTGCAATCACATCTCTCCTCAACAAACAAATTGGCAGCATCTGCAACATATACAGTAATTTGGGGAACAGGGTCATCCTAAAAGCTGCTATTCGACCCAGCAAGGATAGGGGCAATGGGTTCCAATCCCTCATCTTGATGCATAACGACCCTAAGATTGAGTCTATATTTAGACTGTACAATCTTTTGGGATCGCAAGGCAATCAAAAGCCCAGGTAACAAAATTCTTGATCTGCCCAGTGCAACGGGAAGGAGGGTCCCCAAAGTGGCTGCAGTCCGCCGAGGATGTCCATCACTTCCAACTTGCTGGCATTTAAGTGGAGACCTGCTAGTGGGTCTATGGCATTAATTGAACCAAGGACGTCTGGGGCTTGGTGATATGCACCAGGAGATCTCGGCAGAGACAGCTTAAATTCTGAGCATCCAATTTGAACCCCGCAGATTTCCTGGCATGCCTCTATGCGATGAAGGAGGGGGGTCTAGTGAGAGAACAAACAGCAATGAGGATAAGGGGCACCCCTGTCTTGTACCACGCTCCAGTGGAAAGCTCTCCAAAAGAAGGCCATTAGCTAGGACCGCCACCTTGGGGCCTGTGTACAACATCTGAATCATTCGATTAAACATCTCCCCTAACCTGTATTTTGGCAGAAGCTGGAAAAGATAATCTCACCCCACCCTATTGAAAGACTTTTTGGCATTGAAATTTATCAATAAGGATGGTATCCTCTTCTCGTGTATCCACTCAAAGGAGACATTGAGTCACCGCTTGCTACTAACTGCATAGCGCCCTCGAATGAAATCTACCTGTAAGGGGTGAAGTAGGGTGGAAAGATAGGGCTCCAGGCAGTCCACCAGAATCTTGCTGCTGAAGCTTCAAGTCAAAATTAAGTAGGGAGATGGGACGATAGGAGCTGGCCTGTAACGAATCCTTCCCTGGTTTGGGGATTAAAGTAATATAATTGTGTGCAATTCTGGTCGCCGTATCTTAAAAAGGATATAGCATTATTAGAAAGGGTACAGAGAAGAGCCACCAAAATGGTAAAGGGAATGGAAGGCTACTCTTATGAAGAGAGGCTAAAAAGGTTAGGGCTCTTCAACCTGGAAAAGAGACGGCTGAGAGGAGATATGATAGAGGTTTATAAATTGATAAACAGAGTGGAACGGGTAAACGTAGATCGATTGTTTACGTCATCAGAATATAAAAAGACTAGGGGACATGCAATGAAAATATTTTTTCACTCAACGTGTAAACAAACTCTGGAATTTGTTACCAGAGGATGTAGTAAGAGCTGTTAGTGTAGCTGGATTTTAAAAAGGTTTGGACAAGTTCCTGGAGGAAAGGTCCATAAACCATTATTAAAAGGGACCCAGGATATCACTGCTTGACCCAATACAAGCATTGAGGAACCTGTGTCTTTTGGGGAAACTGCTAGGTACTTGTGACCTGGATTGGCCACTGTTGGAAACAGGATACTGGGCTTGATGGACCTTGGTCTGACCCAGTATGGCATATCTTATGTTCTTAAGCCTGATTTGTACCCCACATGATACTACCCCTCTCTGTGCGTGCTCGATAAACTTTGACCAGGGGGGCAGCCACCAAGTCAGTTATCAATTTATAAAAATCTGCATTATATCCATCGGGGCCGGGTGCCTTGGAGCAATGAGCCTTTTGAATCCCGAGCTGGACTTCACAGGTCGTTATTGTAGTGTCCAGTAAGACTGCCTGCTGAGTTGTAAGTTGAGGCAAGGTGTGATCCTGGAGGTAAGTCTCTGTCTGTTGAGAGGGGACGTGTTCCCCTGCATATAGTGTCTGATAGAATGTTCGGAAGAGCCATGCAATCTCTCGAGGATCCTTTTAAAGGCACCCCGCCCGGTCCTGCAGCACCAGCATCACATGCGAAACCCACACACCTTTAAGGCAGCGCACTAGGAGCCTCCCTGATCTGTCTCCATATTTAAATAACTGGAATTTATAATAAAACACGGACATCTTTGCCCGCTAGTGTAGTAGTTCATTAAGGGTGACTTGTGTCACTAAAAGGCTGGCTCAAAATTGAGTAGAGAGATGATATGCACGCCTGCATCTTGCAAGCATGACTTCTGCTCCAAGCGCAACACCCGGGTGTTCAACTGCCATCTCTGCCATGCCATATCGGCAATAATGCCCCCCTGAAGAATTGCCTTCGCAGTCTCCCAGTACAGTTCGGGTGTCTCTTGATGTTGAAAGTTGGATTGCTCATAGTTCCCCTATCTTTCACTGATTTAAGTTTGAAAATTCTCATCCTTACTGAGCACAGATAATTGGTGTGGTCCACGCCATTTCCACCCAGATAGGGTGGTGGTCTGAGATCTCATTCAGACCTATCTGGGCCTCATCTATCTGGGGAAAAAGGGGTTTAGAGGTCAACAAAATACGTGAGCTGGTGCAATGGACGTGGGATTGGTGTAAATAGTCCCTTTCTGATGGGTGCCGGAGTCACCAGGGGTCCATTAGGTGTAGGCGCCTGACAAATCATTGAAGAATGCAAGTGCTTCCCCATCAGGCTCCCGTCTCCCCACATGGTGTATCTACAGTTGTATCTAATACCCCATTGAAATCTCTCCCTACCACAAGTCTATCATCGGCACATTGCTCTAAAGCAGAGGCCAACTGCATGTAAAATGGGGCATTCAGTTCACTCAGGCCATAAATGTTTCCCAGTGCAATAGGCTTTCCAAAAAGCTCATCTTCAAGTATCACATATCTACCCATCTGATCAGTGTGCATCATCATTGGAGTAAACCCCAGACGTTTATGCAGTAACATGATTACTCACCTCTTTTGCCCCTGAGCTGGTGCGCCAAAAGTTTGATCCACCCAGTCTTTAATTTGGTATACTCAACTGCACTTTGGTGGGTCTCCAGAGAGGAGTGGCCTGCTGGTTGGGGCAAATTACCTCAGGCCAGAGGACCAGGGGTTCAAATCCTGCTAGAGGACTGCAACCTTGGGCCAGAAGGACTGGGGTTCCTAGTCCCACAGGTGCTCCTTGTGGCCTTGGGAAAACCACTTAACCCTCCATTGCCTCAGGTACAAAAACATAGATTGTGAGCCCTTTGGGGACAAGGGAAATATAAAGTATATACAGTAGCTGAATGTACACTGCTTTGACTTGTAGAAAAGCGGTATATAAGTCTAGTTAAATAAATAAGAGGGCTATGTCACATTTGTGTCAGGCCAATGCCTGTAGAGTCTTGTATCACTTGGTCAGTTTCCTAAGGCAAACACACATTCCAAAAGATGACTCTCAGCCCCATTCCCTGCACTGAAAACACTTGACGTATTGCATATTTCCTAAATAGAGGAGAGGATCCAGCCCAGGGTCCCTCCTTCAGTCCCTGACATTAGGAGTTGACTGATCCACTCTTGAGTAGTGTGATGCCTGAGAAGTGTCAGTGTTTGTGACCCTTGTACCCCTTTTATCCCTTAACCCTCTGTCCCCCTTTCCCTTCCCTCCCCTCTGTTCCCCAGATGATCCCCTTCCTCCCCTTCCCTTAGCCTCTCTCCCATCCTCATCTGGTGGATTTTGAGGGTGATGCATTGAGGCTCCCCACCTTCTTACTCCCTTCCACTGATCAATTCAGTCATCCAACCAGTAACACATCCCACCATACAAGCCAATGACCCAACCCCTTTCCTTCTTTAATCTATTTTCCACTCCCAGGACCGGGGAGTATCATAATCCTCGCTATCCAGACAATTTCTCCCCCCCCCCCCCAAATGGAGCTACAATAACATTGCTCTTTAACCCCCCTCCCAAACAAAGCAACTCAAATTTGTAACATATCAACTAGGTAACTGTAAAGGTCCATGAAATGAGGGAGCCACCAGTGCTGCACCACACCACAGTCGGAGGCGCATTACCAGATCTTGAGGTATGAAGTATATGGTATCGCAATTGCGGCCCTGCTTTTTTCACCCACTAGATCTCTCCAGCATGTCCACAGGCAGGAAATGTTTGGCACACAGGCCTCTGCGATGGGCTCACCACCCCCTCCCCCACCTCCAGGTCCATTGAGGAGAAAGACCCATGACTAAGCCCAGCGGGGGCCCCTGGAGTCAGGTTCAATCCCTATCTGCAGGTGCAGAGCCTCACATCTGCAGGCAGAGCAAGCAAGGGCACAAGCATCTCGGTAGACCGTGATGAGCCACCATCTGTGATAGTACAGCCTTGTGCTCTATTGGACGCCGTGTCAGTTCAGGTCTGTTGGAGGCGGCAACGAGGCCAGGAAAGTTTGCGGGTTGCTGGGAGAGTCAAAAAATTTCTGTCCGCCATTATGGGACAACCACAGTCGGGCCAGATAAACTAAAGAGAAGCACACTCCACAGACCTCTGTAAAGTCCTTCCATTTTTTGGTGACTGCCGCTGAGTAGTCCTGGAACAGAAGGACCTGTTCCCATTATGCTCCAGACCACGTTTGCCCCAGGCGGCTCTCAGGACGGCTTCTTTTTGAATGAAGTGGTGGAAGCGGGCTATCACGACCCGGGTTGTCCCTCTATCTCCCTTTGGGGTCCCAGCCAATGGGCTCTCTCAATCAGTAGTTTCCCCTGGAGGTCGCTTAGGTGGAGCTGAGTGGGGAGCTAGGTATCTTGAAATTCCCACAGTTCTGTGTCGAGTACCACCTCAGATATTCCCACCAACCTTACATTTTTCTCCAACCCTGATTTTCCAAGTCATTGAATTTGATGGCTTGCTCTTCCAGCTGATCTGCTAACCGCTTCAGGATAGTCGCATATGTTTGGCTCAAGTCCTCGAGGTTCGACACCCTTTGCTCAAGGCCCCCCACTTGTTCTAGGAATTCCATCACCACCTGGGACAGTTTCTCCAGGGTTGCGGCCAAGTTCTGGAGCCTGCTGTCAAGTGCCTTCACTACAGCCCGTCCTCCACCATTGCATCTATTCAAGCTCCCTCTGGTGGACTTTCCGGGGGGGTGAGGCACTATCTTTGCCTCTGCTCCTTTTGGTTTCTCCAACCACTCTTTGCAAGTTGATTTAGAGGCCATTACTCATTTCATGTGTGCTTGTTCGGGTCCCCCTGTTTCATGCCCCCTGCAGCCACATCATGGGGTCATGGGAGGTCTGTTTAAAGTGCAATTTTTTAGTTTATTCGGCAAGGAGCCTTGGAGCCCAAATGGACATGTCTAATCAGGCTCACTGCATTACATGCCCTCCTCCCCTTAATGGTTTATGGACCTTTCCTCCAGGAACTCGTCCAAACCTCTTTAACATCTTTCTGGCCCTCTAGTCACTGTCATCCTGCAGCAGGGTGTATTCACATATTATTAAGCGAATGACATCCTGCTGCTATTCCACACCCATCCTACCTCCCCTGATCTTTCTACCATCAACATCTGCTTTTCTCTTGCTTTTTGGCTACATGCTAACTGCTTGAAATTGAACCCCTCAAAACTTTGGCTATATGGTTAACTGGTTCTTCTACTTCCCTTTCACTTTCCACTTCACTTGATGGTTTCTCTATTTCTGTCATTTCCTCCTTACGATATCTTGAGATTATTCTTGACACTTCACTTCACTCACCATTCAGGATCACATTAGCATGGTGGTGAAGTGCTCTTTTTACACTCTTCGTCAAATATGTTCCATTCAGTCCTTCCTCCCTGACTCAACTGTCCTCACTCTCGTCTTTTCACATATGGATTATTGCAATATTATTTAAACAGATCTTCCCCAATACCAACTTAAGTGCCTCCAATCTCTCCAAAATACTGCTCTTCACCTTCTCCACCATGCCTCCAAATTTGACCATGTTTCTCCATTGTTTATTAAATCACACTATTTGCCCCTCACCCACTGAATTAATTTCAAGATTCTCATCCTTGTGCATAAGATTCTCAACTCCGGTATCCCCACCTATCTGTCATCCATTCTCATCTTACATGCCCCACCTTGGATTTTTCGTTCCATTCACGCAAACCGTCATCACCTCCCCTCTTCTTCACAAGCCCATCTTGAAATCACACGACATGCAGCCTTTTACTTCCTGGGACTCTCTCCCTGCTGACGTCCATCTTGAATCTCCATATCCCAAGTTTAAATCCGCCTTAAAACACTTCTATCCCAACTTGCTTTTGACCTTCCTCTACGGGTACCCTAGGATTCTGCACCTAACTCCTGGCCTTCCTCTCCCGCTCTTCCCCGCTGTCTCTTTCTAAACTTTCCTGTTGTTCTAATGGAGTTCTTTTCTTTTCTTATTGTTTTTAATTTGTACTTTTTATAAAATGCATTGCTGTTATGAAGAGTATTATATCAAGTTTTTAATAAACCATAAACCATACTTTGTAACCATGCTTTTGAAGGCAATGAATCCCCACCCCACTCCCCATGAACCCCATTTCCATCCCAGGCCTCCTCATTATTTTCTCACCCTCCCCTTTGTCTTTCCTCCATTAGATGAGAACAGGTGCTAGTTTGGAGCAGATTGCTAGAGTGAATCTAATTGTGTGGTTTGGAGTAATATCAGCCCTGAGCTGAATTCATAATTCTTCTTAGCCCAACACAATTAGGAAGAAGCTGGCATAAATTAATCTCACCTCTAGCAGGGTTCAGCAAATTGTTTTATTTGGATGTACCCTTTGCTGGCAGCTAGCAATGCACACGACTGGGAGGGCAGGGAAAATGGGTCTGACAATATGGCAGGAAGAATACATTTCTCTCCAAATTCAATCAGTCTGCCCATTGATCTGGAAAGCACCAAACCTGTTTAGGATGGGGAGATGTCCTCTGTGTCACACTTCATGCCCTGCTACGCATGTGTGCTTTAGGAGTTATGGTATGGTAGAAAAGAGCTTAGAGCTGCAAGTCCATGCGTGCAATGTGGCAAACCAGGGGCGGCTCAGCCCGTCCCTCATGATCTGGACTCACTCTATGTCAAAGTATTATTTCATAGTACTTTCACTGCTCACTGGCTGACGTTCCAGTACTTGCAAGTTAGTATCAGTGAGAAAGGCCAATCGGAGGACACCAGAGAACTAGCCAGAGCAAGAGTGATGTCATTAGTTATGTGTGAGGAGCCCTCACAGTCAACATTGCCCTCAGGGGTGCTTGACTTTCACTCTATATACCCACAGAAGTATGATAGGCACTCTTCTCTGTACATCTGCTCAAAACTCTCTCAAAAGATCTGATGACATTCATCTTCTCTTCAGCCAAAGATTCTCTTACATTCACTGCTACCTGGCCCATTTGCTTGGTGAAGGATTCTGATAGTTTTGGAGGAAAGGTGGCATTTCTTGCACATCTTATGCAGGTTTCCAGTGCTGCAGCTGTATTGTGCGGTGCCAGTCCACAGCAGGGTGCCAGCAGGTAGTAAGAAGAAGGGGAAACACCTGGCAAAGCCCTAGGGAAGTTTGCCTGTAACTTAAAAGTTTCTGAGAGTCACTTCCCCCTCGTCCACCTCCCTCACTGCCAGAATAATGCCCTTCCCTTCTCACTCTGTGATGTCTCAGCATGTTTCGGCTCTATTTATGGAGGGAGGGAAGAAAGAGAGAGGGGTTTCAAATTTCATTTCTTCTTATTTTTGAGGCAGTGGCAAGAGGCCTTTGTCTACTGTCTTTATAGAATTCTTAGATGCTTTTGATGTACTGAAAGGCCCCATGCAAAGCTGAAATGATTAAGATTTGTGAAAGCTGGAACTAATCATTCCACTATGTTAGCCCCTTTAAAGTATTCATGTCCTCAAATTGCAGCTAGTGCAGAAGGGGTGGAAGGTGCAGGGTATGCCTATTAGCCTGAGGTCATGCCCTGGAAGACATAAAATATAACGATGACAAATGGGAAGAGCTAGCCATTCTCCCCCTCCTTGGGACCATCGATGAAAGCTCTGCTCTACAAGCTCTGAGGTCAAGAGTCACACAGCGCTAAAACAAGAAAAGCAGAGAAATGTACCCTGTTAAGTAGTGACCGAATATGCCCAAGATCAGCAACGAAGCTGTGTCATGGTGCATTGCAGGACTTTTGGTAGTGCAGTATGATGGAAGGGCCTTGCAAAGGCTGGGGCATCTCTCTCCTGCTGAGGTTATCAGGGAACTGCATATCCTGGAAATGAAATGGATTTAATTCACACCTTTCTCAGGAGTTCAAGATGAGATACATTCAGACACAGTAGATGCTTTTCTGTCTCTAGGGGGCTTACAATTTAAGTTTTATCTGTGGCAATAGATGACTTGTCCAAGATCAAAAGGAGCAACAGTAGGGATTTGAGCCTGGATCTTCCCAGTTCTTAGTCCGCTGGTCTAACTACTGAATTAGGCTACCACTCTACTGAAAGGTGCGACTGAATTGATCCTGAAGGACTTACACATCCCAGCTTCTCCCTACTAGCCGGAAGCTCTGGAAACCCTACTACATCTCTGACTATAAACCCTCAGTGCATGCCTCTTCTGGAATTATTGGTGCCCTCTTAAAAGAGCAAGAGGCTGGGAAGACGGCATTTCAAAGCTCTAGAGCAGAGCCCTAGCAAGGATAAAGGGGAGCAAGGACTTAGAGAGCTACAGGGATCACAGAGCCGAGAGGACTTAGAGCGCCAGAGGGAATCACAGAGCCATAGGAACTGGAAGCCAAGAGGACTCACAGAGGCAAGAGATCAGAGAGCTGCAGGGGCTCCGTTCTCTTTCCATTTATTAATCCTTCTCAAGAACAGCACAGGGCGGCTTGTGGACAAGGAATCACCATCTCGGGGTATTTCTTCTACTTAGAAACATTATTTAAAAAAAATAAACTTTACAGTAATACATTTTCTTTTTGTTTCTTTAAAAATAGAAATGAAAAGCACACAGCATATATACGTGAGTATACACATGTGCCTGTCTGTATCTGTGTGCACATACATGCACACATATACAAACATGCACAGGGGGAGAAGATGGAGGAGTTTGGAGAGGGGGGATGGGAAGAAGGGAAAGAGAGAAGGGCTTTAGGTAAATAGCAATAAGAGGAATACAAAAAGGGAAATTGAAGCTGAGAGGGAATAGATAGTGAGAGTGTGAGGGGATAAGAGAGCAGGGAAGGATGGGTGAGGGTAAAAGCGAACGGGAAGACAGAAAGGAAGGGATAAGTAACAGTGAGAGGGAAGAGAAAGGAAGGGAGGAATGTATAAGAGGGAAGAGACAAATAGCGAGGGGTGAAAGAGACAGGAGAAAAAGTCAGATGGAAGAATGTGTGAAAGTGAATAGGAAGAGAAAAACAAGGAGAGATGGCTGAGAGTGAGAGTGGAAAGACAGAAGATAGAGGGGGAAGATAGAGGTAGGGACGGGCAGGTGAGGGGGAGGGAATAACAAGGAAAGATGGATGAGGGGAAGGAAAAGACAGGATGGGTAAGAGTGAAGGGTGAAGGAGAGCAAGGACAGATGGGTAAAGGTATGAGGAAAGGATAAACTCGGAGAGATGTGTGAGGTGAAGGGGGAGCAACAGACCAGGACAAATGGAGTAGGTGAAGGATGAAGATAGGAGTGCAACAGGAAGGGACAGATGAGAGCAAGGGGATGGGAGGATGAAGGAAGGATAGATGAGAGGGTGAGGCAGGAATAGATGGAGGAAGTAGAAAGGTGGACCTGTGAAAGTGTAGGGAGGAGAAGGAGACGCAAGGAAGGACTGGATGACAGGGATGGATGTGAAAGGCCGAAGGAAAAGAGAAACAGGGACTAGTGGGTAAGGGAGGGAAAGATGGGGAGAGCCAGGTAAGGGAGGGGTAAGAGTGAGATGGTGAGAGAGGGTGAAATAGGGGAATGATGGATGGGGCTGTGAAGAGGCAAAGAGGGGAAGTAATCGTTTTTTGGGGGAAGCCACTCCACAGGAACAAATGATGCAGGAAAAGAACATGAAATCAGTGTTTCAAAGGACAATCAGCAACTTGGGAACAGTTTTACACTTTGTATTGTTTAAAACATTGTGAAGGACAAAAAGCTAGTGAGAGAAGCAAAGAGTCTTGGTGTGGTGAGCTCCCAGTTGGCTCTCTCCTTCCTCCCCAATAGACCTGGAGGGAGGGGGTCTTGCGGCTCTCCTCAGGGGTCCCCAGTTTCACCTAGTCTCTGCTGTCCTGGAACAGACGCTCACTGAGTCCTGCTGTGGGTCTCAGAGATGGAACCTGGGAAAAAACACATTTTCCAGCCAAAAGGTTTTGCAATTTTTTGCAAGGATTGTGTTTGTGTTTTCTTTTCTTAACTGAATGCTGTGTGAGTTTATAAAGCCAGCTTCAGCATGAAGACCAAGATGATTGGGAGCAGTCGGGAGCTGCAATGCCGGATGCTAAAAGACTTTTCATCCACATAACTCCTCAGGTCAGGTATGATATCTGTGCTCAGCTGAGTCTGGGACAGACAGACACAAAGAGTGTTAATTTGGCTACTGCTAGCTTCTAACATTTGGAGAACACACATACAGGCACACACGCACACACACACACACAGGGCTGGCTCCAGAATTGGCTCAAAGTGTTGGCACCCTGGGCAGACCTTAAGCCTCACCCCCCCCCCCCCCCTTGGCTGTCAAAATCTATGGTTTAGCTCTGAATACCCTGCTCTCTGCTGCCCTCAGAAGTTGCTGTCCTAGGCGACTACCTAATTTGTCTAGTGGTTGGGCAGGCCCTGCACATGCACACATACACCAACATACATACACACATTAGCCAGTCTTCTACCAGCTTAATGCACTAGGGACACAAAGATAGAAAGACCTACACATACGACTGTCAGTATTCAAAGTCATTTGTATGAATGAAAGGGCATTTCATTAAATGTGATAAATAAACAAAAAGTAGATACAATTCCTATTACAAGTTTTCTTCTGGCCGTAATCGAAGCAAAATTACCCACATAATCCTGGAGGTAAAATCTATTGGTGGACTTTGCTTCAATGAGAGTAGTTCCAGTTCCTGCCCCATTGTGTTAACCTCTCTGTACACTAGGCGAACTAGGCGGACCGAGTGGGCAGCGGCGGCAGCACAGGTGGGCAGCAGTGGCAAACATGGGCAGCCATGCCGCTCCCCCCCCCCCAGCAGCCACTGATTCCATTCAAGAGGGGGAGGCAGTCAACGGTAGTATTTCCAAAAGCAGTGGCAGCTGGGGGGGGGCATCTGCTGGGGGGTGGCATCAGCAGGGGGGAAAGGCCGTGTCAGTGGGGGGGGGGGCAACCCAAGGGTTTCTGCCTAGGGCGGCAGAAACCCTTGGGCTGACCCTGCTGCTACCAGCATATTGCATGTTCTGCATATCTTTGATCTGAAGATTAGAGGTGACTTGTTTTGCATATATTCTATTACACAAAGTCCTTTATAAAAGCTAAACCTCAAGATATTTACCTCTCTGCTTGGTTAGTAGCTTCCTGCTATTTGCTTCAAAGTCTAGTCACACACAGGAGGGGAGTTTCTCTCTCTTTGTCTCTAATATATTGTACATACACATTCGGCAACATCAGGATAGAAGTCACATGCCAAGCTTTTTGTGTTAGACATACCTCCAAGTAGCATGGGTTCAGGTTCAGGTCTTTGGACTTGTTTAGCTTCAGTCCATTTTCCTGTGGTAAAAAAAAAATAACACGTCAGTGCTAAGGGCTACATTTCTCATAGGCAGGGTCATACCAAGGGCTGTGTGAGTGGTGCGGCCACACAGGACGCAGGTACAGAAGTACACAAAGATGATCCAAAGCTCCCTCAACTGCCCCCAAGAGCTTTTTGAAGTAGTAAAGTCTCTAACAAAAGATATAACACAACAAACAGAAAAGACTGACTTAACCTCCCAAATGATGGCAGATTACTTACAGATCCTAAACTCATCTCACTGCAATAGAATAACCCCCACCTGCGCACAAACCAAGACGAGACAGAATCACAGAACAATTGGAGTACATTCACAAGGATCACATCAGACCACTTAGAAAAAATCATCACCAGCATCAATACAACCCCCCCCCCCCCCCCCCCCACACACACACACACTTGACCCATGTCCAGTCAGCTGGATCAAGCTTGCAAAACAGGAACTCACTCCAACAATACTAAGAATCACCCAACTATCTCTGCAACAAGGATACATATCACCAGAATTCAAGATGGCTTCCATCCGCCCAATAAGAAAAGGCACAACTAACAACATCAATCAACCAGCCTCCAATAGGCCTATAGCCAGCCTCCCTTTCATGGCTAAAATACTAGAAAAATCGTACTTCATCAATTCCATGCACATATAGAAATGCATTTCCTACTTGATCACCAACAATACGGATTCAGACCTCATCATGGAGCAGAACACTAATGACTGGAGTACTAGATAATTTAATTAAGGGCACTGACAAACCCAACACAGGATTCATACTCATCTTCTTAGACATAAAAGCAGCATTCGATTCAATACCACCCAACCTAATCATTCAGTGACTGCAAGCAATCGGTTTAACAGACACTGCTCTCAACTGGTTCAAATCCTACTTAACAGAATGTCAACTCCAAGTAAGAACAGGCACCTCTAAATCAGCTTCATACACACAAACCCAAGGAGTCCCTCAAAGCTCTGCTCTCTCCTCATTAATCTTCTACACCTTTCTTCAGCCAGTCTGCACAGTCATAAAGGCATTCAACATCCTATATCACATATATGCTGATGATGTTATGATTTATTCACCCATCAACATAACCAACAAAGATAATCACGCCCATAACAAAATGCTTCTCCGCCGTCATTCAGTGGCTCACTAAACATTACATGGATATAACCATCAAGAAAACAGAAATCCTTTACATCACCAGAGACAGCAGCTTCGCTCCACCAAGCACCATAAACCTCGATGGGACCCAAACCCAAGTCAAACAAGAAATACGCTATCTAGGGATCACCGTTGATCAATGCCTCTCCTTCTCCAGACACATAAGGAACATCACAAAGCGCATCTACTTCAAGCTCCAAACAGTCCAGAATCTCAAACCTCTCCTAGCCCACCATGACTTTCGATCAGTTCTCCAAGCAACTGTCTTTCCACAGATTGACTACTGTGATATTATATTCCAAGGCCTACCAAAAACAGCCATCAACCCGATCCAACTTGTTCTCAACACAGCGGCACAATCCCTCGGCAATGCACAAAGAACAGAACACATAACTCCCCTGCCCAAACAACTATTCTGGCTACCCATAATTGAACATATGAAATACAAAGCCATCCTCACAACCTTTAAATTCCTCAACAACCTATCTTCGCCACACCTGAAATCACTACTACAAGAGACACCTAACTAGTGGAGCCCAAAACACGCTAAATATTCCAACAATTTATATATTCAAAGACTACTTCTCAGACAACATCACATAGCACACAGACAACTAGCAACATTTTCCTCAGTCCTTAACGCCCCCCCCCCTTCTTCCCCCTTCTTAACTCCTCTTCCCTTGCAACTTCACCATGACTACCTAAATGCCAACAATGTATCCCTAATTATCCCAAATTAAGTTACTGTTAAATGTATTCTCCAAGTTGATAAACCTGTTACAATGTATACTGTTCTGTTATAATGTAAACTGCTTTGACCACAGGATAAAGCAGTATAGAAACAACATTAAATCATAAATAAAGGGCACCAATGTCATCAATGGGCTTTCAGGAAGCCCAATAAAATAAGTTGCTCTATGTGGCTGGGGAGACAGGGGGGCATCAAGTTCACAAATTGCACAGGGCACATTTCTAGCTAGCTATGGTCCTTCTCATAGGGCCATATGATTGACTAGAAGATCAGAGTGCCTTGCGGAACATAAAAAATGTCATAGGTCCATCCTTTACCTGATAGTAATGAGCTACATGTGCTCAGAGGTGGATTTAAGATTTTGGTGCCCATAAGCAAAACCAGATGGCAGATCCCAGAACAGCAGGAGAGAGGGAGCAATGGCAGAGATCCCGAAAAGATTGGCAAGTCAGAAGTGGAGCAGAGGAAGATCACATCACTACAAAGGTGCCCCTCTAAAGCAGGACATATACTGTATATGGCCCCAAAGTAAGTGGGAGCAGGTTCCTCTTTAGTCTGAGTATTTAGTGCCTTCAAAATCAGGAACCTTAGGCAGCTGCTTATATTGCCTACGCTTAAATCCAGGCCTGGATGCAGGGGGTGTGTGTGCCGATGGCATCAGGGGCTTTCCCCGATGCCTGGATCATCTGAGACGAGGTGTCAAACTTCACCTCAGATGACCCTGCTCGGGACAACATGCCAAACTTTACTTTTTGTGCACTGGGTAATTTGCTGTAAGTACTGGGCTCTAGTGCAGGGTTTCTGCATTGGCCTGTTAGATTGTAAGACCTCTTGGAACAGGAAAATACCTCTTGTACCCAAGCTACTACTTAAAAGACATGAGCTAATTTCAAAACCCTTCTATCCCCTGCACAGTCTAGAGCAGTTGTTCCCAATCTGTGGTCTGTGGACCACTGGGGATCTGTGAGACCATTACAGGGGGTCCATTAGACACAAAAAAAGAGATAAAAAGAGAGAGAGACTTATGGGGATAGGCTAGCGGAAAGAGATACTGAAGAGAATAAGCTGGGGGCGAGAGAGACAATAAGACTAAGACTGATGGGGGTTGACTACAGAGAGAGAGAGAGACTGGTGGATCCAGGAAGGAGAAGAGTGATAAAGAAGCTTAGTTGAGACAGGCTTGGCACTGAGAGGAGGAGGTCTGTGAAGAGAGGTGAAAATGAACTGGGGGTCCCTGAAGTTTTTGGAAGTTAATAAGGGCTCCACACAACCAAAAATAATGGGAACCTCTTTTTGAGGGGGAGGCAGACCACATAACTACTTCAATGATTTCTGTTGGGGGAAGAATCATTTTTGAATCCAAAGTTTTAAGTCCAGCAATGGAAATGGGAGGTAATCTTTTTCAATGGAAGGAAAGTCTTTAAACAAGGATTCATGATATGAAACGCCAAGGGAGCAATATCAGAAAATATTTTTTCATGGAAAGGGTGGTGGATGCATGGAACACCCTCCCAGAGTAAGTGATGGAGGTTAAACTAATAATGGACTTGACATAGGATGTACCAAGCTGGGTCAGATTAATCATCAGGCCATCATTCTCTCTCCAACAGTGGCTAGTCCAGGTTTAGACGTGCTCATCAAATCTCAAACAGGAAAGCCCATGTCATATTGCTCACTCCCATCTGGGAAATAATTTTGTAAAACGAATTAGAGGCCCTATATCTAAAAACTGTGAGCTACAATACTGATAAATAACTAGAGATTATTATTATTTATTTATTTGAAAGGCTAATATACCGCCTTTCCAAAGATCAAGGCAGTTTACATTAAACAAAACTTAACATAACTTTCCAGAGGTTAATATATAACACAAACACAATTAAACGTAATAAACTGAACAGTTTTACATAGAACATGTGAACAGTAAACAACATGTAGGGACTTAAGTGAGCTTATGAGGGATCGGAAAGGGGAGAGAAAGGATTGGAGGTTACAGGATTGGTGGTTAGGTAGTGTTCAACAGTCAAATATTTCTGAGTATAGTTCTGATATTATGTTATATCTCCAAAAAGTTCTTTAAACAGGTAAATTTTCAGTAGCTTACAAGGTCATTAGTTGTTCTAAGGTTTCCAGGCAGTGCGCTCCATATGCTAGGCGAATAAAGGGAGAATGCTTGGGAACAAGTGGTTTGGTTGAACTTTATAAGGTCTGAGGAAAAATCAAGTAGATGTTGTGCAGCAGCTCTTTGGTTGTGATTATTAGGTGGTATCCTTATTAGACATTGTAGGTATTGAGAGGATAGTTTGTGATAGGTTTTGAACATTGTCATAATAGTTTTGTATTTTATGCAGCTCGTCAATTGATTAGAAGGATTACACTGCAAGAGGGATCAGATAGGTATGCTTTGCCTTCTTTCACCGTTTCTTGTGCTAGCAAAAGAACTTAAGCCAGAAAAATCAGAATGAATGAGAACATCAAACAAATCAAATTAGGGAAGGCCACAAAATAATGACCAAATACTGACAACACAATGGTTTTCAGAAGTGATCCCAAACTCTCCTCACCAAGCAGTTCTCCAGAAGTTTTGGATTTACGATTAACACTGCTAAATTAGCTGTCCTACTGGCGGCATATAGAATGATTGGAAACAAAAAGATTGTCCTTTTGGTATAATGGCACAAAAGTAGATTTACTAGGAGTAACCAGATATATAACAGTTGGATAATCTGAACTATAAACCTCTGCTTCAGAAAGTCAAGACAGCAACAGATGAGAACAGTATCTGCAACTTGGTTAGGCCATGTTACCAAGGATTGGGTGGATCAATTTAATGTTGCCAGTCAAAATCCCCAGTAACCTTTTAACAAATATAACACATTGATACATCAATATATCTAGAGAGGGAAAAATAGCAAGAATAAAATTGCAATAACTGTAAATGGCCACTGACAATGGGGGAACTAACCTGCTCAAATGGCAAAGAGTACTACAAAGCTGCACTGCTTAAAGTAACTAAATATATTTATAACCTGTATCAGGATGCTCAAAGAGACAGCCAAATCAATGTCAGTCATTATTCACTAAGGGCCCGATTCAGTCCTGGACGTCCCAGCCCTCTGTGCGCCCTGTGCCCGATCCACCCAACTAGGGGAACTTATTCCACCTCAGAGGTGGAATAAGTTCCCCGTTCAGGCCGTCAGCCCCAGACATACAGGGCCAACAATGGAATCGGCTCTTTACGTCCAGGGCCGTCGACCGCCCACTGCCCACCCTAACGCTGCCCCCACTCCGCATCTTTCCCACCCCCTTCCTGCCCCCATCTAACCTCCCCGTACAACGTGTGGGGAAATTAGTTGAGATCGGAAGAGGACCCGATGGGATGTCCATACCTGCTATTCACGGCTCGGAATGACCCTGTAAGAGGCATCTTTACTAAAAACCATGCTGGTGGTAGTGCATGGTCAGGCTGTGAAACCAGCAAAGAGGCCTGCCCCAACTTCAGAGGGGGGTATATGTATCCCCCAAAACGTTGGCACATTGTTACCATGTGCTACCGTGGGTACTCAGCACGGCGGGTACACCTAATGCCACTGTCAAGCCACACTCTGCCCCAACTTGCTTGTCTCCAGCCATTTGCATGCTAACCTGTTAGCACTGGATTTTTAGCACAGGACACCATACTAAATTTTAGCGCAGCACACTTACTGAGTGTTAAACCGCACACTGACGGCTAGCACAGTTTAATAAATATGCCCCTATGTCTTGTTTTGGACCCACAACTAACAATGAGACAATTAAACATAATAGAAAATACTATTAGGACAGCCACCCCTTAATCAAAATTGTGATTAGCGCATGGAAAGCAGTATGAAAACCTCAATATTTTATTTAGAATTCTTATATACTGCCACTAACTTTCATAAAACATTGTTGAAGCGGTGAACAATATGTCTGCATGCAATAAAACAGAACTCTGCAATAGAATTCAGAGAATTGGCAGAACAATTGAAATAGAAGACGCCTGTACCACTGGCATAACTGTTTGAGAAAGATATATTTATACCAAACTAAGAGAGAGACCCGAGTGCCCTATTAACAAGTATTTTCAACTCGGGTACTTTGCTATGAAAACTGACCAAGCAGGAAACACACTGAAGGCCCCCAACACACTAGAAAGTGTTTATTTAAAAACAGACAATCTGATATTCAAAGCTAATTGTCCATGCACTGGTAGCCAGTGAACATATAACTGACTTATCCATGGATTTTCATACCGAGACTATACGGATAGCATTGAGCCAAAAATCTGTCAGAACAGCTCAATCTTATAGGCATAAGAAAAGAGTAAGGGCAGGATTATGAATTACTATATATGTTTTATTTATTTATTTTATTTAACGTCTTTTCTATACAGCGCTTTTTAAAGTCAGCTCAGTTTAGTAGCAATATTCAGCTATGAAACAAGTAGGGCCCGATATTTAGGAGTTTATGCCGCTTGCAGCACCTTAGGCAATAATAACTGGTCTCCAATCTTCTCTCATCCAAATACTGATCAGGCCCGACACGGGTGAGCTTCCAGGATCAGACGACATCAGGCTCATTCAGGATGGCATAACCATAGTTTTTTAATTAATCGCCTCCTTAATCCAGCAGGCAACTAAGAACTTGGTTGCCACCTGTCTTTCCTCAAACCATGAAAAAGAACAAAGTGATGGTCACACCACCAAAAAGAGTTAGTGAGAGAACCTTCAGGCAGACTCCTCTATGCACCGAGCAGATGCATAGAGGCAGGGCCTTAGCAAGCCCTAAGTGCGTCCTATGCAACTTGCAAACTTGGCGTGCCCTCCTCATCACACGCTTGTTATCTGGCCCAGCATCACCTCATCTTATCCCACACCTCTTCGTCTCTAATCGACTCCCCCCCCCCCCCCCCGCACTGCCTGCACAGCCTGCTACTTTTCCTGTTCCCTTGGTGGTGGCGGCTGTAGCGACGGTAGCAGTGCAGCGGACTTCCAATTTAAAAAAAAACTCGCAGGTCTTTCCGACTCCATGCTTGCAGGGTTGGTCTTATCCCTCCCCCCTCTGATGTATGCTTGCGTCAGAGGAGGGAGGGATCAGACTAGCCCTGTAAGCACAGAGTTGGAAAGACCAGCGTCTTTTTTTTAACTGGAGGTCCGCTCTGTTGCTGCCGCTGCCAAGGGAAAACGAAAAGCGGCAGCAGGGCAACAGCAGGCAGGATGGAGGGAGCTGAGGCCGGCGGTTGGCCCTAAATACACCCCTATTTTTTTGTGCCCTGTGCGACTGCACTGCTCGCACAGAGCTAGGTACGACACTGCATAGGAATCCGCCTGAAGGTTCTCCTCTGAGAAGGAGGGCAACACGACTCTTTGTTCAAGATGAAAGGGGGACATCACCTTCGCAAGAAAGGATGGCACTGTTCTTAATTTATTTATTTATTTAACATTTCTTATATACCGCCTTTCATGATATCAAGGCGGTTTACATTGAACAAACTGAAATTACATTGAACAGGGCATCTGATGAACACAGGTGCCTGGTAGACACAGTATCCGCCAACTACTCTAGGCTTACTGTGCAGAAGAAAGGCCTGGCAATATACTTCTGGTCGCACCTTTTCAAGAAAACCCAGGAGACAGTCACAACATAAACAACAATCCATAGGATTACCAAGAGTTGGCATCAGCTTGACAGCACTTAACAACAACAACAACAATCTTTTCTAATCTGGCAGTAAATTCTAGAGGGTTGGCGCCAAAAGCTCATTTTCCTCTGCATGCAGCCAGAGTCACCACCACAACACAAGATAGTCTGTAGTCTATAAACTCCAGGAAAAAATGTGTAATATGGGAAAATAGGCACTTCACTAGGTTGAAGAGGCTGCAGAGTTAATGGAAACATTTTCCAATTGTGGTCAGAGTCTCCAATAATTAAAATACTGGGAGAGATTAATAAAGAGCTAAAAGACGTCAACAAAGCCCAGATGGCTGTAGGCCCAAATCTATACTTACTAAACTACATAGAGGAAAAAGGATAAAGAGCACTAGGAGCTTCCAAACTACTAAGTCTGTAAATCTTCTAGCAGCTAGAATAACAAGAGCAATAGAGTGGAAGTCACAGAAAGGGCTAGAATGCATAGAATGTCTAACCAAAGCTGGAAAAATCACGCCATTAAGGAAAATAGCAATGTCTCAAAAAGAAGATTACAAGAGATATTTAGAAACATGATCCCCTTTCTCTAAGAAAATGCAAGAGTTCTTTTGCACAAGAGAGGGCAGAACAGGTACAAAGAATAAAGGAACCGATATTGAAAGGCATTTACACGGTTTACCGCACTATAAATCGTGTAAATGTCTTAAATGGGAATATTCAATGGCACCTACATCAGAGCGAGTTGGGGGTGTTCTGGGGTAGAGCAGGGGCAGAGAATGCGGTAACTGGATAGCGACGATATTGGCCCGCTATCCGATTAGCGCTCCATGGCTAAAACTAGATGAGCTTTTGGCTCGCCTAGTCCTAGCCATGGATGTTTTCTGGGTAGTGGTCAAATATCGCCGCTACCCAGTTAGGCTATGTGGCAGTTTCACCAGGGTATCCAAACTGGATAATCAATGCCGTAGGTGCGGCATTGAATATCTGTGGTTAAGGATGAGCGGGCAGGGCTATGTGCTGACGCGGCGCATAGCTTGCCCAACTCAATATCGGGCCCAAACAAGCCAAATTGCAGCTGAGATTTCCCAATCGATCTACACAAAAATAAGGCGGCACTTACTCTGCAGAAGAAATGCCTGGTAATCTACTTCCAGTCGCACCTTGCCAAGAAAACCCAGGGGCTGGGTCACCAGGGGTCAGCATTGGCTTAACGTTACACACACACTTGCTTGGAAAGCATCCAAATGTAAATGGTTTGATGCTTCTTATTGTTTAAACTGTACACAAAAATCTCTTCTTATTTGCCACACAACATAAGCCTATGCAGTTGATGTACCATACATTGTTTACAAGAATGTGAAAATTAATCAGAAATGTACTGAACTACCAGCAGAGACTACAGTATCACCAAATTAATGGCATGAGAAGATGAATTACAAAATAATGTAAAGGTAAGAAATAATGGAGTCAATGTTCAAAGGATTTTGGCTCCTAACTTTGACAGTTAAATTGGCCTCTGAAAAATTTACCGGGACTAAGTGCCTAAATTTATGCTGAAAATGTTATTAAACCCCTAAATTTAGAAAACTAAAAAGAGGGGCAGATTTAGAATGGGGAAAAAATTATGAGCATCTAAATTAGGATCCTAAATCTAGGCATAAGAATATACGAACATGCCATACTGGGTCAGACCAAGGTCCATCAAGCACAGTATCCTGTAACCAACAATGGCCAATTCAGGTCACAAGTACCTGGCAAGTTCCCAAAAAGACACACAAGTTCTACAATGCTTGTATAGGGGCAATCAGTGGATTTCCCAGGTCCTCTTTAATAATGGTTTATGGACCTTTCCTCCAGGAACTTGTCCGAACTTTGTTTAACCCAGCTATACTAGCTGCTTTTACTACGTCCTCTAGTGACGAATTCCAGAGTTTGATTATGCGCTGAGTGAAAAAATATTTTCTCTTACTATTCTTAAACAGGTTACCCTGTAGGTTCATTGCATATCCCCTAGTCTTTCAAATTTTTCATGGTGTAAACAATCAGTCTACATTTACCCATTCTACTCCATTCATTCATTTATAGACCTCTATCTGTTACTGTTTACTGTTTATATCCTCAGCTGTCTCTTTTCCAGGTTGAAGAGTCCTAAACTTTTAAGCTTCTTCTCAAAGGGGTATCCTTCCATCCCCTTTACAATTTTGGTGACTCTTCTCTGTACCTTTCTAATTCCGTTATATTCTTTTTAAGATACAGTGACCAGAACTGCATACAATATTCAAGGTGCAGTCGCACCATGGAACGATACAGAGGCATTATAATATCCTTGGTTTTATTCTCCATTCCTTTCCTTATGATTCCTAGTATTCTATTTGCCTTCTTGGCTGCTACTGCACATTGGACGGAGGGTTTCAATGTGTTATCCATGATGACGCCTAAATCTTTTTCCTGGCTGGTGGTTCCTAATGTGGAACTTTGCATCGTGTAACCATAGTTTGGGTTGTTCTTTTCTAGGTGCATAACTTTGCACTAATACACATTAAATTTCATCTGCCATTTGAACGTCCAGTCTTCCAGTTTATCAGGGTCCTCTTGTAATTTTTCACAATCCTCTTGGATTTTAACAGCTTTGAATAATTTTGTGTCATCTGCAATTTTCATTACTTCATGCATTATTCCCATTACCAGGTCATTTACAAATATGTTAAAAAGCAGCGGACCCAGCACAGATCCCTGGGGTACTCCACTATTCAACTGTCTCCATTAGGAAATTTGGCTATTTAGCTCTACCTCCTGTTTTCTATCTTTTAACCAGTTCCTGATCCATAATAGTACACTGCCTCCTCCTCCCATTACTTTTTAATTTCGCCAAGAGTCTCTCATGAGGGACCTTGTCAAAGCCTTTCTGAAAATCCAGATACACTATATTGACTGGCTCACCTTTGTCTACCTGTTTATTCACACCTTCAAAAAAATATAACAGATTAGTAAGACAAGACCTTCCTTGGCTAAAGCCATGTAGGCTGTCTCCCATTAAACCACGACTATCTACATGTTTAGTAATTTTGTTCTTTTTTTATGGTTTCTATCATTTTTCATTGGGCACTTTGGGGGATCACGCGCTAACGATCGTTAACATCATACAACGTGCGTTATTCACGTTTACCGCGGTTTAGTAAACATACCCCTTAGTGTGGAAATTGCCCCCACGCTGTCATGGTCCCGCACTAGCTGGCAACATGTGTCTGTGTTCCAGCGTGCCTTCAGTGCATGCCAGAATATGTGACACCAGCTAGCACCCTCTAGTAAAGGACCCTCTTAGTGAAGCAGCAGCACACAGCAGAGAGTGAGGACCCCGAAAGAGGGAGTGGGCTCAGCAGCAGGTATCCATGCCGGCAGTGTCATGAGGGATCTGGAGGGGCAGTGGCCATCATCCTGCAAACATTTGCATATATAAATCTGTGACTTTCAGAGACATGATGACAATGACCCAATCACATATAATGTTTTTGTCTTGTAATATGATGATAAGGTGCATTTTATACAGATATGCTTTTATATTTATATTTTTTTTGTGTTTATAGATAACAATATATTTTGTATGGAAGATTTCTCTGCCCTTTTGTAATAAATACATATTTGGATGATCTTCTCACATAATGTATTCATTAATTTAATTTAGTATAATTTAATATTTGAATTTCTAATCTGCTTCACCCTCAAGGAATTCATTGCGGATTACCACAGGATAGCATACAGGAACAAAATAAAATACAATAACCTGTAGGGATACAATTAGTAAAAAATACAATAAGAATAAAAATTAAAAAATATAGTTAAAGATTAAAAACCAAAAGCAGATGATATTTGGCTACACAAATATCTCTAAGTAGGTAGATGCTTATCTAAGTTCCCTTGAGAGTTCATTCCAGTGAACTGGAGCTGCTCCATAATTTGTTCTATGCACAAGAAACCTTCAATCTTTTGAATGTAAATTGTGATCTGAGTGCCTCTTTTACCCTCTGATCATCTAGTGCTCCAACTGATTCCTTTGCAAGCTTCCTACTTCTGATGAACTTGAAATAAAGGTTTTAAGGTACATTTTAGATAGGCTATTTAGGTGCCCTCTGGGATGTATGAGTTCAAATGTCTGAAATTCCATAGGAGGGGCAGTAGAGAAGGCGCATGTGATCTAAAATTGACATATCTGCGCCCTGAAAAATAAAAGTCTCTGTCAAAGTCCCAGAAAACAGGGCCACGTGGCACAAAGGTCTGGACACGTGCAGGGAGACAGGCGATTTCAGAAACATGTATATGCAAAATATAGATATAGCAGGACCTGGTAACATAGATCTGTCAGTGCTGGTATTTCAGAACCACATACCTGTGAGAGCCAGCCATTTTATTTATTTATTTATTTAACTGCATTTATATAACGCTGATCAAGGCTAAGCGGTTTACATATAACAACTTGGTCGATAGGGCTTACAGGTAACAAAGATAACTTAGCGAATACATGGAACTATGAACAATGAGCATTCAACAAATGAACTTGATAAGATATAGGTAAGATGAACTAGATAAGATATTGGGAATGGAGACACACAGCAGCATGACAGGACACAGAGACTCATCGATATTTACCTGCTATACTTTTCTGAGAGGGAGAAAAGCATTAATGAATTCCCCTGTCATCTGAACTATTCAGAGCAGGCCAAAACAAGCACCTTTCCACTGCCTATTTGTGCTGAGCATCAGGTCTAAATAGGGACATGTCCGCTGGTGGGTTTACACATGCAGTGCCATTGTGAAATCGGGAATGCATGTGGATCTTTTTTGGATCGCCCTGGACACATCTCTGCCACTCCCCCATGTGACTTCGGATGTGATTAGGGCAGACAGGTGCATATTCAGTACTTTCGAAAATGTTTTTTGGGCCATGGATCTGATTTGCACATGTGAATAGTCATTTTCACACATGCAAAATCACGAATAGGGCTTCTGGAATAACCCCCTTTATTACTAGTGTTTGCCTCTTTGGCAAGTTCCTTTACAAATTCTTTCTTGGCCTGCATACATTTATGACTACATTGCATCTAGCTTACAAGTTTTTATGCACTTTTCTATTCTCCTTCTTAGGATTTGCTTCCCATATTTTGAAAAATGTCTTTTTGGCTTTAATAGCCTTTTTATCTCACCATACCCCTCACCGGTCTGTCTCCATACTCCCCACTGGTCCCTTAGGTCCATCAACTGTAATTGCATGTCCCTCCCGTCCCCGTCCCTGTCCCAGGCCCATTTGGAATCCACTCGTTCCTCTGCTTTCTTTTTTCTTGCTCCCCAACTCTGGAACTTGCTCTCGTCAGCCCTCTGCCTGGAACCCTCCTTCAATAATTTCAAAGCAAGATTGAAGACCCATCTTTTCTGTACAGTTTTTGACCTTCCCCCTTGTCCCCTGCTCCCCACTGAAGCAAGTCCACGTCCTACTGTCCCTGGTGTAGTCTTTCCTTTTTCTGCTGTCCATCTCTTTAACCTGCTGTCTCTTTCTTATCTGATTGCTGGCGTTCTGTTTCCTTTCCCTAGCAGTATTTCAATTTTTCTGATTGTAAGCCGCTCTGGTACCTTGTGTGTGGGGGGTATATTAAGTTTTGAATAAAGATAAAGATTTAATTATCCTGGTAGTTGTTTGGTCTTCTTTCGACTATCTTTAAAGTGTGGAATGTATTTTCTCTGAGCTTCCAGGAAGGCATTTTTTTTAAATTAAAACATTTAAACACAAATACATAAAACAACTAACAAGCATCATACATTTGAATGTAACCCATTTTACAGAGAGAAAAAGGTGCAAAAATCATATCCAAAGGAAATAAAGGTAATTATCCTTTTGTCAATCCTACCATTCAATGGAGACTCCAATCATTGGAATCCCAATACTCACCCCCAAAAGAAAAAGCAATCAGAATGGAATTTTTAAACAATCCTTATGCAAGCTGCTAGTGCTAACTCTTTTCTCTTTTTATTTTGTTTTCTAATTAAATTCCTAACTTTATCATGTTAAATGCTACTGTAGTAGATCTTCAGTATTTTCCCACCAATGATTATGTCAAACGTCACTGCCTTATGATCAGTATTACTAAGTGGTCTCAATGCCATTATTCATTGCATCAGGTCTTGAAATCCACTGAGAACCAAATGTAACATAGCTCGTTCCAATAACCTCTACTCCATGAAGCAAGCAATTATTTATGCTTTTATGATATCTGGAAACTTAACCTTCCTAGCATCTGCTGATTAAATATTAACCCATCAATATTTCATAACTGAAATCTCCCATCATTATTATGTTGCTAGTTGTATTAGCTGTTCTAATATTTGTTAGCATTTCACAATCTACTTTCTCATCCTGGTCAGGTGGATGGTAGTATACTCCCAATGCTATACTTTTTACTTTCATACATGATCGGGCAGATATTCAGAGAGTCTAGCAGGTCTTTGAGAGGTGGTATTCCTCTCAAGCCCTGCAGACCAGGAAGGCAGACATCGTTATCATTCTGTCTTTTTTGCAATCTAGTTTGGATTAAGGATTGATGCTAAACTCTCTCAAGTTTCAAGTTGAAGCCTAGCATGCTACTGGGGCCAAATTCGCGGGATGTCCTTGGCGGTCCATCCTAATGTCTCCTGCTTCCTCAGAAGCGTGGAGCAGATCCATAGGAACATAAGATATGCCATACTGAGTTACACCAACGGTACATAAAGCCCAGTATCCTGTTTCCAACAATGGCCGATCCAGGTCACAAGTACCTGTCAGGTTCCCAAAAGGTATCCAGATTCCATGCTGCTTGTCCAATGGGTAAGCAGTGGATTTCCCCAGTCCTCTTTAATAGTGGTTTATGGACTTTTCCTCTAGAACCCTTTCCAAGCCTCTTTTAAATCCAGCTACACTAACAGCTTTTACAACATCCTCTGGTAACGAATTCCAGAGTTCAATTATGTGTAGAGTGAAAAAATATTTTCTCTGATTAGTCTTAAATGTGCTATATTGCAGCTTCATTTTGTGTCCCCTAGTCTTTCTACTCTTTGAAAGAGTAAACAACCAATCTACATTTACCTGTTCTACTCCATTCATTATTTTATAGACCTCTATCAAATCTCCCCACAGTCACATTTTTTCCAAGCTGAAGAGCCCTAACCTTTTAAGCCTTTCCTCGTAGGGATATCCATCCATCCCCTTTACCATTTTTGTTGCTCTTCTCTGTATCTTTTTTAATTCTGCTATATCCTTTTTAGAATATGGAGACCAGAATTGCACACAGTATTCAAGGTGTAGTCACATTATGGAACAATATAAAGGCATTATAATATCCTTCATTTAATTCTCTATTTCTTTCTATTTGTTTGCCAGCATTCTATTTGCTTTTTTGGCCGCCGCTGCACCCTGGGCAGATGGTTCCAACATACTATCCATGATGACACATAAATCCTTTCCTGGCTCTTAATGTGGAACCTTGCATCGTGTAACCGTAGTTTGGGTTGTTTTTCTCTAAGTGCATGTTTTGCACTTGTCCACATTAAATGTCAGTTGCCATTTGGACAACTAGTCTCCCAGTCTATCAAGGTCTTCTTGCAATTCTTTACAATCCTCTTGTGTTTTAACAATTTTGAATAATTTGGTATCATCTGCAAATTTGATTATCTCACTCATTATTCCCATTTCCAGGTCATTTATAAATATGTTAAAAAGCAATGGACCCAGCACATATCCTTGGGGTACTTCACTATTCACCTTTCTCCATTGAGAAAATTGGCCATTTAGCCCTATTGTCGGTTTTCTATCTTTCAACCAGTTCCTAATCCACAATATTACATTGCCTCCCATCCCATGGCTTTTTAATTTCTCAAAGAGTCTCTCTTAAGGGGCTTTGTCAAAGGATTTCTGAAAATCAAGATACACTATATCAACTGGCTCACCTTTATCTACGTACCTGTTTATTCACACCTTCAAAAAAATGTATGAGTTTGGTGAGACAAGACTTTCCTTGGCTAAATCTATATTGACTTTCTGCCATTAAACCATGACTATCTATATGTTCAGTAATATGGTTTTTTATAATGGCTTCTACATTTTGCCCAGTACTGATGTCAGGCTCACTGGACTGTAGTTTCCTGAATCACACTGCAACCCTTTTTAAAAACTGGGGTTACATTGGCCACTCTCCAATCCATCTTTCACTACATCTGATCATTCCTCAGTGGAATCTTTCTCTGGTGTTGAAAGCTCTGAAAGGTCCCCTTTTTGAGCCCATTCGAAAGGCCTCTCTAAAGGATTTGACCCTCAAAGTGGTTTCTTGGTTTTTCTGTCAGGCAGGTATCAGAGTTACAGGTCTTCTCCTGCAGGGATCCTTTTCTAGTCATCTTGACAGCATCCATTTCCTTGTGAACTATTCTGGCGTATCTCCCAAAAGTGCTGTCATCGTTTCAACTTAACCAGACTGTCATACTACCCTCCTTTTCCAAGGAAGATCTTCAGGCAGACCCCTCGTTGCATCTGGTGGACATGCAGAAGGTGTTGATGATATATCTGGAGATAACTAATTCTTTCTGTCAGTTGGACCATCTCTGTGTTCTTCAGCAGTCTGAGGAAAGGCAGCAGCCAAGTCCTTGATTGCTCACTGGATTAGGAAGTCTGTCAGCTCGGAGGGAGTTAAGGCTCATTCCACTAGGGCACAGGCCTCCTCTTGAGCAGCTGCATACACCTTGTACTACTATACAAATGATAAGTAGTAATAGTAGTAGTAGAATCTGCTATGGTGTCCCCGAACGGCATCTGTAAGGTGGCTATTTGGTCATTTCTGAGCACCTTTGTGAAGCACTACAATTTTCATGTGGATGCCAGAATGCATTTATTTATTTATTATTTTTTGCAACTTTTTTATACTGTTGTATCTACCAGTGTGCATTTAGCAGGGCAGTTCTGTCCAGGGTGCCGTCTTCCTCTCATCCTGGGTCCTAACTGCTTGGATATGTCCCTCTTGTCTAGAATGGAAGGAACAATTTACATACCTGATCATTTTATTTCCTTGAATCTGCAAGACAGTCCAGGACCCGCCCTGGAATACTATTCCTACAGGTTTGGGAGCTCTGCTGCCTCTTCATGGTGCAGGCAGTATCTGTTTCTGACACAGTAATGGATTTGCTAAAAGAGTCAAATAATTTGTACATAGTTATAATAACAGTTATTAATTTACATAGTTTCTCTGAGTTTTCTCTGAGATTTTCCATGTGCTTACTGTTTGGAAATTTTCATACTGGCTTCTCTCAGTGCTGTACCAGTAGATATACCAAATGGTAACAGCACTGAAAGTTGCTCTGGTCTGCCTCCACCTGTTGGCTGGGGAGCATAACCCACTCATCTGGACAAGGAAAGAAAATCACCGATCACTCCAAAGAAATAACATGTGCCTTAATCAATGCCAGATCAGCTCGCAACAAATTGCAAACAATACATGACTACATTGTAGATCACAAAATTGACATCATGCTAATAACTGAAACATGGTTTGCACAAACAGACCATGTTCTCTTAAACCAACTGAATACAGATACACACAACATCCATAACTGCCCGAGACCATCTGTAACAGGCAGACGAGTATGTATCCTTACCAATAAACAACTAGGCTTCACTGAAGTTTACACCTTATCTACACATAACCTGGACCTCATAACCATCTCAAACAAACAATACACCATTTGCCTAGTCTACAGAATTCCAATACCCAACCCCAACAAGTTAGCAAACATTCTGGATGTCATGTGCATATACTCCACTAAACAAAACACCTTCCTCTTGGTGGGAGACTTCAACTTGGCCTCTGTAACAAAGCCTCAAGCATCAGCATTCATAGAAGCTATGTTCAACTTACAGTTCTCTCAAGCAGTCAAGAATCCAATACACAACAAAGGAGACACATTAGACCTTATATTCGTTCCAAACACAGCAAACAACGCATTGAAAACACCAGAACTACACATCTCACCTGTGCCATGGTCGGACCATCATTTGATAACATTCTCACTACCTCACCAACATAGACTGGCATTGAGAGCAGAACAAGAACCCACATGAAAGGTTTTATCAATAGACATGCAAGACTTCACCTGCAAAGTTACACCCCAACTGACAAACTACAATCCCTCTGACAAAATAGATACTCTTATAAAGACCTGGAATTCAACAATAGCAGATGCCGCTCAAACGTCAACAACAATCTTCCAAATGCAACCGAATTGCACCCTGGTTTTCATCAGAGCCGAACCAGCTTAAAAGTAAACTATGCCATCTCGAGAGAAAGTGGGGATGCAAACAGGACAAGCAACACAGGCTAACTACATGCAAGAGCTAACCAAATACCACATCATCACCAAAAAAGCCAAAAATGAATACTACTCAAACCTCATCAAAAAATCAAGCAACAAATCAAGAGAGCCATTTGATATAGCTAACTCCCTAACAAAGAATACTAACACAAAACCTAGAGACAAAGCACTTAGCCCACACTGCATGGTACTTCACCTACAAACAAAGAAAAACATTGCAGCAGACAATGAAATAGACCTCCGATACATAGACACTCAACATGAAAGCACTAACCAATGGACCTCATTCAATCCCATCAGTATCAGACAACTAGATAATATTATATCCACTCTAAATACTACCACCTCCCCTCTTGACCCTTCTCCGGTGTCTTAGGTCAAAGAAGCAAGAAACCTCCTCATACCCTTCATGCTTGCCATTGTCAACAACTCTCTAAAACATGGAAACCTACCACCAGACCTCAAACAATTCTCTATATGACCCATACTCAAGAAATCCACTTTCGATCCAAGAAATCCAACATCTTACAGACATATATCCAGTATTCCTTTCAATGGCAAGATCACTGAAAAGGCAGTGCAAGCACAGTTTCAGGAACACCTAGATGAATATTGTGGTGATGAGGCTTCTGACAAGCATAGAAAAAGGGCTGGTTTTAAAACTTTTTCTTCTGAGCTAAAGCATGGCTCAGGCAGGCATTCATTTAAATCAGCACCTAGAGAGCAAAGCCACATGATTGAGAGTGTTGAGTACAGACCACACCCTGCCTCCATGGCAACACAGAGTGCAAATGAGAAACACCTGGGGGATGGGGCAAGGAAACGGGTCTCATACTAAAACATTGAAGCTCTCAGGATCAAAGGCAGAGGGAGAGAGAAGCAGGGAGAGAAGCAGAGGAAGGAACAGAAGGAGCAGAGTCAAGACGGGAGTCTTGGACAAGGCAGACACAGGAGTCACGGCAGAGAGGCAAGAAGCCAAAGCCAAGAGAGTCCCGGCAGATTGAACAGTCTAGGAGAGAAAGACTGAGGAGTCTGACCAGAGGCTCTGGAGAATGGCAGAGAAAGTCTGAGCTTCGGCACAGAAGGGATTCTAACAGCAGCTCTTCTACCAGAGACCGCTGTACAGAGTTTGCAAGCCCTTGTGAAGGTAGGAACCCAAACTCTGGGAGAATTGTAGAATACAGCTCAGATAGCAGTGAGGCTGCTGAGAATTCAGAAGGAGAGATTTATCCTTCTGAAAAGCCTGAGAGAAAAACTGTTCCTAGAAGCCAGGGAAGACAACAGAAACCTGTGAGTATCTTGCCCAGAAGTGCAAAGCCGTGCAGCTCATATAAGAAGCCTGAAGGGAGAAAAGGGAATCCCTGGGATGAAATGTTTAAGTTAATGCAACGATTGAAACCTGATTGTGCAAATAAAGATCCAGAGCTGTTTCAGGGTGAAACTGAAGACATGGAGATAGAGTTAACTGGATTGGAGCAAGATACAGAGTCTCTAATGGATTGCTCAACAGCTTATGTTTCATAAGGGGAAAAGCTGAATTGCTAGCCAAAGAGAAAATTCAGAACTGTGATAAATGCTCTGAGGTTTTTGAATGCTGAAAGCAAAAGGAAAGGATTACAAATATGTTTTGCTTAACACTGTTTGAAGCATTAGTCCTGTATGCTGAAGAAAGCTACTTGCGTTCATTATTGTTTCTGTTATACCTTGTTCATGTTCTAAAGAAGATTTACTTTGCTAAAGTCTGATGATACAAAAGAAAATTAATAAATTTCCTGTGAATTGCCTAAAACTACTCGGACTGCTTATTAACCACAACTAAAAAATCCCAGCAGCATTTGCTCTGGTAATAAGTCAGTTTAACAAGAACAGTTGGCACGCAGTGCTCTGTATAGGCAGCCGCCTAGACAGGGTGCAGCGCCACAATATGCGCCACTAGACCCACAGCAGCATGGGTTCAGACCCAACCATGGAATTGAAACCCTCTTCATCTACCTCATTAACACATTAATAATAGGCACAGAACAAATATCACAAGGATTTATACTACTATTCATAGATATCTTCACGGCATTTGATTCAGTCTCTCACCAGCTACTCCTAAACAGGCTGCAGCAATCAAAATACAAGGTACCACCTTAAAATGGTTCTACTCATACCTATCCAACCGCACTCAATGAATAAAAATAGGGAGGGATGAGCTCAATCCTTTCTCCCTCAAACAAGGTATGCCATAGGGATCAGCGCTTTCTTCTATCATCTTCAATATTTACATGCAACCAGTATGTGATGTGATCACGAGCTCTGGCATACAATGCCTAATTTATGCAGATAACATCATGCTCTTTACTCCATTCACTATGAACGCCCCCGATTACACAAAACTCAACAATTGCATCATAGCAATGTCTAAATGGCTTCATGCACACAACCTTAACAAAACTGAACTACTACACATCACAAGAGACCAGCACGTCACCCCACCACCAACAATCACGCTGGATAATATCCAAATCAAAGTCAAGACTGAGATTAAATACCTCAGCATAACTTTGAACCAGCAGCTCACTCTCCTTCCACACATAAAACACACAACAGCTGCAATATATTACAAGTTACGAATACTAAAGAATCTATGCCCACTCCTCTCACCAACTGACTTCCAATCTGTATGTATGTCAAGCCATTATAACACCTCTGCTTAATTACAGCTACTCATATACCCACTGCAACTAGCACAGGATACCGCTGCAAGGATTATCCTGGGTCAATCTCACATCACACCACTCCTTAAACAACTTCACTGGCTGCCCGTATCATAAAGAATCAAATATAAGGTCCTTATCATCACAAACAAAATCATATACAACACTTCTGCTCTCAGTCTTAATGCCTTAATCTCAATCTGCAGCTGCGATAGACCCACAAGATAGAGCATGTCCAACACACTAAGCATACCAACAGAAAGAACAAAATGTAGCCAGCCTTTCGTTATATGCCCCTGCATTATGGAACTCACTTCCTCCAAACATGAGAGACAGTCATCTATTGCAAGGCTTCAGAAAATGCTTGAAAACCCTCCTATTCAGAGAACATTATGGCCCAGCAACAACAGACAAATAACCTGCAAAGCAACTCCATGCACTTAATCCACATTTCCGGCAATATGCAGTTTATATCAACTCACAGAGTTTGTTAACCTTATGAGAATTTTGTTAATAGTTTCTGTTACAATGGGTTCAACATATTTGATGTAATGTGCACCACTGTTTGTTGTGTTTCCTGATATCACACTGAGTTACTTGTAAACCATCTTGACTTGTATAAAGACGGTATTAAAAAATAACCTGCTAAATAAATAAAAATAAAATAAATAAAATTATCTGGAATGTGAATTTCTCCATTTGGTTTTCAGACCCTGCTATCTGCATCTTCCTAAGTGTTATTGATACCCAGATGAGCCAGTACCTCCCCAACATACTCTAAAATGCTGTCTAGGGAGGGTCCACAACCTTGGCAGCAGACAGGCAAGTTATCAAGCAATCCTCACCTATCAGCCATCTAGCTATCCACATTTCTAATGACTGAATTGCCAATAATCATGGCAGTGCTACACCTTCCCTACTGCTCAGATCCCCTTGGAAATACATCCTTGTGCAAAAGTATAACACACCACCTATAAGGCAGATCTTGGCTACAGGATTACTTTCTGTCACTCCAAGATGATGCGCTAATTGAAACAGTGACTGATGAAAGATAAAAGCCAAAATGATCCATCCAGTCTTCCCAGTTGACTCATGCATTTGTGGAATATATAAGTTCCCACAAGCAGTCCAACCCAACTTTTCCATTGTTACCCAACTTTTTCAACTTCTTACCCATGACTTCATGTTCTCCTCAGCATTCCAAAAATGTG
Source organism: Ichthyophis bannanicus (assembly GCA_033557465.1). NCBI lineage: Eukaryota > Metazoa > Chordata > Amphibia > Gymnophiona > Ichthyophiidae > Ichthyophis > Ichthyophis bannanicus. Next base: position 831,266,496 of record CM066035.1, read on the forward strand.
CTTCCATAATGTTTGTTACTATCCTTGCTAATAGGCCACTTCAAGTCTCATAGTCTTCAGTTTTGCTTCCGACAAGATCATCACTTAAGTCACCAGTCAGGCTTGCTTCCATGTTAAATCTAGCCTCCTCTTACTTTCTGAAGTTTTAGGTTTACCCATCTCCCAGCTTTCTTGGAGATCCAATGTATCTAGACCACTACTGTTCAGGATTGCAACAGTTGTTCCATGCAGGCTATCCTAATGGCTTTGAGGAAGAGCAACACTGTACCAGTGCTGTTTTTGGATTGTAACTCGGTATAAGTTTCCCCGGTGCCGTCTTGGAAGAATAGTGCTGATGTGAGTTGTAACCGCTGCCCTGTGCAGGTTACCCAGTGCTTCAATCCCATCATCTTTCCACAAGAAATCCTCTGAAAACTGACTAGAAAGGGGCAATTTAGGCTCCTTAATCCTTTGAAAAAGAGTAGTTACTCACCTGTAGGAGGTGTTCTCTGTGGACAGCAGGAATAGGTCCTCCCGTATGGGTGATGTCACTGACTAAGACTAACACGGGAACGCTCCCCAGTTTCCATTGGAAGCTTTTGGGAAGCTCCACCGCACACATGTGCCTGCTTTCCTGCCTGCTGTGGTGCCATCTTTTCCACTTACCTATAACAGAAGACAACTCCTCGGGGATGGTTGTGAGGACTTATTTCTGCTGTCCACGGAGAACACCTGCTACAAGTGAGTAACTACACTTTCTCCATGGACAAGCAGGCATGAAGTCCTCACATATGGGATTCCCAAGCTACAGGCTATCAAAAGTCAAGAAGGTCAAGAAGATCAACAGAGAGAAAACAAAACTGGAGAAAAAAGGAACAGCAAAGGTAATCCCCTGGGTGGACCTAACAGATTCAGCATCTTCAGCATAGTTGTGCAGCAAGCAGCACTCGTATTGAGAAGGTCTCTTTTTGGTAGTCTAGATGGACAGTAGGGTCTGGTGGGAAGGAGCTGGAACCTAATCCCCAAAGAGAAGCCAGAGTATAGCCAGGCCAAATTTGCTGTTGCCTCAGGAATCCCCATCCAGACAGTAATGCGATGTGAATGTGTGGACCGAAGACCAGGTTGCAGCCCTGCAGATCTCCTGCGCAAGTTGGCCACTGACGCAGCCATGGCTCTGACTTTGTGAGCCAGGACATGACCATCAAGGCAGAGTTCTCCCTGGGCATAAGCAAAACAAATGCAGTCTGCTAGCCAAATCGGCAAAGTGCACTTGGAAACAGCAGCTCTCAGCTTGCTGGGGTCAAAAGAGTTAAACAACTGGGTGAACCTTTGATGGGCCCCCTTACAAGTGGACACTGACAAAATTGGACTTAATACCTAACTCTGAGAGATGCAGGAGGTACTCAAACAACTTGTCCACTGAGCAAGAGAAGGGTCCAGGGCCGGTCAGTGCACCAGGAGGAGAACGTCTTCCATTTAAATGCGTAAGACTTCTTCATTGAAGCTTTATGGGTGGCCAGGAGGACTTTCATGGCGCTCTTGAGACGGTTAAGCTCCGACAGAACTACCTACTCAATATCCATGCCATGAGAGCCAAGGACCAGACGTTGGGGTGAAGCAAGGTCCCATCTTCCTGTGAGATGAGGTCTGTGGAAGAGCCTAGTCATAAGGGCTGTCGCCAAGAGATATGTAGCAGCAGGGGGAACCATGGCTTCCTGGGCCAGTACGGCATGATAAGAATCATTGAGCCCCTGTTGGCCTGGAGTTTCAGCAAGGTCTTCGCCACAAGAGGAATGGGTGGAAACAGATAGAGCAGGACCACTCCCCAATCCAGGAGGAAGGCATTCAGCACTAGCCGGCTGCTTGCTGCAACCCTGGAGCAAATTGAGATCTATCAAAGGGGTACCCAACTCCTGAAAGATCCTGCTCTGACATGTCTGCTCAAGGTTCATTCATGCAGCTGGAGGACACGAATCAACTGGTCCACAAGGGAATTGAGTTCCCCAGGGAGATACATGGCCCTCAATTCCATCCCTTGGCAAACTTCCATAAGCAGACCGTCTCCCAGCATAGGAGATTCAAGCTCATGCCTCCCTGCTTGTTGACGTAGTACAGCACTACTTGATTGTCGGTCTGAATTAGGACAATCTGGTTGGTGAGATGGACCCTGAATGCCCAGAGTTCCAGAAAATTGATAAGGTGAAGAGTCTAGTGCTTGGATCACATGCATCAGTTGTCAGCGTCCATTGGGGAGGCGACATCTGAAAGGGGATGCCTTTGAGCAAGTTCTGTGGTTCCAGCCACCAGCGCAGGGACTGGACCAGAGGCACCGTGACCAACATCCAGTACCGGAGGTGACTGGTGGCTTGTCTCCACTGAGTACTCAGAGTCCATTGAGTTTGTCTCATCGACAGGCGAGCCAGGAGAATGACATGCACTATCTAGGCCATATGACCAAGCACTTTCAGCAACCCACGAGCCATTATCTGGCACATCTGCTAGCTATCACAGACTAAGCCCATCAGCCTCTGCAGGCGATCCATTGAAAGCAGGGCTCCTATAAACTCCAATTGATGAGAGGGCTGAAGGTGGGACTTGGGGGTAGTTGATCACAAACCCCAACAGTTCAAGCACCTGGATCGTCAGCTGACTTGACTGCTAGACCTCCTCCAGAGTGGAGCTCTTCACGAGCCAGTCATCTAAGTAGGGAAAGCCGAAGACCCCCATAGTCCGAAGGTAAGTGTCCACCACCATGGGGCACTTAGTAAAAATGTGGGGCACCAAAGCCAGGCCGAAGAGAAATACTCGGTACTGGAAGTGCTAATCCCCCAGGATGAACCTGAGATATTTCCTGTGGGCTTGATGGATCGGTATGTGTAAGTACATGTCCTTGAGATCCAGGAAGCCAAGCCAATCGTCTTTCAGTAGAAAAGGGAGCAGAATCCCCAGCAAGACCATTTTGAATTTTTCTCACACCAGGAAGGTGTTGAGGTTTCGGAGGTCCAAGATGGGCCAAAACTTCCCTGTCTTCCTGGGGACTAGGAAGTAGCTGAAGTAGAATCCAACCTGAGCCGGAGGCACAGGCTCTATGGCATGTGTCGGCCAGAAGAGTAGAGACCTCCCCTTACAGAAGGTTGAGGTGCAGAGGGTCAAGGGGATGCTCCTTCAGGGGGGAAAGGGACAGCAGTTTGGCAAAGTGCAGCATGTAGCCCTTTTGGACTATCTGCAGCACCCACGCATCCGAAGTAATGAGAGGCCACCTGTGGGTGAAAAAGACAAGCCGCCTCCCCCTACTGGAGGGTTTTCCCCTGCGGTCACTGGCAGATTGGCTATACTCTGGGGGAACCAGTCAAAATCCCGCTCCTGGCTTTGGGCTGAGAGGCAGGCCGAGCCTTCTGGGACTTCTCTCGATGCTGTGGACAAGAAGCATGCACCTTTGGCTGAGAGCTTTGAGGGCTTGGGAAATACTGGTGCTTAAGCTGGTAGCAAGTCTTCTTTCCTGGTACTTCTTGTGAGAAGGATCAGAAGTCTTCCTTGAGATCCTGGTGAGGGTTATATGGTGCTTCTCTATATCACCAGTTTTTGTCTCCACCTGCTTCCCAAAAAGGTTCTTGCCCTGGCATGGCTCATCTGTTAACTTATCCTGTACCCACTGCTCCAAGTGAGAGGACTGGAGCCAAAAAAGCCAGCAGGCCCCAATGCCCACTGCCGTTGCCCTGCAGGTGGACTCAAAGGCATCATAAGTTGCCCAGACTATGAGCTTAGAGCAGTCCTTACCATGGCCAAGCAGGGCACGAAAGGCATCGAGCTGCTCAGGGGGGATGAGCAGGCCAAACTCAGCCAGATCCAGCATGATGTCTTTCAAGAACATGCCCATGTATAGTTGGTATGAAAGGACCCTGGTCACCACCTGCCAAAGGAGTCCAAGGTCTGTGACTCCCTGCCCAGGGGCATCGAGGAGTGAGTCTTATTGCTCCTGATTTGCTTCATGGTAGACTCTAACACTAATGAGTAGTGTGGGAGCTGAGGCTTCTCAAACTCCGGGGACATTTGGACCCAGTAAGTCTAATCTAGTCATCTGCTGACAAAGCACAGTTACTTACCTGTAACAGGTGATCTCTGGGAACAGCAGGAATTAGTCCTCACATATGGGTACGTCGGTACCGACGGAGCCCGTGCGGGAAAGCTCCCCAGCTTCTTAGAATAGAAGCTTTTGGGACCTCCCACTGCACATGCGCACTGCCTTCCCGCCTTCCTGAACAGCTCTCCTCAGTTTCGAGTTTATAGCTGAGTCAACAGAGAGAGGACAGGAAGATAGATAGATAAAAGATACAACTCCTAGGGGAGGTGGGTGGGTTGTGAGGACTAATTCCTGCTGTTCCCAGAGATCACCTGTTACAGGTAAGTAACTGTGCTATCTCCAGGAACAAGCAGGAATAAGTCCTCACATATGGGGACTCCCTAGCTTAGATGCATGGGATCCCCTGTAAAGGTTCGCCATCTTCGTATGGATCTCAGGCATCCATTCTGGGAAGGTGGGCAGGAGTTGTTTAGGAATGGAACAGGTGCTTGAGGACAGCCTGGCCAAACAAGGCATCCCGGCGGGAGTCCTTGTCCAAACAGTAATGGGCTGTGAAGGTATGAACCGAGGCCCAGGTAGCGGCTCGACAGATCTGATCTATGGAAACAGAGTGCAGATGAGCCATAGAAGTTGCCATGGCCCTCACATTGTGAGCAGTGACATGGCCTTCCAGAGAAATGTTTTTGCTCTGGTAAGCAAAAGAAATACACTGAGCAATCCAATTGGAAAGTGTACGCTTGGAGACTGGAAGTCCCAAATGGGAAGGATCAAAGGCCACAAAAAGTTGAGAAGACTTTCGATGTGGCTGAGTCCTATTAAGGTAAAAAGCGAGAGCTCTTTTACAATCCAGAGTATGAAGGTTCCTCTCTGCATTGGATGCATGAGGAGCTGGAAAAAAGACAGGTAGATATACCTCTTGATTAAGATGAAAAGGCGAGACCACTTTAGGCATAAAGTGGGGATTCGTCCTAAGGACCACCTTATCATGATGAAATCTTGTGTAAGGTGGATTAGCCACTAAAGCCTGCAGCTCACTGATGCGGCGAGCCGAAGTGACTGCAATGAGGAAGATGACCTTCCAGGAAAGAAATTTCAAGGAGGTGGAAAACATTGGCTCAAAAGGTGGCTTCATAAGTTGACCGAGCACTAGATTCAAATCCCATGCGACCGGGGGTGGTCTGATGGGAGGTTTAGTGAGAGTCAGGCCTCTCATGAATCTTGCAACAAGAGGATGAGAGGAGATAGGTTGTCCATTTATATGTTTCAAGGATGCTGCAATAGCACTTAAATGGACTCTTACCGAATTCGTCTTGAGGCCTGCATTGGATAGATGCAGGAGATAATCAAGAAGAGAATTCAAAGGAAGTGCCAGAGGGTCAAGACCCTGCTGAGCACACCAAATGGAAAAACGTTTCCATTTGAAAGCATAGGAACGCCTGGTAGAGGGTTTCCTAGAGGCAGAAAGGATATCTTTCACTGGTTGGGAAAGATGAAAGTCTTGAAGGCTTAAGCCTTCAGTAACCAAGCACTGAGGTGAAGGGATTTGGGGTTTGGGTGCCACAAAGTCCCGTCCTCCTGAGACAGGAGGTCTGGCGCAGCTCCCAGATCCAAGTAGGATCCCTGGGAGAGCTGTAGAAGTAGAGGGAACCACACTTGGCGTGGCCAGCGTGGAGCTATGAGGATCATAGTTCCATGATCCCTCTGGAGTTTGAACAGAGTCTTGGGAATCAAAGGAATGGGTGGAAAGGCATATAGGAATGCCTGATTCCAATTCAGGAGAAAGGCGTCCGTAGCCTGAGCTCCCTGACACGGAGTTCTGGAACAGAACCGGGGAAGTTTGGCATTCCACGGACTTGCAAAGAGGTCTATGTCCGGGGTCCCCCATTCCTGAAAGATTCGGTTTATTTGGTCCAAATGTAGGGACCATTCGTGTGGCAGCAGAACTCGACTGAGCCTGTCTGCCCGAGAGTTTTGAACTCCTGGGAGATACACTGCTAGCAGGTGAATCTGATGCTCTCTGGCGAAGGCCCATAGTCTTAGAGCTTCGTTGCAAAGCGACAGAGAGCCCGTCCCTCCTTGTTTGTTTATGTAAAACATGGCCACCTGATTGTCCGTCTGAACTAGGACAGTGAGGTTGGCTAGGAGGGAGTGGAAGACCTTGAGGGCAAGGTAAATTGCTCGCAGTTCCAGAAGATTGATATGAAGGGTGGTCTCCTGTAGAGACCAAGTGCCCTGAGTGGAGAGAGTTTGCAGATGGGCTCCCCACCCTGTTTGGGAGGCATCTGTTGTGAGGGTTGCTTGGGGTAGCAATGGTTGAAATGGAGCCCCCAACAACAGATTCTTGGTGGAAGTCCACCAGTGGAGGGACCAAAACAGACGATCGGAGGTTTGTATTTGGTCTGAGAGCGCTCCTGACGCCTGAGTCCACTGAGTGGCCAGGGTCCATTGAGCTGCTCTCATATGAAGACGAGCATAGGGCACCACATGCACTGTGGAGGCCATATGACCCAGTAGGCGTAGCATTTCCCTGGCTGTCAAGTGAGTGCTGGACTGAGCTTGGGAGGCCAAACTCAGGAGGCGCTGGCCTCGAACCTGTGGAAGGTAGGCCCTTGCAGTGATGGTGTCCAACTGGGCCCCTATGAATTCTAGAGATTGAGTAGGGATGAGTTGGGACTTGGGAAGGTTTACTACCAGTCCCAGATACTGCAAAAGGCTCCTTGTGTGGTCCAGGGAAATCTGGGCCTGTGACTGAGTTGGAGCTCGGATGAGCCAGTCGTCCAGATATGGGAAGACAAAGATTCCCATGCCTCTTAGAAATGCGGCTACGACTGCCATGCATTTTGTGAATACTCTTGGAGCAGAGGCTAGACCGAAGGGGAGTACTCTGTATTGGAAATGTTTTCCCTGAAACAGAAAGCGAAGATACTTTCTGTGGGATGGATGGATGAGTATATGTGTATACGCATCCTGTAGGTCTAGAGAACAAAGCCAGTCCTGACCCTGGAGGTAAGGAAGGAGAATGCCGAGAGACAGCATTTTGAATTTCTCCTTGAAGAGAAATTTGTTCAATTCTCTCAGATCTAGGATTGGTCTGAATCCCCCTGTCTTCTTTGGAATGAGAAAATAAGGGGAGTAGAAACCGGACCCTTGTTGAGGAAGAGGAACCTCTTCTATGGCCCCTTGGGCAAGAAGAGAGGAAACCTCTTGACCCAACAGGGTTAGGAGAGATGGGGGAGAATTGAATGGTCTCACCATATGATGGGGAGGAAGGCTGGAGAAATGAAGTTTGTAACCCTCTCGAATGATAGAGAGGGTCCATTGTTCTGTTGTGATTTGTTCCCATCTGGGAGCAAAGTGAACCAACCTTCCGGGTATGGTGAGAGGTTCTGGTTGTGTTAGAACCAGAAGTGGCAAGTTCCCTAGGAGCAAGTCAAAACCCCTGAGGGGTTGGAGCCTGCTGAGCTACAGTAGCTACTGCAGGCTTAGCTCGTGCTTGTTTGGATTGCTGACGCTTAGCAGTATAGCGAGGTTGAGAAGACTGCTGGCCAGTATTTGAAGCAACTCTGGCCTTCTTATAGTAAGGCCTTTTAAAAGACTTTTTCTTAGTAGGAATTGAAGTGGACTTTGAAAGTCTTTCCAAGGTGGCATTTTCAGCATCCATCTGGGTGGCTTTGATTTGCCACTCTTCCCCAAATAAGTTCTCACCTGTACAGGGCAGATTACGTAAGCCATCTAGAACCCAAGGTTCCAGATCAGAGGCCTGGAGCCAAGCAAGACGTCGGGCTGCAATAGCAATGCCCGAAGCCCTACTGGCTCCCTCAAAGGAATCATATGCTGCCCTATTAGAGAACTTAGAAACCTCTAAGAGTTGTTTCACTAGGGAAAGGAAACCCTGCTTTTTATCCTCAGGGATAAAGGGGGCAAAATGCCGCACCTTTTTGGCAAGTTCCTCCAGGAACATGCCCATATAGAGACTGTAGGAATTAATCCTGGCTATAAGCATACTAGCCTGGAAAATTTTCCTACCAAAAGAGTCCAAAGTCTTACATTCCCGTCCTGGAGGGGTGGAAGAGTGCCTTTTGGTACTCCTAATCTTCTTCATTGCAGACTTCACCACAATAGAGTGGTGGGGCAATTGAGTCTTTTGGAAACCAGGAGAAGGAGGGACCCTATACATGGTGTCCAACCTACGGGAATAAGGAGACAAAGTCAAAGGATTTTCCCAGAAATCCATCAGTTGTTCTTGAAGGATTTCATGGATAGGCAGGGTAACTGCCTCCTTAGGGGCCTTTGAGTATCCCAAAATATCCAGTTTTTGGATCTGGGTTCCTTTTCAGAGGATGTGGTAATAGAAAGGGCTGTAGCCATATCTAAAACAAAGTCCTGGAAGGACAAATCCTCTGGAGGGGACATTCTCCTTTTAGGAGAAGAGGGCTCCTCAGGTAAGTTGAGTGAAAACTCAGCAGAATCATCAGAGGAGTGAAAATCCTCAGAGGAATCGGTGCTTTCCTCTAACGCACGATACGCGTACCGATCGGTATCGATATCGGGCGTATCGGGTATGGAACCGGTATGGAGCGAAAGCCCATACGGTACCGACTTGCGTTTAGAGGTGGACGGCCTCGATACCGGCATGGCGGACGATACCGGTATCGGGCCCGGAACCGCTGAAAGCGGAACCGATGGCGTTGCAGCTTTAATGAAAGCCATGACGGCCTGCTGCATGGACTGTACAGTATCGCCCATGGACGCCATAGCTGCCTGGATGTCGGTACCGGAGTGACCCGGTACCCCAGAGCAGGCTAACAGGTGATCTGTCGAGGCCGTAGCATCGATATCAACCTGAGACCCCTGAATTGGCGTTTTTGGAAGTTGGACTTCCCGCCGGGGTTGTTTGGCTGGGGCAGGGTCCTCAAGTTCTAAGCTAAGAGCCTCTCGATGCTTTGAAGGAGATTTGCTCTTTGAGGACTTGCCCACAGAAGGTTTGGTTACCTGAGATCCATCCGGAGAAGAAGACCTGGATGACTGTGATGCTGTATTCTCTGAAGCAAACAGCACATGGAATTTGTTGGCCCGGTTCTGCAGCCCACGTTTAGACATGTGGGAGCAAGATGGGCAGTCCGGTATGGAATGGTCAGGCCCCAAACATTTCAGACACCAGTCATGGGTGTCTGTGACTGAAATAACAGCATTACATTTGGTACACTTCTTAAATCCCGTGGCTGGCTTCTCCATGAGGAGAAAATTGAGTAGGCCGAGAGGCCTCTCTGAAGTGACCAAAAAGCTAAAAAATAAGAAAAAAGAATTATAATTTTTTAAAGAAAGAAAGAAAAGACCGGCGATACCGGTATCGGTATGGGGAAGGCAGGTACGCGGTCTAAAGAAACAAATAAAATAACAATTTCTTCAGCGGTGACAGGAATACGACCTGCTGGCTCCGCGGAAAAAGAGAAACTGAGGAGAGCTGTTCAGGAAGGCGGGAAGGCAGTGCGCATGTGCAGTGGGAGGTCCCAAAAGCTTCTATTCTAAGAAGCTGGGGAGCTTTCCCGCACGGGCTCCGTCGGTACCGACGTACCCATATGTGAGGACTTATTCCTGCTTGTTCCTGGAGATAGGGTATTATAAGAGGGTTCTCCCACATCTGGATTTGCAGCCTCTGCAGGATCCAGTGAACTGGCACCGTCCCAGCCTCCTTGGAGGCCGATGGGTACTGGAGGATTTCCAGTTTCTCCACCTGGGATCATCCTCTACCTCCAAGGAAAATGGGATGGCCTTGGCCATATCCCTGAGGAAGTCCTGGAAGGACATGTCGTCCAGAGGAGGCTTCTGACATTCATGCGGGTGAGAGGGGACCGACAGGAGCTCAAAGGACCTGTTGTCAGACACCTCCGATTCCACCTCGGTTTCCCAGCCCTTGGAGTCCAACTCCAAAAGGAAGTATCGGCGGGCCTCCTCCTGGCACTCCCTCCAACTGCACAGAGAGGCAGAGTGTCAGTGGGACCAGTGGTACACCAAGAGCTTCCACAGTCCTCTCAGGACATTGGACTCCAATACGCTCAAGAGGGAAATGGCTCCCATGGGGACCAGCATCGACTCAGATCTATGCCCCGATGCAGCTGCATCAACCGGCAGTGCATGGGTCTCAAGAATCAGCTGCATAATCTGTGGTAACAATGCCCCTGGCACTAAAGGGCCAACCTGTTGCTTGGCCAGCACAGCTGTCATTCGGCCTTGAGGGCCTGGAAGCACTCCTTCCAGACTGCTGTTTCCGAAGGCTGAGGGGCCGGAAGAACCACTTTGGCCAATGATTCCAGCAACCTCATCAGGGAATTGCCGATGGTGGGAACATTGGGAGATGAATAGTGTCCCCTGGAGTACAGGAGGAATGATTCCTCACACCAGGGTACTTTGGCATTTCGTTCCCGGCCATTGCTTCCTGCGTTGTATTGGGAAAAGCTTCAATTCCCATGCACAGTTTTATCCCGGTACTCAGATGCCCCCTTCAACGTCAACAGTGTTGATACAGAATCCTTCCTCAATTCTCAGAGGTCTATCAAGGTCTACGTTGCTCTGGGCCACCAAAGCCCTCCATGCGCTCAGGCACCTCTCGATGCTGATGCCTTGCGGGGTCACCAAGACCGACGCCACCAACGAGGTTGAATCAGAAGGCCTAAAGAGGGACTCCCTCTGCTTTATCCAACCCTTCAAGCCCCTTCTTGTCATCTACAGACACAGGTTACAAGAAGAGAGCTGGTGGTCAGGACCCAAGCACTGAAGGCATCAATTGTGCCAGTCACTGACTGAGATGGTCCTGGTGCATTTGGTGCACTTCTTAAAAATGTCAGCTGGCTTATGAGACATGTCCAGAACATGGCCGTGGTGAGGTCAAATGGCTCTATGGTGCCAGCCATGGGAGGAAAAAGAAAAAAGAAAAAAATCATCAATGACGAGTGTCGATGGGGAACAGACACTACCAATGACAGGTGGATGATGAAAAATTGAGAAAAACAAGCCCCTGGAGGGGAAAAGCGATAGGTTTGCCACCGGATGCAGAGACATATCTGAAGGGTTCCACGGAAAACAAAGACTGGAGAAGATGGTGCTGCGGCAGGCGGGAAGGTAAGCGTAAATGTGCAGTGGAGCCTTCCAAAAGCTTCCAATGGAAGCTGAGGGGGTGGGGGGGGGGGGCGTTTCCATGCGTCAGTGACGTCACCCATATGTGAGGACTTCATTCCTGCCTGTCCACAAAGAATCAAGCTATACACATTTACGGAACTATCATACTTCCAAACAGCAAAGCAATATATTTTTAAAGCTCTTTCACACTACCCTCTGCAGAACAAGTAGGGTTGCCAACTAACTCCACATGCGCCTGACAGGCTTGATCCAGTCCTGGGTTTATCCCATTGTATACAGGGACATTTAGTTCTGATTTCTCCATTGCACTCCATAGGAAATGGAAAACTACAAGTCCCTGCATGCAGTGGGGTAAACCCAGGACTGGATCAAGCGTGTCGGGCACATGTGGAGCCCGTTGGCAACCCTAAGAACAAGGTGAGTCAACAAATGTTAGTTTGGATTTCTGGCCAGCTATTCTTTGTTGCTTAGAGCCAAGAAGTGAGAAAGGAGATGATGGCTGATTCAGATCATTTGGGAGCATTTATATTTAGGATTAGAACCAAAGTGTAGAGTGACCCAGTAGCTCAGGTAACAAGTACTGTACATTACCATGCAGAAGGCCCCTGGTTGATCTCCCAGGTCTTCTGCTTCCTGGGTTAGCTGGAGCAAAGGATGCTGAAGTGATAGTGTCTACAGTCGCCAGAAGAGTGGAAGCCATAATCAGCACTTAAGAGTGACATCTAGTTGTTGGAGCCAGGGCCCATGATTGTAGGTTCTAGAAGGAGCCCCTGTGCATGGATCACAGCCCAGGACTGTCACATCAATGACCAGGCTATGGATGTTGGGGAGGAGAGGGAAGGATATAAACTAGGGGGAAAATCAGCAGGTAGTTGTGAATTAAAACTCATAGTCCCAGATCCCAGTCCTGGTTCTAACTGAACTGGAAATACAAAGGAGCAGAACGAAACTGCTGGGTCAAAAATAAACCAAATGGGTACACATGCTCTGGATGGGAATATGCACAAGAGATGAGATAAATTGTAAGGGAGAGCTACACTCCCTGCATCGCTTTCTGATTTATCTGAGCGGCCGCAACTTTGTGGCCTGCAAGAGAAGTGAGCCTATACTAAGAATTGCCAAAGACTTAACATTAGGGCCGGCCCAAGGGTTTCTGCTGCCCCAGGCAGAAGCCCCTGCCATGCTTCCCCCCTTCCAAGCTGCAGCACGCCACCAATTCCATCGGCGAAGTCTGTGGGGGTGGGACAGCTTGGTTTGAAGCAGCAGCGGCAGGCCATGTGCTTCAGCAGAGATGACCTGCCGCTTCTGACTCCTCTCCAGTGCAACTTCCTGTTGGGGGGAGGAGCAGAAATGGCAGGCCATATATGCTGAAGCACATGGCCTGCCACAGGCGCCATGCTGCCCACAGAGGTCAGCCACCTTAGGTGGCTGCCTCGCCCGCCTAGTAGACAGGCCAGCCCTGCTTAATAGCTTTAGCATCCTGAGCTAGGATTGTCTGGCCAGATATCATCTCAAGGAGAATATGGAGAAACTAAAAGGCATGAGACAAATGGAGATGAGAGGAAAATGGGTAATTCTGGAAACTTGTTTACAGATATGAGCATGGGACATGGATATAGGCTGCAATGATCAAACTGGGTCTGCCTGCCAGACTTCAAGTAAAGTACTAACAAGGAGTCCTCGTGGAAACCCAAATACTCATGAAATGGGATTTGTTGGCAGATTATGTAGGGAACCTAGGAGGCCAAAGTTTCAGGCAAAAACTTTGTGGATTGGCATGGGAATGGAGGGGTACTTGGGGAGAACTAATAGGGGATCTTGTATGCTCATCTAGCCATTTTGTACCATTGCTTCAGGTACAAAAATATAGATTGTGAGCCCTTCGGGGACAAGGGAAAAATATATATACAGTACTTGAATGTACCCCGCTTTGACGTAGAAAAAGCGGTATATAAGTCTAGTTAAATAAATAAAATAAAATAAATAATTGCGTGCTAAGGAGGAAGAGAACAAAAACTGTCCTGGATAAGGAGCGATGTATTACAAGTGGTTATACTTGTAGCAGACAGCTGGCATGTATTCTTAATAATTTGGTAGGAATAGTTGGTCAGACTGGATGGGCCAATAAGCCTTTTTCTGCCATCATCTGCCAGTTTACTGTATGTCTATTACCTTGGGCAAGGCGTGACATGTCTGCGTACCCATACCTGGACAGAGGCGCATGTGGTAATAATGCTGTCATAAACAGTGCTGCTGTCATTAACATCGTCTGGTGACATGGAGCTCTTCTCTGGTTTGGCTGGGATGGTGGCCAGGGGCAGGGAGGTTTTTGGAACGATGGTAACATCAGTACCATTGCCAAAGGCCTGTATCGCATTTCCTGGAGTGAGAGAAAAGCAAGAGACATGTTAGTAAGTGAAATGAAAATACATACTGGCTACCTGATGATAACTGGGTTTTTCACTGCCTTCAACCCCCATAATAAGCATCCTCCTCCCTTCCCTACAAACACTGATCTTCCACCAGTTTCCTAATGCAACCATCAGGTCTTCCTCATTCCTTACAGTTTCCCCCACAGCCAATATGTCTAGTAACATAGCACCGTAAATGATGGCAGAAAAAAGACCATCTAGCCCCTCCAGTCTGTCCGGTTATCTTATCCACACAGCTAAGGATATATCCCAACTATGATGCATAGCATGTAACCAACTCCAACGTTTCTCTTTATTTAAAACAGTTTTGGTCTTCTTCCTCTGTATTTCGCCATCTTGGCTAGAAGAGCAAACAAGATTTCCATTTTCCTTCCTCCAGCACCCCTTTCCTCTGCTTAACCAGAAGAGACTGTAATAATCTCAGTAGCCAGCCATATTAGCCTGGCCATTACAAAAATATCAGGCCTTATAGGCCCTCTGCATGAAGCCCCTTGCATAGTGGCACAAAACAATTAAAGGGCCTACTGGCCCGAAATTTAGGGGCCCTGACGCTGCCCTTCCACAGCCCCTGATGTGGGGTTAGAAGCTTTTGATCCCCCTCCTCCTCATAGCTCTACCCCTTAACAAAATATGCTGAGGGTCAGCCTTCCTCACCTAATCCCTCGCATACTGACTCACCAGAGAGCAATGGGGCAGGAACAGTCCATACTCACGCCTGCCCTGTAGGTTGTCAACTTCAAAAGAAATAGGTTGACACTCAGCAGTAGCCAAACATACTACTGCTAGGGGTCCACCCTGCGCCATTTTGAAATCAGCAGCCTATAGGGCAGGAGTGAGTGGGGACCGCTTCTGTTCCATTCTCCACAAACTCCTTGGGGGCGAGTTGGGGTGCTGGGGAGGTGTGACAGGACGGCACAGTTTTCAGCATTACATTGTTAAGGGGCATTGCTTCAGGGAGGAGGGGCATGTAAAGTTTTTAGCTCCACACTGGGAACTTAGGAGGAAGATGTCAGACCTACAGAACTTCTAGGGAGGTCCCCTGGAGGACAGGGTTCAGTCAGACCTGCAATTCGGGCCAGTGGGCCTTTTTAAAAAACACTGCCGCAGCCAAGATGAGCAAAGTTCTTTGCTCTGACCATGAGTGAGAAATTTGCCCAGTTTAACTAAGGATGTAGATGAGCCAAGAGCTCATTTGCATCTCTTAGCTAAATTTCCTAGAACAAGGTATTAACACGCAACTAACATTTTCAAGGGTTAGTCTATAGGACCATGTATGATATAAATAGCTGCATTACTTTTGAGCCTCTCAGTCCCTTGTGTAGCCTGCTATGTGAGCACCCGCATTTCCATTAGGGCTTCTAGTTATTATAGAACATGTATCCTTCAAGACAGAGCCAGCTGCTGTTCACAGATACCCGCTGCAGCCTGCAAGACAACACATGGATGCCTGTGCTTCTGCTAGGACTTCTAACATTTTGTACTGACCTCTTTGCCATATATTCTGGCAGCCCCAACCAGGCATGACCCCAGAGCTGGTTCAAGGTGTTTGCACCCCTGGGCAAACCTTAAGCTTTGCATCCCCTCTGGCTGTCAAAATCTGTTGTTTAGCTTTGACTCCCCTGCTCTTTGCCCCTCCCCCACCCCACACTCCAGAGGTTGCCACTCTAGGCAGCCACCTAGTTTGCCTAATGGTTGGCCAGCGCTAGCCCCAATGCCTACCACAGAACCAGGTGAATATGGTGCTGTGTGCAGTCCAATACATGTCACCAGGTCATGTTTTCTGCTCTCCCCACTTTTGGCAGCTAAGGATCTTCTGTGCTTATTCCGTGCCTTCTTCAGTTCTCTTACTATTTTAGCTGGATAAAGTATTGAAGATCATGTCTCACCCCTTTTACTTGAATTATGCTGGTTGCCAGTTTTATACAATGTACACTTCAAATTGCTTTGTTTGACTTTTAAAGCCATACATGGCCTAGGGCCAGGTTATATAAAGGATAAATTGAGGGGGTATTCTCCAGAGTGCTGCCTTTGCTCAAAGGATGGATTCCTGTTATGTGTTTCAACTGTTAAAGACCGTAGATCAGCCAGCACCAGAGCTCAGACCTTTCTTTTTGTGGCCCTCACCCTATGGAATTCCCCCTTAACCACTTAAGGTTGGAAACAAATTATCTTAAGTTTGCAAAGGGTATGAAACCCCTTTTTTTCAGTCAATCCCTTGCCTGTTTTTTAAAATCAACTGGAAGGTATGGCTGCCCTTGAATAGTATCTGGTGTGACGCTATTAGCAGTGACCTGAGTTGTTTTTAGGATCATGTTTCAAAGGAAGTGCATTTATAGGCAGCCAATATATATATATATATGACACAGAAAGAAAGACAATGATGGCAGAGAAAGACTACATGCCTTATCCAGTCTGCCGAGCCGTAAGAAATATTAAGTTCTACAATCCTTTCTTCTCCCTCAGAGATTCTTTCTTGAGTTCAGATACAGTTGTTGTCTCCACCAGCTCTACTGGGAGATTGTTCCATGCATCCACTATCCTTTCCACAAAGAAATATTTCTTCAGATGAGTCCTGAGTCTATCCCCTTTCAGTTTCATCCTATGACCCCTCATTGCAGAGCTTCCATCCAACTGGAAGAGGACCACCTCCTGTGCATTTATTCCACAGAGATACTTAAGTGTCTCTATCATATCACCTCTCTCCCGCCTTTCCTCCAAAGTATACATATTGAGATCTTAAGCCTATCCCCACATGCCTTATGGTAAAGACCACTGACTATTTTTCTAACTGCCCTCTGTACCATCTCATCCTATTTATATCCCTGTGAAGGTGTGGCTTCGAAACTGTACACAGTACTCCATATGAAGCATCACTAGAGCCTTGTACAAAGGCACTATTGCCTCCTTTTTCCTGCTGGTTATTTTTCTCCATTTGCACCCAAGCATTCTTTTGGCATTTGCTGTTGTCTTTTCTACCCACTTGGCCACTTTAAGATCATCCAGTACAATTGCCCCCAGGTCTTCTTTCATGCACTGAAGTACTTTTCGCCCCATACTGTACTGTTCCATTTGGATTTTCCCAGCTCAAATGCGTGACCTTGCATTTTTTAGCATTAAATCCTAGCTGCCAAATTCTTGGTGATTCTTCAAGCTTCACTAGAGCCCTCCTCATGATATCCAACCTTCCTTATATGTAGATTTTCAGCTTCCAGTGGTGAACTGAAAATCTGTCTGATAGCTCCACCGTGATTTGTATAATGGAGAGGCAGAGTTTGGGTGGAATGAAAATGACATCCTGAAACTAGAAGAAACAAACAGAGCAGGGGCAATAAAGGGCGGTCAAACAGACTTTATTGGAAACCCCAACGCGTTTCAGCCAACTAGGCCTTTCTCAGGGGGTCCAAACCTCAAAAGTTAAAACACATAAAAAAATAATCAATATGTAAAACATGTTTAAATATATAAGATCATACAAGAGTGAACAAACAGAGATGAAATCAAAACATTATACCCTTGTTTTAAAAAATATAAACAAAAACTGTTGCATGAAATCAATAGTGTAAAAGGGGGAAAAGACAATCATTTACATATGAAACTTTACATACAGAATCAAATAGCACGATAGTGTCAAAGAGGGATGAGGAGGACCAAAAAATGCCCTGCTATAGACCATACTCAATAAGTGTTCATACAGAAACATACAAACATCGTGCGGCAGAGAGTGAACCCAAAACCAAAAGTAAGTACCTGCTATCTAACACTTTGTAAAGAGTGCTAAAATGAAACAATTCTGAACATTCAATAGCGTTCCGATATCCAAAAGCTAAGCCCCAAAGAGATTATCGTCGATCACTTGACATTTAGAAATAAAGACCAGAATCTTAGAAACGTACACATGCAGTGGCTCTCGAAAAACATGGTACGTTTGCAAGGGGGCATTACTCGGACTCTGACTGCGGATACGCCCTTTCAACCTACTGAACGCGATATAGCATCTACTAGGGAAAAGTACCCTCCAAGTCTCCAATTGGGTAGCCTTTTGTCACTAGCCACCAAACACATATGAAAGTAGAAGCAGGTATTGAATAATGTATACCTTAAGAAGAAATAGGGCACCAATAAATTTAAAGTGTGAATTTAACACGTAAATGTATTGGTTTTTCTGAACAGAAAGCACATATGATTTCGTAATGGATACATCATGCCGTTTGCGGTCATAAAAGCGCACAATACCCTAGACAACAGGCGCACAAAGTAAAACATATAAATGCCTACATAAGCCTTAAATAGTGCTCTAAAAGTCTAGATCGAGACCCTAGCATGTTATTCAGTGCAACATCCTCATTGCATTAAAGATGAACCAGTCACTCCATGTTTAACTATTACTGGACATGGAGAGTGGCTCTCATACTTGGAAACCGCCAGCTGAATTATTGATTAAGCTGAGCACATACAAAAGTAAATTAGATGCGTGCGCAAGCCACCCTATTCCAGGAAGGTTGTTCCATAGAAAACAAAAGCGTTTAGAATTAAAAAATCTGAAGTGAATCCGGATGAACGCCGCCCTATACACCTAAAAATTATTCCATAAATAAATCCATTAAAGGGTAAATCCTTAAAA